>JAVANC010000027.1:19092940-20487940 GCA_033319125.1 Parnassius glacialis | reverse complement strand
ATCTTATAAATTTGAAATGTGTGGTAATGCATTATTTTAGCTGATTTTACTGCGCATTCACACATTTGTAAAGGTCGATCGGTCGTCAATAACGTTGTTAATTGAATCGCACACAGAGAAGCGCGTGTACGCGTAATTGTTGCCCATAAATCACATTCAATTTGAGATAGAGGCTTGTGCCAACTGGGGAAAACCATGGGACCAACGTAGACTATGTGTAATCACTTTTCATTGTGCTAAAATATCACTAAAATATTTTGAATGCAGTTAGTTTTCAATTATACTAGAATAGAGTGAACACACAGTCCACCTGATGGTGTGACGGTGTGATGGAGGATAAATGTAGATGTTTATGTGTTACACTGTGACCCATAGTCATCTACATTTATCCTCGTTAAGAATCAGAATGTAGATGTGTTGTCACCCTTGAATACTAAGATGTAACGACTCGTTTCCAGTGAAAAGGTTCTCCGATTCTCTACACTCACCGAACGAAACATACGTTTGTATTCTGTAAAAGCGTGGTCCTTCCCGGTCAAGCCGACCGATTCGTGCTAGAGCCATAATATAGCTGCAGCGTGGCTCTACCACGTATAATAGTTTTAAAATATAGTAATCTTAATATCATTCTCTTAATATCATTCTTGTTATCGTAACTGTATGATATGAGTCTTAGACGCTACTACCAAGATATCGTATAGAAATTCAATTTCTAGCTGCGAAATATTACTGATTTTTCTGTAGTCTGAGCTAAGCCGCTTATATTACGCCGAAACTAAAAATGCTATTGACATAATATGAGCTGCCTTATAGATAAACAAGGGATACATATTTTTTTGTTATTTCTATATCAAATAGTGTAAAATTAGAAAGGTATCTTTATACAAGGTTTCAGACTTCTAGCAGTAAGTCTTAGTTTTAGAAATATCAAGCTTTAAAGTGGCCTGCAACTTTGCATCCCGTCACTTTTATCTTTTTAAATGATGCGTCAGTTGCATTATCAGAAATGACATCTTAAAATAGCGTTCAAAGCATCCTTTTGATTAAAATTATAACAAATACCGATTATATTAATATTTGTATTAAAATAATTTACATAGAAGAACCAAGGCTTACGCGTGTACCAATGCCCACTTAACGAATATTTAAATATACTAGAAAAATTTTACAGGACACGTTGACATCGATTTATATTATTTTACTATTATTAAATAACTATTATATTTTCAATATTATTATGAATACTTATTATGCATTTGATATACTCATTTTAGTAAAGATTTATAATTTTAGTATTAGAATGAACATGAATGAATGTGATTAGGTACTCTATGATCCTTGTGAAAATAAATAAATAAAAATAAAATTGTAAAATAAAAAATTCAGTAGCAATTACTGTGACATTGATTATTTTAGGACATTGATCATTGACAGAAGACGATTATTGTTAAAGTATTCGTTATTATCACCTACAAATACTCCAATACTTGATCCGTGCGTAGCTTATAGTATCATTATCATTACAGTCCAACACAAGTCAACAGCTAAACATAGAGCTCCCCAAGGAACGCCACAAAATATCCAGTATGTTTCTTCATCAATGTTAATATTATATTTTGTTTTGTCATATTTGTTTTGTTTTTGAAGTGAATACTTCTTTAGGCACGTTGGGCACTTTTGGAATGGAGAAAACGTACTGAACTCGCGTGACCGTAACGCTTAGATACATAAAATTGAGGAAAGTAATATTGAAAATCAAATTGATTAAATTTTGTAAAATTGATATGTATTTATAAATTTGTTTGTATTATATAAATAATAATCATTTTTTAAAACGTAAAAATAATTTCTAATATGCTTCCTAAAAATATTTCTTAACAACCCAAAATAATGTTTACCAGTTTGTAAAGCTGAGGAGTTTTTATTTCTGACGTACAGTTCTACGACTGACAGTTTTTTGCGCTTTGTATAAAATAACTCAAATAACCTCAAATGCAATGATAGCTGATTAATGTGTCGTTTCCAACGTGATACACAACGACACAATACACAATAGCGTAGAAATTGTCGATAACAATATTGTTGATAGCGCCGCGTCGCCGCGCCGCGCCGTGGAAAAGGCCCCTCAGCTTGCAATGACACTTGACAACGAAGTGATTACGACAATTTATTCGTTTATAGTAAAGTTGTGACGTATTTTATAATTACAGATTAAAAACAAAAATATTTTTAAACCACCATGAAGAATTTATATTCCGTTTAATTTTCATCAGCTTTAGTACGGTTGTTCTACAGCTGATGAAAGACATAACATACATAACATAACATTAACTTTTTTTAGAGCAAAGTTCTATATTCTTTATATATAAAAAGTACGTGTCACGTTGTGTTATGACCGCGATGGACTTCTAAACTACTGAACTAATTTCAATGTAATTTTTGGTCAATGTGCAGTTTGGTCCAACTTAAAAGATAGGATAGCTTACATCTCAATTTATAGTCGCAATACAATATTATTTGATTGAAAATTATTTATCTATTATTTGACAATCCAATTATCTGTTAGCTCCAAACGATTCTGTCAGATGACGATATCTGTTGACTGGATTGAGTAAATATTTAATAGATGGCGCTATGTTAAAAATACAAACGTTTAATATAAGCTACAATTTAGTAGTATAACCACCACGTATTGCTGTAAGTATTCAACAGATAGAACCGATTTCAAAAAAATTTTGCAGACTGTGTGCAGTTTGGTCCAACTTGAGAGATAGGATAGTTTTTATACCGATAAGTGACCCTCAATTTTTTTATTGCTAATTTCTTCTATAGAGTTTTTTTGGGAAAGCAAATGGTTGTTCGGAAAGGGCAGAACAACGTCTGCCTGGTCAGCTAGTATAAATATAAATTGCAACATACCTCTGCAATATAACAAAACATCGATATAAATTAATTTTCTATATTAAAAACAATAAGTCCTATGTGACATTTATGAAAAAAAAAACATGTTTACGACGTACGCCCGATAAAAATTAAGATGCAAGTTAATCTAGTTAACTTTTGAAGAAGCAGTATCCAGCAATAGAGGACAAATGATAATGAGTTTATAAGAAGCATAATGATTATACAAGTTAATAGGCATATTTTTTTTTTATAGAATAAGGGAGACAAACGAGCACACAGTCCACCTGATGGAAAGTGGTTGCTGCGGCCAATAGACATCTACATCTATCCTCTATTACAAATCAAAATGTAGATGCGTTGTCACCCGTGAGGACTAAGATGGAATGCCTCATTTCCAGTAAAAAGGGCCTCCGGCCACCTTCACTCACCGAGCGAAACGCAGAGGTAAACCTCTACTTCACGCTGGTATTCTGTGAGGTCGTGGTACCACCCCGGTTCGAGCCAGCCCATCCGTGCGACAACAAAAGCTGCCGCGTGGCTCTACCACTGTTGATATTGATTGAACTAAATAAATTGGGAAGGAAAACAAGCTCCTGAAATACAGGTATATAATGTCCTAGTTTAACGGCCGCTGAACGCCGCAAGTCGTTAACAAGTAATATATCTATAGATAACAATATTGGAAAAAAGTTCCTTATCGCACAGTACGAATTTAACGGATGGGGGCTAGGCGAGAAAAAGTGTAAGATTTTTCCGTTACAACCTTCTTTCTACAGAGCGAGCGAGATTTAATAATATCCATCTCCCTTGCACTTTTTCTTATGTTGCCATGAAAGAAATATTATTTAATTATTTTAAATGATGCTTCATTTTAATAGACGCTAGTAATTCATTTATTTGTATTTATCTTGTATTTGTATATTATTAATAATATAATAAGTTTATCAATAGGTAATAATTTACTACGAAAGGAACTTCGTTCCAACCGATTGTTCCACGACACTCACGCATGTTTTTTTTTATTATACTTACTATGATTAATAATTTATAGGCTTATAAAAAATGGTTAGCGATATTGCGTCCCTTAGCTAAAATTGATAAGAAATGAAGAAGTGAATAAAATGACCTAAATTGACTTGAAAAAGTTTAATTTCTAAGAATTTTATTTTGTACTTTTAATGCCTTAATAATACAAAAATAAGTTTGTGGCACTACTATACGATACTTATACAGATTTTTTTTTTCATATAAATTTTACTTATCAATAGTGTCATGTTTACTCACTGCGTGATGTATGATGATAAAAGATAACGAGCGCGTGCACGTCATGAGGATATTTCCGAAGTGTCAAAGAGTGAAACAATAATTTATATTTTATGTGTGAACGTCAACGCGGTAAGATTTATTTTTGTTTCTACTTATAGGCTTGCGAGTGTATCTGCAAAATATGTTCCAAGTTACGACTGATAGATTAAAATATCACTCACCGAGCTGTAAACAGAGTTTTGTTACTTTCTATATCTTTTATATATTACACAATAATTATTGTGGCGAAGTAGTATTCAGCGTTACACTTGTACACACGTAATAAATCCTCATAATTTCCTTCAATTATAGCCGATTTATTACCTATTAAGCGCTAATCAATTGAACGTGTAAGATAATGTTGAAGTATTTTATATTCCATTCGTATCTATTCGTGTTATTCCATTCGTATCTATTCGTGTAACTATAATGTATAATGATCCTGTATTTATGCAGTATCGCCATTTAGTCAATATCACAAGGAATAATGCCCTAATAATTTACGGATATAACGAGTACTTTAACAGATGGGCAAGGACTAGAAAAGCAGAGTACTGCTGTTTTACGCTGGTATCCGTGAAAGCATGGTCCTTCTCCTATCGTGTCGACACATTCGCGTTGCAGCTATAATAAAGATGCAGCATAGCTCTAATATTTTGGAAGTATCTACCTTGAATTCCAAGAAGATATTTCACTCCTTTGTAATTTAAGTAAGATTAATAAATGTAGTCACACGAAATTCCTCAAATTAATGACTCACAAAAGCTGTAATAATAACGACTACTACTTGTGATAGGAAAATAACCGAAAGCAAATCATTCAGTACTTATTGCGCGACACTATGGTGACGACACGTAGGTACCACGGAAATTGTAAAAACGGAGGGTGCCAGTTAACTAACTACATACTTGTAAATATTCATACATTCAAATCCAATTTTCACTTGATTCACATGTGAATTGGAGTAATAGAACAAAATTATGACAGTATGATCTTATTGTAGAATGCTTGCCTATTATAAAGTTTTAAACATTTATACAATATTTAAAACTTATATTTCACAAAAATGGTTATATTAATAGCGGGAAAGTCAATTCAAGAAGCGTGAACCTATTTTAATATACAAATATCCTGTTATTAAATTAATAAATTAAGAATTAACAATTTTTACGTAAAATGATACGATGAAGATAGAGGAAAAAATGTAAACAGGCGAATGCGGCACAGAAAACAGTTGTAATCGAAAAGACTTATTCAGATCTCTATCAGCATTTAGAACTATAGTCATTAGTACTGATATAATAAAAAAAAGTAACCAAATGTAGACACAATTATTGCAGATCTAAAAACAACAAAATATATTATTACTAAGATTTATGACTCTCAAAGTTTTTTAATCATGTCGTTAATGAAAATATAACCGTGTAGTACCGAGGGCGTCGTAAGAGGCGACAGAGGGAAAATGAAACGTAAGGTGGGCAGCAACACCTTCTTGATAACAACCTAAAATAATAAAAAACAGCGGTTCCAACCCGCTTGCCAAGCGTGGCAACTATGGCAAAATTCCCCCATGAGGAAATTTATGAGAGACGAATTAATGAAAAAAAAATGCCAGATACTTGGAGAAATAGTACACGAATCGCATTATATAAGAACAAATGAGATGATAGAGATTGTTGAAATAAAACGTGATATGATGACCCACAACACACTCTCAAGAACTGGGAACCAGTCCCAAGCAAATGCATTCAAAACCTGACACAGAAAATCAGTTTTGCTTTATTGCTAAAAAGGAATCCACAGACGGAATCCATGCAATAAAGCTAGTAATTGAAAAAAACTCGCGGGGAAAAAAGCAGACGTCTATGATCTGATGTGAAGATCTTGAGAAATTCTGTATTCATCAGCCAAAATCATCAATATATCAGGCTGTAGTCACGGAACTTTTCTAACCTTTACATAAAACCCATCATGAACACGTACTACAACGTACAAACATGTTTTAACAAGTCTAGCAACTTATCCGAGTGTTGCGACTTTAAATTTGGAGTTCATCAAGAGTTCTCTCAGTCTCTTGTGGTTCTATATCATCATAAACAACCTAACAGAGAAAATTTAGAAAACTTTACCGTGTAACATTTTGTACGCGTGAAACGTGGAGCGTCGCTCTAATATTAGGAAGTTTTACGAATTACAGAAAAATTTAGATCCTTCGAACTAATGCTCTTAATAGATCTCAGGACCTACACCGAATATGGTATACAACTTCAACTCCGACGTATCTAGTATGGCAAATACATGACTTTAACCCTTCAAAGAGAAATTTATATACCAGAATATCATGATAATCGCCAAAATAACACAGGACGACATCTGTGTGGAATAAACAGCGCGAACAAACAGGCGTCCAATGCGATCCGAAAGTGCCAAGAACCAAAGGTAAGGTCTAAAAAACCACCGTAAAACCAGTACTACACTACGGTAGTAAAACGTGGTCTATTAAATAGACAAAAGCTGCATACCACTCAAATGCGTATGCTGCGTTGGATGGGCGGAGTTACCCTTAAATATAAAAGTCCATAATGAACATACATACTCGTACCTGAAGCTGTTTTAAGTAGCGTCTGTAACTGAAAAACTTTCAGATTCCCGGTAAGTGATATAGACGTGTTATACGAAGAGAAATACGTAATATGTAGAGGAGAGGTGACTTTCTATGGCTACACAAAAGTGAGGGGTAAGGACCTGGATGATAAATGTTCAGAGCTACATGAAAGTGTTGAATCCGTCTATCGAGGATGCTTGTCAGCGAAGTAAAAATGAGGCCTCAGGATTAGGAAAGCCAACTCTGAGGGATAAAGCGGGCATGAAAAGGAATAAAGATGTTTAAGCAAAAATAGTTTCTAGTCTATATTATTGGAAATATTTTGTTTCAAAATTAAATATTATAGTCATTGCACAACTGTTATGCGAAAGAAGCATAAAGAAATGGTAAGGCACGTATATCATCGTTTTTACCACGTTTTTATTAACTCACTTTTTTCTCTGTTTGTTTGGTACAAATTATGCGATCGATCTTGACTATCTATGGACTTAAAAAAACATAGCTCTGAACAGAATGACAATGTGATATAAACCACAGACATCAAACAATTCATAAGTTGTTTGGGACTGAGATATAAAATATGTTTGTTTGTTTATTTGTCAGTTCGGTCCAAATTTCGTAGTCAATTTTCAACTATCTTCTTGATGAGTCAGACTTGAATATTTGAACCTTTTTTTTAACTGGTAACGTGGTAAATAAATAGTTGTTATTTTGAATTATAATAATTATAAATTTTATTTAATCTAATGGACAACTAAATTCCTTAGTTAATTGAAGCTCGAACTATATTATGTGCGATGGTCTTGTTCTTCGTGAAAGGCGACGATTTCCCTACTGAGCTGCGTTTACATACTGTTATCGACGATCATTACGAATCGTCTAGTACGCAGATTTTGGACTTCTAGCTTCTCGAAGAAGCTAGTTACCGAAAAGTTTTTTGTAGCATAGACCACATGCACATACTTCGGAAAATAGTACAAATAAAAACAAGAAAAGAGAAGAAAAGTTAAATCTGCCACTTTGCCGTGCGTATTTAGATTATAAGAAAGCCTTTGATTTCGTTGAAATTTAGGCAGTGCTAGAGTTTCTACAGCGCTGCCACATGCGCTGTCATTGTCGGTATATCGAAGTATCAAAGTGTTGGAATATGCTACGATGGCTATCCAGATATAGAACCAGAGTATGAAACCAATTCAACTGCAAAAAGATGTAAGTCAGTGATGTTATATCCCCGAAATTTGACCGCTGCGTTGGAAGACATTTTCAAGCTACTGGAATGGAAAGAATACGGAGCAACCATCAATTGCGAGTACATCACTCACATTCGACTTGTTGACGATACAATCATTACGATCATAATAGTGTTTCCCATTGCATGAACATGGCTTAAAATGAACATGGACACAACCAAAGGTCATGTATAAAGCCTTGTCTCTACCAAAGTTTTGTTGTCAACACAACATTTGCCAACACATGTTACCAACTAAGGTTTCTGTCAACAAGCGTCTCCACCGAGGGAACAAATGTTGGCAACAAGCGTTTCCTTTGATGATTTGATCCATTCTTTTGATGTTACCGCCGAAAATGGAAACAAGTTTTGTTGGCAAATGTTGTGTTGACAACAAAACTTTGGTGGAGACGCGGCTCAACGTCTATGTCATACTTATTACGATAATTGTTAGGATCATTGTGCTCGAAGTTTTTGAGGAATAAGATTGTCCGAATATAGTAAGTTCGACTTCAAATGAACAGTCAATCGACGGATCGAACTTGGCTGGGTAGCGTCCAGGAGATTTCAATACGTCTTCTTGTCACGTGAGGTGTTTACGTACTCGTATGTTAAACTTGAGCACAGAAGAGTACAATCATTGCTTGTTGCTATTGATGACATATAGTTCTGAGTTGATCTTCTACTGCTGGCCGTATGAAGTCGCCCAGCGAACTATGGAGAGGGATATCTAGTTTATCTGTGTATCATAGACTTCGTAATGAGCATGTCGACAAATTTTCCACATATTTTGCCCATTTTATTAATTTTTTATTAGTTAAGCCGTGTTTTTTAATTATTTATAAATATTTAACGATTAGATAAAATATCTTATGTAGCATGAATATGTTATATGCAATACATAAATGAATAGATCCATGAATATACTTTGAAAATATTATTAATGTTTACTATGGAACAAGTGAAGACTTTGACGTTGTTTAATTAGTATTTTTTAGCATAACTTTAGAAAAGTTTGTAACATAATCGATTTAACAGATTAAAGTTACACACTTTTATTTTTATTTTTCTTTGACCAGGATATTTGATTACTTAAAGCTTCAGAAAGATTTTGTATCGTTGTCGGTCAACAACTAGGTATTTATAAAAAAATTATAACCTTGACGTTTCCTTCATAATGTGTTAGGAAATTTTCGAGTTCCTATTAGTTAGAGCCATTAGCGATCAGTGATAACAATACCTTTTAAATATTCCAACGTTTAAATACTGATAGAAGAAGAGTCCACTTTAATTGTTTTATTTTTATGAGACAATTTAGTATTCGTCTGCCTCACAACGAATTATAAATAGGTATAAAGACCACGTGTTGTTGAATAGAATGTGGGGACATTGTACGTTCTTGTACGGTCTCATGCGGTACGAATCTGATTGGGGTCAAGCGCCCCATGTCTAGACAATCCCTTATATTATATTGTATTTATACCGTAAAAATATATTATTTATTTCATTACTTAATGGTATTTTGTAGGGTAACAGAGGTATTCAAATAAAGGCATTGAACTAAATAGTCAAGTGATAATGACGATTATTTCCTGAGACCTCAGGCAACAAGCATGAAAAGGTCGTATGTTAACTTCAAAGAACGGCGGAGAGAAAGTTGTTACAAAGGACACGGCAAAATACCATAAAAATAAAGAACACATTTACATTTAATATCAATAAATTAAAGATAAATGACTACAATATTGTGGAAAACCCTATGTCTTGAAAATTGTGCAATATGTGCTCAATGATTAACGTGAAAATTCTCGATAAAAAACTGATACAATGACTTACGTTTTCATCGATTATCCTCTCGAATTTCTAAAGGTGGTTTTGTTCTAAATAACACCAAGGGGACTACATTTGAACAGGCACTGTTAAGGGCTTTCGTGCGAACTACAATGAGCCCTGTAGCGACACGACCGCACTATGTTACATCGAATTGACGAGTATTCGATTCAAGTATTGTAAAGTATCGCTGTTGTCAAGCAAGTCTCTGGCGCACGCTGTCGACCATAGATGATACTAATTGAATAATATATTATACAGCTGGCAACGCCGAGCGGCGCTTGCGACCAACGGAGCACACATGAAGTTAGGAGAGGAGCACCCAAGAAAATTACGGACATTTACGTCAAAAATATTATTTAAAAGTTAAAACCCTCTTTAGATGTAATATGTGTACTATTATTTTATAGTATATGTAGTGGTAATACAATAAAAATTGAAATATAATCTACTGAAATATATATAATGGTTTGTTTCAGGATGAAGTGAAATAAATATTTAATGTATCTTAGTCGTGCAATGTTATTTATTCAATACTAATTGTCATTGTCATCATAAACACCTTTTTCTAAAATGTATAATAAAATATACCTACTTCCTTAGATACCTATTTAAAGCGCCATCTGTAAAGTATTGTTGGTACTATTACAATATACTTGGTGGTGAGATAATGAAATAGCAGTAATGCGATAAAGTTGAAAGAGATGTCTCTTTTAAATATGAAATAAGAATATGTATATAAATCATCATATTAGTAGTATTATGTATTTTATATACATAACAGTATAGAAATAAATTTATTTTAGTCGTCAAATATATCCACTATTTCTTACAGATATTTAACGAGCTAGACTTGGTAATGCGATTTTAGAACCAGAGTAACCGACATAGTATCCCAAAGGATCAGTAAGCTGAAGTGGCAATGGGCCTCACATTAGCTTTAAAGCGACCGATGGGAAAAAATGGTTCTCGGGTGGCAGCCTCATACCGGTTAAGAAAATGTAGGGTGGCCCCTACTTGATGGAGTAATAACCTGAAAAGAAATAAAGGTAGTCGATGAATGCAGGTAGCTCAGGACCTTGCTTTGTGACATTTCTTGCGGGAAGCCTATTCCTATTAAGCAGTGGACTTAACTTGGGACTGGATTTTATTTAGGAAGAAAACTTTTAGTTAATCGCAAAAAGGTTGATTGTTCAGTATCCAGAATGTAATATCTAGATTGTGGATGGTATTACGAATTTGATGAAAAGGGTTTCAACCCTTTTTACAGAATAATATGCTGCAGAACTACGTCTGCTTGCTAATTTAGATGCAATATACCCCGTTACAAATTCTTCGCGTATAAACAATAACTCCAAGAAAATCAGTGGAACCCACAAGACTCAACTCCTCCCCATTTAAGAGCACATTGGTATTTAAATGTTATATTGTAAATTTTACACATATTATTTTGACACGGTGTAAAACCAAATTATTTGCGTTAATTACAGTTTCCTAATTTCGATAGAGCGTTAGTCACATCGTTATAATTAATTGATTGTCCATTTGTGTTTTTTTTATAGGATGTATTGTGTTGTGTTTGAAAATTAATGAGGTATATTAGAAAACAATACAGTTACGTGATTGATCCCTACAAAATAAATTAAGTAATTATTATAGACTAAGAATAAGAATGGACCAAGAATCGAGCCCTGAGGAACACCAATTGATACCACCGATCCGAAGCAATTCTTACCATAGGAGTTAACGTTCTTTCCAAGTCGTTGTTGAAAGGCGCTTTTCCGTGCACATGATGTACCTATGGGTACACATATAACAGCTCAGGTGTTGAGAGATATGAACAGTGAGCTCGATCTCATAGAGTTTAAATCCAATTAGAAAGAGACGCTATAGTTGAACGTCTGAATTTGTCACTACAAGCAGTCTCTTCAATATTTTAGTTGATAACTATTTTGTGTAACTTGTCGAGTGCTATTTGTTCCTCTATTGATTGCACTATCATTGAATAAAAATTACTACCGAAAGTACCTAAGAAACCAGGAAATTCCGATTCCGTATTGTTTAAGATAATTATTATATATCATATAGGTAGATACACATAAAGACACATGACTGAATACGAAAACTATAAAGTTACTGCTCAAACGAAGCCATATGCACCAAGCTACGAAATAATAAAAAACAGCCAAAACAAGACACGAAAACCAGATGATAAACTCATTATTTGTATAAGAGAAAATGATTATATTATAAAGCTAGTTCTATCACAACTATAATTTATACTAGAAACCTTTAGTAATAATACAATAATTGACTAAATGTTATTGAAAATATTTATATAAACGTTAACAAATTAAATTATCATATGAGAAATATATGTAACAAATATAAAAATTGTCATTTTTTGGATTGTAATAACTCTAATCGTTCGGAAATTAATTAATTATGTTGTTGACTGTAATGATTATGCAAAAAATACTTAAACCCTATCGAGATCAGTAAACATATACATACAAGTGATAAGTCAAGTTTTAAAATTTTAAATGAACTTAAAAAAGGAACAATCCCCTTTTACTTTAAAAAACAAACTGAAAAGTACACAAAACCAGTTGAAAATTTTAAAAGAGGAACTATACCATATTATTTTCCCGTAATAAAAAAGAATAATACATTTTTTCGACCGTAAAAACCAAATTACTATTGCATGTAATTTTAAAATTTTATATCAAAATATTGCCAGTACTTTGTTGAAACAAGATTTAATAGAAATAACTATACAGGAGTTATGGGAGAGAAACAATGATCCGGATGCATATGTCTTTCGGAAACTTTTATAAAAAAAGGTTATGAGATTTTTTTTAAGAATTAGCGGTTTTTTTATAGGATAAGGGTGACAAACGAGCACACAGTCCACCTGATGGTAAGTGGTTGCTGCGGCCCATAGACATCTACATGCTTTTAAACTAAAGCTGATGATAAAGTTAATCTTCAGCAACTTTTTCAAGTTTTTAAATTATTAACAAGATTGAAATAACGTTAGTTCATTAAAACCTATCAGCCAATACGGACAAGTTAACAAAACTGTTATGAAATTTCTCAAACAAAAAGAATCACTTAAATTAGAATGTATCTGTCCTGCACCAAAAATACGGTTAAACGTCATGGGAGCTTATTGCCAAATACGATACGTAGTATTGTATGCGGTCCATCAAATTGCGGAAAAACTAACTTAGTTATCAGCTTAATGTTAAATCAGAACGGACCGCGTTTTCGCAACCTTTATTTATTTATTTAACAAATTATGTACACACAAAATAATGTTACAATGAAGAAAAAAAAAAGATATTTTGTACAAAAGCACTGCTTATTTTATATTGAAATTTCTTCCAGCAGGCCTGATACTGGCCAAATTAAAAGAGAAGCTGATCTAGTGTGCATTATCTTTATGTATATTCAAAGTCTTTATAATCAACCTAAGTACTTATTTTTTGAAAAAGTTTTGTGGAAGGTATATGTTATTACAAGTATAATCAATCATAATAGCGAAATTTTGAGTCCACACGAAGCTTCGCCTAACTCAATTATAATATTTGACGATGTAGTTTGTGAAAATCAGAACAACATACGCGATTATTGCGCCATGGGTCGACATAAGAACATTGACTGTTTTTATATTAATCAAACGTATACTAAGATACCTAAGCAACTAGTTAGAGATAACGCTTACCTTATCATATTGTTTAAAGAAGATGACGTAAATCTGAGACACATTTATGACGAGCATGAAGGGTCTGACATGACATGGTCTCAGTTCCGGGAAATGTGTTCAACTGTGTGGGTGGAGTAAACGTTTCAATTATATTGTTATAAATAAAGACTGTGAACGAAATAAAGGCTGTTTCAGAATGAAGTTTGATACATTCATAATTACCTAATTAACATACACAACATAATTACATAAATACATAATATAATTTTAGATTAACGTTTAAATAGCTGCATGTCACAAAGCAATCAGTTTCTGCTGAGTAATCAAACATAGTACAATTCTTTTACAATGGAGCGAGACCTCAGGAAACAAATTGTAAAATCTGCTGCAGCTGTAAAAAGAAAGGTAGAAATGATAAAAGATGCAAAAAATACAAACAGTCTGGCTTTGGAAAGAATATTTAAGCCTATCGTTGATCCACTTAATATGCTTACTAGAAAAACTGAAGAAAAGCAGCATTTAAATGAAGATTAAGACCAAGCTCACCTTATTAAAAAACCTAAGTACAGCACAAGTGAGTCATCGATTTCTTCAAGTGATGTGTTTGAAGATCCTGTTAATAATGAAGATAACTCAGATAACAATGCTGAGAAAAAATTGCCTCATGGATAGTCAAAAATGCGATGAAAGCGAAAATCCGGGCGGGGAGCGGTATGAAAGCATTTAAGAAGGAGATAAAAAAATACAGTCTGAGTTGAAAAAACTAAAATCCAAAGACAGTCACTCGGCTATAAAATATGCCTCATCATCATCATCATTACAGCCTTTCACAAGTCCACTGCTGAAGATAGGCCTCCCCCAAGGAATGCCACAAAGCACGGTCCCGAGCCACCTGCATCCATCGACTTCCTACATGTCTTACCAGGTCGTCACTCCATCTCGTGGGGGTCGCCCTACACTTCGCCTACCGGTACGAGGCTGCCACTCAAGAACCTTTCTTCCCCATCGGTCGTCGGTTCTTCGAGCTATATGGCCGGCCCACTGCCACTTGAGCTTACTAATCCGTTGGGCTATGTCGGTTACTCTAGTTCTACTGCGGATATCCTCATTCCTAAGTTTATCACGCAGAGAATCAAAGGCTTTCTCATAGTCCACATATGCCAGACATAGTGGCAAAGTGTACTCTTCGGACTTCTGTACAATTGCCGAAGGGTATGTATGTGGTCTATGGTGCTAAAGCCCTTACGGAAACCGGCTTGTTCGGGAGGCTGGAAGTCGTTAAGTCTGCGCGCGAGACGATTCGTAATGACTCTCGAAAACAGCACGTAGACGCGGCTCAGAAGGGAAATCGGTCTGTAGTTCTTCAAGAGAGCGTTTTCACCTTTCTTGAAGAACAAGACCACCGCACTTCTGCTCCACGCCTCCGGTGTAATGCCACCATGGAGGACGGAATTAAAGAGCTTTTGAAGGACTTCAAGTACCGGTATTCCACCCACTTTCAGAAGCTCCGCTGTAATTCCATCCACGCCTGGGGCCTTACCGTTTTTAAGGTGCTGGAGAGCCATTCTAATCTCACTCAGACTGACGTCCGGGATATCTTCGGAATAGTGTAGGATGAGACTCGCTCTTGGATCGTTACTCACACTTGCGTGTGGCTCCAACGATGACGTGTACAGCTGCCCATAGAACCTCTCAATCTCACTCAAAATCTCAGGTGTCCCGGAAACGATGCTGCCACACTATGTCTTCAGCTTTGACAGTTGGCTCTTTCTGGCAGGCAGGTCTCTGGCAAAGACTTTGGAGCCTTGGTTCCGCTCGATCGCTTCTTCAATACGAGCTGTATTGAAGTTGCGTAAGTCCCGCCGCATGCATTTGGAGATCTGTCTGTTCAGTTGCCTGTATGCTGTCAAGTCTGTTGAAGAATGTAGCTTCATCTCCCGTCTAACATCCATGAGATTAAGAGTGTGATCGGAGAGTTTTTTTGTTCTTCTGCGGCGGGTCTTGCAGAACTTAGCTCCGACCGCATGGACAGTTTCCACGAGCTTGTCATTCATATCGTCCACTTTATTGCAGTCTTCTAGGCACTGAAGACGGTTTTGTAACTCGAGCTGAAAGGTTTCGTGACTTTGGAACAGAGCACGAGGGGGACGGAGCGTTGACTTCATTAGACGATACATCTCCAACTTAACGTTTAGGTTCAGTGTGCCTCTAACCATTCGGTGATCGCTACCAGTTTTGACCCTCGTGATCACGGAGACATCACTAAACAGTTGTCGTCTGGTCGTCATAATGAAGTCAATCTCATTTTTTGTCGAACCGTCGGGGCTCGACCAAGTCCACTTCCTGTGGGGCCGCTTCTGGAAGAAAGAGTTCATCATAAAGAGTCCCTCTTTCTCCATGAAGTCGGTCAGCTGCTGGCCTCTTGGGTTCCGTTGCCCTATTCCAAATTTCCCTACTTTCAGCTCACCGTTCTCTCTTGTGCCTAGTTTTGCATTGAAGTCTCCCATTAACACCGTCTATTGGATTTTAGAGGAATGCATGGCTCTAGAGATATCCTCATACATTTCTTCAACATTCTCATCGGGGTGTGCCGAGGTTGGTGCGTAAACCTGTATGACCTTCAACGAATACCGTTTGGTGATTCTGAGTATAAGGTACGCAACCCTCGTCGACGCACTCCCGATCTTTACAACGTTGTTAACGAGAGACTTGTGGACGATAAATCCGACACCTCCTTGGGACAGATGATCGCCCTCCCGGTGATAGAGCAAGTTGCTGGATTCGAGGATTACCGTGTCCTCCCCCTCTCTTCGGACTTCGGATAATCCTATAATATGCCAGCGAAACTTGTCTATCTCTTCTTCTAGCTCCACGATCTTCTCGTCAGTCCTCAGGGTACGTGCGTTGTACGTTGCCAGGTCGAGTCGTCTAAGGTGGCAACCAAACCTCCACCGGGGATTCTTAGCACCCCTGCCCCGCCGTTACCATGGTCGCCACCGTAGCTAGGAATAGCGGGGCCGCCGGGGATTGGGGGCCATCTGTTTGTTGCTTTAGTCATTGGGGGGTATTTGCCATAGTTGCCACGCTTGGCGAACGCAGCTTTATTATTGAAATTTTGGCTATTATCAGGAAGATGCTGCTGCCCATCTCATGCCTGTTTCCCTTTGTCGCCTTTTACGACACCCACGGGAGGATATGGGGTAGTGGATATTCTTGACCGCCACTTTACGGCAAAAAATATGCCTATGCAGCTGCAAAGAAAATATTTAGTAATAAAAAAGGAATAAGCTTACCTAGTTGTATTCCTCTTCCAAAGTGTGGAGGGTTTTTACCACTTATTCCCATATTTGCAGGATTGTCAGCTTTAGGATCATTAGCCGGTGGAGCAGCGGGTATAGCAAAAGCTGTTAATGATTCAAAAGCAGCACAAAAGAGTCTTCAGGAATCTGAAAGACACAACAGAATGATGGAAGCCGTTGCTCTAGGAAAAGGATTATATATTAAACCTCATAAACAAGGAGCAGGTTTATATCTTAACCCCTTAAAAAACTAATTAAGCGGCTACCCAGACGGGCGCTCACTAATTTCGACATATTAGAACATGCAAATGACATTCCATACTTTCGCGGCGTTTTCATGAGAAATAAATTACCTTTGAAACCGAGAAAGATAGAATGTGGAATACTGAATTTGGATAGCTAGAGAAATCCTGGAACGCATTGGGTAGCCTTTGTAACACACAATAAATACGTAGAATATTATGATAGTATTAGTAATTTAAAGCCCCCATTAGAATTAGTTTTTTTTTTCATATATTTATGCATAACATACCTATTAACTATAATTATGCGCGACATCAAGCGTTTGTTGCTACAAACTGTGGACATCTTTGTCTAAAATTTTTAAGGAATTACTGGAAAAAGCATTTATATAGTGTATGAAATAAATAAACATATCAGTATAAAAATGTCTTTCACTGTGTCTATAACTGGGACAGGAGCCTCTTTATCAACGAACTATTCACCGACAATAGAACTACGAGGAGACTACGAATGTGGTCTTTTGTATTTTTCTTTTTGTATTTAGATGAAAGAAACAATAAATTTTATTATGGTGAAAAAGAAATGATCGAAATTCCTGAAGGGTCTTACGAGCTTCAAGATATTTGTGATTATCTAAAAAATAATATTAAGAATACTGTACTAAAACTGACTGTAAAACAATAATACATACATTGAAAACAAATATTTTTTGCTCTGAAGATGTGCACTTTAATAGAAGCGAATCACGGGGTAAAATTTTTGCGGATTGAAAGCGATGTAGTTAGTGGTTCATTTGTCAACGGGAAAGCAAGCCATATAATTTATAAATTTGCACCTAGATATACCACCTGGTTATCAAATAATTAAAATACCTAGAAACTTGATTTATTTTCCTGTTAAGCAAAGTTCCATAAGTGCTATCAATATAAAGTTATTGAACGCTGAGAATAAAGAGATAAATTTATGACGTCTCATAAAGGCACACCTCTTCAGCTAAAAAAGAAGCTTACGAAGTCTAACAAAGAATTTCTTAAGCTAGCTGGCTTGATAAAATGAATATTTTAAACGTATCTCAACAAACATCATGCGATAACAGCATTGAAAGTTTTGGGTATCATTCATACAAACCATATGTAACTAGTTTTAACAAGAATGACGAAATACGTATCCCTATTAATCAAAAAGACCTGTACGTACTACCTTCAATCAGTAGTTTATATATCGAGGGAAAGATGAACGTTTATAACAGCACCACAAAAGAAAAGGTATCAAACGTACATTTTGTCAATAATCCCGTGCTATTTCTTTTTCAAGACATACGATATGAACTTAATGGAGTAGAAATAGATAAAATTAAGAATGCTGGTGTCACTACTACAATAAAATCTTATCTAGCCTTAAGTGAAAATGAATTCAAATGTGCTCGAGTTTGGGGCTGGTCAACTGGCGGAACAAGCAATACTAGTGGTGGAGCTTTTTCCGCGTCTATACCATTGAACAAGATATTAGGATTTGCAGAAGATTATGAAAAAATTATAATTAATTGTAAACATGAGTTAGTATTATTACGAAGCAATACAAATCTTAATGAGATCAAGTTAAATACAGGTTAAGTTGTAGAAGATATTATAATAAATAAAATTGTTTGGCGAGTTCCACACATCAAAGTATCAGATCGTGAAAGAATCAGCCTATTAAAACATTTAGAAAAAGATAGAGCTATTCCATTGGCATTCCGTTCCTGGGACTTATATGAATATCCATTGCTACCCAAAACACGTCAACATACTTGGTCTATAAAAACTTCATCGCAAATAGAGAAACCACGATTTGTGGTTATGGCCTTGCAAACCAACCGCAAACATAACGCGAAATTATCAATGGCAGAGTTTGATCATTGTCACGTACGAGATGTAAGAGTCTTTTTAAATTCATCATATTATCCTTATGAGGGGCTGAATGTCAGTTTTGAAGAAGATAAGTTTACTTTATTATACGATCAGTATGCGAGATTTCAACAGTCGTATCATGGACGCCGGTCAGAGCCGTTGATGGATTTAAAGGAGTTCAGAGACGTGGCTCCATTATTTGTAATTGATTGTTCAAGACAACACGAAACTTTAAAAGGTTCGATCGATGTGATAGTTGAAATCGAAACAGACCAAAAAATACCAGATCAGACAACCGCTTATTGCTTGATATTAAACGACTGTATATTCGAATACAAACCACTGAATAATATTGTTAAGAAAATATCATGAATAGCAATACAATAATCGTCGATCTTCAAGGCTTCAAAAATAGCAAAAATAAATTTATAGTAAAGGAGTTTGCTATAGCCATTCTAGAGTACACCAATATATTCCTAATTAAATCTCCTTACCCATTCACTTCACTATCTCCTGAAGAGAAAAAACAAATTGGCTGGATTGAAAAGCACAGAGGGTATCGATGGAGTGATGGCTTTGTTGATTATAGAGAGTTTCACAGAATTATAAAGACATATTTGAAAGAGAAAAATATTTTTTTAAAAGGTTGTGAAAAAATTAATTGGTTGCAAGATATTTGTGATGAAAATAATACTATCATAGATATAAGGTACTTAGGAGCTCCCAATTTAAATACTCTTTGTGAACTTTATTGTAAAGATACTTTACTGTATAACTGTTTTACTCGTAAGAAAATATGTGCATTAAAAAATGTTTTATGTATTAAGAAATGGTGTTTTGAAAACAAAATAATTGTTTGATTTCCAATAAAATATATGTAAACAAATACTTCATCTTTTAATTTAAACTACCTTTGTATTCGAGAAGAAGAAAAAAAATAGTTTCAGACCGTTAACGATTAGTACTTATTATTAAAGTAACTGTTTTTTTTGTATCACCTTGCATTTTTAACGATGAAAAAGATTTTTTTTTTATAGGATGAGGGTGACAAACGAGCACACAGTCCACCTGATGGTAAGTGGTTGCTGCGGCCCATAGACATCTACATCTATCCTCGTTTGCGAATCAAAATGCAGATGCGTTGTCACCCGTGAGGACTAAGATGGAATGCCTCATTTCCAGTAATAAAGGCCTCCGGCCACCTGCACTCACCAAGCGAAACGCAGAAGTAAACCTCTACTTCACGCTGGTATTCTGTGAGGTCGTGGTACCACCCCGGTTCGAGCCGGCCCATCCGTGCGACAGCAAAAGCTACCGCGTGGCTCTACCACTGTTAAAGAATTAAATTTAAAAGATTAGCCTTCATATTTTGTTGTTATATTATTGAACCATTTGTATTTGAGATTCCGAATGAATCGGTATTAGAAATTTTAAGTATTAAAAATTTAGACCTCTAATGGAGAGAATTGGGGCTTTCAGCGGCATGTAGCTCGAGAAAAGCGAGAGCAAGTTACGCAGAAGCCCCAATTCACATCTACTCTTATGTAACAAAAATAACATAGAAAAAAATATAATTAATAACGCAGTTATCACGAACCCAATAGAAATAGCCTCTGCATTTAGCCATCACTATATTAATTCAACACACGAAACAACACACACAAAAAGAAACAACTTACTAAGTAACAGTTATCATATGAACTCTATGTTTCTCAAACCTATGTCGAAAGACGAAGTTAAAAGAGAGACAATGTTATTAAAAATACTAGTTCTGCAGGCTATGACGACATAGGTACAAAAACTATAAAAATTTGTATCAACGAAATTATAGAAATCTTGACTCATTTAATAAATCTATCTTTTTTGTGTGGAACTTTTCCAGATGCACTTAAGCTATTCATTGTTAAACCACTGTTTAAAAAAAGGAGAGAAATATATAGTCAACAATTATCGCCCAATAACGTTGATACCTATTATGTCAAAGTACAAAAGAATAATCGAAATCTGCAATAAATATAATATTATAATTAACGAACAATATGAATTTCAAAAAGACAAATCTACAACGTTGGCCATTTTTACTCTCCTAAAAATAATACTGGAAAATTTAAATAATAATCATTTAACTACAGGGCTATTTTTTGACCTATCTAAAGCTTTTGACTTGGTCTCACACGACCTCCTGGTACAAAAACTCGAAAAGCTTGGCCTTAGAGGACCTACTCTTCAATAAAAAAAGTAACAGACAGCAATGTGTTACAGTCATGAAAATAGATGAAAATAAGGATCTCATACCGTATTCGTCTGAATATAGATTCAATAGGTATGGCGTTCCACAAGGAAGTGTGCTCGGTCCTATTTTATTTCTATTATATATAAATGACATTGTTTATATAACAAATCATAAACGCATATTATTCGCGGATGACATTTCAATAATTGTGACCTTTAATAAAAATGTAATACTATTAATGACCACGAGACTGACATAAATAATACTATAGATAATTTAATTGATTGGCTTGACATAAACAAATCTTGACAAATCTGTATATATACATATTAAATAAATGAAATAATGAGAAACATAATTTTAATCTTAACATACCAAAAATAAAAGCAGTAACAAATAAAACATTTTCAGGAATAACTATAGATGAAAATTTAAACTGGAAATTGCATGTAAACGATGTAGCTACGAGATTAAATAAGTTTGCATATGCCCTTAAACATTTAAAAAACGTTACAAACATAAAAATGGCTGTTCTCTCCTACCATGCATACGTAGAATCAATTCTACGATATGGACTTATAATCTAGGATAAAACCACGGATCAAAATAGAGCATTTAGTGCACAAAAAAAAATGTATCAGAGCACTATGTGGGCTTAAACCAACTGAATCATTTCAACAGGTGTTTAAAAAACTGACTGACTTGACTTATTACCCTTCCCGTGTCTTTATATTTATTAAATATTCACGTTCGTATGGAAGCATAAATATTTATTTAACACGGCAAATGATGCAAATCCTCGACACCGGCGAAACCCATACAAGCTCATTTTAAGTGAAATACCTAGAATAAGTAAATAATTATAATAAAAGTTGTCTATCTATGTGTGTACGTTTATATAACAAGCAACCAAACAATGAGATTTAATTACTACTTAAATGTCTTTGCTACCAAATAATCTAAAAATGTTAAATACTAGATTATTTAAATCTAAATTACTAGAATATCTAACTAAAAATAATTTCTACAGCATTATAGACTTTTTTAATCATAACCCTTAATGGACAAAACAAGACCTTTGCACACTATACATATGTAACTGTAGCAAAACATGTTGTTCAATTGTATATTATTTGTAAACCTATTCATACCATGTTTTAAGTAAATAAATATATTATTATTATTATTACAATACTTTATATTAAAAAAATACTAATAATTAAACTTAAAGAAGAGGAAATAACCAACTTCAAACAACTAAAAAGAATATAAATATAATAGTTTCCATTTAATATAATAGCTTCTGAAGTCGGAGTTTTAATTTGGTTTTAATTTGTTTAAAATATAAAAAATATATATTTCCACGTAATGTTATCACAATATATATTTTTATATTGTTAAAGCCACCACCAACAAGGTGAAGGTTCTAAAAATATGTAACTATGTGAAGATTATTAAAACGGAACACATATGGTATTTCACCTCGTTGCTTGTATCGGTCGTATTCGTTTTTCGCAGAGATTAATGAAAAAAAGAAGACCAGACTAAATGACGCAGCTTGGGAGATGCTTATGTCCAGAGGTGGACTGCCGCAGCCTGATGATGATTATGAAGCAGGAGAAGACGACTTTGAAATAAATTGTAATGTATATGTTAATTATTATTTTTAAATTGTACATAATGTTTAAATATATTAATTTATTAGTAAAATAGATGTATATTATTTATGAATGACAATCATTATTTATGAATGACAATCAGTCAAAATAATGATATGCCACGCATTGTGAATTTAAAAGATAAAAAGGACAAAATTACTTATTCTGAATCTTCTCTGCAAATTCGGCCGTATATATTACAACGTGTGAAATAAAAAAAAATACTACGTTTTTTATGATATTCTTGCATTGTCATCCGAATTTGAGCTATAAGTATTCAAAATTTCAAGCTTCCAGCCCATCGTGAAGTTAGTTTACAAATAATTTACTAAATTACACACGGAACGACAGACAGACAAACAAACAAGAAAGTGACTTAATAGAAACGGTAAAATAACCCTGTATTATATCACATAAATGATGAAAGATCAATTTTTTATTTAAAGTTTCATTTCAAAATCAGTTAAAAATAAGCACCAATTGTTGGCTATTGACAAATAATTTTTGTTATTATACCTCCATTCTTCTATAAACATAAATAAAAATTGACGTGCTTGTCTGTAATATCGAAATAACTGTCTTTAATTGAGTGGCTGTTTTACGGTTGACCGACGTGAATAACCATTTTTAAAAGTTTTGTTTGTTTGTCAGTCTGGTTTAATCTTTGGAATAGCTGAACCGATAGTAATGAATCTACACGAACAGGTAGGGAGGATTTTTGATATAGGATAGGGTGACAAACGAGCACACCACAGAGTACTTTATTATATATAGGAACGAGCACACAGTCCACCTGATGGTAAGTGGTTGCTGTGACCTATAGACATCTACATCTATCCTCAATAAAGAATCAAAATGCAGATGCGTCGTCACCCGTGAGGACTAAGATGGAATGCCTCTTTTTCAGTAAAATGCGTCTCCGGTTCTCTACACTCTTTCACATTTTACACTGGTATTCTGTGAGAGCGTGGTCCTTCCCCGATCGATCCTACCCATTCGTGCTACAACTAAACTACTAATATAACTGCAGCATGGCTCTACCACGTAGAATATCTAGGATATATTTTATCCGAAGAGCTTGGAGAAGTTTTGCGAGAAATCGAACATTTAATAAAATAAATGGTCCTTGATGCTAAATAATCATCTTACCCTGGCAAAACCGGGGTCTGTGCGGGTCTGTCTGTAATATCAAAGTAACTGGTTTCTATTAAGCTCATTTACATACCAATAAAACATGAAAAACCATTTATAAAAAATGTTTGTCTGTCTGTCGAGGCGAATCTCTGTAATGAATGAATCGATTGTGATTAAACTTGACGAGCGGATGTAAAGCAATGCAAATAGGTTGGATCAAGGCTTTATTTTAAGAGAAAGACATGGAGGTTTTCTTGTATACTCGAAACACTGATTTTCTTTTATAGAATTTGGTTTTGGCGAAGGTTGTCGCACATAGACATCTACATCTTTTCTCGATTAAGAAATGCACTGTCGCCTCTGGGGCCTAAGATGGAATGCCTCATTTCCAGTAAAAGGGTATCCGTCTCAGGTTCACACTCGCCATATGAAATACAACAGAATTGAGGTGCTATTTCACGATGGTATTGTGAGAGCGTGGTCCTTCCCAGGTCGAGCCGAGGCATTCGTGCTACAACTATACCAGTAATAGTAAGTATAGAAGTTGTAGCACGTGTAACTATATACATATAACTGTACTGAGTAGTATAGCTGCAGCATGACTCTACCATGTACTTAAACATATTAGGTAATAAAATAAATGGTTTTTGATAATTAACTCATATACTTTACTGGTTTAGGTCTTACCTCAGTATGAAACCCCAGGTTGTTGCTGTTGGGAGTTTTGAGTCAGATGTATATTTTGCATCATCATGAGTCCCACAGGGCTCTCACTTAGGCCCAATGCAATTTCTTATATTTATCGACGATATTTTATGTGTATCGCACATAAAAAATTGTAAATTCAGCCTATTTGCGGATGATTTAAAAATTTGCAGGGCAGTCAATTCTTCCCATGACATGAAACTTATCCAGGAGGACTTAAACAGTTTACACATTATGTGAATCAAACGTTATGACCCTGAACGTTGATAAATGCTACCATATCAAATTTACAAAAAAGAAAAATTAATTCCCATGCACTTATGAAATTAACGGCTCAACATTAACTGAAGTAGAAGAAATAAGAGACTTAGGTGTAACAGCGGACAAGCACCTTAATTCACTTCACATATTAATAATATTGTAAATAAATCCTCGAAAATGCTAGGTTTGCTCAGGCGAAGTACTGCGGGTTTCCGTTTAAATTGCACCCATAAAATATTATACAATGCTTTGGTACCAAGTAACTTGTAGTACGCTAGCGTGGCATGGAACCCTGTATTTGCTGTTCACTCTCTACGCTTTGAGGGTATTCAGCGTGAATTCACTAGGCATCTGGTATTTATTTCGCAAGGCGTGTCACACCGGTCACCATATGAGCATTGTTTTGCCTTTTTTAAAATGAACTCGTTGCGCAGCCGTCGAAGAGACCAGGATTTGGTGTTTTTTCACGGACTTGTCAACGGTAAAATAAAATGTAGTGAACTCCTGGAACGTGTTAAATTGACGGTGACAGCTCACATACCCCGACATCCTATCAAAAAAACTTTTGCCTTGCCTTCTGTAAGGACTATTCCTGGACGGCATTCTCCTCTTGCCAGATGTTGCGCACAGTACAACGAGATGAATATTGAAATATTAGACATTTTCCACAACTCGTTGTTTAAATTTAAACGAAAAGTGGCCGGCCTTTTGTGAACAGGTACTTGTTCTCAGTTAAGTATTCAGTTTTGCTTAGGTGCATTTTATTATTTTATTGTTTTAAAATTTTCAGATATATATTGTGTTGTTATTTAATATCTCCTGTCAATGTTGTATACGCCTATAATAAGTATATGTATAGAGAATTGTGCTTTAAAAACGTAACTTTTATAATATGTATACATGTAGGTACTGTTGGTGTACCTTTTTAAATAAATAAATACTTTAAGAGAAAAAATAGAACACTCTGCACTCTCTTCACTATCCCGAACGATCCTTGTACTCCTGAGTACTTGAAATCTAGACTTCAGTACCTAGGAGATACTCATAATTGTTTTCTCCGTTCTTCAGATAGTCTAAAGTTGCTAACACCTTTACACCGTACTGGTTATATGTATGTCCCACTCTTTCGCTCTAACGGCTACAAGACTCTAGAACGAAATACCTCTTGACATTAAAAAAGCTCCAATAAGAGTCTTTTTACAAGCTTTTATTTAACTGGCAATGTAACTATGTTTGTTCGGGTGGAATCTTGCAACTCAATTTTGAAGTAGATATCTTCAATCGATTGAGGTGAAATTTTGTATACACGTTAAGTTTGGATGACAATGCATGGTTGTGTGATGTCATTCTAAATCCAACATGACGGGACACCTAAGGTGGCGGACTAGTTATTTTTAAGGCACTCCTACAAAATGGGTATCAAATGAAAGGGCTTGCTTAGTGTAACTCGAAAAATAAAGTGACGTGACTCTAAATCCAATCTGGCGGACTTCTAAAGATGGCGGACTAAATTTTTATACTTTCCTACAATATGGGTGACAAAAAAAAAGAATTTGCTGAGAATACGAATGCGAGTTAACCAAAAATAAGATGGTGATCATAAGCTCGGTTGCTCCAATCCGTCTGAAATTTTGGTGTACTGCAGTCCTCGATAATGATATTGAGGTCGAATGGTTCGAGTCTGTAGACTTATTCGTAATTTGGCGTGATAGGCGTCAACAGCATTGGTTTGCAACATGTCTAGGAGAAGGGTAACTACAAAATCAAACCTGAAACTGTGTTTCGTAAGACACAAGTAAGCTTCAAGCTGAAATAAGTAGTGCATTCGTCCAAACACCCGAGTCAAGGTGAGGCAGTACTGAGGGCTGAGTGGTATCAGGGTGTAACATGATGTCAATCCGTCTGAAATGTTGGTGTACTGGGGGTTTTGGAGTCCTTGAATATGATATTGAGGTTGAATTGCTCGAGTCTATAGCATTGGTTGGTAAACTTTGACTGTCCAAAGGTCTGGTTAATGGTGTCATTGGACATATTACAGAAATCACATAGCCCTGCTTCCAGAGAACACAAACGAATGATACTTACATACCATCCGTCCGTATAGACTTCGGTAAAGACGGTGTTCATCTCATTAAATCCAATACTGTACAATTTCCAGCTAAATATAGTCACGGCACTGTAGACCGAAGAATGCTGCCAATTATATTATGTTGGGCTTGCACAGTACACAAAATGCAGGGTAGTACTGCCGACCATGCCGTTGTATACTTAGGTGCAAAGCTCTTCGCTGCTGGTCAAGCATACGTGGCCTTAAGTAGGGTAAAATCATTAGAAGATCTCCTTATTGAAGAGCTAGACTCAGTGGCGTAGCTACCCAGGGGCTAGGCGGGGCAGTGCCCCGGGACCCCCAAGATAAAGGGGCCCCTTGGCCTCCAAGAAAGACGTTCGAAAAATTATGTACCATCCTAGTTGTATAAAAAATTTTCGAGTTTTAACTCTTTGGCCCCTGACCACGAACGACTCGAACTGAAATCACAAAAATTACTCCCCACTTCCTGTACATAAATATAACATTGTTAAAAATAATAAAAACCAGTGCGTGTTGCCAGTGATGACCTATGGTACTGAGACGTGGTCCTTCACTGCTGGCCGGATGAGGAAGCTCAAGGTCGCTCAGCGAGCTATGAAGAGGGCTATGCTCGGAGTTTCTCTGCGTGATAAACTTAGAAATGAGGATATCCACAGTAGAACCAGAGTGACCGACATAGCCCAACGGATTAGTAAGCTGAATTGGCAATTGGCTTGCCATATAGCTCGAAGAACCGACAACCATTGGGGAAAAAAGTTCTCGAGTGGCGGCCTCGTAACGGCGTACGAAGTGTAGGGCGTCCCCCCACTAGATGGAGTGACGACCTGGTAAGATATGCAGGAAGTCGAAGGATGCAGGTGGCTCAGGACCGTGCTTTGTGGCATTCTTTTGGGAGGCTTATGTTCAGCAGTGGACTTGTGAAGGGATGTAAAATGTAAAAATAATTGCCTACTTTATTTTATTGTCTTTTTTATATAGAAGAGGGGGATAAACAGCATGCGGCACCTTTGTCCAATATACACAGTCAGGTCATAAGTATTGTCACACAGTAAAAACTTTTCTTTTAGAATGCTGGCCACAAAAAAGTTTATTGAATTCGAATTTCGAATTGTTAATGAAAATAAAACTGTATACTTTTTAGAATTTTACTCATGTTTAAATATGGAGTGGACGCTTAAAGAAGACCGTGTTGCAGTTATTGCGTTGCAGCAACACTTGGAGGAAAAGGCGTGCTCAAAGCATCATCCCAATTTGGAGTCACTCAAGACATCCTTGATTAAGGCAGCCGCCGATATTGACATGGACCTCGTTCGTGCTGCGATAGACGACTGACCGCGCAAATTGAAGGCCTGTATTCAAAATCACGGAGGTCATTTTGAATAAACTTTAGTGTCATAAGAATCTAGGTTTTGTTATGTTCATTTTGGTATATAAATGGTTACATAATGAATAAACTTGTTTCAATTATTTTATATTAAACATGTGACAGAATTTATGACCTGACTAGGTACACCAATAATTTGCTCGCTTAGCAAATACAACACCACGGGAATTACAGGTGCGTTGCCGGCTTTTTATAAAGGAGTAAGCTCGTTTCTTGAAGCTCCCTAAGTCGTATCGGTCCGATAGCAGTGGACTGTCAAGCATCCCGATGAAGTGGATTTGTGAAATGCGTTGATGAAATTTTGTGGCTGGAATTAATCCGAATAATGCCTCTGAACCTTCCCCGTGGTAAATGTGATAGAAAATGCAAAAGGATGCAACATCTCTTCATTTCTTCTTATGTCTTCGTCGGTTGTCAACGATTCGAGTCACTCTGCGCTGGATGCGGTTAAGTTGAAGGAGCTGGTACTAGGGAGACCCGACCCAGGAATGAGAACAGTATTCCATAAAAAAATAAAAATTGTTTATTTCTTTAACTTAGGTCTACAAGCATTATTTTGTGGCCAGAGTCGCCCAGGAGGCATGTAGTAATGCTTGTGTTGGGTGACTCTGCTCTTCCATTGGACCGAGAATACAATATTTATTTTTAGTGTTTTTAATAACTAAACTAAACTATAGATTTTACAATATTTCAAGGGCTAGAATACTAAATGAATGATAAATTTCAGATATTACATTGTGCCAAAACTGCGATAAAGATCTTGGGATCAGTTAATAACCACTATATTTTATGTCAAATGTGTGTGTGTGTGTGAGTATGTGCATGCGTGTGTGGGTGTGTGTGTGTGTGTGAGAGGGAGAGAGAGAGAGAGAGAGAGAGAGAGAGAGTGTGTGTGCATGTTTCTGAGAATGACTGCATGTGTGTGGATAAATCATTAAAATTTGTATTGTCTATGATTCGTATTTAAATAAAAAGTCCTCCACGTCATGGTACCCTAGCGTCTCGAGCCAGTAAACTATTGTTTTTTTACATTCATGTAGTTGAAGGTTATATATTGAATATTTGTTGTGAAGCTTATTGTAGAGACAGGCAGAGTGAGCTTGAAACTGACGTCTCGCAAAATGAGTTCTACATGGAGTAATAGGAGCTACTTTACACTTCCTTCTACCTGTTTGAACTTTGTGTTCATACGGGAAGGACCCATGTAATTTAAGGACAGACTTGATAATATACAGTTTTCTTAATGACAAAATTTTATGATGTAGATATAGTTCATCAGTAGGAAATCTAAATCGTTTAAAAAACATTGTCTTAAGTAGGCATCTCTGGACTCTTTCAGCCTCGAGGAATTTAGTTTTGGTGGCGCCAAGTTCTTGAGAAGTTACATGTCTTAACTTTTTAAAGACCCATGTGAGTTTACGGATCCTATTATTTATAGCATCAATTTGAGGGTGCCAAGATAGTCGATGGTCCAGAGTTACTCCAAGGTATTTAGTACATTTAACACGCTCAATCTCATCGCACCCACATTGCCCATTACAAGTAATGTCACAGGTGTGAATTCTTAATGTCAGATTTGGGGGCGGTAAAGTACGCTTATCGATTGCGAAGCAAATAAAGTTAGTTTTGGCGATGTTCAGGGTAAGAAGAGCGGATTTGAGCCACATTGCAACCCTGTGGAGACCGTGCTCGGCAGCCGCAAAAACAGATTTCCAGGATGTACCATTAAATACTATGGCTGTGTCATCTGCGTATGAGAATACGTGCTCTCCCTCAATTTTGAGGTTAGTTAGTTCATTGAGGTATATTAAGAACAATGTAGGACCTAAGACACTACCTACTACCAAGTTTTAGCAGTGGTAGAGCCACGCGGCAGCTTTTGCTGTCGCACGGATGGGCCGGCTCGAACCGGGGTGGTACCACGACCTCACAGAAAACCAGCGTGAAGTAGAGGTTTAGGTGCAGGTGACCGGAGGCCCTCTTTACTGGAAATGAGGCATTCCATCCTAGTCCTCACGGGTGACAACGCATCTACATTTTGATTTGTAATAGAGGATAGATGTAGATGTCTATGGGCTGCAGCAACCTTACGCTAAGCTTACCATCAGGTGGACTGTGTGCTCGTTTGTCACCCTTATCCTATAAAAAAAACGCCGTACTCAATTATAGTGTCAGTACTAGTACTACTACTACAATATAGTTGTCAATTTTTACGCATTGGGACCGGTCTCTAAGGTAATCAGTTAGGAGTTTTAGTGGCACTCCCCTAATGCCAATACTTTCCATTATTCTTACAAGGGTGGGGACCAACACCGTGTCAAAAGCTTTTTTAAATCTAAGAAGACTGTCAGGCACTTTTTTCCACGATCTCAATACTGGGTTACTAAGGAGGTTAACCATGAAATGGCGTCTTCTGTAGATTTTGTTTTTCTGAAACCAAATTGGGAACTGGATAAAATATTAAATTTTTCAATGTAGTTAATAAGGCGTGAATTTATTAGTCTCTCGATAACTTTAGAAATAACCGACAAGACTGAAATCGGTCGATAATTAGTTATATCTTTTTTGTCACCACCTTTGTAGACGGGTGTAACTATAGATTTTTTAAGCAGGGTCGGAAATATTCCTTTTTGAAGCAGAGGTTGGCTAGATGACTAATAATGGGGACAACTAGGGGTTTAACCATTTTTATGAATTTTGTTTGTATACCGTCCCAGCCGGGAGTACTGTCAGTCTTCAAGTTTGAGATAACGAAGTCTACTTCCATGGGGTCAGTCTCCAGAAGTACAATAAAAGATAGTTGTGTTTTTGGGGTAGCAGGTCTTTGGATGTCAGCAGCAAGTCGCTTACCGACGTTCGCAAAGAAATCATTTGTATAGTTTACTGTCTCTATGGGAGAACCTCGAGAATTAAGTAATTCACAGCTTCTAGTTTTAGATAAGTTAAGATGCGCTATTTCTTTGATTGATTGCCATAAGGCTTTAGGGTTTTTAATATTAGCTTTTAGTTGTTCAGATTCATATTTGCGTTTTAGTTTTTTAATTAATTTATTACAGTGATTACGGAACCTACTGAATGTTATTTTGAGTATTGCATTATACGGGTCAGACCTTAACTTAAGTTGCATTCTGTTTCTGTTTCTTATACAGCGTAGTAAACCGTTGGTGATCCAAGGTTTAATAATGCGTTGTTTGCTTGAGATCCTCTTAACTCTAACACTCTCATCAAGGGATGATTTGAGTTTATTAATAAGATGTTCAATTACAAAGTTAGGGTCTTCACTAAATAACAGATTGGATATATTTTTGTTTATAAGTCTCTCAGCAGCTTCTTCAAAGTCAATAAAGGTCTTGATAGTTGGAGAATGGTAGCTATTTTTCACTTTAGCGATGCTCATAAAGACTGAAGTATGATCAGTTGTTGAAGTGTTGAAGACTGCTATACTAGCTGACAGTTTAGTGTTATCAATTTTTAAGATAAAGTGGTCAAGGCAACCCATTTCTCGTGTAGGAAGTATGTGTCCAGGTAAGAGACCATGTGATGAGAGCATGTCAAGGTAATAGGCCCGATTATTACACTCGTAAGATGTTTCGTTATCTTTCCTAATTAAGTTTATATTTATATCGCCAGAGATTATAATATTTCTATTACATTTTAACGTTTCCAGTAAATTATTCAATGAGGCAATAAAATTAGGTGCGTTCTTTTGATCGGTAAATACCAAGTATAGCACACCCACAAACATTCAGCTGTATACACGAGGCATTATCAAGGTGATGTTCTTTAAAAATTAGGTTTAACTTAGATTTGGCGTAGATGACCACTCCATTATTTTGGTTACAATTAAAGGTAGTAGCATAATGAGTGTAGTTACTCAAAGAGGGGACAGGTTTATTTATATTAAGGTGACATTCCGTAAGTATTATAACGTCAGTATCTGAGCTAAGATCTGATAGTGTCACCTCAAAGTTATTGAAGTTACAGTAGATGCTTCTGATATTTTGTTGAATTAGTGTAAGATCATTTTTGTTAAGGTCAATATGTTTGTTTAGGTCCCCTATGTCGCATGTGACAGATTTTGCCACAGCGATATTGTCAATTTCGGTTAAGTTTCTGAGGTTATCCATTATTAATATAAAAACATTTGGACTGAATTTCTTTTCTAAAGGAAGTGGTCACACGCCGTAAAAATAAGAACAACCGCTCACAACAGAGGGTACAATTTGTTTTATGTAGGCTAATTTGTAGATATCTTGAGTGTCGATTGTGATTGTTGTGAGTGTAAACGGGTGGGAATGTGTTGTGATATTTTTGTGTGATTGAATTGGAGTGTGTGCATGTGGTTTTGAACGTATTGGAGAGCGGAGTGAGTGAGTATATTCGGGCATTGTTTACAATGTTACGTGTTATAACATGAATCAGTGTTCGCAATATTAGAATACAAATATCAGAGAATGAAAGAATAGGGGCACTAATTTTAAATGCTAAATACATATCTAGTCATGCACTGTCGAAGAGCTGTTTATTTTGACTTTCATTAGTGATTGTCACTATCGAAGAGTTCTCGTTCTTTCTAACATATATATTACCATAGGCAGTCCAGCAGAAGGTAAAAGATGTTGATTTAATTAAATCCCGCACAAGAAAAAACAGGCGTGAAGCTCTGGGAGTCAGTTGCTCGGACACGAAAACAGGGGTTTCTTCATTCTTCACAAATCCCAAGTGTTTTGCTCGAAGTTTTTCTTTGTTACTTCTATTGAAGGCCTTACTTTTAGTAATTATGCCAGTCTTTAGCAGGGTAGAATTCATTTCTACAACAATAGTTGCAGTAGCAACACTCTCTTTTTTCCCTCGAACTCTATATATGTCCTTGATATCCGATTTTGTAATGCTAGCGCCCACAGTGGTGGATAAGCAGGTGATCAGTTTAGTCAGATCATCTTTTGTCTCTTTTTCTATTTTAGGAACATTTTTAATCTCGAAGTTTGCTTTCAAAAACTTTTTGTAAGGTCTCAATTTTATCTTCGAGGGTAGTGATGTATTTGGTGTCTTCTTTTTTTTGTTGTTTCAAGTTCTCAATTTCTTTTTTTAATTCTGCGTTCTCTTTGTGCAAATGTTCTATAGACGTTTCAATTTTGGTATTAGTTTCTTGAATTTGCTTCAACCTCGGATTTATTTTATTAAATTCTTGCTGCTGTGCATCAAGCAAGGAGGCAAACGTATCCCGCATTTCTTCCCTAAAAGCACAAAAATCACTCAATTTACAGCTGGGGGTAGATTGGTCCAGATCAGCAGGACTATCCTGTTCCTTCCTTTTTTTGGCACGTCCAAAGACGAAATTTGGGGGGTAACAATAGGTTCATTAGACAAATTCGATTCGGACATAGACTTGTTCATGGTTGATTGTACCATGAGACCACAGGAAAGTAGGAGTTTATAGCCGCTCTCGCTACCGCTTATGAGTTAGGGCAATCGACAGAGTTGATTACGTACGTGGGAAGGCGGTGACATACGCGCAGCGTACCTTGCAGTCTGTTGTTGTCTCAGTTGCGTTGTCTCGTACTTGTGTAGCACCAACTAGTACTCGAGCGTTATGGTCGCCTGGTACTTAGCGACAATTTTACAGAATAATTTTGCAAATTTAAATTAGATTTTAAAATTATTTTTGAAAAAACTTTGCACGGAAACACACGTCTAAACGCTTGCGCGGTCCGGGGGGAAGAGGATTATTCCATGTGTTCAGCCTGAACCTGCCCCTTGTAAAGTTGCAAGCAGTGTGCCGATATAAAATATTGTCTCGCTCTGTTGAGCACCCCAAGCTTTTTAGAGGCCACTTCTGCCTTCCATTCCACGTGACCACGAAACTACACGTTATTTGATATGTCGAGATACTGACTGAGGTGACAGGGGGTGTGCCCTGAAATTGAGGAGTTACGACAAAGGGGTTCTTTTTAGTGGTAAACGCGCAAACTTGTGTCTTCTGGGCATTAAACTTAATTATATTTAGTCGCCCCAATCCGACCTTATCCGGCAAAGACTCGACATCAGACACAAGTTTCTTCCGGTACTATGCCACGTTTTCCCGAGAAATATAGGCACAGACGGTGTTTAAAACATCACCAGTGCATGTTACTACGAGGCGGCACTGAAAATTTCGGGAATCAAGGAAGTGACACAACATTACTATTTAAAAATGTATTTATTGCTTTTCGAAGTATTCTCCAACCAACCAATCATTGAAGCAACCATTCCATTCGGAAGTTGGGGTCTCCAAAATGGCCGTTTTGTAGGCGTCCGCAGCTTCTTCAGGTGATCAAAATCTCTGTCCACGCAATTTATTCTTTATTTTAGGGAAAGTATAGAAATCATTAGAGCTTAGGTCGGAGCTGTACGGCGGATGGTCTAATAATTCTATGTTTTCTTATTCTAAAAATTCTTTTATTCTGTGTACGGTGTGAGAACTCGCATTGTCGTGATGGAGGATGATGCGGCGGTTGCAGTTCTCTTTACGGAGTTCAGAAACGACCTATGGCAAAAAAATGCTAGCATACCATTCTGCATTAACCGTTCTTTGTCCCTCAAGAGGAATAATCGTAACAGGGCCGGTTTTGGAGACAAACGTGGCCACCATTTTTTTTGCAACACTCCGTGAACGAACAATTTTTGTTGGCTTTAACTCATTTTCGAACACCCAAACCCGTGACTGGTTTATTGTTTCGGATTCATACGCATATATCCAGGATTCGTCACCTGATACGATGTTGTATACAGCATTTGAGGATCCTGTGTGGAATTTTTCGAGAGTTCTGACGCACCAAGTAACGCGAGCCGCTTTTCGCTCTTCACAGAGCGAATGCGGTATCCATCGGGAAAACAACTTTTTTATACCTAATTGTTTATGCAAGATTATTTGTATTTTACTCATGCCAATGTCTAAAGTTGCCTGAATTTTGCGGTATGTCACATGTCGATCTTCCTCAATCAGCTTACGCACAGCATCAACGTTTTCTTGTGTGACTGCAGTTTTTGGACGACCTTGACGGGGATCATCACTGAGCTTGACACGTCCACGTTGAAATTCAGCAAACCAGCGATAAATTGTGTTTTTCGATGGGGCTTCATCACCAAATGCAGAAATTATACGGTCAACACACTGTTTTTGAATTAAACCGATTAGTGCAGCCTATGTAGTTTGCAACATATTATTCATAAGCACAACAAACAGCGTAGATGATAGCTCGTAACCTTGTGGAAAACCAGCATAAATAGGCTTGTAAATAGAGCATGTAACTTCTACTACAACTTTGTTGCTCCAATCTGTAAGAAAACTGCCGATCCAGTAGCACACATTGTCTGAAAGCCCATAGGAATAGAATTTCGAAAGAAGCGCTTTGTGCCAAATCCGATCGAAGGCCTTCGCTAAACTAACGGCCAGAATCTCCGTCTCTGCCTCCGCCGATTTATGAGTCAGGTAAGCCTGAAGATCACCAACTGAGCAACCCCGACGGAAATCGTACTGGCGGTCACTTTTCAGTAGGTGACCCTCAACCTCATGAGCTGGCAGTTGACAATGGTTTTCATTATTTTATAGAACAAGTTGGCTAGGTCTGAGTGGTCGATTTTCGGTTATTTTTTAGAGATCTGGTGCACTAAAATAGTCTTCTTTGAGTTCGGGACTACACCTAGGGATAAAGAGTTTTAGAAAAGACACGTTAGTACCGGTGCCAACTAGGGAGCACACGTCTTCAGCACAATGGGAGGAACTCCATCAGGCCCACTCGACTTGATGTCTAGGGAGATAGTGCTATGCGCACCGAGCGCTGTGTAAACCGTATCGTATCGACCTGAAGGCGAAATTATACTTTTTTAAAAGCGCTGGTGAAACACTCATATTATAGCGCGATGCAATTTTACAAGAGCGTCCAAACCAGGCACCACAAATGATAGAATAAAGAGTTCCATTCCCTGAAGTACCACATCAGCGACAAAATTACGTTGGGATCATCCGACATAAAGCATATCCGCCCCCTTTCTCAAGGCAAGAATGCAAAAAATAGACCGCATCCTGTCCCAATCGGCCGACGTATAGTGCCAAACATAGCGGCGATCTGCAGAACGCTACTGCGATCGGAGTGTGAGTGGCATCATAGACCGGATCAAACGATGGTCCAATGAGCCAAGAGGTACGTTGACAGAGACATCAGGTCTCCGTCGATCAGGTCGCATGATCGATTAAATGAAAACCAAGCCATTCTGTGTGGTGGCCGTTAAAATCACCAAGGATCACGATCTCTGCAGATGGGACTTGTTGTAGCACGGAGTCTGCAGCGATTAGGACGTGGTTGATGAGTTGGTCTGTCAACAACATTACCTTTAGAGGCACCCGTAGAGGCGACGATGGTCTTCGCTGAACTTCAAGACTGCAGAGGCGTGGAGAACAGATATCCTCTCTGACGTATACGCAAACTCCAGCCCGATGCACAAAGGTGCTCTAATTTGTACCCCGGATAGGAGAGAAGAATCAGCTGGCACCTGTATCTCGGTTAGAAAGAGCAAGGTCGGCTTCGCCGTCTTCAGATGGTACCAAGTGGACTTTGTTAACGTTCGAATGAAATCCCCTGATGGTGTAGAAATTCACGGATATCGTGGCAGGGGTCATCTTTATCTTATCTTATCTATCTTATCTTTTGCTTTACTTGCCACGAGCAGTATTAGTTTTGTGCAGAATTTCACCCCCTCCCCACCCCCCAGGATACGCGAGGCAGCCTGAGCACCCGCGCTAAGGAAGTGTAGGGTAGCTTGGGCGTGGATGCTCAGCCAGGGATTCTCCAATGCCAGGGGTACTGGTACCCTCCTGGGATGGTTTCTCATTTAATTACACTGCCATGCTAAGAGGGAGAGGGGTTAGGCCTCCGAACACCTGCACTTACCAAGCGAAGTAAACTTCTACTTCACGCTGGTTGTCTGTAAGGTTTTGGTACCTCCTTGGTTCGAGACGGTCCACCCTTTCATTACAGCTCTTCATTTCATGTCATACCAGGTCGTCTCTCCATCTAGTCTGGTCCACCCGTGCAACAGCAAAAGCTGCCGTGTGGCTCTTCCACTGTTATGTTGTCTGCTTATGTTATTAACTGTATTCTACTTCGTCATTATTTATGCGTTACACATAACAATTAGTAGTAAGTAGCTTTGCTTTATTATGCCCTGCAGTGGGTGACAAGGAGCTGATTGTGAAGTATTATTGCAGCTTTGAAGTATTTAGTTTAGTTTAAATAGGGCCCCAATTTCATTTTTGCACCGGGGCCCTTAGTTACATAGCTACGCCACTGGCTAGACTATTCGAAATTAACCGACAATAATGATGTATGCAATAATAATGCGTTGAATCGATGATCTGACTGAGAAACCTGTCCAGCGATAACTAAAAAGAAATAAATAAATTAAAAGTAAAAACAACTTTTTTTAAAACAAGTTTACTATCAATAAAAAAACTATCATATAAATTGTGTAGTGACGTAATAAGTTGATAGTAAAAGTTTTAAAGGAAAAGTTTATTTTATTCTTTTTAGCGCATTTAAATAAAAGCTTGTTTTAAAACAAGGTTTTTTTTACTTTTAATTTATTAAAAACAAAGTTCGTGAACATTTTAGTAAAGCATTGCAAGTGTGAATTAACGCTTTTTCCTAAAGAATGATTCTATCGTCACATATTTTCTTTATTTATCATGGCACAGATATATGTGTATATAATTAGTGACCGACCGAAGGTTCGGTTTCGGTTTCGGTTTTGGCAAGTTTCGGCAAAAAATCTAGTTTCGGTAATAGTTTCGGTTTCGGCAAAAAATCTGCCTAACCTTCGGCGGCGCCGAAACTCAGTGTTCGTGGATTATCGTGCGTCATTCGGATGAGTTCGTGACTCGTGTATTATTCATAAATATACAGAAACAGAAACTTTTTTATTCAATATACATTATAAATAATATTTATTGAAAGACACTTTTTTGTTTAATTACCACTGGTTCGAAAAAAAACCTCTGTCCTTGGAAGAACCAGCAAGAAACCCAGCGGGACTTTTTTTTTAAATAACAGCTTACAATCAGAGGCGTAGCGTGGATTAATATAAACGTGGGCGAAGTTCATCAAAAAGGCTCCTTTTCTTTCGTTCCAAGGATCTTACCCAATACATCCTACCAAACATGGTTTGACACGACATACCTACTGATATCTATTAATTCCTGACAAGTCCTGTATTCCATCAATGTAACAGTTCCGGTCTTTGAAGGTCCTTCGTCGTTCGTCTTCTTGTGAGGCCCCAAACAAACACACTTAAATTTGTAACTTTTTTAAGGCGCCTCGCGAGACCCTTTTATGTGCGAGGCCGTAGGGGTGGGGGGGGGGGGGGCGGCTCACTTCGCCCACGGCTAACTACGCCACTGCTTACAATCATGTATGTAACACAATTAACAACACAAAACAAATTAGAAATAGCTTGGTAGTGATCAGCTCATTCCTAGGAGTTATTATCATCCATTAATTGCTTAATATTATAATAACCCTTTTTATAAAAACTTATTTTATTAAAGTTTTTGAAGTTTAAGCAGGTTTTGTATATTTTCTGGGATTTTGTAAAATAAATAGTGTGATTAGAGAAAAGTGTGGTTTGCAAGATGACGTTGTGACCAGGATTAAGAAAGGAATGCTTCGGTGGTTTGGTCATATAGAAAGAATGAACGACGAAAGAGTGACAAAGCAAATTTATGTTGCAGAAGTGAACGGCAGGGTCGGGAAGGGATGCCCTAGACGAAGGTTTATCGACCAAATCGGCGATATATTGGGTATTGGGAGATACAATGTAAAGGAGGCGAGAGAGGTATGTCAGGATCGTACCAAATGGAAGTCCGTAGTCTATGCCTACCCCTGTGGGTAACAGGCGTGAGTGTTTGTGCGTGTGTGTGTGTTTGTTGTGTGTATATTGTGTGTAAGTGTGTGAGTAAGTTAATGCTTTCATTGAATAATATTAACAATATTGTGAACACAATAAAATTTTACGTTCTCAATTAGCAAGTCACTTTTTATGGGTGTAAGTGTTGATTTTTGACGAGAAAATTGACTTAAAAATTTTTTAACGTTAAGTTGTTGATTTTTACCTTAAAATAAATATTGCTACATGACTATTACAATTACTGGATTTCATTATCATACATTACCTATCTGTATATGTATAAAAAATATACCAGATTTCAGTATACAATAAAAAAATTAACATGTCTATATAAGATTCGGTTTCGGTTTCGGTTTCGGCCGAAACTGACACCCAGACCGAAGGTTCGTTTTCGGTTTCGGTTTCGGTTGAAAATCTTGTTTCGATCGGACACTATATATAATACTAGCTGACCCGGCAAACGTTGTTTTGCCATATTAGTACATTATTTCTAGGAAATATTTAAAAAAAAAAAAAATAGCTAACACTATAAGTATGTGGGGATGTAATTATAATTGAAAAAAGAATGAAGCGTAGTCGACAATTAAAGTATACTATATGTTAATAAACTATTCTTTATTAAAGTAACAAATATATAGTAAATAACAATTCTTGATAGCTATATATATGCACATCGAAAATAGTTATTCATATTTCTACTAATAATCAAGGCAATTAAAAAATAAACAAAGGTTAATCTCAGCGCAATGGAGTGTACAATATTTTGGTCAGTCCGTCTCTAGCCAATATAAACAAACTGGATGATTTTCCCACGCGAGAACATGCCATATATAGTTGTTCGTGGGAAAAACAATGGTGTACCAAAATCTAAGTCACAAACAGATAACGTTTGGCCTTGTGACTTATTTATAGTTATTGCGAATGCCAATCTAATTGGGAATTGTATGCGTTTGAATTCAATTGGCACACATCTGTAGGAATCATAAGGATTTGTGGCAGCAATACATTTTCGCCTCGGAACTTGCCATCAAAGTGCTGGCTTCGATAACGTTTTTCATTAATTTTTTAAAGACTAATCTTGTGTCGTTGCAAATCCGTGGTGGGTTCAAATTACGAAGCAAAATAACTGGATCCAACCTTCAATTGTAAATGGTGCGGTGGCATACCTGGCATATCCAATGAATTCAAAAACTCAATTGGATAATTCACAGCTTCGTTGGCATCGCAAACTGTATCGACAGACTTGTATGACATCAAGTCCCCTGGCAACAACTGTTGTATCTTGGAATTTAATCCATTGACGTCCACATATTTTGCTGCCAAAATCGCTCTTTCTGCCAGGCACTCAAATTTTTTGTATTGTGTTTATACGTCGGGATACAGTGCCGGTCTGAGGCAAGTTTTAGGATGGAGCGAGACCCAGTAGTTGGCGCCCCCCTTGCTTACCCCTAATATATACCAGTTGTACGTACACATGCAAGCATGAAACTGGGAAGATCTCGACAACATCTTAAGTAAAATGAATACCGTCGTGGCAGCAACGCGGCACAAGCGGCACGCTACATCAACGACGTTTACGGAGCGAATACTATAAACTAACGCACCGCCTGTTATTGGTTTGCCCGCTTACGTTCTGGAAATTTCGACCTGAAAAATTAACTCCGTGATCATCCGAAAACTTTGGTCGAATTAAAGGACAATGACGAATTAAAGGCGATTCTGGAAGTTGATGATACTGAATGTACGGTTGAATTAGCAGCAGCTTTCCACGTTAGCATCAAAACAATATTGGTTCATTTGCGTCAAATTGGCAAGGTAAAAAAGCCTAACATATGGGCGCCCCATGAACTTAATGATCGCCATCGCGAAGTACGCATCGAGACGTGCTTTGCACTGTTTAACAGGCACACAAATGAAGGAATTATGAACCGCATTGTTATATGCAACGAAAAATGGATTCTGTTTCACAATCGTAAGTACTCAGTAAGTTGGTTGGATCCTGATTCAGCACCTAAATAATGCCCTAAGCGAATACTTACCCCTACAAAAGTGTTGGTCACTGTTTGTTGGCCTAGCGCCGGTGTGATTCATCACAGCTTCCTACCAAACAGGATGAGCATTACTGCAGATGTGTACTGTGAATAACTGAACAAAATGATGGAGAAGCTCACACGTCTCCAACCAGCTTTGGTCAATCACTCGTCCACGCTGCTCCTGTACGGCAACGCGCGACTTCATACTGCACAACAGATGGTCTCCAAGTTACAAGAGATGGGTTAGAAGTTCCCGTCATCCGCCGTACTCACCAGAACTTGCGCCTACAGACTTCTACTTTTCCAGAATTTAAATAACTTTTTGGCGGGAATAAAATTCAATGCCCGAGAGGCAGTACAAAATACCTTTGAAGAATTTGTTGCCTCCCACGTCCAGCTGATTTTTTCAAGAAGGGCATCAATAAACTGCTACTGCATTAGTAAAAATGCATCGATTGCATGGGTGACTACTTTGATTAATAGAAATAAAAAATATAGAAAAATACTTACGTTAAATTATTTCATAAAAAACCGCAATTTCGTAGGTAAAGACCTAATATTAGGTAACGTATCTTGCCAATTATTTAATACTAAGAGCTGAAGGACTACTTTCGGGTGACTTTTATCGATATGTAAAAACTTTTTCAAACCAGCGTGAAGTAGAGGTTTACCTCTGCGTTGCGCTTGGTGAGTGCAGGTGGCCGGAGGCCCAATTCCCCCCCCCCCCATCAACATGGTAGTGGAATTAAATAAAAGACTACCCCAGGAGGGTACCAGCACCCCTGGAGAATCCCTCGCTGAGCATCCACGACCAAACTACTCCACTCCTGGGCGTGGGTGCTCAGGCTGCCCCGCGTATTCTAGGGGGGAGGGGGGGGCGGAACTCCGCTCAAGACGAAACCTGCTCGGGGCAAGCGGAGCAAGAAGACAAAGGCAACCCCTGCCACGCTTACCGTGGATATCTGAAATATCAGGGGACTTCATTCAAATCTTAACGCCGTCCACTACCATCTGGAGATAGCTAAGCCGGCCTTGCTCTTTCTAACCAAGACACAGGTGTCCTCTCCGGCTGATACTCTCCTACCCGGGGTACAAATTAGAACACTCGTTTGAGCCCCGGGCTGGAGTTTGCGTGTATGTCAGAGAGGACATCTGTTTTCGACGCCTCGGCAGTCTTGAAGGTACGGACCTGTCCATCCTATGGCTGCGCGTAGACAGCGACGACCATCCCCGCGTCTACGGGTGCCTCTATAGGTCCCATAGCGGTAATGCCGACACAGACCGACTTATCGACCACGTCCAAATGGCTGCAGACTCCGTGCTACAACAGGTCCCATCCGCAGCGATCGTGATACTCGGTGATTTCAACGCCCACCACGCTGAATGGCTTGGGTCTCGTTTAACCGATCATGCGGGTAGATCTGTCTATGACTTTGCTTTGGCATATGGTCTAACACAACTGGTTACTTCGCCTACGCGGATCCCAGATGTGGAAGACCATGTACCTTCCCTGTTGGACCTTCTGGTGACGTCTCATCCGGACGGATATCAGGTCTCCGTCGATGCCCCTCTGGGCTCTTCGGACCATTGTCTGATCCGGAGTACAGTGCGACTCACGCTCCAATCGCAGTTGCGATCTACAGCTTGCCGCCGTGTTTGGCACTATAGGTCAGTTGAATGGGACGGGATGCGTTCTTTTTTTGCATCCTACCCTTGGGGGCGGGTTTGCTTCTCGCCGGAAGATCCCAGCGTTGTTGCCGATTCTGTTGCTGATGTGGTACTTCAGGGTATGGAACTTTTTATTCCATCTTCTGTGGTGCCCATCGGAGGCAGATCCCACCCATGGTTTGGTCGCTCGATGTAAACACCAGCGCACTTAAAAAGAAGTATAATTCCGCCTCCAGGTCCTTCAAAAGCGTCATTGCCAAGGCAAGGTCTGAGCACATCGGCAGAATTGGCGAGAAGCTAGTTCGCCTTCCTTCGGGAACCCGTGCATTCTGGTCTCTCGCCAAGGCTGTCCAAGGGAACTTCTGTCAGCCATCTCTTCCATCTCTGCACAGAGAGGACGACTCACTGGCCCATGCCGCAACGGAGAAAGCCGATCTGTTGAGCTCTCTTTTTGCGTCCAACTCGACTCTAGATGACGGGGGGAACACACCGCCGTCCATCCCGCGATGTTAGTGCTCCATGCCGGATGTGCGATTTACACAGCGCTTGGTCCACAAAGCACTCTTCTCCCTGGACGTCAGCAAGTCGAGTGGGCCCGATGGAGTCCCTCGCATTGTGCTGAAGACGTGTGCTCCGGAGTTGGCACCGGTTTAACGCGTCTTTTCCGGTACTCCTACTCCCAAGGCGTAGTCCCGAATTCTAGAAAGACAGCTTTTGTCCACCCGATCCCTAAAAAAGGCGACCGCTCAGACCCGTCCAACTACATATCCTATCGCCATCACCTCCTTGTTCTCCAAAATAATGGAAGCCATTATAAACTGCCAGCTCATGAGGTACCTTGAGGATCACCAGCTGATAAGTGACCGCCAGTACGGTTTTCGTCAGGGTCGTTTAGCTGGTGATCTTCTAGTCTACTTAACTCATAGATGGGCGGAGGCAGTAGAGTCCAAGGGGGAGGCATTAGCCGTTAATTTGGACGTAGCGAAGGCCTTCAATCGGGTCTGGTACAAAGCGCCTCTTTCGAAGCTTCCTTCCTATGGGCTTCCCGAGAAATTGTGCAAATGAATCACCAGTATCCTTGCTGATTGGAGCATCAAGGTCGTAGTGACGGTGCATGCTCTAATTTCAAGCCTATCAACGCTGGTGTTCCACAAAGCTGTGTGCTATCACCAACGCTGTTTCTCCTGCATATCAATGATATGTTGCTAACTGGTAGCATTCATTGCTATACAGACGACAGCACTGGTGATGCCTTATATACCGGCCGTGCCAATATTTCTCGGGAAAACGTAACCGAGTACCGGGACAAACTTGTGTCTGAAGTCGAGTCTTTGCTTAACATAGTCTCGGATTGGGGCCGACAAAATCTAGTCCAGTTCAATCCCCAGAAGACACAAGTTTGCGCGTTTACCGCTAAAAAGAACCCCTTTGTCGTATCTCTTCAGTTTCAAGGCACTCCCCTTGCTGCCTCAGCCAGTATCGGAATCCTTGGCGTCGACATATCGAATAGTGTGCAGTTTCGTGGTCACTGATTTTTAGAGACCAATTTGGCCTTCCCTTCCAGGGAAGGCCAAATTGGTCTCTAAAAATCTTGGCGTGCTCAGCAGAGCGAGACAGTATTTCATGCCGGCACATCGCTTGCAACTTTATAAAGCGCAAGTTCGGCCCCACATGGAATACTGTTCTCATCTTTGGGCCGGGGCACCCCAGTGCCAGCTCCTTCCACTTGACCGCATCCAGCGCAGAGTGGTTCGAATAGTCGACGACCGAGTTCTTTCTGATCGGCTCGATACACTGGCACTGCGTAGAGATGTTGCATCTCTTTGCGTATTTTATCGCATCTATCACGGGGAGTGCTCTGAGGAATTGTTCGGACTAATTCCAGCCGCTTAATTTCACCTTCGCACATCGCGACAAAACTCGCGATACCACCCATACCATCTGGATGATTGGAGGTCCACCACTGTGCGATTTAGAGGAAGTTTTCTCCCTCGCACGACTTCCTTCTGGAATCAATTACCACCAGCGAATTTTCCGAACCGATACGACTTAGGAACCTTCAAGAAAAGAGCTTACACCTTTCTAAAAGATCGGCAACGCATCTGCAATTCCCCTGGTGTTGCGGTTGTTCATGGGCGGCGGGAGTCACTTACCATCAGGTTACCGCATGCTCGTTTGCCCCCTATTCTATAAAAAAAAACACATCCTTTCTCTTGGAAGCTCCAATCGCGGTTAAGATCATGCGTTCATTATTCCTCCAACTTTGAGCATACTTTATTAAAATTTTCGTCGGTCTTATTCAAATCATAGAGGAAACTTTCTATTCTATGCTATAAATGCCAAGTCTCATTAATTGTAAAAAGTCGTGTAAAGCATGTATAATGGATGAACAGTGGACTGTATATTTATTTCTGACTGATTACTTAACGACTGATCTGAGGTTAGCTATACTAGGGGACTGCTTGAAGAAAAGATGGTACTTTTTAATATACTGTATTAACTATTTACAATGATTCGGCACTGACTAACTATGTCTAACACTATGTACAGAGGGAGGTCTTGAATTGGAGTCTTGAGTCTTCTTCAGGTTTCTGCTTAAGTGCCGCTCCGAAGTGAAATGAACAGCTCACAGACCGAGACGCCCTTCTTATATCTCGCAAGAAGGTGCCTCAGTCTGTGAGTAGTGCCGTGCGACGACAAATGAAGCCACACGCGCGCTGATTGGCCGCCGACATCACTAGGTCGGCGCCGGTGTGCGGGGTGCGCGGGGGGTAGCGGGGTACGAAGGGGCAACGGGGCGGCGGGTCTCTAGCTGTCCTCAACATCCTCCCCCCGGCGTTGCTCGCGAGCCTCATCTTCTTTCGGGAGGACGGCGATCTTCCTGACCGGCCGCCGCAGCAATCCGCCCCTGGTCCGCACCTCCACGTTGCGCACCACACCGTCTGGTCCGGGAAAGGTCCGCGTTATAATTCCACGCGGCCACACGTTCCTTGGCAGGCTACCGTCTGCCACCACGACGAGGTCCCCTTCATGTAGTTGTCGCTGCTGCACATCCCGTGAGTCCCCGCGCGCAACGAGCGTCGGCAGGTACTCCTTCATCCAGCGCTTCCAGTACTCGTCGGCAAGTCCTTGCGCCGCTCTCCACGCCCGACGATCACTAGGCGTGCACGGCGCGGTTACTGGAAGGCTCGATGGTCCCAGCAGCAGGAAGTGGTTGGGTGTCAGCGCCTCTTCCTCGTCGATGTCGACCGGTACGTGTGTCAACGGTCGAGAGTTCACTGTGTTCTCGGCTTCGATGAGGAGCGTCACCAACGTCTCCTCCCGCGGGCTCTTCTGGTGTAGAGTGGCTTCGAGCGCGGTCTTCACTGAGCGCACGAGACGCTCCCATGCGCCTCCCTGGTTCGGCGCGCCCGGCGCGATGAACTTCCAGTCTGTCCGCCGAGTCAACGCGTAGTCCTTCAGCAGGGGTGCCCACTCCTCCATTGCCCGTCGTAGTTCGGTGTCCGCCCCATGGAAATTCGTTCCGTTGTCAGAGTAGATGACCCGTGGCCACCCACGCCTAGCCGCCATGCGCCGCAATGCCGATATCGCCGAGTCCGTCGTTAGGGAATAAACTATCTCTAGATGTACCGCGCGCGTCGTCAAACAAGTGAATAACGCTATCCACCGTTTTTCATGCCTACGTCCTATTGTTACCGTTATAGGCCCGAAATAGTCGATTCCGGTGTAGGTGAATGGTCGCGCGAATGCCCCTAACCGTTCAGGTGGTAGATCTCCGATAACCGCTGGCCGTGGTGTCGCCTTGCGTACCCTGCACTGCAGACATCTCCGCTCCACTTCTCTTACGGTCGGTCGTAGTCGAAGTATGTGATATCTCGTGCGTAGGTCGTTCACTACCCGTTCCCTGTTGGCGTGGCTTGCTTCCTTATGCGCCTTCTCCACAAGCAGCTTTACAAACTGGTGGCGTCCGTTCAGGATGGTGGGCCTCTTCATTTGACTGTCCACATCGGCTGCGTCAATCCGTCCTCTAGCTCGCAGTATGCCATCTTCGAATATGGGGTCGAGCTTCCTCAACGCGCTGCCGGTTGCCAAGTTCCTTCCTTTCTGCAGTCGACTGATGTCTTCAGCAAAACTGTCTTGTTGACTTCGCTCTATCCACATCCGTTCTGCTTTCTGGATGTGGTCCAATGTTAGTCCGTGCGCCTTTCCTCTCATGGCATCGACGAACTGTAATATGCGAGCGGTGGCCCTGACCAATCTCTCGTAAGAAGAGAACCTCTTGATGTCTGGCAGGTGTGGAGCGTCCCTGGTGTCGCTCTGGTGCGCCACGACTTCCTCCAGCTCGTCATCTTCATCCCCTGCCTTCTCTTCCCGACGTCGAGGCCATCGATCTTCTTCTTCGTACAGGAATGGTGGTCCCGTAAACCATTTGTCGCTCTCTTCCTTGTACGTATAATTAATGCGCGTTGCCTGATCCGCGATGTTGTCTGCGGTCGGTATCCACCTCCATTGCTCGGGTGACGTCTTCTCCGATATCTCCCCTAATCTATGTGCTACGTATGGGGTGTAACGCGCCGTATCGTTCTGAGTCCAATGGAGCGCCGTAGTGGAGTCTGTCCAATAAACTACCCTATCGGCTATCGCCGCGGATGCGTACGCACGTTCGCTTGCGTCATTAAACACGTGAAGCTGACGCTCTACCACTCCCCCCGTAGGAGCATAGCACCTAGGCAGCCGCAGTCGTGATACTTGCTCGACGACTCGCAGCCACCTCTGAAATTCCTCAGCTGCCTCCTCGGGTAGTTCGTCGTCCCATCCGACCTTCTTCATCCGCCACAGGTCTTGCAGTAGGATCTTGGCGGTGATGGTGAGGTAGCTCAGCAGTCCCAGCGGGTCGAAGACCGACATGACTGCACTTAACGCCTCTCTTTTGGTCGGTGGCCTCTGCAGCGTCTTCACTTCGTTTGGTACCCTGTTCATGGATGTGTTGAACGTTAAGGCATCTTCGTCGGCCATCCATAATAGCCCTAGGGTTCTGCCTGGGCTGTCTTGTCTCAAGCCTACCTCCTTAGGCTTGCTCGCTAGTAATTCCTCCGGCTTGTCTTCTAGTAGGGCTGCGTGGTTCGAATTCCAGCCTGCTAAGGTGAAGCCGGCCTGCTGGTGTACTTCCATAACCTGCCTCGCAGTGTTTACCGCTTCCTCTACCGTAGCATAACTGTCTAGGTAGTCATCCATGTAGTGACTACGTACGATAGCGTTAAGTGCCAACGGATGTGTCTCTGCGTGTGCGCGCGCGTTATGATCCCTAACACTATGTGCGAGAAACGGCGAGCTCCTCGCACCGAAAATCATCGATGTCATAACGTATTCCCGCGGTGGGCTGGATCGCTCGTTACCTCGCCACAGAAACAATTGCGCGGGTTGGTCGCGACGGTCTATCTTTACGCGTAAAAACATTTCCCTAATATCCGCGGACACGGCTATTTTGTTCTCCCTAAATCTAAACAGTATGCCCGGTAGGTTCCGTAACAAGTCGGGGCCGTCAAGTAAATAATCGTTCAAACATTTACCGGACGCACGCGCTGCCGCGTCGAAAACCACTCTTGTCTTCCCAGGCTTGTTCGGATTCCGTACTGCGAAGTGGGGCAGGTACCAGCTCTTGGGGTCCTCTCTCTCTGTCCCTTCGGCTTCCCTTGCGTATCCTTTCGCCAGGAGGTTGTCTATTTGTGCTGTATAGGCGTCTCGAAACTCCGGCGATTTGTCCATCTTCTTCTCGATCGTCCGCAGTCTTCGAGCAGCCATCTCGTAGCTGGGAGGCATCCGCACGTCGTCGTCCTTCCATGGCAGTCCCACCTGGTATTGCTCGCCGACCTTCTTGACGGTGCGCCGGAATATCTCGACAGCGCGCTCCTCTTCCCGTCGCGGCCTACTCTTTAGCGAGATACCGATGGAATCGATCTCGTACTGCCGTTTAAGGAGTTCCGTTAACTCCTCGTCCTGACTGGCGAACGTTCGAATGTCCCTATCTAACCGTCCGCTACTGCTTACGACGTGTAATACGGTTTCACCGTCCTCCCTACACGTGAATCGCGGCACGGTTCCCTGAATCACCCATCCTAATAACGTTCGTGCAGCTATAGGCTGCCTTCGACGTCCTATCCTTAAATTACGGGTGATTATTAAATGCCAGTTGTCGGCGCCTAATAATAATCTCGGTTTGGCGTCCTCGTAGCAAACCGAGCTCGGTAGGTTGCGTAAGTGTTTCAACGGTAAACACTCTTTATTTACCGACTGCGAACCTATCTGTAAATTTGTTACTGTACGCGCATTTATTCTATACATCTCGCTGCGCGATTTTCCACGTATGCCTATGTTAACTAGCCTGCTATCGGCCTCGCGCTGACTATTGCTTATTCCCCTAATATTCAGCGGTTTTACCGGTCCTTCCGCTCCTAACTCGCGCGCTAAGTCGTCGTCGATCAACGAAATGGTCGAGTCTTCGTCAAGCAACGCATACGTATCTATTTCCCTACCGCGTGGTCCACGTAACGTAATGGGACACACTTTCAATAATACGGACGCATTACTACCGACGTTAGACGCGACGAGCACGGTCTCATCCGGTTTTGTCGATGTCTCGGGTGCGCGGGTCTTGCGGGTGTGAAGGAGGGCATGGTGGGGGGCGTTGCAGCCGTCGACGCCGCATTTCTTCGCTCTACATTTAAACCGTCGGTGTTTACTACTTAAACACAGAAAACATACCCCACCTTCCTTTACCCAATTCCACCGGTCGTCCACACCCATTTGCGCTAACTTCCTACACTTGGCGATCGCGTGTTCACCTCCGCAGCACATACAAGAGGCACTACCGGTGTCCTCCTGGGCGGTGAACGTTTTTACGTCGCGGGCCCTATTCTCTACGCGGCGTGTCACTATCCTTTTCGACGACGGCGCCTCTCGTCTTACGGGCGATTCCTTAGTCGGCTCTACGGACGTATAGGCATGACTCAACGCACGATCAGCCTCTGTCATCATGAACCTGGACAGTGTAACGATGTCCGGTTCGTCTGCACTTCCGTAGTGCTCCGCATAATCACACCAACGCGACCGTAAGTGAGGGCTTAACTTACTCGTTACTTCCCTAGTAAGCATTGGATTTTGCAGATATCCCTTGCCGTCGACGTTTTGCAAAATGCACACGATATTTTGCAACTTTATTGCGAACGCATTTAATTCCTGTGCGGTTTGACCCGGGCGCGGAAGGCGTTTCAATTCTTCTAACGCTCGATCGATAATTACTTCCGGGCGGCCGAAACACTGCTCTAATGTTCGCATAATATCTGCTGGATCCTTCGCGGTAAACAGCAGTGCCGATACTACCTCCCTAGCTTCACCGCGTAGACAGTTTCTTAACCTTGCCATATTTTCCGTATCTGTGAATCCATATAAACGCGTGGATTCCTTCATCGCGGCTTTGAAGGCTAACCATTCCGCGGCCGAACCGTTAAAAATAGGCAAGTCCTGCGTCTGCTTCGCGGCAGCGGGCCTAACTCTGACCATATTCTCCAGAGCTTCCGCTAGTCGCTCTATACCCCTATCTTTCCCTCGCGGAGTAAGCGACCTATCTCTATCCCTATCTCTCTCTAGCCTACGCTGTGGCGCTGGCGTCCTATGCGCACCTACATCCCTATACGGGGACGATAATCTACGATCCGTGCGGCGATGTGGCGATGGCGATCTACGTACACCTACATCCCTATGCGGCGACGGTGATCTACGATCCGCGTGGCGATGTGGCGATCTATGTGTTGGCGATAGAGTGCGGCGTTGGACGCGCGACGGCGACGTAACCCGTACACGACGATCCACCTGGTTCATTTCTACGGCGACTCCATCTTCCCTCTGTACCGAATCTATGCGGCGCGGTTGAACGTTATTCGCTTCCGTCCTCCCCTGGGCATCTTCACTGTGGTCGTAACCGGTTACCCTGTTCGGTAGGGTCTGCTCTAACTCGATGCGGGGCGCGGGCTGAGAGGGGCGGGAAGGCGACTCCCCCCGCACAGTCTCTACGTTTTCTAACCACCTATCAACGCGTACCCTATTTTCAACTAACTCGTCTTCGTTGACACTTTCCCTATCTGTTTCTTCTTGCAGTTGCGCGACGTCCCTAGCGTACTTCTTCCTAATAAGATCTTCTTCCAACTGCAATTGCTTCCTCCTAATTGCAGCTAGTTCCTCCGCGGCGTTATACTCAATTTGCTTTAATTTAGCTATCGTACTAGCCGTCGACCGGGCTGAACGAACGGAGCGAACCGACGGGGCGCGGGGTGCGGGCCTATGTACGTCTGTTACAGGCGCGACGGTACGTACTATCGAACTAATCTCTGTAGACGGAAGATCTTCAATAATCGCGGCGAGTGTCTCTGTACGCGGCGCGGAAATGCTAACCTCTCCCAAACGATCGGTCGTGGACACGGACATAGCGGGGCGCGGCGGCGGGGGCGCGGGCGCGGGCGTAGATGCGGGCGCGGGCGGGGCCTGGAGCGCAGGCGCGGCGGAGGGCGCTTGTGCCATCGCGAGATAATCGGACGGGGACGCGGGTGCTTCTTCGAATATGCGCATTCCTACCGGCGTGTCATCATCGTTCCGTGTCTTCTGGCTTCGTGTCTTCCTCATTGTCCCACGTTGCGACCTCCGGTCGTCTTCAAAAAGACGTACGTACAGTCTTTAAAAAGACACACGTATGGATGTCGTTCCCGCCACAAGGGCGTTACCAGATGGTCACAGTTTGGCACCGTTAGGGAGTGACCACTGGCCGCGTAAACGCGGTTAAAGAAACAAGAAATTGTCTGGAAACAGACAATAGACGTATGTGACGTAATCGTAACAAGAAACAGGGAAGAAATTAGTACCGAAGATCTTCTCTCTTCGTCGACGAACTTCTTTCTTCCTTGAAGATCTTCTATAATGATCTTCTCTCTTCTATAATTATGTTCTTTCTTCTATAATTATGTTCTTTCTTCTGTAATTGGCTTCTTTCTTGTTTCTTCTTACTGCTTGCTTTTTTCTTCTGACTTGAATCCGGCTCGAAGGACCAAGAATATAATGGATGAACAGTGGACTGTATATTTATTTCTGACTGATTACTTAACTACTGATCTGAGGTTAGCTATACTAGGGGACTGCTTGAAGAAAAGATGGTACTTTTTAATATACTGTATTAACTATTTACAATGATTCGGCACTGACTAACTATGTCTAACACTATGTACAGAGGGAGGTCTTGAATTGGAGTCTTGAGTCTTCTTCAGGTTTCTTCTTAAGTGCCGCTCCGAAGTGAAATGAACAGCTCACAGACCGAGACGCCCTTCTTATATCTCGCAAGAAGGTGCCTCAGTCTGTGAGTAGTGCCGTGCGACGACAAATGAAGCCACACGCGCGCTGATTGGCCGCCGACATCACTAGGTCGGCGCCGGTGTGCAGGGTGCGCTGGGGGTAGCGGGGTACGAAGGGGCGACGGGGCGGCGGGTCTCTAGCTGTCCTCAACAGCATGTCTCTATTTAAGTTTATGGCGGTGTCTAACATTGGATAGAAAACATTTGTTCTGAATAACATTTTTGATCCGAAATATATTTATATTTTTTTTCTTTATATATTTAGAGTCAAAAGTATCCGAATTTGGGATCTTTCAAACCTTTAAAAATTCATAACTCCGAAAATGTTAACTTTATCGTAAAAAGTCATGGAACTTTTTTTATTTGTATTTTATCAAAGAACACAAAAAGAAATTTGTCCAGTTTAAAAATAACAATTCCTTGCAATTGGAAAAAAATCGGTTTAAACAATATGGCACCGAGTTGTCCCATGGCAACATGCATTTATATCATCAGCAGGACAACTTGAAGAGAATCACATGAAAAAATTGAGGTGGAATAGTTTTGGTACTCATGCGCCGATTCCTTCTGGGCTATAAGAACATTTTCTTCTTTTTTCGTTCGCGGATTCTTTCAAACTCAGAGTTTATTTAAGCTTTTTAGCTGTATCTTAGCTGCAATGAGAGCCTTTATTAATCCTTCGTCTCTAGGTAAATTATTTTTTGTGCATTAGTTTTGTAGCATCAGATAAATCTATGCGCTCTGCTTGCATGCATGTGCTGACAAGATTAACGTGGGTTTTATTCCAAATGTCGTACCAAATGACTAAAGACAGCAAAAACTCGAACTTCTTAAAATTGGCTGCAAGTGATTTAGCTTCCAAACTTGCCACGGGATCAGTTATGTCGACTCTTCTTCCAAGGCACTTTTTACTTCGCCGTACTGATACCGCACCGCTTGCAAGCTGTTGACTCTACTTTCGCATCTTGTTTGACACACCTGTTCAGAAATAACTTCCCATCTTTTTGTAGAGTTTGTAAAAAATACAAATAAGCGCTGTAGAATGCCGCGCTCGTCTCAGCAAATAAGGCCATACGCACATGTATCAACTAGCCACATGTTCGAAACCAAAATATTGAAAAGCGAGAAAATTTTCATCAATAAACTCAGGCACATGAGCAAAGAAACGGAATAGAAAGTAAGCTTCTAAAGAGCGTACAAAATTGTTACCTATTTAGGTAACAATTTTGCTAAAAGATTGTATTTTTCTATTATGTACGTAGCTATGCTATTATAAAAGTTTGACTAAGGCGCCTTCTGGGACTTAGCGCCCGGACCGGCCGCTCCGTTCGCCCTATGGTGGGGCCGGTCCTGTCGGGATATATGTGGTCAATGAGAATATTTTGCGAGTTGATGATTGTGCAGAAATCGGTTGGCAGTTTTATGCATCCAGTATTTTCATGTACAGCAACTTTTCCATTGCCAATATCTAACAGTTGCTTTGAGAAAGTTTGGGCGGATGAATCCTGAAGCATTTGAACGCGCATGTTCATTGTCAGTTGTAATTTTTCAACATTACTACCACAGTCGCGATGATTTTAAGCAAACGTTGATTTCATCAGCGTAACTTGAACGTGGAATAACGGGAAGTGTCTGTCTGAAATCACCTGAAAGGAATAACAGAGAGCCGCCAAATAGTTTGTCTTTGTTTTTAATATCTTTCAATGTGCTATCCAATGCCTCAAGCGAATGTTTGTGTGCCCTAGTGCATTCATCCCAAACGATAATTTTACACCGTTTCAGCGCAGTAGCCATGGACGATTGTTTTTTCATCGATAAAATATATCCATCAGTCATTAAATTTTTGTGATTATCCCACAAAATTTGTGCTAGGGCTGGGAAACATGTAGTCAGTAGAATAGCAAATAGGAGACGAATTTGTTTTCCTATGCAGTTTAATGCTGCTTCAACAAGCATACTGTCCCAATGATTGTCGTCTTCTAGCAAGCCTAGTGCAAGGCATGCATCTTTATACGTCGGATACTGTTGTCCATTTAGTTTACGTATATCTTGAAATGACAATGGTCCGGTAACATTAACCAACACCAGTCGCAGATAAAGCACTCAGTCTGCCTTGGATTGACTGTATATACACGACCCAAATAATTTGATTTAAATAAACGGGGGCATGCATCAACTGGTATGCCTTGCTTGCGGGGCATCCATTTTTTTGATTGAGCCCATGTAAAATAGCGTGATACTACTGAATAGAGCAATGTTTGTGCAAAGGCACCAAAACCATTCGCACGATTACACAATTCAAAAAATTCGGTGAGCGTAATTTTTGGTGGATTTATGGCACGATCAACCTCTGTTTCGTTGGTGAAAAATAAGCGCTGGCCATTTTCAAGATGTATGGCTAAATGGATAACTGCTGGATCCCGTTCATGAATTGGGAAACCGAAGATACGCCAGACAGCTTCATTTGAGCTGATATAGCGGTCAATTTGGTAATTCGTTATTTCATCATTTTTATTTAAAAGAGGAGCAATCAAATTGGTATTTTCTATTCTAAATACAGCCATATCACTTCCTTTATTCACATACTTTCAAATATATTTAATGCTCTTAACCGAACTGCAGAACTTAACATTAATATGAGCATTGAATGTTTTGCTCAGCAGAGGTGAATATGGTACCAGCCAATGATTGTCGATGTCAATGTCTGCGTTACTGATAGTTTTAATGAATGATTGTCCGCCAGTATCGGTATTTCTTCGACAATATATTGTATATCCGTCAACATGTGTGACCGTAACGTTGGTGAAATCTTTAGGAAAACGCTTTGTACCATGTAGGTAACTTTGTTCCGTCTACCATGCAGGGCGATGAACGATTCAGATCTCCGCATGGACCATGAATCATGTTTGTCGTTCTCATCCCTACTCCGTAATATTTACTGGTTGAAAGGTGATAACGCTATATCATCGCTATCAGTTATCCTCGACATGCTGATCGATTGGTAGTTGATCAGTTATCGACCGGCGAGGGTTGAAGATTAATTTAAATTGATAAAAAAATATAATTAAAATAAATTGTAATTATAAACTATGCATGGAAGTTTATCGTACTACAATTATTATATTCGATTGCCATCTTACAACCCTATTGCGGATCTGTGGATGTATCAGAATAATATAAAACAGGCATTAATCGGAGAAGGGTGAAAATTTGCAGTTATATGTATTTTTCAATGCTAAATAATAATAAATTAAAATTAAAAAAAAGTTTCAAAAAAATAAAAAATATTTAGGGGTGGGTCACCCATATCATTTAGGGGTTTGAAAAATAGATGTTGGCCGATTCTCAGACCTACCCGATACCCACACAAAATTTCATACAAATCTGTTCCGCCGTTTCGGAGGAGTTTGGTAACAAACACCGCGACACGAGAATTTTATATATTAGATAATGTATATATTTAATAAATTTAAGTAGATTTATGTACCTGTACGTCTGTATTAACATATATATGTATAAAAACTTCTGATATATATATATATATTAGCTGACCAGGCAGACGTTGTTCTGCCCTTTCCGAACGACCATTTGCTTTCCCAAAAAACTAATTATTAGCAATAAAAAAATTGAGGGTCACTTATCGGGATAAAAACTATCCTATCTCTCAAGTTGGATCAAACTGCACACAGACTGAAAAAAATTTTTTGAAATCGGGTCTATCTGTTGAATACTTACAGCAACACGTGGTGGTTATACTACTAAATTGTAGCTTATATTAAACATTTGTATTTTAACATAGCGCCATCTATTAAATATTTACTCAATCCAGTCAACAGATATCGTCATCTGACAGAATCTTTTGGAGCTAACAGATAATTATGACTGTCAAATAATAGACAAATAATTTTCAATAAAATAATATTGTATTGCGACTATAAATTGAGATGTAAGCTATCCTATCTTTTAAGTTCGACCAAACTGCCCATTCACCAAAAATTTCATTTAAATCAATTCAGTAGTTTAGGAGTCCATCGCGGACAAACAACGTGACACGTACTTTTATATATATATATATATATATATATATATATATATATATATATATATATATATATAAGATATTCGCTTCTGGTTTATTCGAACTTCGTTACCTTTTTTTCTCATTATTAGGTGGTGCACTACCTCCCATATGCTTATCTCTGCTTAGCCTAATGGTTAACTGGGAGAGTGCGGCATATATACGATTTTTCTTTTGTGCATAAAAGTTTAAATAAATAAAATCTAAGATAACTGTTTTTAGTTTGCTATTTTACACAAAAAAAGTTCTTACACTTTATATTCTATCATTATTTTTAAATTAACACCATTTTTCAACAAAACCATAAGTGTTAAGTAGAGGATTTAACAAGATATTCAATTTTCTACCGACTTCAAAAAGGAGACGGTACTCAATTCGACTGCATGTTCTTTTTTTCTTTTTTTTATGTGTATTATTACCTCATAACCACGGTATAAATATATATTTATTTACTGTGTCATAACCTTTTTCTGGGTGAACTGATTTCGACGATTCTTTTCTTATTTGAAAGCTTGTGCTTCTCATGAGGTAGGTAATTTGATCAAGTTCTGACCAATAGTAATTAAGTTATTCTTAATAATTTATATTGAAGTCGGTTTTACAAAATGTTTAATTTAAAATTTTTATAATTTTATTTATTTTTATTATTTTCCCAGATCGCACAGTTTTCGGTGGTTGATTAATAATTGGTCTATAGTATGTGCCATATCGATTGAGAAAAACGGACAATGACCTCAGATATGAGCCGAGTGTCAAAAGGCGTAACTTACAAAATCTCAATTTAGATGTGATAACAATATTTAAATATTGATATTATTCCCACTTCTAGGTCAGCACATATGTTTTGTTTTTTTGTTTCTTAAATAATATTGTCTGTGGTTCCTATAAACATAGTAAAATCTTACGGTACATCGCGAAAAATGTGTTATATTTTATATTTCAATTTATGGTAAGTAACGCAGCAATTCATTTAATAACAGTTTCATATTAAAAAAATATTTGAAGCAATATAATCACCATATTGAGCTTTTGCAAATTCATCCCTTTAAAATAAACAAAACGCGCGTTACGTCAGTTCGTTCTAAAAGAAACGTGACAATGGCAGCCAGAGATGCGTCACCTTTTTTGGGCCGGTCCGCCATTTTGTTTTCATTCGTGTTCGGATAGCGCTTGCGTGTGTACGTCTCGGGTAATTCATAGCATTCATTGCATTGTTTTAGTTGAGTTTTTACTGTTAAATTTGTTATATCGTTAAGTTTTTGTTTTTTGAATCTGTTATATTAGTTTTACTGTGACGGTCGTTACTAAATCGACATGAGTTCAGGAGAATTTGGTGAAGGACCCGGTCCTTCAACATCAAGTGGAAAGAGACGTCGCCGACCCATAATAAACGTAGCAGGTACGTACAAATAGGTACAAATGCGACGACGTAGCCTTTCTATTTCTTAAAGCGCTCTTTTTATGTGACCATGTGGTATTTATTTTCTAAAACAATATGTATTTATGTGATGTAGTACTATGGTAGTATATTTTTGTCATTTATTTACAGGCCCATCTTCTGGAGCACCTTTAACGTCACCAGTAAAAAAGAGAAAACCTACCACTTTGTCGGTCGGGGAACAAGAGATTATCATTAATGTATACAAATATGTCAAAAACACCTGGCCCGAAGACGTGTATCCTTCAAACGTTAATATGGTAGAAAAGGTTTCGGAGATCTCAGGAGTCAGCAAGAGCACTATATATCGCGTATTAAGCGTGTATAGAGATTCCCATAAAATACCAGAAAAGGGAATAATTAATAAAAGAAAAAAGTCTGTAATTGACAAGTTGGACGATTTTGATAAATCGGCTATAAGAGCGAAAGTGCATCAGTTCTTTCTTGCAGGAGAATTACCGACTTTAGACAAAATTTTGCTCAGTATAAATCAAGATGACCAGTTGCCAAACTTGAGCAAAACTTCCCTGCGACGTGTGTTGCGCCATTTAAAATTCAAATATATAAAGAGAAACAGAAAAAGTGGTCTAATAGATCGCCCAGAGATAGTTCTGTGGCGTACCAGATATTTGAGAGAAATACAAATATTAAGAAACGAGGGACGTAACATTTTTTACCTTGACGAAACATGGATTAACGCAGGTCATACTATGGGAAAGGTATGGGAAGACACCACAATTGAATCTTCTCGTCAATCACGGTTAGAAGGCTACTCTACTGGCGCGAAAGCCCCTTCGGGTAAAGGAAAGCGATTAATAGTTGTACACGTTGGCAATGAAAATGGCTTTTTGGAGGGATGTGATTGGGTATTTGAATCATCATCTACTGGTGACTACCATGAGAGTATGGACGCTCTCCATTTCGAGGACTGGTTTAGAAAAGTAATAGAAAAACTGCAAAGCGGCGATGTCATAGTTATGGATAACGCTAGTTACCACTCCAGACGTTTAGAAAAAACCCCAACAATGTCTTGGCGGAAACAAAATATGCAGGAATGGCTAGAATCTAAACAGATCGCATACGTGCCCTCGGACACAAAGACCCACTTAATGGAAAAAATAAAGGCAGTTAAAGATAACTATCGAAGTTACGTCACCGACGAGATGGCAAAAGAAAAAAGCATCACAGTGGTAAGGTTACCTCCTTATCACTGTGAGCTTAACCCCATTGAACTTGTGTGGGCAGATGTGAAAGGGTACGTTGCACGAAAAAATACAACTTTCAAGTTAAAAGATGTTAAAAATTTACTTAAAGATGGTTTAACTCAAATCACGCCAGATAAATGGAAAAACTGTGTTCAGCATGTCCTTAAGGTTGAACAAAAAATGCGTGGCATGGATGATAGAATTGACCAAACTGCAGATCGCTTTATAATTAATGTTACAGATAGTTCATCAAGTGAAGATACGAGTGATGATTGCACCGAATAAAAATAAAGTTCTTATATAATATTAAAAATAAAGTTTTATCTTTTGCATAAGTACGTACTTATTCGGTGTCGTTATCACTCGAATCTTTATATGTGTTATAAATTAATGTTTTTTGTTGTTAAATGAATAAAGTACTTTATAACAATAGATGATTTTTCTTCTACAGCGATCTTTCACATAACTTTTTAATAATAGTTAATAAATATATATTATATCAATCATTATAAAAAAATCATTATAAATAAAGAAAGTACTACATATAAAATGTGCCTATATATTGAAGGTTTGTAACCCCTGGTTAAACGACCGAAAGGTCATTGTCCGTTTTTCTCAATCGATTTGGCACATACTATAGTTACTTATACTGCTATTAAGCAAGCAAATCAATAATTATATAAATTAGGCAAGCAGATAAATATTGATCAAACAAAAAATTTATTACCTGTATTTAAGAGTACCTACTTATATTCTTAAATGTGCGTAATATATTTTTTGCTACCTACTTTGCTGAGAAAAGTGTTGCCTCATGGAAGGTCATTTCTACGTTTCAATTAAAAGTGGTTACCTTGGGTTGGTCATACGTATTTTTAGCACTAAACTTGAAATAAGTAATTAAATACCGGTATGGATTTAACAGCTATTTTCGGTACGAATTGCAATAAGCTCCCCGCAATTACACCTAGTGTGAGTTAAATAATAAGGCACATTTTTTTTCCATTTTTCTTTTGTTTTGGCTTTAATTAAACATTGCGTATATCATTAATTATCATTGTATTATAGGAACCTAATAATTTAATATGTGGAGAACTGGTCAGAAAAAAGAGCGGCGTTAAAACTGGTAAGTTATATTTGCCAACTTTATACATATTGCTTGTAAAAATAACTAATGTTCAAAATGAATACTTATGGGCATACCTTATTGCTTTATTTGTGAGGTATTGTACTTTTCAAGTATATATTAGTAATTTATATACTACTATATCAGATGTGAATCGGGTTTTAAATCATACTAAAGTTTACATAGTCTATTTTAAATTATAGTAAAAAAATCGTTGTGATATTGCTTAGTCCAAAAGTTTAAAAAATTAAACGTTTAATAAAAAGTATAATCCGACTTCATAAACTTAAAAGAATAAAATAACACATAATAGCTTCTGAAGCTTCTTCGGGCTATGACGGTGATTAATAATTAAAACTTAAAAATTTAGTACAACCGACATCAATATATATTATTAAGGAATACTCAAAAATTATTGGTCAGACACATAAAATCAAATTTATATGAGACAACACGTAAAGCACCAGCTTTAAAATAAAAAGAAATCGTAAGAAATCAATAAAGAATCATAGAAATCGGTTTAAGTAGAACAAAGTTATGAGATAACACACATGAAAAAAAAAACAACAAAAAAAATACATACAGTCGAATTGAGTATTATTGAAGTCGGTAGAAAAGAACCCTGGCTTCAGTATCTATTATGTGAAAATTATTTTAAACTTTATAAGGTTTATAAGTAATCGGGTTTATTTTTTATTAAACGTTTAATTTTTAACATTTTGAGTGGACTAAGCTGTATTGGAATAAGCCTATTTATTAAATATTTTCCTAACAGGCTACAGAGGGGAACTGTAACAGAATATGAGCAGTAACATCTTTCTGATTACAGCTAAATATTATAAAAGACCGCGACTGCCAACCTATCTGTCAAGCGTGGCAACTATAGCAAAATCCTCCTTAGGAGGCAATATATGAGGGCGGCCTATTCTTAGCAGTGGACTTTTATAGGCTGTAGATGGATGGATAGAGGTAAAGCCTATTTACGAAGAAAGTACTTAAATATCTGTATCCATTACCATGATAAACTGTAAAAATTAAAAAAAATAACCGATTATATTTCTACCGGTTATCGCTTCGTACACCCCGGCGATATTTTTTGTCGCATACATAAAAATGATTAATGAATTGAATTATTAATGCAATTTGAAATATTAATGAAACAGACTACAGTAATCTTCTTTACCTTCTTTGTAAGCCTTTCCAAAAACATGCCAGCACGGCTAGCATGGGCTGGGGACAAAAAATTTATCCCTCGGTTATATCCACTGACTGATATAAAATTATCTTGTCCTTAAGTCAAAGCACGGACAGGGGAGAAGTATATCCCCGTGTGACATAACAAGTAGACCGTCGAGTATATGCTCCGTCCGTAGCATGAAGCCAAATGAAAGATCAAAAATATGCTTTTTGACATTAGATATTAAAAAGCACAATTTTATCCTAGTTCATTGGACGTGGGTTTAAGTTTATATTAATACAAAAAATCTATCTAATTCTTAGTCTATCCCCCACTTCATATACTGTGGATATTATATTCACCGGTGTGGCCATGCTCGAAGAGTGGACAAAACTAAGTGAGGGGATAAACATTTTCTCCTTTCCCCGGGGATAAAATTGTCTCCTGTTCGTGCTACTCTGCTGGTGGCAGACATGGAAAATATCATACTTACTCCGTTAGGCAGGCGAGTAGGTGAGCGCAGAGAGCAAATAATACTGGTAATGTACTAGTGCAAGACTGTTAATGTCTCTTCCCATCACCCACCTATCAAATTTAAGTTCAGAGTTTTGGGTGGTTTTGTCCTAAAGCTAGCGACGATTTAGAAATACCACCGCCATCGCCGTATGTGTATTTTATGTCGAAATTATTTAATTAATAAGCCTTATTCATAAGCCTTATTTTAATTCCATCTATACAAATTTATTATATTTAGTTACTTAAGTCATCTGCCACTAATTTCTCATCACGCCATGGGTTGACTGGCAGAGAATGCTAACTGGCATTACGTCCGTCATTTGTAAACTTTTTATTGGTTAGAACAATAAAGTTTTTAAATAAAAATAAATAAATACATGAGTTAATGTCTTCTCTCGCCGCCGCCACACGTTACAACTTAGTCATTTATTTAATAATTAATTCAGACATACTCACATACATACATACATCCATATATAAATAGAAACATGCTGACCTTGAATTAATAACATCCTTGTTTTAGTTACTTAAGAATAAATTGCCTCCTAATGGAAAATTTATTATCATCACAACTATTGAACTTGCGTCCTACATTCTTAAATTATTATTTTCTACCGACTTCAAAAAAGAAACGGTACTCAATTCCACTGTATGTTTTTTATGTGTTACCTCATAACTTTTTACTGGGTAAACCGATTTCGATGATTCTTTTTTGTTTGAAAGCTGGTGCTTCACATGTAGTCCCATATTAATTTGATCAAAGTCTGACCAATAGTTTTGAGTTTTTTTTTATAGGATAGAGTGACAAACGAGAACACAATCCACCTCATGGTAAGCGGTTGCTGTGGCCCATAGACATCTACATTTAACCTCGTTTTCGAATCAAAATGCAGATGCGTTGTCATCCGTGAGGACTAAGATGGAATGCCTGTTTTCCAGTAAAACGGGTCTCCGGTTCTCTACACTCACCATACGAAACACAGCAGCATTTAGCTGCTATTTCACGCTGGTATTCTATGAGAGCGTGGTCCTTCCCCGGTCGAGGCGACCCATTCGTGCTACAACTATGCTACTAATATAGCTGCAGCATGGCTCTAACACGTATAAATAGTTATTTTAATAGTAGTTATTTTAATCATTTATATTTAAGTCGGTTGTACAAAATTTTTTAATTTTAAATTATGCATAAAGAAATCAAAATAATAGAACTAAATTATAAAACTACTACTACTACTACATTCATGCATGCGTGCAAAGATAAATTTATTTTCTATGTTCTAAGTGTTAGGACTCTTTCCGACTAGGAGTCTACCTGGGTAGGTTCAATCCCCACACCTATTCCTGCCGCCAGTTATCAGTACTTACAATGTGTTCCGGTCTGAATTATATAGAGCCAATAAAATCACAGGCTGTGAGGCATTCAATCTTAGTCCTCAGAGGTGACAACGCAACTGCAACCTCCTTTGTTTGAAGTTGGCAGCAGGTATCTATGGAATGCAGTAATCGATCAGTTCATTACGATCAGGCGCAATGTAAGTTCGTGTGTCATTTTAGTTAAAAAAAATATACAGGTCAAGCTTATTTGCGTTAAAAAGAAAACGTTTGCTGTTTGTGTTTACGTAGAGTGAATTCAAGCAATAATTATTTAGCTACTCGAGGTCTAACATAGCGTTGCATTGTAAATATGCATTTAAAACACTCACGCCTGTAACCCAGAGGGGTAGACTGAGACTTGTTGATTCATTTGGCACGATCCTGACACACCTCTCTCGCCTCCTTTCCATGCATATACCTATGCATATATGCTTGTAGGTTAAGGGTACTCCTAATCTGGCCCAAATTCAATGCCAATTTGGTCGATTAATTTTCGTCTAAGCCGTCGCTTCCCGACTCTGCCATTCGTCTGCAACATATATTTGCTTTGTCACTATTTCTACATGACCATAAATATATATGTGGTTTGTAAATATACATGTTATTTTAACAGATGCTTTATCGGCGGTAAAGTTAGACCCAGCGGTACTAGAAGCACAAGTCACCATCGAGTCAACCAACAATACGACTAATTGCGAACATGATGAGGCGATAAATGAAGAAGCTGCTAAAAAAGGTTCCACCTTTTTTATTGATTGTGATTAATGAACTATTGACCTGACGGCGGCTATGTGATTTATTAAAATACATAAGTACTCACCGTGTTCTGTATCAGCCAGTAACATTTCGCTGATTTTTTAATCTTAAATTCACAAATCATATAAGATAATAAGTCCGTAAATTTCCGCTACTTTTTGAACCTAATATTCATAAATAATATAAGAAGATATTAACAAGCGGTAAGCAACTCTTATGATAAACTTTAAGGCCGGCCCTTTGCCAATTCAGCTTATCAATCGATTGTTATTTTTATATGTTGGTTGCTCGCGAATTTCTTTCACGATGAAAACATCTGTTGACAACCACTTTTCCTTAATTCTTTATCTACATTAATAAAATGATAGAGGTTTGCTTTTGTGCGCGCATCACGGAATAACTACTGGATAGATTTCAATTAGGTTCTTAGACGCGTGGCCCTTATCTACAAAAATATTGCGATATCTTTTTTTTATATAAAGTTATTAAAGTTATAAGAAACAACGATTTTTATAAACGAAAACTTTGTTAATATGTCAAGCAACGCGGACGAAGTCGCGGGTATCAGCTAGTAAAATATGTCCTCGGCAATTATCTATTTTAAGATAATCAATAGAACCAGACGTTACTTTGCAGAAATCTATTACATTAAAAATGTTATACATTAATTAGCTAAGGTTTGTGTAAAAAATAAAATAAAAATGTTTTGTCCCCAGCCAGAGGTTGCCATCGCAAAATCATACCAATCACGTCGTAATAACGACAATGGTGTGTCTTTTTTAGTGTAGTGGTGTAGGCAATAGTGGTGTTAGGATTAGTGTGTAGGGATGGGCCAGGGGAAAATATATCGATATATATATATATCGAATCGATATTTTTAAACAGTATCGAAATATATCTCATGATAAATATAGATATATCGATATATCGTCATCATTTACATGATGTATAGGTAAGTTCCAAAATTTTATGTTACTGACGGGTGGACGACGAAAAAAAACGACAACCAACCACACATGAATACTTTTGTACTTCCTTTTGTTGTTACATGTTTTGTTGTTAATACAACATTTTAAAATATATCGAAATTTATACGAATTCGATACTCTAAAATAAATATTGATATATCGATATATGGCAATTTAAAATATTGACGATATATGCACGCAATTGACGGAGGGCGGTAAGTTTCCTTTAAAATTATGATTCTATTTTATTTTTTTACTCCGATGTTAGCGAATAAATGTTTAACATCTTTAAGGTGTCTATTTTGCCTTGTGGTAGTGGCGCTCCGTAATCAGACAAAAGAGGTGACTGAAAGCATAAAGTGAGACGAAAGTAATGCTAGATAAAAAAATCATAGTCTGTGATAGTTGGTGATATAACATCTTGTATACCAGATGTAAAATACCCAAAATAGAGATGGGGAGTAGCCGTCAACGGTGCAGTGCTCACCACCCCGTCAGTCCAGTGTGGTGGCTTTTGGGAAATCTGTCAAGGCACGCTTAAGAAGGCTAATAGTGGTTGGATATAGGTTTTTTATATAAACAAAAGTGACAAACGGACATACAATCCACTTGATGGACTTACAATCCATAAGTGATTACTGCAGTCCATCTAAATTCACACAAAAAAGGCTACGGATACGTTGTCACCTGTAAGGCCAAAGACAACCTGTAATTAGGTACCGTCGCTCTACAAGGTCGACGTTGAAAGTTTTATGGAAGCCGAGGAAGCAGTGGCTGCGTTTCAAAATGCCGTCGAAGAGACCCCTAAGGACGAGTGGGCAAAGTGCGTTTCTCAGTGGTTCCATCGGATGCAGCTTTGTATTGATGTAAATGGACACTAATTTGAAATGATATAATAAAACTAATAACTTGCTACTTTGTTCAGTTTTTGATATTCTTAGAACTTTAAGTGTCACCCTCGTAAAAGATCACCTAATGGATTGAAACACTTTGGTGGAGAAAGAAGTTAAAAATGAACAACGTCATTACAATTTGTAGATAGATAACTACTCTACGGTCTATACTTTGTCCACAATAAATGATGACATATCTTTGTCTAAACTAGATACTCGTAAATATAATATCTATCGCAGAGCTCTTCCTTATTATATTATGTAAACAGACTTACATAAGTATAGCTCAAATAGAAGGTATATAACTAATAAAATGTGAAACTTAATCGTAACAAAATGTGTTTTGTTATAAATTTAAAAATGTTAGAATTTGAACTTGTATATAATATGTTGAATGCATGAGTGTGTGTAAGAGAGTCTAGCAATATTAACTTGTAGTAAGTAGGTTTCAGTTTCTTGTTTAAAGGATGAAGTTCAAATAATTTAATTTTGTTTTTTATTTTTGATTTAAAAGATAAATTACGGTGATTTTATTTATTGATTTAAGCAATTTGCCTTTCGAATAAAATGACTGTTTGCATATTATGCACAAAATACACCACTTTTATATGTCAAAATACGCCTATATTTTGAACGATCATATACGAGCAACAATCCGTTCGTGGTAAAGTTTTAAAATTATTATTCGCGTCAGATTAATTTCTATCTGTTTAGAATATACTTATAATATTTTTTTCAGAGTCACCAGCGGTCAGCTTAGACTTCGAAGAGACGCTCAATTCTATGCATCGTAATGCTCTGCTCAATCTTACCTCGCAGCAATTTGCTCTCTTGATGATCTACGTCAATAACTTGAGGAAGCAACGTGTGTCATTTCGAAAACAGACCGTTAGAAATTTTTATGAACTTAATATTTTGAAGTACTTAATAGTTTCTTTTTTACGTGGTTGAGCCATGTTGCAGCTATATTAGTAGTATAGTTGTAGCTCGAATGGGTCGGCTCGACCGTGGATGGACTACGCTCTCACAGAATACCAGCGTAAAATAGTATCTTAACATTCATTGCAGAGAACCGGAGATCCTTTTTACTGGAAAAGAAGCATTCCATCTAAGTGCTCATGTATGACAACGCATCTGCATTTTGATTCCTTATTGAGGATAGATGTAGATGTCTATGTGTCACAGCAATCACTTTTTTTTTTATAGAATAAGGGTGACAAACGAGCACACAGTCCACCTTATGGTAAGTAGTTGCTGTGGCCCGTTTTACCAAAACATGTTATGGTTTTGTAGTACAAGCATAAAAGTAGGATAAGAAGATTTGCTGGGTGGTAGCAGTGTAAGAAAATGTTTCATCCCCTTTCATCCCGTTGGTTACATACAAGGCGATTATGGAAAATGCCAGGAAGATCTTAATGACTTTCGGTTGATGGGGATTGGCGATAGTACCATCTCGTTTACCGTTACTGTTACACGTTATTAATGTCCACTGCTGAACGTAGGCCTCCTCCATAGATTTCCTGATGGGGGGGGGGATATTGCCACGCTTAGCAAGCGAGTTTGCACGCAGTTTTTATTATTTTTAGTCGTTATTAGGAAGATGCTGCTGCGTGTGTCTATGTGATCGTTAATACATAATTGGATTATTTTAAAAAAATATTAAAAAGAACTATTGTAATACATATTTCGCATACATACAAAGAAATGAATTTAAATTTAATTCTCCTTAGTAGGTACTTGTGGCTTTAATTTAACTAAATCATACCAAACTATGACAAAAGCCACGCGACGTTTCCGCGGTCTGGGCGGCATTTTGAGAATGAAAGTTTACCCGCTGTATATTTCCTTTGATTGACTTTCAATGATACCAGTTATAATTAAAAAAATGAAACTTCGTTGCAATTAAATATTTTTTTTTATTTAATATATAATATATTTTTATATAATTTACGTGGTAGAGCCATGCTGTAGCTATATTAGAAGTATAGTTGTAGTTGTAGTGTGGGAAAGGAACATGCTCTCACAGAATACTAGCGTAAACCTGTCAGAATACCTGCTATTGCAGCTTAACACTGCTTTGTTTCGTATGGTGAGTGTAGAGAATCGGATACCCTTTTTACTGGAAATGAGGCATTCCATCTTAGTCCTCACGGGGCGATAACGCATCAGCAGTTTGATTCTTTATTGAGGATAGATGTAAATATCTATGGGTCACAGCAACCACTTACCATCATGTGGGCTGTGTGCTCGTTTGTCACCGAATCCTATAAAAAAAAAAACTTTTATATATAAACTTTGGTAGAGCTACGCTGCACCTATATTATGGTAGTAACACGAATGTATCGACACGACGGGGTAGGACCACGCTCTCACAGAATACCAGCGTAAAGTAGTAAAAAGTTAAAGTAAATACTTACAACAAATAAATTATATTATTTTATTTATTTATAAATCATTTACAAAGACTATAGAAAACTTTTACAAATCTTATATTTTTAAAATACTTCAAAATTGAAAAGGGTTCTAGCGGCTCTGGGCGGCACTCTATGTTATTTAATAATTAAAAATCTTCCACATAAGAAGACTATTGAACGAAGTCCAATCACTTTTACTTCTCTGCGAGTCACCGCCACTATTGTAAATGCCGCCACTCATGCCATTCGTATTAGAGGGGCTTCAAATTGCATGTGCATAAAGCTAGCTTATTTTTCAAAATAAGGGACCTCCCAGCAAATTTTGATGCAAGATATAATATAAAGTAAAAGGAGTTCAATTGAGTCTCATAGTAAGCCTTCACCAACGTACAGTTTGACCCAACACTTAGTGAAAATGCTCAGCTCAGAGGATCGCTCAGAGGACACAAAAGAGAACAAACAAAAGACTCATTGGACTTAAAGTCAACGTCAAAGTACTTACTGCTTACTTAACAATTAGACTACTACCACTTCAATATGTTTTGAATGTATAATTTTTTTTGCACATTCAAAACATATTGAAGCTTCAGTTGTTAATTCAGGACACAGAATTAATGGGGCTCTTTACTTTATTGTTGGTAGTCAGAATGTGTACGTTGTGTAATGGTGACAAATAAATCAATTCATTAATTAATTCAGTTATCATTGGATCTGGTTAAAATTTATATTGACTCATTTGAAGCATCTAGAGTTAGTTTGAAGCGGTCAGAGACTGCTTGTTCTCGCAAAGTTAACGTCATCCTTTCATTTTAATGACTAAGGCTATTGCGCCATTTTTTTAATTATACTTAAAAAAAATTGTCGCAGGTACATTGAATATCAAATTTTTTATTTTGTTATCTTCATCAGGAATGTGCGTTTTGTAAGAACAGCGGTCAGCCTGCTGCGTGGTACATGAGCCACGCTCTCAGGGACAGAAAGGGTCGCGTGCGATGCCCGATGTTACGCTCACTGACATGCCCCCTGTGTGGCGACACCGGCGACCGCGCTCACACTCTCAAGTATTGCCCTAACAATAATCACTGGAGGTAAAGGAACGAATTAATAATATTGTTATGTAGTTGAACACCACCAACACCAAAATATCGTAAAGTAACTTGCATATCTATGGAATAAAATACTTCTAGGGCGAATAAACTAAGACTTTTGGTTGGTAGAGCCACGCTGTAGATATATTATGGTTGTAGCACGAATGGGGCAGCCCGACCGGGGTAGGATCACGCTCTCACAGAATAAGGTAAAATAGCATCTTAATGCTGCTGTGTCTCGAATGGTGAGTGTAGAGAACCAGAGATCCTTTTTTACTGGAAACGAGGCATTCCATCTTAGTCCTCAGGGGCGACAATGCATCTGCATTTTGATTCTTAATCGAGGATATATGTAGTCTATGGGCCACAGCATCCACTTACCATCAGGTGGACTGTGTGCTCATTTGTCACCCTAATTCTATAAAAAAAAGTCCGCCTACACGCGACTTTTCCTGATCGATACGACTTGGAGACCTTTTTTAAAGGCCTGTGTAGTCTGATGATAGCAGTGGACTTTTGGTAGGCTGTGATGCTGATGTAGTATATATATTTCATTTGTATTATGTAACAAGATGTCGGAAATTGAAAAATAAATAAAAAAGGTAAAATTAAACGCGATAAAATCCGTAAAATTAGTTTTATTCGATAATGTTTTCTTATAGGCTACGCGAAACTACACATTGATAAACGACTTATTGCGACGAATTAGATTAGTAACGAAAATTAAAAAATGGCTTCTCTTATTATAACTGTAATTATTTATATTGATGCATATTATATTCTATCGGTTTATAAAAATCAGCTGAATGACCTCTGAAATTCATATCTATACAAATAAATAAAATTGAAGTGTCTGTTTGTAATGTCAAAATAACGGCTTTTTACTAAATGCATATAAAAGTATATATACGGTAATTATAACAAAAACACGATTTTTGAAATTTTTGTCTGCCTGTAGGTCTATCTGTCTGACTGTCGGTTTGTTCCGGCTAATCTCCGAAATAGGTGGACCAATTTTGATGGGACTGTCACTGGCAAATAGCTGATGTTATAAGAAGTAACATAAGAAAATTTTATTTTAGAAAAATAATTAAAGTTTCGCGCAAAATAATTAAAACGGTAAAGTAATAAATTCAACGCGGGCGACGTCACGGGGAACAGATAGTTCATAATACAAAATGAAACGTTGTTCACGTTGGTCACGTTGATAACTTCCTACATTTTTGAGGTGGGTTAATAACAAATGTTACGTGGTACAGCCACGCTGTGACGTATTATGTCTGCAGCAGGAATAAGTCGGCTTGACCGGGGAAGGGCCACGTTCGCACAATACCAGTGTTAAATAGCAGATTTATGCTGTTGTGTTCCGTATGGTGAGTAAATAACCGGAGACCCTGTTCAATAGAAACAAGGCATTCCATCTTAGTCCTCAGGAGTGACGACGCATTTGTATTTTATTTCTTAATCAAGGTTAAATGTAGATGTCTGCTAACTCAGCAGTGCATGTTCTGATGCAGATTTTTAAATAATACAACAGTCTTAAGATAATCTAGTTTGTGTTTAATTTTTTTTTAATATGTTTACGGAACTATCACTTAAAACTTGCACCCGTATAAGTCAAAAACATCGCTCTGAATATTTGAAAAACTTCGTAAGCATCATCACAATTGAATATAAACATTCATCATCGTTTAGATTGAATTGAATTATAATACTAGAACAAATCCTACAAATTGTGCAAATATAGCTAGAACTTCACCCACTTTCCATTTATAATACGTGCTATCTCTCCGAAGTTACGAGTATCATATAGATTTTGCTGATATTCTTATTTCAAAAAATTATACTTTTACAGTGGGTTCCATATAAATTGGAACCGATATCCTTAACAAAAATGCATGCCAATGCTAAAAAACACAACACAGAAACGATATTTGGCAGACTCTTATCTGACAATGACGTCCAGCTGCACTTAGACGCTAGATGTTAATGTCACAAGAGTGCTCTGTATGCTGAGTATAACCGACATAGCACAATAAGCTGAAATGGCTCGACGAACCTACAACAGATTGGGAAGAAGGGTTCTAGAGTGACAGCATTGTTAACGAGCTGCTAAGAGACAGGCACGATACAGGTGGCTAAAACCCTGAAACATTACTTGGGGGAGGCCTTTATTGTGACTTGCCTAATAAATTTACTTATGTAATATCAAATATATCCGACGTAGAATGTAAAAGTTACTTCCCTAGTGGACTAACCTATGGAATATATTTTTGTTTCGTTTTTAATACTGAATAATCTGAAACTTTGTTTTTTTTCCACAGATTTTTATAACATTGGAGAGACATGCGAGATTTTATTCCACTTTTGTTACTTAATGTAATAACTGTTCGTTTTTTAAAATAAACTTTTATTTAAGTTCTTGTTTTACTTTACTAACAATATATTATATTGTCTTTTAGAATTTTCAAGTACGCAATAATCCTTAGGACGGCAATAACAAATTCTAATTCAAAATCAATGGCTCGTGTTACTTGTAAACAATTTCCAATAATAAAATCAATTAGCGTTCACCCTATTACAATTACTCAACTAAGGTTTCAGTACCCGTTGTAAACAATAACATCCACCCACACGACTCCAGACGGTGTTTAAGGTATTGTAGACTAAAATCAACTTTTGTTATTTTTTAGTTTTCGACTGATAAAAGTCCAACTGCTGCTGCAGCTATATTGTGGTTGTAGCACGAATGGGTCGGCTCGACCGGGGAAGGACCACGCTCTCACAGAATACCAGCGTAAAATAGCAGCTTAACACTAATGTGTTTCGTATGGTGAGTGTAGAGAACCGGAGACCCTATTTACTGGAGAAGAGGCATTCCATCTTAGTCCTCATGGGTGACAACGCATGTGCATTTTGATTCTTTATTGAGGATAGATGTATGTCTATGGGTCGAAGCAACCACTTATCATCAGGTGGACTGTGTGCTCGTTTGTCATCATTACCTATAAAAAAAAAATCACCATTCATCACAGTGAGATAATATTGGCAAAATCAGTGTTTCAGGGAGCACAAGTGATATATATACCATGCTCACGTTCTACTAGACTGTGAAACCGATCAGTCTAGTTTACTTACTGTACTATGGTAATTCAGAGGAGTCACAAACAGACTCTATCACTTTGGGGCGAGCTTCTACAAGAACGCTGTACAAACGGTCGAAAAAGATTAATCAGTTTTTGTAATGCTTCTAGTGAAATATCCCTTTATAAGATGCAGAACATTCAACAAGCTTCATTGTGAAGGTGATCTCTTTTACTTCGGGCACACAAAAAGCGTGATAAAACCAGCATAAAAGAGAGATTACTAACTATTATGATGAGTCTATTTAAATCCAAAAACTTTCTTCTTTCAATAGAAAAGGTCGCCCGCCCATCTATTCTCGACTTCATCCATAATAACCTTTAAAGTCCACAGCTGAACATACGAGTAGGCCGTCTTCATAGATTGCCTCATAGGGAGGATTTTGTAATTTTTTTTAATTTCGAGTTGTTATAAGGATGATTCTACTGTTATAAAGAAGTATGATATCAAGACAAACTATTACCATAGGGAAAAACAAAATAAGATTCGATGTAATTAAAATAAAATATTTATTATTTTTATATTTTTGAGTCTAACTATATTATAACAGTTATATTCACAGCATCAATCATTATAATCCACGACCTACCAGTAATAATCATTATAATCTACAGAGTGGGTTTGGAGTCCACTTTCGAATATGGCACTCCTAAAACGGACTTATTCAAACAAATTAACAGTTTAAAAAAAATCCTGTCGTTATTGTTTTTAACTATTTTAAGCTAGCGCTTGACTACCTTGGAATAAGTAATTGAATCCCACCCGCCTTGACACCCACATGGTAATCGGATGGAAAGACATGCTGGCAACTTATTCCAATTTTTTTCTGTATGCATTACAAACGATGAATCAAAATGTTTGGTTAGAATGCGTGAAAAAGCGACAATGAAGTAGTGGAGGCTGGCCGAGCCTCTGGTTGTCCGATGGTGGAAGGAAGAGGGAGGAATTAACTACTCAGGATTTTTTGTTGTACCATGCCGATTAGAATGCTTATAAAAATAAATTGGTATGTTACAAAAAGTTACTTTTCTAAATACAATGAAGAACTAATTGGACTAACTTCGTGACACTGAACCACTCAAAATACTCACTCTGATATAGGAATATCGGCATGCGTAAGCCAATTTAGCGTACAGAAGTTCGAATATTTTGAATCGGTCAAAGTGATCAATTATATTCAACCATACATAGTAGTCAAATTATTGATAATATCAACCTTGCTCAAATATATTGTAACAAGTACAACATCAAATATATAACTTCATTATTTGAACTATTTAAAATTATAGTAACAAACAGAACACCAATGGTATCCAAGCAGCCAAAGTATTTAATACTTTGGAACACTTTATGAAAATAAATTTTATACCAATATCAAATGGTCATTTTCTCATATTTGAATTCATCTGGTTAATCTTTATGGTAGTTTCTTTATTTTTATTTATTTCAAATAAAGTAAAAATTCACCCAACTGTATTTTTATATAAAACCACATAAAATTTAGTTTGGTTTTGATGAAACTGATGTAAGAGCTAAATGACGTTGCTTTAAGGGATGATTATGACAATGTGCCTATGCTTTGCTTTGACCTTGATCAAAATCTGCATGCATTTCAATTTATCCATTGGTAGCTGCTAAACTATTAGACTAATTACATACAAAATAGGAAAAAATAAATATATCCCTGAGATTTCTGCGAAAATGTATTCTTTTTTTTATAGAAGAGGGGGCAAACACGCATGCGGCTCACTTGATGGTAAGTGTTAATTCATTAGTGTATATTTCCCAATTAGAGGCATTCCCTAAAGAATACGATTTATTATTAAAAGGAAATTCCCTAAGTCCTAAGTCGCACATTTCGGCACTTAATCCATTTTTACATAAAGGAGTGATAAGAGTAGGTGGTCGAATTCAGGCTTCTGAATATAGTTTCGATATGAAGCATCCCATGTTGTTAAGCTCTAAACACCATTTTACTCAACTTTTATTCCAACAAGAACACGTACGGCTTCTACATCTAGGGCCCCAAGCCTTACTGGCTTCTATTAGAACGCGTTTTTGGCCCATTAGTGGAAGAAGTCTGGCTAGACGTACTGTGCATAATTGCACCGTATGTAGGCGTTTTAAGGGTCAGTCTATGAAAAACATAATGGGCAACCTACCTGCTCAAAGACTAATGCCTGACTTTCCTTTTATTACAGTAGGGACTGATTTCGCTGGGCCATTTATGGTCACGGATCGCAAAGGTCGTGGTTGTAAAATTACAAAATGTTATTTGTGTATTTTCATATGTTTTAGGTATAAGTGCATCCATTTGGAGGCTGTTAGTGAGCTGTCCAAGGATGCTTTTATATTAACTTTGAGACGCTTTGTTTCACGGAGAGGGCTACCAAAGCAGATATTCTGCGACAATGGTGGAAACTTTGTAGCTGCTTCAAAGGAACTTAAAGAGTTTTTTGAAATTAATGCCAAAACTATCGCTAATTTTGCCGCTAACGAAGGCGTTGAATATTGTTTTTCGCCTGCATACGCTCCTCACTTCAATGGTTTGATGGAGGCCGGTGTAAAGTCAGCCAAATTCTACCTGGCTAGGATATTAGGGACTACGCACCTAACCTATGAGGAATTGTCATCTTTGTTCACACAAATAGAATGTATCCTAAATAGCCGCCCCCTATGTCCATTAAGTTCCTCTCCCACTGACTATTATCCCTTAACTCCGGGCCACTTTTTAATTGGTAGACCACTAAGCTCGCTGCCATCTCCGTGTCTACAATCCGCTAATGCCAATCGTCTCGACAGATTCCAGCGCATCGAGCAGTTTAAGCAACACTTTTGGCGACGCTGGAGCCACGAGTACATTGCGGAGCTGCAGTTGAGGACGAAGTGGCGCACGAAGTCCAAAGAGAGCCTACAAATTGACGACCTAGTCCTCTTGAAAGAGGAAAACGCTCCACCGCTCTATTGGCGTCTCGGACGTGTAAGAAAACTCTTCACGGGATCTGACGGATTGACACGCGTCGCAGATATAGACACTGCAAGAGGAATTGTGCGGCGCGCCCTAAACAGAATCGTCCTACTACCGAAGCCCGATGAGTTGGAAGATCTTGAAAGCTGTTAAGCTTTCCAGCGCCGGGAGTATGTCGGCGCCGTTACGACAGCATCGACGGTGTTTGCGGGGAGTATGTGAAGTGCGTGGGGGTTTCTCACCACCGCGCCTAAGACCGGCACTCGCCGCTAGCTCGCGACCCGATCGCCACCAAATATTTTGTATTTTTTATTCCCTTTAAATATACAATTTGCCTATCGTGTGAGTCGCCTATTTTATTCATGTTCCCTAATTGAACAGTCACAAGGTTTTGTCAAACTTGTTTAGTCGTTGAGAAAATGAAATTTACTCGAGAAAATACAAAAGCGATGATTTATTATGACTTTCGAAGTGGTTTAACACAAAAACAGTGTGTTGACCGGATGATTTCTGCATTTGGTAATAAAGCCCCATCCGAAACCACAATTTATCGCTGGTTTGCTGAATTTCAACGTGGACGTGTCAAGCTCAGTGATGATCCCCGTCAAGGTCGTCCAAAAACTGCAGTCACCCAAGAAAACGTTGATGCTGTGCGTAAGCTGATTGAGGAAGTTCTACATGTGACATACCGCAAAATTCAGGAAACTTTAGAAATTGGCATGAGTCAAATACAAATAATCTTGCATGAACAATTAGGTGTAAAAAAGTTGTTTCCCGATGGATACCGCATTCGCTGTGTGAAGAGCAAAAAGCGGCTCGCGTTACTTGGTGCATCAGAACTCTCGAAAGATTCCACGCAGGATCCTCAAATGCTGTATACAACATCGTATCAGGTGAAGAATCCTGGATATATGCGTACGAACCCGAAACAAAAAACCAGTCACGGGGTTGGGTGTTCGAAAATGAGTTAAAGCCAACAAAAATTGTTCGTTCACGGAGTGTTGCAAAAAAAATGGTGGCCACGTTTGACTCCAAAACCGGCCATGTTACGACTATTCCTCTTGAGGGACAAAGACGGTTAATGCAGAATGGTATGCTAGCATTTGTTTTCCATAGGTCGTTTCTGAACTCCGTAAAGAGAACTGCAACCGCCGCATCATCCTCCATCACGATAATGCGAGTTTTCACACTGCACACAGAACAAAATAGTTTTTAGAGCAAGAAAACATAGAATTATTAGACCATCCGCCGTACAGCCCCGACCTAAACCCTAATGATTTCTACACTTTCCCTAAATAAAGAATAAATTGCGTGGACAGAGATTTTCATCACTTGAAGGAGATGTGGACGCCTACAAAACGGCCATTTTGGAGACCCCAACTTCCGAATAGAATGGTTGCTTCAATGATTGGTTCCATCGTATGGAAAAATGGTATGTAAGGATCGTGACACTTGGCGATCTGTTCTCTCTGGCTACCCCGTCAGGGATTGTGCGTGACGATAAGTATAAGTAAATATAGTAAGTATAAGTAGTATGGAAAAATGTTGTAAATTTCGCGGAGAATACTTCGAAAAGCAATAAATACATTTTTAAAATGTAAAGAAAGATGACCTTATCACAAAAATTGATAAGGGCGTGCTTCGATGGTTTGGGCACGTTGAGCGAATGAGTGAAGACCGAATGGTGAAGAAAATATATAGCGCGAAAATTAATATTAAAAGGTGTCGAGGTAGACCGAGACTAACTTTCGAAGACCATGTGAACAATCTGCTCGAAGAGAGGAGGGTCAAGAGTACTCGGATACCTAGACGTGCATGTATGAAGAAGATAATGAATCTGAAAGAAGCGAAAGAGATATGTAAGGATCGTGACACTTGGCGATCTGTTCTCTCTGGCTACCCCGTCAGGGATTGTGCGTGAAGATAAGTTAAGTTAAGTTAAGTTAAGTTAAATAGTAATGTTGTGTCACTTCCTTGATTCCCGAAATTTTCAGTGCCGCCCCCGTATATACCTATTTACCGCTTTTATTTAACTCCTTTCCTATATTTTTTCAAACATTATCTTTTGTCACTGTTTAAATAATTATTGTGAGATGCATCGTACAGTGCGGGATATTTGGCCACGTGGTTTATCTGTTTCTCTTGCACGGAATCGGTGAAACTCATTTTTTGAGAAAAATTCAACGTTTTGCTCGAGCGTTGGCGGCACTATTGATCTGCGGTCGGGCTACATGTCGTCTGCCGCTCGGCCTGTAGCGGCAAACGACGTGTCGCTAGCTACGGAAGGTATTTCATAGAACTACATAGAAACCAGTAGTGTCGCGACGACACGTCGCCTGCTGCTGCTGTCTGCGGTCGGCTACGGAATGGTACCTTTAGCCTATGCTGCTCTTACAGCTTCAGCTAATACGAGCCTCGCGGCCTTGCAACTATTTAAAAAAGGGAAAGGCAATGATGAGGATGAGGATGATGTTGGTTTCTACTATCTCCAAATACTTTAAGGAGATATCTCAGCGCTGCTTTGATAGCGTGGAAACCCATACAAACCCAATAGTGGAAACGCAGCCCACTACGTTCCGATTCCCGATAGCAAACGTCAGGCGAACTCTCCATAGACCGCGTAACGTACTCATAGAACAACCACACTCGCTCGATCCCGTCGACCCACACGTCGCAGGCACATCAAACACTGACATTAGACCTACGCCAATTGGGACAAGCACAAGTAGGTTAACGGATTGGCCGCGTTTCACCCTTAGGTGGGCATAATGCGTTCCAGCACACACCGCGTACACACCGTACAACCGCGTACCTGGGCGGTTCTCACCGCCCAGAACATCGACCAACACGGGCTAAGCTGTCAGAGGTGGGGGTTCGCACATTCCCTCTCAGATAGCTCAAAACACCTCAACAGAGGGGACATGATGATTGGTAACAATACCAAATCATAAACCAACATCATACTCATCCTCATCATTGCCTTTCCCTTTTTTAAATAGTTGCAAGGCCGCGAGCCGCGTTTTAGATGAAGCTGTAAGAGCCGCATAGGCTAAAGGTACCATTCCGTAGCCGACCGCAGACAGCAGCAGCAGGCGACGTGTCGTCGCGACACTACTGGTTTCTATGTAGTTCTATGAAATACCTTCCGTAGCTAGCGACACGTCGTTTGCCGGAGCGGCAGACGACATGTCGCCCGACCGCAGATCAATAGTGCCGCCAACGCTCGAGGAAAACGTTGAATTTTTTTTTCAAAAAATGAGTTTCACCGAATCCGTGCAAGAGAAACAGATAAACCATGTGGCCAAATATCCCGCACTGTACGATGCATCTCACAATAATTATTTAAACAGTGACAAAAGATAATGTTTGAAACAATATAGGAAAGGAGTTAAATAAAAGCGGTAAATAGGTATATACGGGGGCGGCACTGAAAATTTCGGGAATCAAGGAAGTGACACAACATTACTATTTAAAAATGTACGAGGGTGGATTGAAAAGTACTCGGCCTAACACAGATCCATTCAATTCTAAAAATCAAATCTACCCACATTATTTAGTTCAGTTCAGACTAGTTCAAGTTCAGAAGTTCGAAACGTGTGCGATAATTAGTTGTGATTCTATAAATTTATTAACAAAGTAATCGGACATAATTTCCGCGAATGGAGCAAATCGAGCAGCGTGCCGTCATTAAGTACCTCCATAAGAAGGGGCTATCATCAAAAGCCATCCATGATGACATGGTCAGTACATTAGGCGATTGTGCTCTGTCATATTCATCCGTCAAAAAATGGATAGCAGAATTTAAGCGTGGTAGAGAGAGTGTGAAAGATGAACCCCGCTCTGAAAGGCCTTCGACGTCAACTACTGACGAAAATATTAAAAAAGTACTTGATTTAATAATGGGAGACCGCAGATTAAAAATTAGAGAGATAGCCGAGATTATAGGCATCTCTTATGAACGAACTCAAAACATCATTGTCAACGAGTTGGGTTTCCACAAGGTGTCTGCGAGGTGGGTTCCGCGACTGCTTTCAGTTGAACAAAAAAGGACGCGATTGACTATTTCACGCGACTGTTTGGAGTTATTTGAAGCCGATGCAGATGATTTTTTGAATCGTTTTGTTACTACAGACGAAACATGGGTTCATTACTGTACACCGGAAACAAAACAACAATCAAAACAGTGGAGAAGACCTGGTTCACCACCCCCTAAAAAGGCTAAGTCGATTTTGTCGGCAAATAAGGTGATGGCTTCAGTATTCTGGGACTCGAAAGGTGTGATTATGATTGATTATCTTGAAAGGGGTCAGACTATAAACTCTGATTACTACTGCATCTTGCTACGTCGTTTACGAGAGGAAATAAAAGAAAAACGTCGAGGAATGCTCAGAAGAAAAGTCCTGTTTCATCAAGATAACGCCCGTGTTCACACGTCAGTACAGTCAATGGCTGAAATTCACAACTGTGGCTTTGAACTGTTACCGCATCCGCCGTATTCACCTGATCTGGCACCATCAGACTTCTTTCTGTTCCCTAACCTAAAAAAACACTTGGGAGGTCAAAGATTTTCGACAAACGACGAGGTCAAACAGCTGTAGACGCATATTTTGACTCTAAGGAAGAATCATTTTTTTTCAACGGTCTAAATGCTTGGAAGGGGAGGTGGCAAAAGTGTATTGAACTTGATGGTGATTATGTAGAAAAATAAAAATATAACTGATTTAGTATGTGTTTATTTTCTTGGTTAGGCCGAGTACTATTCAATCCACCCTCGTATTTATTGCTTTTCGAAGTATTCTCCGCGAAATTTACAACATTTTTCCATACGATGGAACCAATCATTGAAGCAACCATTCCATTCGGAAGTTGGGGTCTCCAAAATGGCCGTTTGTAGGCGTCCACATCTTCTTCAAGTGATGAAAATCTCGGTCCACGCAATTTATTCTTTATTTAGGGAATGTATAGAAATCATTAGGGTTTAGGTCGGGGCTGTACGGCGGATGGTCTAATAATTCTATGTTTTCTTGCCCTAAAAACTCTTTTGTTCTGTGTGCAGTGTGAAAACTCGCATTGTCGTGATGGAAGATGATGCGGCGGTTGCAGTTCTCTTTACGGAGTTCAGAAACGACCTATGGCAAACAAATGCTAGCATACCATTCTGCATTAACCGTTCTTTGTCCCTCAAGAGGAATAGTCGTAACGTGGCCGGTTTTGCAGACAAACGTGGCCACCATTTTTTTTGCAACACTCCGTGAACGAACAATTTTTGTTGGCTTTAACTCATTTTCGAACACCCAAACCCGTGACTGGTTTTTTGTTTCGGGTTCGTACGCATATATCCAGGATTCGTCACCTGATACGATGTTGTATACAGCGTTTGAGGATCCTGCGTGGAATCTTTCGAGAGTTCTGATGCACCAAGTAACGCGAGCCGCTTTTTGCTCTTCACAGAGCGAATGCGATATCCATCGGGAAACAACTTTTTTACACCTAATTGTTCATGCAAGATTATTTGTATTTGACTCATGGCAATTTCTAAAGTTGCCTGAATTTAGCGGTATGTCACATGTCGATCTTCCTCAATCAGCTTACGCACAGCATCAACGTTTTCTTGGGTGACTGCAGTTTTTGGACGACCTTGACGGGGATCATCACTGAGCTTGACACATCCACGTTGAAATTCAGCAAACCAGCGATAAATTGTGGTTTTGGATGGGGCTTTATTACCAAATGCAGAATCATCCGGTCAACACACTGTTTTTGTGTTAAACCACTTCGAAAGTCATAATAAATCATCGCTCTTGTATTTTCTCGAGTCAATTTCATTTTCTCAACGACTAAACAAGTTTGACAAAACCTTGTGACAAGACCGAGAATCTTTTGTTAAATAAATAAATGGTATTCAATTTTTAAAACCAAGGAGTTTTCAATTAAAAAGATTTTAATATGACAGGAACAGTGATCCTGATACTTTTAGTGCAGCCTATGTATATATATATATATATATATATATATATATATATACCTATTTTGTTTACATAAAAAGAGTACCCACAGAACATTAGGAACAGATTGGAACACGGGCTGCTGCCGCCTGCAGTCGGGTTCGAAATCATGACTGCAGCGACATGACGCGACGACACGTCGTCTGCTGCTGCTGTCTGCGGTCGGCTACGGAATTGTACCTTTACACTTACAGCACTTAGTTCACAAAAAATAGATGATGTGGACGACATTTTTAATACATAAGATCAGCTTCTCAGAATAACATCGAATACCATCCTCACCATCTGGTTGCTTGGCGGTCCACGACTGTGCGTTTTACTAGGAGTTTTCTTCCTCGTACAACTTCTCTGTGGAATTGTTTACCACCGGCGATTTTTCCGGACCGATACGACTTAGGGACCTTCAAGAAAAGAGCTTACACCTTTCTGAAAGGCCGGCACCGCATCTGCGATTCCCCTGGTGTTGCGGTTGTTTATGGGCGGCGGTAGTCACTTACCATCAAGTGAGCCGCATGCGTGTTTGCCCCCTCTTCTATAAAAAAAAGAATACATTTTCGCAGAAATCTCAGGGATATATTTATTTTTTCCTATTTTGTATGTAATTAGTCTAATAGTTTAGCAGCTACCAATGGATAAATTGAAATGCATGCAGATTTTGATCAAGGTCAAAGCAAAGCATGGGCACATTGTCATAATCATCCCTTAAAGCAACGTCATTTAGCTCTTACATCAGTCTCATCAAAACCAAACTAAATTTTATGTGGTTTTATATAAAAATACAGTTGGGTGAATTTTTACTTTATTTGAAATAAATAAAAATAAAGAAACTACCATAAAGATTAACCAGATGAATTCAAATATGAGAAAATGACCATTTGATATTGGTATAAAATTTATTTTCATAAAGTGTTCCAAAGTATTAAATACTTTGGCTGCTTGGATACCATTGGTGTTCTGTTTGTTACTATAATTTTAAATAGTTCAAATAATGAAGTTATATATTTGATGTTGTACTTGTTACGATATATTTGAGCAAGGTTGATATTATCAATAATTTGACTACTATGTATGGTTGAATATAATTGATCACTTTGACCGATTCAAAATATTCGAACTTCTGTACGCTAAATTGGCTTACGCATGCCGATATTCCTATATCAGAGTGAGTATTTTGAGTGGTTCAGTGTCACGAAGTTAGTCCAATTAGTTCTTCATTGTATTTAGAAAAGTAACTTTTTGTAACATACCAATTTATTTTTATAAGCATTCTAATCGGCATGGTACAACAAAAAATCCTGAGTAGTTAATTCCTCCCTCTTCCTTCCACCATCGGACAACCAGAGGCTCGGCCAGCCTCCACTACTTCATTGTCGCTTTTTCACGCATTCTAACCAAACATTTTGATTCATCGTTTGTAATGCATACAGAAAAAAATTGGAATAAGTTGCCAGCATGTCGTTCCATCCGATTACCATGTGGGTGTCAAGGCGGGTGGGATTCAATTACTTATTCCAAGGTAGTCAAGCGCTAGCTTAAAATAGTTAAAAACAATAACGACAGGATTTTTTTTAAACTGTTAATTTGTTTGAATAAGTCCGTTTTAGGAGTGCCATATTCGAAAGTGGACTCCAAACCCACTCTGTAGATTATAATGATTATTACTGGTAGGTCGTGGATTATAATGATTGATGCTGTGAATATAACTGTTATAATATAGTTAGACTCAAAAATATAAAAATAATAAATATTTTATTTTAATTACATCGAATCTTATTTTGTTTTTCCCTATGGTAATAGTTTGTCTTGATATCATACTTCTTTATAACAGTAGAATCATCCTTATAACAACTCGAAATTAAAAAAAATTACAAAATCCTCCCTATGAGGCAATCTATGAAGACGGCCTACTCGTATGTTCAGCTGTGGACTTTAAAGGTTATTATGGATGAAGTCGAGAATAGATGGGCGGGCGACCTTTTCTATTGAAAGAAGAAAGTTTTTGGATTTAAATAGACTCATCATAATAGTTAGTAATCTCTCTTTTATGCTGGTTTTATCACGCTTTTTGTGTGCCCGAAGTAAAAGAGATCACCTTCACAATGAAGCTTGTTGAATGTTCTGCATCTTATAAAGGGATATTTCACTAGAAGCATTACAAAAACTGATTAATCTTTTTCGACCGTTTGTACAGCGTTCTTGTAGAAGCTCGCCCCAAAGTGATAGAGTCTGTTTGTGACTCCTCTGAATTACCATAGTACAGTAAGTAAACTAGACTGATCGGTTTCACAGTCTAGTAGAACGTGAGCATGGTATATATATCACTTGTGCTCCCTGAAACACTGATTTTGCCAATATTATCTCACTGTGATGAATGGTGATTTTTTTTTTATAGGTAATGATGACAAACGAGCACACAGTCCACCTGATGATAAGTGGTTGCTTCGACCCATAGACATACATCTATCCTCAACAAAGAATCAAAATGCACATGCGTTGTCACCCATGAGGACTAAGATGGAATGCCTCTTCTCCAGTAAATAGGGTCTCCGGTTCTCTACACTCACCATACGAAACACATTAGTGTTAAGCTGCTATTTTACGCTGGTATTCTGTGAGAGCGTGGTCCTTCCCCGGTCGAGCCGACCCATTCGTGCTACAACCACAATATAGCTGCAGCAGCAGTTGGACTTTTATCAGTCGAAAACTAAAAAATAACAAAAGTTGATTTTAGTCTACAATACCTTAAACACCGTCTGGAGTCGTGTGGGTGGATGTTATTGTTTACAACGGGTACTGAAACCTTAGTTGAGTAATTGTAATAGGGTGAACGCTAATTGATTTTATTATTGGAAATTGTTTACAAGTAACACGAGCCATTGATTTTGAATTAGAATTTGTTATTGCCGTCCTAAGGATTATTGCGTACTTGAAAATTCTAAAAGACAATATAATATATTGTTAGTAAAGTAAAACAAGAACTTAAATAAAAGTTTATTTTAAAAAACGAACAGTTATTACATTAAGTAACAAAAGTGGAATAAAATCTCGCATGTCTCTCCAATGTTATAAAAATCTGTGGAAAAAAAACAAAGTTTCAGATTATTCAGTATTAAAAACGAAACAAAAATATATTCCATAGGTTAGTCCACTAGGGAAGTAACTTTTACATTCTACGTCGGATATATTTGATATTACATAAGTAAATTTATTAGGCAAGTCACAATAAAGGCCTCCCCCAAGTAATGTTTCAGGGTTTTAGCCACCTGTATCGTGCCTGTCTCTTAGCAGCTCGTTAACAATGCTGTCACTCTAGAACCCTTCTTCCCAATCTGTTGTAGGTTCGTCGAGCCATTTCAGCTTATTGTGCTATGTCGGTTATACTCAGCATACAGAGCACTCTTGTGACATTAACATCTAGCGTCTAAGTGCAGCTGGACGTCATTGTCAGATAAGAGTCTGCCAAATATCGTTTCTGTGTTGTGTTTTTTAGCATTGGCATGCATTTTTGTTAAGGATATCGGTTCCAATTTATATGGAACCCACTGTAAAAGTATAATTTTTTGAAATAAGAATATCAGCAAAATCTATATGATACTCGTAACTTCGGAGAGATAGCACGTATTATAAATGGAAAGTGGGTGAAGTTCTAGCTATATTTGCACAATTTGTAGGATTTGTTCTAGTATTATAATTCAATTCAATCTAAACGATGATGAATGTTTATATTCAATTGTGATGATGCTTACGAAGTTTTTCAAATATTCAGAGCGATGTTTTTGACTTATACGGGTGCAAGTTTTAAGTGATAGTTCCGTAAACATATTAAAAAAAAATTAAACACAAACTAGATTATCTTAAGACTGTTGTATTATTTAAAAATCTGCATCAGAACATGCACTGCTGAGTTAGCAGACATCTACATTTAACCTTGATTAAGAAATAAAATACAAATGCGTCGTCACTCCTGAGGACTAAGATGGAATGCCTTGTTTCTATTGAACAGGGTCTCCGGTTATTTACTCACCATACGGAACACAACAGCATAAATCTGCTATTTAACACTGGTATTGTGCGAACGTGGCCCTTCCCCGGTCAAGCCGACTTATTCCTGCTGCAGACATAATACGTCACAGCGTGGCTGTACCACGTAACATTTGTTATTAACCCACCTCAAAAATGTAGGAAGTTATCAACGTGACCAACGTGAACAACGTTTCATTTTGTATTATGAACTATCTGTTCCCCGTGACGTCGCCCGCGTTGAATTTATTACTTTACCGTTTTAATTATTTTGCGCGAAACTTTAATTATTTTTCTAAAATAAAATTTTCTTATGTTACTTCTTATAACATCAGCTATTTGCCAGTGACAGTCCCATCAAAATTGGTCCACCTATTTCGGAGATTAGCCGGAACAAACCGACAGTCAGACAGATAGACTTACAGGCAGACAAAAATTAAAAAAATTGTGTTTTTGTTATAATTACCGTATATACTATACTTTTATACGCATTTAGTAAAAAGCCGTTATTTTGACATTACAAACAGACACTTCAATTTTATTTATTTGTATAGATATGAATTTCAGAGGCCATTTAGCTGATTTTTATAAACCGATAGAATATAATATGCATCAATATAAATAATTACAGTTATAATAAGAGAAGCCATTTTTTAATTTTCGTTACTAATCTAATTCGTCGCAATAAGTCGTTTATCAATGTGTAGTTTCGCGTAGCCTATAAGAAAACATTATCGAATAAAACTAATTTTACGGATTTTATCGCGTTTAATTTTACCTTTTTTATTTATTTTTCAATTTCCGACATCTTGTTACATAATACAAATGAAATATATATACTACATCAGCATCACAGCCTACCAAAAGTCCACTGCTATCATCAGACTACACAGGCCTTTAAAAAAGGTCTCCAAGTCGTATCGATCAGGAAAAATCGCGTGTAGGCGGACTTTTTTTTATAGAATTAGGGTGACAAACGAGCACACAGTCCACCTGATGGTAAGTGGATGCTGTGGCCCATAGACTACATATATTCTCGATTTAGAATCAAAATGCAGATGCATTGTCGCCCCTGAGGACTAAGATGGAATGCCTCGTTTCCAGTAAAAAAAGGATCTCTGGTTCTCTACACTCACCATTCGAAACACAGCAGCATTAAGCTGTTATTTTACCTTATTCTGTGAGAGCGTGGTCCTAACCCGGTCGGGCTGCCCCATTCGTGCTACAACCATAATATATCTACAGCGTGGCTCTACCAACCAAAAGTCTTAGTTTATTCGCCCTAGAGTGTATTTTATTCCACAGATATGCAAGTTACTTTACGATATTGTGGTTTTGGTGGTGTTCAAGTACATAACAATATTATTATTTTGTTTGTTTACCTCCAGTGATTATTGTTAGGGCAATACTTGAGAGTGTGAGCGCGGTCGCCGGTGTCGCCACACAGGGGGCATGTCAGTGAGCGTAACATCGGGCATCGCACGCGACCCTTTCTGTCCCTCAGAGCATGGCTCATGTACCACGCAGCAGGATGACCGCTGTTCTTACAAAACGCACATTCCTGATGAAGATAACAAAATAAAAAATTTGATATTCAATGTACCTGCGACAATTTTTTTAAGTATAATTAAAAAATTGGCGCAATAGCCTTAGTCATTGAAATGAAAGGATGACGTTAACTTTGCGAGAACATGCAGTCTCTGACCGCTCCAAACTAACTCTAGATGCTTCAAAATGAGTCAATATAAATTTTAACCAGATCCAATGATAACTGAATTAATGAATGAATTGATTTATTTGTCACCATTACACAACGTACACATTCTGACTACCAACAATAGAGTAAAGAGCCCCATTAATTCTGTGTCCTGAATTAACTACTGAAGCTTCAATATGTTTTGAATGTGCAAAAAAAATTATACATTCAAAACATATTGAAGTGGTAGTAGTCTAATTGTTAAGTAAGAAGTAAGTACTTTGACGTTGACTTTAAGTCCAATGAGTCTTTTGTTTGTTCTCTTTTGTGTCCTCTGAGCGATCCTCTGAGCTGAGCATTTTCACTAAGTGTAGGGTCAAACTGTACGTTGGTGAAGGCTTACTATGAGACTCAATTGAACTCCTCTTACTTTATATATCTTGCATCAAAATTTGCTGGGAGGTCCCTTATTTTGAAAAATAAGCTAGCTTTATGCACATGCAATTTGAAGCCCCTCTAATACGAATGGCATGAGTGGCGGCATTTACAATAGTGGCGGTGACTCGCAGAGAAGTAAAAGTGATTGGACTTCGTTCAATAGTCTTCTTATGTGGAAGATTTTTAATTATTAAATAACATAGAGTGCCGCCCAGAGCCGCTAGAACCCTTTTCAATTTTGAAGTATTTTAAAAATATAAGATTTGTAAAAGTTTTGTATAGTCTTTGTAAATTATTTATAAATGAATAAAATAATATAATTTATTTTTTGTAAGTATTTACTTTAACTTTTTACTATTTTACGCTGGTATTCTGTGAGAGCGTGGTCCTACCCCGTCGTGTCGATACATTCGTGTTACTACCATAATATAGGTGCAGCGTAGCTCTACCACGTGAAATATTTTAATAAGGTGTTCCTAATATTTTAATCAAAAGTTTTTTTTTTATAGGATTGGGTGAAAAACGAGCACACAGCCCACATGATGGTAAGTGGTTGCTGTGACCCATAGATATTTACATCTATCCTCAATAAAGAATCAAACTGCAGATGCGTTATCGCCCCGTGAGGACTAAGATGGAATGCCTCATTTCCAGTAAAAAGGGTATCCGGTTCTCTATACTCACCATACGAAACAAAGCAGTGTTAAGCTGCAATAGCAGGTATTCTGACAGGTTTACGCTGGTATTCTGTGAGAGCGTGTTCCTTTCCCACACTACAACTACAACTATACTTCTAATATAGCTACAGCATGGCTCTATCACGCAAAATAATATAAAAATATATTATATTTTAAATTAAAAAAAATATTTAATTGCAACGAAGTTTCATTTTTTTTAATTATAACTGGTATCATTGAAAGGCAATCAAAGGAAATATACAGCGGGTAAACTTTCATTCTCAAAATGCCGCCCGGACCGCGGAAACGTCGCTGTGGCTTTTGTCATAGTTTGGTATGATTTAGTTAAATTAAAGCCACAAGTACCTACTATGGAGAATTAAATTTAAATTCATTTCTTTGTATGTATGCGAAATATGTATTACAATAGTTCTTTTTAATATTTTTTTTAAATAATCCAATTATGTATTAACGATCACATAGACACACGCAGCAGCATCTTCCTAATAAAAAAAAATAATAAAAACTGCGTGCAAACTAGCTTGCTAAGCGTGGCAATATCCCCCACCCCCCATCACGAAATCTATGGAGGAGGCCTACGTTCAGCAGTGTACATTAATGACGTGTAACAGTAACGGTAAACGAGATGGTACTGTCGCCAATCTCCATCAACCGAAAGTCATTAAGATCTTTCTGGCATTTTCCATAATCACCTTGTATGTAACCCACGGGATAAAAGGGGATGAAACATTTTTTTACACTGCTACCACCCAGCAAGTCTTCTTATCCAACTTTTATGCTTGTGCTACAAAACCATAACATGTTTTGGTAAAACGGGCCACAGCAACTACTTACCATCAGGTGGACTGTGTGCTCGTTTATCACCCTATCCTTTATAAAAAAAAATAAAAAAATATATATAAAAGATTTTGTAGTTGTAAAGTATGCAATTTTTTATAGGATAGGGTGACAACGAGCACACAGTCCATTCAATGGTAAGTTTTATCAGTGGTAGAGCCACGCGGCAGCTTTTGCTGTCACACGGATGGGCCGGCTAGAAACCGGGGTGGTACCACGACCTCACAGAATAACAGCGTGAAGTAGAGGTTTACCTCTGCGTTTCGCTTGGTGAGTGCAGGTGGCCGGAGATCCTTTGTACTGGATAAGAGGCATTCCATCTAAGTCCTCATGTGTGACAACGCATCTGCATTTTGATTCGCAAACGAGGATAGATGTAGATTTCTATGGGCCGCAGCAACCACTTACCATCAGGTGGACTGTGTACCCGTTTGTCACCCTTTTTCTATAAAAAAAAAGTGATTGCTGTGACACATAGACATCTACATCTATCCTCAATAAGGAATCAAAATGCAGATGCGTTGTCATACATGAGCACTTAGATGGAATGCCTCTTTTCCAGTAAAAAGGATCTCCGGTTCTCTGCAATGAATGTTAAGATACTATTTTACGCTGGTATTCTGTGAGAGCGTAGTCCATCCGTGGTCGAGCCGACCCATTCGAGCTACAACTATACTACTAATATAGCTGCAACATGGCTCAACTACGTAAAAAAGAAACTATTAATACTTCAAAATATTAAGTTCATAAAAATTTCTAACAGTCTGCTTTCGAAATGACACACGTTGCTTCCTCAAGTTATTGACGTAGATCATCAAGAGAGCAAATTGCTGCGAGGTAAGATTGAGCAGAGCATTACGATGCATAGAATTGAGCGTCTCTTCGAAGTCTAAGCTGACCGCCGGTGACTCTGAAAAAAATATTATAAGTATATTCTAAACAGACAGAAATTAATCTGACGCGAATAATAATTTTAAAACTTTACCACGAACGGATTGTTGCTCGTATATGATCGTTCAAAATATAGTTTGAAGCGTATTTTGATATATAAAAGTGGTGTATTTTGTGCATAATATGCTAACATTCATTTTATTCGAAAGGCAAATTGCTTAAATCAATAAATAAAATCACCGTAATTTATTCCTTAAATCAAAAAAAAAAGAAATTATTTGAACTTCATCCTTTAAACAAGAAACTGAAACATTTCCTACTTACTACAAGTTAATATTGCTAGACTCACTCATGCATTCAACATATTATATACAAAGATATACATTCGAATTCACATTCTAACATTTTTAATTTTATAACAAAACACATTTTGTTACGATTAAGTTTTACATTTTATTAGTTGTATACCTTCTATTTGAGCTATACTTATGTAAGTTTGTTTACATAATATAATAAACCTAGCAAGCTAACAGCATAGCAAAGTGGCGAAGCAATCAGCTTTGTAGCGGTTTCTAACGGTTGCCGTTGAGCAATCAGTTTCAAAATAGGAGGTTCAGATGCCTGGGTGATCAGTAATCGATTGCTCAAAACAGAATTTGAAAATTGGAAACCGTTCTCGAGATAATCGTGGGACGGACGGACAGACGGACAGACGGACAGACGGACAGACGGACAGACGGACAGACGGACAGACGGACAGACGGACAGACGGACGGACAGACGGACAGACGGACAGACGGACGTGAAATCAATAAGTGACTTCGCAAGCTTCGCCACTTAATAAGGAAGAGCTCTGTGATAGATATTATATTTATCTAGTTTAGAGAAAGATGTGTCATCATTTATTGTGGACTAAGTATAGACCATAGAGCAGTTATCTATCTACAAATTAAAATGACGTTGCTCATTTTTAACTTCTTTCTCCACAAACGTGTTTTAATCCTATTAGGTGATCTTTTAGAGCTACAGTACCTAATTATAGGTTGTCTTTGTCCTTAGAGGTGACGACGCATAACTTTTTGTAACATACCTATTTATTTTTATAAGCATTCTAATCGGCATGTTACAACAAAAAATCCTGAGTAGTTAATTCCTCCCTCTTCCTTCCACCATCGGACAACCAGAGGCTCGGCCAGCCTCCACTCCTTCATTGTCGCTTTTTCACGCATTCTAACCAAACATTTTGATTCATCGTTTGTAATGCATACAGAAAAAAATTGGAATAAGTTGCCAGCATCTGTCTTTCCATCCGATTACCATGTGGGTGTCAAGGCGGGTGGGATTCAATTACTTATTCCAAGGTAGTCAAGCGCTAGCTTAAAATAGTTAAAAACAATAACGACAGGATTTTTTTAAACTGTTAATTTGTTTGAATAAGTCCTTTTTAGGAGTACCATATTCGAAAGTGGACTCCAAACCCAGTCTGTAGATTATAATGATTATTACTGGTAGGTCGTGGATTATAATGATTGATGCTGTAAATATAACTGTTATAACTTAGACTGAAAAATATAACAATAAAAATATTTTATTTTAATTACATTGAATCTTATTTAGTATTTCGGTGTCGATATCTCCTTAAAGTATTCGAAGATAGTGAGAAGTGCACCGCTGGTTTTTTGGATGAAAGAGCAAAAGCTACACTTGCGTCAGACATGATAGGTCTAACGCAGGTTTAGTACAGGTGGAGTTTGTGTCTTAGCGACAACTTGCTCTTCCTGTTAACAAGAGGGTGGAGACGGCCAATGACTGTCTTGGCTCTGTTGCAAATTACACTTATGTGTTTCGCGAAACTTATGCGGATGTCGAACGTGACTCCCAGATATTTGACCGAGGTTTTCCAAGTGTTCCAACGGAGTTGAAAGTATATTGCTACATTTTTTTCGGGATTTGTTCACATAAAACCTATACAGAAAATAATTCAACTACCTGTTATCGGTAAAAAAAACTGCCATCTAGTTAGGTAGAAAAACATTTACATATTATGAAAAGTGTAGTCTAATTTAGTAAAATACCCTTACCTGATATCAAATTTGACATATTGTTCAAGATTATTTCATTGTAGCAGAATCTGATGCTATTAAAAATTCAGTCAGAATTAATTGAGTTTTAAAACCGAATAGTACTCTCACATACAAATTAATCGATAATTTATAGAAAAAGGGTGACAAATAATCACACAGTCCACCTGATGGTAACTGTGAATACTGAGGCTCATAGATATCTACATCTACCCTCGATTAAGAATCAAAATGCAGAAGTGTTGCCACCTCTGAGGACTTAGATGGAACGTCTTGTTTCCAGTAAAAAGGGTCTCTTGTTCTCTACACTAACCCTACGAAACACAGCAGCATTAAGCTGCTATTTCACGCTGATAATCTGTGAGAAATTTAACCCTCTCAGAAATGAGAGGAAGCCTGGGCCCAGCAGTAGAACGTATATAGGCTGTAACTTTAACTTTAACTAACTATTCTGTGAGAGTGTTGTCCTTCTCGGCTGACTCCTTTGTGCTACAACCATTATATAGCTGCAGCATATATGGCTCTACCACGTGAAAGGGTAATATATTTTTTTTCAGCTGTTTTAGAAATTTGGTAACATAGTTAATAACGGGATTTAAAAACACATCATAATAATTGCTAATTGAAACATTTTTTATAGAAGAAAAGGCAACGGATCATACTGCTTACCTAATGGTAAGTGGTCACCGTCACCCATGAACATCTGCAACACTGGGGGAATAACAGGTGGTAATGTCGACCTTTTAGAAAGAAGTAGGCTCTCCTCTTGAAAGTCCCTAATTCTAATGGTGGTGATAAAAACTGAGATTTTTTTACTGATAGAGCTACCTCTGTGTTAATGAAACCACAACTTGGTTTTGCGGCATTTTATAGCCCAGGGACGGCGGCAAGCATAATATTTGCGGCAAATCATCTTGCCACCGTTGTATTTCATGGCTAAGATGCGAAGGGAAGTCTGAAACATTGTGGAGATACAAATGACCCAAATAAAGTGGTCGTTTTGTTAAATATCTTCCAGTTTGCCAGCGATAGTCGATATTTGCTGATCTGGAGGGATATCCTTGTCTTGAATTTCTGCCATTTCATTTTCTATAGTATCAGAGGCTTCAACTTCTAATGTCTGCATAAATCGGCATAGTTAATTTTTATGACATATATCCAAATGAATTAACACAGGAAGCTATTTTGTTTCAATGGGCAAGAAGCCCTTTTGGTTTCTTCCTTTTATTTTCGTGGGTGAATCTGAGGCCCAGTAAAAGTTTAATTTTTATGAAATTACGAACTAACCTTCAAATTTTTAGCATGACCTTAAAAAAAGCGATTCTGCTTTCATATTCAAAAGGCTTTTAATTTAACTCATGAAAGAATACGTGGGTGGTATTTGATCACAATAGATCAGTTCAAATTCCATTAAGTTACTAAAGTGGCATGAATTGAAACCGCACAAGGGTAGATAATGCTGGTAATCCGTGTTAGCTGTTTGTTTTCTTTTAAACGAGATCGCTTCGATTGTTTAAATAAAACCTTATCTACTATTTTTCTTGATTTATTCATAATATGGTTTTCATCACTGGTTTCTAAGATACAGTTATTACAACTAGTTTAGAAGCCAGGGTTCCATTTAATTGTTAACAGATTTGTGGCAAATAAAGAATTTATTTTATTTATGTATATAAATAATTTAACACACACACACACACACACATTTAATATAAAGTTATTTAAGTATTAAAGTTAGAAATTTAAGTTAGTTATTTAAGTTGAGAGCCGTGGTTGCTCACATGGTTAGCGCTCGCTGTAAATTACATAGTACATGAGCAAACCGGGTTCGATCCCCGTTGGCGCCAATGAAATTGTTAATTGCAATTTTAAGTGCTGATTTACCACGTGCTATAAGAAATAAGAAAAAAAAATAGAAAATATGTGAAGTTCGCCAACACGCATTAGGGCAGCGCGGAGGTCATTTCCTTGTTCTAAATCTTTCTCAGAAATGAGGGGAGGGCTGTGCCCAGCAGTGGGACGTATAAAGGCTGAATCTTCAACTTTAACTTTTATACGAAGTTTTTTACACGGTCAAATGTACGTCATTTGCTCTGGCGTTGGTAACCCAGATAATTTATATATTTTAGCTACAAACGGAGCAACGAATAACATTGTTTACAAAGAAATTTTTTATGCGATCTTTTTGATGTTTTTTGCTTTGCACATACGAAAACTTTGTTAATATATCAAGCAACGCGGACGAAGTCGCGGGTATGTGACTAGTACAAGAAACAATCAGAACAATTCAGAGCTGTATAAAAATCGAATTACTGATCGAATAGGACATTAGTAGGTAGGTAATATCAGAGTTAACTATTACACTGACTGAAATACGTAGTAATACGGAGTGATCTTTGAGATGACCTGGCAGGCACCAGCCTTGGTAAAGGTCAATAACACACCGCTGTAATAGTAGAGTCCACCTAATTGCATCATTGCATATCGCGTTGAGGTAGGGCATAGGCCAGCGCTGGCGTCACAGAGCAAGTCGGTTTCTTTACTAATGTACTGGCGTGACGTAACGAACCAGACTAAACAGCCGAAAAAGTGCGTATACACGTAATGATTCGTAATAATATATTTCTTCGTGTGATATAAATTATTTCAATGACTGATATTATTATTTAGCATGAGAAAATAAGGTTTAGATTGCATAATACCAACTTTACGGATTTTATCGCGCTTATTTTAACATAATTACGTAATTTATTTTTAATTTCAGACGTTTCGAGTGCTTTATAGCACCCATGGTCAAATTGTTTAAACACTCTAATCACTGGAACTACCAGTCGGATTTGCTAAATTATATGTATATATATATATATATAAATAGTTTTCAAGCTTCTGGACTGGAAAGGATATGGTATTACGGTATTAACATCAATGGCGAGTACATCACTCACCTTCGATTTGCCGGCGATATAATCCTTATGGCAGAATCACTGAGGACCTAAGCACTATGCTCAATGACCTCAATAGTGTCTCCCAACGGATAGGTCTTAAGGTGAACATGGACAAAACAAAGATTATGTTTAATGTCCATGTCACACTTATGCCGGTAGTTGTTGGGAGCACTAAGCTCGAAGTTGTTGACGAGTATGTTTACCTGGGACAAATAGTCCGACTAGGTAAGTCCAACTTCGACCGAGAGGTCAATCGACGGATTCAATTCGGCTGGGCAGCGTTCGGCAAGCTACGACACATCTTCTCGTCAGACATACCTCAAAACCTTAAAACGAAATTGTACAACCAGTGCGTATTGCCAGTGATGACTTACGGATCTGAGAGGTGATCCTTCACTGCTGGCTGTATGAGGAAGCTCAAGGTCGCTCAGCGAGATATGGAGAGGGCTATGCTCGGAGTTTCTCTGCGTGATAAACTTACGAATAAGGATATCCGCAGTAGAACCAGAGTAACCGACATAGCCCAACGGATTAGTAAGCTGAAGTGGCAGTGGGCCGGCCATATAGCTCGAAGAACCGACAACCGATGGGGAAGAAAGATTCTTGAGTGGCAGCCTCGTACCGGTAGGGAAGTGTAGGGTGACCCCCACGAGATGGAGTGACGACCTGATAAGACATGCAGGAAGTCGATGGATGCAGGTGGCTCAGGACCGCGCTTTGTGGCATTCCTTGGGGGAGGCCTATGTTCAGCAGTGGACTTATGAAAGGCTGTAATGATGATGATGATATATATATATATATGACGGCACGTGCACCATTGCACGTGCGGCGGCGTCAGTGTAGCTAGACAGAATTCTTGTAAATAACACGTGCTCCGCACACCTGCACCATTGCACCTGCGGTGGTGCCCGTTTTGCTTGTATAAAACAGACGGAGCGGCCGCCATTAAGACAGTCTTGGCTCTGACGTGGAACGATGTGTTTGTCGTATTCCGTTACTAGTTTATCCTCGAGTGGTTGGATAATTAATTCGTGTAAACGAATTAATTATTATTCCTTACTACAAAATACTTTACTACTGCAAAATTAGTCTCTGTACTATACTCAATTACCCTTCCTACATCAGAAGTGGGATAAAGTCCCCATTATTGCCCACATATTATAATCTTCGAATAGTATGAGGATTATTACATTTGTCAAAGACTATAATGCATTCCGCATTGATGAATCTGTTTTTGTGTTAAATACTGTAATGAAATTTGCTGTCCTACTTACGATATTGTCGTATCATTAAAGTGTAGAGAAAAAATAAAGTGAAATTATTCAAGCCAAAAGATAAATCCTTTTGTTCGATTGGTATTAAAAGTACCCTCAAGTATTTTCATTATTTCTGACGTACCTAAATATGTTAACAAATGTCGGAAGCAATGTTGGAGGCTTTCTAGACGAGTCATAGTTTGCATTCAATGAAAAATTAACTTGTTCAAGTTTTGTTGTATTTGATAGTTCATGCGAAACATGATTATCATCTGTTATATTTTGAAGTTAAAAACATTTAAGCGATGTACCAAAATAAAGGATTAACTTTAACATGCTAGGAATTGAAAATAATAAGTGACATTTTTGTGTTCTAATGTGTTGATCAGTGTTGCAGTTTGCTCCGAATATTGTGTGTTCGAAAAGATTGGGGTTTCATGTCGAGAGATTCGTAGAAGTCTCTACAACAATGATCAATGAGGAAGATGTTGTGTAAGATTGAGCCTACACCACTACAGTCTGTAACTTATCGGCAGATCATACGGCAAGGCAATTCAAGCGGTCGCCGAACACATGGTCTTTTGGTGCTGTAGATGTACGTCTGAGGCTTGGTCGGCTTTCGTACATTTTGCGCAGTTGCCTCCTTCCCTTTGAAATATGTGGTGGTATCCGTCTCTACACATAGTTTTCGTTTTTTTGCAATGTTTTCAAATGTCATACAGTTGCCGTTTCTTAAGAGAATGTGATGAACTTTGGAAGCTCGGAATTCCATGGTTCGTAATACATTTATCTCCATTTTTTTTAATTTTGCAAAGCAGTGCGATGATTCGCTAGCATCAGTACGGCGCGATGGCTCGCTGGCCCGAATGTGGCACGAACGCAGCAGAACGGAAATCTGGAGTGCGTTAGCCTGGAGGTAGCCATATTGGCGCGTCCATGACTTAAATGATGTCTGGGATGGGCAACCGTTGTAATATTTAACAAGAGTTAATATCTGTTAGCAGGTGGTGATAACTGATAGACTGTACGCTGTTCACTGTCAACCGCACGAGGACGTGCGACAGTCGGAGGTTGCCGTGTCCGTGCATCTAGAAAATACTAGAGACGTTGCAACACTCTAGCGAAGTAATTATTCTAGTGCAGGAAAGGAGCATGGAGTTGCAGGGAGGCTGGTCTGCGCTGCACTGGGATGTGTCGTGTTGCTATTGGTTTACATACTTAGGTGTAATCATGTTACTACGTCCCTCACGATACACTTTTGTGTGAATTTGACAGGGACATGTTTGCGGTGTGGTTAGTATGTAACTGTTCTATACTGAATTGAAAAAAAAAGAGAGTAAAAAAAAAAAGTGGTTCTTACTATCATTGCAGGGCGTTTGCCGGTCCAATGATATAGCTACAGGGAATAGTGATTCCGGACTACCATAAAAGTTCTTGAAAAAAAAAAAAGAGTAAGAAAAAAAAATAGTTTTTACTATCATTGCAGGGCTTTGTGCCGGTCCAATGATATGGCTATAGGGAATAGTGATTCCGGACTAGCGAAAACAGTACTTGAAAAAAAAAAAGAGAAAATAGAAAAGCTACAGACTAATCATTCCGATCTAGCATAAAGGTGATTAAAGTTTTGTATAGGGCTTACTGCCGGAACAAAACTGACTGTCGCCCGAGTCTGAAGGGTCAATATAGACCGGACAAGATGCTGTTTTGTTAGGATAATCGAACGATGTTTTCCGTCAACAGATAAAATTGTGATGGAGCGCGTGCGAGGACGCACGCATGTCAGTATGGCCGTGACGGCACGTGCACCATTGCACGTGCGGCGGCGTCTGTGTAGCTAAACAGAATTCTTGTAAATAACACGTGCTCCACACACCTGCACCATTGCACATGCGGTGGCGCCCGTTTTGCTTGTATAAAACGGACGGAGCGGCCGCCGTTAAGACAGTCTTGGCTCTGACGTGGAACGATGTGTTTGTCGTATTCCGTTACTAGTTTATCCTCGACTCGTTGGATAATTAATTCGTGTAAACGAATTAATTATTCCTTACTACAAAATTAGTCTCTGTACTATACTCAATTACCCTTTCTACATATATATACACAGTCAGGTCATAAGTATTGTCACACAGTAAAAACTTTTCTTTAAGAATGCTGGCCACAAAAAAGTTTATTGAATTCGAATTTCGAATTGTTCATGAAAATAAAGCTGTATACTTTTTAGAATTTTACTCATTTTTAAATATGGAGTGGACGCTTAAAGAAGACCGTGTTGCAGTTATTGCGTTGCATCGTTGCGGTTACGCGCCAATTCAAATTATTGACATACTGAAAAATTTGAATATAACCAAAAGATTCGTTTATCGTACCATCAAACGATACAATGAAGACTCTAGTGTAGATGACAGGTCAAGAATTGGTCGCCCTCGGTCTGTTAGGATTCCAGCAGTGATAAAAGCTGTGAAGGCGCGAATTCAAAGAAATCTCAAACGTAAGCAGAAACTGTTGGTCCCTCAGATGGGATTAAGCAGAACCACTGTGAAAAGGGTGTTAAATGAAGACTTAGGGCTTTGGGCATATCGAAGAAAAACAGGACATCGTTTGAATGCTCGTCTAATGGACCTGAGACTGAAGAGATGCCGCGCTTTGTTGAAGCGGTACGCGGGAAAAAAATATCGGGAAATCCTTTTCTCGGATGAAAAAATTTATATCGTAGAAGAGAGCTACAACAAACAAAATGATAAGGTGTACGCACACAGTAGTGAAGAAGCGAGCAACTGTATTTCGCGTGTCCAACGAGGTCATTTTCCATCCTCGCTCATGGTATGGTTGGGAGTTTCTTATTGGAGCTTAACAGAGGTACATTTTTGTGAGAAAGGTGTTAAAACGAATGCAGTTGTGTATCAAAATACAGTCCTGACGAACCTTGTGGAACCTGTTTCTCATACCATGTTCAATAACAGGCACTGGGTATTCCAACAAGATTCGGCGCCAGCTCATAGAGCTAAGAGCACACAAGACTGGCTGGCGGCGCGTGAAATCGATTTCATCCGGCACGAAGACTGGCCCTCCTCCAGTCCAGATTTGAATCCGTTAAATTACAAGATATGGCAACACTTGGAGGAAAAGGCGTGCTCAAAGCCTCATCCAAATTTGGAGTCACTCAAGACATCCTTGATTAAGGCAGCCGCCGATATTGACATGGACCTCGTTCGTGCTGCGATAGACGAATGGCCGCGCAGATTGAAGGCCTGTATTCAAAATCACGGAGGTCATTTTGAATAAACTTTAGTGTCATAAGAATCTATGTTTTTTTAAGTTCATTTTGGTATATAAATGGTTACATAATGAATAAACTTGTTTCAATTATTTTATATTAAACATGTGACATGTATGACCAAAAACACAGTCCAAAAAGCCAAGCCAAAAGTCGATAGTATGTACGAGGGCCACGTAAGTTGAATTGGGAACGGTGCGCAGTAAACAAAGGAGCAGACCGTACTGAACCGACTTGCTGAGAATAATAACAGCTTCTCTACCTGCCCTGTTGTGGTCTCTTTTTAACGTAAATATCTCTATCTATCTATCTCTCTCTGACATCTAAGGTATTAATGCCCCATTCGAATTCCTAGAAATTGTAACAGGAACCCATTTCGGGCATGTAGTAAAAGTGATTACTGACAATTACAATTTAAGGAACTTGGCCCCTGTTTAGAAATAATAGGCCCCTATTTTTTTATAACTTGTTTTCCTAGAGTATTATACCATTTTGGAATGTTGGTTAGTTGCGTCAAGTTTTAAAAAAACTTGCCATACTAGTGTTCATACTTTTTTTTACACCACAATGAGTTAAATTTGATTAAAAGTAAAAGTCTTCAAAAAATTTAGGGAATAAAATAAGTTTCATTAATTTTCGTGATAAAACAAGAGTTATTCTGAAGTTTTTAAGAATTGTGATAGATAGCAGGACTATTCAGGTTGCCTATAAAAAAAAAAGAAAAAAATATTTAAAAAATTGTGGTCATGGTAGTGAAAAATATCATAAACGGTCTTAATTTCTGAAGAATTTCATTTTTTTTATTATATATTTTTATATTGTTTTTTATTTTTTTCCCCGATTAGTCCGGGGCAGGTCTATCCTCCGGTGTTGGCTTATCGTTGAATTTTGGGACACGTTGTATATATGATACCCAGATTCACGAGGAATAGTATAGCATTAGACTACAAGGTACGACTTTCCATTACCTTCCATCGAGTTTGGTGTTGATACGTATTTTTACAGAAAGGTTACATTTTTATAAGCACACACACACAAAGTTTCAATATGCGGAAACAATTAATAAAAATCACTTATTTTAACAATATTTTGTTGTTTTTTTTTTAAATTGGCTTTACGGCTCTGGGTTCTAGCCCTTTTGAGCCTACTTTATTACGAATTTCCATTGACATTCGTCGCATTGAGGGGGGAGGGAGGGGGAGGAGATGTGTAGGAGGACTAATTCAAAGGGATTTCTGTATCTATTTTGAGACTGCATCGTCTCCGGCGCTGCGGGAAGAGCAGCCTCTACGCCTTTGCGTAACAATCGCAGGCATTTCTCCTCGCCTCCGCAGCTTCGGCTTGTTGGTCGCCTTAGGCGACCAGCCTCAGCCGCTCCGGCTCGTCCGATGCCTACGATTCGTTACAGCAGGCGGAGGCTGCTCCCCCTACGCGCCTCCGGTTCTATATAACCACTCTAGGGGTAGGACAGACTCGTAACACGTGGAGTCGGGGTCCATAAATTTGGTTCTTTGACATAAGTAGAACCTAACCTATTTTATTTATTATCTGCCCTAATAGGTACTGTTAAAATAAAACAAATCAAATAGTGATTTTTATTAATTTATTTCTCAAAAATTACGTGTTTCCGCATATTTAAACATTGTGTGTGTGCTTATAAAAATGTAACCCATTTTTTGTGATATCACGACAACTTACGATTCGAATCGATTTAAAAATCTATCTTTTTCGGAAAGAATCGACATCCGTACTGACGACGACAATGAATTTACAAAATGGCGCCAGTTTTACGCTAGGAATGTAACTTAAACACTGCAAAAATAATTAATTTACAAATAATGTTTTTTCTCAAAAAGTACGTGTTTCCGCATATTGAAACTTTGTGAGTGTACTTATAAAAATGTAACCTTTCTGTAAAAATACGTATCAACACCAAACTCGATGGACGGTAATGGAAAGCTAAGCCGACTACAATTCGCAGCTAGCCTTAAATATTGGTATTTGTTAAGCGAGTCGGAAGAAAAAACGCTCCGGAACTGTTTTATCTACGTGCGCTGGTGTAATGTCTAGTGATACGTAAGTAATTTTTTTTTATAGGAGAGGGGGCAAACGAGCATGCGGCTCACCTGATGGAAAGTGACTACCGCCGCCCATGAACAACTGCAATACCAGGGGAATCGCAGATGCGTTGCCGGCCTTTTAAAAAGGAGTAGGCTCTTTTCTTGAAGGTCCCTAAGTCGTATCGGTCCGGAAAAATCGCTGGTGGTAATCGATTCCACAAGGAAGTTGTGCGAGGGAGAAAACTTCTTCTGAATCGCACAGTGGTGGACCGCCAATCATCTAGATGATATGGATGGTATCGCAAGGTCTGTCGCGATGTGCGATGGTGAAATTGAGCGGCTGGAATTAGTCCGAACAATTCCTCAGAGCACTCCCCGTGGTAGATGCGATAAAATTCGCAAAGAGATGCAACCTCTCTACGCAGTGCCAGTGAGTAAAGCCGATCGGAAAGAACTCGGTCGTCGAAGATTCGAACCGCTCTGCGCTGGATGCGGTCAAGTGGAAGGAGCTGGCACTGGGGGACCCCTGCCCAGAGATGGGAACAGTATTCCATGAGAGGCTGAACCTGCCTTGTACCTTGTAAAGTTGCAAGCGGTGTGCCCGCATGAAATACTGTCCCGCTCTGCTGAGCACGCCAAGCTTTTTAGAGGCCAATTTGGCCTTCTCTTCCAAGTGACCACGAAACTGCACGTCACTCGATATGTCGACACCGAGGATTCCGATACTGGCTGAGGCAGCAAGGGGAGTGCCTTGAAACTGAGGAGATACGACAAAGGGGATCTTTTTAGCGGTAAACGCGCAAACTTGTGTCTTCTGGGGATTGAACTGGACTAGATTTAGTCGCCCCCAGTCTGAGACTTTGTTCAACAAAGTCTCGACTTCAGACACAAGTTTGTTCCGGTACTCGGCGACGTTTTCCCGAGAAATATTGGCACGGCCGGTGTATAAAGCATCACCAGTGCTGTCGTCTGCATAGCAATGAATACTACTATACTACTTAAATACTATGTTCTACAAAAATAGATTTTTCCTCATTCTATAAATAAGTCCGCGATACCTCAGGCCTCTTTTTTATAATATAAGCCATAATAAGGTATTTTGTAACAAAAAGTGTTAAAAATTAATAAGTGATTTACGACCGTTATTATTAGGCATGGCATTTTAATCCTTACGAACAAAAGTTACTTCATCTTCAAGACAATTTTATGAAGATAAATTTGCTCTTTATAGCATGTTATTTGGATGCATAGTTTAAGAGATAATGCAAAAATAAAATAATTCTACCCTCGGCTCGGCGTGGACGACGCCAGATGAGAACCGAGAGAAACCAGCAGTGAACACCTATATGCGAGGTTCACGGTGTGATTTGCGCGGGTAATGCCGCGATTCCTTATAATCTCGGTCTCCTCTCGGTATTTAAGAAAATTAATTATATTGAATAAAATTATCGTAAAACCATTCGTAAAAATCCACGATTTCATATCTTGCCCGCTTATATTAAATTAGTCTAATTAAATCCTTCTGAGTATATTACGGACCACCTTGAGAGTCAGTCAAGTTTTGTTCTATTAAAGAATTTTATTTCTATCTCATGTTCTATTAAAGGACTTATAGAATGAAGTAGACGTCGCTATTAGAAAGTAATTTTGGTCGAAAGAAAATGTTCTTTTGAATTAATACACTATAATTTACTCTACATGTCTAAAAATGAGGATTGTAAAATTTATTTGCTATAAAATTAAACTTTTATACTACTATCATTTTTTTATATAAAAGAATATCTTTATCTGTTTTATTTTATGCCACGCCGCACTTACGGTTGAAAATTATCAAATTAAAAACATTTTGAAATATTTTCGTTTTACTCATGTGCTGGTGTGACGTAACGAACCAGACTAATTAGCCGAAAAAGTGCGTATAAACGTACTCATAGCTATTAAAAACTAATTTGATTTTTGTGATTCATAATAAGTTATTCTTTGTGTGACGTAGATTATTTCAATGATATTTATATTAATGTTTAACATAAACAAACAAGGTTTAGATTTTTATTTTATTTTATTTCTATTTTTATTTTTAATTAAACGTTTATTTTAACATAATTACTTATTTTTAATTCCCGACGTTTCGAGTGCAATATAGCATGGTCACAATGCGTTAAATAAATTAAATATAAGTGTAATAAGACAAATTAAACACGATAAAATCCGTAAAGTTGTTTTAATTGAATGTCAAGTGTTCGTGTAAATATATGAAATCACTAAAGTTTAGATTATAAATAAATATACGGACGAACTAGAAAATTAAGTGCAAGATGATTAATCTATAAAATTTTAAACAGGGCTGTCGTAGTTTATGCAGGGGCCTTAGGGCACTCAAAATATGGGGACCTTTAAGAACGTCAATAAAAGATAATGAAGTGTGTAAAGTATTTATTTAAATAAATGGCAAACTATGGAAAAAATTCCCTTTTATTAGGGGAGGCCTATGATAAACAGTGGGTTTTTATAGACTGTAATGGATGGATATTTATTAATATGCATCGCTTTTTTGCTGAGCTGGAGCCATCTATAACCGTCACCGAGCAAAACCTGACAGACCGAGTTCAGTACATCTTGCGCTCATACATAATTTATGGCGCCGAACTCGAACGGCTACGACGTGATGCTGTTCCCTCATCGAATGAAAATGCTACGGCTGCGGATGTGGCACCACAAGTTGCAGAGGAACCCGCACATGTGGATGCCGTCGTAAATCTCTCAGTTGTGGTAGATTCAGACGATGATGGAATAGTCGCCCATGAAGTAGAGCTAATCAGGAGCACAATAGAAGAGGCGATAATGGAAACGCACAGTACTCCTCTTGAAAATCGGCCACAACTTCCCCGCATACCCCTAAGCAAGCAGAATCGGACTGTTGTGAGGGCTCTAAGCCCAATACTGGTGACCTATCTGGAAGACAACCGGGATCTTTCCGAGACGGACTCAATTCTTTTTGGCGCCACAGTGGTAGTCTGCCATATCATTGGCGCCAAGCTTTCCACGGCTGGACGCGCTACTGGACAAAGTAGTGCTATCCCAGCCTAGAATAAAAGAATTGAGGACCGTATCGCAAAGGCAAGGGCTCCCATCGGCAGACTGACATGCTTCAGGTCGAGTAATAATAGGCCAAGAGTTATGCACACCGTTACAATAGCGTTTGCTGTGACAAATATCAGTTTGTCTCAACAGATACCACACAGAAACTAACGGATTGCATAGACGACCTGAAGCAAAGAATTGCTGCTTGGGGGAAGCGGATTAGGCAATACACCGAGAGGTCGATGTGTTTCAACCAGAATCGTCTCTTCCAGAGTGATTAAAAGAGACTCTATAAATTACTGGAGTGACCAATGGGACATGTAACTGGCAGCACCGACTCAGGCCGACACTGTCGCATTCTGGTGCGGCCTGTGGTTAGAGCCCGTAAACCACAGCGAGGGCCCTTGGACATAAGTTGTGGCGAGTGAATGTGCGAATATTATCCTCATTCCCTGTCATCATCACGCCAGACGATGGAGCTGAGGTGGGCCGAAGGGCCCCGAACTGGAAAACTCCGGGACCCGACAGGCTGCATCACCGCTGACTGAAGGAGTCCGTGGTGTGACACACTGTGCTCGCCCTACATTTTCAAGAGTCTTTCACCCAGAAGTCGCTCCCGAGCTTCGTCACTACTGGGATCACTCATGTGGTTCCTAAAAAGACCAGGATACCACAGACCCGAACAAATACCGCCCCATCACGTATCTACCCAGCATATACAAGACACTAACATCTATTTTGAGAGCGGGAATCACTCGTCACTTGAACTCAAATAAGGTGTTGTCGCTCAAAATGGATGTCGTGGAAATCAAAATGTGTGGTCGTGGAACCAAGGAACCACTCCTCATTGACGCGGTCATTGGCAAAGTGATTAAACGTAACCGTAGGAACTTCTCTGCCGCCTGGATAGACTACAAAAAGGCATTCGATTCGGTGCCTCATACATGGCTAAAGAGGGTCACTAAGCTGTACAAGGTTTACTGTACAGCTAGAGACTTCCTTCTGCTGTGTATCGGGAAGTTAGTTCATAGAGGCGAGCTGATGATGGCTGCGGAGAACCACATAAGCATAAGAAGGGTTATCTTCCAGGTCGATTGTTTGGGTCCAGTCTGGTTCTACCTCTCTCTGAACCCTCTCAGTACCTCATTGGAGGGTTCCGGGAGAGGATTTCAGTTTCGGAAAGGAGGTACAAAAGTAACCCAACTTTTCTATATAGATGATCTCAAGTTATTCACTTCCAGTCGCTCCCATCTTATGGAATTGCTAAACATCACTCGTGATTTTAGCAATTCTTTTAGAATGTTGCTGGGAACGGATAAGTGTGCGGTCCTCTATGTCGAAAGGAGTAGGGTTGATAACTCTGAGGGCATAGACTTATCTATGCCCATCAACATAAGGACCTTATCCGAAGCTGAAACATACCGATACCTGGGTATGTTACAGAAAATAGGTATCTATGAGGCGGCTATGGACAGTCAGTTTGCGATGAGTTTTATGCACGCTGGACAAAAGCGCTTAACAATCTTTTGTCGGGCGTTAATAGGATACACGCATATTACGGCTGAGTCATGCCTGTGCTCATGTACACCTTCGGCATACTCAGGTGAACTCAGCCGAACTGAACGCTCTGAATAGAAAAGTCCACACTGTTATGACGCTCCATAGGATGCATCACCCGAGATCGCCAGTAATGAGGTTGTACATGCCACCAAAAATTGGTGGGTGCAGCCTCTGTGAATTCTTCCTGGCGAGACCGAATGATCTATTCTATATCGACGTCATTTCTTGTGATAAAGGGCTTACTCCTCTATCCTTAGCCAACGAGCAATGGCAAGACCAGCATTACATTATATTTCCGATCGGGAGACCGTAAAGCACTCGTGATTTTAAAAAAATATCTGGATCTGGCCCACGAGGTGACCGACATGTCTGCCGGCTGAAATTATTCCTGTGGTTGATTCTGCAAGCGGGCTAATCTTGGTCAGCCTCTAAGGTCATCTTAGGCGACTAGAACTCCGTGATGGACCGTTTCAGGCTCAAATGATGCAGAAGGCGGTGCTCCTCGATACCACTCTCATTGTTCACCGGTTTCTTTCCCTTTCCCCCTAACCCTCGGACCTTTGGACTACCCTGCCGAGGGCTTCCATCTGGTTGGGTATTTATTTATGTATGTTAGTATATTTAATATATATTTATGTATATTTATCATTTTCATTTATATATTTATACAGCCCAACCAGATGAGACAACTATGTAATAATACTTAATGTAATAATAATTATACTTTATGCAGTTTCCAAAATAGTAGTTCTCCTTATACTTCTTTCTTAATTTCTTTCATAATTTTCTATATTAAACAACCTACAAACTAATATATGTAAGCAATTTAAATCACACAAAGGGATGAGAAGCGTTCTTAACTGCCTTTATCACTAGCATACGACCAAATTATTTAGACACACGAATCGAATAACATCGTAACTCAAAAAGTGATATTTACAGGAGATCGTAAAAACGATTTTGCGCTCTTTACATCTTGTAATTTGTGCATTTTTATGACTTTTTGAAGTAAAAACTTCCTTTTTTTGTGATTTGCAACTCAATGAAACGAAAAACCCACACTAAAAAGATACAAATTTAAACCTATAGGGTAGACCTCCGAGAGAATGATATGATTTATACCAATGTAATAAAGAAGAAGAGGTTTTTTTTTTATTTAAAGACCCTACTCTCTGGAACTACCAGTCCGATTTACTAAATTCTTTTATGTATGCGAGATCCACGAGGAATAGTATAGGATATCTAGCATTAGTGACAATTCTCAGCTAGGATTAAATATTGATTTTTGTTAAGTGAATCGGTAGAAAAAGCGCTCCCGAACTGCAAATACGTAAATACTTTTTCCTCATTCTATAAAAAAAAGTCTGCGATACCTTAGGCCTATTTTTATATTTAAGCCACAATAAGGTATTTTGTAACAAAAAATATTTATGAGCGTTATTATTAGGCATGGCATATTAAAAAGTTACTTCATCATCAAGACAATTATATGAAGAGAAATATGCTCTTCATAGCATGTTATTTGGATGCATAGTTTAAGATATAATGAAAAATTTAAATAATTCTACACTAGTCTCGGCGTGGATGACGCCTAGCCACCCGATGAGAACCGAGAGAAACCAGCAGTAGATGCCTCTATATGCGAGGTTCAAACTATAGCTTCAAGATCTGCATATCTTAAAATAAGAATTATAACATTTATTTGTTATAAAATTAAACCTTTATATTTTATGCACTTGTGTTTGAAAATTTACAAATTAAATAAATCTTTTGCTGTGAAATGTTTTTGTTTTATATTTCATTTCATTTGAAGGTTCCACTTCAACCACGCGTGAATGTGTTTTATAATGTTTGATATTTAATAGTAGTATTTTTTATGTTCTACATAAAAGTTCAATTATTTTTTTCCTATTTGCCTCATTTTTAGCCTATTATCGAGTTACGAACAGATTGTTAAATCTTCAAGGAAATAACATTGTAAATGCACATGCACATACCATATATTCTCTGTACGCGGTTCAACCTCAGTGTTCGTCGATATGTGAGCAGTTTGACCTACTTCGGCATCACATCTGAAGAAATAACTAATACTCTTCAACAGAGCGGCGTTGCGTTCAAAACAAACAATTATCTTAGGAATATCTGTAATAATAAAGATAAGTTGGATATTCGTTAAAAGTCGGGTTTTTACAAACTTGTTTGTGATGAATGCCACGCCGTTATGTGGGTCAGACTAGTCGCAACTTCAAAACGCGTTATAAAGAGCATTTAGCCGCGTACAGGAATTTCAATCCCGATAAATCTCATTTTGGACACTGGACACAACCTAGCCAACGACCACTCTTTTAGTCTTACATACTTGTAATAAAGTGTTGCGACTGTGAGTTTTGCCCTGCTGAATGAACAAACAAATGTTTCTAACTCACCGCTCTTAAATATCTTTTAGGCTGCGCTCTAATAAAATACAGTCTCGCAATATGGTCGTTTGTCATTCTCGCGGAGACCAACGATTGGTTGCGTGGTTGGAGGGTAGGCGGGCATTTCACAACGATTTGTTATTAATTTTACAGCAAGCAGCTGCGTATGTCAGGTAGTGATTGGTCGCATATTTTATCTCTTGGTGCAGTCACTCGCTACTTAAGTGGGGAGCGGTAATGTCAGTGAGGTGTATAAATAGCAGCTGTTTTGGCTCGCTCACTCAATCGCTTGCGCCGCTGCTCTCGAGCGGACGTATACAAGTTGTCCGCGCTTTCGTCCCCGTACGTTATTGCCCTCTCGCTCTCGCGCCTCCGCTCTCCTGCTCACGCTGTGCTCTTGAAAAATCAAGATGTCCCTAATTTGCTCTTTCATTCACACTCGCCTTATACACTTTTTTCGTCAATCGTTCTTCATTCATTCTCTCGATATGGCCAAACCATCTTTGCATACCTTTCTCAATTTTTGTCACTACATCTTCTTTCAGACCACAACGTTTCCTTAACTCACTATTTCTTATCCTGTCACTCAGCTTAACTCCTATCATACTTCTTAACGCTCTCATCTCAACTGCATTTATTCTGCTTTCATGTTTCTTCTGCCATACCCAACTTTCACTTCCATACATGAGTGTTGGACCCAACACCCTCTCATGCACAGCCAAACGAGCCTTGTTAGACACCTTCCGACTGCTCATAAAGGAGTGCAAGCTCCATTCACCATGTTTCCTGCATTCACTCTTCTTTCGAATTCACTGCTCAGTCCCCTCAAGACCGTCTCCTTGCTCTTACAGAGCATCATAACCTACTGTGTTCCCTGTACCTTGAATTTATTTAATTTAAGTTAAATTAAATAAAATAAATTAAAATATACATTACATAATCACAGAGCACACTGCTCTTCCAAAATCTGCCGGTCGTATTAAGCCTAAGGTTTTATCGCTTGTATCCTTTAACATTCGCGGGTTGCGAAATAACCTCCCAGAGCTTAAGCTCTTTCTTCGAGATCGCGAAGCCGACCTCCTCCTCCTCCAGGAAACTAATCTCAAAATTAAGGACATTAAAGGCCTTTCCATTCAAAAGTTTTCTCTTCTTCGTAATGACAGACCCGACCACCAAGGCGGCGGTACGGCCATTTATTACAAGACACTTCATTGCTCTCACATTTCTACTCCGCAGCTTACCAACATGGAAGCCACGGTATGCAGACTAGCTATGACTAGACATCAGTCCATCGTCATAGCCTTCTGCTACATCCCAAGTGGAACCCTCCCCCTCAAAAAAGATTTTGAGGGGGGAGATTTTGAGATCTTATCTTTAGGCAACTCAGTCACTATGTTTGGAGATTTTAACTCCAATCATACTGAATGGACCTGCCGTACTACTTCTCAGAGTGGCAAGAAACTGCTTGATATCACACAGTCTCTTGACCTTACCGTCCACAGTCCCCTCGGTGTCACTCACTATCCCGATAACACCGACCACGCTCCCGATGTGCTAGAGTTTGCGTTAATCAAAGGAGTTTCCCTCAACCTCAGGGCAATCGAGACACTAGACGATCTAGGATCTGACCACTCAAAACATATTGAGTGACCTACGTACATATAATGTTAATAAATTTAAAATAAGTAAACTGATATGTAAATAGATACATTTTGCTTCCCTCAAAATCATGATCATATCATCATCAAAATTTGCATATTGCCCATAGACTGCTCAACAACTAAAGAATTCTTGCAATAAGTGAATAATTATTTTTTTATAGGATAAGGGTGACAAATGAGCACACAGTCCACCTGATGGTAAGTGGTTGCTGTGGCCCATAGACATCTACATCTATCCTCGTTTGCGAATCAAAATGCAGATACGTTGTCACCCGTGAGGACTAAGATGGAATGCCTCATTTCCAGTAAAAAGGGCCTCCGGCCACCTGCACTCACCAAGCGAAACGCAGAGGTAAACCTCTACTTCACGCTGGTATTCTGTGAGGTCGTGGTACCACCCCGGTTCGAGCCGGTCCATCCGTGCGACAGCAAAAACTGCCGCGTGGCTCTACCACTGTTAAAAAATAATAATATATTGTAATATTGAAGAAATAGAGTTTTATTTTTAGTATATAATTATTTGTATAATTATAGTCTAAAAATGAAACTAAAAATTATGTTAATAATAGTAGCAAATGTTGGTTGAAAACTTTGTTATACAACACTCAGTAATGACATGCTTACCACCCATTGGTTGTCAAAGAGCACGCATTTCTAAATCACACGAGTAGCCAAGTAGTTTTCCACAGGCCTCTTTTCACCTCTGGAGATAAAGAGTGAAGCGCAGTTAGCTTTGTCAGTTGTCACCAAGCTTGCTCCTGAGAATTGCTATGAGATATTCCAGAATTTTTATTATGAAGGGCTATGAATGGTGCTTCCTTTCTTTCTTTCAAATAATATAACAAAAATAATTGTAGATTTTAGATTAAAAATCACTACAATGACTTTTCAGTCTACAAATAGGTAAATTTAATTTTTACTTGTCATACTACTGGTAACGCTTTTGTGAATGCAATGCAAAATCTGAAACTCTCATGACACTTGCTGTATGTTTTGTTCGTTGTGTATTGTATCATCAACTATTGACTTCTTTGGCTTCTATAATGTCTGATATAAATAACGTACAGTATGTTTGTATCGTGTGTCCCATTGTCTTCAAAAAATGTGGTGGTCACTTTATTCATTTTTGTAAATAATACTTTAATCGTATTAAAGCAAATGTATACGTGGTAGAGCCACGCTGCAGCTATATTATGGTTGTAGCAAAAATAGTATAATAGCCCGACCATGATAGGACCACGCTTTCACAGGTAATGAGGCATTCCATCTTAGTACTCAAGGGTCTGCCTGCGCATCTGCATTTTGATTCTTAATTGAAAATAGATGTCTATAGATCACAGCATCCACCTACCATTAGGTGCACGTTTGTCAACCATATTCTATAAAAAGCGTCCAATTTATGTACCTCGTTTATGTATTTTAGTGTGCCGCGGGCTAAAACGTTGCACGGAAAATTTTGTTAGGTATTTATAACTAAGATTTGGCACTTATTTTGAAATCTTTATATATTGGTACATTTTTTTGCAATGAAACGCTAATTTTATAACTAGATAGTTATATTCGTATTTGAATTCGTCTTTGGCTTTCAGGGTTGTATTAATGCTACACGACCTCGTTAATTAATAAAAGTGAACATTACACTAATATACTTTTAAACCTACTTTTGGTTTTTCATATTCATATTTCTATTATCACTGTTTAAAATCAGTTAAAAATACTTTACATAATCAAATTATTATATATGAAATACCAATGAATGCTCTTGTTTTCATGTTTTGAGAAATTACTTACAAAACAATGGACCAAAGTGTTGTGTTATGACAAATTTAAACAAGCTATTTTTCATTTTGTCAATGGAACGTATATCCTGATACGGTTGCCAAAAGCGCCTTTTTTTAAAGAATATCGTAACTGTACTTCCTAAAGAATATCGTGACACTCCTTGCATTATTATTTCACACTAAATTTATAAATTTTGCACCATTTTTCTGTTAATGCCAAGATTAACAGAAATGGTGCAAAATTTATAAACGGAACTATTGTTTTAGAAATAATTCTTTGTATTTTAGTGGATAAAACCCGTACTTACAATAATATCTCGGAAATTGACTTTTTTATTTTAAAACATATAAAAATAGTTTGATACGTCTTTTTTACTGATCAAGTAAGTGGTTATGAAATCGCAAAATAGTGTATTCCGACTTACGTTGTTCTTCGATTCGTGTGTCGAATTGTGCGCAGCTAGCAGGTAGCTATCAAAGGTCAGATACCCAAGGCCTGTTCGATTGCCCGTCCACGATTAAAACTAAACTACTCTTATAAATTATTCCAGTCGTAAATATTTTTGTAATTATTTGTAAATTTAAATAATATTTCGTCTTATAAAATTGTTCGTCGACTTATTTCAATAGCTATAATATTGAAATTCAAAAAGGAAAATCAAATATAATACCAATTTACTAACTGCATAAAGAAAAGTAGTTGGCCCAGGTTGCCTTACTTTTTTTCTGCAATACGCATGATTTGTCAATTTGTCTTAAACCATTAATACCTACACCAACGTCTGTTCATGAATTGTTATGCGCGATAAGCCTCATTTGTGAATATTTATTTAAAGATTAATTGGATATACCTCAATTTGTAGTCATAGTACCTACCCATTAATATGACCAAGGGTACCAAATTCAGCTATTTTTCTAAGAAGCCTTAGCGCAAACTGCAAGTACCTGCCGGGTTATTCTTTATTTACCAGAAAGCATGTATAGTAAAATTAAAAGTACAATACTCATATTTAATCTAGTTTTACACCAATGCATCGTCCTGTCTAAAATTAATCTATATAAATAAATAAAATTGAAGTGTCTATGTGTAATTTCTAAATAACAGTTTTTTACTTTTGGAACAAGGTTGGAAACATCTCGTATTACCGCGTACTTCGTACCGCACCCTGCGCTAGCTTCACGCAGCCAGTGTTGTGCATCGCATTCGAGACTGCGCACGCGACGATATGTCGAAACATTGTCGTAAATAGTTAGATTTAAAAGACAGTCATGAAGAACATACGGGTGGTAAACGAGGGTACTGTATGATTTCACTGAGGCGGGTACTGTATATCGTTCCTGTAGAATCATATTTTTGCAATTTGTTCTTCTGCTCCAACACCAGATATTACTTACAAAAGTTTCAAAATAAATACGATTTTATCTCCTAGTAATAGGTTGAGCAGAAAGAACTTTTCAACATAATATACGCTTGAAAAATACACAAACAAACACAACATTTCATTTTATATATTCAGAACCCACAACAAACAAAACACATAATTTCGAAAAGGGTTCAAAGAAGAGATGTGTCGGATGGTCAAGGTCTCACTCGAAAAGTGGGTACTACTTATCTTTTTTTAAATAAATAAAATTAAAATAAAGTTTACCGATATTTTTATTTCCCATCACTAAACTACATGAAAAACTGCCCTTATTCAGTGCGGTACGGGGCGTATAAGATCCCACATTTTATTTTATCTTCAGATTCTTAACTAATTAACCCAATCACAGGCGGTGGCAGATTCAGGTGTATTCAGTTAATAATGATAATAAAAAAATATCATATTTTTATTTGACTTCACGTCAAAAAAGACTATTTTAGTCTCATAAGGGCCCACAATGTCTGGTTTAAGACTAGGTTCAAACGCCCCGAAGTGCAATAATGGAAAGTATAGATAAATCAGTGTCACAATGAACGTGTTAAACTTTATAATTAAAGCTTCCACGTACTTTTTCTTATTTAGATTTCATTTGATGTTATCTTAAAATTGATCAAGGGTTGGTACTAATGTATTTAATTATCCTATGATGAATTTCTCTACATTTTTTACACAATTTGACACCATGGCTACTGATCTATAATTTAAAAAAAACATGCATGAGTGTCGTGGAACACTCGGTTGGAACGAAACGAAGTTCTTTTCGTAGTATTATATTATTAATGATAAACGTATTATATTGTTGATTAATAAATACAAATAAATGAATTACTAGCGTCTATTAAAATGAAGCGTCATTTAAAATAAAATAACATTTCTTTCATGGCAAGATGAGAAAAAGTGTAAGGCAGATGGATATTATTTCATCTCGCTTCCTTATCGCCAAGGCCGTTTACGCAACGTCGTGACCGAAAAATCTTACACTTTTTGTCGCCTAGCTCCCATCCGCCAAATCCGTACCATCCGGTAAGGAACTTCGTTCCAATAGTCTAATAATAAATGATTTACTTGTTTGAAGTTTGGTTAATGTTCTTTTTAACTAATCGATACTCTCCTTTGGCAAATCAGTGCTTATTTTATTTTTTATAAATTTAAACCATGAACACGATTCTTATCTAATTACTTATTTATTATTAATTATTTATTCGATCGCGCGCGTTTTACGTTGCTTGATTAATATTTTAAGTACCTACCTATATTACTTTTAAATAATAAGTTTTTATAGGTTTGTTACATGTTATTCCATCAAGAATTTGAAATATCTTAAGTTTTTTGTTCCAAATCTTATTACGTTGTTTAATTATCTTTAACTAAATTATTTTGTTTTATTAATATCAATATGTAATTTTTTTTGTCAATTTATACCTCTTAGGTACCTAAATATTTTATTATAACACCTGTTAAAGTTTACTAAGTGGCTTGTAATTTATATTAATAACTTACTGTACACTTAAAATAAATACTTGTTTATTTGAAATTGTAGATGTGAAGGTATGTTTAGATGTTCTTTCATCAATTACGCTTGAACGACTGGATATATTCTAATAAAAATTAGCATAAAAGTCGTTTATTCCGTGGAACGAAAATACGTATATATTTAAAAATAAAGTTGGATTTAATAGACTAGGAGATGGTGACAGAAAATATTCTCCCATTTTCTCCTGCATGCCTTTTTAAGAATTGATAACTAACCCTAAAATAAGAAAGATAGAGGGGTTACGAGCCCTTGCGCGCTTGCACGTCATAACGAAAATGGCTTCTCTTTCTGTAAAGAATTTTAGTATTTTTCCGTGATATTATATTGCATGCCTTTGTAATATAACGTAGTTGGAACAAATTTAAGCTATAATAATTGATGGCATGCAATTCGCAACGACCGACGGGGCTCAAAGGGTTACGTAGAAATGAAAAAAAAATAGAACATTTCCGTGTTTACAAATTGCATGCCATTGTATAAAATTAGTTCTTTTTATCTCAAAAATACTCTACGAAAACTGGCATGCACCCCTCGTATGACCAAGGGTGGAAAATAGTAGGAAAATGTTGTGAAAATTAAGATTTCTATTACAGTTATATTATTACTTAAATAACTACTTAGTTACAAGGACAATTGATTGAATCAGACTCCGTGGCGCAGTGGCTTAGCAATGAGTTGTTGCGAGTGGGGGCCGCGGGTTAGAATCCCGCACGGAACAAGTATTTGTATGGCCTACAAATAATTGTTCCTGGTCTGGATGTTTGTCCTTGTGCAATTTCTGTTTGTAAACTGCCTCCACGACACAGGAAAAAATCCTAGTATGATGGTAACGTTATTTTAAAGAAAAATTAAATAATTGCTACCGGATATGGATATTCACATGGTTGTACCACACAAGAAAAAGCTGTACAAAATACTTGCGTGTTATTTTTGATTTAATCGTTCAATAACTGCTAGCACTGGCTACTCGATACACAAGACATTATTATGATAATTTTAGAGTCGTGTTAGCTTAAAGGCTAAGCGCACACAGTTTTCACAGTACGCGAACAACCGGGTTCGATCTCTGTTTCAATTTTAAGGATTGATAAAGCACATGCTCCGCGGTGAAGAAATTTAAAGTCCGCCAACACGCACTAGAACATTGCGGTTAACGTTAATCAACTGTAACATTACTTTTTTTGAATAACTTTTTTCTTTATTTATTATAACTTCATTTTGTATTAACATTCTTTAATTTAATTTCAAATTCTTAGTGACAATTTTTATTAAATGATTTTTTTATTTTAATAAAATTTCAGTAGATTTTCAGAAGTTAAACAAGCACTAAGTGGACCGTCCGTCGCCGTACGTATAGCCTTTGCATAACACATTTACTCATCAACCAGTCCACTGCAGAGCACTGCTTGATAAACATGATGGATGTTTCGAACCAGTGACTGATGATGAAGTAAAAAAATTTGTATTCGTTATATCCAGCAAAGCTGTCAGCCCTGATGGTATTGGACGTGATATGGATTTGCCGATTTTGGACCAAATAGTTTCCCATATATTCCCTACCATGTGGAAAGAAGCGTTCCTAATTCCTGTCCCCAAAAATAGCTCTCCTACCAATTTCAACCATTATAGGCCAATATCTATCCTCTCCTTCTTCTCTAAAATTCTTGAAAAGGTTGTTCATTACCAACTCACAAAATTTCTTAACAAAAACTACCTCTTCAATCCTTTTCTGTCTGGTTTCCGACCACTGCACAGTACTTCCACGGCCTTAATTAAAATAACTGATGATATCCGCTTTGCGATGGATAATAGTCAACTTACTCTTCTTGTCCGTCTAGACTTCAGTAACGCGTTTTATTGTGTTGACCACGACATTCTGTTAGCAATTCTGAAATCCCTGAATTTAACATCATCAGTTGTACAATGGTTCAGTTCCTATCTTCGTGGACGCCGGCAACGCATACGTGTTGATGATAAGTTCTCCGAATGGTGTAACGTTGTTGCTGGTGTTCCTCAGGGCTTTGTTTTATCTCCGTTGCTTTTTTCTGTGTTTATCAATGCACTTGTTTCCGTAATAAATTTCAGCAAGTATCACCTGTACGCAGATGATGTCCAGCTGTATCAGTATGTTAGTGTAAATGACCTAAATGCATCTGTTGACAAAATGAATTTAGATTTTGCTGCAGTTCATCAGTGGGCAAGCTGTCATGGGCTAATATTAAATCCTGCTAAAACACAGGTTAAAATCACATGCAACAGGAAAATTCCATGTCGACTCGACTATCAACATCTACCTAAGGTCATTCTAAGTGGTGTAGATTTAGAATATGCTAGGCAGGTTGAAAACCTCGGCTTAATTTTGGCTGACGACCTAAGCTGGGTGTCACAAGTTAATGAGGTCCGGAAACGAATTTTTAGCACAATGCATTCATTAAAGCTCTGGCAAAAGTTTATCCCTCAGACGGCCAAGGTTACGCTAGTCAACTCTCCGTTGCTTCCTATCTTAGATTATGCTGATATTGCTTATCCAGATATAACTGAGAAGCTGCTTAGCAAACTCGACCGTCTGCTCAATCTGTGCATACGCTATATTTTTATATTACAATTTCGCTCAAGACTTAAGTGGCTCGACATCCGTTTTCGCCGGAATATACACCTTCTAACAACTTTGTATGGTATTCTTCACAATCCTTGTTCCTCAGCTTATCTTAAAGAGCGTTTTTCATACTTAAGCTTATCCCGTTCGATGACCAACAAAACTCTAACTATCCCGTTGCATAAATCTACATACTACTCAGATTCCTTTACGGTATCATCAATTACACTTTGGAATAACCTTCCACGACATATAAAAGATGCTCCCTCAATAAATACATTTAAACGTAAGGTCGAGACACATTATTTAAAATTACTTGATTAATGTTATTGGTTTATATAATATTATAATTTCCTATACTAGATTGTATGTATTTTATTGGTATAGTATGTATTTTTGTTTATATGTATATATAAGCGCAACTAAAGCTATTGTATTACCCGAAAATGGTAGTAAGTTGTAAGAGATACATCATATTTTTAATTAACGCCAAACGTATGTGTACGTGGTAGAGCCATGCGGCAGCTATATTAGTAGTATAATTGTAGCACGAATGGGTCGGCTCGACCGGGGTAGGACCACGCTCTCACAGAATACCAGCGTAAAATGGCAGCTTGACACTGCTGCGTTTCGTATGGTGAGTGTAGAGAACCGGAGACCCTTTTTACTGGAAAAGAGGCATTTCATCTTAGTCCTCACGGGTAAAGACGCATCTGCATTTTGATTCTTTATTGATGATAAATGTAGATCTCTATGGGTCACAGCAACCACTTACCATAAGGTGGAATGTGTGCTCGTTTGTTACCCTTATTCTATAAAAAAAATGTAACACTAAGTTTACAATAAATATTTAGAATTTTAATTTATTTAAGAATATTTTGACTGTGATAATTAAATTATTGATAGCTTATGTACCTACATCTTAAAGCTAGACTAATATTGTTAGGTGAAGCTATAAATACTAAATATACCTTTTTATTTCAATCCTACATAATAAGTTTAGTAATTATAGTTATCCCATCCCACCAAAGAGTTAGACAGAAAAAACAAATTAAAGAAAAGTAATTTGTAACAAATCATTTACTCTGTTTCATACTGCTAACTCGAGTTGCGTAACTCGAGTTCCGTTAATGTCAACTCGAGTTAGCTCGACTCGTGATTTTTCCTAGTTGGCACATCTCTATTCTAGCATGTTGAGGTCATCGCTGACGCGAACCTATAAGTTATTCCCCAACCAAAAATTGCTCAACGGGGCTAAAGAAGTTTTCAATTCAAAAAGTCAATAGCCACCACGCGATAATAAGCATTAATATTCCTAATTTAGATCTAAATAATAATTATATCTTTATCTCTCTAGAAATTTTCATATAATAAATTTTCCCATTAGGTACTGCCAAATTGAAACATCCTTAATTAAGCCTTGTTAATCAACAACGGAACGTTAAATCTGATATCGTATTAAATTTTGTAGTACTTGATAAGGGTTCTCCTACGGTTCGCTTCGGTGTAGATACGTGAAACAAAGTAAATTTTGTTTCAAGGGATTGAATGTCAGACATTTAATCGTTAATAGCCAATTAGATTAGGGTATCTACTACCTACTAACAGCGATTTAACATCAAAGTGAAGATACCTTTTCGTATATTTCTTGTCTTGGTTTGAACAACATAAAAGTAACGTTGTTTAAAGAGACATACTATTTGGAATTCATAATTCGTAAGAGGAAATTTTGAAACATTCTGCATAATGGCTGCAAAACGAATGAGTCGCAATCTATCTTAGTAATCAGGCGTTACACCATATCTGCATTTTGATTCTTAATCGAAGAGAGGTGTCTATGGACTACAGCATTCACTTCACCACCATCGAGTGGTCCGTGCGTTTGCTTGTCGCCTTTACTTCTATAAAAAATCTAATAACTATGATATGGGGTAGGTAAAAACAAGTTTATCAATACGTATTTTTTAAAGTTGATTATTATATCGTTAATTTTAGTATTAATTTTGTTGTTTTATTTTTATTATTTATAAATATATTTTTATTTATTAATGCAACTTGCATGTCACTACTGATATTAGGTATCTACATTCTAAAAGTATACGTGTAGTGCACTAGGCATATCTACGGTTAAGAATCAGACATGCCGCTATTCGCAAACTACAAAAATATCGTAATTTTCATCAAAGGCGGTGAACCGTTCAGTACGTACTACTATAGTTCGGCCGTTCAGAGAATGCGTTCCTGACATCTATCAGTTAGTCACGACTAGTGATGGGCACAACATAACACTGAGTTCGTTACCGTTCCTCCAAAATGAACCGCCGCGTTATTTTTAAGATTATTTTCGTTTTAAATTAGTGGAATCATTTAAAATTTATATTTTAGTAATTTAAGTGGAAACCAAAAAAAGGTAATATTAATATAATAAAATTGTTTTATTTATTCTTTGTTACAAAGTTAGAATCTGTATTTCTATGCAATAAAGTACATTGAATTGAATGTGTGTACAGAATATTAATCAGACTCCGATTCGCTTGAGGAGGTGGTGTCTTCACCATCATCTTTGCCTACATGTATAATTATATTATTATCAATAACAGAATCAATATTGATATCTCGAATTGAATGATATCTCGGTCAAAATGTTCCACAGTCAGGTTTTTAGTCTTCTCAACAACCTTTGCCCAGTCATCTCTTGTGACTTCCCCGCAGGCTTCTTTTAATAAGGTCATGATCATTTTCGTGCTGAATGGCGGGGAAGTATAGTGGCGGGCGGCGTAACCTTTTATTTGAGCCCAGATTAGCTCAATCGCGTTATATTGGCAATGATACGGTGGAATTCTTAGAACGCGATGACCGTACTCCAGAGCCAGTTCATCGATTTCGTATCGCACATTTGCCGCTTTATTTTCTTTAACTAATTTAATTAGCTCTGGTTTTAGCATCTGCATATTTGCGTCAATGCCTTTTGCTTGTAACCAAGCCACCATTTCTTCTTTTTTAATAGCTTGGGTAGGTGGTTTCTGTATTTGAACCGAGTGATAGGAGGCATTATCCATGAATATTACAGAAGGCTCTGGTAGGCTGGGCAAAAGCACGTTCTGGAACCACTCTTTAAATGTAGTGGCATTCATTTCCTCGTGGTAGTCATTTGTGGTTTTTGATTGAAATGCCAGTAACGCGTTCTCCACAAAGCCGTATTTTGCAGAACCTGCGTGGCATATTATCAGACGGGCTAAGGGGGCCCCATTGGTACTTTCAACGTCGACGCTTGTGTATCATCCGTCCAAGAACGGGAAACCGTCTGATTGGCGTTTAGCCATGTCTCGTCAATGAACACGACATTATCCCAGTTATCAATATTTTTTGCTTCTCTCAAAAAACCTATCCGTTTTAAAATTATGTCGTATCGTTCTAATAATTTTTTTCTTTTGTCTGTTTTTTTATACGAAAAACCAATATCTTTTAAGATTTTGGTTAAAGCAGTTTTTCCCCGCTAAACAGTCCAGGTTCTCTTAACGATGCCAAAAGCTTCTTCCTGTTGAGATATTCATTTCTGGAATAGTAACCATATATATGATTTCTGATTGCATCGACGTCAAAGGTGTCAATATCAGTCACGGGTTTAGTTCTACGTTTCTTCTTCGGAGTACGTAAAATATTATCTTCCGTGCCAGTAGAGCCGAACTTTTCTTTATTAATATTTGTTATCGTTCGTTTGCTAACTCCAAGCGCCTGAGAGACGCGTTCTTTTACTTGTTCGACAGGTAACAGGAGTCCGCCATTTTACCGCTCCCGCTCAAAGTAATCTTGCAGCTTGATGATCAACTCACGGGCTCCACTTTTCAATGTTTGTCCACGTTTAGGCATTATTATGCACCACAAGTAAAAAGAACGCAATATAAAACACAATCGAAGTCCAATTTAGCGCCGATGTCAGTTTTAAAAGCAGAAACAGTCCATTAAACGAAAGCCGGGTAAACAAATAAAAACAGATCGAAAACTCTTGAAGAACGTGGTCTATGCGCACGAAACGACAACAGACGACTGTTTTAGCGTCACAAAATGGCGGCCCATAACGCCATTTAGGGTTACAATTTTTAACCAAAATCTTAAAAGATATTGGTTTTTCGTATAAAAAAACAGACAAAAGAAAAAAATTATTAGAACGATACGACATAATTTTAAAACGGATAGGTTTTTTGAGAGAAGCAAAAAATATTGATAACTGGGATAATGTCGTGTTCATTGACGAGACATGGCTAAACGCCAATCAGACGGTTTCCCGTTCTTGGACGGATGATACACAAGCGTCGACGTTGAAAGTACCAATGGGGCCCCCTTAGCCCGTCTGATAATATGCCACGCAGGTTCTGCACAATACGGCTTTGTGGAGAACGCGTTACTGGCATTTCAATCAAAAACCACAAATGACTACCACGAGGAAATGAATGCCACTACATTTAAAGAGTGGTTCCAGAACGTGCTTTTGCCCAGCTTACCAGAGCCTTCTGTAATATTCATGGATAATGCCTCCTATCACTCGGTTCAAATACAGAAACCACCTACCCAAGCTATTAAAAAAGAAGAAATGGTGGCTTGGTTACAAGCAAAAGGCATTGACGCAAATATGCAGATGCTAAAACCAGAGCTAATTAAATTAGTTAAAGAAAATAAAGCGGCAAATGTGCGATACGAAATCGATGAACTGGCTCTGGAGTACGGTCATCGCGTTCTAAGAATTCCACCGTATCATTGCCAATATAACGCGATTGAGCTAATCTGGGCTCAAATAAAAGGTTACGCCGCCCGCCACTATACTTCCCCGCCATTCAGCACGAAAATGATCATGACCTTATTAAAAGAAGCCTGCGGGGAAGTCACAAGAGATGACTGGGCAAAGGTTGTTGAGAAGACTAAAAACCTGACTGTGGAACATTTTGACCGAGATATCATTCAATTCGAGATATCAATATTGATTCTGTTATTGATAATAATATAATTATACATGTAGGCAAAGATGATGGTGAAGACACCACCTCCTCAAGCGAATCGGAGTCTGATTAATATTCTGTACACACATTCAATTCAATGTACTTTATTGCATAGAAATACAGATTGTAACTTTGTAACAAAGAATAAATAAAACAATTTTATTATATTAATATTACCTTTTTTTGGTTTCCACTTAAATTACTAAAATATAAATTTTAAATGATTCCACTAATTTAAAACGAAAATAATCTTAAAAATAACGCGGCGGTTCATTTTGGAGGAACGGTAACGAACTCAGTGTTATGTTGTGCCCATCACTAGTCGTGACTAACTGATAGATGTCAGGAACGCATTCTCTGAACGGCCGAACTATAGTAGTACGTACTGAACGGTTCACCTCCTTTGATGAAAATTACGATATTTTTGTAGTTTGCGAATAGCGGCATGTCTGATTCTTAACCGTAGATATGCCTAGTGCACTACACGTATACTTTTAGAATGTAGATACCTAATATCAGTAGTGACATGCAAGTTGCATTAATAAATAAAAATATATTTATAAATAATAAAAATAAAACAACAAAATTAATACTAAAATTAACGATATAATAATCAACTTTAAAAAATACGTATTGATAAACTTGTTTTTACCTACCCCATATCATAGTTATTAGATTTTTTATAGAAGTAAAGGCGACAAGCAAACGCACGGACCACTCGATGGTGGTGAAGTGAATGCTGTGGTCCATAGACACCTCTCTTCGATTAAGAATCAAAATGCAGATATGGTGTAACGCCTGATTACTAAGATAGATTGCGACTCATTCGTTTTGCAGCCATTATGCAGAATGTTTCAAAATTTCCTCTTACGAATTATGAATTCCAAATAGTATGTCTCTTTAAACAACGTTACTTTTATGTTGTTCAAACCAAGACAAGAAATATACGAAAAGGTATCTTCACTTTGATGTTAAATCGCTGTTAGTAGGTAGTAGGTACCCTAATCTAATTGGCTATTAACGATTAAATGTCTGACATTCAATCCCTTGAAACAAAATTTACTTTGTTTCACGTATCTACACCGAAGCGAACCGTAGGAGAACCCTTATCAAGTACTACAAAATTTAATACGATATCAGATTTAACGTTCCGTTGTTGATTAACAAGGCTTAATTAAGGATGTTTCAATTTGGCAGTACCTAATGGGAAAATTTATTAAATGAAAATTTCTAGAGAGATAAAGATATAATTATTATTTAGATCTAAATTAGGAATATTAATGCTTATTATCGCGTGGTGGCTATTGACTTTTTGAATTGAAAACTTCTTTAGCCCCGTTGAGCAATTTTTGGTTGGGGAATAACTTATAGGTTCGCGTCAGCGATGACCTCAACATGCTAGAATAGAGATGTGCCAACTAGGAAAAATCACGAGTCGAGCTAACTCGAGTTGACATTAACGGAACTCGAGTTACGCAACTCGAGTTAGCAGTATGAAACAGAGTAAATGATTTGTTACAAATTACTTTTCTTTAATTTGTTTTTTCTGTCTAACTCTTTGGTGGGATGGGATAACTATAATTACTAAACTTATTATGTAGGATTGAAATAAAAAGGTATATTTAGTATTTATAGCTTCACCTAACAATATTAGTCTAGCTTTAAGATGTAGGTACATAAGCTATCAATAATTTAATTATCACAGTCAAAATATTCTTAAATAAATTAAAATTCTAAATATTTATTGTAAACTTAGTGTTACATTTTTTTTATAGAATAAGGGTAACAAACGAGCACACATTCCACCTTATGGTAAGTGGTTGCTGTGACCCATAGAGATCTACATTTATCATCAATAAAGAATCAAAATGCAGATGCGTCTTTACCCGTGAGGACTAAGATGAAATGCCTCTTTTCCAGTAAAAAGGGTCTCCGGTTCTCTACACTCACCATACGAAACGCAGCAGTGTCAAGCTGCCATTTTACGCTGGTATTCTGTGAGAGCGTGGTCCTACCCCGGTCGAGCCGACCCATTCGTGCTACAATTATACTACTAATATAGCTGCCGCATGGCTCTACCACGTACACATACGTTTGGCGTTAATTAAAAATATGATGTATCTCTTACAACTTACTACCATTTTCGGGTAATACAATAGCTTTAGTTGCGCTTATATATACATATAAACAAAAATACATACTATACCAATAAAATACATACAATCTAGTATAGGAAATTATAATATTATATAAACCAATAACATTAATCAAGTAATTTTAAATAATGTGCCTCGATCTTACGTTTAAATGTATTTATTGAGGGAGCATCTTTTATATGTCGTGGAAGGTTATTCCAAAGTGTAATTGATGATACCGTAAAGGAATCTGAGTAGTATGTAGATTTATGCAACGGGATAGTTAGAGTTTTGTTGAACTTTTCTTTATTAATATTTGTTATCGTTCGTTTGCTAACTCCAAGCGCCTGAGAGACGCGTTCTTGTACTTGTTCGACAGGTAACAGGAGTCCGCCATTTTACCGCTCCCGCTCAAAGTAATCTTGCAGCTTGATGATCAACTCACGGGCTCCAATTTTCAATGTTTGTCCACGTTTAGGCATTATTATGCACCATAAGTAAAAAGAACGCAATATAAAACACAATCGAAGTCCAATTTAGCGCCGATGTCAGTTTTAAAAGCAGAAACAGTCCATTAAACGAAAGCCGGGTAATCAAATAAAAACAGATCGAAAACTCTTGAAGAACGTGGTCTATGCGCACGAAACGACAACAGACGACTGTTTTAGCGTCACAAAGTGGCGGCCCATAACGCCATTTAGGGTTACAATTTTCAACCTAAATATAAAAATGCTACTTTCTTTCGCGCGTTCGGTTTGGTCGTTGTTTTATTTTTATATTTAATAAAAGTTATCTTATAGTCCATTATTTTCAAATTCTTAAAAAGAAAAACAAAATGTATTATTTTATAAAGTATAACTGTATAAGAACAGATTACGATACTGTTATTGCCTGTTATTGTTAGCACAGCACTACAAATATAAAGCGCTGACATAACCTTGTAATAGCGCAGTATAGATTTAGAAAAATATTGTTTACCAAGTTATTTGACACTCAGTTTGGCACAAAATTAACATTCATTGATTATTGATATAATAATGTTGTTTTATTGCTCATCAATTGTTAAAACGGTAAACAACCAGCAAAAATATTTTTATCGTAACTGCAACGCCATTACAAAGTTACGTCGTCAGTTCAATCGCGACGTGTCAGGAACGCATTCTCTGAACGGCCGAACTATACCACACAATTCGTCGCCTACGCTGCAAAAGAGCGAACCTCATAGAAATAATAGTCGAAAATGAGTTAAATACATAAAATTGCTCCATTGTTCGAAATCTATTTACCTAGTCACAATCCGGCGAAGCTGTCAAAAATAACGAATTTAAAGCGATGGCGCGGCGTAGGTATGTCAAAAACACTTCGTGTAAGATTTTATGATTGTTTGTTTGTTATTGTTTGTTTGTTTGTTGTCGATAATCTTGTGGATCGCTTTTATGCAGTGACACACCTTAGTAACAAAATAGGTCCTAACTAAGTATATGCCCTTTTGTCGCGACTCGTAATCTTTTGTTAACTATATATTATCTGTAAAAAATCTGACCTGCAAAAGCAGTTGGTGCATACCTTGTCGTGAAGCGACAATTAAAAAAAAATACTTAACCTAAGAACAACCAAAACAACAAAAATAGAACAAGAAAATAATATATTTAAATTTTTAAAAAGGTATTTACAATTTTATATAAAAAAAATGAAATATGATGATGGTGATGGATGACGTGAAATTACAATTAGATAAAAAATAAAGATAGGAGAGAAAGTGGAGCCTAAAGGTCGAAGTGACACACGCTGCGCTTGGAGTAGGAGTAGGCACACGCTGAGCTTGTAGTTTCTTGGCGGTGATGGCACGCAGCGCCTGGTCTAGGCACACGCAGCGACCGGAGCCGGCGCACGTAGCGCCTGGAGTAGGTGCACTCAGCACCTGGAGCAAGTAGTCGCAGCGCCCAAAGGTAGCGCGGGAACTAACAGGTGGAGGCGCAGGCGACGACTCCAGATGAAAGTATAGGTTTGTAGGATCCCGGAGTAGTGCGGCCCCGCGCTTGAAGTAGACTACGCCGACGACTTCAGATGTAGATAGAGGCCTGCAGGATCCCGGAGCAGTGCGGCCCCGCGCTTGAAGTAGACTACGCCGACGACTTCAGATGTAGATAGAGGCTTGCAGGATCCCGGGGCAGTGCGGCCCCGGGATAAGGCCTTTAGTAGATGCTTCTCGTTTGAAAACTGAAGCGAGACTCCCTGTATTCACCGATGGTTCGGCTTTTATACCTTTTTAGAGAGAACGGGAAATTATTTAAATTAAAAGGAAATTTTTTGTAAATGACCCAAAGCAAAAGAGTATTTATGTGGAAATATCGAGATAAAACATCAGACCGGTAACGAATTTGAATAAAAATTGCCATGACAACCAAATAAATAACAATTGTCAAAAATGTAAATTTTTGGTTTTAGGCTTGTTTTTAAGAATTGGCAAGTTTTATGTAAGAAATGAGATATTATTTATATAGGAAAAAAAATAGCGCAACAGCGCGCACGAAACCCGAAATTGTAGAGTTACGGAGAACTAAATAAAAGATCGAAAAAGGTAAGACTCCATTGACAGCGATTTAAAAAGTGCTGATAGCGTGAAAATACGAAGTAAAAATGATTTGTTATTGTGTTAAAACGTTACAGGATCCTATGGAAATAAAGGTGATGCAAAATATAAATGCAGAAAATCAAAAACAGAATGGAAAAACAGTGTAAAATGATATGTAAGTAACATAACACTACAACCTACTGTAATGTAGCAAATTGTAAAGAGAAAAATATCACTGTCATATCATTTTACAGATATTGACTGCAAAGTTATTTTCACCGAATTTCATGGCATAGGTATAATACTTCTTTGAAAAAAAGAGTTTATTTTACAACTCATTAGATACTGAATGTGAGCCAAAATAGCAACGATACTACCGGAAGACAAAACTTTAAGGTTTAAAAGATCACTTAAATATTACCTATCTCATGAAGGCCAAAAATACCAAATGTGTAGTTGTTTGTAATACTTTCTTTTTGAGCCCATTTCCTAAGTCAGTCAAGAATCATGCGTCAAGGTCTATGCGACTACTTGCTTCCTACGGTGGTAGAGCCATGCAGCAGTTTTTGCTGTTGCACGTATGGGCCGGCTCGAGCCGGGTTAGTACCACGACCTCACAGAATACCGGCGTGAAGTAGAAGCTCTGCTTCTGCGTTTCGTCTGGTGAGTGCAGGTGGCCGGAGGCCCAATCCCCCCCCCCCCCATCAACATGGTAGCGGAATTACACAATAGACTACCCGAGGAGGGTACCAGTACCCCTGGAGAATCCCTCGCTGAGCATCCACGACCATGTTATTCCAATCCTGAGCGTGGGTGCTCAGGCTGCCCCGCGTATTCTGGGGGGGGGGCAAAATTCCGCTCAAAAACATAACTGCTCGGGGTAAACAGAGCGACAATACCAAGGCGACCCCTGCCACGCTATCCGTGAATTTCTGCAACATCAGGGGACTTAACTCCAACCTAAACGCCGTCCACTACCATCTCGAGACGGCGAAGCCGGCCTTGCTCTTCCTGACCGAGACGCAGGTTTCCTCTCCGGCTGATATTTCGTATCTCTCCTACCCTGGGTACAAATTGGAGCACTCCTTTGTGCCTCGGGCTGGAGTTTGCGTGTATGTCAGAGAGGACATCTGTTCTCGACGCCTCGGCAGTCTTGAAGGTTCGGACCTGTCCATCCTTTGGCTACGCGTAGACAGCGACGACCATCCGCGCGTCTACGGGTGCCTCTATAGGTCCCATAGCGGTAATGCCGAAACAGACCGACTCATCGACCACGTCCAAATGGCTACAGATTCCTTGCTACAACAGGTCCCATCCGCAGAGATCGTGATCCTTGGCGATTTTAACGCCCACCATGCCGAATGGCTCGGTTCACGTTTAACCGATCATGCGGGGAGATCTGTTTATGACTTTGCCTTGGCATATGGTCTGACACAACTGGTTACTTCGCCTACGCGGATTCCAGATGTGGAGGATCATACACCTTCCCTGTTGGACCTTCTGCTGACCTCTCATCCGGACGGATATCAGGTTTCCGTCGATGCCCCTCTCGGCTCTTCGGACCACTGTTTGATCCGGAGTATGGTGCCACTCACGCTCCCTTCGCGGTTGCGTTCTGCAGGTTGCCGCCGTGTTTGGCATTACAGGTCGGCGGATTGGGACGGAATGCGGTCTTTCTTTGCATCCTACCCATGGGGGCGGGTTTGCTTCTCGCCGGATGATCCCAGCGCTGTTGCTGACTCTGTCACTGATGTGGTGCTACAGGGAATGGAACTATTTATTCCATCATCTGTGGTACCCATCGGAGGCAGATCTCAGCCTTGGTTTGGTCGCTCCTGTAAAACTGCATTACGCAGTAAGCAGGAGTGTTATCAAGCCTGGGCTGCGGCTTCGGCGACTCGGGATGTAAACACCAGCACACTTAAAAAGAAGTATAACTTCGCCTCCAGGTCCTTCAAAAGAGTTATTGCCAAGGCAAAGTCAGAGCACATAGGCAGAATTGGCGAGAAACTAGTTCGCCTTCCTTCGGGAAGCCGTGCATTCTGGTCTCTCGCCAAGGCTGTCCAAGGGAATTTCTGTAAGCCATCACTACCATCTCTGCACAGGGAGGACGACTCACTGGCCCATGACGCAAAAGACAAAGCCGACCTTTTAGGCTCCCTTTTTGCGTCCAACTCGACTCTTGCTGACGGGGGGAAAACACCGCCGACCATCCCGCGGTGTGAGTGCTCTATGCCGGATGTGCTGTTCTCACAGCGCTCGGTTCGCAAAGCACTTCTCTCCCTGGACATCCAGAAGTCGAGTGGGCCTGACGGAATCCCCCCAATTGTGCTGAGGACGTGAGCTCCGGAGTTGGCACCGGTCCTAACGCGTCTTTTTCGGTACTCCTACTCCCAAGGCGTAGTCCCGAATTCATGGAAGACAGCTTTTGTCCACCCGATCCCTAAAAAAGGCGACCGCTCAGACCCGTCCAACTATAGGCCTATCGCGATCAACTCCTTGTTCTCCAAAATAATGGAATCCATTATCAACTGCCAGCTCATCCGGTACCTTGAGGATCACCAGCTGATTAGTGACCGCCAATACGGTTTTCGTGGGGGTCGATCAGCTGGTGATCTTCTGGTCTACCTGACCCATAGATGGGCGGAGGCAGTAGAGTCCAAGGGGGAGGCGTTGGCCGTTAGTCTGGACATTGCGAAGGCCTTCGATCGGGTTTGGCACAAAGCGCTTCTCTCGAAGCTCCCTTCCTATGGGCTTCCCGAGAAATTGTGCAATTGGATCACCAGCTTCCTTGCAGATCGGAGCATCAAGGTTGTTGTAGACGGTGCATGTTCTGACTACAAGCCTATTAACGCTGGTGTTCCACAAGGCTGTGAGCTATCACCAACGCTGTTTCTTCTGCATATCAATGATATGTTGCTAACTGGTAACATTCATTGCTATGCGGATGACAGCACTGGTGATGCTCTATACACCGGCCGTGCTAATATTTCTCGGGAAAACGTCTCCGAGTACCGGAACAAACTTGTGTCTGAAGTCGAGTCTTTGCTGGACAAAGTCTCGAACTGGGGGCGACTAAATCTAGTCCAGTTTAATCCTCAGAAGACACAAGTTTGCGCGTTTACCGCTAAAAAGAACCCCTTTGTCGTATCTCCTCAGTTTCAAGGCACTCCCCTGGTTGCCTCAGCCAGTATCGGAATCCTCGGCGTCGACATATCGAGTGACGTGCAGTTTCGTGGTCATTTGGAAGAGAAGGCCAAATTGGCCTCTAAAAAGCTTGGCGTGCTCAGCAGAGCGGGACAGTATTTCATGCCGGCACACCGCCTGCAACTTTACAAGGTGCAGGTTCGGCCTCACATGGAATACTGTTCCCATCTCTGGGCAGGGGCTCCCCAGTGCCAGCTCCTTCCACTTGACCGCATCCAGCGCAGAGCGGCTCGAATCGTCGACGACCGAGTTCTTTCCGATCGGCTCGACTCATTGGCGCTGCGAAGAGATGTTGCATCTCTTTGCATTTTCTTTCGCATCTACCATGGGGAGTGCTCTGAGGAATTGTTCGGATTAATCCCAGCCGCCAAATTTCACGAACGCACATCGCGGCAGAACTCCCGATACCATCCACACCATCTGGATGATTGGCGGTCCACCACTGTGCGATTTAGAAGATGTTTTCTTCCTCGCACGACTTCCTTGTGGAATCGATTACCATCAGCGATTTTTCCGGACCGATACGACTTAGGGACCTTCAAGAAAAGAGCGTACTCCTTTTTAAAAGGCCGGCAACGCATCTGCAATTCCCTCCCTGGTGTTGCAGTTGTTCATGGGCGGCGGTAGTCACTTACCATCAGGTGAGCCGCATGCTCGTTTGCCCCCTCTACTATAAAAAAAAAAAAAAAAAAAGGTAATTGAGGTGGTCGTGTAGAAAGTCTCAAACATAGAGACCTCCACGTGGCAGAGCCATGCTGCAGCTATAATATAGGCTGCAACAGGAATGGGTCGACTTGGCCAGGGTAGGAGCACGCTCTTATTGAATACTAGAGGAAAATAGCAGCTTAATGGTGATTGCTTTCATATGGACTGACCATGTCCTAACTGTTCGCGACGGCCTAACAACTTTAAGAAACAAAATGATGAAAGAATATTGTTTTGTATAAAAAGTGAAATTACCTACGAAATCGAGTAAATAGTGTATTAATATAGTTTTACAGTGTGTTTACAACTCTTAATATATTTGTGTCGTTAATGTCGTTTTGATAATAGTTAATATAAACAACTTTAATTGTTTAAGAAAAATCGACCAATCACAGCGCGTCGTATCGTAAAACTTTCTGGAAATTTAATTAACTGCGCAATAGTTTATACTAAAAATAAAGAGAATAAATTTTGTGTTCTAAAAGAGTTGTAAATATGATATTTAGTTAGCATATGGTGTATAGATTACGAAAGTAAAGAAATAATTTGTATAATTGAACGCATTTGATAGTTATAGATATATTGACTAACCTTTATCATATACTGATAAAGGACAAAAATGCCGAATTTATGATGTATACCACATTAGTGTAAGATTTAACCTTATATAGAAAATATTGCAATTTATGCTAATTATGTAGTGAAAATTTCATGCAATAAAGAGGCAAAGTGGAAAATGGCAAATAGCCGAAGTCTACCTTATGGGCGGGAGACCCAGTAACGTTGTAGTAGGAAGAACTACCAGTGACAAACATGCATCCGGTAGTAGTTGAAGTGACTAGCAGTAGTATATAGTGAATAGAAAAAGTGTTAGCTAGCCGTAAAAAGTGGTAACTGAAAATTCGCAGTTACAAATAGTGAAAAAGTGTTAGCTACCCGAAAAAAGTGGTAACTGAAAATTCGCAGTTACATATTATAGTGAAAAAGTGTTAGCTAGCCGAAAAAAGTGGTAACTGAAAATTCGCAGTTACATATAGTGAAAAGTGTTAGCTAGACGAAAAAAGTGGTAACTGATATTCGCAGTTAAATATAGTGAAAGTGATAGCTAATCGCAGAAAGTGGTAACTGATATTCGCAGTTACACAAGTGATAAAATCAACTAGTTTTAGTTGATTAATAGCTGCTAGTCAGTAGTGTTATAAAACCAGCTACTACCAATAGATATTTTAATACTACCGCACATTTTAATTAAATCTTTTGAAATATATAGTGATCAACCAATAGTGAACAACCGTATTTAACAACCGTAGTCAATAAATAATAATTATAAAATTTCGCGATTAATCAATCAGTCGAATCGTTGGCCACTCCCTTGCTATTTGAATTTATAAATCGTACATTTTAATTTTGAACCTCAGTCCACAGTTTCCAGCAGCACAAACAGAGACGGCAGTGGAAGTATCCTCCGGAACCTATAGGTGTAGGACGTGAGCGACTCGCGGAGTATCTTCGACAACATTTACTCCGGAGAGTTACGCCCGTCCGGCACACTAACCTTATTCCTCAGGCGTGACAACACTTCTGCATTTTAGTTCCTGATCGAGGGTCGATGTAGACGTGTATGGGCCGTGCAAATTCTAGCAAAGAATATTGGCACTTTTAATTAAATGTAAATATTGCACCATAATAATATGTTACCTAACAAACTTGAATCACCACCGAATGATGCCCCAAGTTCGATTTGTAATAAAAAAAGTAATTTTATCGATAAATTTGTCTACTCATAGAGCTAAATTTAACCAATGTAGCCTCGTGAACTGTTTAAAGGACCACCAGAAACGAAAGTGGCTAAAAGAGATATACGATAAGAACATCGTTGAAAATAATACAGTTCTTCGTCTCATCATCATCATCATTACAGCCCTTCACAAGTCCACTGCTGAACATAGGCCTCCCCCAAAGAATGCCACAAAGCACGGTCCTGAGCCACCTGCATCCATCGACTTCCCACATGTCTTACCAGGTCGTCACTCCATCTTGTGGAGGGACGCCCTACACTTCGCCTACCGGTACGAGGCTGCCACTCGAGAACCTTTCTTCCCCATCGGTTGTCGGTTCTTCGAGTTATATGGCCGGCCCACTGCCACTTCAGCTTACTAATCTGTTGGGCTATGTCGGTTACTCTGGTTCTACTGCGGATATCCTCATTCCTAAGTTTATCACGCAGTGAAACTCCGAGCATAGCCCTCTCCATAGCTTGCTGAGCGACCTTGAGCTTCCTCATACGGCCAGCAGTGAAGGACCACGTCTCAGTTCCGTAAGTCATCACTGGCAACACGCACTGGTTGTACAATTTTGTTTTAAGGTTTTGAGGTATTTCTTCGTCTAAAAGAACAAAACAAGAAACAAGGTCATGTTTTTACCCATGGATTAAGAATTAGCAATATTTTATAAATGGCAGCTTTTAATATACAACTTTACAATATATTACATAGCTAATTGAGACTGTTATTGTTTCACGTGGCCCGAACAGATAGTAAACAGCTGTATCTACCTTCCATCTTCTTAAATAAGTATGACGTATATACTACTAAATCAATCAGCTTGTATGCGAATGAATGTACGGGACAAAATAAAAATTCCATTGTAGCTTCTTGATAATATTTTATTGATAATGCTACACATTTGTCAATCGTCACACTTAGATTCTTTGCTCCAGGCCACGGACAGAATGAAGGTGACTCTAACTATAGTGCGATAAGTTAGTCCATTTCAGTTTTATTCCCTTCCCCAAATAGCAAGATCTTCACGTTCGTACATTGTTCAACCATTACAATACTTCCATTTTAAAGAATATAAAGAGTGATCTCAAAATAAAATGATACTGAGTCTACGGAAAGACAGTGAATTGGTACTTTCATTATCTGGACAGAAGAAGTAGAGCTTAGACAAAGAAACGCCTATTTAAAACTTGTTACACTGACGCTTCGTACAGGTCCATTAAATTCAAGATAACGCATGCTAAATTCATTCAATAATTCTTGAATCACGATACCTAAGCCTAAGTATGAAGACTTAATGAGATATCCGGAATTAAGAAAAATAACCTCATGAGTATTATATTATTAAAATTATTATGCCAAAGTTACAATTTATATTCTTCTATCTACTATCTAGATACTTGTACAAGTACTATTATTTACTTTGTGGTACAAGGGCGTAAAAATTGACTTTCTCGTTTATCTAGTAGTGGTTCTTGTAAACGCGATTGCTAATCACGAGATATCGGGTTCGAAATCCGGGTCGGGCCAAAAAAAATTAGTTATTAAGTTTTCCGTCAAGAAATTCTCAGCAGCTGCCCGAAGTCACGAACTTGGCGGTGTCTCGCTCCCGTGCCTCGGAAATCACGTAAAGCCGTTGGTCCTGCGCCTGATTTCCCTCCGATCGTGTCGGTTTACCGTCCCATCGGTCTATGAGAGTGAGGAAATAGAGAGTGCACCTGTGCTTGCGCATACACATGGGCACTATAATCCTGTCCTGCGCCGATGGCTAGTCTTTTTTATTTTTATAGTAAAGGGTGACAAACGAGCACACAGTTCACCTGATGGTAAGTGGTTGCTGCGGCCCATAGACATCTACATCTATCCTCTATTACAAATCAAAATGCAGATGCGTTGTCACCCGTGAGGACTAAGATGGAATGCCTCTTTTCCAGTAAAAAGGATCTCCGGTTCTCTACATTCACCATACGAAACACAGCAGCGTCAAGCAGCCATTTCACGCTGGTATTCTGTGAGAGCGTGGTCCTTCCCCGGTCGTGCCGACCCAATCGTGCTGCAACTATACTACTAATGTAACTGCAGCATGGCTCTACTACGTTGAGATCGTAGTCTACATTGAGGCTGGCCGTCGTGCCCGAGATTCGGTCTGGAAAACATTATTACAAGGGCGTAGCTTTAAGTAAATAAGAAATGAGCCTGGGTAAAATGAGACGCGACGTTAATGGGATATTTTTCAGAGCTGTTTTTACAGTAATTTCAGCACGGAAATACGTTAAAGCTATATTTATATTATAGGTCTATTATCGTAAATACTGTCGTATTGCATGCTTTAAGCGCAAAATACGTAGGTATGTTCTACTAGCGCCTAAAAATCAAGATTTCAACGTTTTGTCGCATTAAATCGTATCTAATAATATCTAATATCGAACATATAAATGATATAACAAGCATATTGTCAGAAAGATAAATGATTATTGAACTTATTTTTTTAAATCGATCAATTAGTGTAATGAGGCATAAGGTGTAGATTTATCAAGTCAGCATAGAGGCGTAAACACGATAACTTTTGAAAATATCAATTGTTCAACTCAATCTATTTTTAATCTCTATCATGTGGGAAACCATGGAATGTAAATGGCAGTTAATTTTTTTTGTTTAGTTATAATAAAATTTTTTCGGTTGAGAAATCCAGAAATTTTCTATGTTTTGAGTAGCCTTGTAATAATTTATTTTACTAAATACAATTTACCTTTACCTCACTCCGGGCTTGCCCGCCATCGTGAGTGGATTACTGTATCTTTTGTTTACAGCGGCTCGTGCTGAATAATATCGATCGCTGTAGAAATACAAAATATTCCAAAAACCAAATTTAATACATACTTGACCAAGGATATTATTATTTTTTATTATTGATTTTTGTTATATTTTGGTTATTATTGATTTTTATTACAATATGTTGTTTCGCTAAAAGTACGTAGGATTTATAAATAAATATATTTACACGTCTTGGACTTTATGGAGTGACCTAAAGATGTACTTCGGTGAATGCCACTGGAACTCATCGACGAGTAGAACTAGGTGTGCCGAGATTGTGCTCGTTATGTTAGCTATGATGAGACCTTACCCTCGAACTTGGCGGAGTGACCTAAAGGTGTACTTCGGTGAATGCTACTGGAACTCCTCGACGAGTAGAAGTAGGTGGGCCGAGATTGTGCTCGTTATGTTAGTTATGATGAGACCTTACCCCCGAACTTGGCGGAGTGACCTAAAGGTGTACTTCGGTGAATGCTACTGGAACTCCTCGAAGGGTAGTAATAGTAAGAGGTGTGCTGAGTTTGGGCTCGTTTTATTAGTTACGATGAGAACTTACTTCCGTACAGTGTCTGATTATTCTCAAGGCAAAATAGGCACGTGCATAGGGGCGTAAGGTTAAAAATGGGGCGCGCGCGGAAATTTCGAAAAATGAAATAAATCGTCGTATTTGATGATATGAGTCATCAAATACGACGATTTATTTCATATTTCGCCCTTATTCTCTCATCACATTTTTCATTTATGCCCCCCCTTTTAAGGGTATTCGTATCCTAAATTTATTTATTTATTTATTTAGAAATATATAAATAAATAAATAATTTAATAATTTCAAAATAATTAGGATACGAATTAGCACATTATAAATAATATACGTAGTTAATCTGCAAAATGAGTATAATAGATATAATATGACCGCTAGAGAGGCGCCGATGAGGTGTTAGGCTAGGCTAGGACTCTGTCGACATTTAATCCGCCTCTGCCTCCGGACTTGATGGAGTGACCTGAAGTTGTACTTCGGTGACTGCTACTGGAACTTCTTGATGAGTAGAAATAGGTGTGCCAAGTTTGGCCTCGTTTTGTTAGTTATGATGAGACCTTACCTTTTGACTTGACAGAGTGACCTGAAAGAGTACTTCGGTGAATGCTACTGGAACTCCTCGAATAGTAGAACTAGGCGTGCCGAGTTTGGCCTAGTTTTGTTAATTATGATGAGACCTTACCTCCGGACTTGATAGAGTAACCTAAAGGTGTACATCAGTGAATGCTACTGGAATTCCTCGACCAGTAGTACTAGGTGTGCCGAGTTTGGCCTCGTTTTGTTAGTAATGAGATATTACCTCCGGATTTGATAGAGTGACCTGAAGGTGTTCTTCGCTGAATGCTACTGCATTTATGCGTCCATGACCTTCCATTTTAGAATCATTTGTATTTCTTGTATTGTTTTTTCTGGAAAGAGAATTTTAATTTTAATATTTTTGGTTTGTTTTATTTATTTTTAATCTAATTAATATAAAATATAACTAATAGTACACAAAGAAACATTAGCCTTTACATTTTCCTAAAAAAATAACTTTCCCGCTATGAAATCTGTCAAATATTACACCTCATTTTTTAGTGGCGCCGCCCTGGTGACAGAAAAAGTCGTGGATCATTAAACTCTTCCAAAAAAAAAACAATATTTCCACTATTATTCATTCTGCGGCTGCAACGCGCCGGGTACCAGCTAGTATTTTATATAATGTTATTTAATTATTTATTTAAATGTAATATAATTATTATGCTTACAGTCAATATCAATTAGATTTTTTACTTGTTATAAGACAATTCTTGACTACAATCCCACTTGTTAAGTGTTGAGGAAACCCTAGATGGTAAATCGCACTGTTTTAATCTTAACAAAAGTTTATTTACTCTTGCCTTGTAGATGCCCTGATTGTAATTGGACAAAAAATCAGACGCCGGCATATTCCACTCCTTTGCTGCACACATTACCTACGACAGACGTAAAGTACAGGATGGGTTATAAATTATTGCACATATGAAACATGAATAGAAATAAAACTACAAATTTAATGTCATTTTGTTGAACATTTATTTAACGTAATAAACGTTTAATGAAATTTATTTTTTAAAAAGCGGCCAAGTGTGAGTCGAACTCGCCCATGAAGGGTTTCCATAGCAGCAAGTAACGTAATATAAAAGTTCTTGTAGTTCGTTGTAACTTTGTATCGATGTTTTAATAATAGTGTATTTTTTTAAATTTGATTTGATTGAATGAAAGGTAAATTGCGGTTTACGATTTATGACGTATTAAAAAAACTACTTACTAGATCTCCTTCAAACCAATTTTCGGTGGAAGTTTACATGGTAATGTACATCATATTTTTTTTAATCTTATCATTCTCTTATTTTAGAAGTTACAGGGGGGGAGGGTATTCAATTCTAAATAGGCGTCGTACAGTAACGTAGGATTCGCTATTTTTGTAAAATTGTTTTACACAAAAAGCACGCTGTTGTCCCGTGATGCGCTCCATCGTGATTCATGACTAAAATTGCGTAAAGCGACCCAGAATTCCCAGCTACCTGCGTGTCTCTCTCTCTCTCTATCGCTTTTTGAGAGATCAAGTGTTGCTATGTGCTAAAATTATTTTCCCTAGTTGCATAATGAGCAACTATTGCATACCTTAAGCGGAAGCGCAAGGTGTGTTCTACTATCGCCTAAAAATTAAGATTCCAACATTTTATCGAATAAAATCGTATCTAGCAATCATATTATACATATAAATGATATAAAAAGCACATTGTTAGAAAGATAAATGATTGTTGAACTTATTAATATTTTTTTTAAATCGATTAATTGCTATTTTTAAATAAAAAAAAAGGGTTTTAGTGGCTTATGGTGTGGATTTATCATGTCCCTGTGGCTTGTAAACACAATAACTTTTGAAAATATTAATTGTTTAACTCAATCTATTTTTTAATCTCTTCATCTATCATGTGGGAAGCCACTGAATGTAAATGGTAGTGTAGTTTTGTTTTGTTTAGCTATAATTAATTTTTTTCGGCTCCAAAATGGCGAAATTTTCGTTGATTTGTTAGCCTCGTATACAAAAATATTTCTCTAAATGGTTGTTGTTGTTGTTTTTATTATTCGCTCGAGAGAGCAGGCAAAGGAACTATGCCATACAGCCTTGTCTTCATGTATAATTTTCCTTCATATTTCACTGCTTCACAATATGTTGATGCGTCACATTGTGCAGCCTTGGGAGATTTTGACGGTAACTTGAGCCAGCAGGCAGCTGACAGTTGGCGATGGTATCTAAAGGCGCCTATGCAAACAAACAGCTTATCTTGAGATTCCATCACCATCAGAGCACTTGTTTCACAGTTTCCATTAATAGTTCACATGCGCAGACACTTAATACACAAAATCGCACTACTTTTACATATCAAAGTCCACTTCAAACCATTATTTAAACTATAATACAGGAGCAGCAAGCCGCCGCCGGTCGAGTTCCCGCCAAAACTCTTTCTCTAAATGGGAAGCTACAGCCACAGAGTAGTAATGAGTAGTTTAGTTTGGCTCACAGAGTACATTATATATAGGGAATAATGTAAAATAAATAAATTATACTAAAAATTTAATTACAAATTTGTTTTGTAACAAAATAGTAAGTTAGCAAGGTTCGATTGTATTTTAAACTATTCATTAATTTGTTTGATTCTTAATTGGCCAAGCATGGCTAAATTTAAAAAAGCGACATCTACTGCAACATGGACAAACTGTCATGACATAATAATACCTCTAAGAAAAATATATTTTTTTTTCCATTGATTTATTATATATGGACTGTATGCCACTGGTTTGGTAGTGTTTCTATATAGTTTGTGCTGGTTTTTTGTTTTTTTTTCTGTGGTTTGGCTTCAGTCGCCTTCGTGAGTGGACATTGTTTCGGTTGTTTGCAGCGGCTCAAAAAGATCGCTGTACAAATACACAATATTCTAATAACCAAATTTCTTAAATACTTAATTATAATAATAATAAGACATTTTTTTATTACAATATTTAAAAGCACAGAATAAATAATAGTAGTACGTACTAAAAGCAAGTAGTATAATTTTTTTTGTCATGGGTGACATTTTCATGGTTTTCGAGTGTTGAAGCCGATAGTGCTGTCGAAATGTAAATCCAAGATGGCGGCCGAAGTAGGTACCAATTTTTTCATCATGGGTGTCATTTTCATGGTTTTCGAGGGTGTTGAAGCTGATAGTGCTGTCGAAATGTAAATACAAGATGGCGGCTGAATTAGGTACCAATTTTTTCATCATGGGTGTCATTTTCATGGTTTTCGAGGGTGTTGAAGCCGATAGTGCTGTCGAAATGTAAATCCAAGATGGCGGCTGCAACAGGTATCAATTTTTTCATCATGGGTGTCATTTTCATGGTTTTCGAGGGTGTTGAAGCCGATAGTGCTGTCGAAATGTAAATCCAAGATGGCGGCTGCAATAGATATAAATTTTTTCATCTTGGGTGTCATTTTCATGGTTTTCGATAGAGTTGAAGCCGATAGTGCTGTCTAAATGTAAATCCAAGATGGCGGCTGCAATAGGTATCAATTTTTTCATCATGGGTGTCATTTTCATGGTTTTCGAGAGAATTGAAGCCGATAGGGTTGTCGAAATGTAAATCTAAGGTGGCGGCTGCAATGGGTATTAATTTTTTCATTATGGGTGTCATTTTCATGAGTTTCGAGGATGTTGAAGCCGATAGTGCTGTCGAAATGTAAATCCAAGATGGCAGCTGAAGTAGGTACCAATTTTTTCATCTTGGGTGTCATTTTCATGGTTTTCGAGAGTGTTGAAGCCGATAGTGCTGTCGAAATGTAAATCCAAGATGGCGGCTGAAGTAGGTACCAATTTTTTCATCTTGGGTGTCATTTTCATGGTTTTCGAGAGAGTTGAAGCCGATAGTGCTGTCGAAATGTAAATCCAAGATGGCGGCTGCAATAGGTATCAATTTTTTCATCATGGGTGTCAATTTCATAGTTTTCGAGAGAGTTGACTCCGATAGGGTTGTCGAAATGTAAATCCAAGATGGCGGCTGAAGTGGGTGCCAATTTTTTCATCTTGGGTGTCATTTTCATTGTTTTCGAGAGAGTTGAAGCCGATAGTGCTGTCGAAATGTAAATCCAAGATGGCGGCTGCAATAGGTATCAACTTTTTCATCACGGGTGTCATTTTCATGGTTTTTGAGGATGTTGAAGCCGATAGTGCTGTCGAAATGTATTTAAACTACTTTAAAAATTCCGTATAATCATGTTATACGTAATTTTTTTAATGCGCTTAAGGTATGCCCAATTGGATTTACCAATATTTAACATTGTTTTTTGCATATTATATCGACATTTTTTGTTAAGTTAATTTTCGTCGTTTGCGCAGTAGCGCATGTGCGTAAGCGCATTATCAGAACGCTGTTTAATTTTATAGTGCTATCGTCATATAACGTCATTAAGTGAGTTGCGTAGGTAGGTATGTATGTGAATACCCTGATTTTTCACAGTTCTTGGTTTACAGCTGCCTGTTACACGGGTATTACATAAACTATATTAATCTAGAAGCTATAGAAATAGTCAAATAGGATTTCAACACAATATGTACTATATGCACCTGTATTTTCTAAAAACGACGGGTGACTTGCTAATTCAAACATCTTATTGATAAACAAGACTTAATAATCTATGTCATAATTACGAGTACAACATTATTGTCATTTCAATTTCAGCCTCACGCGTAACGATTATATGCTCTTTAAACTTGAACCACGAAATTTGAACTGGTAACATTTAAATTAGTCTATATGCTTAACAATTAGACTACTCCATAAAGGCTCGATTTCAGTCAATTAGTATACCTAGCATTAAATAGCATAGAATCATTTTTATTTAATAAAGATTACATGTAATGCTTATTGAAAGTATTTTTTTTTTACTTTTACCACTGGTTTGTATAATAACCCTGTCCTGGGTAGAACTAGTAAGAAACCCAGCAGGACTTTTTAAAAACACAATTTATAATATGATACAATTATCATAGAAACATTTAGAAACAGCATGTAGCGATCACCTCATTCCCAGGGGTTATTATCAATCATGCACTCTTTAGTAGTATGATAACTCTTATTAGACAATCTTAGTTTAATAAATATTTTAAACCTTTTGATAGATAAGATCTGCATATTTTGCTGGGACTTTGTTGCAAAAGCGTATACTACCCCATAAAGGAATTACCAACTCTTTGGAGTCGAGTAACTTGTGCTTGTTCCTATTATTTAAAAAATGTACGTCACTATTTTTAATAAAACAATTTTTGTTTTTGTGTACATACATTAAATTTTCGTAAATATACTACGTAATGAATATACAAAAATATACACGCATAACTAGCGTGACAGCGGGCGATTGACGTAAGTCGCATCAGCGACGCGTCACATCGTGTGCAAACGTAGCAAAATTGTATGACGGTGTGATGACGGTAACTTACCAGCGAAAAATTTATCCGAAGTAGAGCCCCAGAACATCACAAACTAATATTAAAAAACGGTAAAACAAAATATGTTAGGCTATGAGGTTGGGATGCTCGGTTTGGATACAGGGCCATTGAAAGGAGACTGGGGACACCTGTTATATCGTGTCTCAATGAATAAAAGGTGATGACACGACTCGCCGCTTACTAAATGGGCACCTCACACCGCACTCTTAAACTAACTGCACAACATTGATGTAAACAGCTCAGCGTGTAGAAAGGTGAGTTTGCGGGCTTAAGTTCCTTATACAGTCAGCATCTTCCCGGCGTTATGATATTTTAGTCTTCCATATTTCAAGCTTAAAGCTCTAGAACTCTAACTTTAGTTCGAAGCTCTAGCACTCCACTCTAGCCGGCCGACTAAGGCAAGTCAAAGGTGGGGAATTACAAACTCCCTAGGAGAACTCGGTTATGTATATCAGCTCGCTACAAGCTGCTGGCGTTATTATTATTGTATTGAATGTAATATAATTTGTATACCCACTTCTTGTGAAAGCTTCTAAGATAGCTTTTCGATAATTGAAAAAAATATTACATATGTTTTTCGTTGTTTTTCTCGCTCAAAGTCTAAGTATAACCATTCAGCGGGGAAACGAAGCCTTCTTGGCACCATACCGCGGAGAGTGACGAGAACATTGATAAATATAGTATTAAATATAAGCACAAGCAACAAGTAAATAATAATTCCTCGCCGACATAAAATACAAAGTAAGTGCTTCATCCATTGCTAGAATATTCGTCCGAACCCAATGAAATTTTAATAGTCTCGATCATACGTCCGATAAGTCTGACTGCAACATCATATCGCATCATCGTAGATAGCTTTCATCGCCTGTTCAAATGCAGAATAAAATATTTTAACGCTCTGTGCTGTAAACTTTTGTTGGCATCAATCCACCAAGAAATATCCTACTCGTTGAAACCAGGAACTGCCGGCTTATTGCATTTCTAAGAACGTTACTGTGTCATAATGTTTGACTATTGTGCATTGATTGCTGGTGTAAAAACTAGTATACATACATTTATAAACGTGTAAAAAAAGAGGTTATCAATGCGTATACATCACATTCTATTTTCTGCCGACTTCCAAAAAGGAGACGGTACTCAATTCGACTGTATGTTTTTTTTATGTGTGTTAACTCATAACTTTTTACTGTGTGAACCGATTTCGATGATTATTTTTTATTTGAAAGCTGGTACTTCTCGTCTGATCCCATATGAATTCCCAATTCTCAAGGTCAGACCAATAACTTTTGAGTTATTCTTAATAACTTATAATGAAGTCAGCATATAACAAAATAACAAAATCTTATAAAATATAACAAAACTTTAAGGATAAAGTGATACAACCATTTTTACCCGACCATTGTACCCGATTTGGACTCGGTACCAGTCCAAGAAGTAAAGTACTAGATAATGAGGACGGGTATCAGGCAGTGCCGGGTAATTAAAAACAGCATACTATTGTTACATTATTCATTTTTATTTATTGAAGTCGAAAAACAATATTCTCTAATAAACAAAATATTTTAAGTTTTGTTTCACACAATTATAACAATTACCTTTAATTAACTTTAAGTATCAAATCATCTTTGAATATTATGATGGATGGACTGAGATAAGGCAACTACTCGGTGGGACTGAGCACGCAACGCTCGTCCCCGCAATGCGTATAGCGAGCACGGCGAACTTGGTGAAAATTGCCGATGGTTTTGCAAAAAATACCGTTTTTTGAAAAATTACCGTAAGAATATACACTATCCCATACTGTTCCGTATGTATCGTAAGGAACGACAGAGGGATGGGCAGCATCGTCTTGCTAATAACAACTTAAAAAAAAAACATACACTCGAATTGAGTACCGTCTCCTTTTTGGAAGTCGGCAGAAAATAAGAACTGCCAAACCGCTTTCCAAGCGTAGTAATTATGGCAAATATTTCCCCTGTGAGGCAATCTATGGGGTAGACCTATGTTCAGCACTGGACTTTTGATAGACTGTAACGAGAACGATAAGCAAAAATACAGCAACATGTACAATACGAACGCTTTAGGTACTACGAGTTACTTTTATGATTGGATTGATTTAAACGACGTGATACTATACGAGTATACACACATGGCTTACTACACTACACGGTACCATACATAAATGAAATAATAAAATATTTGTGACGTATTAATCAATTGGATGCATTGCAATTGTAATTTCATACGCAACTTTTTACGACCATGCGCTGAATGAATACATGCGTCTATACCGCGTGCTGATAACAAGAGCTTGGTTTACGATATCTCCTTTAAGAGGTTTTAAGCCACGGATGGAGATATGACTTTTTAATAAAGCGAAAATTGGCACAACTTTTGAGCTTTATAGTTGCAACTATATTATGGTTGTAGCACGAATGTATCGGGTCGATGGGGGAAGGACCAAACTCTCACAGAATACCAGCGTAAGCTAGCGGCTCAATGCTGCTCTGTTTCATATGGTGAGTGCAGATAACCAGAGACCCTTCTTTACTGGATACTAGACATTTTATCTCTGGTGTAATAACTTATCTGCATTTTAAAGCAAGAATAGATGTAGATGTCTATGGGCACCTTTACTTTACACCCTTATTCTATAAAAAAAATAACTTATAAGAGTTGCTCATACACTTACCGTTTGGCATACTGGATGGTCGGACTAATTTTCTGCTTAGGAATCCATGTGGGTAGATAACACACTCTTACCCGTTTCTGCCGCCAAGCAACAGTACATGCTCTGATTTGTTGGCAGTGAGGCAATGAGGCATTGCATCTTAGTCCTCAGAGGTGAGGGCTTCTGTAGCCTTTTTCGTTGTTAGTTGCAGGTGTCTATGGAATGCAGAGCTACTTACCATAACGGATCTGTAAGTTCCTTTGCCACTTTAATTTAAAAAAAAACGGTGATGTAAAATAATACAGGTACAATGTTTGAAGCTGCTTCTATATACCTCTGTTATACTGCCATTTCTGGTCTCGCTTTTTACAGTGTCTGCTCCACTTACAGGTGAAGTTGACGATTGTGAAAAAGTTGTTACGTTCTATTATGATTTTAGGTGTCCTTTTAATTTATTACACATAATTATACAATACCTTCTCAGAATGGTAAAGGTGCCCATACTGGGTTGTGGTTTATAAATTACATTCACTTGCAAGTACCATACTAACTCGAGCAGCAGCGGCGTTTAATTTTTTGGCACCATTGATTATAGTTATATAACCGGCTCTTTGCCAATTTAATTAATTGATCCGTTGATGTACATCTGTTATTTTATTATGTCCAGAAAACCCAAGCCAACAATGAAGGACAAGTACGGATTACATAGGAGATCACTGAAAATACACACTGTTGTATTTAGTACATGTTTCGTACGACGTAAAAAGCAAAACCAGAAAAACATGTGGTGGTATTTTATTTAAGGGGCCTCTTATATTTTCCTAATCGTTATTACAGACCGTTATATATATGGACTGTTGTTCTCTATTCGTCGTTCATGTTCAATTTATTACTAAATATATATAATATTACTGAACATATACTTGTACATTTTTTACGAAATGAATATTATACTCTTTTGCCGAGAATATTCCATTTAGTATATTTATTTCTCTATTCGTCGTTCATGTTCAATTTATTACTAAATATATATAATATTACTGAACATATACTTTTACATTTTTTACGAAATGAATATTATACTCTTTTGCCGAGAATATTCCATTTAGTATATTTCATGACAAAAGGCACTACGATTAATGAAAATCATTACGATGAGATACTAATAAAACTACTGCGAATGATCCTAAACAAAAGACGAGGGATGCTTTCCGAATAGTCCAAAATCACAAGGCCACTAGACTTCACTTATTTTTTGATGAAAGAAATGTGTAAGATTGAGTTGTGTTAGTATGTACTATGAGCGCATGCCTACCTGCTAGCTTGGCCAGTGGGCCATTTTCCAGGTATCAGGTAATCAAGGTACGTAAAAATATTGCTCACCTCACGTTTATTCTCACAGCTGATTTGTACATATATGTTAGATAATATCGTTAAAAATCAGTCATCAATACTCCCAGACACTCCGTCGGCAGTATCGCTTTGCAGACGCTCTAAAGCTATCAAAAATTACTCTTTTTGACTTCCATTCTGAGGCTCCATTTTTATTTTTTATTTTTATAACATAGGAATTATGAAGCTCGTGACCATGTATGAAAATATTTAAATGTGAGAGTAGTGAAGAATGTTTCAGGCATAGAATTATAGTTCTATGGCTTCAGGTATATGAAAGTATTGTTTTTATAATAAATATTGTGTTTTCCATGTTTCTTGTGGATGACCCTCGTCCCTCATACATTTTTTAACTCCAAACAAAGTAGGTAACTAGGAACGAGGCATTCCATCTTAGTCCTCAAAGATGACAACGCATATACATTTTTAGTATTCTTTGAGGATAGACGCAGGTGTCACGGCATCCACTTACTATCAGTTGGAGGTGTATTCGTTTGTCATCCTTATCAAAAACGTATCAACACGTCAACAATATTTTTTTAAGTACAGTGATGGATAGAGACATTTCTAAGCTGACAAATATTGAATTGGAAAACTTACCCATACTCACCAAGGTAGGCAGATGGGTTCCATCCCAGCTTCCATCACCAGTAGTATGTGAATTTTGACTTCACCCTTATGGAATTAACTTTCCATTGTCAATAGGAAGTTGAAGGAATACGCCATGAGGTTTTGCATCTGTGAGGAATAATAATATTTCGAGGGTTTTCGAATCCTGAAGTCCGCCAATGTGGATGAAAGCAGTGCGTTGGGAAAATTTCTCATTCGCAATAAGACGTACAACTTAAAGAAATCGAAAATTGACTGACGGCGTCAAGCCTATACGAAAATGTTGAACCGAAGTTTACCTCACAGACTGGTGACGGGTGTAAGCGAAACTCGTTTGAAATTTCTTTTAACATGGTAGAACCACGATGTATTTTTTTTACATGCGGAAATGGGGACATGCCTACGCGTACTCGTCTCGCGGATCAAAGACGGGTTATGTCAGACTTGCACTGACATAACCTCCATGGTGTTCCACCATCGCTACATATTGGCTGGGCCACAGGAACGCTTCTGCAAACACCAGTGCCAGCCGCCCAATGGCAGCCCCTCCTCGGGAGAGGACATCTCCCCCCACCCCCTTTTCCTTCTCAGGTAAAGCGCACCAGGAACACAAGGCGCGCCGTCCTTCGCAGTCTTCAGCTCCACCTGCGCCACGGACCCTCTCCCCCCAGCCCAATACGCAGAGGCCATAAGGCTCTTCTCCCGCAACAGTCCTCAAAGGCTGCATTATGCCTGCAGCACAAATGGGTCGGCTCGACCGTGGAAGTACCACGCTATCACAGAATACTAATGTAAAATAGCTGCTTAATGCTGCTGTGTTTCGTGTGGTGAGTGTATAGAATCGGAGACCCGTTTTGATTTCTTTCTAATTCTTAATTATATTCTAAATGTAGGTGTCTATGAGCACAGCACAGCATCTACTTACCTTTAAGCGCAAATTATACAGAAGCGGCATAAGGCGAAGGCACGTCGCGTTTCAAAATGTTTTCACATAAAATGTATAAGCGGCGTGTTTTGAATTACACTCAAGCGACGTGGCACTGGCACGCTGCTTCGCTTTCCGTGGCGTGCCACTACCAGTCATGACTAGAACGGAGTGCAAGGGGCACGTAGTAAGCGGCGTGCAAGCGCATCTTCGTCGTCTGAAGAAGGAGACATACTATCGCAACGAAGTCGGCCTGTATAATGGCGCACCTTGGCATATCTTCGCCTGTTTTGTATACTTTAGATCGCATCTGTGCCTTATCCGTTCCACACCTTCGCCACATCCGTGCCGTGCCTTTGGCTTATGCCACTTCTCTATAATTTGCGCCTTAGGTTGGCTGTATTCTCGTTTGTCACCAACATGTCACAGAGATAGTACAAATATATCACTTCTGTGTTCAGTAATTCGCACAGCCTGTGTACTGACTATAGGCCAGAAACACGTGTAAGCTCCATTTATAGAAAACAATTTACTAAAAATTATACCTTATGATCGATTCACCATTAAATGCACTCCCTCTTATACCATTATTTATAAATGGGGGCGTTCACCGTGTAATCGAATAGTACGCGAGCAACCAAGTAAGATTCCGGCACTAATGAATTTGTTCAAGTGCTGATTTACCACGTGCTCGGTGATGAAAGATAACACCTTGACCTTGACTCATGTCTGAGAAATTGATAATATTCACCAACATGCACTGGGATAACGCGGCAGACTCTCTGCTCCAAAACAGAAATGCGAGGAGTTTCGTGCCTGTATAGACAGACTGTTTCTTTACTCTGCTTTTACATGTATTAGGTACTAAAAGCATCGATGTTGATTTCATTACGTTTCCTCTAACCCTACTCGGTAATGTCACAGAACAAATAATAGTATTATGTAGTATATATTACTAATTATATATGATACTAGTAGCGAACAGGTATATTACGGTACTCGTATACCGTAATATACCTGTCGGAGACGCACTTAAAAAATCATTTTCATAATTTCCATTTCATAAAAATAAGTAAATTTACACTTATAATTATTTACTGTTAAAAGTATAAAAACATTCCAAATGATAAAGCTTTATGTTAAAAATAAATAGATTCAATACAATGATAAGAACATTCGATTGTCGAGCGAAAGTTCAGGGTTCAATTCTGCGGTTACATCCACAAAAGTTTATTTATAGATTAATTTAGATTCATGTATTATATAGTAATCGGCTATGTAATACGAATAAAAGTCTTATATTAAATTAGATACTTATTTTAGATAAAAATATGTTTTGTTCTTGTGATAAGAGATAAGTTACATAATGGTTTGATAAGAATAGCATATGTAAATAAATAGTGTTTTATAATGAACAGAGATAGTTGTAATTTAGACAAAGAAACCGAGAACGGCGGCGCAATCGGAATGACTAGGCTCTGACTGAGATGATAAGGGAAGGAAGCAGAAATTGGTTGTTCATTTTGTATGAGACTCGAACAGTGTCTAAATAATGTGCTAAAAAAGAAAATTGCGAAAGAAAGTATACTACTTAATCGGTCTGTTAATATTTCAGTAATGTGTGTAAGAACAGGCAATAAGTGTTTTAGGGTTATTTTGTATAATGATGAGATAAGTGATGTGTTAAAAGTGTCTAATTTTGTGCTTAAAATAACGAAATAATAGAAAATTAAAGTCGAATTAAAGTGTATTAATTGTGATTAAAGGTTTTAATTTGAGAATTTAACTATTGTATTAGTTAAGATATTCACGTTTAATAATAAAGATTGTTGTTTTGAACATGTGTGATAGATATTTAACATTTATAACTTTAAAAATGTTCTATAAAATTGGTATATTTTGTTAAATATCTTAATATTATGTTTTTATGTGATAGGGATGTAATGTATATCATAAGACTTTGTGGGTTTTATAAGTAAAATGATGTAACCATATATTTTTAAGAAATAAAGATATGGGGTTAAATGTGAGAGTGCGATGATGAAAACTAGTGTCAGATTATGTCAAAATGGCGCGTGGCGCGCGGTTCACTTTCGCGATAGCTTACGTTCTAGGATAGGAGGCTGGTAATTTAGAAATTCGTTCGAAGTCAATGCTCAAGGAACCGCCTATAGAGGCACGGCTGTTCTAGTGAAAAAGGACATCGTCCACCTAGAGCTCGACTTACCGTCATACCATTCGACGCGCTCTATCGGCATAAAAATGAAGGCGGCGGGCAAGGAACTAAGGATTGCAGCATACCGCTCGCCAGGGACTCCATTTTACTCCTCAGACATCCGGACGATCGTGGAAGGCACAGCACCTACCATCATCGCGGGGGACCTAAACACAAAACACCCGCCCTGGGAGTCCAGAATGATCACCCCGCCGGGTCGTGAACTTTACAAAGATGCAGAACTTAACAACTATGACGTTTAAAGTTCCGAAGAGTCTACGCACGTTCCAGCTGACCACAAGAGAAGTCCGGATGTATTGGAGATCGTGCTCGCTAGGAACATCAACTGCTTGATAGTGGTAGAGGTGCTGTACGATCTGAGTTCACAACACCTCCCGATTCTGATTACCCTTGGCCTCAAGGCGGTGACTACGCTGCCCTGAGCTTTTAACACCAAGACAAACTGGAGGTTCTACCAGCAACAACTGCAAGAGAGACCTGCAGTATACACTCCAATCAACTCAGCGGACGACGTCGAGGCCGCTGCAACCAGAATAGTAACAACCATCCAAGAAGCCCTCAACGCGGTCTCTACGATCGTCCCTTTAACAAGTGCCACGAGAGTTACGTGTGCAGCTCAAACGAAAACAAGCGCTGAGGAAGCTCTGGGCACGCACTCGCTGCCCAAAAATAAAGACACTACTAAACAAACTGATGGATCAGATGCCGGTTGCAATCCAGGCCAACAGAGGAAAGGCCTGGGAGCGACGCATATGTAAAGCTGAAGATCAGCAAGCGTCGCTCTACAAATTGAACCGGCAGCTAACTAAGACCAGTCCCCCCGTCTGCCCGCTGACCAACAGCGCGGGCGGGCTTTGTTACGAGGCCAAAGGTAGATTGGATATCCTAGCCGATCATTTCGAGGATTAATTTATGTCGACCCCAGCAAGTGTGGAGTACATGGAGCTTCATAAGCGAGCTCCAAAAGGAGAGCCGCGTACGGGAGTTCCTGTCGTCGCCCGCGCCACCGCTTGCAGAAGAGTGGTTCATCTCTCCCGTCGAACTGCGGAGGACAGTAACCCACCTGTAACCGAGGAAGGCGCCAGGGCACGACCGGGTCACGAATGCTGCACTTCGACAGCTTCCGAAAAGAAACATTGTAGAACTAGAACGACTCTACAATGGCATACTGTGGTCTTCACACTTCCTGGAGGACTGGAAAACCTGCAAGTTCATAGTTTTGCCAAAACCCGGGAAGGACAGGCGTAGAGCAGCTAGTTACAGACCAATTACTCTGCTACCGCACATAGCCAAACTATTTGAAAAAATAATCCCAAGAAGAATCCGCCCGTGTATCCAACTTCGGGCGGAACAATATGGTTTTAGGAGGGTGCACTCCACAGCAACTCAGCTGACCAGAGTGCTGCACCACCTGGCGGCCGAATTAACCGGGATCGCAAGTCGTTGGGCGTTTTCCTCGATATCAAGAAGGCGTTCGACAGGGTGTGGCACTCTAGACTACTCTTCAAGACGATACAACAAACGAGTGTCCCCCTAGTGCTAGTGCTATCTAGTGGCGTCATTTCTAGCTATGTGTCGAAGATGCCGATTCCGTAGTAAAACCCATAAGAGCTGGCGTACCACAGGGCAGCTGTCTCTCGCCGATCCTGTATGCGGCTTACATCAATGACATACCAACACTGGCAGGACCCCTACACGAATGGGAGGACGACGTAGAGCTGGCGCTGTACGCGGACGATAATGCCTACTTCACCTCGTCCAGAAGAGACTATCTCGCCGCCGCCAAGATGCAGCGCCTGCTGGACCTGCTACCACCGTGGCTGGGTGAGTGGAGGATGACCGTAAATGTTGGCGAAACGACCGCTCTCCTCTACAGGAGCCGCCGCTACAGGAACTTTCCACCCCGTTTACGCTAAGTGGCCAGGAGATAGCGTATGAGAAGGCCGTCACCTACCTTTGGTACCGGATAGACAGGATGTTGCGCATGGCCGCGCATGTCGACATCGTCGTCCGCAATGCCAGATGTGCGCGGGCGAGAACCAAACTAAAAATTTACAAATTATACATTACACCGAAGATTACTTACGCTGCTCCGGCCTGGTACGCACTCCTGAGCGAAAGGAAGAGGCAGCGGCTGTAGGCCCAGCAGAACTTATCACTACGGTCCATCGCCGGTGCAGGTCGCTACTTCCGGAATGACGCCATCGCGGCTAATCTGAAGATGGACAGCATCCAAGAATTCGTGGCCCGACTGGCGGGCGGCATGATCGACCGCGCTGACAAGAGGCCACACAACCACCTAAATAACATCACGCTCTTACATGCTCGGCCCCCGTACGGGCGACCTCTACCAAAAGAACTCCTCTCTATAGAGATTAGAGAGTTGAGTAACAACCCTCAATGCTGCAGATAGGCCATTTTCGACATCTTATTGAAACCAATTTGCCGCGACCGGGAAACCAAACCCCGGACAACAGCGTTACTTACAACGCCATAACGGCTCCCACGACCGGTACAAAGTTATGTATTGCGAGGAGATTCCGGGCAATGGGGTATGCCCCGAGGTCCGAGACCTGCTGTGTACTAAATAGCATACACGCAGAAGACAACGTACGGTGGAAATTCATTCAGGACAGTTCGGAACCAACTACCAGTTTTCCAGTTTAAATCAAGATAGAAGATAGTAGAGAAAGTGATAGGAAAAAGTAGTTAATGTTTTCAATGTTGCACTCTTAAGGGGAAATAATAGGGGGAATAAATTGAAGTTAGTTAAGTAGTATCAATAGTATCATTTCCGATGGACGGCAAGACCGTAACCATTCCATAGGGACCCGTAATTTTAGTCGTCTAACCTTTCTTCTCAGAAAGGGACAGACGGTCTTTGAGTGGCACACCTTCTCAGGGGTCACGCCCACCTCGTTTTTCCTGAACCCAACGTGGTGTGAACCGATTGATCTCTGCTGCAGGGTGGGTAATCGGAACCAGTGTACCCATTTCAATACCTAATATTTTGATCAGCAGCAGCAACCAGCAACTGCAAACGTGTCGCTGTAAATTCATTGTAACATTTTTATTTAAATTCTAGCGTTCTACCTCCGTTTCGCACGGGTGATTTCTGGATCTCAATAACAGCTCCACCTACCGGATCCAATTGTTAATCTAAACCATCCAGGGACCCATTCAAACAAAAAACTCATCAAAATCGGTCAAACCAATTTCTAGACAAGGACAGGAATTGATTTTTATATATAGAGATAATTATTTTTATTATATAGTCGCTTTATTTACATAGTCCATCATATTATATTCTTCTATAGTTATAGAATTGCTGTGAATCTTACTAAATGTCAAGCTCTAACTCGCCGTAGCCCTCATCGTCTAGCTAAATTAGATTTTAATTCGCTGGAGCCTATTGTTTATAATAGCACAAATATTCTTCTTAAACATGTAGTTAAAGACCTTGGGTTAAAATCGATGCCAATTTAAGTTGGCAATTTCAGGTGGCTGAATTAAACCGGAGAGTGACAATCACCCTGCGTGGCCTTTATCGTTTAAAGAATTTCTTTCTGAGACCAAGGCTATGTTGGTACCTAGGTGGTATTTTACCGGTCATTGATTATGCTAATGTGTGTTACCCTGATGTGAGTCAAGTACTTTTGTGCAAATTGGATCGTTTGGTCAATAATTGCGTCCGTTTTATTTTAGGTCTTCGCAAATATGATCATGTATCCTTATATCGTTCTAAGCTTAAATGGCTCCCTATCCATTAACGTAGATGTATCAGAATTCTTCGCACATTTTTTTCAATCATTTACAACCCATGTACTCCCCAATACCTGAAATGCAAGTTTCAGCATTTGCGTCTCAAGATTAACTACCTTAAGTGTTCTCTCTCGCCGTACGTTTATGTCTCAGTCCTCTGCCGCGAATTTGGAAACCGACTTCTGTTGCTGCTATTAAGAGAAAGGTATCTAATCACTACCTTTCTTCTTCCAGCAACTTTCCAATTCAAATGTTTCTGTATGACTCGATATTATAAATTATTTAAGTTTGTTTTGTACAATATGTTCGTATGTAAGTATGCTTTATGATATGTATGTATCAGGTATAGAGTATATGATTGAGGTTATTTGTAGTTTTATATATTTACGAGTATAATTGTATTTACACGTATGGTATGTATGTTTTTATATTTATATTCACGTATAGATATTCTCATGTTTTATGGTACCTGCTTAAGTTTCTCTGCTTAGCTCGTGGTTGACTGGTAGACAATACCTAAGGCATTAAGTCCACCAATTGTACACTAAATGTAATAAAGTAAAAATATAATAATAATATAATAAATGTAAAAATGTAAAAAATATTAAATAAAAAAAAAATATATCCTCTCCTGGCGGATTAGTTCCTATTTTTTTATAGGAGATGGGGCAAACGAGCATGCGGCTTACCTGAAGGTAAGTGACTACCGCCGCCCATGAACAACTGCAACATCAGGAGAATTGTAGACGCATTGCCGGCCTTTTAAAAAGGAGTTTATTTATTTATTTATAAGGGTCACCGACAGATGATACACAAATACTAAAAACAAGATACAAGCACTGTGAGAAACATGCAATGTGCTCACCCAGTTATAGGCAACCACAGCTAGCACAGAGTAATGTTGCGAAAAGTTAATTATCGTAAAATTTAATAGTACAGTAGCAAAATTGCGTATTTATGAGAAATTATAAAGGGTTTACATTTATCATCTAAAATGGCTCTATTCTTGAAGGTCCCTAAGTCGTATCGGTCCAGAAAAAACGCTGGTGGTAATGGACTCCACAATGAAGTTGTGCGAGGAAGAAAACTTCTAAATCGCACAGTGGTGGACCGCCAATCATCTAGATGGTATGGATGGTATCGCGAGTTATGTCGCGATGTGCGATGGTGAAATTGGGGGCTGGAATTAATCCGAACAATTCCTCAGAGCACTCCCCGTGGTAGATGCGATAAAATACGAAAAACATCTCTTCGCAGTGCCAGTGAATCGATCGGAAAGGATTCGGTCGTCGATGATTCGAGCCGCTCTACGCTAGATGCGGTCAAGTGGAAGGAGCTGACATTGGGGAGCCCCAGCCCAGAGATAGGAACAGTATTCCATGTGAGGCCGAACCTGCGCCTTGTAAAGTTGCAAACGGTGTGCCGGTAAGAAAAACTGTCCCGCTCTGCTGAGCACGCCAAGCTTTTTAGAGGCCAATTTCGCCTTATCATCCAATTGAACACGAAACTGCTCGTTACTCAATATGTCGACGCCGAGGATTCCGATACTGACTGAGGCAACAGGGGGAGTTCCTTAAAACTGAGGAGATACGACAAAGGGGTATTTTTTTTAGCGGTAAACGCGTAAACTTGTGTTTTCTGAGGATTAAACTGGACTAGATTTAGTCGCCTTCAATCCGAGACTTTGTTCAGCAAAGACTCGACTTCAGACACAAGTGTGTTTTGGTGCTCGGCGACGTTTTCCCGAGAAATATTGGCAAGGCCGGGGTATAGAGCATCACCAGTACTGTTTGCAACATATAGAATAGAATAGTATAGAATATTTATTTATTCAATATTGATTATTACATAATACTTATTGAAAGTCATTTTTTACTTACCACTAGTTCGAAAAATACCTCTGTCCTGGGAAGAACCAGCAAGAAACCCAGTGGGACTGAATCATTGATATGCAAAAGAAACAGCGTTTGTGGTACACCAACGTTAACAGGTTTGTAATCGAAGCATGCACCTAGACGGTGCATGCTTCGATTACTACGACCTTGATGCTCCGATCAGCCAAAAAACTGGTGATCCAATTGCAAAATTTCCCGGGAAGGCTGGGGGTTAGGCCTCCGGCCACCTGCACTAACTAAGCGAAACGCAGAAGCAAATAGCTTCTACTTTACGTTGGTATTCTGTGAGGTCGTGGTACTGCCCCGTTTCGAGCTGGCCCATCTATGCTAGAGAAAACTACAGAAGCTGCAGCGTGGCTCCACCACTGTTAAAACACTAACTGCATTTCCTCACTGAACTATATATTCATACATTGGATGAGAAAAGACAAAGACCCTCTCGTCACCAGATTCGACATTTTTTATTGGTATAATTCCATCAATGAATTAACCGCATGCAGAACCCACAAACCAGTATCTACACATCTACACCAAATTGCATAAATTTGGTTATCATATAAAATGGCACATTTTTAAGCATTTGACGCTTCGCTGTTACTCCTGATTTGAGGCGCGGCATAAGTTACACATGATACTTTGCAAGGGTGTAACTCTCTCCCAAGGTACCAAAGTCTAAGTCGTCATGTCTCTTACTCTTCTTTTGGTTCTTAAACAATACCCAACTGTATGCGAAAAAGCTTTCTAAAAATTTCTAATATTGCGCTCCCTAATAACTTGCGTCTTTATAGTTTCCCTATATCTTCCTCAAGTTCTGGGATCCTGTGTTACAACAGGTAATACGTAAACATATTTTTTTTGCATTGAAACTTACGTGGTAGAGCCACGCTGCAATTATATATGGTTGTAGCCCGAATGGGTCAGCTCAAACGGGGAACGACCACGCTCTCACAGAATACCGGAGACCCTTTTTACTGGAAACGAGGCATTCCATCTCAATCCTCAATGGTGGCAACGCATTTGCATTTTGATTCTGAACTGAGGATAAATGTAGATGTGCTCGTTTGTTACCCTTATTCTATAATAAAAAACACTCACAATATTACGCTAGAAAAAAGTAACATAAAAACACTGTAAAATAAATATTGTCATCCTGAGCGTATTTCGGTCTCAACGGAGACAAGCAATCAGCGCAGGACAGGATTATAGCGCACAAGTGTGAGCGCAAGCGCAGGTGCAATCTCTGTTCCCCACTATCATAGTCTGGACCATAGATTACTGGTCTGGACGGACAGTAATTTGACACGACCGGAGAAAGGTGAGGCACAGATCCAACAGCTTTACGTGCTTTCCGAGGCACATGCTACATGCACCGCCAACCTCTTCACTCCGTGCTGCTAATAATAATTTGAGAGAAAAATCCAATATTCATCCATAGAAATTATACAAAAGAAATGAAATAAGTAAAGCAACAAACTCTTGTATCCTATATTATTATACGGTATACGGTTCTATAAATCGGCTCTAACGATTTCCAAGAAGTTTACAATACAAGGGTTTGCGGGGGCGAAAAATCGATCCAGCTAGGTCTTATTTCTGGGAAAATTCGTTTTCTCCGTGTTTGCACGTGTAAATCAACAAGCTTAACTTTTCCGCACAATATTATTAGTATTTTCTTAAATGAAATAATTTTCTAAAGAGCCTAATGGTACGTAGTAATAATATATATTAATGATAATATAATATATAATACGATACTCGTAATATGTATATTCTTAGAGGATAGGGCTACATGCTACCACGCCAAAGTGCGCGAGTTTGAATCCTGCAAAATTGCTAAATTTTTTGTTCTAACCACACGGCTCGACAGCTGGGAAAAAAAAGTATTATAGACTAAAAAAATGCTTTGTTTGCGGAGTTACATACATTTTTATGGCGCTATGCGTACTCAAGCTTGGTCGAAAAATGTTTGATTGTTACAGTATTCTACCTACCTACATAATACTTTTGAAGTTATTAAAATAAAAAATATATAATATGTATATTTTAATACTCATAGTTAGTAATTCATTTATTTTAGACCAATTATCCATATTTCTTAATAAATTATAATCTAAAGACCTGTAACCTAGTGCTAGTATACATTAACTTAGTCAGGGCGTGTCTAATTTACAGTATGCAGTTTTAACCAAAGCCCCAACATTGGTGAATCCCATCTGGCCGGTACGCTCAGAATAATATTGAAGCTAGACCGCATTCTACTAAGGATGGAGACGTCTTTTGCGCATTAAAGCTTTAACCAGTTGGGGCATATTTCTTCCATTGTCAATAAATGCTGGATATAGCCATATTTGTATTATATCTACAGAAATGCGGTATCTCAAATGCACAACTTTAAAGATTTTCCCAATAACGCCACGCTGCTAGACAGGCGATGAATAGTGATGATTTTTTGTAGAGTCGTAGAACGTATGTCTGGGATTTAGTTTTCGCATTCTACAATAGATATATCGCCGTGCCGACGAGATTGACCTTTGCAGAAGTTATTATATCTCTCTTATGCCCAGGCATGCAATCATTAAACGCTCATGGGACTGTGCTCTATGGGAGGCATGTAGGGTCTATTGAAAGTGGTGAATTGAAGTTTGAAGTTCAGCGGCAGGCCTATGGCTGAACTATGAGGTGTAATGATGGTAATAATACATAATAATAATTAATACATCATGGTTTATAAACATAAATTAATTGTAACTAATTCCAAATATTTACCTCTGAATACCTAACGTACGCCATGATACAAAAGAGTCTAATTTGAGCGTCCCGCAAGTAAATACTTATTTATACACAATATGTTTACCATTTGAAATTATTTTCTTTACGGCGACAGGCACGTGTATTCGATTGAAAGAGATATTCAGTTTATTTATTAAAACCAATAAAACTTGATGCTCCTAAAAATCGGTTGCATATTAATAATTCTATTTTGAATATATAAACTACCGCTATTTATGTAAACGTTGGTTTAAATGTCATTATTTATTCCATGTAAATGTGTAATTTGTGTACTATCTGTACCTGTTTACAAACTTTTTTATTCTTGATTTTTATCACGACTTTACGAATGGCCACTTCAAACTCGTGAGTACGTTAGTTCGTTCGTTATACCACAGAATAAATAATAGTTAAAAGAAGTTATACCAAGTGTTACCAAGTATTATTATAAATGATATTAAAAGTTACTATTTTTTCTGTTATCACTTCCTACACTTAAGTATATTAATTATCTATCGCTTAATTTTAATACGAGAATCAATTATTACTTGTCATGAGATCACAGAAGGATTGGAGTGTAAAAAAAATTGTTAATGTAATTGTGAACTTCTCCGTATTCCGAACTTCTTCGTACGAAGTGAAACTTTTTAACTACATATCATTCTTTTTTCATTTTATATTTTACATAAGGAGGTTAAATAATAGTATACTCATGCATCCCCGGCGGAGAAACGTTACGAGAAAAAGTGATGTTTTCTACCGACTACAAAAAGGAAAAGGTACTCACTTTCTTATGTGTGTTACCTCATAACTTTTTTCTGAGTTAATATATTTCGATGATTCTTTTTTTATTTGAATGCTGGTACTTCTCATGTGGTCCCATATAAATTTGATCAAGGTCTGACCCATCGTTTTTGAGTTAGGTATTCTGAATAATTTATATTGAAGTCGGTTGTACAAAATTTTTTAATTTAAATATTGATTTTTAATTTCCGACCTCCGTCGATAAAGAAGTTTCACTTCTAAAATTTACCGTGTAGTGGGGGTGTCAGAATATCCACTACCCCATATCGTCCCATTTTAATCGGGGTCTCGTTGTCTTAAGAGGCGACAGAGGGAAACCAGGAGATGGACAACAGCATCTTCCTGATAACAATTTTTAACGTGGTAGAGCCATGCTGCAGCTGTATTACTGGTATAATTGTAGCACGAATGGGTTGGCTCGACCGGGGTAGGATCACGCTCTCACAGAATACCAGCGTGAAATAGCAGCTTAACGCTGCTGTGTTTTGTATGGTGAGTGTATGGTGTGTGAGAACCGGATATCCCTTTTACTGGAAACGAGGCATTCCATCTTAGTTCTCACGGGTGAATACGCATCTGCATTTTGATTCGTAATCGAGGGTAGATGTAGATGTCTACGGGCTACAGCAACCACTTACCATCAGGTGGATTGTGTGCTCGTTCGTCACCCTTGTCTTATAAAAAAAAACAACTAAACATAATTAAAAACTGCGGTTACCAACCTGTCTGTTAAGCGTTGCTATTATGGCAAAATGGAGGGAGTATGTTCAGCAGTGGACGGATGATACGCTGTAGTGGATGGATGGATAAAAAAAATGAAAGGACAATATACAATCTCTCTTACAAAGCAATAAGGACCGTGACCGAGCTCACTTGACTACTCTAGCGCCATCTATTATCTATCTACGGAAGCGGTTGCGATGTATATCGATATGAAAATTTGACGCGCTAAATACATCGTTCTTTATTTAATACATTTCCATAGATGTCGCTACATGGTACCGCTATGTAAGATTGACGAAGTCATTGGGCTCTAGTATAGATACAAAAGTATGAATGAACGGTTTTTTTTTATCTGTATCGTGTAGGCATTTTACATACATAAGTTGCACATGAACAAACATCAAACATTGTAATCGCTTATTTAAACTGTTGTTTTATTTGATAATAGCTGTTCCCTGCGAATTCGTCCGCGTGGAGTTTGTTACGATTGGATTTTATGGGTTATAATTTTTTTGCGCGGAACCCTAAATAACTTTCTAAAATAAAAGTTAAGTCTAAGCGTAAACCTAAGTTACTCCTTATAATATTAGCTATCTGCCAGTGAAAGTCCCGTCAAAATCGGTCCAGTCGTTTCGGAGGTTAGCTGGAACAAACAGACAGGCAGACCGACAAAAATTTTAAAAATTGTCTTTAGTTTATAAGTAACGTATATACTTTCATATATTTCATATTTTATATATATTTTATCATATTTTATACATATTATATATTTCATAGTATTTATTAAAAAGCTGTTATTTTGACATTACAAACAGACACTTCAATTTTATTTATTTGTATAGATTTTCACCTGCCGACAGTTCCTTTTTTCTCAAGGTTGGCTGGCAAAGAATACCATAAAGACCGTTTATTGCAAACCATAGATTGATTGGAATAACATAAGCCTCCCCATAGATTTTTTAGGAGTATTGCGGCAACACCGACTAATAATCAGCGGTATAAAACAAGGCGCCAGGGGGCGCCCAGCGGCAATCTTCTTTTAAAAGGTCTTACCATTGTACCAGCAAAGATATTAGCAAGTCATTATATCATTTTTACCAGCGACCGTATTTTATTTTATTCTATTACGTCCATTTGTAAACAGGAGGATATTTCCCATATTTGCTACGCTTGGCAAACCAGTTGGCAACCCCAGTTTTTTTATTCAGTTGTTATCAGGAAGATGCTGCTGTCCATCTCCTGTTTCAGCTTCCCTCTGTCGCCTCTTACTACACTACGGATGATATGGGCCAACGGATGTTCTTGTACCGCCATTACACAGTTAATAAACCTTTGATAAATTAAATTAAATTTGTTTTTTGTTTGTCCTATATAAAAACACCACATTCATGATCAAACTTATAGGTACACTCTCTCTACAAGATGCAGAAATGTAATGTGATCTACCTTATATTAAACAAAAAAAGTGCCAGTAAGATTACTGGCTGTGTGAGGTATTCCATGTCAGTCCTCAGAGGTGACAACGCACCTGTCGCCTATCTCTGCTTGAAAATGACTGCAGGTGCCCATGGACTGGCGTAGCTACTTACCATAGGGTAGACAGTAAGTTTGTTTGTCGCTTCATTTTTGTAAAAAAGAGCTAAGGAAGAATTATGCTAAGAGTGTTTGCGTGACAGAATTCGTAATAAAGATATATGCAGTAGAACCTGGGTAACTGATATAGCGTAACGTATCATTAAGCTGAATTGGCAATAGATCGCCCATGTAGCTCAAAGAACCGACAAGTAATTTGGAAGATAGTTTGTCGATTGGCATCGTCGTACCAGCAAGGATAGTGTAGGTGGCCCGCCACTACATTAAACGACAGTTTGTGTTTTGTAGCATCTTTGGGATAGACTTATGTATATATATTTCAAAAGTTTCTCTTAATGTAATGTAATGTAAACATATACAGGTTGTTTGAAAGATGGGTGCAAAGCCTGAAGGTGATGATACCTTAAACCATTTAGAACATATCAGGCTAAATTTATCTTAGACGAAGTCCGCTCCTTTTTAAAATTATGTTTCTATGGTTTTCAACAATAAAACTCATTTTTTTACTCAATTAATTTCTCATAATGTCCAGTAACCGTGGTAGCTCAGATGATTAACGCTCGCTGTAAATACCCGAGCAACCCGCGTTCGATCCGCGACGGCCGCATTGAAATTGTTAATTGCAATTTTAAGTGCTGATTTGCCGCGTGCTCGGCGGTGAAGGACAACATCTTGAGGAAACCTGCAAGTCTGAGTCTGAAAAATAATTCGTAGACATGTGAAGTTTGCCAATACGCAAAGAGGCAGCGCGGCAGACATTTCCTTGGCCTAAAACGCTCTCAGAAATGAGAGGAGGCCCGTGGCCAGCAGTGGGATGTATATAGGATGTAACCTTAACTTTTTTTAAGTGTCCAGTAACAGTTGTTATGTTATTATTTTTTGAGGTTTGAGATATCTTTATTTCTCATGAGAATTTACAACAATTCACTTACATGAGAAAGTTTAAATACTTGCAAACAGATAATAATCTTATCCTTATTATATTATTTTTTATTTATGTAATATGTGATTACTCACGCAAAATAATTTCCAAGCATTTTCATCATCAGAAAAACATTCTACGCATATTTAAGTTTAAGAAACCAAAGAAATATTAAGGAAATGTGTTTATGCCATCGTAAAAAAATAGCCTTTCTTGTTCAAATCTTTTTAAAAACATGCTTAATTATTGCCCTTTCTTTTAAAGTATAATTTACGCAGATGTCTCATCAACTCTTGGAATAAGGGTGTACAAAACAAATTGCAGATGAATATTTTTAATTTTGAACAGACCAATAAAAGAACATTTTTTCGCAAAATAATTTATTTTTCGTGTTCAAAATGTTGACCGCGATTTCTAACGACAACTAACAAGTACGCGTTTGTCCTCTCACTTCTGTGGTCATAATTTTAATTTTCATCTCCTGCTTTTTATTAAACTTCAAAATCCGCATGAATTCTTCCCATTAACTCCTCTCTGTTTAATATTTCCACATGCATGTAGACAAGCTTCTTGGTCCATCACCAAACTAAAAAATACACAGGAGTTGAATCAGGCTGTCGACGTGGTCAAAGTATGAGGCCATCTCTACCGATCCAGTTCTTTAGGAAACAATTATCTAAATGTTCTCGCACATTTAGAGTCCAATGCGCTAGACAACCATCTTGCTGAAAGATTGGTTTTCTCATTGCCAATTTAATTGCGTTGCGTATTTCGACCTCGTCCAGAAGTGGTAGGAAGTGGGGACCAATCAACGTTCGGCCGATTATTCCTACCCACACGTTTACTGAAAACTTCCTTTGAAACGACAAAAGTCGCTTGCTTCTTCCAATGTGGATTGCTGTCCTTGCTAGCCCATCGATGGAGATTATGAATGTTGGTAATTCCTTCTGTACAAATATATTAAATATCAAACTACATTGATGCTCTTCCATAATAATTAACCTGTTTAAGAGAAATTTATATAATATAATCAATTACTACATTGATCCGCTTCCATCATAAATAACCAGTTTAAATGAAACTCTCAAGATAATATTAACTGCTTTATTTGTTACTCATTTGAGGCTACCGAAAGGTGGCTTAAACTTAAAAAGGACATAATTTTGTAACGGATCAGTCGGTCGTTGGTCAGTTTCTATTAACAATTTCCCACTTTATTTCTGCATGCTAATGCGCTCCCCGGCGTCCGTCGCCATTCATTATACATTCTGTTGCAATCTACAGGTCACTTCAGTATCGTGATATAAACGTATCGAAGCTTCACAAATTCTATATTTGATAAATATAGAATTTCTTTAATACACTGTAAATGTCAGTTTATAAAGTATCTACAAAATATAAATATAATATATATCTATCTATTAATACCTGAAAGGAAAACTTTATACTCTTTTTTGAGTACTTATGTCACAATAATAAATTTACATACAAAATAAAATAAAGCGTTCATTGTTTACGTTCATACTGCCAAGCTCAACCACATAATTATCATGTCTGTCATTTGTTTACATTCATACCGCCGCCAATATCAAGCCAATATCAAGCACTTCATAGTCTATAGCCGAGGCGACTCATACGTGATGTAGCTGCAGCGTAGCCTTACCACGTTTATATGACATGTAACGTGTCGTAAACAAAAAAAAATATGAGGAAGAAGATAGTTAAAAAGAAACCCAATAAAATAAAACGAAAACAATATATGTAATATAAAATATGGAATAAATCCTGGGGATTATTGTGATAATATTTGATTTACAGAGCGAAATTATTTTACATAGACCGTATATATACGTCAATGTGAATACATACACAAATATATATACACGGTAATATATTAAAGACTATGAAGTGCTGTTGACACCTGTTTAATGAATATCGTTGCTCCGGTACATTCACAGCCGGATTTCCTTGTGCCAAAGTTGTACCGACGCGACGTGACGGTAGGCTGTTTAAAGGTAAAAAGAGATTAATTATAGATACATATTATAAAAGTATTTCGACTTCACAGCCTACCGTAGAAATTCATAACTCTATTAGGCGTATCTCTAATGACACAAATTTTTCACTTTTTTTCGGAACTAAAGCATTGTCATGCACTATTCAAAATTGTTTCCCTAATAGTGAAAAGAATTGGCAATAATTATTTACTTTCGCGTATTTCCATTTTAGTTTTAATTAAACTATAAATAAATAAATTACGTCTCAACTAAAATAATTTATCTCGACCTTGTACTATATTTGATTTAAAAAAGTAATTGATTTGAAAGTAATTGATGGCGACTTAAAAATGCATCCCGTATTTTATTCTCAGACGATATCCTAATGGTAATGTCGAGACTCTTGAAAGCTTTCGTCAGAAGCATTTTTCGTCAATCCTTCTCAGAATTTACCGCTGACTCCCAATATTTCTATGTTCTGCATAGAACATAGAAGTATTGGGACCTTAACAAATTTGTGAAAAAAACTCTTTTTTTTTTATATGATGAGGGTGACAAACGAGCACACAGTCAACCTGATGGTAAGTGGTTGCTGTGTCGCATAACATCTGTTATTGCGGTCCCGAACTGTAGCTGCTGCAACCTCCCTAACGCGATGGGAACGATGATCTTGCCGCACGGCTTCCATCTCCAGTGCATGGGTCAAGGCGTCCTTAAGCGTCTCGTGGTGCCCGAGCCTCACAGCAGCTCTGACTTCAAGGTCGCGGATGCCGTCGATGAATGTCTGCACCAGGTTCCCTACAATGAACGCAGGTACAGACTGGTATGCTTTTCGAACCAGCTTCTCTACCTCAAGGGTCCATTGCTGCAGGTTTTCGTCACTGCGTTCGTAAAGTGACACATTTATTCGTTTTTCTCTCTTATACCCTAAACGTAATATTTATATTTTTTTTATAGGATAAGGGTGACAAACGAGCACACAGTCGACCTGATGGTAAGTGGTTGCTGCGGCCCATAGACATCTACATCTATCCTCTATTACAAATCAAAATGTAGATGCGTTGTCACCCGTGAGGACTAAGATGGAATGCCTCATTTCCAGTAAAAAGGGCCTCCGGCCACCTGCACTCACCAAGCGAAACGCAGAGGTAAACCTCTACTTCACGCTGGTTTTCTGTGAGGTCGTGGTACCACCCCGGTTCGAGCCGGCCCATCCATGCGACAGCAAAAGCTGCCGCGTGGCTCTACCACTGTCCAAAAGCCTTAAGAAGCAATTATGTCATTTTGGCGGCACTGGCGGAATTACAATTCAAAGTCTTAATGATCTTGTAAGTGCGTCTGCCAGTGACTACAAATTCTTTATGACATTACAAAATTATGTAATTTATGCTTTCTGGTAATGTTAATCTATATTTTATACCCTGCTTAGTTAGATTACTAATAAGTCATTGCGCGCTCTGACGTGCACGATTGACTTATCAGTATACTTATCAAAAATCAAAAGTCTATTATATGGGGCAAGATTTTGTGTCTTCGAAAAAGAGGATAATGATATCCGTCCTATTACCGTTGGGTCCACATTTCGACACTTAACTTCAAAATTAGCTTGCAGGCACATAATCTATATCCTGAAGACAAAATTTCAGCCTACTCAACTAGCCTTGGGCACTTGGGTGGTTGTGAGGCGGCGGTACATTCAGTGCGTTCATTTTCAACAAACTCTGATGTAGATGTTCTTGTGAAGGTTGTTACCTAAGAAATGCCTCTTTTCACTTTGGAATTCAACTCATTATTTCAAATTTCAAATCCAAGCTAAATTTCTGGTACCTGGACGACGCGACGGTACACTTGGAGGTAGAACAGATGACGTCCTCAGTAATCTTACTCATATTTTTCAAAATTTAAAAAATATTAATCTTATAAATGCCAATAATTGTAAAATATTTATTACATATAACAGAGATAGTTTAATTCAAAATTTCAATAATATACCCGCAGGAATAAAAACTGTCAATGCGAAATTCCCATTATTTTACGATAGAATCCTGTTTGATAAACAACATTTGATAATTTTTTAAACCACGTTGATTAATTGTGTTCCCCACATTGCTCTTAATATTTTAAAATATTGTCTTCTTGTGCCTAGATTTACGCACTTACTCCGCTCGAGTCCAGTCTGAAAATCTTAAAAAGCTATAGAAAAAAATTCTTAATTTAATTTTTAATCAAGCTAACTTCTGTGATGTCAATGCTGTTAGTTAGCCTATGCGGCTCTCACAACTACATCGGACTCAGGGCTTATTTATTTTAGTGCAAAGTTGCGAACACGACGTTACACTAAAATCGATAATCTTGGGGGAATGGAATAATATTCCGTTCAGTTCAGTGATCAAGTTAATATAACATAAATGAGTTGTCTAACGGCCGGCCGAACAGGGCGTGGCGGGCCCCGGCTCTGACGGCTAACTCGTATCGTTCGATGTTCTGGGCGTTGAGAACTGCCCAGGGACGCGGGTGTACGGTGTGTACGTAGTGTGGAGGGGGGTGCGGCGCGCCCGTCTGCAGACCCACTGCGTCCCATCCGTTGTAGTCCTAAGTGTTTGTGGCACTAGGTGAGTGAGTAGGTAGTGTTTATGTGTGAATGGCCGACCACATTTCGGTCGTCGGCATCTAGCGGAACGGGGAGTTTTATTAGAACTATTTGCACGTGGTAGAGCCATGCTGCAACTATATTAGTAGTATAGTTGTAGCACGAATGGGTCGGCTCGGCCGGGGAAGGACCACGCTCTTCCAAAATACCAGAGTAAAATCGCAACTTAACACTGCTGTGTTTCGTATGGTGAGTGTAGAGAACCGGAGACCCTTTTTACTGGAAAACAGGCATTCTATCTTAGTCCTCACGGGTGACAACGCATCTGCATTTTCATTCTTTATTGAGGATAGATGTAGATGGCTATGGGTCACAGCAACCACTTACCATCAGGTGGACTGTGTGCTCGTTTGTCACCCTATCCTATAAAAAAAAACATTATGGGGCCTTCGGAGGCTTTCCGTAGTCGGAGTCGGATCGTATGTGGCCGCGTTTCCCACTAGCAGGTTGGGATGTGTCCCGGCCCTCTTGAAGTACCGCCGAGACATCTCCTTGAAGTACTCAGAGATCGTAGGAAGTTGACAGCCTCTGTGTAAGTCGGAGTTTCGCTAGTAGCACCGAGCTACGAATGAATATATTTTGGACGACTTGGAGGTCGTACAAGTGTCTATGGATCGCGTGCGCGAAAACTACGCTTGCGTAAGACATGATAGATGTTATGCATGTTTTTAAATGTGGAGCTTGTGTCTTAAGGACATTTTGCTCTTTCTGTTAACTAGCGGGTGGAGGCGGCTAGTGACGATTTTGGCAGGATTGCGGACATTGCGAATGTGTTTCGCGAATGTCTCACCGTGGTCAAATATGACCCCTAGATATTTGGCCGTTGGTTGCCAGGGAATCTGGCGGCCTAACGATTTCTTGGGATTTTTTTATTGTCGATTGAGAGGGTACGTGGTTTGAAAATGTATTATTACACTTTTTTCAGGATTTACTTCGATTCTCCATAAGCGAACCAATCGCCGCTAAGCTGTTGACTGCTGTTTGGAGCATCTCGGTGAGGATTCTTTTATTATGACGGGCAACGTAAAGTGCCGTGTCATCGGCGAAAAGAGCAGTTTTCACTACTGGGTCCTTAGGGAAGTCACTCGTGAAAAGTGTGAAGAGTATTGGGGAGAGGACGGAGCCCTGTGGGACTCCAGTCTTGAGGGGACGTTCAGTGGAGCAAGTGTCCTCTATTCGATACCGAAAGTGGCGATTACCAATAAAAGCTCTGATGATGTGGATGAGCCTATCAAGCACGTTGAGTTACAGCTTGAAAAGCAAGCCGACGTGCCAGACTTTGTCAAACGCTTTTGCGACATCGTAGAAGAGGGCACCCATCGAAGTGATTCTACGACTTTTTCTTGAGAGGTGAACCCTTTCAGAATGTATTCTGTAAGGCGATGCAGCTGGTCGGTACACGGGTACAGTTCGGTTCTAAAACCGAACTGCTGGTCTGGAAGAAGTTTATTAGCGAAAATGTATTTACAAAGGCGATTCAATATGAGTCGCTCGTAAACCTTCCCCAGTGTGCTGAGAATGCTGATTGGTCTGTAACAAGAGGCTAAGTTGCGTGGTTTCCCTGGTTTCGAGATTCCTATTACATCTGCATCTTTCCAGGCATCCGGGAAGGAGCAGCTGATGCCATCGGAGCTGGATGCCGATTTCTTTTTGAGATTTGTTATTGCTTCTGTGACTTCGTCGACTGTCACAGGCTCTAAGAGGTCTCCCGCTGGTGGTAGTGCAGACTTACGCTCGACCTCCGTTTCAACCTCTGCAAGGTGAGCGGGATCTATCGGTTCGCTACGGGGCGTACATTGGCTCTCTAAACTGTCCGCGAGACTTTCGGCCTTTTCAGTGTCGTCAAAGGCGAGGTCAGGGTTTCCTGGTCTAATGAGTGGCGGCATAGGGAGGATTTTTCTACTTTCAGAGCTCGGGTCAACTGCCAGAAGGCTGTTTGTGATGGCTCGATGTCCGTCAGCAGATTATCCCACTTATCATGGCTAAGCTCTTTGATGCGCTGTTTAACCTAGAGGTGAGGTGGGCCTATACTTTCAATCAACAGCCTGGACTCAAGCTACTTTAACTATAAAATTTGATAGTATAAGTGTAAGAAATCTTTCGAGCGTTGCATTGCTTGCTTTCCTTGCTTCCATGCATAGTGTCAGTGATTTATGTAACGTAATTTTAAATAATAAAGTAGACATGACAAACTCTCTGTCCCAGCAAATATGTTCCACTGGAAGTTAACCAACAAAAATATTGGGAATGAGATATTCCGTTGGTACGGCGTGTGCATAAACTTTTGTTTCATAACTTCTATAGTGACAAAGATCAGGCCCGCCTTCTAGCTATTTCGTCTAAAGAATCTAGCCACTGGCTACAGGCTTTACCGTCAAGTAATCTCGGCACATTACTTGACGGGGAAAGCAAGGGCTATATGCAATATAGCCGTAGGAATACGACTAGGAGCAGTGATATGTCAGTGCTCTTGTGATAGCAGCATTGATGAATGTGGGCTCGATCGACTTTCATGTAAGAAAATTGTTGGTAGGTTTTCCCGTCATGATTCTTCGAACGATGTCGCCCGAAGAGCTCTTGTCTCTATAAATGTTTCTTTGGGTTTAGAGTCTTATGGAATATTTAGAGACGATAGCAAGAGACCTGATGATATGATTTGGCCCCTTGGGAGAGAGGTAAAGCCCTATAGTGAGATGCTACTTGCATAGGCACTTTGGCAGCCTCTGATCTCAGGGGTACCTTATTTAGAGCCGGGACAGCATGAAAAGCTGAACAAAGTAAGTGCCGCAAATATGATTAAAAACATAATGATAATAATATATTTTTACTTACTTTAAGTTGAATTTATTTATTAATTCATCAATACTTAACTTACTTATACTTCGTATTATAACTTACGTTGCATCTACCTATAAGTAAAAAGAATAAAATTATATTGTCCTTTTACGTTCGGCTTGTCATTTAGAAACCACGGTTTGTAGTTCATAAGTTTTCTGTTATTGTAACAACTTTGTTTCAATGCTATAAAGAGTTACCTATCTATATATCTTCTTATACTATATAATAATAAATACCTCTTCAATTACATTGCTTCCGATTCCGTATATATGTATATTATCAAATCCGGAAGAATAAAATATTTTGTTATGTCTTTCAACGATAAGAATAAATATTTGAATATGCTAATTACATGAAAACATTTTTTCGTAACGGAATCTTATCGCAACATAGGTATAATGTCTACATCACCCGCTGTCAGTCAGCACTGCTGGCCTCTATATATACTAGGTCAGCATTAATAAAATAAGTCATTTATAAAAAAAAAGCTAGCATTATGAACATAATTATTGAGCTATTATGTACTACGTACTAGAGGCGTTAAGTTACGCTGTCCCATTGCGCTGCGGCTATATCGCCGCACTTTAGGCCGGCCACATACATACGAAATTCCGTTTCATGATTCCGTTTCGGAAACCCCTTTCGGGATTCCATGAATACATCACACACATAAGTTTATTTCTGTTCGGAATAACAAGGGTCAGTTGAGATACGTTAGCCATTGAGTCTAGATATTCTGCCAGCGAAAAATGACGACTATTTTCTGATTGCAATTCCATTGTCGCTGGATCATTGTTACTGGGTGTATCCCCCTATCACCATAAGCTTGCAATATAGTCAATATTATGTAAAAAGATATATCTATCCAGAGATATTTTTTTTTCAATATAGATGTCTGTAAACCCTTTTGACGAATTATTAAACAAACTAAGATGAATGGTTACGAAAAGCTATACACATATAAGATTAAATGTAAAAACGTACATAAACACACCTACTTGCATCGGTTGTGTGACGAACACTGAGCGCGTTCCGTTTTCTTTTTTGAATTTGCGAATGTGTGTTGCGACTCATACAAAATCTATGAAAGACTTGCATTCGGAGCGGCTTCTTTCCGTTCGGGATTCCGAACGCACAACGGTCTTTTTTTCGAAATTCCGTACGGGAAATTATCGTACGTTTGTGGTGGGTCATAGATTTTATATGGACATGCTGCGTTCCTAATTCTGAATCGGAATATCGAAACGGAATCCCGAAACGGAATTCCGTATGTATGTAGCCGGCCTAATATTATAATCTATGGTCGCTCGCTAGGCGCTACTGAGTTGACACGGGCTGTGTTGATTATTTAAAAAATGCTTGATAAAATATGCCATAATGGGTTTTAGATATTGCACAAATAATTCAAGAAATGTTAGCAAATACCAAGGAATAACCTTTCATCGGTGAGTAAGATACTTAATTAATAATAAAGTATTATAGATTAATAATCAAACAAATTATTCCTGAGACGCCATCTCCGGTTATAGAATATAGATTATGAAATTAATTTGTTCAGATGCGATGATACTGTAGGTAATTAAGTTTCGGAAAACTTGTGCATAATATAATGTTGTTTTTTTTTAGAAACAAATAGAAGTATTCATAATTAGGCTAAATTTCTGGTAGTTAAATTTGCTGATTATTATTTTATTTTATTTTTAGGTTTCCACGTCTAAGCCATGAAAACAGCAACAGAAAATATTTATGAACGGCTCTTATTCTAATCTAAATAAATATATTTGTATATTATACGTTATATCAATAATTTTTGTTACACATACATTTAGTATGTTTTTTATATTTTACATAATGTAATAATAACCTTTTAAAATAATCAAATAAAAATATCATTAAAATGTAATTCTGATATAATATTATGTAATATTATATTAAATTAGCACATATTATGTGCAAAATAAATTACATTTTTTTTAAATTGTACTCGATATAATTTACATAAGTAACAATACAATCTATTATTACAAAATGATCATTCTGCCTACGCATAATCTATGATAAAAACACACCGCGCATGCGCCACACTACTCTTCCCTGCGCATGCGTGATGACATGAGTGTAGCGCACATTTTTTGTTTCTAGTACATATTACTCCAATGTACTTAAAAGAGAAATTTTCCCAGATGATAGCGCTCCTTTTCTACCTACAAGTCCGTATGGGTTATTACAATACAGATGTGCTACGTCAAAATTACAAAAATATGGTATTACCTCCCTATTCTCAATTTCGTATTTAAGTAATTTTTAATCACGTTATTGGTATTTACTTCTTTTTAAAACTTAAAAATTACAATAATAACGGTCGTGTAGTTTCGGATTTGTTTACCAACACAGGCCGCTCGCCGTCATACAATATGCAAATCGGACGAAAATCGGACGACTAATCCGAGTCTATATCCGAGCTATCGTTATATGTGTGTGATATTGTTAGCTTATTGCTTTAATTGTTATGTGTGAGTTTCGTAGTGACAGGCGATTGTTTTTGTGTGCGCTGATCCCCCCCCCCCCCCCCGCTCCCTGTAAAAAATGACAGACGGTGAAGTTCTGTATCGGGGAAAAATACTAACTCCCCTCCGGTCCGCCGGTGGCCCGTGTTGCTCTGCGTTTATATTTATTAGCGTCAGCGATTGTAAAAATTCAACCTGGTCAACCCCGGAAGGGAAATCAGTCCGTAGTATTACAACAGATCTTTGTCGCCTTTCTTGAAGAACAAAACCACCGCACTTCTGGTTCATTTGTCTGGAGTAGAGCCACCATGCGGGAAGGAATCTAACAGCTTCTGAAGTATTTTAAGTACGAATTTTCCGCACGCTTTCAGAAACTTCGCTATAATTCCAACCTCACCCCGGACTTTCTGTTTTAAGGTGCTCTAGAACCATTCTCCAACTAGAACCACACACGTACGGTAGTTTTCCGTTCGAAATTTTGCGGGCGAAATGGGATTCCGAATGTGTGTGGCCGACCCGTTCGGAATACCGAAACGGAATAGCAAAACGGAATTCTGTATGTATGTGGCGGGCCTTACTGCATGCATTTGGAGATCTGTCCGTACAGTTAACAGTACGCTGTCACATCTGCTGACGGCTGCTTTTTCATTTTCCATCTTTCCACTTTACAGTTATAAGATTGAGAGTGATCGGAGAGTTTTTTGAGTATTTGACCATGGATCTGATGTAACATAGCTCCGATTGCATGAACAGTTTCCACGAGCTTTTTTATATCGTCTACTGTATTGCAATCTTCTAGGCACTGAAAACTATCAAAGAGAATATAACGATTACGTGATATGAGCTGTAAGTTTTTGAGGCTTTGGATTAGAGCACGAGAAGGTCGGATTATTGCTCTCCAGCTTAGTGTTAAATTCGATGTGGCTTTAACCATTCAGCGATCGCTACCAGTTTTCACCAGGGACTGCAATAAACACTCTTCACTTACCATCAGGTGAATAATTAGCTTTTATGTCATTGTAACATTACATTATAAAATAATAATCATCATCATCGTCATTACAGCCCTTCACAAGTCTGCGTCCATTGACTTCCTGGATGTCTTGCCAGGTCCTTACGCCATCCATGAGGGAACGCCCTACAATTAAGTTTAATAAAATATTTAAAAAATCAAGCAACACTGGTTGATTATGAACTGTGATGATCGTAGTGCGAATACTAGGCCCTTTTTTATTGTATTATTATCGGTTTAATCTTCCGATTATGCAGACGTCTGGAAGTTGGTGAAAACTGAATTATAAAACTCCATTTCTGTCATACATCCAAGTCAAACAAATATATATGGGAAAACTACAGTAAGAACGTACTGATCTTTTTAAATAAGAATTACAGAAATAACAATAATAAGTAAGGTTTACGTTTTACGTACATATAAATAAAATTGAAGTGTCCGTCTTTAATATAGAAATAGCCTAAGCGAAACAGCTGTCTTATATTTTAGGGGGGATTGTTTGCATGCCATTAAAAGTCATGAATAAATTTTTAAATTGTCTGTTTATCTTTAACCGATTATAATGAAATTTCAGGAATAGATAGAGAGCAATGCCATGATAATTTATCCGGAAAACATGTACACTTTAATAAAAATACATACAATAAATGGTTCTTGATTATCTTAAATCTAAATAACGTCATATTAGTAGATCCTACCCAGGCGAAGCCGGGGCGGGTCGCTAGTAGTAAATAGAATAGCTTGCAAAGTCTTATTATACGTAAGTCCCTCCCCGCGTGCTCCGCATTCCGTGCAAAATCTAGTTCTATGCAACATTCCGTTTCATTATGTTGATGAATACCACTTAAACATCGGAAAAATGTCATATAAAGTTAAAACGTAAAATTACATCAATATGTGAACATGCACAATTGCTTTTTTTAAATATTATATTTAAAAGGAGAACAGTGCGAGAAAGGTACTGTTGGTACTGTCCTATAGATGACCAGAAAAACAATTAAATCATGTATATATGAGCAGGTAAAATAATGTGAGCATACACACATAATGACAAAACGCTAATTATATGGTCGAACTTTGACCAAACAAGATATTAGTAGAGTATTGGGCAGTGGGTACTGTATATATAGTAAAATTTAAGCAGTTTCGCTATTTGTCGAGAGCTATGCAACATCGGGACAACATATCCTTGTCGGGATTTTTATATGTGGATACCAGACACGGGTCACCGGATACCGTAAAGAATTAGTCAAAATTGCAGGACATGCGAGACATTTTTAATTATTTGTAGTACAAAAATTATCGATAGTCAGGATCGACAGGCGTTGACTTATTGATGAGGTTAGTGTCAAGTAAAACATACCGCTGCACCATTATCTTTATCGACATTTATTATTAATTTATTTTTTTATACACAACAAGTCACAAATAACTATATAATGACTTTCGTACCCTAATATCCCAAAAAACATAAGTAAAAAAGAGGGCCAAGATCGATACAATCGACATTCGGGGTCTCTGGCTGCCTCAGTAAAAGAATGAGATGAGTTCTAAGCAGTTTCTATAGATCTTAACATAGTATTGCTAAGATTTTTATCAACTGGTCCCCTTTTCACATTTATGTTTATGGTGGGATTATAAAATTTATTTATATCTCACCAACAACGATAACTATCGGGTCCAGAATATGTTGTTTTCTGGCACTAAACCAACATATTCTCGATTGTTTTTAACCTCCTGCGTACTTAATGAGCCCTACACGAATTTCGGTCACGACAAACATGACTATAAAGCATGAGCATGTTCGAAAGCACAGGTGTAGATACTCTTTATTTCCTCACTCTCATAGTCCGATGAGAAATCTGACCGGAAGGAAGTCAGGCGCAAGACCAACGGCTTCTTACATCACCTTCTTCCTCACTCCGATCTGCTACTGAAAATTTCTTGACAAGAAAAACCAAACACTGCTTTCACCAGTACCGGAATTAAAACGGAGTCACATGAACAGCAGTTGCGCTTACAACTACTAAACTAACGAGGCGGTTATCTATATATATATATATATATATATATATATATATATATATATATATATATATATATCTTTATATATAAAAAGTACGTGTCACGTTGTTTGTCCGCGATGGACTCCTAAACTACTGAACAGATTTCAATGAAATTTTGCACACTGTGTGCAGTTTGGTCCAACTTAAAAGATAGGATAGCTTACATCTCAATTTATAGTCGCAATACAATATTATTTTATTGAAAATTATTTGCCTATTATTTGACAGTCACAATAATTTTCTGTTAGCTCCAAACGATTCTGTCAGATGACGATATCTGTTGATTGGATTGAGTAAATTTTCAATAGATGGCGCTATGTTAAAAATACAAACGTTTAATATAAGCTACAATTTAGTAGTATAACCACCACGTGTTGCTGTAAGTATTCATCAGATGGAACCAATATTTTTATTGCTAATTTCAGGAGTTTTTTTGGGAAAGCAAATGGTCGTTCGGAAAGGGCAGAACAACGTCTGCCTGGTCAACTAGTATATATATATATTTAATAAAATACGTAAGAAGACCTGCCCCGGCGGGACATTGATTATTTTTGGTTTTTTGATTGGTTGCCAATGTAATTCTCGACAGTAATAATTTTATTTTGACTGTGACACGTTATTGTTTTCAGATTTTGAGTAATACATGACGAGAACCTATGTTGTCATATCCCGAATGGTACCCAGCTGAGTAGGATCTATCAATTGATCTTTTTGGCGGAGTTGGACTCACCTAGTCTAACAATTTGTTCTAGGTAAACATATTCGTTAAAAACTAGCGTAGTATCCTCAACAACTACTATCGTACTCGTAAGTATGACACGGATGTTATACAGGGTTATTTTTTTTAAATGTTATTCCCTAACTAGGATTTTCTACTGTATCGTGTAGACAGTTTACGCGCATAAATTACACAAGGATAAACATCCAGCTCCGGAACAAGTATTTGTAGGCCATACAAATACTTGTTCCGTGCGGGATCCGAACCCGCGGTCCCCAGCGCTAGAACTCATTGCTCAACCACTGCGCTACGGAGCCTTCATACCTTTAAAGTTTAAAGTATAGTATAGTCTTTGTCTTGTCTATGTTCATCTTAAGACCTATCACTTGGGAGACCCTATTGATGTCATAGAGTATAGTGCCCAGATACTCCATCAATTCTCCCATTATGACAGCAAGTCTAAGGTAAGCGATATATGTTATGCTATTGATGTTAAACCGTATATATTCTTTTTAGTTCAGTAGGTTAAAAACTTCTAAAGTAGTGGTGAAGAGTTTCGGTTTCGGTGATATAATGTCACCATGTTTTAGACCTTTTTCCGGTTGGAAGTGGCTGTACTTACATACTCTGGTTATGTTTTTTTTTTATACGATAAGGGTGAAAAACGAGCACACAGTCCACCTGATGGGAAGTGGTTGCTGCGGCCCATAGACATCTACATCTATCCTCTGTTACGAATCAAAATGCAGATGCGTTTTCACCCGTGAGGACTAGGATGGAATGCCTCATTTCCAGTAAAAAGGGCCTCCGGCCACCTGCACTCACCAAGCGAAACGCAGAGGTAAACCTCTACTTCACGCTGGTAGTCTGTGAGGTCGTGGTACCACCCTGGTTCGAGCCGGCTCATCCATGCGACAGCAAAAGCTGCCGCCTGGCTCTACCACTGTTAACAAACTTTAAATGTACTCGGATAGTCATCGAACAAATCCTCATGTCTATTATATTAATTCTGTATGTCACCCTGACATCGCAGAAGGGGCAGTAGAACAAAAATTTCGACAAAACCAAAGGTTTTTTCACAGTCAACATGCGCAAAACAAGGATAAACACACCATATGAAATAGCATACCACCAGAAGTAAGCAATAAGTTCAGAAAAACTTGAATAACGTAGTTGTGTACAGGTTGTTAACACAAAATAAAACTTCACACTTCACTCTTGCTCTTTGCGAAACTAACACTTTTGTCAAAGTGCTAAGAGTTTTTGTGGTCTGGAACTCATACTTGCATTTTTTTAAATCACATTGTTATGACTGCATAAAAAATAACTTATTTAGGATTATAATGGAACATTTCGAAATAGTTTACCAATGAATTTGGGGTTGCTTGTAAAATCACAAATTCCATACTAATTTAATTAATTTTTGTCTATAAAAATAGAGCCAACAATTTTCTTAAGTTTTACGTACATAACAAAAAACTAGTGAATTTGGAAATTTTATGAAAAAGATTCTGACATTGTGGTCAATATTATTATTAAAATGTACTATCGTTATTTTGAAATTTAAGGAATATTGAATATAATTATTTGTTTAATCTTAATCTAATATACAAAAATTTAATTTTATTTAATATTAGTTATTCGTTGCACTGCCATACCGTTCATCGGATTGCGGTAAAAATATTCTCAACTCTTACTGTTTGCACTTGCGCGAAGGTTATATATAATTAACTTAGAGTAGGTGGCGCGCGAATACCTTCAATTAGTGTATTATCATTCCTAATTAAAAACATAACTCTTCAAAATTATAAACGATATATTCACAATTATTTCTTCTGCGGCTGCAACGCGCCGGGCACCAGCTAGTTAAATATAAAATACCTGCTTTACAGATACAATGTAATTCAATTTAAAGTTTGTATACGTGTAACTATGTGGAGGTGGCGCGTGTGCAGGTCAGCGATGCAACACAGCTCGTGTCTCCCCTTCGGCCGCCCCATGACGCTCATAAAATTGTAATACATTTCTTCGCATAGAGTTGCCAGGATTAAATTTTCACTCGAGTAATGTATTCAGTGTAAGGACAAAAGTCGTTCAATTTTAAAAATATTTTCATATAAATAAAGTTAATGTGATATTTCGTCAAATATATTAAAAACTATGTTAAGAATAGATATCATATATTATTTATAGTTCATACAAACATGAAAGTGCTGCGAAAGTTGTGGGAAAGTAGAGTTAGGATGAAATCACGGACCCAATATGCGTGCAATTAAATACGCGTTAGAATATTAAATTATAAGTTAAGAATCAATTAAAGGGATGAGAAGAGTTCTGTTCGCAGCTGGAGCTCAGCAGATTAATGAATTTTTTTTGTCTTCTTTTTGTCGTCACACAATCTACGTATGAATGTAAGAAGATATAATAAAAATCTGCTTACTTCTCTTTAAATTGCCAATATATTTCTGAGTTTATACACCCATCTACAATACGATCATGTTAATGAAGAACTAAAATTAAACCTGAATTAAAATACTTATAAAAACCGTAAGAGGTTAAAGTACGAAATTGCCGTTTTATATTGCAAAGTTAAAACATCTTGCTACTAAGACAAAAAATTTGCAACATTTTTGCCATTTCGTGGGAAGAATATTTATGGCTTTGTATTAGATATCTTTGGATCTGGACTCTTCAAAGTTAATGAATGCATTTCGAACAACTTCCTAAGAACCAAATATTTTTCTTTGCATACATTTGTCTATTATAATCGGTTTGGGCTAGTTTAGGCATGTATGGAGGATTTCGATAGGTCTTGCGTTATCATGGAGCAATAATGGCTTAGATCGGCTGACAAGTCGGGGAGTTTCTCTAAGAGTTCCACCATAATTGTTGGTAGTTCTTTACAATAGACATATGCTGTTATTTATTAACCGGGTCGCAAAAATCTTTCGTGATTTTCTTTTTTTATATAGATTAATGGTGACAAACGAGCACACAGTCTACCCATAGTATATAGAGATGCCAAGTAGGTTATCTGCGGCCCAATCCCCGATATAATTGCCTACTGTCTCAGGGTTGTCACTATCACCAAATCATTAGTTTAAAACCCGGCCCTTGCCAAAGATAATACATCTCTGTATAACTAATTCAGTGATCATTATATCATAAAGTTCGACAATGGTTTTCCTAACAAATACATAAATGTATTAAGATTCAGAGCAGTATAATAAATGTATATAATAATAAAAAAATTGAATAAAGCGACTAAAATATTGTAAAAAAAAAAACATCGTACAATAACATAAAATTACTAACGCCTGCCTCTTAGACTGTAATCAATTTTTTGTTCTGTTGTTATTATTCGAACTTTGCTCTATTTATCTGATTCACAATTAGTCAATTACTTATTTTTAATTACGATTTTATAACCGTAAGTAGGTACTTAGTTACTATTCTTCCTCTGTCTGATAGACAACTAATACAACAAAAATAAGTAAGTAGGTATCTCATCGTCAAGTAAAAATTATATGCTATAATAAGTGACTCGCTTACGTGACGCGCGAACCTCATGCGGTGTTAGCCTCGACTGGCGCACTGAGAAATACTTCGAGATTGTGTCTAAGTGTGCGTGCGGCGCCTCATAGATACTATGGCGCACACATACAAGCCGCGCGCAGTGCGTTTGTATGAAGATAACGTACTTCCCCTCTCTTTATACTATGGTCTACCTGATGGTAAGTGGATACTGTGGATGTGTGGATTTTTACCATGAAGTGATCACCAAACAGTTACCATTACACTTTTATGGGTGAGCTTGAGCTTCACTTTGATCCGGTATTTGACTTGGGTGAATCTTTTGAGTGCAAAACTCCAAAATCCCTTTATTATTGAACCTATTCATCAAAGCAAGGTAATCTATATCCCGTGTTCATCATATGATATATGAACATCAGTTTATTCATAAGGCACCCATGTTATGACATTTTTATTTTATCCGTTTGGTGCAAATTAATCAATATTTTCGGTAAACTAATGTCACACCATGACCATAATCATACTCGTGGGTCATTCTTCAAGTTGAAGTTTCCACTACGAAATCGATTTGACCAAAAACGCAGTGTGTTCTCTTACTTAATTTAAAAAAATGCATATAGAATGTTAAACATTTGTGTAAAAAAAAGTTTGAATCAATAATCTTGGATAGTCCAAGTCTTAATTTTAATTATGTATGGAAAATTTTATTCGGGATTAATTTTAGTTTTTCATTAAAATAGTATCTTTATAATTTAACCCCTGTTTATTAAAACATATTTGAAACAGATTGAGTAACATATTTAGAAAATAAATTTCAAAAAAGTGTTAGCGTCAGCAGCTTGTTACAATTGACATTGAAATGTGTATTGTGTATGCATTGTATGTTATTTAATATTTTACAACAAATATTCAAGCGAAATCGTTATTCCAAACAATCCATATTCCATTTCAGTTTTCTAACAACCCACGTCAAAGCACAAATAATATATAATTATAGATAGATAAGTATCAATACAACAACACCCGTGTGCACTACAATCCATCGATATGCAGTAGTATAATAAAGCCCGCTTTTCACTATGGGATATAATGTAATATATTATATTTTATCTCGAGATATAAATAAATTAACTAATCAGATATAACATATATTAACATCTCACACTATAAATATTTTTTCGATCGACCGAGTGATATTGCCATATGTATTATATTTCGTCCTCTGTACCGCGCACACGGCGCGTCCACTGTACGGCGCCACTATGTCCTCAAATTCGTGTCTGTCATTACCGAATGAACTTTTGCGTAGTGCGTATACTCATTTGTATTCATAACTTTTCTTTGCAGAATTCATTAAAAGGTCTAAATTCACCATATTCCTCTCTAAACTTTATATGGTTTGATATCCAGTATCGACGCCTCTTGTTTTTACTTAAAAGTAACACTCATAAACCGAATTCTGCATCATCTTTCTCCGATAAACTGTCGAGGCTATCAAATAAAACAATATCTATTTTGTTTGAAAGACAATTTTGTTTGTAAACGATCAGTGCGGTGTAAATGTAATCCAATGACGAACGCACACTGGTTAAAGATATATCTCATTTTTTATAGGATAGGGTAACAAACGAGCACACAGTCCACCTGATGGTAAGTGATTGGCAAAAGATGGGGACTGACGCCAAAAATCATACTGTGGGTTTACAAAACTGTAATTCGGCCCATGATCACATACGGCGCTCTGGTATCGTGGACCAAAACAAACGAAGCCACCACAATTAAGAAGCTTCAGCGCTACCAGAGGCTGGCATGTATGGCTGCCACAGGCTGCATGAGAACTACGCCAACAGCAGCCTTAGAAGCGATGCTGGAGCTAACTCCGCTTCATTTACATATACAACAAGAAGCGACTTTAGCTGCCATCAGACTCAAGACCCTAAATCTTTTTAGTAAGAATAGTGTCCCTACAAGCCAAATGCGATAAGATTCCTAAACAATTTGTTTTTGATAAGAAGTACAAGATACAATTAAATGAAAACAGCCAGCCGGAAGGATTAAGCCCAAAAGAGCTTAGAGTTTTCACCGATGGTTCTAAAACAAATGAAGGTGTAGGTTCTGGAGCTTTCTCTGAAGACCTCAATATTCACATATGCACACCGCTGGGTACCTATAACACGGTCTTTCAGGCGGAATGTATGGGTATCATTCAAGCGGCCATAGCAATAGATGCTAGGAAGGTTAATGACTTCCCCTTCAGAATACTGACCGACAGTAGGGCGGTACTACAAGCTCTGAGTTGCAATGTGGTGAACTCGGGACTAATATATGAATGCCATCAACGATTAAATGAGGTATGTAAAACCAACAATGTGACTCTGCAATGGGTAAAGGGACACAGTGGATCCAGAGGCAACGGTGCAGCAGACGAACTGGTCAGGAGCCTTTGTTAACGTTCGTTCACTGGTTCGTAGACACTTCACTAATCAACACGCTCAGCTTTGGAAAAATCTAGTAGACTGTAGACAAGCTAGGGAGGCCCTGCATGAAATAAACAGTCGCTTAACCAAAGTTTTAATGAGACTGAACAAGCCGCAGATCAGGATAGTAACAAGTGCTATCACAGGACAGGAATGTAACAAACATTTGAATGTAACAACCTTTTACAAACATTTATTTACTATAGGTGTTACAGATAGTCCCCTGTGCAGGGCATGTATGGGGGAGGAAGAAACGGCGGCCCACGTGCTACTGAAATGTCCGGAGGTCGTTACGTACAAGGCTAAACATCTCGGGACGCCGTGATCAGTCCCCGAAGTTGCATGCAACATCAAAGGACTGTTGAGCTTCTTCGGGGAGATCTCATGGCTCAAGTAATCACATTATTCCTGCCCACACGCAAAATACGCGCATAGACGTGGAGTTGCAGAAAACAGCCCGTCGTGAACTAAACTAAACTAAACTAAGTGATTGCTGTGACCCATAGACATCTACATTTATCCTCAATAAAGAATCAAAATGCACATGCGTCGGCACCCGTGAGGACTAAGATGGAATGCCTCTTTTCCAGTAAAAAGGGTATCTGGTTCTCTACAATCATCATACGAAACACAGCAGTCTCAAGCTGCCATTTTACGCTGGTATTCTGTGAGAGCATTGTCCTCCCCGGTCGAGCCGATCCATTTGTGCTACAACTATACTATTAATATAGCTGCAGCATGGTACTACCAAGTATAAATATCACAGTGTGAAAGCCAATCGCGAGATATAATATATATTATATCACATAGTGAAAAACGAGCTTAAGTCTACGACTGCAAGCACTCGTCGGAACGCCTCCGCTTAAAATGTAACTGCTGCGTGGTGCGGCGTATATTTAACCCACTGTAACTTCCTCTAAACTCTAAAACGTTAGGAATCAGCGCCGATATTTTACTTACATACATTTTAAATATTGCTTCATCTATTATGTTCAATAACGAATTAACAAATTGCTATAGATGTACTTAATGTACCCACTGGATGCATCTTTACCTAAATATGTTGTTGAAAAACTAAAATTAAAATAAATGAAAGCTCTTTATTTTTCAACTTAAGAAATTAAAAAATATATTAACATTTGCAGCATGTTTACAAAGAGTTTAAATAATTAGTAGATTATCACTGCGCCTTTTCTACAACGAAACCACATTATAAAAAGCTTACAATTTTACATACTACTGAAGCTGCTGGCCAATGTGGTAAAACAATTAGTGACCGACCGAAGATTCGGTTTCGGTTTCGGTTTCTGCAAGTTTCGGCAAAAAAATCTAGTTTCGGTAATAGTTTCGGTTTCGGCAAAAAATCTGCCGAACCTTCGGCGGCGCCGAAACTCAATGTTCGTGGAGTGTCGTGCGTCGTTCGGATGAGTTCGCAACTCGTATACTATTCATAATTATACAGAAACAGAAACTTTTTTATTCATTCGTTTCATATTTCATTTTAAGATTAGAAGTCTCACAGATGTTGAGACAGCTAGATTAGTGTATTTTAGTTACTTTCATAGCGTAATGTCTTATGGAATTTTGCTATGGGGTAATGCGACTGATATTGAAGCTATATTTGTTTTGCAAAAGAGAGCCGTTCGGGCGATTTATAATCTAAATTGTAAAGAGTCCCTCAGACAAAAATTTAAAGAAATAAACATATTAACTTTAGCATCGCAATATATTTATGAAAATGTAATGTATGTACATAAAAACATAAATAGCTTTAATAAGAATAAGGATGTGCATACTTTAAACACTAAGAACAAACATAAGCTTGTAATACCAGTTACTAGACTCCACAGAATCAGTAATTCATTTATGGGGCATTGTATACGCTTTTACAACAAAATCCCAGAACATATTCAAAGTTTGTCAATAAACAAGTTTAAAAGTTTTATTAAAGAGAAACTGTACAAAAAGGTTTATTATAATATCAAGGAATACATGAATGAAAATAACCCCTGGGAATAAGGTGATCGCCACCATGCTGGTTCTATGAAAAATCATTTAAAATTGTATAAACGAAATTATTGTTAAGTGATGTTTGAAAAAAAAATCCCGCTGGGTTTCTTGCTGGTTCTTTCCAGGACAGAGGTATTTTCCGAACCAGTGGTAAATAAAAAAATGACTTTCAATAACAATTATGTAATAATCAATATTGAATAAAAAAATATTCTATTCTATTCTATTCTATATAGATTATAAATAATACTTAATGAAAGTCACCTTTTTGTTTAATTACCACTGGTCCGAAAAAATGCCTTTGTCCTTGGAAGGACCAGCAAGAAACCCAGCGGGACTTTTTTTTAAATAACAGCTTACAATCAGAGGCGTAGCGTGGATTAATATAAACGTGGGCGTTCCAAGGATCTACCCATTAGCTATATAGCCTACCAAACATGCTTTGACACGACATGCCTACTCATATCTATTAATTCCTGACAAGGTTCGTATTCCGTCAATGTAACAGTCGCAGTCTTTGAAGGTAGTTACAACGGCCTCGCAGTCGCACTTAAGAGGGGCTTCTTGTGAGGCCCCAAACAAACACACTTAAATTGTTGATTTTATTTTTCGAGCGTAAAAGTGATCAAATTAATTAGTCATCTGTGATAAAGTCTGGGGGCACCGCATTTTAAGGGGCCTCGCGAGTCCCCTTTAAGTGCGAGGCCGTAGACGAGGACCCACTTCGCACACGCCTAGCTACGCCACTGCTTACAATCATGTATGTAACACAATTAACAACACAAAACAAATTAAAAATAACATAGTAGTGATCACCTCAATCCCAGGGGTTATTATCATTCATAAATTCATTAATATTATAATAACCCTTTTTAAACAAACTTAGTTTATTAAAACTTTGAACTTTGAGCATGTTTTGTATATTTCCTGGGATTTTGTTGTGTGTATATTGTGTGTAAGTGTGTGCGTGTGATATATTAAGTTAATGCTCTCATTGAATAATATTAACAATATTGTGAACACAATAAAATATGTTCTCAATTAGCGAGTAACTTATTATGGGTGAAGTGTTGTTGATTTTTTTACAAAATTGAAGTAAAAATCAACAATTTAACGTTAAGAAATACTTTCTTAACGTTAAATTGTTGATTTTTACTTTAAAATTAATAAATATATCGCTACATGACTATTACAATTACTGTTTTTAATTAACATGCATTACCTATCTCTATATGAATAAACAACATACCAGATTTCAGTATACAACAAAAAAATTAACATGTCTAAAAAGTTTTGGTTTCGGTTTAGGCCGAAACTGACACCCAGACCGAAGGTTCGTTTTCGGTTTCGGTTTCGGTTAAAAATCCTGTTTCGGTCGGACACTAAAAACAATAGTGTAGCAGACTACTATAATTCGGTTTAAGGGTTATGATTGGTGAAATAGGAATATAATTATGTTATTCTATGACAAGCGCAAAAAGTAACAAAACATAAAAACAATGTAATAATGTTTCAAAGCGGCAGCGACACAACGTAACAGATGTAATTTTTAAAATATAGCATATACATTTTATTGAGTATCCGGGGTGTGACTCTACTATGTTTTGTATTATGATATAAAATTTTGCAGTCCACAGCAGACATTCCGTCAACATCCGCTCTGCCGGTAACATCGACGCTACCATCTACTCCTTCACGCAAACGTGTATTCCCATTACCATCCTCAAATGTAAGCCTTGATTTATTTGATTGTCCTTATTTCGCTTCATAGCAACAATTTATTTATTTTAAATCACACGCGAAACGTTTTAGCACACGGAAAATCAACCATCGATTAATCTTGATACACCCAGAAAACAAAAGTTACGTCGAATAATCGAGACAAATAAAGGTGTAATTACAAGCCAGCGTTTGATGATTAAGAGATTGCAATCTAAAACACGGCGATATAAGAAAATAAATCTAGAACTAAAACACATGCTAAAGAATTTAGAGAACAAGCGCCTAATATCTGGAGATCAAGCTATGTCTTTAGAAAACATGAATTTAACCACACAAGATTTGATTGGCAGATATAACCTAACATTACAATCAGGAAAAAAAACGCGTGCTAAATTTTTACTCTCCAAAAGCTTACGAATTTGTAAGAATAAAATTCAACACATGCTTACCTCACGTAAGAACATTAAAAAAATGGTACCAATCCATTAATGCCGAACCAGGATTCACAACAGAAGCAATAAATGCGATTAGAGCCAAAGTTAAAATCAGTAAACATTCCATTCTTTGCAATGTAGTAATAGACGAAATGGCTATTCGTCAACGCTTAGAGTGGGATGGCAAACGGATGCATGGCTATGTAAACATAGGCATTGGTAGTGACGTTGGTGCTGGAGATAGCTCTAAAATTGCTAAAGAAGCGTTCGTATTTTTAATAACAGCCATTAATGCATCATGGAAAATTCCAGTTGGTTATTTCCTTGTAGATGGACTATCGGGAGAACAAAAGTCAGCGTTAGTACTGCAGTGCTTGGAGCTGCTTCACTCAACAGGAATCGAAGTTATCTCCATGACTTTTGACGGTTGTCCGGCTAATATAGCTATGGCAAAAAAACTCGGTTGTTCCATGGAGGTTCATAATATGGTGACAAATTTTAAACATCCCGTTACAGGGAAACCTGTTAGTATTTTCCTCGACGCCTGCCATATGATTAAACTTGTTCGGAATTCATTTGAATCTAGTGGTAGTTTTAAAGATTTTAATGGGAACCAAGTGAAATGGTCACATTTAGTTAAACTAAATAATTTGCAGGAAAAAGAACATCTCCATTTAGTGAATAAACTTAAACGAGGTCACCAATTTTTTAAAAATCAAAAAATGAAGGTAAGATTAGCAACCCAGCTGATGAGCAACAGTGTTGCAGATGCGTTGAAATTTTGCTGCCAGTTAAAACATATAGAATTTTCAGATGTTGATGGTACAGTAACTTTTTCGAAAAGCTTGAACAATTTATTCGATGTTCTCAATTCACGGAATATGAACCAAAATTATTTTAAAAAACCTTTGTATTTTAGAAATAAAGAAAACATTTTTAATTTTTTAGGTGAAGTTGAAAATTATTTAAAAACTCTTAAACTTGATGACGGGCAATATGTAATAAAAACAAATAAAAAAACGGGCTTTATAGGACTATTAACTTGTATACACAGCTTAAAAGAAATATATATTAGAGTAATAGAAGATGAAAAGAAACTTCAGTATTTACCAGGCTATAAGTTTTCACAAGATCACCTTGAACTGACTTTTGGTCATATAAGAGCACATGGAGGTTGTAATAACAATCCCACGGCGCGGCAATTTATGTCGATTTATAAAAAACTTATAGCACATATTGAATTAAAAGATTTTGATAGTGGCAATTGCGTTGCTCTAGAAAATCTATCCATTTTAAGTTGTTCATCAGCCATTCAAAAAATTAATATTACCACCATGACGCCACTTTGCAATTACGAACCAGAGGAAGATATGAACAATCAAAGCTATTTTGATGAAATGTTGTCAAATTATGCTATTGATATATCGGAATTTCGACAACAAGTCGTGACGTACATAGCTGGGTCCGTTGCACATTATTTATTAAAAAAAATAAAATGTGATACATGTGTCTCTGCTTTATTGGGATCTGATAATAATGATGACCATGTCGATTTTATTAAATTAAAAGACAATGGTGGACTAATAATTCCAAGTGCAGATGTTATTACTATATGCTTGAAAGCAGAAACTATTTTAAAAAAACCATTTTTGGACGGCAAGATGGTAAAAATGCAAACATTAAAGGATCACTTTCCTGCGAGAGCCATGAGTCATTTTGTTGCCAAAAATATATTTGCGGATATTCAGTATCATCAGTATGATCAATCTCCTCTTGATAACCACATAGTTCAATTGATTAAATGCGTTTTGGAGAAGTATATGGATATCCGTTTAAATTATTTTGCAAAAAATGCGATACAAAAAGTAAAAAAAGGCAGTTTTTAAATAAATTTCTTCATTTTACGGGTCAATAAAATCGTTTCGTAGAGTTGCTGACAATATTAATTGCAAGGTACTGCTACAGATACTTGTTTAGTACCCAATATAATTAATTCTATTTTCAAACATAGTGTAAAGAATAAGGGTATTACACAGTTGACGACTATGTAAATATCATAAAGAAAAAATAAGACTCACCACTCTGTTTATTAAACTTATTTCTATATTAATATCAATCTAACTTAATCATTTCATAAGTGTACCTACGCTATAACCTCGATTAATTAAGTATTCTAACTGTTAATAGATAGCTCGATTTTATATAGTAAGTATCATTACTGTTAAATATTAAAAAATTGGTATATATCTATGGTTTTCTTTGCTACTTGTAATCCATTTTAATATATAAAAACAATATCGACAACTTCAAAAATTTTTGTCAATCCCTAGCATTGTTTACAGGGTGAGGGTCACACATCGGAAGTGCTTGCAGTGGTGTAACATTATGTATTCGAGTAAAATGCAGTGTAACCACTAAAAAATAAGGTTCATAATAGATAGTGCCCTACACACTTCATCGGTGTATTGCAAGTGTGTGCGAGTCTTATATCTATTTGTTTGCTTAATGCGTATGTGTTAAGATGTGGCGACATCGGTTTTGGAAGTAATCGGGCGCTAATTCATTTCTAGTGTCTTATTATTACGATTTCTGTGGGTCAGACAGAAACAGTGGTAGAGCCACGCGGCAGCTTTTGCTGTCGCACGGATGGGCCGGCTCGAACCGGGGTGGTACTACGACCTCACAGAATACCAGCGTGAAGTAGAGGTTTACCTCTGCGTTTCGCTTGGTGAGTGCAGGTGGCCGGAGGCCCTTTTTACTGGAAATGAGGCATTCCATCTTAGTCCTCACGGGTGACAACGCATCTGCATTTTGATTCGCAAACGAGGATAGATGTAGATGTCTATGGGCCGCAGCAACCACTTACCATCAGGTGGATTGTGTGCTCGTTTGTCACCCTTATTCTATACAAAAAAAACCTTGATCAAATTTATATGGGACTATATGAGAAGCCAGCTTTCAAATAAAAAGAAGAATCATCGAAATCGGTTCACCCAGAAAAAGTTATGAGGTAATAGTAACACAGATTAAAAAAATACAGTCGAATTGAGTACCTCCTTTTTGAAGTCGGTAAAAATATTTACTAAAGGAACCGTATCCGTAACTTTTAGTCCCGGCTGACAAGAAGAACGCTTCTTCTTTTTTAAATATCCCTCTGCGAGACGCAGGAGTGTACAAGCTTGATTGTAAATGTGGTCTCTCTAACAATTATTGTTTAAAAAAATTGTCCCGCTGGGTTTCTTCCTTGTTCTTCCTAGAACAGAGGTCTTTTACCGAACCAGTGGTAAAAGCAATAAAGCTCTGAATAAGTATTATTGAAATCTATATTGAGTAAAAATTATTCTATTTTATTCTCTTCATAGCTATGGCGTCATTCACTCAAATCGTACATGCAGCCAAACAGGATACTATAATCATAACGTTTTTCGGAACTATTGAAGATTAGCTAGCATTCAGCGCTGGGAAACACTCAAAAAATGCGTGCCTGTGGTTGTAAAATCTGAATCACGGGTATAAAATGGAGTGCAAGTGTTGAATCGGTAAGGCCAGATCACAAATATTTTAAAGATATGTTGAACCATCTCCAAGATATGATTACTGAAACAAGAAATGAGGCAAGACTTCTTCATAATGGCATTTTGTCTTACGATTTTCTGAAGTTGTTAGGATTTTGGAACGATGTAATCGCTTTCATAGACCGTGTCCAAAAGCGGCTCCATTACCTTTGATGTATGTATGTTCTATAATGCTGCCTTGAACATAAAAACCCGAAGGACCCAATTTATTTTAAATGAAAGAGAAAGGTGAATGATAAATGTAAAAATATTGAGAATTCTTTGCTTCGATGTTAACGCGGATTCGTTATACGAAGAAATATTGGCTGCCGCAACTGCGCATTTCCTACTGCTCACGATTGCAGTAAAGTTGCAGCCTATTTACGCTCCACTGCTGAGCACAGGCCTCCTTTCATTTCTAAGAGGGTTTTAGAGCAAGGAAATGTCCGCCGTGCAGACCCAATGCGTGTTGGCGAACTTCACATGTCTTCGAAATATTTTTTTTCTTATTACTCAGACATGCAGGTTTCCTCACGATGTTTTCCTTCACCGCCGAGCACGTGGTAAATCAGCACTTAAAATTGCAATTAACAATTTCATTGGTGCCGGCGGGGATCGAACCCAGGTTGCTCGAGTACTGTGAAGCTTACAGCGAGCGCTAACCATCTGAGCTACCACGGAATTGCAGTATCCATCATAATTTATGAGCGACATTTCAGTTAGATAGAATTACTGCTTTCATATTTGAGGGCTACAATAGACCAAGACTTATGGATCTGAGACGTGGTCTTTCACTGCTGGCCGTATGAGGACGCTCAAGGTCGCTGAGTGAATTATGGAGAGGGCTATGCTCGGGGTTTCTTTGCGTGATAAACTTAGAAATAAAGATATCCGTAATAGAACCAAAGTGGACAATATGATTAATACGGATTAGTAAGCTAAAGTGGCTGAACCGACAACCGATGGAGAAAAAAGGTTCTCGAGAAAAAGGTTCTCGAGTGGCAACTAGACGAAGGATAGGGTGACCCTCCACTAGATGGAGTGGCGACCTGGTAAGACATGCAGGAAGTAGATGGGTGCATGTGGCTCAGGACCGTGCTTTGTGGCATTCCTTGGGGAGACCTATGTTCAGCAGTGGACTTGTGAAGGGCTGTAATGATGATGATGATTATGAATAGATCAAGAAAGGTTATGGGATTATAAAAAAAAAACTGATTTTTAAATCATCATCTATGTGATGCGTCGTAGAAGGTCAGGAAGGTCCAATTAACGTCCGTCAACGGTTTACAGACTCACTATCGTTATATGATTTAAAATTAAAAATTTTGTACAGCCGACTTCAATATAAGCGACTTCAAACAGGTTATTTAAGAATAACTCAATAACTATTGGTCTGACCTTGATCAAATTCATATGGGACCACACGAGAACTATCAGCTTTCATATAAAAAAATAATCATCGAAATCGGTTCGCCCAGTACAAAGTTATGAGGTAACACACATAAAAAAAAAACATACACTCGAATTGAGTACCGTCTCCTTTTTGGAAGTCGGCAGAAAATAGAAAATTAATATGTATTTCTAAGATTTTTGTTATATTTAGTGCATCTTTTTTCTATTAAGATTACGATGGGATGCAACTTTGATGCGTGTCCCAGGCACCATTTTCGATTAGTACGCCCCTGCTTATATGACACCCACGGAGTGTTTATTTTTCAAAAATATGAGTTTAAGATTTCTCTTACGCCACTACCGCACGGCAAATTAATCAAGATAATAAAAGATTTCACATTGAATTTATCTTCATTTAATATTCAATTTGCTTTTTTACTGGTCATATTAATGTTTAAATCAATTTAGTTAATTTCGTTTTAGATATTTATATATCATACTTATTTTTTTTTTTCATAATAAATTTTTTGATGTACATATACATTTTCCCAAGAAATTATGCAATTTTATCCGCAGTTTCTTTGTCATAGTAGACGGTGCATGCTCTGACTACAAGTTAGACTGTTAATGCTGGTTTTCCACAAGGCTGTGTGTTATCACTTAAGCTGTTTCTTCTGCATATCTGGTTCAGTTTATGCCTAAGAAGATAATATTCGCCGACATATCGTTGAATGTCCAGTTCCGCGGTCACTCGGAAGAGAAGGCTAAATTTTCCTCTAAAAAGCTTCTTGCTGCACCGCTTGCAACTTTAAAAGGCGCAAGTTCGGCCACACTTGACATGCTTCTCTGGGCTGTGGCCACTTGTGACACATGACTCATGGCAGCATCCAGTGAAGATAAGCCCCCTTTCTCCCTTTAAATTTTTTTGCACGTATTCCAGCTTGTTCCTGCCATCCTATTTCCGACTTAATCCACCTTTAACTTTTAATGTATGCTAAGTGTCCTGCCTATCGCCATTTCAACCAAAACGTCTAAAGCTTCTACTTTGGTTTTTATAGTGATAAATTCTAGGCCTACATTTTGGCTGGCAGTAAGTAGCTCGTTAAACTTACCAAACCTATACTATAATATTTAGTACTGCTATAAAGATTTTTGAAGTAAGTGGGTCTCGTTCTTCTATCCTCTCCTTATTGTAGAGACAGGGCATGTTCGGTCTTATATTATGTTAAATTATTCGTGGGGAATATTTTGGTTAATTAGAGTTTTCCAAATACAGCTGTGCGAGATAGCGTAGCCTTAACAAAGTCGGCTTGTTCAATTGGGTAATGTTATTTGTCTTTATACGTGGTAGAGCCGCGCTGCGGCTATATGTTAGTTGTACCACGCTTTTTAGAACACCAGCATAAAATAGCAGCTTAATAATTTTTTGTTTCAAGAATTTTGTTAAAAAGACTAATATAAAGATATATTTCCTTATAACCTGTAGCTTGTGTTCTTTATTGTCTTTCCTAATTTGTATATCTATATTATTCTATACTATCTCTAAACTTAATATAATATAATTAAGTGGAACATTTTTTTTTTTGATTAAACACGCTAATCTAAACGAAACTACCTAATCGATTTAAATAATTCTTTTTGAACATGATAGCCAGATTCATGATAAATAGTGAAGGGTATTTAGCATTAGGCTACACATTTCAGCTAGGCTAAATATTGATGTTTGTTAAGCAAGTCAGAAGAAAAAGTGCTCCCGAACTGCTTTATCCGTGTGCGCTGGCGTAATGGCCAATGATACGTAAATACAATGTTCTACAAAAATATTGATCTTTCCTACATCTAAAAAAAATCCGCGATAACATGTGCCTATTTTTTATACAAAAGCCACAATATGGTATTTTGTGACAAAACATTTTTCAAAATTAAAAAGTGATTTATGAGCGTTATTATTAGGCATGGCATACACAATTTTATGAAGTTAAACTTTGTTCTTATAGCATGTTATCTGGACGCATAGTTTAAGAGCGAATGAAAAATTAATATAATTCATCATTCGGCTCGGCGCGCGAACGAGGCCTTGCCGCCCATTGAGAATCGAGAAAAACCAGCAGTGAAGAGGAGTTCACTGCTGGTTTATCTCCTAGCAAGGTCTCTAAGCAAGGTGTCATGTCGAACGGCTTGTGATATACACGGGTGAAACCGAGGGACACAACTAGTGTATTTTCTATAACATTTTCTGTACCTTTTTATTTTCATGTGTCAATCGTCTCTTATTCTGTAAATTATCTCATCTTTTTATAAGTATCTTTGTTACTTCACAAAACACTACTACTTAATGAGTTTTCATTTATATTTTTTTGGTCTTCTATACAGTTTTTTACATTGCTCTCTATTCTATTGTGTTACCCACACTTTCATTTAACCGTGACGGTGTAAGAATATCCACTACTCCATATCATTCCGAGGGTGTCCTAAGAGATGAAAATGAAACAAAAGATGGGCAGCAGCATCTTTCTGATAACAACTCTAACTTTTTAACAGTGGTAGAGCCACGCGGCAGCTTTTGCTGTCGCACGGATGGGCCGGCTCGAACCGGGGTGGTACCACGACCTCACAGAAAACCAGCGTGAAGTAGAGATTTACTTCTGCGTTTCGCTTGGTGAGTGCAGGTGGCCGGAATGAGGCATTCCATCTTAGTCCTCACAGGTGACAACGCATCTACATTTTGATTTGTAATAGAGGATAGATGTAGATGTCTATGGGCCGCAGCAATCACTTACCATCAGGTGGACTGTGTGCTCGTTTGTCACCCTTTCCTATAAAAAAAAACTCAAAATAATAAAAAAGTGGTTGCCAACCCGCTTGCCAAGCGTGGCAACTAAGGCAAATTCCCCCCTGAGTCAATCTATAAGGGTGGCCTATATTCAGCAGTGGAGTTTTATAGGTTGTAATGGATGGATGGATTTTCATTTTCATGGCAGCGGAAACTACACTTTTTAGATTATTGGACTTTTAAAAGCTCAATTTAGCTCTAATTGATTAACATCCAGACTATTTTTGCGCTCGTTTCATAATGAAAAGTGGGTACACCATTTTGACCCGGAGACGATAAACCAAAACATGGTGTGGAAAAGACCGTCTTCATCGTCCGAAAAACAATTGCTTCTGTCTTCTAGGATGCGGACGGTATAATAATGATCGACTATTTAAGTAAAGGAGAGACCGGAGATTATTACACATTATTAATTAAAACACTATGCGCAGAACTAAAGAATAAACTTTGAGGAAAATTGCGTGCTAGAGTGTTTTTTCAACATGGTAATGCCCCTGCCAATCGATCTAATGTTTCAGGCGCTACCATCCGCACTACTGAGTTTCAGTTCATTCAGCATCCACCATACTTTCCGGACCTATCTTCAAGTGATTTTACCCTTTTTACTCACCTGGAAAAGCATTTGCGTGGTATAAAATTCGTCGGCGGCGATGAGGTAATGTGTGCTGTAGGGGCCGTTCTCGGATCCCAGAATCAAGGTTTTTTTCAAAGGAATGAACCAACTTGCAAAACGTTATTCAAGGTGTATTAGCTTAAAAGGCCATTACGTTGAAAAGTAAATACAATTAACATATACTTATCCTAGAGTTTCATTGCCTTTCCAAAAACTTCCTTTTATTTCAATGTTATACAAATAAATGATTAATAATTTGATAAGAATGATCTTGGGTTATGAGTATATTTGTATATATATTTTCGTGAGTTTTCCCGCGCTGACAAGCCGTATCAGACTTTGTAAAGCAGTTTATGCACAATTTTTTTTATTGTGTGTCATGAACGAGCTTTCTCGTAGCGCTGTCTTTATAATATAAAGACAGCGCTACGAGAAAGCCATATATTATATGGTTTATTTCGCTGTAGAAAATTCGTGTGTGTATTTCTAATATTTGCTGGAAATAACAAGTCATGGGCTAACTAAAGGATGCTGACTTTTAGAATTTTGTGTGTATGCATGTGTACGCTATTTGTCCTTATAAAACATCTAAATCCTGTTGAACACTCGATCACGACAAAGGCAGCCAAACTATTTTGTCGGAACTATTAGAAATATTTTGTAGCAACAAAGAAGATTTCAGCTGAAATAGGCCAACGGGTAAAAGTAATGAATAAAGAAGCTGATTATCTTTCCACTCACTTTCGCATTGATAGATAAACAACTTTAGTCTAGCAACAGAACCCCCTGTACCTAAGTAGCTTTAAGATTACCCCGATCTCCTAGGTAACCGATAACACGTGCAAAATACGGGAACAGGAAAAGAAACATTATTACGGTAACTCATGAGTTTTTCACTTATACATATATTTTTATTATGTACCTATAAACGAGTATTTTTTTATAGGATAGGATGACAAAGGAGCACACTGTCCACCTGATGGTAAGTCGTTGCTTTGATATACATATTTGACATACATAGACATCTACATCTAACCTCAATAAAGAATCAAAATGCAGATGTGTCGTCACCCGTGAGGACTAAGATGGAAGCCTATTAAAGTTCACTGATGAACATAGGCCTCCAGCATAAATTGCCTTATAGGGGGATATTTGCCATAGTTTCTACGCTTGACAAGCTAGTTGGCAACCGCAGTTTTTAAATCTTTATTCATTATTAGAAAGACGCTGCTGCCCATCTCCTGATTTGGTAAGCGTGTATAGTAAATGAAATATATTATAGGATATTGTCGTGATATAACAGCGGTAGAGCCACGCGGCAGCTTTCGCTGTCGCACGGATGGGCCGGCTCGAACCGGGGTGGTACCACGACCTCACAGAATATCAGCGTGAAGTAGAGGTTTACCTCTGCGTTTCGCTTGGTGAGTGCAGGTGGCCGGAGGCCCTTTTTACTGGAAATGAGGCATTCCATCTTAGTCCTCACGGGTGACAACGCATCTGCATTTTGATTCGCAAACGAGGATCGATGTAGATGTCTACGGGCCGCAGCAACCGCTTTCCATCAGGTGGACTGTGTGATCGTTTGTCACCCTTACCCTATAAAAAAGAAAGTAGCGACGTAAGATAATCCAATACGCCATATCATCCTGTGGTCGGCATAAAAGACAACAGAGCGAAACTAAAACAGGAGATGAGCAGCATAATCTTCCTGAAATAAATTAAAAAAAAATAAAAACTGCTGTTCAAAACTTTAGAGTATTTAATAAATGCTCTAAGTTGAAACCTTGCTAGGTCGCAGGACTCCATTTCTACTCACGAGTCCTTCTGGGTAGGTCTTTACTATTTCTGCCGTCAAATAGCAGTTAAACTGCTGTGGAGCCAGAATAATAACAGGCTGCGAGACATTCCATATTAGTACCTACTCAGTCCTCTTGGTCAAAGTTAAACTTACCTAGTCGGACAATTTGTTTCAGGTAACCGTGTTCGTCAACAACTTCGAGCGTAGTGTATGCTTATTGGTAATATAAAATACAAATTCATCAATTTCTGACAGTAGATAAATAATGTTTGTATGTGTGTTACATTAACATTTGTGCTTAGAGTATAAATTCTTCAAAATCTATTAGTTTTCGTAACCTTAAAAACATAGGTAACGAAACGTAAAAAATATGTTACTAAATATTAACTTCAGAACGAAACATTGGTAAGTTTTCGTAGTAAGAGTAGGTACTCCCGACGCCTCCGGCACCCTGCGCTGTGTTGCCAGGCAACCATCCAGGGTACACCAGCTGCTCACTGCCATACTTTATAATGATTTTAATGTATTTTACTACTTTATACTGTAATTTTCCTTTACTGTATGAAAAACAAACAATGTAGACATTTTAATAAAATTCAATAAGTAATGAAATGAAACCTTAGTAAATATAAAAATAAACCGTTCGTTATTTCCCAGGGCACAAATATTTTGTTCAATACTCGCAAACATTTCAAGGGCAAGACGCGAGACCATCGACGGTCCTCTTAGTCATTTATCTCAATTCTAAATTAATATAAAAAAAATTCGGCACTCAAATTAAATAATGTAAGCAGGTTATGAGATAGGTAATATAACTTTTATGCTAGGGCTAGGTGTTGGGGCTTGTCGTCTGCTATTATACCTATTCGGTTTGAGCTTGAAATAACATAACATAAACACTGACGCCTGTCACCTAGGGGGGTAAACAGAGACTATGGACTTCCATTTGGCAGCATCCTGACACACCTCTCTTGCTTCCTCCACATCCATATACCTACGCATACACGCTCGTCGGGTACTCTTAATTTGGCCCATTTATCAATATATCGCCAATTTGGACGATAAACTTTCGCCTAGGGTGTCCCTTCCCGACTCTGCTGTTCACCTCTGCAACATAAATTTTTCTTTGTCACTCTTTCCTCATTCATTCTTTCTATATAACCAAACCACCGAAGCATTCCTTTCTTAATCCTGGTCACAACATCATCTTGCAAATAAGTTCTAACCGAATGTACCTAACAGCTTTGCTTTTAAATGAAGAAAGACGTAGTGTTTATACCTATAAGTATTATCTTATCACAGAATGCATCGTTATCAGTAACACTGGATTTTTGATAGGTACTTTACTTTGGCATATTGTGAGAGTATCATACTTTGACATGACATGCATGACAGCTGACTAGGAATATGGACGGTTCAATAAACTGAATACCTGTGTAAAATGGCAGCATAATACTGTTGTGTTTTGTATGGCAAGTAACGAGAGACCCTTTTTATAGATAACTAGCTATTCTCCGCGACTTCGCCCGCGTGAAATTTAGGGTTTTAATTATGTTCCGCGGAACTCTAATTCTTTTTCTAAAATATAAGTAGTCTAAGTTAGTCCTTATAACATCAGCTGTCTGCCAATGAAAGTCCCGTCGAAATCGGTGCAGCCATTTCGGAGATTAACCGGAACAAACAGACAGACAGACAGACCGACAGACAGATAAAAATTTTAAAAATTGTGTTTATGTTATAAATGCCGTATATGCTTTCATATGCATTTAGTCAAAAGCTGGTATTTTGACATTACAAACAGACACTTCAATTTTATTTATTTTTATGTATATGTATAGATGAGGAATTTCATCTTAGGCATTAGGTCACATGGGAGACAACACATTTAAATTGTGATTATTGTTCTACGATAGATGAAGTTGTAGACAACTTGTGTGCTATAGAAAGCACAAAACATCCACTTACCACCAGGTGAACTGTGTGCTCACTAGTGAGTGTTAGTTGTTTATGGCACCATTCAAATTTTATGCCAATATTTCGGTTTCCTGAAAAAGTGCAATATAGGTATAATATTCGTATCAATTTTACATAACAACAATACTGCATTCAGTGTGAATTATTTAAATGCAATCGGTTGTTGTTTATTTAACGATAGTGAACAAAGTAGTAATTATTTTACATCTATAAAATCAATTTGCATATGATAAACATATACGTTTGTCATATAATTACGTCAGCGAAGTGCATAATCACATCTGTAGCAAGCTAATGTTACCTCCTATAATATAATATTTGAAATTCTATCGTGATCGTTGTAATTCATAGTTGTATTGTATTTAGTTTGCTAATGTATTCTCTAAGATTGTATAAATTTTTGTTTACTACATTTCGTACTTTAAAACTTGGAGAAATAGAACCTAAATTTAACCATGTATCTTAGAATGTTACTTATGTACATCGTGTTATTACAAAACGTGGTTCATTGATAGTCTTGGGATTAAACTTACTATAGTAGCTACCAGACGGCTCCGTGGCGCAGTGGCTTAGCAATGAGTTACAACGCTGGGGGCCGCGGGTTCGAATCCCGCACGGAACACGTATTTGTATGGCCTACAAATATTGTTCCGGGTCTGGATGTTTGTCCTTGTGAAATTTATGTTTGTAAACTGCCGCCACGATACAGGAGAAAATCCTAGTGTGGAGGTAACGTATTTTAAAAAAAATGAAAAAAATGAAATGAAAAAATAGTTGATTTAAGGAAACCAAAAATGTTTTAGCTCCTAGTCCCATCTTACCAAATTAAATAAATTAAAGCACACTGGGCTAGAGTTTATTGTGAATTTTATAATTAGACGGATTTCAGGAAAAAAAACACGTATAGAATTTTCGACAGGATAGAAATTGTCGTTATCTAGTTTGGTGGTTTAAACTAATTTATCACGCTCATGGTGGTGGAGAAAACTGTCGTGAATATTTTTCATGGAGATTGGGACAGCGCGGTGGATGCTTCCATGCACCAAAAACCGTCTCACAAATGATATGTCCTGTGATCAATATTGAAGGAGTTCCTAATAACTAATAAACCTAGCAAGCTAACAGCATAGCAAAGTGGCGAAGCAGTCAGCTTTGTAGCGGTTTCTAACGGTTGCCGTTGAGCAATCAGTTTCAAAATAGGAGGTTCAGATGCCTGGGTGATCAGTAATCGATTGCTGAAAACAGAATTTGAAAATTCGAAACCGTTCTCGAGATAATCGTCGGACAGACGGACAGACGGACGGACAGACGGACAGACGGACAGACGGACAGACATCGTGAAATCAATAAGTGACTTCACAAGCTTCGCCACTTAATAAGTGACTTCGCAAGCTTCGCCACTTAATAAGGCAGATTTTAGAAAACAAAACACGTACATAGGTATAGAATTTATTTCATAAATCGTTTTATTTAAAAATAAGAACATATCTTTCATAAATTATGTCCAATTAAATGTTTGTAACTTATAAATTATTTCTTAATATAATATAAAAATGTATTTTTCCAATCATTTAATTTATAAATATATTTATTTATTTCTTATAAAGGACATTCTACAGTAGTTACAATGTATACTATTTATTGCTTTCTTATCTTTGCGTTACATTTTGTCACTTTCCCATCCACCCTTTTACACCTGTCAACTTTTTTTCGAGCTGCTTCTTGAATCCTTTAGACACTTCATCCGTAATGTTAACCCAGGTGAAATGATATTTCTTTTTGCATACCTGCTGCACATAGAAACCTGTGGTATAAGTAACTTTGTTTTCAAATATAAACTTGCTTGCATTTGAATTATTAAAAACAATTCTTCAATTGATATACACCTTAACACGTTGATAATTAGATTAATTTCAAAATACACCAAGTTACGAATCGCCGGGTAAAATCCATTTAATTTTAAGAATTACGTAGTGCGTAGTACATATAAATATAATATATCGATGGTAAAAACAAAATAATTACGGCTTCTACTTCGGTAACTTGTAAACAACTCGACAAAATAAAGTTATAAGTACGAAAAGACATTAACCCAGTTTGATAATAAAACAGACTTCGATAAGGTTTACTTTAGATTGACCCAGATTTTTGTTATTCGCAAAAAATTTTCTTAGTCAGCGACACTTCTAGTTTGCGCACTGAGTACTGAACTGATCTAATAATATTCGTTAATATAAAATAAATAAAAATAAAAATTGATATTTAATGGTTTAATGTCTATCATGCATTTTTTATAATTAGTAGAACTGAAATTGATCACTGTTATGAATAATTTAATTAACTAGAATAGAAAGAACCTGATGAAATAGTAGATTGATACCGATAGTTTAGTATCCTACTTATTTGTTCAGCAGTGACTTGTAATGAATGATCGATGATAATGATGATTCGTCTTCATCATCATTACAGCCTTTCACAAGTCCACTGCTGAACATAGGCCTCCCCCAAGGAATGCCACAAAGCATGGTCCTGAGCCACCTGCATCCATCGACTTCCTGCATGTCTTACCAGGTCGTCACTCCATCTAGTGGGGGGTCGCCCTACACTTCGCCTACCGGTACGAGGCTGCCACTCGAGAACCTTTCTTCTCCATCGGTTGTCGGTTCTTCGAGCTATATGGCCGATCCACTGCCACTTCAGCTTACTAATCCGTTGGGCTATGTCGGTTACTCTGGTTCTACTGCGGATATTCTCGTTTCTAACTTTATCACGCAGAGCAACTCCGAGCATAGCCCTCTCCATAGCTCACTGAGCGACCTTGAGCTTCCTCATACGACCAGCAGTGAAGGACCACGTCTCAGATCCGTAAGTCATCACTGGCAACACGCACTGGTTGTATAATTTCGTTTTCAGGTTTTGAGGTATGTCTAACGAAAAGATGTGTCGTAGTTTCCCGAACGCTACCCAGCCGAGTTGAATCCGTCGATTGACCTCTCGGTCGAAGTTGGATTTACCTAGTCAGACTATTTGTCCCAGATAAACATACTCGTCAACAACTTCGGCTTAGTGCTCCCAACAACTACTGGCATAGGTGTGACATGGACGTTAAACATGATTTTTGTTTTGTCCATGTTCATCTTAAGACCTATCCGTTGGGAGACACTATTGAGGTCATTGAGCATAGTGCTTAGGTCCTCGAGCGATTCTGCCATAAGGACTATATCGTCGGCAAATGATGTACTCGCCATTGATGTTAAATTACTCATAAATGATGATGATTAAATTACTCATAAATGCCAGAAACTGGACTACAGAATTCGGTTTCGGTTTCGGTTTAAAGAATTTTATTTCTTATAAAATCATACAATAGTTCACTTATAATGAGATACAAAGTAATTATTATAATTTGATAATATTATCACATCTACCTCTAGTGCTGGAAGCGATATAGGTAGTCTTAGGTTATTTACTTACACATATTAGGTACCATATGTTAAAAAGATTACACTTTGTACGTATTTCCTAAGTTTACTTTTAAACAATTTCATGTTATTGCAGTTTTTAATGTCATCTGGTATTGAACAGCTGTGCGCCCTCAAACAATAGTGTCTTTTTGCCATAATTAGTTCGTGCAGTCATTAATTGGGAGTTTATTTTTACTTCTTAAGCTGTGTGTTTTTTTTTTGTAACTGTATGTTTGATTGAATAGAATTAGTGGAATTAGTAATTGTATGAGGAGCAATGTTTTTTTACAACAAAGATCCAGAAAATGTTACAACTTTGTCAATCAATAAGTTTAAACATTTTATCAGGGCAAAAATTGTACAAAAAGGGTTGTTATAATAATAAGGAATATAAATAACCCCTGAGAATGAGGTGTTCGCTACCATACTGGTTCAGTTAATCCATATACGTGGTAGAGCCACGTTGCAGCTATATTATGGTTGTACACGAATGGGTCGGCTCGACCGGGGTACGGGGGACCACGCTCTCACAGAATACCAACGTAAAATAGCAGCTTAATGCTGCTGTGTTTCGTATGGTGAGTATAGAGAACGGGATACCATTTTACTGGAAACGAGATATTCCATCTTAGTCCTCAGCGGTGACAACGCATCTCCATTTTAATTCTTAATCTTAAATTAAATTTTGATTCTTCTAGGTTTAATTATAGACTCAAATCTAAATTGGAAAGAACATATCCATAAAGTGAGTAACAAAATTAACAGATTTGTATACGCGTTACATAAATTGACAAAAATAGCAAACAAAAACACTACGATCACCGTATTTTGCATTATGTAGAATCTGTTATCAGATACGGACTTTTAATGTGGGGTAATGGCACAGACTGTCAAAAAGTATTTTTCGGTCAGATGCACTGTATTAGAGCTATAAGTAACATCCCATCGGACACATCATGCAAGCCTTATTTTAAGAGTTTAAACATACTTCCTTTTCCCTGCCTCTATATATTTGAGGTTGGCAAATTTGTAATGCAAAACAAGCACATGTTTTTACAAGCTAAAGATGTTACAAAAATTAACTTACGGAACCCAGATAAACTAGTACTTGACACAATTCCAAAAAGTAAGCGCTTTCAAAAAAGTAGCTATGCAATGTGCATATTTTATAATACACTTTTATAGTACACTATTTTATAATAATAAAATACCCTCACATATTAAGCAATTACCATACCACAAGTTTAAAATTTCATTACGACGATGGCTGGTAGAAAAATATTTTACACAATAAATGACTTTTTAAATTGTAGTGATTAAGTTGTCGATGCATAAATTAATTTATTTATTTATAAAATTTGTAAAAGGATGTTTTTAGTTATGTGTTTTAGATTAAGTTTAGAAACTAATTATCTTATAAAAACTTTTGGACATTTGCATGCTGTTGAAAACAGCTAAATAGGTTTTCTCAACACATTGTTCTATAACACCAAGAACAAAATATTTTTGTATCTATGTACTAGCAAATAAAGAATTTGAATTTGAATCGAAGATAAATGTGGATGTCTATAGGCCACAGATTCCACTTAACATCAGGTGGACTGTGTGCCCGTTTGTCACACATATTCTTTAAAAAAAAAATTGTACCAAATTATTGTAAAATTATATGTTAAAAAATAATTTCGCTGCATTCCTTGCTGGTTCTTCCCAGGACAGAGGAATTATCCGAATCAGTTACATAAAAAAATTGACTTTCAAGAAGTTTAATGTAATAATCTTTTTTTCTTTTTTCCTTTTTAAAGCTTTACCTCCACACTAGGATTTTCAGCTGTATCGCGGGACAAACATCCAGACCCAGAACAATTATTTGTAGGCCACACTACAAATACTTGTTCCGTGCGTGATTCGAACCCGCGGCCCTTGTCGCTGTAACTCATTGCTAAGCCACTGCGCCACGGAGCCTATACTAATCTACACCTATAGAATGAAAGATATTATGTATATACCATTCTATTATATTCTATTCATAATGGCGGGTTGGTCGCCATAACTTTTCATAGGTGTACGGAAATAAACACTTACCCAATTACTACACCCATTCGGATCGGTACGTATTTATACAAAGACTAAATGCTTAAATAACAATAAGGACAATTTTAAACCAGCTTCTTTTCTGTATCTTATGCAACTACAGAAATTTGGGTAAAAATTAATATCTGGTAACACCAGAAGCGATAAATTAGCAGCTATGTATGCGGGGAGGGGGCAGAGAGGGGGCAACGGCAGCCGGCAGCCCATTAACTGACTCTGTACAAGGCCACTGGCGAGTTCGATGACCGACCAATGTCACCTCTAGCAGTGTGCAGCGACAAGATGGACCCCACCGCACCGACTTACTTCACACCCGCGTTCGCCCCTTATCTTTCCAGCTGCATAAGGTAATGGCATAGGCTGACTGCAACATGTATCTGGAACGCATGCACAACGTATTAACGATAATGAATCGGGACAACATTAAACGCAAAGTTTGATAAGTAGGTAATTATTTAATCAATTAATAATTATTTATATTATACTGTCCTTAATAGTAAGTAATTAATTATAAGCTATTATTGACTTGGAAAATGTAGTAAATAGGTACATATATTTATTTTATTTAACCAAAACAAAAACTTAAAGAATTGAAAATTTAAATTGTCATGTACGTTGAATCAAAACCAGTGTCACATATTTTTATGTAGGTACCTAGTTTGTGCAATTCGTATAGGTAGTTTGTGATGACAAACGAAAAACTAGAAACCCTTTTTAGTGACGGGGCATTCCATCTTCCATTAACCTTCATGATTGAACGCATTTGCAAAATTCTTTCTTTGCTTTTTTAATTAATTTATTATTAACCTCTTACATAAGATACACAGTATCATTAAAAAAAACTTCGCTAGCTTTGCCTTGTAGCTTTGGCTATCATAAATAAATGTAAATAGGTAAATAAAGAGTTGATCGGTTTGTTAGTTACTATTACCTTATAAGCCTGTAAGCCTGTAACCTTTAACATAAATGTATCTTGTAGTAAACTGTATGAAATAGAAATATAGTATATACATTAAATAATTAACAGTTTCCCTGTCCGCGAAACAGACACAATAGAAACAATCGAAATGTTCATATTTATATCATATTTATATATTTATATTATGGTTAATGGGACAGGGAAAGGGTTAAAAATGCAAGCCTTCTCAAATTATAGTTTTTTCGCCATGGTTAATGTTATGTATATTATCATCAAATATTTTGAATGTAATAAAAATATAATACCACTTTTGATCTGTAGGAAATAATCAATAAAAAGTAAAAATTAAATTAACCAATCAAATGAACTATATATAACTAATAGAAGAATTGGTCACAATAAAATTAAAATTTATTTTCAATAGGTTAGCTACCTACATTTAATATGACTTAATAAAACTTTGCCTTCAAATAAAATATAATATAGCTTTCGAATTTGACAATACTTAAATTTAGAACAATTTCATATTATTTATTGATATTAATAATAATAAACAAATAAAATAAAATTTCATATTATTATATGACTCATTATTTAATATACAAAAATATTCTATAGCTTTATTAGTATAACATGTTAGTAAAAAGACTAAAAAAGGAAATATATTTTCAAGTTTCTTTGTCTAAACATAATTCTTTTTTTTATAGGATAGGTTGACAAACGAGCACACAGTCCACCTGATGGTAAGCGGTTGCCGTGGCCCTTAGACATCTACATCTATCCTCGTTTACAAATCAAAATGCAGATGCGTTGTCACCTGTGACGACTAACATGGAATGCCGCTTTTCCAGTAAAAAGGGTCTCCGGTTCTCTACACTCACCATACGAAGCACAGCAGTGTTAAGCTGCTATTTTACGCTGGTATTCTGTGAGAGCGTGGATCTTTCCCATTCGTGTTACAACTAAACTACTAATATAGATGCATCATGGCCATAGTATGTCATGGCTCTAGCACGTATAAAAGTAAATAAATAATAATTCCCCATCAAGCAGCCCCATCCCAAGTTTTAGAATATGTTAGACTATCTCAAAAGCAATATTCATGCTTATTCATTCAAGTTAGAGAGTCTTTAGAACGCTGTTGTCACCACTTTGACCTGTGTTCGGAATTTATATTTTCGTTCATAAATTAGACATTACAACAAAAAGGCAAGAATTTGTAAATGCGTTTCTGCTTAGTTTGCTATGGTGTCAAAGAACCATTAACTAAAAATTTAAGTCTTTGAAATTAATCGGAAGTTGGCGTTGTGTTTGAAATACACCACATCAACATCATCTTCACCACCAGAAACGATATTAACATTTATAATATAATTTAGATTTTCGAAAATCGGACTCAAAATAAAAGCTTTTAAATGGAAGGTTTTAATAGGTACCTACCACATTTATGTTGTTAGGTAAATTATTAAGAAGCTTGTTTTTAAGTTACTTATTATTCCTATACATAAAATTACCTAGTTTCATTGGAAATTTATTGATTGCATTCATTTAAAATTTTAATTGCGTCTTAAAGCTCTAGGACGTTTAGCAAAGATTCAAAAAAAATTTACATCAACACTCAGGTAGGTATTGTAAGTATTGGCTTTATTTATTTATATAAGTAAATTGTAGCAAACATTAAATTTGAACGTTATTTTTGCATTATAATATAACAATAACAAATTATTTGTTTTTGTGATATTATATTACCTTAATATGTTCTTATCACATTTAAAAAAAAACTTTTACGAAAATGGAGTTCGGTCCTCAAAATTGGCAACAAACGAATCAATACACAGACACATTCGGTTCGGTTGCCTTCAAGTGCCGCCATTGACCGTGGTCAGGGCATTGTGTCCCTGACCCACGCTTCGTCGATTATACCATTCCCGCGTTGCTGATGTAACACTTTATGCTCTCAATACAACACTAAAAACAATACAGATTCATTTTACAGATACAAAAACATACAAAAACAAACATAACTTTCTGTACGTAGGTACCTAATAATACACTGTTATGAAAATAATAGAGTTAACAAATTACATTAAATAAATACAAGGACACAAACCATAAAGATAACGAATACCTAATAACGATGATAAAAACGTGATGTATTATTTATTTATACATGTATTCTCTATACAAAAACTAAACGCATTATAAGTCCATAATAATGTGTTTAGGCATTTACTACCGGTCAATACTCAACACCGATGGAGTAATAAAATTTTTATCAATTTTAATTCATAATAATTGTACTTCAGCAGCATTGGACTCAGTGGAGAGACGTGCTAAGAGGCTCATTGGTGACCTTGATTTGGTTGAAACCAATCTTGTCAGCCTTGAGCACAGGCGCAGAGTAGCCAGTCTCTCGGTATTCTATAGGATGCATTTCGGTGAGTGTGCGCAGGAATTACACGCCTTAATTCCTCCCTCTCCTTTCCACCATCGGACAACCAGACGGTCGGCGGGTCTTCATCCCTTTGTTGTCGATATTCCACGCATTAGAACCAAACGGTTTGCTTCGTCTTTTGTAATGCGTACAGCAAAGGAGTGGAATAATTTGCCGGCGTCTATCTTTCCGTCCGAATACAATCTAGGCGTCTTCAAGGCAAGAGTGAATAGGCTTTTGTTACGATAAGACAGTGCGATTTACCATCTAAGGCTGCATCACCACTTACCACCAGGTGGGATTGTGGTCAAGCACTGGCTTATAATAAGTAAAAAAAAAATAAAAAATAAAAAAAAAACTTCATACTTCTATGCCGTGTGGTGGCGGCGTAAAATGATCTAATGCGCAGTTCCGTCGCATAGGTGTCATAAGAAGCGACAGAGAATAAATCAGGATATAATATAACAACATACTACATATTGCAACAAAAAAACTGCAGTTGCCTACCCGCCTGCCAAGCGTGGCAGCTGTGGCAATCTATGTCGGAAGTCTATGTTCAGCAGTGAATTTTTAATATGTTATAATGGATATTACTTCTACAATGTTTTACTGCACCTGGTTTTTACGTCCACTGCTAGACGGACATAAGCCATTCCAAGATGCTCCAGCTAACATGCATTTCTTGCAAAATTTCCTCATATTCACCACGCCGCGCAGACTAACTTAATAACGGTGGGTTCAATAACTTTTAAAATTTAATGTCATTCGTGTCTTTAAAAGAGTCAGGTATATTATTGTAAACTAACGACTTACACAGCAAAGTAACGACAACAACGCCACCTACCAAATGTAAAGATAAACCATCTCGGGATCCATTCAAACACACACAAAAAATTATCAAAAGGTCGAGTCGTTTTTAAATTTTAGCGGGACTAACGGACAACAATAGATTTTTATAGATATTTTCACGGCATAGTAAATGCTTTCAGTATTTTTTCTTTTCAGTATTGTACTGTTTTGAAATGAATTTGTTATTTTAAACGGCTTTCTGGGAACTGGTTGGCTCTCTATATCGCAAGGCATTCAGCCTTCTCAGAATCGTCCAAGGCGGGATCGATAATGTCGGCTCTACCTAGAGGTGACGTGAAGGAAGTCCGTTCGGTTTTGAAGGCTCGTGCCTCGTGCCAAACATTGTTAGGCCCTATGTGTTGGCCTAATATCCTTGAACAGTGCATGTCATTTACCATACGTATGCCGTTGGATGTTGCACAAACCTATTTCTTTTATTTACCGTACGGTTATTCTCATCGCGACGTGCTTCGCTCTGATCAGTTCCGGAACAGCTTTCGGTAATTTCATGCATTAAACTTTCGATATCCAAATTATTCGTGAGCGTTCTTTGACTGCTTAATTGTAATTTACTGAAGTAAACTGTACTATTATTTTGAATGACACTTTTATATTGCTTAAGCGCCTTGGAAATTTTTGGCTTTCATTATATAACCAATATTGCTATTAATTAATCTATTAATCTGCTATTGTATAATAAACATAACCATCGCTATATTTAATTCAGTTTATTTTAACATTTATCAACAGGTGTCATTGTTCTCTTTTAATAAATATCCTCCAAATCTTTACAATGGTACTCTGCTCAAAATAGAGGTCTTCTTCTTAAAATAACGTGATAGACATAGATATTGCCACCGGTTATGATGTTGGTGAGAGGGTGTGTTATATTAACCGAATTCGCTTAATGCGAAACACCTACTTACACTTTCGCAATGATGTAGCTACAACGCAACCTGCAAGAACGCGCCTAAAGTTTAGAGGGGTCAGAGATTGAAAACTTTCTCGCATAACTCATATTACCATCCACACTATCTGGATGCTTGGCGGTCCACCACAGTGCGTTTTACTAGGACTTTTCTTCCTCACACAATCTCTTTGTGGAATTGTTTACCACCGGCGATTTTTCCGGACTGATACGACTTAGGGACCTTCAAGAAACGAGCTAACACTTTTCGAAAAGGCCGACCACGCACCTGCAATTCCCCTGGTTTTGCAGTTGTTCATGAGCGGTGGTAGTCACTTACCATCAGGTGATCCGCATGCTCGTATGCCCCCTCTTCAGTTTCGTTGTCAGTTCCCAACTTATAAGTCAGTTCCTAGGGGACTCCGAATACAACCGAGAACGCATTAATTTGCTAACAGCCGCCGGTCAGTGCATACTCGTCCGTGGAGAGAAGAAAGATCTACCTGCATAATGTCATCGTGGCTGATATAATGGACGACTACATATTGGGCCTAGACTTCATCAGAAAGAATTGTTGTGAGATCGACGTTAAGCAAGGTGTTTTGAAATGTGGACAAGAGGAACTTTTCGTGGAACGAGCGTTACCAGAGAATATGTACAGCCTTAAAAAGATTATTTTGCCACTGAGATCAGAAACGATTGTGCCGGTTAGTCTTCCTCGGAATCCTGGGCAAGCTCATCGTTGTGTACTCGTGGAAAGGGTAGACAATGACCTTCCGTGGAAAGTGGCTCAAACCGTGGTCAGGACCACTGACATCTCAGGAGTACGTGTGCTGAACCTGTGTGATGAGGAACAGATTACAGAAAAAGGCACACTGGTTGGTAATTGTGAGGAAGTGGATTCATTGCGTCGGTGCCAATATTTATCGACTGAAACCCACAGCAAGGATGCATAAACGAGAATGACACACTAGAAGACTGTCGCAGCGTTCTCTCCTTGAATGAAATGGTCAAGGCGAAGAAGTTGTTACTCAAGTACGCCGATGTTTTCTCGTCAAACGATGCTGACATAGGAAATACTGTCTTAGTTCAAAACAAAATAAACACAGGAGAAGAATTGCCTATCCGTCAGCGGCCAAGAAGATTGCTGGTAGCACATGAAAAGGAAGTGGAAACCATGATTGAGGGAATGGTGAAGGATGATGTTATTGAACTTTCATCTAGCCATGGTGAACACATTTGGTGCTGGTAAAGAAGAAGGACGGTAGCATGCGGTTTTGTGTTGACTACCGCCGTCTGAACGACGTTACGAAGAAGTACAGATATCCCTTACCAAGAATTGATGACACGTCGAACATGCTCACAGGAGTAAAACGGTTTAGCACACTGGACCTGAAAAGCAGCTACTGGTAAGTTGAAATTGACCCTAAGGACAAGGAAAAAAGTGCATTATTGACAGGAAAGGGTCTGTAGCAGTTTAAAGTTATGCCGTTTGGATTGTGCAATGCTCCAGCAACGTGTGAAAGGTTGATGGAGCTTGTACTTACCGGGCTAATTGGCAATGCCTGTCTGGTCTACTTGGATGACATCATCATCGTAGGCCGTACGTTTGAGGAAAACTTTCAAAATCTGGAACGCGTGCTCATGAAGATCCAGAGTGCCAACTCGAAGAAATGTTCACTATTCAAACGGCAAGTTCGCTTTTTGGGGTATGTAGTGTAGGAAGAAGGTATTCGCACGGATCCAGAGAAAATCGCCGCTGTCAAGGATTGGCCGGTCTAAAATACAAGGCGCAGGTTAGAGTATTTTTGGGTTTGTGCTCCTATTATCGGCGATTTGTGAAGAACTTTGCAGATATAGCCAAACCTCTGCATAAGCTAACCGAGGAGAAGCGACATTTCTGCTGGGATGCAAGTTGCGAGTTCGCATTCCAGGAGCTTAAGGACCGTCTGTACAAAACACCTCTTTTGGGGTATCCTGGTGCAGGCAAGGAATTTATAGTTGCTGTGTCAACTATAAATTTATAGTTGACACAGACGCAAGTGATATAGGACTTAGCGGTATGTTGTCAACAAGGTTGTGATAGCGTACTTCAGCAAGTCGGTGTCAAAGCCGGAAAGGAATTATTGTGTTACCAGGCGGGAATTGCTTGCTGTGGTAGTCGTTGCAGCATTTTAGCAAATATCTTATGGGGCAGTAACTTACGAACTAGCCATGCTGCACTGAAATGGCTATTGCAGGCAAGAGGGTAAGGAAGTGGTATCTGTGAGGATGCTCAGGACAGACCACCTCAGCAATGAGTGGAAGGACAGCCTTCAACATGCACAGCAAGAAGAATCGGACATCCAGCCGATTCTGGAATGGATGAAGGCCAGTGTTCCTAAGCCCAAATATAGCGATGTCTCAGCGATGAGTTCGACCACGAAAAGCTATTGGGCCCTATGGGACAGCTTGCTGATTCTGGATTGAGTCCTGTGCCCTAAATGGGAAAATGGTCAGGGGGACAGCTGTCATTTGCAAATGCTTGTCCCTAAAGCTAAAGTACTGGTTGTTCTACAGCTGTACCATAATGGTTTTTCAGGAGGTCATCTGGGAGTTAAACGAACTCTACTGAAGATCCGAGAACGGTTTTACTGGGTCCACTGTTGTAACGATGTCGAGGACTGGTGTCCCAAATGTACAAATTTTGTGGCTGTAAAGGGACCTCGTACTCGTAGTAGAGGTGCATTAAAATTGTATAATGTTGGTGCACCATGGAAGAGGATAGCCCTTGCGGGGCTGTTTCCGAAAAGTGATAGTGGTAACAAGTATTTTATGGTTGTGGTGGATTACTTCACTAAGTGGCCAGAAGTCTTCGCCATTCCAAAGAAGCTTCAATAGTTGCAGATAAACTAGTTCATGAAGTCTTCTGTCGTTTTGAAGTACCTTTTGAGATTCACAGCGTTCAAGGAAGGAATTTTAAGTCTCAAATATTCTAGCAAACTTGCCGAGTTATGGGTACTCATAAAACAAGAACAACTTCTTACACCCAAAATCTGATGGAATGGTAGAACAATTTAATCAAACATTGGAGAGATACCTAGCAAAGGTTGTGGAAAATCGGCAACGAGACTGGGTCAAGCCCATACAATAGTTTCTGTTGTCATATCAAAGCGCTTTTCACGATAGTACATTAGTGACACCAGCTTTCGCAAACTTTGGAAGAGAGTTACGGCTGCCTGCAGACCTGATCACCGGACTACTACCTGATAACCCACGCAGTATAACTAATTATGCAAATGACTTGCAAATGCAAATGAAAACACGGTATGACCGCAAAATAAACAACAAATGGTTCGAGAAGGTTCATTGGTGTGGTTACACAATCCAGTTCGCAGCAAAGGGAAATCTCTTAAGCTTCAAGCTAAATGGGACGGACCGTAACCTACCGGATACAGAAAGGTGCAAGAGGTACTCCTAAGATCGTCCATGTGGACGACTTAGGACTGGCACTATATTATGGGGCCAATAATGCTCGGAACGAGCATGTCTTGGAGGGGGCAGTATTGTGCGCCACAATTAATGCATGGTACATGGCGACACTAGTTACCACTAGCGCCTTCTAGTATCGAGTAGCAGAACTAGGAGAGTCAAGATCCTTCTAGAAATGTCCATGGAAGAACTTCCTACAACTATCGACGTCAGTCAGGACCGGTATTTTTATTTATTTATTTATTTATTTAATCTTATTTGTTGACACCTTAATAACAAGGGTAACAAAGGGCGGACTTAATGCCTAGCGGCATTCTCTGCCAGTCAACCCATGGAGTGATGAGATTTTGTGGCAGGTGCAAATACACACACACACACACATATATATATATATATACATATATATATATATATATATATATATATATACACACATACATACATACTAAGATATACATATAATATACAAAACTTTACATATGTAAATATATGAACAAAATATGTATCATACATAGATATAATATATACGTTACATATAATAATAAAATACATATATTGAAATTACATATAATAAAACGGTAAACGGTATGTACTCGAACATTCTAGATGTTTCTATAGTAGAAGGTTCTGGAAATTATCTGAGGCCCTACATAAGGCCGGTATAGACCACGACCCAGTCAGTATTGAATTGGCGATACAAGCGAATACTTCGAGGTAGGAAAAGGTAAACTGCGAACTAAAGTGATCAGTATTATAATTGTGCTTTTTATTAGTGTGGTTTTAAGTTGTAAATAGTGTTCTGTAATTAAAGTGTCAATTTTGGTAATTCACTTAGCAGTTTTTCATTGTCTGAAACCCCAAGTTCGTAACATTATAATAAGAAAGTCACTTACATAAGTATTAACAGAAATTCTAAGAAAATTGTAAGAAAACCTGCAAGGGCGGGCAAATGCTCGAAGGCATTTATAATCTACTTAGATACTCGTGTACATAAAATAGAATACAACAAGCTCTCTCATTATTAAATATCTCTATTTTATAATTTAAATTCTTGTAATTATACTACGAGTGAAGAGGAAATTCTCCACCTTTGATATCGTTACATTTCCTGGTACTTGCCAAAGTGTTCTTTTTAACAAATCGGCCTAATATACATGTTATTATTCTAGATTTGAAAATTATCAGAATCGACCCTCTACGCAAGAATACATTTAAGCGTCGATTCTGCTTACACTATGAATTGCTTTAGTTAAGATTTGTAGTAGTATAGCCATCTTATCTTTGTTCACAGAGAAGCTTCTCTTCATATTTCCGTGCTTTTCTTTTATACAGCGAGGGATTATACTAGAGTAGAGTCCTCGCTGACATCTTTGGACCTTGTACTGTTTTTTATGAATAAAACCTAACGTAATGATAAAGTACCTACAACACATAAGCTATGGATAACAATCAAATGTATACAAATACATGAAATTGAAGTATCTGTTTGTAATTTCAGAATTATAGCTTTTTACTTACTGCTCATGAAAGTATATACGGTACTTACAAAAAAAATTAAAAATATTTGTCTGTTTGTTCCGGCTAGTCTCCGAAACCGCTGGACCGATTTTGACAGGACTTTCACTTGCAGATAGATAGCTGATGTTATAAGGAATAACTGAGGTTACTTTTATTTTAGTAAAAGAGTTAAAACAGCTAGTAATTTATAAAAAATACCATACATTTCTATGTACCTAAATCACCATTTTTATGAATAGAAATTAGAGTTATCACCACGTTTTTATTAAGGCGCAGGTTGAGCAAAATGTCGCGCTAGTCGTTATTTGTGCGGTTTTTAGGAGCTATCTACTTTTTATTTAAAAGATATATCAACAAATAAAAAACACATTATATTTCTACATAATCTTGATTTCATAAGAGCTATATCCAATTTTTTTTAAAGGAATAAATATTAATATAATCTCCTTACAACAAAACCACATAAATGTGAAATTATTATTGATAACATGCATCTCCTCGTAAAGTAAGTATTATTTTATTTTACGATTTACACCAATGGATAGGCAATTTATTAATGAATATTTCTATTGTAAAATTTTTTTCAAAAGATCAACATTTGATTTTATTAAGAAATTATTTTAAAATCTGGGCGTATTCACTGCCCACGGGCTTGCTGAAGTCAGTGAGCGTTGAGCTCTTCGACGTGAAGCCCGTGTCGTCGGCCAGCGCACACACTCACGCCATGTCAGTCGATAATATTATTACTTATTAGGTGTTTTATAGGTAGTATTATTTGTTTGTTTTGGGTATAATTTTTCGTATTAGTTATACATATATTTGTTGTGTTTTTACTGCGCGATGAAGCTTTTTGCGTGTATTTTCTTTGAAGTAAATGCAAATAAAAAAATGAAGCACCATTAGCATGTAAGGTTCGAATCCATAATTAACATTTCGACAAATATTATAATTTACACTATAAAAGGCTAATTCAATATTATCAGTATACTATACAGTTAAAAATAATTCTAATACCCAACCGCAATATCTTTATAATGGATGTAAGTGGACTGTATTTTTTACTGATTGACTGATCGTTGGGTTAACTATACTAGGGGACTGCGTGAAGAAAAGATGGTACTCTTTACTATACTGTATTAAACTATTTACAATAATTCGGCACTCTTCAACTATCTAATATGTACAGAGAGAGGTCTTCAATTATGGAGTCTTGATTTTCTGTCTTGAGTCTTCTTTGTTGTCTTCTCGAGTGCCGCTTCCGAAATGAACGACTCACAGACCAAAACGCCCTTCTTATATCTCGCAAGAAGGCGTCTCAGTCTGTGAGTAGTGCCGTGCGACGATGCTGCACGCCCATTGGTCGTTGCTCGGCTCCGGTGTGCGGGGTGGGCGGGGCGCAACGGGGTATGAAGGGGCGACGGGGCGGCGGGTCTCTAGCTGTCCTCAACATCCTCCCCCCGGCGTAGCTCGCGAGCCTAATCTTCTCTCGGGAGGACGGCGATCTTCCTGACCGGCCGCCGCAGCAATCCGCCCCTGGTCCGCACTTCCACATTGCGCACCACGCCGTCTGGTCCGGGAAAGGTCCGTGTCACAACTCCCCGCGGCCACACGTTCCTTGGCATGTTACTGTCTGCCACCACGACGAGGTCCTCTTCTTGTATCTGTCGCTGCTGCTCATCCCGCGAGTCCCCGCGCGCAACCAGCGTCGGCAGGTACTCCTTCATCCAGCGCCTCCAGTACTTGTCGGCGAGTCCTTGCGCCGCCCTCCACGCCCGACGATCACTGGGCGTGCACAGCGCGGTTACTGGCAGGCTCGATGGTCCCAGCAGCAGGAAGTGGTTGGGTGTCAGCGCCTCTTCCTCGTCGATATCGACCGGTACGTGCGTCAATGGTCGAAAGTTCACCGTATTCTCTGCTTCTGTGAGGAGCGTCGCCAACGTCTCCTCCCGCGGGCTCTTCTGGTGTAGAGTGGCTTCGAGCGCGGTCTTCACTGAGCGCACGAGACGCTCCCATACGCCTCCCTGGTTCGGTGCGCCCGGCGCGATGAACTTCCAATCTGTCCGCCGAGTCAACGCGTAGTCCTTCAGCTGGGGTGCCCACTCTTCCATTGCCCGTCGTAGTTCGGTGTCCGCCCCATGGAAATTTGTTCCGTTGTCAGAGTAGATGACCCGTGGCCACCCACGCCTAGCCGCCATGCGCCGCAATGCCGATATCGCCGAGTCCGTCGTAAGGGATTAAACTAATTCTAAATGCACCGCGCGCGTTGTTAAGCAAGTGAATAACGCTACCCACCGTTTTTCATGCCGACGTCCTATAGTCACTGTTACAGGCCCGAAATAATCGATTCCGGTGTAGGTGAATGGTCGCGCGAATGCCCCTAATCGTTCAGGTGGTAGATCCCCGATAACCGCTGTCCGTGGTGTCGCCTTGCGTACCCTGCATCGCAGACATCTCCGCTCCGCTTCTCTTACTGTTGGTCGTAATCGAAGGATATGATATCTGGTGCGTAGGTCGTTTACCACCCTCTCCCTGTTGGCGTGGCTTGCCTCCTGATGCGCCTTTTCCACAAGCAGCTTTACAAAATGGTGGCGAAATCTCTTCATCTGGCTGTCCACGTCGGCTGCGTTGATTCGTCCTCTAGCTCGCAATATGCCATCCTCCAATATGGGGTCGAGCTTCCTTAACGCGCTGCCGGTTGCCAGGTTCTTTCCTCGCTGTAGTCGACTGATGTCTTCAGCGAAGCTTTCTTGTTGACTGCGTTCTATCCACATCCGCTCTGATCTCTGGATGTGCTGCAATGTCAGTCCGCGCGCCCTTCCTCTTATGGCATCGACGAACTGTAGTATCCGTGCAGTGGCCCTTATTAATCTCTCGTAGGAAGAGAATCTCTCTATGTCCGGCAGGTGTGGAGCGTTCTTGGTGTCGCTCTGGTGCGCCACGACTTCCTCCAGTTCCTCATCATCATCGCCTGCCTTCTCTTCCTGACGGCGAGGCCATCTGTCTTCGTCCTCGTACAGGAATGGCGGTCCCGTGAACCATCTGTCGCTCTCTTCTTTTTTCATATAATTCACACGCGTCGCTTGATCCGCGATGTTGTCTGCAGTCGGTATCCACCTCCATTGCTCGGGTGACGTCTTCTCTGCTATCTCCCCTAACCTATGAGCCACGTATGGAGTGTAACGCGCCGTATCGTTCTGTATCCAGTGGAGCGCCGTAGTGGAGTCTGTCCAATACACTACCTTATCGGCTACCACTCCGTGCTCGCCTTGTACGAATTCCGCGAGTCGCGCGCCTATCAAGTTTGCCTGCAACTCTAAACGCGGTATGCTTTGTGCCTTCATCGGGGCGACTTTCGCCTTGGCCGTTACGATCGTAGGCCTGTCCCTACCGTCGCGATGCGTGTACGCCTTATCGTCGCGCGGTTGGTTCCCTATTACTCCCCCCGTGGGAGCGTAGCGTCTCGGCAGTCGTAAATTCTTCCTGTCCGGACTGGCGAGCGCCTGGACGTCCTCATCCGACCGTCCGCTAGTGCTTACGACGTGTAGTACGGTCTCGCCGTCTTCCCTACACGTTGACCGCGGCACGGTTCCCTGGATGGCCCACCCTAGCAACGTTCGTGCAGCTACGGGCTGCCTTCGACGTCCTATCCTTAAATTACGGGTGATTATTAAATGCCAGTTGTCGGCGCCTAATAATAATCTCGGTTTTGCGTCATCGTAACAAACCGAACTCGGTATGTCGCGTAAGTGTCTTAAACGTAAACACTCCTTGCTTACGGATTGCGAACCTATTGCATACCTTAAGCGAAAGCGCAAGGTAATGTTCTACTATCGCCTAAAAATTAAAATTCCAACATTTTATCGAATAAAATCGTATCTAACAATCATATTATACATATAAATGATATAAAAAGCAGATTGTTAGAAAGATAAATGATTGTTGAACTTATTAATAATTTTTTTTAAATCGATTAATTGCTATTTTTAAATAAAAAAAGGGTTTTAGTGGCTTATGGTGTGGATTTATCATGTCCCTGTGGCTTGTAAACACTATAACTTTTGAAAATATCAATTGTTTAACTCAATCTATTTTTTAATCTCTTCATCTATCATGTGGGAAGCCACTGAATGTAAATGGCAGTGCAATTTTGTTTTGTTCAGCTATAATAATTTTTTTTCGGCTCCAAAATGGCGAAATTTTCGTAGATTTGGTTGCCTCGTATATAAATTGTTTCTGTAAATGGGGATCTACAGCCACAGAGTAGTTTAGTTCACAGAGTACCTTTCTATTAAGTTTAGTTCGGCTTCAGTCGCCGTCGTGAGTGGACATTGTTTCGGTTGTTTTCAGCGGCTCAAAAAGATCGCTGTACAAATACACAATATTCGAATAACCAAATTTCTTAAATAGTTGATTATAATAATAATAAGAGATTTTTTTTATTACAATATTTAAAAGCACAGAATAAATAATAGTAATACGTACTAAAAGTAAGTAGTATAATTTTTTTTGTCATGGGTGTCATTTTCATGGTTTTCGAGGGTGTTGAAGTCGATAGTGCTGTCGAAATGTAAATCCAAGATGGCGGCTGCAATAGGTATCAATTTTTTCATCATGGGTGTCATTTTCATGGTTTTCGAGGGTGCTGATGCCGATAGTGCTGTCGAAATGTAAGTCCAAGATGGCGGCTGATTTAGGTACCAATTTATTCATCATGGGTGTCATTTTCATGGTTTTCGAGGGTGTTGAAACCGATAGTGCTGTCAAAATGTAAATCCAAGATGGCGGCTGCAAAATATATCAATTTCTTCATCTTTGGTGTCATTTTCATGGTTTTCGAGGGTGTTGAAACCGATAGTGCTGTCGAAATGTAAATCCAAGATGGCGGCTGCAATAGGTATCAATTTTTTCATCATGGGTGTCATTTTCATGGTTTTCGAGAGAGTTGAAGCCGATAGGGTTGTCGAAATGTAAATCCAAGGTGGCGGCTGCAATGGGTATCAATTTTTTCATCATGGGTGTCATTTTCATGGTTTTCGAGGGTGTTGAAGTCGATAGTGCTGTCGAAATGTAAATCCAAGATGGCGGCTGCAATAGGTATCAATTTTTTCATCATGGGTGTCATTTTCATGGTTTTCGAGAGAGTTGAAGCCGATAGGGTTGTCGAAATGTAAATCCAAGGTGGCGGCTGCAATGGGTATCAATTTTTTCATCATGGGTGTCATTTTCATGGGTTTCGAGGGTGTTAAAGCCGATAGTGCTGTCGAAATGTAAATCCAAGATGGCGGCTGCAATAGATATAAATTTTTTCATCATTGGTGTCATTTTCATGGTTTTCGGGGGTGCTGATGCCGATAGTGCTGTCGAAATGTAAATCCAAGGTGGCGGCTGCAATAGGTATCAAGTTTTTTATCTTGAGTGTCATTTTCATGGTTTTCGAGGGTGTTGAATCCGATAGTGCTGTCGAATTGTAAATCCAAGATGGCGGCTCAAGTTGGTACCAATTTTTTCATCTCGGGTATCATTTTCATGGTTTTCAAGAGTGTTGAAGCCGATGGTGCTGTCGAAATGTAAATCCAAGATGGCGGCTGCAATAGGTATCAATTTTTTCATCATGGGTGTCATTTTCATGGTTTTCGAGGGTGTTGAAGTCGATAGTGCTGTCGAAATGTATTTAAACTACTTTAATAATTCCGTATAATCATGTTATACGTAATTTTTTAATGCGCTTAAGGTATGCCCAATTGGATTTACCAATATTATATCTTTAAATTTGCTATTGTCCGCGCATTTATTTTATACACCTCACTGCGCGTCTTGCCACGTATGTTAACTAGCCTGCTATCGGCCTCGCGCTGACTATTATTTACGCCTCTAATATTCAGCGGCTTTACCGGTCCTTCCGCTCCTAACTCGCGCGCTAAGTCGTCGTCGATTAACGAAATAGTCGAGCCTTCGTCAAGCAACGCATACGTGTCTATTTCCCTACCACCCGGTCCGCGTAACGTAATGGGACACACTTTCAACAATACGGACGCATTACTACCAACGTTAGACGCGACGAGCACGGTCTCATCCGGTTTTGCCGATGTCTCCGGTGCGCGGGTCTTGCGGGTGTGAAGGAGGGCATGGTGGGGGGCGTTGCAGCCGTCGACGCCGCATTTCTTGGCTTTACATCTAAATCGTCGGTGTTTACTATTTAAACACAGAAAACACACCCCCTCTTCCTTTACCCAATTCCGCCGGTCGTCCACACCCATTTGCGCAAACTTCCTACATTTGGCGATTACGTGTTCACCCCCGCAACACATACATGAGGCACTACCGGTGTCCTCCTGGGCGGTGAACGTCTTTACTCTTTACGTCGCGGGCCCTATCCTCTACGCGGCGTGTCACTATCCTTTTCGACGGCAGCGCCTCTCGTCTTACGGGCGATTCCTTAGTCGGCGCTACGGACGTATAGGCATGACTCAACGCACGGTCAGCCTCTCTCATCATGAACCGAGATAGTGTGACGATATCCGGTTCGTCTCCACTTCCGTAGTGCTCCGCATAATCGCACCAACGAGACCGTAAGTGAGGGCTAAGTTTACTAGTGACTTCCCTAGTCAGCATTGGATTTTGCAAATATCCTTTGCCGTCGACGTTCTGCAAAATACACACTATATTTTGTAACTTAATCGCGAACGAATTCAATTCCTGAGCGGTTTGACCCGGGCGCGGAAGGCGTTTCAGTTCCTCTAACGCTCGATCGATAATTACTTCCGGGCGGCCGAAACACTGCTCCAATGTTCGCATAATATCTGCTGGATCCTTCGCGGTAAACAGCAGTGCCGATACTACCTCCCTAGCTTCACCGCGTAGACAGTTTCTTAACCTTGCCATATTTTCCGTATTTGTGAATTCATATAAACGCGTGGATTCTTTCATCGCGGCTTTGAAGGCTAACCATTCCGCGGCCGAACCGTTAAAAATAGGCAAGTCCTGCGTCTGCTTCGCGGCGGCGGGCCTGACTCTAATCATATTCTCTAGAGCTTCCGCTAGTCGCTATATACCCCTCTCTTTCCCTCGCGGAGTAAGCGACCTATCTCTATCCCTATCTCCCTCTAGCCTACGCTGTGGCGCTGGCGTCCTATGTACACCTACATCCCTATGACACGGCGACGATAATCTACGATCCGCGTGGCGATGTGGCGATGGCGATCTATGTACACCTACATCCCTATACGGCGACGGTGATCTACGATCCGCGTGGCGATGTGGCGATCTATGTATAGGCGATAGAGTGCGGCGTTGGACGCGCGACGGCGACGTAACCCGTACACGACGATCCACCTGGTTCATTTCTACAGCGACTCCACTATCCGTCTGTATCGTTTCTACGCGACGTGGTTGAACTTCATTCGCTACCGTCCTCCCCTGGGCATCTTCAGCGTGGTCGTAACCGGTTTCCCTATTCGGTAGGGCCTGCTCTATCTCGATGCGGGGCGCGGGCTGAGACGGGCGGTAAGGCGACTCCCCCCGCACAGTCTCTACGTTCTCTAACCACCTATCAACGCGTACCCTATTTTCAACTAACTCGTCTTCGTTAATACTTTCCCTATCTGTTTCTTCTTGCAGTTGCGCGACGTCCCTAGCGTATTTCTTCTTAATTAGATCTTCTTCGAGTTACAATTGCTTCCTCCTAATTGCAGCTAGTTCCTCCGCGGCGTTATATTCGATTTGTTTTAACTTAGCTATCGCGCTAGCTGTCGACCGGGCTGAACGAACGGAGTGGACCGACGGGGCGCGGGGCGCGGGCCTATGTACAACGTCTGTTACAGGCGCGACGGTACGTACTATCGAACTAGTTTCTGTAGACGGAAGATCTTCAATAATCGCGGCGAGTGTCTCTGTGCGCGGCGCGGATGTGCTAACCTCTCCTAAACGATCGGTCGTAGATACGGACATAGCGGGGCGCGGCGGCGGGGGCGCGGGCGCGGGCGTAGATGCGGGCGCGAGCGGGGCCTTGGGCGCGGCGGAGGGCGCTTGTGCCATCGCGAGATAATCGGACGGGGACGCGGGTGCTTCTTCGAATATCCGTATTGTTACCGGCGTTTCGTCATCGTTCCGTGTCTTCTGGCTTCGTGTTTTCCTCATGACGTCCCTCGTTGCGACCTCCGATCGTCTTCAAAAAGACGTACGTATCGTCTTCAAAAAGACGCACGTATTGGATGTCGTTCCCGCCACAAGGGCGTTACCAGAAAGTCACAGTTTGGCACCGTTAGGGAGCAACCACCTGGCCGCGTAAACGCGGTTAAAGAAACAAGAAACTGTCTGGAAACAAACAATATGACGTATATGACGTAGGCTTAATAAGAAACAAGGAAGAAATTAGTACCGACGATCTTCTCTCTTCGTCGACGAACTTCTTTCTTCCTTGAAGATCTTCTATAATGATCTTCTCTCTTCTATAATTATGTTCTTTCTTCTATAATTATGTTCTTTCTTCTATAATTGCCTTCTTTCTTGTTTCTTCTTACTTCTTGCTTCTTTCTTCTGGCTTGAATCCGGCGACGATGGACCAAGAATATAATGGATGTAAGTGGACTGTATTTTTTACTGATTGACTGATCGTTGGGTTAACTATACTAGGGGACTGCGTGAAGAAAAGATGGTACTCTTTACTATACTGTATTAAACTATTTACAATAATTCGGCACTCTTAAACTATCTAATATGTACAGAGAGAGGTCTTCAATTGTGGAGTCTTGATTTTCTGTCTTGAGTCTTCTTTGTTGTCTTCTCGAGTGCCGCTTCCGAAATGAACGACTCACAGACCAAAACGCCCTTCTTATATCTCGCAAGGCAGCGTCTCAGTCTGTGAGTAGTGCCGTGCGACGATGCTGCACGCCCATTGGTCGTTGCTCGGCTCCGGTCTGCGGGGTGGGCGGGGCGCAACGGGGTATGAAGGGGCGACGGGGCGGCGGGTCTCTAGCTATCCTCAACAATCTTATTAGGTATAGTACTGCCTCGTTGGTCTAGTGGTTGTAGTAGTGCGACTGCTGATCATGAGGTCCCGGGTTCGAATCCAGGGTCGGGCCATAAAATCAGTTATGAGTTTTTCATTTATGTTCTAAGTTATAATTAGTATTACTAAGTTATAGTTTTTTGCTAAAATATAGTATATTATTTATTGCTTGTTTTTTCTTCTTTTTCAAAAAATAATTGAGTACATAAGGTGTTCTATACTTATAATTCGGTAAACAAGTATCTAAGTAGGTACTAATATACCTACTTTTTACTATAAACTAAAAAAAATTAAAACTAAATTTAACTAAAAAGACTAAACTGACCATTTATTTTTTAACTCAAAACAGGACATGGGTTTATTTATACTCTAAAAACTATAACTTTATACAATTAGTGTTCACTGCAAAATTATATTCGGTATAGACGGTAATTATTAAATGCAACATATTTTTTTTAATTATTAATTACATTTGTCAATGGATTAAATTTGCTTTAATAAAGTTGGTAATGATTTTAAATAAGAATAAAATTCTGCTCAAGTTTTTTTTTATTGTTATCTTTGTTAACAACATCGCCTTTAGAACTGGAACCGTAAGTGTTTCTTTCAGACGTCCACAATTTATTCAAAATAAAAAAATACTCTTTCTACCGGAGCATTTGTACCAGGTAGACATAAAATATATTCGATTAAAAAAATTATGTTGAAGATTGTTGGCTTTGAATACTTCCATCCAACGAGTTACGGGACAATGTTGTGTCCCGGAGCTTTATTTGGGGACAATGGGACAGGTGACCGAGAAAAGGGACAGTCCCGTTCAAAACGGGACGTATGGTCACTTTACCTATAACCCGGCGACGGCTCCGTGGCGCAGTGGCTTAGCAATCAGTTGTTGCGCTGGGGGCCGCGGGTTCGAATCCCGCACGGAACAAATATTTGTAAGGCCTACAAATAATTGTTCCGGGTCTGGATGTTTGTCCTTGTGCAATTTATGTTTGTAAACTGCCTCCACGACTCTCATTCTATATTACTCTCACTCTGCGAAACATCCTATTTATTTTTTTATTCTTTATTGCACCAATATTTGTACAAAAGGCGAGCTATCTATCTATTTACCTATAGTGAGTAGGTATCTTTTAAACTCACAATTTTCAATGCTTCATTTTTAATATATAATTAATTATAAAATTTCATAATTAGATAATATATGAGAATACATAATTCTAATATAATGCAACTAATATACCGAATAAAAAAATTAAAATACATTTATCGTTGTACGCTGTGTGTATTTCCATAAAATAGTTTATTGATGTTGAAAAAATACTACGTCCGTACAGTAGGTGGCGTCTTACATATTATTTCTTACGCGATCCTATATTGTAGCGAGTCGGCGCGGCACGGCACACAAAATGCTCAAGGTCGTTCGCATGGAGTAGCCCCTTAAGTCACTTTCTTGTTTGTCTGTTGTTTTGGGTGGAATTTAATAAGTGATTTTAAACTAACTTCCCTATGAGCTGGAAACTTGAAGTATTTTATTTATAACTGAAAATTGGTATCTTATAAATTACTCAGTTATAATGGTTGTCCGAAGCAGCTGTGTACCAGTGAGCGCAGTGGGGTGGGGGCACTAGATGGGGTAACCGTCTGCTACATTGCCTTGTGGCAATCTGTATCTTTAGACTATGGAGGAGGCATATGTTCATATTATTCAGCATTGTACTTGTGATGAGTTGTAATGAAGATGATAATAATTGAAAGTCCCTTTATTCCTGGAGTATAACAGAATTTTTAAAGAGAACAAATTCACGTTTAAAGAGAAGAAATCAGGCCAAGATATGACAGCAGAGGGCTAAACATACTCGTAAATATACAGAGCTCGCAAGAAATTTCACATCTGATTACTCTGATTTTTTTAAAGAATATGGTAACAAACGAACACACACTCCAACTGATGGTAAGTGGATGCTGTGGTTCACAGACATCTACATTTATCCTCAATTAAGAATCAAAATTCAGATGCGTTGTCCCCTTGAGGATTCTCTACACTCACCATACGAAACACAGCAGCATTGAGCTACTATTTTACGTGAGAGTGGTCTTTCCCCGGCCGAGCCGACTCATTCGTGCTACAACCATAATATAATATAACTGCAGCGTGGCTCTACCGCGTATTAATCGTTTGATTCTCAAAGATGCATCATTCTGTTTCGCTTTCATATATAAATACACTTACAACGTAGGTATATGGGTGTAGAATAGAATAGAATAATTTTTTATTCAATATTGATTATTACATAATACTTATTGAAAGTCATTTTTTATTTACCACTGGTTCGGAAAATACCTCAGTCCTGGGAAGAACCAGCAAGAAACCCAGCGGGACTTTTTTTTTAAACATAATTTCACTTAACAATAATTTTGTTTATACAATTTTTAAATGATATTTTCATAGAACCAGCATGGTGGCGATCACCCTATTCCCAGGGTTTATTTTCATTCATGTATTCCTTGATGTTATAATAACCCTTCTTGTACAGTTTTTCTTTAATAAAACTTTTAAACTTGTTTATTGACAAACTTTGAATATGTTCTGGGATTTTGTTGTAAAAGCGTATACATTGCCCCATAAATGAATTACTGATTCTGTGGAGTCTAGTAACTGGCATTACAAGCTTATGTTTGTTCCTAGTATTTAAAGTATGCACATCCTTATTCTTATTACAGCTATTTATGTTTTTATGCACATACATTACATTCTCATAAATATATTGCGATGCAAAAGTTAATATGTTTATTTCTTTAAATTTTTCTCTGAGGGACTCTTTACAATTTAGGTTATAAATCGCCCGTACGGCTCTCTTTTGCAAAACAAATATAGCTTCAATATCAGTCGCATTACCCCATAGCAAAATTCCATAAGACATTACGCTATGAAAGTAACTAAAATACACTAATCTAGCTGTCTCAACATCTGTGAGACTTCTAATCTTTCTTACAGCATATGCTGCAGAACTAAGTCTGCTTGCTAATTTAGATATATGGGGGCCCCATTGAAGTTTCGCGTCAATAGTAATACCAAGAAAAACAGTGGTATCCACAAGACTCAACTCCTCCCCATTTAACAGCACATTGGTATTCGAATGTTTTACATTAGGTATTGTAAATTTAATACACTTTGTCTTATTGCCGTTTAAGAGCATATTGTTGGCGTTAAACCAATGTACCAATTTCGATAGAGCATTATTTACATCGTCATAACTAATTAACTGTCGTTTGAGTTTGAAAATCAAAGAGGTATCGTCAGCAAATAATACTATATCGTGATTGTCCCCTACAAGATAAGGTAAGTCATTAATATAGATTAAAAACAGGAATGAGCCAAGAATCGAGCCCTGAGGAACGCCCATTGATACTACCGATCCGGAGGAACCTTTACCATTAATCACTACTTTTTGAATTTGTGTAAGTTCTTGGTTTGTTTACATTTTTTACATTAAAATATGATCAATGATTATATTTCATACTTACACGTTTTAGTTTAGCCACAAGATAATAATTCGGCTATTATAAAGCTTACTTTCTTCTTTCTTATTTTGATATTTTATTTAATTAAAAATAAATAAAATTACGCAAATTAGTAATATTATATAATATTATTTATTATTATATTAAATTAGTAGTATATTAAACTCATTATTTTCAAAGTTCTTTTAAGATAACTACTTTGTTTTTCTCTAAGTGTAATGAATTCAAAATAGAAGCTGGGGTTTTGTTCGCTCATTAGTACAGGAACTGAGTTTTAATGAAAATAACGATCGCTAATGAAATTTACGGAGCGGAAAAAAAGCTCAATTAAGTAGCGTTCCATCTTGTCATAAATATATATTCAAGAACATCTTTTCTTACGTAATTAGTAAAGAAAAATTAAGACAAATTAGGGTAGTATATTATGTCTAATTATTTATTTAAGGTAGATGACGGTAATATGGTCACCTTAATCTTTGCCGCCATATAAAACCATAACTAGAAAGAGGAATGAGACAAATACACAACGTCGTATAGTATAACTATTTACATATATCTATTTATATCGTATAGTATAATATTTAAAAAAATATTGCAAACAAGCCTTTGCAATAATTAGAAACACTTCGAAAAATCAACTTAAAAAAAGTAACTACACTACCCATTACTAAAAACGACTAAAATATTTACTATAATATCAACTGACAAAATGACGTCAATAAGGCGGCGCCCTTTTAACTCTTTATTATTTGAATGACTGATGAAGAGCTATGAGCTTCGTAAATTAGGCTGTAGTTTTTGAGTTATAAGAAAGTGACCATATTAACAGGATGACTATATTATCCTCACGTACTATAGCAGAAACACAAGAAATATGTCTACGCAAAATGTTAATTCGTATCCGCATACGTTCCCTTGAGTGTGAATCGTTTTATGTAGGGTTGGCAGGTTTTAAAACAGATAAACTGGACAGACCAGCCAGTTTAGTCGGAAATTTTAGTAAAAGGCCGGACTGCCTTAATTTTTTAGTCTTAGTTTAACAAGACAAATTATTTAAAGTAAAACAAGGCTATTTTATCTTTTACCATAAAATCTTCTTAAATTCTAATGAAAAAACAATAAAATTTAATGAATCAGTCTTCTTTATTATTAATCATTCAACATTCATTACAATATTAATTTTAATAAGTGCTATAGTATATATGTATGAAAGTACATGACAAATCAAATTTCAAAAGTCAAATAAAATCAGGACATGCCGGACACCTTCAAATTCAACCGCACACGCAACCAAAAAGTCTGACTGTGTCTGTGTCCAGCTTTATCGGGCCGCCTGGAAACGCTAGTTTTATGTGCCGACAGCACTCTGTTGAAATAATTTAAAATTAAAAATTTTGTACAGCCGACTTTAATATAGGTTATTAAGAATAACTCAAAAACTATTGGCCAGACCTTGATCATATAATACCTATACAAGTACCAGCTTTCAAATAAAAAAGAATCATCGAAATCGGATCACCCAGTAAAAAGTTATGAGGTAACACACATAAAAAAAACATCTTTCGAATTGAGTACCGTCTCCTTTTTGGAAGTCGGCAGAAAAGAGTTTTTGCGTTTAGTGGGAATACACAAGCCCCAAACGCCAATATATGTTTTGGATGAGATCGCAAAAGAAAACGGACATACCGTTATTCGCCTTCCACCGTATCATTGCCAGTATAACGAAATAGAATTGATTTGGGCACAAGTTATAGGTATTTAATCAAAGATGTTTTATATGTCAAAACATCTTTGGTATTTAATATTTAAATGAAAATATAATTGATTAATAAAAAAAATTAACTCATTTTTTTCGGTTTAGGTCATGAAACTGCCAGCTCATGCTCATGCCAGATCACCAGCTGATTAGTGACCGCCAGTACGGTTTTCGTCGGGGTCGATCAGCTGGTGATCTTCTGGTCTACCTGACCCATAGATGGGCGAAGGTAGTAGAGTCCAAGGGGGAGGCGTTGGCCGTTAGTTTGGACATTGCGAAGGCCTTCAATTGTGTTTGGCACAAAGCGCTTCTTTCGAAGCTCCCTTCCTATGGGCTTCCCGAGAAATTGTGCAATTGTATCACCAGCTTCCTTGCAAATCGGATCATCAAGGTCGTTGTACACGGTGCATGCTCCGACTACAAGCTTATTAACGCTGGTGTTCCACAAGGAAAGAAAGAAAGAAAGAAAAAAAGAAAGGTTTATTCTCCAAAATGACGCCATCACAGATAACATAAAAAAACACATAATTTACAAATAATATTGGCTATACAATACAAATTACAATATACTACATATTACAAACTATACAATACCTATACTCGTATGTGTCAAGGCGTCATCTGGGAACAGGAGTACACTCAGCATAATGCCATGATTTTTTTTTCCATGGCGCTGATTTTCAGTGTGTCCAACCAGTGACTTACCGAAATCAGTGCTATATGTATACTCATTTTATTATCTTTTAAACAAAATTATGATGACAGAATTATGCACAACAAGGGGGAAAGAGACAGTAACTATCTTAAGTGAGAGGAAGAGAGTAGCGTTCAAGGTCGAATGCCACTTCGACACAGCACGTCTCGTTTATATTGCTTTCTGGCTACGCTAGGCTACGCTACGCTAAGGCTGTGTGCTATCACCAACGCTGTTTCTCCTGCATATCCATGATATGTTGCTAACTGGTAACATTCATTGCTATGCGGATGACAGCACTGGTGATGCTCTATAGACCGGCCGTGCCAATATTTCTCGGAAAAACGTCGCCGAGTACCGGAACAAACTTGTGTCTGAAGTCGAGTCTTTGCTGAACAAAGTCTCGGATTAGGGGCGACTAAATCTAGTCCAGTTTAATCCTCAGAAGACACAAGTTTGCGCGTTTAACGCTAAAAAGAATCCCTTTGTCGTATCTCCTCAGTTTCAAGGCACTCCCTTTCTTGCCTCAGCCTGTATCGGAATCCTCGGAGTCGACATATCGAGTGACGTGCAGTTTCGTGGTCACTTGAAGAGAAGGCCAAATTGGCCTCTAAAAAGCTTGGAGTGCTCAGCAGAGCGGGACAGTATTTCATGCCGGCACACCGCCTGCAACTTTACAAAGCGCAGGTTCGGCCTGACATGGAATACTGTTCCCATCTCTGGGCAGGGGCTCCCAGTGACAGCTCCTTCCACTTGACCACATCCAGCGCAGAGCGGCTCGAATCGTCGCCGACCGAGTCCTTTCCGATCGGCTCGATTCATTGGTACTGCGAAGAGATGTTGCATCCCTTTGCACTATCTTTCGCATCTACCACGGGGAGTGCTCTGAGGAATTGTTCGGATTAATCCCAGCCGCCAAATTTCACGAACGCACATCGCGGCAGAACTCCCGATACCATCCACACCATCTGGATAATTGGCGGTCCACCACTGTGCGATTTAGAAGATGTGTTCTTCCTCGCACGACTTCTTTGTGGAATCGATTACCATCAGCGATTTTTCCAGACCGATACGACTTCAAGAAAGAAGAAGAGCCTACTCCTTTTCATAAGGCCGGCAACGCATCTGCAATTCCTTCACTGGTGTTGCAGTTGTTCATGGGCGGCGGTAGTCACTTACCATCAGGTGAGCAAAAAATAAAAAAATGTAGCAAGACACAACACCACCCCAACGTTCACGGCATAAAATGTTAAATTTGCTGAACAATGCATGTGAACATGTAACACCAAATGATTGGAAGAAGGTGGTCAATAAAATGCGGAGAATTATCACAGAATCTCGGCTTGGATTATTTGTGTGATCAGGAACTAATAATTAATCTCGAAGATTGTTCCAGTGACTCTGATTCTGATGATGATGATTGTGACTTAGGATGTACATCCTTGTGTCAATAAATTTATTATTGCTATTTTATTATTAGCCCTAAATGAGTCCCAATGTTTAAATACTTGGTTAAAATAAGTATTGGGTGCATATTTTTTATTAATATTTATGAATACTTTATCGATTTAATACATCAGCACTAGTCACATCAGAATGACAGCTGACCTGCTCAAAGTTCAAAAACTATATTAAACTAAGTTTGTATAAAGAGGGTTATTATAATATTAAAGAATTTATGGATGATAATAACCCCTGGAAATGAGGTGATCGCTACCAAGCTATTTCTAATTTGTTATGTTGTTAATTTGTGTAACATCATGATTGTAAGCTGTTATTTATAAAAAAAGTCCCGCTGGGTTTCTTGCTGGTTCTTCCCAGGACAGAGGTTTTTTCCGAACCAGTGGTAATCAAACAAAAGAGTGACTTTCAATAAGTATTATTTATAATCTATATTGATAAAAAAGTTTCTGTTTCTGTTCTGCTGTCATAATAATCAAGCTATATTTAAATAACTATAAGCAGAACAAAGAACAGCGGCCAACAGTATTCTGGGGGTAACAGCACAAATATATGACTGCCCTATGATAAGGCCAATCGAAATCTCAAATCGTGTGTAGCTGACTTACCTGTGTGGGTGTCATTTTACCTCGTCCGTTCACCTAGCTATAAGATTATTAATATTTTGTGATTTTTGTAACTTTGTCGTGAAGCGACAATTTAAAAAAAAACTAACCTAAGAACAACAAAACAACAAAAATAGAACAAGAAAATAATATATTTAAATTATTAAAAAGATATTTACAATTTTATATAAAAAAAATGAAATATGATGATGGTGATGGGTGACGTGAAATTACAATTAGATAAAAAATAAAAATAGGAGAATATTGTAGTGGAGCCTGAAGGTCAAAGTGACACACGCTGCGCTTGGAGTAGGAGTAGGCACACGCTGAGCTTGTAGTTTCTTGGCGGTGATGGCACGCAGCGCCTGGTCTAGGCACACGCAGCGTCCGGAGCCGGCACACGTAGCGCCTGGAGTAGGTGCTCTCAGCGCCTGGAGCAAGCAGTCGCAGCCCCCAAAGGTAGCGCGGGCACTAGCAGGTGGAGGCGCAGGCGACGACTCCAGATGAAAGTAAGGGCTTGTAGGATCCCGGAGTAGTGCGGCCCCGCGCTTGAAGTAGACTACGCCGACGACTTCAGGTGTAGATAGACGTTTGCAGGATCCCGGAGGCTTGCAGGATCTTCTCAACGTCAACAGCGCCTGGCCTGCAGGATCCCGGGGCAGTGCGGCCCCGGGATAAGGCCTTTAGTAGATGCTTCTCGTTTGAAAACTGAAGCGAGACTCTTTGTATTCTCCGATGGTTCGGCTTTTATACCTTTTTAGAGAGAACGGGAAATTATTTAAATTAAAAGGAAATTTTTTGAAAATCACCCAAAGCAAAAGAATATTTATGTGGAAATATTGAAATAAAACATCAGACCGGTAACGAATTTGAATAAAAATTGCCATGACAACCAAATAAATAACAATTGTCAAATATGTAAATTTTTGGTTTTAGGCTTGTTATTAAGAATCGGCAAGTTTTATGTAAGAAATGAGATATTATTTATATAGGAAAAAAAATAGCGCAACAGCGCGCACGAAACCCGAAATTGCAGAGTTACGGAGAACTAAATAAAAGATCGAAAAATGTAAAACTCCATTGACAGCGATTTAGAAAGTGCTGATAGCGTGAAAATACGAAGTGAAAATGATTTGTTATTGTGTAAAAACGTTACAGGATCCTATGGAAATAAAGGTGATGCAAAATACGAATGCAGAAAATCAAAAACAGAATAGAAAAATAGTGTAAAATGATATATAAGTAGCATAACACTACAACTTCTTGTCTGATATGGATCTCATATATTACCCGAAATAAAGATTATTTGGAGTCTCTGTATAGGGACTCCAGTGCTTGTGTCAGGATCAACAGGGCCTACTCGGACTGTGTGTCAGACAGGACTGTGTGGCTTCCCCGTGGCTGTTCAACTTATTAATGGACAGTTGCTTGGAAAATTTGAAATTTGAAATGCGGGTTAAGAATGGGTGAGTTAACCGTCAAATACCTTTTGTACTCCGAGTGTCAAGTAATACTTGCGTCGTCGGCGGCCGAGTTGCAAATGATGGTTACATTAATGATCAGGTCATTAAAAGAAAGGGAAATGAAAGTGAACGCAAGTGAGACGAAAGTTATGGTTTTTGAAAGAGAATAAAGTAAAACGATATGTGAAATAAGAACAGAAGGCGAGTTGGTCGAGCAAGTATATGAGTTTGTGTATTTAGCAGGGTGGTAGATATGACAAGGATATAGGTAGAACCACGAGTGAACGCAGAAAATAGAGTAAATGGAGCTCTATTGTGGAAAGTCAGAATGTGTCCAAAACGGCACGTATGGCAATTCACAATTTTTTTTTATAGGAAAAGGATGACAAACGAGCACACAGACCACCTGATGGTAAGTGGTTGCTGCGGCCCATAGACATCTACATCTATCCTCTATTACAAATCAAAATGTAGATGCGTTGTCACCCGTGAGGACTAAGATGGAATGCCTCATTTCCAGTAAAAAGGGCCTCCGGCCACCTGCACTCACCAAGCGAAACGCAAAGGTAAATCTGTACTTCACGCTGGTTTTCTGTGAGGTCGTGGTACCACCCCGGTTCGAGCCGGCCCATCCGTGCGACAGCAAAAGCTGCCGCGTGGCTCTAAATTAATGTATGGTAGTGAAAGTTGGGTGTGGCAGAAGAAGCACGAGAGTAGAATAAATGCTGTAGAAATGTGGTCATTAAGGAGTATGTTAGGGCTGAATCTGACAATGACAGGGTGAGAAATTGTGTGATAAGAGAAAAGTGTGGTTTGCAAGATGATGTTGTGACCAGGATTAAGAAAGGAATGCTTCGGTGGTTTGGTCATGCAGAAAGAATGGATGAGGAAAAAGTGACAAAGCAAATTTATGTTGCAGAGGTGAACGGCAGAGTCGAGAAAGGACGCACTAGGCGAAAGTTTATCTATCAAATTGGTGATAAATACTGAAAATGGGCCAAACTATGAGTACCCTTAACCGACGAGCGTGTATGCGTGGATATATGGAAGCGAGAGAGGTGTGTCAGGACAGGATCATGCCAAATGGAACTCCATAGTCTCTGCCTACCCCTCTGGGTGACAGGTGTGAGTGTTCATGTATGTAAAATAAAGATTTTTATTATCAATTATTATGGGGTATCTATATAGTTTCTCATCTGGTTGGCCTCTTTAAATATATAAATGTAAATGAATATGATAATAATATATAATAGAATACATAATTTATATAAATATAAATATTAATAAAATAAATACATAAAAGTACATAAATAAATAAAAACCCAAACAGATGGAACGACCAAACGGCCGAGGGTTAGGAAGAACGGGAAAGAAACCGGCGGACGATGCAGACGGTATCGAGGAGCACCGCCTTCTGCATCTGAGTTCGGAGCAGTACGTCACGGAGTCCCAGTCGCCTCAGATGACTTGAGAGGCTGACTGGGATTAGCCCATTCGTAGGAACGACCACAGGAATAATTTCAGTCGGCAGACCACCCCACATGTCGATCATCTCGTGATCCAGGTCCAGATATTTTGTCCGCTCATCTGCTTAGGCTTTCACTAGGTTGTCGCCATAAGGAATGGTAATGTCGACCTAAAATATCCTTGACTGTGCCCTGTCAATCAGCACAATATCAGGCTTATTCGCAAGTATAGTCCTGTCTGTGATGATGGCCCGGTCCCAGTAGTACATCAATTTTACTTACTTTTTTTATTGGTTTAGTAATCGAGATCGAGAAAAAACCTGTAAAACTATTTATCTTCTAACGAAACCTACAGATTGTGATTGATATTGCTAAGATAGCAAGCTAGGTTGGGTTATGTACCTAAATGTCATGTACTGGAATAATGCATAAATAGAGATTAGCATTATCTCCGTGGCATAATTATACATTTGTTTTCTACCTACTTTTAATCGTTCATTTATTTATTGCAGTCTATCAAAAGTCCAAGGCTGATCATCAGCCTCTCCCAAGGGGAGGGACACAACATAATATACCTACCTGTATTAATGTTCTGTTATATTATTATAAAACCGGTTCTACATAACGAATCCCGGTGTTCTTATGAGATGGTAATGTTCGTTAGCCGTTCGTCACCTGTTTTTCCACAGCAATAATTTCTGTGTTGTACGCATTGAAGTAAATATGATTGATGTACCTACGTAGAAAATTAATTATCAGCTTCGTTCCGGCACAGACCACCAACACACTCTTTCTGATCTATACATGTCCGATGAATAACTCTGACGCGATAAGAACAAAAGTAGGCTCCAAACTAATAACACATGAGGTCGTCAAGTGATATTCAGATACGGATTCAGTTCTTCGTCAATACGTAAATAGTCCACAGCGTGGTCCGCTTCCGAAGTTAGTGGCAAACTAGGCACGTGCCCAGGGGCGCAAGTTTACAATGGGGCGCACGCCAAAGTTTTTAAACGAAAATAAATTAAGTAAGAACTTCCAAACAAAGATGTTTTATAGTACCTATAAAACATCTTTGCTTCCAAAGTACGCCTCGTCTACTTGAAAGTACCTACTCCTATATACTCCTACATCGCCATTACACTCTCTTCACATTTTTCATTCACGCCCACCTGTTACGTATCCTACTTATTTTGCAACTAAACTATATTATAAATTACATAATATAATTATATAGTTTAGTATAGTATTATAATATAGTTTATCTGGAAAATACGTAGATATAGTTTGTAATAAAATTATGGCTGCTAGACGGGCGCCGATGAGATGCAAGCCTATGGCGCTGCCGACATTTAATCCGACTGTCCGTAGTGGTGAAGATATTCACTAATCGCTGGTCTTGGCAGGTGAAAAAGGAATAATTCAAGTTTGTGTATTCTTTGTTAGGTATTATACACCTAGTAGTATAACATCGTAGTGTGTATTGTAATTACGGTTGCCACCCGTACTTTAATATATTGTTATAGTCTGTAGTATGTCTACATATTGTAGAAAAATAATATAGTACGAAAAATACTATATTTTATCCCTAATTCAAATGTCGCAGCTGTAAGTCTGGAACAAGTAAGTGGGTGATTATTTGAGCATGTGCATATTACGCGGCCCTCCCCAAATAACTACTTAGTGAGATATAAAGTTATTTTATTTTTATTTCACGTAAAACATGGTTCCAGTATTATATAAAGATGTACATAACATTTTCCTATTGTAATAAACAACTGAGTTATAGTCAAATCTCATCACCATTCGTGTCCCAATTTCCAAATTTTGGCAGTTCATGCTCGAAAAGTTATAAATAAAATAAATTTGTAGTAATTTAGATAGTACCTACACTACATGTTTTACTAATTAGCAAAACTATACACATTAGGCCCGCCACGTACAAACGGAATTTCGTTTCGGGATTCCGTATGTACGTGGTAATTTCCGTATGTGTGTGGCCGACCTGTTCGAAATTCCGAAACGGAATTCCGTATTTATGTGGCCAGCCTTAAAGAACGCTTTTAAGTAATTTGTAACGACTTTGAAAACTGTCCCTACACTTTATACTCACTACCATTTACCACACAGTCGCAGGGTTAATTTTTTTCCGCGTACGTATTAGTTTCTGAAAGGGTAACTCAGCAGTCGCGTTCAGTTTTACGCCACGACTCTTGCGGGTCATAAGACAAAAAGTCTTTTGGCGCCAACTGTAGCCTACCTTAATCGCCCAGAAATAGTGTTTGGCAAACAAAAATTTCCTCACCGTTCGAGTTTCCCGTGGTAAGTCTATTAATTTTATTTATCATTTTTATGCACTGTAATAGTCGCCATAGGATACTCTTTGCTTTGATTAAGTTCCCAAGCTATTAATTTCTATGAAGAAAGTATAATGTGAGAAAGTATAGAAACACCTAATTACCGTTTGTATAATTACCATTTTTCCCGTTCGTATTTTGGCGGAACGGTAATGAGAAAACGAAAATGGTAATAATTACCAGATAAGCTGCCTCTTATTATATTGAAACTCCTTACTGCGCTAAACCCGCCCAAGGTCAAATTGTGTTACTACCAAAGCGTGATCAATAGTTGCTAGTTTGGTGTGAACTAATACCACTTCCGCAACAAAATAAACCTACAGACTGACTACCCCCCTGTTACTAACTTATTTTTTTTTCAGAGTAAGTCGAAGGAGGAAACATTGGTTAAATCCGAAATCACATGCCAGAATCGATACGCTAAAATGAAAGCTGAACCTATTTTATACGCCATTGAAAAATATAAAGAATGACAACGATACAAAAAACGAATAGAACAGAAAAAAATTATTTTGTCAGTTGAAAAAATGACGCAGGTGAAATAGGAGGAGTTGTTAAATGCACTGCCGCTGTAGCGCAAGGTAGAGATGTTGTAAAATTAGATTGATTTTTGAGAAACGTAAGACAAAAAATACAAAAAATTAAGCTGGCAACTGTTGAAGAATACCCTATAATAGAAAAAGATGTATTGATACCTTCAGAACAGCTGAAACCATTAAAACGTACGTTGAAAGTTCATCAAATACTGTGGCAGAAAGAAAAGGACCACAAGATATTCAGAGAAACCAGTTACTTATATAATTAGACGTGGCCTGTGAACATACTAAATCTTTCGGAAAATTATGCTATGAAGACACTAAAGAATCAACACATATCAGCAATAAAAAGAATGGAAATCATAATATGACTGATGCGACCACAAACGTAATACCTAAGATTACACCGAATAAAACGAATATTAAAATCTTAAGTAATGTTTTACTAAAGTCAAAACACGCAAAGGAGACGAAACCATCCTTAAAATGCTGTCTGATTTAAAACCTGATGATGAATTACTCTTGGACCCTAATATACAAATTAAGAATGTGTGAAATATTTCTAGCAGTGGCAGTGATATGAATTTTTCGGGTGTATTTCAGGACTACATTCAATCTTCATTACAATTAAGCGCAAATGAAATGAAAAATGAATTGATGGCCACCTTAATGTTCTTGAATCATTGCTGTTTGATGATCTAGCAGATCCACAAGATACTGCATTTGAGACTACCTGCGAAGTTCTTGGCCGTGAAAGTGATACGGATTCGAATTCAATTTTAAATATTTTATAGTTTTTGTAACTGATCTCATTGCATTTAGGAAATATTTTAAATGAAACCGGTATAGAGTTGAGTTCTATTTACAAAGAGTTTTGAAGTAGTGTTTTAGTTGATTTTATTAAGATTACTAGAAACATATTTGTTCTTGTTTTGAAAACCTGTTTATTCTGTTTTTATATTCCCTAATTTTAAAAATTAAGTCTAGGTTAATATTTACCAAAGTTTGATAGAAACAACAAAATTTGTTGTTTCATCAAATCAATCAAACTTTCGGTCGGAAATGATAAATAGGAAAATACAAAACATTTAATGTTTTGTATTTTCCTATTTATCATTGCCGTGTTTGCTTGCAGATCTACTTAAGACTTTATGATTAAGTACATGCTCGGTTTCTAGTTATGAAATTGAGACTAATTCGGATTTAAGTTTAAATCTTTTTTTAACTTTTTGTATAAGATTTTATCGAGTTTAAAAATATCTTAGATGGAACTTGTATAACTCTGAGTTCTATTTACACTGAGTTTTTTTTTTTTTTTTTTTTTTTTATTTTATTGGATGTACACAACAGTTTACATTCAATTTTATGTAACATAAATACCTATTATATACAAAGTTTTGAACTGGAATACAAACCAAAAACGCGTACATACAGTTGCAACATGAATTATCCGTAAACATATTTATGTATTATATTTTACTCAAAAAAAAAAAAACAATTTATAAATTTAACAAATTTTACGACAATATAGTAAAAGTTTATTATGACGATAAATAATTAATTAATGTGGAGTTGACTTGAAGTAGTGGAGTAGTTGAGTACGTAGCTTATTTACATTATTGTCAAAGACATCAATGTCCTTACCTGACTCCGTTAGAACTATATCATTATAAGAGCGACACATTCGTGTTAAAGGATTGTAAAATGAAGTATTGTTCTTATAGACGTTTAATATAAATGTATTAAGACGACGCCTGGGATTAGACTTAATATTGAAAGTGATTTGTGATAAAAGATCTGGGGAAACAATTTTGCAGTGTATTAGTTTATGTAAGCAAAGAATATCTTGTATAGCACGTCTATTACGCAGTGATGAAACTCCAAATGTAAGTAGTCTCTCCTGATAAGACGGTAGCTTGCGACTTATTTTCAGCCTATAACTAACTATCTTAAGAGCTTTGTTTTGGATCTGTTCTAGACGCTTGGAGTGCACTTCGTAAAATGGAGACCATACAACAGAACCATACTCAAGAGTACTTCTTATCAAAGCATAGAAGAGATGTATAAATGTGGATGGTTTTTTGAAATGTTTGGTTGTTCTGGTAATAAAACCTAATGTTTTGTATGACTTAGAAATAATGTAATCATAGTGATTTCTGAAAGTAAGTTTTTCATCAAAGTAAACACCTAAGTCTTTTGCAACTGAATTACGCTTAAGAATTTGACCTTCAAGTATATAATCGTGATTTATTTTATTGCGTTTGTTGGTAAAAGAAATAACGAAACATTTTTTTATATGTAAGTACATACAGTTTTGTTTGCACCAGTCAGCAATTGTGTTAGCATTATTTTGCAAATCAATACAATCATTAAGGTCATTAATTTTCTTGAACACTTTGAGGTCATCTGCGTATAATAGACAAGGACAGGTTAGTTTTGGGATTAGGTCGTTTATAAAAATAAGAAAAAATAAAGGGCCCAGATGAGATCCTTGTGGTATACCTGATTTAATGATGACGGCAGTTGATTTATACCCCTTTACAGTAACTAATTGGCTACGGTTTTCTAAATAAGACTGTATCCATCGCAACAAATTACCATGGATGCCGTACCACTTGAGTTTCTGAGAAAGCAATGCATGATTCACTTTGTCAAAAGCCTTACGAAAATCGGTATATATTGTATCAACTTGACCACTAACTGCGAAGGCTGAACAAAGATATGCCTTATATTCCAATAGATTTGATATTGTGGACTTTCCCTTGACAAAACCATGCTGTTGCTCAAAGAGAGCTGGTTGTACATGATAATAAATTCGATCATATATTACAGATTCAAACACTTTCGCGATACAAGAAAGAATACTGATCGGTCTATAGTTTTCGCATAACGAATAATCACCTGATTTATGTATTGGGACAACATGTGCAAGTTTCCACTCTGATGGAAACGACCCTGCTCTTAAAGACTTATTAAAGAGAATTGTCAAGGGTAGACTTAGTTCAGTAGCACATCTTTTGAGGAATGTAGGTGGTATTTGGTCTGGTCCTGCCCCTTTATTAAGATTTAGTTGCTTTAATTTAAGAGTTACATCATGTTTTGACACAGTAAATTCCGATAGCACATTTTCACACATTTTGAGTGATGGCAGTACTGATTGGGTGGAATCTTCGAATACTGAACTAAAGTACTGCGATAGTAAATCGCAAATTCCTGCTGCGTCTGAAGTTCTGGCATTACCAAGCGTTATTGTGCTTGGGATACCTTTTTTAGCTTTTCTGTTATTAACAAAGCTCCAATAAGCTTTGGTATTCGTTTTGATAGCGTCTTCAGTTACGTTAATAAAAGCAGAATAACATTCCTCCAACAGAGACTTGGATCTAGCACGCAGCATGGAAAATGTATCGTAATCTCGGGGATTACCATACATTTTATACTTTTTATGGAATTTTTTCTTTTCTGCAAGGCACTTTTTTAGCGCTGTTGAGAACCATATTGGGTGAGTGGAGGCTTCTTTTTTTAAAGGAACGTATTTAACAATAATTTCGCTAATTACTGAATAAAAGGAATCCACCGCCAAGTCAACTTGGTTGTCTGAAAGGAGAGTCCCCCAATCAACACCCTTGATTTCTCTACGTATAGCATCATAGTTACCTTTATCAAAATTAAAACGTTTATTATACTTAGGTTTGATATACTTTGGCTTAGACAGTGTGTTAACCGATATTTCAAGTGAAGGGTGATATTTATCGATACGGGATAATGGACTAGTTTCAGAAATTAAAATACTAGTAGAGGAGGACAAAACAAGGTCTAAAGTGCGATCTAATTCATTCCGAACATGATTCATCTGATATAAATTGCATTGAGAAATGTAATCACATAATAATGTAGCCTTAGAGTCTGTGGGACAGCTTGGAGCAAGGTAAGGACTATTACCATTTAGATTTACAGACCATGATAAACTTGGCACATTGAAATCTCCCAGTACTATATTAGTGTCATTTGAGGATATTGTACTTAAATTTTTATGTAAGTTCTCGTAAAAGTACTTAAGTTTATTAGAGGGTAAATCAGGAGGAAGGTAACAGAGACATAGGTTAATGACAGACTTCATTGGACAATCGAGCAAAATCGATATCCACAATTCTTCAATGTCACTCTCCCATTCTTTATGGCGAATTACCTTAAACTCTTTTTTAATAGCTATCAGTACACCTCCACCTTCAGATTTGTTAATACAAGTAGACTCTCGGTCTCTCCGATATACAATGTAACGACAATCGAACAGCTCATTATCAAATACAGTATGATTTAAGTTTGTTTCAGTTAAACAAATACAATCGTAATTGCAATTTAGTATGTTTAAATATAACTCTGTTGTCTTTGATCTAATACGATTTACATTTTGGTAGTAAAATTTCATGTACGAACGTTGTTAAGAATCCAAGTAAATGTATCAGTCAATTCAGCTATTACAAATTTTTTTTTTTTTTTTTTTTTTAATTCACATAATCTAAAACAATCTCACTTTACTTTAAGTTTCTCAAAGTTACTAAAGTCTCTAATCAATAATGCTGATTCGTTGTCATTTTTCCGCATGTACACACGTTCATATTTAACCCATACATATTTGTATGAGTTATCTTTCGCAAACTTCCTAGCTTCAGCATATAGCTTTTTGGTAGTAGAAGAGAGATGTTCATTTACATATATGGCACGATATTCTCCTTCAATCCCAAGGCAGGTAGAGTTTAAGTGATTGGGGTGGTTAGTCTTGTTGTAACGTTTTACTGCCGATAATAAAATGTCCCTCTGCCGCTCAGTTTGTAGTGTAAGGAGAATGTTTCGTGGTCTGTCGGACTTTGGATTAATTTTAGCAATTCTACGAACAGCACAGATGCAGTTCGTATCCAGACTTACATTCACGGTGTCATAAAGTTTTTGTATAAGATGTAGTAAATTTTCATGACGTTTTTCCGGAACCATTTGGATTTCAACGTTATGGCTTCGTGAGGTTTTTTCGACGCTCATTAAACGACGATCTAATGACTCAATATTTGACTTAAGTGTAGTTCGCTCAAGTTCTAGGGTTTTAATTTTATTATTAGCCACCTCAAGTTCCTTTAGAAGGTCATCCTGCCCTTTCTGAAGAAAATCGGTGGCTACTGTGAAATCCGATTCTAACTTATTGATGGTATGGTTAAATTCTTTCGTCACCATTGTATGTACTTCTTGCACTACATCTATCTTGAAAGTACTTAGTTTACGATCGAGTAGAGCTTCGATTTGTTCTATGGTAACGGAGTCCGAATTTTTTTGTCGCAACGCGTGTTGAGATGCACTGTTACTAGATTTTTTCAAGCGTGATGATCGTTGCAGCTTTTCATCACAGGACATATTAGAAATATCTGCCTGACTTGCTTGGAGGGAACGTATGTCGCGCTTACCAACTGGTGTATTATCATTTCTGCGCCGAGTTATATTAGTACAGGATGGGCAATACCACTTCTGCTTTTTTTCCACGTATTCGTCGAAATACACTTGTTTCTCTATGTTGCAACACTCGTAATGAAACGTATTGTCACAACTAGCGCATTTAATGAGGCCGCCATCTTCGATAATGTGTTTACACGCACCACATTCCATCCTCGTAATTGAATCGAATAGTTCGAAATAATGAACAACACCAAATACTCAAGATGTTAACAAAAGTCGCATACACATTTGTAGCCAATGAACGATAATGCGTAGCCGCAATGCGATAGCGTATCGTAGCAAAGTTCGTAGCACTTTGTAGTCGATCTCCGAAGTGCCCCGAGCGCCAACGCTAACGCACGAGATTCAAAGAGGTGAGGAGACGCAACTAGGTACTCCTTAGTCATAAGCGAATCGGCCCGAGCTCCACCGAAAACGACCGAATGCACGTATAACAATGACCCGCACTTGATATTTGTTACTGATGACGGTAAATTAATAATTAGCGCCACCAAAATATACACTGAGTTTGTTGTTATGGCTGTTAATATAACAAAATACTTATTGCACTAAGAGACACTATATCTGATGCACTTTAAAATGATATGAGTTTTGTTAGTATCTATTACCTTTTAACACTATTTATGATTATTTAATCACGAACGAAACATAAACGATGTTTACGGTACCGTATCTACGCACTGATGAGTTTAAAACAAAGGTTTTAGTTGATTTTATTTAAATTACTAGAAATCCGGTGGATTTACGACAATTTTTTTTTAAATGAAGTCATGTAATAAATAAATATGTGATTTAAGTACATCATTCATTTTATTTCTAACTACCCATCACGTAGCATAATTACTATTTTTAAAATACTAATTACCGTTTCTTTCATATCTCATCACCATTCGAAGAAAATTTTCAGCTTCAGATTCAGGCCTATATAGCAGTTCAAATACTATGCGTTTATTTCGTTAATCTGCTCTATAAACTTTACGTCAAATCCATAAAAAAGATAATTGGATGCATTATTTGAACTTAATTAACGAATCCTGAATATATTTATCTTCAAATATTCAACCAAGATTTACGGGAAAAAATTGTTTCTGTCTTGAATGTCAAATGTAAAGAATAATGAAATAGAGCATGTATTAATTTTATAAAAAAGTTAATTGTTAATTTATTTTAATATGAATCTAAATTGCTCAGATTCTTAAAATTATTTTAAAGATAAAATTTTCTTATAATTATTGTGAAGAGATCATTGACGGCCAAAGTGAAGAGCAATAACAAATATATATGAAAAAAACACATAAAGATTAAAAATAAATGTGTACTTTTTTCCTGAATTTCCCAAGAGTACTATATTTATGCATCTTTTTTTAAAATACTTACTATATTTCTTCAAGAAATAGGTGGCAATCCTAATTGCGATCTATTGGAGGCTACAACAACTTCTGAATAAGTCCCTATGTTGCCCCTATATAAATTATATCGAGGCTTGGAGTATACATAACATGCTAAGTATCCAGGCCTCGTTGCTCTAGCGGTTGTAATAGTGTGACTGCTGGTTATGAGATCCCGGCGAATCCCGTGTCGGGCCAAAAAAAATCAGTTATTGAGTTTTCCATCAAGAAATTCTCAATAGCTGCCCGGACTCACCAAGTTGGCGGTATCTCACCCCCGTGCCTCGGAAAGCACGTAAAGCCGTTGGTCCTAAGCCTGATCTCTCTTCGGTCGTCGACACGACGTTTACCGTCCCATTGGACTATGAGAGCGAGGGAATAGAGAGTGCACCTGTGCTTGCGCATACACTCGGGCACTATAATCCTGCCCTGCACCGATGGCTAGTCTCCGTTAAGACTGGCCGCCATGACCGAAATTCGAGGACATTATTATTATTATCCAGGTGATGTATTTTAAGGTTATGAAGAGAACAGAATATTTTAAAATAAATATAGATTACAAGTAATACTTTTTGAATGTATTTTTTTTTACTTTTCCCACTGGTTCGAAAACAATCCGCTGTCCTGGGTAGAACCAGCAAAAAAACCCAGCGGATTTTTTTACAAAGTAAACATAAACAATAAAAACACAGGTTATATATATGACGACACCTGCACCGTTGCAGGTGCGGCGGCGTCGGTCTAGCTAGACAGAATTCTTGTAAGCGATACGTGTACCGCACACCTGCGGCATTGCACCTGCGGTGCCGCCCGTCCTGCTTGTATAAAACGGACGGAGCGGCCGCCGTTAAAACAGCCTTGGCTCTGACGTGGAACGGTACGCTTGTCGTATTCCGTTACTAGTTTATCCTCGACTCGTTGGATAATTAATTCGTGTAAACGAATTAATTATTATTCCTAACTACAAAATTAGTCTCTGTACTATACTTTATTACACATCCGACATCAGAAGTGGGATAAAGTCCCCATTATTGCCCACATACAATCTTCGAATAGTATATTTATAGTAATAGTATTTTTATATTAAAAACCGTAATTAACTTTAACATGCTAGGAATTGAAAATAATAAGTGACATTTTTGTGTTTTTTTGTGATCAGTGTTGCAGTTTGCTCCGAATATTGTGTGGTCGACAAGATTGGGGTTTTATGTCGAGAGATTCGTAGAAGTCTCTACAACAATGATCAATGAGGAAGATGTTGTGACGGTTAATCAAACATGGTCAGGTACGGCCGAGCGCTGGTAAGATTGATCCTACACCGCTACAGTCGGTAACTTATCGGCTGATCTTACGACAAGGCAATTCAAGCGGCCGCCGAATAAATGGTGCTTTGGCGCTGTAAATGGACGTCTGAGGCTTGGTCGGCTTTTGTAGATTTTGCGCAGTTGCCCCCTTCCCTTTGAAATATGTTGTGGTATCTGTCTCTACACATAGTTTCCGTTTTTTGCAATGTTTTCAAATGTCATACAATTGCCGTTTCATAAAAGAATATGTGATGAATTTTGGAAGCTCGGAATTCCATGGTTCGCAATACATTTATCTCGATTTCTTTTAATTTTGTAAAGCAGTACGGCGATTCGCTAGCGCTAGTACGGCGCGACGGCTCACTGGCGCGAATGTGGTACAAACTCAGCAGAACGGAAAGCTGGAGTGCGTTTGCCTGGAGGTAGCCATATTGGCGCGTCCATGACTTAAATGAAGTCTGGTATGGTCGACCGTTGTAATATTTAACAAGAGTTAATATCTGTTAGCAGGTGTTGATAACTGATAGACCGTATGCTGTGCACTGTCAACCGCACGAGGACGTGCGACAGTCAGAGGTAGCTGTGTCTGTGCATCTAGAAAATACTAGAGACGTTGCAACACTCTAGCGAAGTAATTATTCTAGTGCAGGAAAGGAACATGGAGTTGCAGGGAGGCTGGTCTGTGCTGCACTGGGATGTGTCGTGTTGCTGTTGGTTTACATACTTAGGTGTTATCATGTCACTACGTCCCTCACGATACACTTTTGTGTGATTGTGACAGGAACATGTTTGCGGTATGGTTAGTGTGTACCTGTTCTATACTGAATTGAAAAAAAAGAGTAAGAAAAAAAAAGTGGTTCTTACTATCATTCCAGGGCGTTTGCCGGTCCAATGATATAGCTACAGGGAATAGTGATTCCGGACTAGCAAATAGTACTTGGAAAAAAAAGAGTAAGAAAAAAAATAGTTCTTACTATCATTGCAGGGCTTTGTGCCGGTCCAATGATATGGCTATAGGGAATAGTGATTCCGGACTAGCGAAAACAGTACTTGAAAAAAAAAGAGAAAATAGAAAAGCTACAGACTAATCATTCCGATCTAGCATACAGATGATTAAAGTTTTGTAGGGCTTACTGCCGGAACAAAACTGATTGTCGCCCAAATTTGAAGGGTCAATATGGACCGGACCAGACGCTGTTTTATCAGGATGATCGAACGATGTTTTTCTTTCTACAGATAAGTAAGATTGTGATGGAGCGCGTGCGAGGACGCACGCATGTCAGCTTGGCCGTGACGGCACCTGCACCGTTGCAGGTGCGGCGGCGTCGGTCTAGCTAGACAGAATTCTTGTAAGCGACACGTGTACCGCACGCCTGCAACATTGCACCTGCGGTGCCGCCCGTCCTGCTTGTATAAAACGGACGGAGCGGCCGCCGTTAAAACAGCCTTGGCTCTGACGTGGAACGGTACGCTTGTTGTATTCCGTTACTAGGTTATCCTCGACTCGTTGGATAATTAATTCGTGTAAACGAATTAATTATTATTCCTAACTACAAAATTAGTCTCTGTACTATACTTTATTACACCTCCGAGATATACTACTTTTTTACAAAAATTATTTATGAAACAGCTTAAAAGCGACCACCTCTTTCCCAGGGGTTGTTATCAACCATGTTTTTACACACTTTTTATACAGTTTTTGTTTAATAAAATATCAAAACTTGGTAATAGAAAGTATATTTTCTAGGACTTTTTGTAATATCGTATAAAATGTCCCATGAATGAATTACCTAGTGACTGTGCAGACGACATGATACGACTTAGGGACATTCAAGATAAGAGCCTGCTCTTTTTAAAAGGCCAGCAACTCTATCTGCAATTCCCCTGGTGTTGCAATTGTTCATGGGCGGCGGTAGTCACTTACCATCAGGTGAGCCGCATAATCGTTTGCCCCCTCTCCTATAAAAGAAAAACTCCGTAATTAATCTCGTATGCTGCAACCACCTAGCGAATTTAAGTCACATAGTACGTATTCAATGCTCATAAAGTTCCGATTCATCATCATCATCATCATTATGACGCAATCTGCAATTCCCTGGTGTTGCAGTTGTTCACTGGCGGCGGTAGTCACTTACCGTCAGGTGAACCGCATGCTCGTTTGCCCCCTCTCCTATAAAAGAAAAACTCCGTAATTAATCTCGTATGCTGCAACCACCTAGCGAATTTAAGTGACATAGTACGTATTCAATGCTCATAAAGTTCCGATTCATCATCATCATCATCATTATGACGCAATCTGCAATTCCCTGGTGTTGCAGTTGTTCATTGGCGGCGGTAGTAACTTACCGTCAGGTGAACCGCATGCTCGTTTGCCCCCTCTCCTATAAAAGAAAAACTCCATAATTAATCTCGTATGCTGCAACCACCTAGCGCATTTAAGTCACATAGTACGGATTCAATACTCATAAAGTGCCGATTACCAATATTTATTATATAGTGGTCGCAAATTTAATGCCAACGTAAATCACCCGGTATTAGATGTTTATATTTAGTTATTGCACTTTAAACATTGCACGCTACTGCGTCGCAATTCTGTAACGTTAGTACATATGTGATATGTATTATAATATACCTTGTTTCAATATAATTGCTTCTTACTTCTTACTATACTACCAACTATCTAGTACTTGATTTTAAATTCCTTCACGTATGTACAATGAATTTAGTGTCTATCAAATTGCTAAGCGGAATGTTTTGTTTGTTGGTAGTAAGTGCCGTGATGCAACAAGGCGTTTACCTCATTGTAGTGTCCCTGCTAAGGCAGATGTTTATAGGAATTTCAATGCCACGTATTGAAATCGCAGTCCTATGTGGCACTGCAACGCTGTTGTTACCCTGAGATGTCAAACGGGTCAGAGGATACAGCTTGGCTAGTTCCAAACAATTGTGTTTGAGCCATCCATTGGGTGTTTACAACTGACGGTCGGCACAATCTTCGGTCGTTTTATGTCCACAAAGATGTACGGATATTACAGACCTTTTTTCGCTAGACTTGACTGGGAAAGCACCACGCTCTCACACAATACCAGCAAAAATAGCAACATATTGCTGCTGCAGTTTGTATGGTGAGTGTAGATAAGCCGTGATCCTTTTTACTTGAATCTATTTTAGTCCTCAAGTAATATTACATAAAAAACAAATTATAAACAAATGAAATTAAAACATAAATACTTCTAATTAACATAATAAATAAATTAAAGGAAAAAAGTGTTACACGAAATTACACGGTATGTAAAGAACACTTACTAAATCGCCGCTGTCTGTTGGTAGTGTGCCTAAAAGACTGTTTGAGTTGCCTCGCCGTATTGCGAGGCTGATCCGTTAACCAAATATCTGCCAACTTTTAGTTCACCAGTGACATTGACAAGGCGTGATGAATCTCTGTACAAACGCCTTGCTTCAGGACGCCACGGCCCCAGCGCTTCTACACCAAACGGCACTAACATGTAGCCCTGCATGTAGGCTGCATATTTTTGCCGCTTGTTGGACTCGGCAACAGCAGCAGCCGCGCCTACTTTCTGTGCAGTCGCCGCGGGATGTGATGGCGCTAATGTGTCAACACATGTCGCATCCCATACTAAGGAGCGTCCATTTTTCCATGAAATGAGTCTCATTCCATCAGGCCTCTTGCCATCGTCCCGCAGTATACCGCTTGGCTCTTGGTGTCCGAGAATGTCAACCTCTTTACCACAGTGGCAGCGATGGAGCTGTTCTCAGGTTAGATAGTACATCTGTATTTTGATTCTTAATCGAGGAGGGTGTGTTAGGTGTCTATGAGTTTACGGGTATATATTCATTTGCCATCAGGTAAGCCGTATTCTTGTTTGTCAAGCTTAATTATATTAAAAATTAATAAATTACCTAAGTTTAACCACTCGTTACAAAAACATTTATATTGCAAGCTGTTAATCTACACAAATAAATAAAATTGTAGTGTCTGTTTGTAATGTCAAAATAAAAGCTTTTCACTAAATGCATTTGAAATTATATACGGTACTTATAACAAAAAAAACAATATCTAAAAGTTTTTGTCTGTCTGTCTGTTTATTCCGGCTAATCTCCAAAATGGCTGAATCGATTTGGACCGGACTTTCACTGGCAGATAGCTGATCTTATATATAGTACTTAGGCTACTTTTATTTTAGAAAAAGAATTAAGATTCTGCGAAAAAATTAAAACTCATAAAATCCAATCGTAATAAATAATATATAACGCGGACGAAGTCGAGGGGAACAGCAAGTCCTGAATAAAGATTGGTGGCAGTTTTGCATGCCAAACGTCTCTCTCGGAATATGCATAGTGCATACTCACTGAGCGTGGTTAGGACTTTGTACGAGCGAGCCGATCCTCAGAGAACTCAGGTCATTTTTACAGGTAAGGCACTTTTTTTGCGTTCAAAGCAAGGCTACCCTCCGGAAACGGGGAAGGGAGGTGGTGAATGCTCATAGCATACCACGCAGCCGGCTACGTGGTTATGTGGGACTCACTAAGAAGTGCCTACCCACTAAACACCACCTGTGGAACTGGCTTTGGCCTGTATGGCCTTTGTGCCGAATCGGAAGCGACCCCCTTTAGGGAAAAGGTTTTTAGAGAGCACCAGGGAAACCGTTTTAGAGAGCCTACATATATTATTAGGTTGAATCGATTATTGTGTATGTTTCACATAATAATCGTTTCAATCCCTTTAATTATTTATACATATAAAAACTTTCTCCTCGCTTAAAAAATTTTTTGGGGAAAAATTGATATCTTACAATTTTAAAGAGCATTATTTGAACCAGTTTATAAAGTAAATCATCATAAATAAATTTTATTTATACTAAAACCTCAAATAACATTGCGTTTATTTTATTTACAGAGTACTTTTAGCAAGTTTCGAGTTAATCGCCCCCGTAGCATAACAAGATTCGTACAAACTGTAATACCCTATTTAACCCTCTTCGTTTGAATTTTAAAAGTCCTTTCTTATTGGATGCCTACGTAATAAAAAGAACCTATGGTTCCAATTTCACACTTCTACGTACAGCTATTTGGGCTGTGATTCTATAACACAAAATATTTATACAAACTTTGCACCCTTGTTGTAAAAACATATGGGTGTATTTTTGAAAAAATTTAAAATAAATATTTTTATTATTTGAATTCAAGAGTATTTGCACCAGTTTTCAAGATTATCAAAATTCAAACCATAAATAATTTTATCTCCATAGGAAGGGTTGTTTAAAAATTGCTACATATAAAAAGTGTTCATTTTATTTATAGAGAATTTTATGAAAAAAATGTATCGCGCCCGTTCGCGGCAGTAATGTCAGTACATTTTTATAGAGATCAGGCTTTTTGTCAGGATTTTTCAGCGAGATACCTGGTAACCCTACCTGGGGGACACATGTAGGGTGGTCCTTTTTTCATAGGGAAATGCCTATGCATACTCTTCTAGAGGCAGCAAGAACGGGTTATGTCGGACTCGCACCGACTAAAACCCCATGGTGTTCCGCCTCCCCCGCATATTGGCAGGGCCATGGGAAGGCTTTCACACATATCCTCGGCCACACCAGCGCCGGCCGCCCCATGACAGCCCTTCCTCCGGGAGGACGTCTCCTTACCGTGTAGGATGGGCCTAGGGTTAGGTCGTCGAACCTTACGGACGCGGGCTACTCATCCCCCGAGATGTTGTGACCAGTTGCAAGATGATGTTGTGACCAGGATTAAGAAAGGAATGTTTCGGTTGTTTGGTCATGTAGAAAGAATGAACTAGAAAAGAGTGACAAAGAAAATAATGTATGTTGCAGAAGTAAACGGAAGAATCGGGAAGGGACGGTCTAGACGAAAGTTTATCGACGAAATCGGCGATATATTAAAGATGGACCAGATTATTTTTTATAAGTACGTGGTAGAGCCATGCTGCAGCTATATTACTGTTATAGTTGTAGCACGAATGGGTCGGTTCGACCGAGGAAGGACCACGCACAGAATACCAGCGTAAAATAGCAGCTTAACACTGCTGTGTTTTGTATGGTGAGTGTAGAGAACCTTTTACGTGAAAAGAGGCATTCCATCTTAGTCCTCACGGGTGACAACACATCTGCATTTTGATTCTATATTAAGGATAGATTTAGAGGTATATGGCTGACAGCAACCACTTACCATCAAGTGGACTGTGTACTCGATGCTCGTTTATGACCTTATCCTATAAAAAACAGATTAAGAGTACCCTTAACCGACGAGCATGTAGGCGTAGGTATATAGATGTGAAGGAGGCGAGAGGTGTGTCAGGGTCGTGCCAAATACAAGTCCATTGTATCTGCCTACCCCTCTGGGTGACAGGCGTGAGTGTTTATGTTTAAGTGTTTAAATTGTATGTATGTACTACTGTTTATATTTTCCTGACTCCATGATCTACGCGTTGCAGACTCAGTGGCGACCGTTGTGCAGGTTGATGAGGTTGTGGAGGTGTGCGGAAGCATTCCCGTGACCCTGCGATATGCAGTAGAGGTACCATGGTGTTTTAGGCACTGTTAGTCCGACGAGTTCACACTTGCCCTCACAAGGCGGGGATCTGGGGCTAGTTTACTCCATGAAAAAAAGGAGACAATAATAAAATATCAATAAAAATCACAACAATAGTTGAATGGCGGATTTGAACGCATGATTAGGCAATAGTACTATGCATTGTCTATGTATTTAATTAACACGGAATTGTGTATATTTTAATACCACGTTTGCATTGTTAGGACGTGGCTTATCTCTACTATTAATGCTTTGTACATCTTATTATATTTATTACAAGGAGTACGGCGTCATGACGAAAATTTTGTTTCATAACTGTACATTGGAAAAATGCGTGGGGCTTGACAATTGAAGAGAAATAACTAACGATGTTTTTCTGGGCGGTAGGACTCTTCCTGCCGCGTAGTCCGTTGGCGTAGGGACCAGACCTCTCACCCATTGCCGCCGGATAATTTGAAATTGTGATATTTAAAGAATAGGCTTTTAACATATCTAATGCCGTCACGTTGTGCCACAAATCTCACGGTAAAGCATAAGAGAGACCTCTGCAGCTTGCACAGATTATACACATAAAAAGTTAAGAAAATCATCATCTCGTATTCCCTCCGTTTCTTCCTGCAACACTACCGATTTTTAAAGAACCATTTAAGGATTGTGGCTATATCTGTATTATCTACGTATTTATTTTTTATGCTTGTAAATTAATTTGCTGGATGCCTGATAACAGTTGTAAGTATAACTAGCCAGTTTTAATACATAATTTTAAGTTCCCAGTTTTTAAAATGATCAATTATGGAAATAAAAAATAAAATATAGGCATGGTAGTAATAGATAAAGAAAAATATGTCGTAAAATGTATTTACTACTAGTACTTTTGTGCTATATATTTGCGCGTATTATTTTAAGGAAAAATTAACCTACTTATGTTATGACTTATGAATCGATAAATCCTTTACATCTACTGAGTTAACAAATCTGCGAACGAACATCAACACGTGAAACTTCACATCTTTTTTAAAACCTTACCTACACACTAGGATTTTCTCCTGTATCAGGGCAGTTTACATACATAAATTTCACAAGGACAAACATCCAGAGCCGGAACAATGATTTATAGGGCATACAAATACAATACTAATAATATATGTGCGGGATTCGAACACGCGACCGCGTAATGCACTGCATTACGCGGTCGCACTGCAACTCTTTGCTAAGCCACTGCACCACGGAGCCGATCTGTACAGGATCTATACACATATAAATAAAATTGAAGCGTCCGTCTGTAATATAGAAATAACTGTCTTTTATTGAACTCAGCATCACCATCACCTATGCATGCCATTAAGATTATCGTTTTTGACCAATTAAATTTTTTTGTCTGTTTCCGTCTTGTTTTTCTCTATCTTCGGAATGGCTAAACCAATAATTTGTAGGTAATGAAACTTCGCGAGCAGCTAGAGGGCAATCAATGCCAGTGTTTTTAAACCGTTAAATTGATAAAATAAAAATGGTCTTTGCTGTTTTTTTAACCCAAACTTACGCCACATTAAAGGTACAATTCCGTAGCCGACCGCAGACAGCAACAGCAGGCGACATGTCGTGGCGTCATGTCGCTGACTACAGGCGGCAGCTTCCCGTGTTCCAATCTGTTCCGAATGTTCTGTAGGCACTCTATTTATGTAAACAAAATAGTTACTATATATAGATATACCTATTTACCGCTTTTATTTAACTCCTTTCCTATTATTATCAGTGGTAGAGCCACGCGGCAGCTTTTGCTGTCGCACGGATGGGCCGGCTCGAACCGGGGTGGTACCACGACCTCACAGAATACCAGCGTGAAGTAGAGGTTTACCTCTGCGTTTCGCTTGGTGAGCGCAGGTGGTCGGAGGCCCTTTTTACTGGAAATGAGGCATTCCATCTTAGTCCTCACGGGTGACAACGCATCTGCATTTTGATTCGCAAACGAGGATAAATGTAGATGTCTATGGGCCGCAGCAACCACTTACCATCAGGTGGGCTGTGTGCTCGTTTGTCACCCTCATCCTATAAAAAAATATTTTATCAAATATTATCTTTTGTCACACTGTTTAAATAATTATTGTGAGATGCATCGTACAGTGCGGGATATTGGGCCACCTGGTTTATCAGTTTCTCTTCCACGGAATCGATGAAACTCATTTTTTGAGAAAAATTCAACGTGTCGCTCGGGCGTTGGCAGCACTACTGATCTGCGGTCGGGCGACAGTGTCGTCTGCCGCTCGGCCTGTAGCGGCAAACGACGTGTCGCTAGCTACGGAAGGTATTTCATAGAACTACATAGAAACCAATACTGTCGCGACGACACGTCGCCTGCTGCTGCTGCCTGCAGTCGGCTACGGAATTGTACCTTAACAGATCAAACCAGTCGAGCCGGGTCCCTAGTTATAAAATAAAATAAAAGTTTTATTTTCGCCTTTTATTACATAGATACATCAAATAATATCAATACAAACATACAACTAATCGCGTTTCCACAAACCGATACATGATGACACTCAGTCATAATTAAAGTAAAAAAGTAATGTTTTGATTACTAAACCATAACATGAATTTGACACAGACCCATATTATGTATGTACTACTGTATTATTAATAATATATATTATACAGAGTTATTTTGCAATAACCGGCCAAAGCAGAAGGAGACGTCTCCATACATTTTTGGGCCCAGATGTTAACAAGATGAAAGTCGGACCATGTGAAAGCTTATATATAAAAAATCATACCTGAAAATCTGGCTAGATTTGTCAATCTAGGAGCTGAGTTATTTAAGAATAAATAAAAGTGATTTTATGTATTACCTACACTATAACAGGCGATTTTTCACTGTAATAACACTGTAACAGGTTATTTAAAAAAATAAAACAACAACTAATGAGGGCTAATAATTTTCCACTCACCAGATGTCGCTACTTGCGACTGAGGTAAAGTTTTTTGTTACACGGTGTCATTTAATTGAGAAATTAGTTTTAAATAATAGTTTATCATTGTCTATAGTATTATATTAATATATAACACAATGCATCAGTGGTTTGATTTTTAATTTTTTGCACATTATAACTCTTTTTTTTTTTAAAGTCGTCTTTTAGTTATATTTATACTTTGGTTTATTCATTTCTAATGTAATTAATATAAAATATAACTAATAATACAGAAAGAAACCTTAAAAATTACATTTTCCTAAGAAATTATCGTCCCCGCTATGAAATCTGTCAAATATTTTACCTCACTCGAAAGTGGCGCCGCCCTGGTGGCAGAAAAAGTCGTGGATCATTGAAATAAATATTAGAAATATCGATCTGAGATCGATTACTTGAATAATTGAATTATTGTTTTTTTTATCTATATGGCCCTTGGTATTGTGGTAATGTCACAATAATTCTGCCAATGTCCGGTTTGAATTATTGTTGTTACTGTTATTTGTTGACATGTTGATACTTTGTATTTTTTCATATTATTTTGTACATTATGTTTTTTATCTGCCTAATTAACACAGATAAATAATTAAAAATATATATTAAAATGCTGGATTTAATCGAGAATAGATTATATTGCACTCGTTTCAAATCAAATCGAAAATTGGTCTTTTTCTTTTTTCTTTTAAATGAATAGTTTTGAAGTTTGAACTGTCAAAACAAAGTAATAGAAATTACAAATGGTAGGTAGTGTACAGAAAAAAGAATTTCACTAGTGTATTTTTTATGGTAATCGATTTATTTCCATAAAATGTTTATTTCTTTTTTCCTTATGCGAATAATAATATACTTTATTTCCAAATGAATATATAATATCAATATATCAACTTTATCATTTAATTTTTTTGGATCCGAATAAATATAAAATCGATAGCATCAATACAATCTATTTTCTAACTTATTTATTATTTCATTGTTTTTTCGAAATCTAGATTGTAAAATGAGCAAGTTTTTTGTATTTAACTTTAGAAAAATGTAGCCAATTTTTTAAAGTATAAACCAATTAGTTAACTTCAGGTCCAAAAATCCCATTCTCCTTTGCAGATAAGGTTCACAATAAATTTTAAATAAAAAAATAATATAGGCAAATCGTGAAGAAAATTTAATTTAAAAAAAAATCTCAAACATTCTGTCCTTTTTATCTTTTAAATTCAAAATGCGTGGTAATGCAATAATTTAACTGATTTTACTTCGTAATGGTCGATCGGTAAGCAAAAACGTTGTTGCCATAAACAATCATATTGAATTTGGGATAAGTTTAAATAAAATTATAAGCCTTATTGTATTTGTAAAAATTTCAGTAACGGTATATCATTATATATATTATACCTTTGAACTTAAGTTTAAAATTTGGCTACTCTTTGAAAAATAACCCTGTACAGGTCTCTGAAAATGAACTGTTGCATTAACTTCACACCATACTACTTATCATAACTCCTGTACTTAGTTTAACAATTTCATTGACACTGAGATATACTCGTCACAACCTTACGTTACATTCACTTTTAATCGTAAATGTACTGACGGTAGGTATCCTTAGCGGATTAAAATTTAAAACACTAGCACTCATAACGGGCCACAAGATTCGAATTGCCACTTAAACACTTATAACTTGGTTTTCACGTGATAACATAGACATATTTTAAAAAATAAAGCCTTGGCTTAATACATATTTATATGTAAATTTTAAGTTGTAAAATACACAAATATAGATGACAAAAACTTTCTCATAATGCTCACGATTTAAAGAAACAATCCTTGTCACATTATCATATCAATTGTATTCATTCATTATAAATGCTTGCTAAGAAATATAGCTGGCTCATTTAAAAGAACTTGACAATGGACGTAAGCCGTAACATTTAAAAATAATGCTTTTGCACTATTCATTGGTAAATCCCACATATTTTCGTTGCAACTTTGTATAACAGATTGCAGAAAGCGATCAGCAGCATAAATGTATAACTAACTATGTGTAAAAGTCGGGTTCGTTTTGATGTTTCACGTTTGGCTTCCTTGGCAATCGAGCTTTGTTCGGCGTTAGAAAGAAAATCACAAATCGTTAGAACCGTTTCCAAGAAACCAATTTATATGCATCTAAAAAATTGTTCACTAGGGTGTATCAAATTAATTTCAAACCATTCTGTTAAAACTATCTTCTTTTAGGTTACAAAATATTTTCACAATGAAAAAGTGTAGCGACGCTATAAGAGAATCCACTACTCCTAGGGTTACCAGATGACAGGAATTTTCCTGACATGTCCGGAATTTTAGCTCTCTGACAGGGAAACAGGAAAAATTTGAAATTTCAGGAATTTTTACATAAAATATTTTGTTATAATTTTTAAATATTGTCAGCCTATCCTATAAAAAAATACATTTTTGGGTAGGTATTTGAGGCGCGCTGAAAACTTGTCAAATAGCTACCCAAAAATGTCTACCAGCTCTCGAACTATTTGCTGACTCTGCGTCAATGTCAGGAAATTTATTGAAAAGTCAGGTGGTATATTGTCAGGAACTCATTGTGGAATCTGGTAACCCTAACTACTCCATATCATCCCGAGGGTGTCGTAAGAGGTGACACAGGTACAATTACCATCTCCTATTTCAATAAATAGGAGATGAACAGCAGCACCTATCTGATTACAATTCACAATGATAAAAACTGCGGTTGCAAGCTCGCAAATATAGGTTTGGCCTTATGTACACCAGTGGTCTTTTGGGGAACAAAACGCAATTGTAGAGTGATTCGCATCAAAGTTACACATTAGCACAGCTTTGTATTGTTCACGTGAGCACTTTAACGTCACGTTAAAATTATTCATTGACCCAATGCTAGTAAATAGCAAAATGCATAGGCACAATAAATAGACGTTTGGAAATCGAAAGTTTACAGTGGTTAATAAATGGACAGGCCACGAAGAATCAACATTGAGTGCGTTCCTTTGTGACTGAAAAAGTCGATTCAGCTGTAATCTAACACTTCCCAAGCGAGCGTCGTCTAATTAGAAAGACACGGCTGGCTCAATTTGAAATGATACAATATCAATACTACATTTTAAGACTTAGAATTTAACAACGCTTATTTACATTAATTGTAACAAGTCAGAGTAACATATAAAATTACATTTCCAAAATTAATATTACAGTCATTGATTTCATTTTTGATATCATACAACATAATCTTTTAAGAAAAAACGTGCCTCAATATAAACAATTTTCTTTTTTTGATATTCTGTAGTCAGCATTCAACCTTCACTAAGGCGCCAAACTATTTATATCGAACTATTTAAATGCATTGCACGTTTATAATAAAATATTTATTGTAGCCCAGACCCCTGGATGTGAAAATTTGGATATACCTAGTGCTCTCTTAGGGTTTGCACTGGGTCTCGCTCAGTGAACTTCACAAAAAACTTGTACTACGTAGTACTATCTATTATTTATTCTGTGCTCGTACTACCTTTGTCCAGTTCATACGCAAGAAGGTCGTGCTGCTGAACATAGTTCTGTCATATTCAAACAGGCTCATTTACGTTTATCGTTGCAGTTGAGAATCCCACTAGCAGCTTAAATATTGTAGATTAAGTGTTTTTTCTTTAGAGTCAATTAAAATAAAATTACAATAATTAGGTTAAATAGATTTTTGGTCTGTTTTTTCGTTGTTTTAAATTAAGCTTATCTTAAATATAACATAGAAGGACTCATAACTATCTGAATTACCCTTATTATCACTAAAGGCCATACGTTATTCTGGTAGCCTGGCATGTGTGGCAACTTGTTCTTATGAAACAAATGTCATCAGTCGTGGAGAATTGTCTAGTTCAGCCTTATTAAATAAATTGAGAAAAGAAATATAATGAAGAAACGATAATTAATAAAGTTTATGCTTTTGTTTTCACTTCATTAACCATTAATACCGATGAAAGGTAGTTAGAGGGATATAAATTTAACTCCTTACGTCACGGTTGCAATAACAATTCTCATATTACGTTAATACTTCGTTTGTGTTTACGTAAGGGAGTATTTGTTGATGGTTTTATATAGAATAAGAGTGACTAAAGAGCACAAAGTCCACTTGATGTTAAGTTGATGCTGTAGCCCATGGACATTTTCAACTATCATCGAATAAGAATCAAAATTTAGATGCGTTGTCACCACTGAGGACTAAGGTATAATACCTCGTTTCTAGTAAAAAGGCTCTCCAGTTCTTTACACTCGCCATACTAAACACAGCAGTATGTTGCTATTTTATGCTGGTATTCTGTGACAGCGTGGTCCTTCCCCGGTCGAGCCGACCCATTCGTGCTACTGCCATAATATAGCTGCAGCGTGGCTCTACCACGTATAAAATAAACACAAACGAAATAATAACGTGAATACTGATTAATTTTATTTTTTGGTTTACCTACATTAATACATTTTATAGTCTTATAAAGAAAACAGCTTAATACGTATTTAATAGTTCATATGCTTAAACCTGGTAAAGAATTTAGAAAATCTACAAAAGCAACAAAACGGAAGTATGTCAACGCTGCAAAGCTTACTGATATTTAAATACGAGGGCAAATTATAGTTTAGCAATTTTTATTGTAATTTGTAACACGTAATATTCTATTAAAATTACGAAAATTCCAACATACACTAAATGCATGAAAAACGAATCTGCTACAACCACTTCATTCCGAGGGTATTCTGCTACCAACACAGGCCGTATCGTCAAAATGTTTACGTTCGTATTATTTATTCAAAATTTTACTAGAATTCCTATTGTATGTACATTTTACACAACTACAAAATATATTGCACGTAAAATAATAAAAAGATAGATTACCTATAGATTATCAGCAGTTTAATTAAAAAAATTCTAGGCAGTAGGTAATCAACTATAATTGCTATTACTTAAAGTAAATTTAAAAGCTAAAGTTAAAAGTTACAGCCATTAATACGTCTCACTACTGGACACAGGCCTTCTACCATTTCTGAGAAGGATGAAAGGCAAGGAAGTGTATTTACGTAGTATGTAGTATAGTGTAGTATTTAATGTAGTATTATACGTGGTAGAGCCATGCTGCAGCTATATTAGTAGTATAGCTGTAGCACGAATGGGTCGGCTCGACCGGGGAAGGACCACGCTCTCGCAGAATACCAGCGTAAAATAGCAGCATAAAACTGCTGTGTTTCGTATGGTGAGTGTAGAGAACCGGAGACCCTTTTTACTGGAAAAGAGGCATTCCATCTTAGTCCTCACGGGTGACAACGCATCTGCATTTTGATTCGCAAACGAGGATAGATGTAGATGTTTATGGGCCACAGGCAAACTTACCATCAGGTGGACTGTGTGTTCGTTTGTCACCCTATCCTATAAAAAAAGTGTTTGCCGCACTGCCCAAATAGCTGTTAGTCGACTTTACCATGTTTTCGGAATATTTCTTTTAATTTCTCAAACATGCAGGTTTCCTCACCATGTTTTCCTTCGCCGCCGTGCACGTAGTAAACCAGTACTTAAAGTGCCGTCGGGGAACGAACCCAGGTTACTCGTGCTTTACGGCGAGCGCTTAGCCTCCCGAGTTACTACCGCGAAGCTTATTGTTTTAGAACAATTTAACTTCGATTTTCAAGTATTTGTTTTCATTAATACTCGGCTTTGTCGAATTCTATGAAATAATGAATGTATGGAAATCCGTCATATTTGAAGGTTAGAATGTAAAAACAAAACGTATTCCCAAGAATACGTTTTTTTAAACTTTATTGTTAATAATAATCCCATGTTAGTGGTTAAAAGAAAGGTGAAAATTAGAAATTAGTAGGAAACTTAAAAATTAAAACCAAGAACACTGTGATATTTAGCTTTTTTTTTTGAAGCTGATTCACCGAGGGAGTAAAAAGAGGATGTAAGTTAAGTTTATGTATTAAAACCCTCATCTAGTATATTAAAATAAACCCTTTCAAGACTAGTACAAGTGCGAGTAGCACTCGCGCCCTGAGGGTTCAGTATAAACTTAATATGTTTTTTGTTTGTTATTATAGCTGCTGGCTTGCTGCCGTTCTAGCTATTATTTCTCCACATCGTTTTACACATTTTGTAGAGTCCAAATACTTTCGTAGTAACCAACCAACATGCATTTTAAAGGGTAGCAGCGAGGACTAAATTATAGATTTTAAAATAAAATTCCTAATTAACTAAAGTACGCTTTCAAACACAAATAGTAAATATTTGAATATATTTACCGTAATCTTTATACGTCATACAAACGTATTATGTAGGCTGGAACTTTACTTATTCTTTTACCGTAATCTTTACCAGCATTAAGTTTCAATGTCTTTGATTTTCATGTTATAATTAAAAAGTTGCGAGGTAAAGAAAAATCAAAAAAAATTATATTATTGGGTACCAACAGAATATAAAATGCAATCTATTAAAATATTAAAAATACGACTGACAAAACACGAGGAAATTTTCGTAGGAGCAAGGACTAGCTACCTACCCATGTTTCTTACTTATTTAAAATCCTGTGTTACAATGTTCGTGGATTCGTTCAAGCTATCTCCGACACCGCTCAATTGATTTGAATGAAATTTTATAAATGTGTATTGCTTGCTCCAACTTAAGAGATAGGATACTTTTCCGAAAAAGAGGCCCCGAATATTTTTTATTGCGAGTTTAAGGATTTTTATAGGACAAAAAATAATGTCACAAATATTTTAGGCGTACTGCTGATAGAGTTTATATTAGAGGATTGGAAAAAAAATTTGAAAATCGATCCCTAATTGTCGTAGAAATCGGTAAACATTCATTCAAAATACATACAGTCGAACATACAACTTCCTCCTTTTTTTAAAGTCGGTTAAAAAGAACGAAAGTGAACACTAAAAGTAACAAAATACGTAGCTAAGACTAAATATCTAAATGCGGCGGAACGTCCAAAACATTCTGCAATAATTCACGTTCAGTAACCGACCTACCTCAATCAATACGGTATGGCAGTGAGGCAGTGAATACAGAGGTAGTTGGTGTAACAGGTACCTACTATTGAGCGCAGTGACAAGAGTTTACTCAGTGACGAAATACACGATCAGATGTGAGATGTTGATGGATAGATTCAATTGCGCATTTACGGAATCCAATTTCCTTGTTAAGCGTACAAAAAACTAATAGAAAAGAAAGATTTTTGAAAACAATTAAAGCAGACATATTATGTAGAAGCGAATAATATATCATAATTACAACCTTAAGGTAATCATTACAGCTTATTAAAAGACCACTGCTAAACAAAGGCCTCCCCAACAGTTTGCCTATAGGACGGACATTTACAATAGTTGTCACGCTTATACCTAGTCGGGTTGGCGACCGCAGTTATTTAATATTTTGTGTTGTTGTCACGAACATACATTCCTATAGATTGGATGATATAAACAACTGCTATATAAATAAACGTACTCTGTGACTGCGATGGAGCTTGGCACCCGTTCAGATCCCCTCTTTTATCGCTCTTATATATTTAATTAACCCCGAACGTCGTATGTACGGAACTTGGCCCCTTTTCACTTTTATGTTTTCGTTTATTACGTTTTTGATACATGAGCTTCACCACTTTTTCTTGCGTTTATTCTTGTTTTTATGCCTAATAATGTAAATAGTTTCTGTGTTAGTAACCTAGAAGTGACTTATTTTTATGATGAGCGAGCAATAAAATGTCACTCACACCTTACATTCGATAACTTTAGGTTTATTCAAGAAAATATGAGATTCTGTGTACAAAATTACAATTTTTAGGCCTATGATGGTTTTTAAGTTATGGAAGGTTAAAAAAAGTCGCTCAAAATGGTCTTGTAAATACAGGATTATTTTGCAATAACCGGCCACCGGAAATAATACTGCGGAGAAGGTTCAGAATAAGCAATATAGACAAATTGTGAAGAAAAAATAATTAAAAAAAATCTCAAACAGTCCTTTTTTAATTCAAAATGCGTGGTAATCGTAGAGACTCCCTCTACGATGGTAATGCATTATTTTATCTGATTTCACTGCGCATGCACACGTTCGTAAAGGTCGATCGGTAAGCAATAACGTTGTTGCCCATAAATCACATTAAATTTGGGATAATTTATCAAATATAAAAGTAGAAGCCTTTACTCTTTTATCAAAAACTGCTATAACGGTACATCATTATTTATATATCTGAACTTATTTTAAAATCTGGCTACTCTTTGAAAAATAACCCTGTATACACACTGCCTGTGCGTCATTTCCTTTTCCAAACTTTCCTGACACACTAGTGTGTCTAGCCTAGGCAACAAGAACCCCTAAACGCTATCACGTTCTTAAAATTACTTACGAATTTCTTAATAGTTATTCATATCCTAAAAAAGAATCTTTAGTGGGAGGTATTATAAATTCAACAGTTATTGGAAATTTGATAAAATCTTTTGGCACAATAAGACATGTTTACAATTTGTGTTCCATTACAAATTCTGTTGATGAACTTGCTTAGTAGTAATTCGTAAAAATTTAAATAAGTAGGTAGTATATCCGTTACAGGCAACTCATAACCGGTCAAAACCACTTTTAACTGCAAAAACTGGGCAAAAGTAGTTTTTGACTAAGGACGTTGGTCAAAACCACTCAGGCTTAATGCAAAAGTATTGGGCAATAGTGATATTGACCAAATTATATCGGTTGAAAGTGGTTTTGACCAAGAATATTAGTAAAAACTACTTTTATTAATTTTAAAATTAAAAAGTTCAATTTTTTCAATATTATATTATATATAATTATTATTATAATGTACGCGGCTTTAGGGTGGCGCAAGGGTCACCCCAACCGCACCTTAACCTACTGTCACTGATATTGCAAGTTTTGACCGATAGTCTTAACTTTAAATCAGGTAAAACTAATTTGACTAAGAACATTGGTCACAATCACTAATGTATGTATAACCGAGAATGTTGGTTAAAATCACTATTCAGTATAAAACTCAGTCAAAACCAGTTGTGCCTGATTTTCGCAGTCAAAAGTGGTTAGAAGTTTCGAATGTAACATATCCACATAATAAACACTGGCCCCGAGGAGATCCGCAGTACAAAGGGTTACCATCTGACTGGATAAATCTGGTTTTGACCAGTTTTTAAGAGCCAAACTCCGCCTGGATTTTAACAGTATGATATTATTGACACAAAATAACCTTCAAACTTTCCTTCTGAAGAATTTTACAAGTGGAGAAACCAAAAGCTATTTCTAGTGACTAAAACGTAGTTGAGATAAAATCTATTGAGTTTTATTGCCAGGATACAGGCTGAAGACCAACTTTTCCCAATAATTAAGATTTTAATCACCTGCAACAGGATTATCAATTCCAGGCCATGGTAACCCCCTAGTACCAACTAATATGCATTTTAAAACTTCTAGAAGTCATAGGTTTTTAGAAAAGGTATAAATTAGTGTTTTAATATTATATGTGATACAATCGCTAGCACAATATTCATATTCTCTTTAACTACATTTTTTTATTTTTTTCCACACTCAAATAATAATGTTCAAAATGTACTGTAATCACATAACCAAGTAAAACATTTTTTTCTCCTGGGTACTCTAAACAGAATTCTGCCAATGTCATGTCGGTATCTTTGTCGTTTAGTCAAACCATTACTATTTTAGGACCGTAACAAATTTGACATTTCGATATTAGATATACAAATATAATTGATGTCTATATTTGAAATCATTTTAATATGCTAACAGGATTAAAACACTCAAGAACAACAACCATGCAAGTACACTACATTTTGAATGTATATTTGGAACTTTCATAAAGACATCACACTTCACATTTATAAATATAGCTACAATACATGTTTATACCTTCATTGATTTTATAATTAAAACTTTCATTGTATCTGTAAACAGCCAATCGGTTACAATTAATGTATGTGATCAATATTTAAGTTCTGTTACAATGATCACCATCATCATCATCATTATGAAAGCAGAACCAATACCTTTATACAGGTAATGATGCTCCCCATCACCAGCTATTCATTTATTGAATGGATTTTGTCCCAATTTTCAGAGCACTATCAATGTATCTACATATTATAATGCATTAGCACAATCATAAAACAAGCAAAATTCACCAGATGTGTGGTTTGTTGTTTTGCTATCTGAACATTTTTACTCAAATCATCAGTGGCCCAATTATTTCAACTGTAAGTAAGTTTTGCTTAGGTGTTAGTATGGATATTTAGGTACTGAATAGATGGTCTGTCTGCATAATAAGATATGTAAATCAGTCTACATAACTTTAAATTTACAATGATTTTATATTACGACTGTGACCAGTTTAAAATGCTTTGTATATACTGTGACCTTAAGGATACAAAATAGATATGAACATTGTTATTGAATTTTCTTAAATAAGTTGTTGTAAATATTCTTAAAATTGTTTTTCTTTGTTGGCTAAGACTCAGTTTAGTCAAAATATTAAATGAAAATAGAAAGTACTTAAATATTTATCATTTGTTACATTAATTCACATAACTTACTTAAGCTAAATTTGTTGCTGATTTTATGTCAAGACATCTGCAAAACCTCATGGACTTTTTTGCTCTCTAAAGGACATAATTCAATAATAAATAAATTTCAAATGAAAATATTTATTTAACAAACAAAAACAAAAGTACACAATCAATAACATTTTAAATTCCATAGTCATCAAGTGAAAAACTGTGCCTGACCTAAACCAAATAACTATCCAATAACAAGCCTATAGTGGCCAGTAATAATGTGAGTCAATTGTACACAATCTAAGGTAGAAAAATACTTTTATGACCATTTCATGTAACTTACTATTTAAAAAAATTACCACAGTATTCAGACTTATATTGCATTCCCTGGCATATACATTTGTGTGCTAATTAAGCATGTATCAATCAGTAGACACATATATTTATTAAAGAATAATAATTACCTGGCAAGTGTTGTAGAATTTCGAATAATGCAAACTGGACTTAAAAAAGGACCCACATTTGTGCTAAGGATTAACACTATGTCAAATAAGTGCCCAGAATTGCACATATATTAAATTTCATTATGACATTAAGATTATAATATAAATTGTCTGTTTCATTAGATCACATTAGCATTTTTATAAAACGGAATATTTCAGAACATGCACACATTTACCAATCAGCCTATTTTTAGTTTCTTCATTACACATCTTTTTCAGTTTACAACATGGTAAAGTCAACTGTGTCTTTTTAAATGTTCCATGTTATCATCACAATCATTTTTCTTTCTTTTCCGAGTATCAAACCTAACTCCTGTTTCTTGAACTACCTTTTCACTGTTTTTAATAGCTGATATTATATTTTCTTTTGACGGTGCAACTAGTTTGAACTCATCTATACTCTCACTTACTGGAGGCTCCACAAGATGCATCACAATTCTTTCTAAATGCTTTGGATGTTCTACTGGTGCTTCATCAATGCATGTTGCTTGTTCGTTATGTTTCTCCATATCAACTATAACAGAATATTTTCTTTTCATTTCATCCATCATTCTTTTACCATAGTCCTCTCCAATGACACTATTTACACACACAAAACTTTGAACTTTTTTAGTGTTTTTGTCTATTTCAAGAAAACCACGAGTCCTCATATAAATAAAGTGACCTGATCGTGACATCAGTCTGTAATATGACTCACCAAACTCTCTACTTTGATCATACATTTGCCGCAATACACATATAACCCAACGGACATCTTCTTTATGCATAAATACAAAAGCTGAGGTACCAGTCACTTCTTCAGTCATATAACCAACTGCCAATGATATACTTTGATCACATTGCACTATACGGCCATCAATCAAATGTCTCGTCCAGTATTCAGAATATGCTGTAGGTGATAACAAACGAGCTGGCATAGAACTGGACAGAACATGGACCATTCCAATGAATACAAAATCATTACCACTGGAAGAAAATGTGCGGTTATGCCTCACTCTTTGTCTTCTAATTATTTGTTCATCCTGTACCCCATTGGCAGTTGCTCGATCAGATCGCCTCAACATCCCATTTATACGACATCTTTCGTATTTAGGTGGATCTAATTTAGCACCTGCCCTCATTAAACGTATATGAAAATTATGGTGCTGTTTAAACAGACTTTCATCACACCCACTTTGTAATTCTGGAGGATAAATATGAAACCGTAGTATTTCTTTGTCTTCATTGTGTACATATTTATAAATGTCTTGTCCCAATAAATCTATGTGACAGTAACCCAACTTCTCTTGAATGTTAGGCGAAACAATAAAAATACGTCCTCGACATGTCACGGCAAACATGAAACCTCCAAACAGATCAAAATATTTCATAACACCCGAAGACCACGTTTCTAAATGACGGCATTTTATAGTATCACCAAATACATGTTCATTTCGTAACTTATCAGCTGCAAGTCGCAAGACACTCGTTTTGTCTACTTTGCGCTGAGTAGGTATTATATCAGATAGGAGGGACATTATAAGATCTATTTCCGCCTTATACTGACTTCGACGATGTTTTTCTGCTATGATTCGGGATTCTCGATCACTCGCCTTAGCTGAAGGCATTTCCGGAGAATATGGGTCTGATAAAGAGTCACCGCAACTCGCAGCGCCATGGGGCGCATGCATGATGAAGTTTTGAGGTGGCACAGCTGCAGACATTCCAAGCTCAGGACTAGCAAGACCTTCCTGACCGCTAATTGCCGAATGCACGGCAAGACATGCATTCGTTGAATCAGAGGATGTCATCTTAAATGACAAAAATATTTAACACACCGATGTCCTTGTTTGCCTTGTTCATTACATTGTACTTATCAAATTCACCGAGTAATACTCTCACATTGTTAGAAATCTTGGAGTGATCACTTGATTATGATAAACTACTTTTTAATTTGCATAAATAATAAAAATAATATATGATTTTGTATTAGTTCTTATTAAAAATAATAACAATGATACAATTTTATCACTATTATCCGATATGAACTCATCCCACACGGACTGTTGTGGAAGGACTACTAACCATAGATTATAGACAATCGTCGTTCGTCGTGACCACAGAGTACAATTAATACTCTCTACCAGTCGTGACCAAATTTTATTTGACAAATGTACTAGCAGGACAGAAGAAATCTACCAAATTATTTTAACTTAAAACAATTTTCTACCATATATCCATACCTATACCATATATCATTAAACGTATTTTAAAAGAAATATATAGAACATATTTGAATCATAATGTATATTCACTTGATTGTATGGAAAAAAATAATTGATTATTTATTTTATATATTTATTTACTCTTTATTGTACACCAAAAAACAAAACGAATTTTATTTTGTTTTTTGGTGTACAATTGTTTTTATTTTGATAAACATTATTCTGATAAAATATATGTTATGGTACTGTGCACTTGGTGTATTATTTAAGTACCGACTTTTTCATGGATATAAATAAAAAACAGTACCATACAGTAGTGTAAAAAATTAAGTTAAAAATAACTATACTAATGTTAAACACTTGCTGCCCGCGGTGCAATATAATGGAGAAACAGGATGCCGCGCCGGCTGTTGCGCTATCTGATGCACTTACGGGCCTTACAGCAGGCATAGTGGCATGTAGATGTGTATATTATGAAAAAATAAATACGTGGAAGGTTGTTATCACTTTTCCTTAATTCACCAAGTTTCCTTACAAAAAGTAACTTAGCACCAAATAATATATCTTCTTATAAGCTGGTTTGGCCCACGCTTCAATTTTTCACGCAAAAAAGGCCTTCCAGTTGAGCATGACGGCAATCAAAACGTGATACGCACACCAAACTGCACCTCAAAAGAGATTTCAACGGTTTTGTGCGTAGTTCGGCGTGACACGTGGAATGAAAGTGCACAAGGGCAGAGTTATTTTTTATAGGACAGGGTGACAAACGAGCACACAGTCCACCTGATGGTAAGTGGTTGCTGTAGCCCATAGACATCTACATCTATCCTCAATAAAGCATCAAAACGCAGATGCATTGTCACCCATGAGGACTAAGATGGAATGCCTCTTCTCCAGTAAAAAGGGTCTCCGGTTCTCTACCCTCATCATACAAAACACAGCTCTGTTAAGCTGCTATTTTAGGCTGGTATTTTGTGAGAGCGCGGTCCTTTTCCGGTCGTGGCAACCCATTCGTGCTTATATTCTTATTCGCATGATAAACGCTTGAACGGCCATCGTAATTACTGTATCTGGTTTCCTAGCCAGTAAAAGTGTGTATCTTGGCAAGATGATATAAGAATCCCAAGAGCATAATTAACATATTATTAGTATTAATGAAAATTCGTTCTTCTTTATCTCTTAATCGATAGTAATCCTTGCCCTCGCAGTACTCTCCGTGGCTTAATTGATAGTTGAAATTTGTTGAAAAAGGTGAATTAAACCTGGCTACGAAGTGAGGAATCCCAATTTATATCTTCATTTCCACGGGCAAGGATGCAAGCGGTGGAAGATGGTTACGGCCTTGACGCTCTAAGCTGGCACTGCATTCAAGTGTGTGTTCTCCATGGCATGAACGACGTATAGGAGCAACATTGTACATACGTGACGAAGTGCCGTTTCTGATTGTACGTTTATTGCTTTTACATGTACACTTTGGAGCACGCTTCAGAGTGGCGCGTATTATTTCCTACGTCCCGAAGCCTACAACTGAAGGCCGCTTACGTCAATTACAGTAATAAATAGAGATAAGATAAAAAGCCCAAACTATTACCACAACATGTCAATTTAACAAAAATACTATTAATTTTTCACTACCAAGATATGTTGTTGACGGTCCTAAATCTACTAAAAATGTAGATATTTACTAACTTTGGTGACACTGTAGGATATAGAGTAAATAAAAAAATAAAAATAGATTTAAAATGTTAAACATATAACTATATCACAAACTAACAAAGATACTTAAATATATAGGTATACCACTACTTAAATGTCTTTGCAAACTAATAAGAAGCACTATAATAATAATAATATTTAAAAAATAGTGCTCGCGTTATCAACTGAGTCGTCAGGCAATAAATCATTGTAATCAGTTTATTTCGCTCACACTCATTTGGTTTATGGAGCGTCATAATCACAGAACACAATTATTCTCTACCAAGAGAAAAACGCCATCTCCAAACTAAAGAACTGAAATACGCGTCTATACGTTTATAATTTTAGCGCCACAGTGGGCGCCCATGTGAAACTTTTTTCGCAGGAATTTCAAACCTTTGTATTCCGTAACACTAAACTTTTTAAGGTATATTCGAGTAATTTTGGCTCAAGCTCACAAATTTATGGGGTAAATTCTCATACATTTGAGAGGTTGCACCAAAATTACTCGAATATACTTTAGATAAGTATGTGGGATAAAATAAAACTATAACTAAGTATAGTTATGTAATTTTATTTTCTGGAAGACAGATTGTTTTATAAACTATACATTAATTATTATTGATGTTTTAATTGTTTTTGCACATAATATTTCCTTCCGCTTGTTGGTGATATATAACACAAGTTATTGTCAGAGCGTTATTCTTCACAAAACATTAACTTTTTAAATCAGCAAAATTCTCATGGTGAAAACTTAACTCAGCGCAAATACGTGATCTGAAACAGATACAATTCGAGTCAATCGAGTCAATTCGAGTAATCCCTACAAATAACTTTTTATAGACTTATCATAATATTGTCATAAGTTTTTCTTTTCCTATTATAGGAAACCTGCAGAAAATGATCACATGATTTTATGCTTTTTATTTGCACAACACTTAACTTACTTTCGATGATGATCACATGTCGTGCATAATTTTTTTAAATAATGAATTCATTTATAGTCAATATCTTATACAGAGTTAACATCTCACAAAAAATCTTTACTGTATATTTACGAAGATATTATGACTCTATTTTAGCCTACAAACGAAAATGAAGTATTCTCAGCCCATAATAACAAAATTTAAGCAAAAATCAAAAATAAATATTAATAACTAAACCTATGAAAAAATTTGAAAATATTTCAGAAAATATTTTCAATTTGAAAGACGTTGACAAACATATGTTTATTTTTTCTTCTTTTAATTCATGGCTTCTTTTGATAGAAAACTCTGAGATTTGAAATAATAGGTAAATTAATTGTGCAAATCTCAGAGTAATATGTATGTAATTATACTTTAAAGAGCAAACCAAAAAAAGTTTAACAGAATTAACAATTTTAGTTTCTTTCGATATAATATGTATTTTTGTATCTAATTTTTAAAATGGCAATCTAAAACAACATGAAGGAAAGAAACAGCGATATTTTTTCTCGCTATATTTTTACCATAGACTTAAGATATACTGGCGTATAGACCAACCTTTGAGCATAGAAAATAGAGGAGATGGCAAGCCTACAAAAAAATATTGTCAAATTGAAACAATAAATGGCGGACGCTGTAAGCTCCGCCCAATTTTTAGTGACGTGAAGTCAATCAACTTTTAAAATTTAGTAACACCTATATGTATTTTTATTTATTTTTAAATATGCAAAATTATATTTTCTCTAACGATTAGGGAGGCTAGGGGAATTTCGCGTGAATTTAACCGTCAGATGATTGCTGCTCCAGTTTTATCGTTTAAATAATAGTTTGAAGACGATTTTGATACTTAATGCACGGATAACAACTCGTGCTTGTAAGTTGTAAGTTGGCAAGCTAGTTGCTCTGACTTCATATTATACAGAATAAGCTTTACTTCTGGGGTAATAAGTTACTATCTAAAGCCAGGATGGTTAGACAGGATGGAGTTCTCTTTTTGAGCTAGTAGGCCTCCACCATTTTTTTCTACTAATCTGGCTTGTGCACCAGTTTCGTGTGGCCGGTTAAGCTAATATCTTTTGAAGTAAAAACTACTTTAGAATCGCTGTGCTTTGAATATTATTATACTTTACGGTACACTTGTGGTTACAAATTATCATATCAAATAAATTATTTGCCGTGAAATATTTTTTATTTTATATTCACCCCGGCTTAGCATGGGTGATTTCTGGAATTTGGCAACAAAATCAAGAAAGACCAAGTGAAGTAGACACAATATAATAAAAATCTGCCGATGCTAAACCACCGGCCAAGCGTGGTGCAAGTAATATGTAGTATGTAATAGATGGATGGATGGAGTAGGAAAATAAATAAATTTAAATTTTTGTTGGCAATAGAAAGCAGTTTAATAACGTAATATTTTTATAAAATACTTATAATATATATATATATATATTTAAATAAATATTACGTTATTAAACTACTTTCTTCTTTGGCAACCTAAAAATGATAGAACAGAAAATAATGATTTAGGTCTATGAAGTTGCAAATAATATTACAAATTAAACAACACCATGGTTGTAATAAAAGGTGACTTAAGGTAAATTAATCTTATACGTGGTAGAGCCATGCTGCAGCTATATTATGGTTGTAGCACGAATGGGTCGGCTCGAGCGGGGAAGGACCACGCTCTCACAGAATACCAGCGTAAAATAGCAGCTTAACGCTGCTGTGTTTCGTATGATGAGTGTAGAGAATCGGAGACCCTTTTTACTGGAAACGAGGCATTCCATCTTAGTCCTCACGGGTGACAACGCATCTGCATTTTGATTCTTAGTCGAAGATAGATGTAGATGTCTATGGGCCACAGCAACCACTTACCATCAGGTGGACTGTGTGCTCGTTTTTCACCATAATCCTATAAAAAAAATTATAGATAAAAATATGCTTAACATTTATGTGTATTGCATTATTAGAAGGCACGGATGGGCTAATATATACACTATATAATTAAACAATATATAATAAAGTCAAGTAATAATGTCCATAGTCTCTGAGGTATTTGCATGTTTGCCTACAGGGAGAGATTACTTACAGGCGCTAGATTGTACTTTATGTAATCTTTCTTGCTTTACTTCACTTTCATTATGTAGGTACCGTAGGTCCTACCTAACATGAATGTAACTCCGTTTCCGTATAATTTAGTTAATCATTTATGCTCACTGCTCAGAACCACGAATAATGAAACGAAATAATACAATGCATAACGCAAAACTTTTCCACATAATACGACAGAATAAATCAAGAAAAACCTTAATAAAGTATGTCCTTGAAAGAATTTATTGTTAACAATGTAACATCACTATTAACGAACAACAAAATTTTATAGATACGCAAAGAATGATAAGAAGTAATTAAATAATATGAATTAAAGGTTTAGGGTAAATAATTACATCCATCTACTTACTGCCACAAAAGATATAAACGTTTTCACATTATATTTACAGCAAAAACTAAATCACTCACATATGAAATGAGTGTTCGCGTGATTTTTGACTATATTTTGAGACACAGCCTACTAACACAACTTAGTCATCTTCGTTTTTTATAATGAATTGGAAAATTCACTATAAACTGTTTAAAAATTCGCAAAGTTTTCAAATTAAGAAATATCAAACGACTTTTTATAACAGCAAATGTGAAACAATAAATGGCGGAATCGGCCGCAAGGCGGGGTTAAATGACTTCATCTTAAAAATAATTACCAGAATACGAAACAATTTCTATTATCTGTTTCATTTATGAATGACACTTAGACTTTCACTTCGCTGAGTGAAAAAGAGTGAAAAACCATATTTGTATAATCAATAAAACATTTAGACGCTCTGGGCAGCTCCTCTATTTTCTATGCTCAAAGAGACCAACATAGTGTGCAAGGGAGAAGAAAATTCCTTAAAGGCGGCTACTCACTTGCCTGCCGCAGGGGCAATCTAGGGTGTAGGAGTGGGGATGACCCTTAATTACCTCCTTAATTGTGATGTGTGTAGGCATACAGGGGCAATTTTTTAAGTCGGCCCTGCGGCAGGGCGTCAGGGGCGCAAGACCTTCCTTGCTCCCCAGATCGGCCCTGCCGCTGTCGCGTGTGTAGCGCAATTGGGGCAATTTCAATCAGTTCGTTGGCGACTTTACACACGTATGAGTACAAGTCACAATGGATACAATTAATAATGTGAAATTTCGACACTGGTGATAGAAGTGTATAAAGAGCAGCTTCTTCACCCAGTATCTCCTTTTTGTATTTTTTTGCGACAGCACTGCAGAAAGAATGTTATTTGAACGTTTTAACTTACAAGTAACATTACTGTGATTTGTTACAGAGTGTACGAGTAAACCCGTACATTTTTATATGTTAGCGTAATTGGAGCGCGAGCTGGTATTTGATGTCATTTTAATGCATTGTACATATTATGTTTTCTTTTATGATAAATTCAGTACCATTCGCAAGACGTTACAGTTAACAGTGTTTTATTTTGCATCCGATAATTTCAGTATTTGAGTGGTACTCCTTAACAGCATTTAATCTTGCATTGCACTGCATTACCTATTTGCATAGTTACGCAAACACCGAGATAGGTATCTAGGTAATTTATCATAAGGGCCATTATGGAAAAGAAAATATTCGAATAGTATTAGAATTGCTGGAATATAAATAAAATGTCATTAACTAAATAATTAAATAATAATACAAATTTTAGTAATTCAATTTATTAAAACTCATCATTAGAAAACTATTCTGGCTATTTGTAACACTACTTAAATTATAGTTACTAAGCACTAGATAGTTAAGTTATATCACAGAATAAATTGGTTATATTAAATTATGACGAGTGAAGTTAGTCACATTTAATTGTCTTTGATAGTCTAAAAATAGCGTGGCAGAGCTATGCGCAGCTTATAAGCACTATATTATGGCTATAATTATTAATTAATTAGTCGTTTTATTGATAAATGTGGGCGTCTATGGGCCACAGTGTCCACTTACCATCAGGTGGACTATGCTCATTTGTCACCCTTATTCTATATAAAAAAGAGCCAAGGCTATATATACCGTTTTATTTATATTTCCATAAATAAGGCGGCTACTGACGTGACTGCAGCTGGGGCAATCTAGGATGTAGGAGTGGGGACGACCCTTAATTGCCTCCTTAGTTGTAATGTGTGTAGGCAAGCAGGGGCAATCTTTTAAGTCGGCCCTGCGGCAGGGCGGCAGGAGCACAAGACCTTCCTTGCTCCCTAGATCGGACCTGCCGCTTTCGCGTGTGTAGCGCAATTGGGGAAATTTCAGTCAGTTCGTTGCGACTTTCGCGCGGAGCACACGTATGAGTACAAGTCAGAACCCCAGAAAGAACGTTATTTGAACGTTGTAATTTACAAATAACATTACTGGGATTTGTTACCGAGTAGATATCTACCTAACTAATAAGGGTCAGTATGGGAAAGAAAATATTCCAATAATATTAAAATTGAAGCGATTTTTACAAAAACAACATAACTGTAATTTTTCGTATTTTTTTGTTACTGGCAACTTTTTGTTCGTTTTCAAATAGGCTTTTCAACGCATTGATCCATTTTTATCAAAAACTACTCAACTAGATTAGTGTATTTTAGTTACTTTCATAGCGTAATGTCTTATGGAATTTTGCTATGGGGTAATGCGACTGATATTGAAGCTATATTTGTTTAGCAAAAGAGAGCCGTACGGGCGATTTATAACCTAAATTGTAAAGAGTCCCTCGGAGAAAAATTTAAAGAAATAAACATATTAACTTTGGCATCGCAATATATTTATGAGAATGTAATGTATGTGTATAAAAACATAAATAGCTTTAATAAGAATAAGGATGTGCATACTTTAAATACTAGGAACAAACATAAGCTTGTAATGCCAGTTACTAGACTCCACATAATCAGTAATTCATTTATGGGGCAATGTATACGCTTTTACAACAAAATTCCAGAACCCAGAACATATTCAAAGTTTGTCAATAAACAAGTTTAAAAGTTTTATTAAAGAAAAACTGTACAAGAAGGGTTATTATAATATCAAGGAATACATGAATGAAAATAACCCCTGGGAATAGGGTGATCGCCACCATGCTGGTTCTATGAAAATATCATTTAAAAATTGTATAAACAAAATTATTGTTAAGTGAAATTATGTTTAAAAAAAAAGTCCCGCTGGGTTTCTTGCTGGTTCTTCCCAGGACAGGTATTTTCCGAACCAGTGGTAAATAAAAAATGACTATCAATAAGTATTATGTAATAATCAATATTGAATAAAAAATTATTCTATTCTATTCTATTCACGTAACTTCAGACCGACCCGGCGATCGCGCGCCATTTATTTTTCCAGACGTATATTAGATAATCACTCAAAGCTCAAAATCAGCCTCGTTGCCACGAACCGTACAAATTAAGACAACGCCATAGGAGGCACGCGACCTAATGATTTCATATTAATTTCCCAAAACAATTAACATCCCGGCCGTCGCGCGACAATTATCTTTCTAGACTAATCTCGACCACCGACGCCCTCAAATGGAATGCGAGCGAGCGGGGGCCGGCAGTGACCTTGGTAACATCGGATGCATGTGTCGAGCGCGCGTCGTGAATTCAATTTTCCAAAGGTTAATATTTGGCCTAAACAAACCCCCGTCCCGGACATAAAGACTTATGTCCGCGAGTAAATTGGCAAACGGGACAGGGTCGCGATGGCACGTTGCAAGACCGAATCTCCGACCAAAACCTCGGCCACCCTAGGCACTCCATCAAATCCATACGACAACTTAACAATTTTTTTTTTATAGGATAAGGGTGACAAACGAGCACACAGTCCACCTGATGGTAAGTGGTTGTTGCGGCCCATAGACATCTACATCTATCCTCGTTTGCGAATCAAAATGCAGATGCGTTGTCACCCGTGAGGACTAAGATGGAATGCCTCATTTCCATTAAAAAGGGCCTCCGGCCATTTGCACTCACCAAGCGAATCGCAGAGGTAAACCTCTACTTCACGCTGGTATTCTGTGAGGTCGTGGTACCACCCCGATTCGAGCCGGCCCATCCGTGCGACAGCAAAAGCTGCCGCGTGGCTCTACCACTGTTAAATGCGCCCACGGCGCCAATACAAAGGCAAAGCGTTGGGTTCTTTAACCAACACGAGGTCTCCAACCCGAGGAGGATCCGTCTTGTCAGACCACTTAACGCGCCGCTGCAAAAGATGTAGGAACTCCAGAGACCATCGGTGCCAAAAACTCTGAGTCATCTGTTGCTGCAGGTCAAATCTGCTCAACCACGAAGAGTTTATTATCCTGAAGGGGTACTCGGGCAGGGCGTTAAGCGGCTGGCCAATCAGGAAGTGGCCCGGGGTTAGAACCTCCAAATCATTCGGATCGGACGAGAGGTGACAGAGGGGCCGAGAGTTGAGTACTGCCTCAATTTACAGAATACAGTGGCAGGCTCCTCAAATGTCAAAATAGTTTCGCCAATAACGCGACGGAGATGCGTTTTTGCAACCTTAACCACTGCCTGAAAAATACCGCCCCAGTGTGGGCAAGCTGGAGGGTCGAATTTCCACTGGATCCCTGGATCACTGGAGCCCTTCTTGGACATCACAGTACCTAAATAAGTCCTGTTGCTGGACAGAAATTCGACGACCTCTTTCAAATATCTATCCGCGCCCTTGTAATTCGTTCCGCAATCAGACCGGATCCGGTCCGGCAAACCGCGACGCGATACGAAGCGGCCCAGCGTGGCCACAAAGGCTTCAGTGCTGAGGGCACTTACAAATTCTAAGTGAATGACCTTAGTGGAGAGACACACGAAAACGCACAGATAGGCCTTATAGGCCGTGAACGCGCGTTACGAAAGTTGGAGGACTTGACGAGGAAGGGGACAGCAAATGGCCGGATGGCCCTGACGCGGTCGGGTGGCAAGTCACCCATCATAGGCTGCGATATGGTCAGGCCTCCGTCACTCGCTCAAAGCCCTGCGTTATATGCCTACCCTTTTGCGTATCGCCCACGATACAACCGACATTGGGCTGCCGCACGCCCGCCTGAGCGATTGCACCGCGCACGGTTCCCGCGCTTACTCGTCGAAATGCCGAAACCACGTAATTATTTTGCACTGGATGGGTGTCAGAGTCAAAAAATCATTCTTAAATAATTTTGACAACGCCGTAATGAATCGGCCTGGCAGCAGCGTGTTACACATTTTACGAACCATTGATTTTCCTCTGCTTTGCTCCTGTTTTCCTAATGATTATTTATTAAAATTATTTACGCGATTTAGGAAATTTTCAACAATAAGATTTAATAACCAAGAAATCAGAGAAGAAAAAAAATGTGTAAATCATTTTATAAACTCAAACATATTTGATTGACAAATAAAAATATAATAAAAGATTCGTTTTATTACAATAATCATAATAGGTACAACCCTAGCGCATTCGTGCGATGACGCGCTTGCACGTGAGTCGCACGGCGGTCAACACAACCTCGACTCTTTAAGCGCGAACTTGTGGTACATTTTCGACTCGCTGCGAACAGCAGATATTATTATTAAAAGTTTGTAGGCTATTATAGCGTAAGTATTTTCGCTTTTGTATGGGAGTGACGTATCTGTTTACTTTAGTAAACTATTTAGTAATCTGTGATATGGTGGCCTTCAGATTATAATAAAGTATGCACTTAAAGAGGACGCTCCGAATGGTGCGTTGGCCAGCCAGAATCCAAAACTCCCGCTGCAAAATAGCCTATGCTCTTTTGATTAATTATTAGCTTTTTTTAAAAAAAACATGTAGGTCTATGCTTATATTTCAACCAGGTTTCAAAGGCATGAATACCCAAACTACTATGTAAAACTTGAAAATAAATTGTAATAAATTTATTTCTTGATGCGCATAGATCAATACAGATAAATTAAGCAAAAGGATAAACATAAGAGATAGACGTATTTTTTTTTCCAAAATAAATATCTTCGACAACGCTAACAAAAATGTGAAGAAAAAAAAAGAGAGGATTGATATTTATTTCTTTCGGCACAAACAGTGTTACTCAATTTCAATTTTCTTCTCAACAAAGCAAACATAATGATTAAATATATTTACAAACATATGTACTCGTATTCAAAGAGTATGTTAAATTCACCTTTTTACTCACAACCACTACAACAACGAAACATTTCACGGAAAAACCAAAGCTAATACTCTTTGAAAACGTGATTCAACGCTCCAGGGGAGCCCTAGTCTTCCCACCAAACAAGTGGAGGCCACACAGCCTTGTAAACCGGAATCCAATAGAGCGCGAACCGTTAAACAGTAACCACTCGGGTTGCACGCCTTCACTGAGGCTGTCGGCAATAGAACAGTTTGACAAGTGGACTGTTCACGGTTCAAAGGCTTAGTGGAAGCGGCCGTGGTGGGAGCTAGGACGGCAGCTTCCTAGCCGGAGCTGCCTCCATCAGACCGGCACTCGAACCGGGGGTCCCGAAAGCGGCATTCCGGCGGCATCTCAACGACCCGTGGTTGCAAATCGCCAAATGGGCTGACCTGGGGAGCTTCGGGGAACCTCGGCCTTGAGGCCCAAGACAGTCTTGAGGTCGCAAGAACCTGGTAGTACCGGTAACGACCAAAGGGAGGAGGGTGGTACTCCAGTCGCGGCCGCTCAGCTAACGGGGGTGAGACGGGTCCAGCTGACCGCTAAGTGGCTGTGAGATTCCTCTCAACACGCTGAGGGGGGGTGTCGACCCCCCGCTCATGGGGGAACGACCCCCCGACTGGTCGGGGGAGGGACCCCTTCAAGATCAGGGGCACAGTGGCTGGTAGGCGAGCGCCGAGCGTCGCCCGACAGAGGGCGCGGCTGAGCGCCCCCGCCCATGGGAGTTGAGGGCCCAGCAGAGCCCCGAGAGGACGCGCCGTTCGCACCCAGGCACAAAACGGCATGGTGTTTGCCCTGGCAGTGCGGACAGGACCGCTGGTGCGGGCAGTCTCGTTGGAGATGCCTTTCCAAGCACGAGTAGCACCAGCGGCGCTCCTTGGCGATGGTTTGCCTCGCCGGGACCGCCTTACCCATCAACTTCGGGCACGACGTCACCCGGTGATCGGATGCTCGACAATAGGAGCAGGGGGGCGCCTCCCTGGCTGCTAGGCCGCTATATGATGGTAGGGGGCGGCGCCCTCCCGCGGAAGCTTCGCTCGGCCTTAGGGGTGTTGGCGAAGACTTGCCCGGCGGATTCCGCCTCTCCCTTGGCATGGCTCGGTTCGCAACCCGTAGGTCGTCGACGGTGCCTGCGGCGTTCTCAACCTGCCGGCACTGCTCCTCCAAGAACCGCAGTAGGTCTCTGAAGGGCGGAATAGGGGAAGCGTACCTCGCCGTACCTCTCCTCAAAATGGATCCGAAGATCGAGAGGCAGGCAGGACAGCACGATGGGGAGCAATAAAAAGGACCATTCGTCCACCGGTAAATCTAGCCGCCTCAACGCATTACGCATACAGGCCACCATGACTGGATTTACGATGTCCGGACGTAGTCTGGCCCGGTCCCTAAGCAGCGGGAGGTTTAACAGCTGCCTGACGTATTCGTCCGCAATTCGCCGGACGTTGGAGTACCTTCCAGCGAAGACGTCCCGGGCGGTCTGGTAGGCGTTATCCGACAACTTCAAATGGCCGACGACGCCCAGGGCTTCCCCTCTACTGAGGCCAGGAGGTACGACATCTTCTGGCTTGGTGTCAAGTCCCTCCGGGCGTCCACTAGGCTGTCAAAAAGACCAACAAAGGTCAGCCAGTCAGAGAGGACCCCGGAGAACCTTGGCAGGTCCAGAGTTGGGAGTCGTCCCAACAGCTCCGGCTGAGTAGGCGACTTCCGAGGGGATCCGGGCAGGCCACTCATCCGAGCTTCACGCGCTTCCTTAGCATACTTGGCCCCCGCCTCGATCAAGTCGTCCGTAAGCGAAAAGAATTGCTCGTAGTCCGCGAGGCAGGAGTCCAGGACTCCCTTTTCCGCATCCGAGGCCTCGAGCTCAGTGTAAGCCTCTTCCACTACGGCCCTTCGGGCCGAGACCTGCTCGAGCCGCTTCTCTAAACTATGGACCCGATCCAGTCGCTCTATCAAAGTATGGGCGTTGGCGGCCCAGCGCAGCTCCGCCTTCAGGCGACGCACCGGTAGCTTGTGCGATGGCATCACTACTAAATACAATTAATACGCGGCACAAATACAAATCAAAATAACAAATACAATTACTAATAAATCAAGTTAAATACAAATGACACAGTCGGTCAACAAAGATGCCGCGCTGAAGCGACCGAACCTTCGGCTATTCAATCTACCTACCCGAAATACCCGACGCGTAGGTACCCAACCCTAAACTACACTCCTTGCTTGCGCAGCCTAACGGGCGTGGTTCTAATTCTACCAACCGATCCGCTAACAAAACACAAAAAAAAATTATATTACGTACGTACGTATTTATCTATATTACGGCCGGGCGATTGGAGAACCAATCAACCACGCTCTGCTATCAGAAATTGTACACGCCCTTAGTTGCCCCGACAAAGGTCGACCATCCCGGGGCCCATAGCGGTACGCTCGACGGGCAACCAAGGGTGGAGCCCAACTTGGCCTATGGATACTTATTATATAGAAAGGCTGATAAGCATCACAAACTTACCGAATTCCGGAGGTAGGGTCGACCACAAGGCGAAGTCAGGTGATAAGTGAGGTGTATGTAAGTAGTGTGTTAGAAAGTGTGTATATGTGTAACCTGACGTCCCGATGTAATCGGACAGCAGATCCACAGGCGCTGCTTTTCTCCAAAATGTGCAATCCCTCCAGTGGGCGTTCACCAATTGAAACCTTCTGCTTTTATTTGGCTATTTTAGTTTATCAACTTTATTGTACATTCAATTAACTTCAAATTTAACTAAATCCACGTTAATTGAAATTAAACAAATGACACACTGTACAACTTAAGAACTGTCGGTCAAAGTTCAATGTCCCATGTTCACTTAGCACAAAATTATTTCTCGAAAACGAACGCGACCTTCTCTCGTGTCACAAAATTAGCGTTCCACACGACAAAGCAAAAGTTCTTTCATACGATATTAATTATAACAAGCAACTTGTCGACGCAAATTAATGGTGATCGAAGTTGAATTAATCACTGAAAACTATTACAACAAGAATTATAGAAGCCAAGCCCCGTTGTCACGCAAAACGAACGAGATTAGAGAACACAAAGAAGGCGGTCTTAAATGCGACCTAACATTTATCATGTAACTTCAGACCAACCCGGCAATCGCGCACAATTTATTTTTCCAGACGTATATTAGATAATCACTCAAAGCTCAAAATCAGCCTCGTTGCCACGAACCGTACAAATTAAGACAACGCCATAGGAGGCACGCGACCCAATGATTTCATATTAACTTCCCAAAACAATTAAGCTCCCGGCCGTCGCGCGACAATTATCGTTCTAGACTAATCTCGACCGCAGACGCCCTCGAATAGAATGCGAGCGAACGGGGGCCGGTGGTGACCTTGGTAACATCGGATGCACGCGTCGAGCGCGCGTCGTGAATTCAATTTTCAAAAGGTTAATATTTGGCCTAAACACTATCTCTTCTCCAGGATCTCCTCAGGTGGCATGCGTTTAATTTTGCTAGGTTTAGTCGTCTTACGTGGACAAACAAACCTTCACCGGAGATTCAGCCAACAGTTTCAACTGTGTCAACAAACAGGCCACCCGGCACATTACAGAGGCTGTCCGTGTGCTCCTCGTCCTCGTCCTAGCAGACAAGCTCCAGCGCCGGTCAATGACCGTACATTCCCGGCTCTTTACCAACGAATGCCCCGTCAGGGAATTTATCAGCCCCTTCTGGGCTCCTCTAGGCCCCCTTCAGAGTCCCTCTAGGCCCCCTCAGGGCCCTCTTCGGCCCCCTCCGGGCTTCTCACAGCCTTTGCAGCCTCCAGTATTTCCCTGGGCCCCCAAAAAGGCCGACCCACCGCGACAACCTCCGCCCCTCAACAACCACAGCCCTCAATGGTCAATGACCTTAATACGGTTTACGCCGCTATAAGGAACATCGACATCGGGGAAGTCGCTGTCTTAGCACGCAAATTGCGCGCTGCTCGGTCCCGTCAGGACCGTCTCCTCGCTCTTGTAAAGCATAACAATCTTTTGTTCTCTTTGTAAGTTAAGTTAACTTAATTAACTTAACTATACAATGACAGAGCAAACTGCTCTGACAAAATCCCACGGTCGTATCAAGCCTAAAGGGTTATCGCTTGTTTCTTTTAACATTCGCGGGTTGCGAATTAATCTTCCAGAGGTTAAACTCTTTCTTCTAGATCGTGAAGCCGATTTCCTCCTCCTACAGGAAACTAATCTTAAAACTAAGGACACTAAAGGCCTTTCCATTAAAAACTTTTCTCTTCTTCGTAATGACAGACCCGACCGCCGAGGCGGCGGTACGGCCATTTATTACAAAAAACACTTCTCTGCACTCCCATTTCTACTCTGCAGCTTACCAAAATGGAAGCCACGGTATGTAGACTAGCTATGACTGGACATCAGTCCATCTTCAAAGCCTCCTGTTACATCCCTGCTGGAACCCTTCCCCTCAAAAAAGATTTTGAGGCTATTTTATCTTTAGGCAATTCAGTCATTATGTTTGGAGATTTTAACTCCAAGCATACTGAATGGACATGCCGAACTACCTACCTCCCGTAGTGGCAAGAAACTACTCGATATCACGCAGTCTCTTGACCTTACCGTCCACAGTCCCTTCGTTGTTACTCACTATACCGATAACACCGACCACGCCCCCGATGCACTAGATTTTGCTTTACTCAAAGGAGTGTCTCTCAACCTTAGGGCAATCGAGACACTAGACGATCTAGGATCCGACCACCGACCGGTCTCCCTCATTCTTGGCCATCAGCCACCTCCCCTAACACCCACGAAAACCTTCACTAATTGGAAGGGCTTCAAGGAGTCCCTAGCTAAAGGTCTGGACTCACAGGACTCTCGTATCTCCCTATCGACGGACTTCGACAGTCCCGAAAAAATCGACACCGCCGTCGATTCACTCTCCACCCTTATTTAATCCTCCCTTAAGGAGAACGAAAGGGTCGTCCCGGTTGCTAATAATAGTGGGCTTACCCTACATAATAGCAACCTATTAAAAGCCAAGAAAGCTGCTTTCCGGAGAGCAGCAAAATATCCCACCCCCGAATATAGGCGCACGGCCAATCGTCTTCAACGAGAACTCCGTTTCCGCCTCTCTGAATTTTGAGACATCGAAAATAGTAAACTCATGGAGAATATCTCTCCCTCCCATACAGCATACTATCACATGGCAAACGCCCTCCGCATAGACGCTATCACCCACACTCCCCCTCTCTCCCGTCCCGACGGTACGGTTGCCTTCGAGGACGAGGAAAAGGCTGAGTGATTTGCAGACTGCATTGCCGCACAATGCTCTCCTTGCTCTCAACCCATCGATCCTTCACATATCCAGGCAGTGGAGGATGAGGACCGCCGCCGGAATTCACCCCACACAGCTTCTGACGTTATCACTGTGGCCAATGATGAGATTTCATCCCTCATCAAAGGACTTAAGCCCAAAAAGACTCCGGGCGCGGATGGCATCTCCAACCAAGCCCTTAAACACTTTCCTGAGCAGGTGTTAACCCTTTTAACTATTATCTTCAACGCCTGCTTCAACCTTAGTTACTTTCCCACTACGTGGAAAGAGGCAACTATGATTGGTATTCCCAAACCAGGAAAGCCTCTCAACCTCCCCTCCAGTCATCGTCCCATTAGCCTCCACAAGGCCATGGGCAAGCTCTTCGAAAGAGTCATCCTCACTCGCATGAGGCTCTATCTGTTTCCCATAGACGGTGACCCTATTGTCATCCCCCATCAGTTTGGTTTCCAAGCGAAACATTCTTTTTTTTTTTTTTTTTTTACGGGGGGAAATCCTCATGGACTACCTCCGCCTGGGGAAAGGCGGAGGGGCGTGCCGGACTCTTACCGGCTAAAACCACCCCGGTGTCTCCTCGCACGTGCGCGTGGGGCCGCGGGAATCCAAATTCTTCCGCAGCCCCACACTAGTGCTGGCCCGGTCTGTCCGGGCCTCGTCTCCTGCACGGGGTAGTGAGGTGTTTAACTACCTCGTGTATCGCCTCAGGGGCGCGCGCCGACACCCACGCGCGCCTCCGCCTCGGGTCCATCGAATAGGGGTGGCGGGGGCTTCCCCAAGTCCCTCGCCCCTGGACCCATTTATGGGGCCCGGAAAAGGGCGTTGTCCGCCCTTCTCCTGCGCCCGGTGCGCCTTCTGCGGCCGGGGAAGGGAGTCGAGATCTCCCTTTCCCGTTCCGCAGTTTCCTTCTGCGACATCACGTCCTCGCAGAAGGACATCACCGCGTCCCACGACTCTGCGCTACCGACCATCTTCCGCACTAAGGCCGGCAGCGACAGATCGCCTCCTACTTTATTTGTGAGGACACGGCGCTGCTCCTCCCAAGCTACGCACTCAGCGAGCGTGTGTTGCGCCGTGTCCTCCCCGCAATGGACGCAGTGGTGGCACCGAGCGTCCGGCTCCCTGTCTATGCGGCACAGGTACTTGCCGATGCAGCCATGCCCCGACAGCACCTGCGTCACCCTAAACGACAGGGAGCCGTGCCTTCTCCCGAGCCAGTCGTCGAGTACTGGCCGGATCGCCTCGACGGTAGCGAGGCCGGCGGTAGGGCGCAGAAGCCTTTGCCGCCATTCCGCCACCAAGACCTGACGGAGCTCCTCTCGGCGCAGCGCGATCTGCCGCTGCACCGGCCTCGAGCCCCGTGCCCGCTCTTCCTCGCGCCATCGATATAATGACGCGAGTACTTTCGCCTCTAGGTCCCAGGGCGGGGATCCGGCCAGGACACAAGCCGCCTCGTAGGAAATCGTGCGATACCCGCGGACGACTCTGACGGCCATCGCCCTCTGCGGTTTGCGCAGAATGGCGATAGTGCTGGCCGTCATGTCCATCGCCCACACAGGGGCCCCATACAGGGCCATGGACCGCACGATTCCCACGTACAACCGCCTACAGGCGGCGCTCGGGCCCCCCAAGTTGGGAAGCAACGTTGATAGCGCGCCCGCTGCACCCATCAGCTTGGGCGCCAGCCGCCGGAAGTGGGGTCCGAATTCCCATCGGCTGTCGAGCACCAATCCTAGATACTTCATGGTGGACTCGACAGCTATCCGGGCCCCGCTGACTACGATGTGTGATCCCGACGGCGGGGCGCGTCGAGGGCCATGGAACACCATGGCCTCTGACTTGTTTAGGGCCACCTTCAGGCCCAGGTGCCGGATGCGGTTCACCACTCGTGACACCGCAGCCGTGGCAATCAACGCTGCTTCCCTGTGCGATCTCCCCGGGCAGTGACGAGCGTGTCGTCCGCATAACACGTCAAGTCGGCGCCCGACGGGAGTTCACCTCTCAGCACCCAGTCATAGCCGATGTTCCACAGAAGAGGTCCCAAGACCGATCCCTGTGGAACACCGCACGACATGACGCGCCAACCTGCGCCGTCACGTCCCCGATACGTAACGCATCTCTCCTCAAGGTAAGCCCCTATTGTGCGGCGGAGGTAGGGAGGCACGCGATGGTAATTCAGCGCCTCCCGAATACAACTCCAGGGTAGGGTGTTGAAGGCGTTGGATATGTCTAAAGACACCGCCAGCACCACCCCACCCCGGGACACTGTCTCCTCCGCCAGGGCCCTCACGCGCGTAATAGCGTCTATGGTGGAACGCCCGCGACGAAAACCAAACTGGTTCTCGTCCAAGTCCGGCCCCTCTCTGCACAAGTGGCTGACGAGGCGATCTGCGATGATTCGCTCAAAAAGTTTGCCCGCCTCGTCGAGCAGCACTATGGGCCGGTACGCAGACGGTGAGTCCGCGGGGCGCCCCTCCTTCCTGAGCAGGACCAGCCTCCCCTTCTTCCACACACTGGGAAACTGACCCTGCTCGAGACATGCCGTGAAGAGCCCCCTCAGCTGGGGCTCTAGCTCCTTCAGAGCCAGGACGAGAGCTCGACCAGGAACTCCGTCGGGTCCGGGCGCTGTGTTCTTAGCCCGGAGTCGCGACACGGCCGCTCTCGTCTCTGCTTGCGTTACCTCGGGGACTTCGGTGCTCTCCTCTTCTGGAGAGTCTGTGGCTGAGGGCGAAGCCATCGCCGGGGGAACGTGTCCCACTCGCTCAGGGAAGAGAGCCGATACTACCGCCTCTAGCAACTGGGGTTGCATCGCTTGTGTTAGTGGAGGCGCCCAGGGACGCAACTTGCCCCGTACCCAACGGTAGGGGCGCCCCCACGGATCCCGATCTAGGGACCCCAGCAGCTCTTCCCTGGCACGCGACTTTGAGTCGCCGATGGCCAGCCACAGAGTCTCCTTAGACGCGCGGTACACCTCATACAGCGCGTCCTCCTCGGCCGAATCCCGTCGACGCCGCCTCCGGTATCGGGTGTACCGGCGACGAGCCGCAACGCACGCTATGCGCAATTGTGCGATCTCAGCGGTCCACCAGTACACCTGGCGCTTTGCGGACCGTTGGCGGACACGGGGCATGGACGCGTCGCAGATCTGCGTCATCGCCCCGCGAAACCATTGCGCCACCGCTTCGACGTCGACGGGGCCGTCCGTCGTCGACTCCCAGATCCAGGACTGGACTAAGGCAGCTTCCTCGAGTAGTTCCCTGTCGATGCGTTTAAGCGCCCAACGCGGGCCGTCGTTAATCGGGGTTGTTGGATGGCGGCCGCTCGCAGTCTGGGCAGAGACGTCGAACCGGATATATCGATGGTCCGACAGCGTCTCCACCTCTGCGGCGACTCGCCAGTCGCGGACTCGGCTGGCGACAGAGGGGCTAGCAAACGAGACGTCCACTATCGACCCACCCCGCTGCCGCACGCACGTGTATTCCGAACCCCGATTCAGGACGACCAGACCAGTCGTCACCGTCCACTCTTCTAGCACCTCGCCCCGAGGGTCAGTGACCGGAGATCCCCACGCCGATGACTTGGCGTTGAGATCCCCGAGCACCAGAACGGGACGAGGGTGATAGCGGCCTACGACGGCGCCCAACTCGACAAGGAAACCCTCAAAGTCGGCGAGACTCTTGTTGGGGGAGAAATACGCCCCTACAATAACGATGCCGCCCGAGACCGCAGCAACCCAGCCGCGGCCCCGAGACGGGTCGATCAGAGTCTCGCCAATAATGGCCACCAAACCGTCAGCGCATCCCAACCAGTTGTCACGGGCGGGAATGAAGTACGGTTCGGCGACCACAGCCACGTGAATCGACCACTCTGCCATGCTCTGGAGTAGGAGATCCTGAGCTCTGGCACAGTAGTTGATGTTGCCCTGGAGAAAATGGAGAGAATGGAATTGTGCCATTATTGAATTTCCATCCCCTCGGCAACGGTCCTGGGCCGGGAGTCGGCCGCGGAGCTGCTAGCCTGCGGGGGCAGCGAGGTTAACCCGGCAGGCTTAGTGCTCCTCTTCTTTTCCTTTTTCTTGCTGGCAGGCGCCCCACAGGCCCCTCCGCCTACTCTGTGTTCCGCTGGCCTTCCCGCAGCAGAACAAAGGCTGCAGTTGAACGCAGCGGTGCACAGGGCCGCCTTGTGGCCAGGCTGGCCGCAGCGATAACAGAGGTCACTACGGTCAACCTCGGCGGTGCACTTCGCCCGGACGTGCCCTTTTTCCAGGCACCGGAAGCACTGCAAAGGCCGGGGCTGAAGAAGCTTGGTCCTTGCCGCCACCCAGCCTACCAGCAATCTGCCGCTGTCGGCGATCTTCTTTGCCGACGCCACAGGGCACCGAACCCAGACCGCGCCGAGTCCGGTGGCGTCGGTGCGTATATCGCCAGCCCGCACCTTGTCTGGCGGACACTCTCCGCTTCTAGCAACGGCCGCCACCACCTCCTCAGAGGTCACGGAGTCGTCCAGGCCAGTAATCCGCACCTCTGCGGTTTTCATTGGTCTGGAGACCCGGACGTCCGCAGGGTTGAGGACCTCCCTCATCTTGGCGGCAAGTGCGTCCGCCTTTTCGGCACTGCCGCTCACTGTACCAGCCACCTCGAACAGTCGTGCACCCGTGGCAGCCTGCCTGAGGGTGACGGACTGAAGGCCAAGATCAGATAATTTGATCTTGGCCTTGGCCTCGGCGATGACCGACTGGTACGTCACGCCACGTTCCACAGCTCCGGGCTGCAACGTTAGCGTTACAGCATTGGACCGCGGAACATGCACAGCCGGTCTCTTGCGACCTCCTTTGGCAGTCCGCCGCGCAGGTTTAGGAGCCGTCTTTGCGGTTCCACCTGGGGCGCATGCAGCTGCTGCGGCCTTCTTGGCGGCTTTGCGGGCCTTCTTGCGGCCCACGACTTTTGCCCAGGTCTCACCCTTAGACCCGACAGTCGTGGGCTGCTCGCTCGAAGGAGCTCCCTCCGCGGGCTTTTTCTTACCCTCCGCGGGCTTCCCCTTTTGAGGCGCAAGTCTCGGCGACTCCTCAGTTCTCCGTGTGTCGGCCGCCAAAGGCGGACGGAGGATTTCCGCCGGGAGACGCCGTGAAATCGCCTCCAGCCGAGCGTTAACCATGCTCCCGCACTGGAGCATGCAGGTCCGGACAATCCGCTCAACATCTTCGTCGGTACGAGGGCTTGCCGGTTGCGGTGCGGGAGTCGGGGCCACTACAAGTGCGGCATCGGAGGACGTGCGTCGCTGCTGCTCTTCGCTCAGCGCAGCGACTTGCCGCCGGAGGTCCTCTAAGTCATTTCTGAGGCGGCTGTTTTCCTCCTGTAGCTTTGCGACCTCGTCAGAGGCCGTCCTGTTGAAGAGGATGCCAACCGCCTCCCTAATATCCGCGGCAGCCTCCTTTAAGCCACGGGTGAACGTGCCCTTTAGGCTGCCGGACTTGGTGGCAACCTTCAGGACTAAGTCCACCCCATCCAGAGCCAGCTGGCTTAAGGCCACCGCAGATGGCTCTCCCCCTTCCGCCGCAAGAGCAGCTCGTCACTCGCGAGCACGTCGGGCCATTTCCGACACTTCGTCGGCCGCGACGGCTTTGCGCTGCTCCCTCTTGGCGGCGTTGAGCTCCGCCTTTGAACTCCCCAGCGAGGCACAGCGTTCACCGCCATCGCCAGGGTCCTCCGTAGTGAACCCCATGTCACTTTCTGCTTCACTAGCCGCTGAGGTATTGGAGCACACGAACCGTCCGTGCTTATCCCTCGGCGGCTGCGAAGCACTCGCCCCTCTCGATGCCTGCCGACCCCTCACCGAAGTCGGCAACTTGGGGGCCGGCAGGCCTTCCTCTTCTGAAGACCGGCACACTGGACGTTTCCTAGCGGAAGACGTCCCACGCGACCGATTTCCACCGCTTCCAGTGTCTGATCCTGCCTCTTTTTCAACCTCTACGTTTTTATTATATTTATATTTTTCCATGTTTTATCCCACGAGTGTGGAGGAAATAGCAGTCCATCCGAGCAGCGCCTCCTGTGCCCGGATAAGCCTATGTGTAACCCGTCAAGGGTGTCGGCCGGTACCCCGACGGGGGCAACGCTAACGACTGAACATTTACCCATCAGCCATGCAGCTCCTCACGGCGTGCCACGCTTGAGCTTCGGGTGATTTTTTAAAGAGGTTATCATCCTCGCGACTCCAGGCGGTAAAGCCAAGAGCCCTCGGCCCCAAAGGCGCCGCGAGACGTGATCCACGACACGCCAGAGGGATTCCGAGGTTCGAACGGTGGCAGGGTCGATACGGGTTCTTCCCATGCCTGCCCAGTGACCGGGTGAGGGAACACTGAGCCCATTCGGTTTCCTTTTTTACAGGGTGTGGTCCCTGAAAATCCCGCAATTACGGGTTGCCCGTCGTCGGCAAAAGCCGAGTGCACCTGGCACCTCACCGCGCATGTCGCATTCTCTGTTCCTCTCAACGGAGAGGATACAGGAAGCAACTAATAGGCCCTCCACTATCCAGACAAGCCTTCACCCAGCCAGTTTTGGTCCGCGACGGTTTCCCGCTACCACCCATATCTGAGCGGCGTTCCACTATCCGCCACCTGGGGACGCGCCCGATGGGAGCTCTGGCAACTCCACACGGGAAGCGAAACATTCTTGCCCCAACAAGTTTACCGTATTGTGGAATATGTCCTCAGCGGTTTTTATCCTCGTCGTCATAAGACCATCGCGGTCTTTTTCGACATTGCCAAAGCATGAAGGCCTTATCTACAAATTATATAAAATAGGTCTCCCCGATCGTCTAGTACGTCTCGTGGCCTCTTACCTGCAGCATCATACCTTTCGGTTTAGACACGAAGGCACGGTCTCTTCCCAGCGCATCAAAGCTGATGTTCCTCAGGGCTCAGTACTTGCTCCTCTCCTGTACATCCTGTTCATCAACGATATTCCCATCCCGTCGAATGGTGTTCAGCTCTCCCTCTTCGCAGACGACACTGCCCTCTATTGTAAAGGTATCTCATTACATTTCAAACGGAACAAGATCCAAAAGTCAGTTGATGACCTAGGATCTTGGTTTCAAAAATGGCCCATCGATGTGAACCCGGAGAAGAGCTCCGCCGTTTACTTCGATTATAAACGACGCCAACTCAATAACACTCGACCAATACGTATGCTAGGGACCCCAGTCCCCTGGCATACGACTGCCAAATATTTAGGCGTCACCCTTGACACGAGCCTCACCTTCGGGCCCAATGTCAAAAGAGTAACCGGAAACGCACGAGCACCTGAGTAGGCTCAACAGAATTATTTAAGTAAAAAATTAAAACAATTAAACATTTATTTACATTGTAAGTCTTACAACACTCACTTGTACTTCAATAACAAACAATTGGGCAAACAAATTCAATGGGAGCTTTGGCTTTGTATGGTTATTCAAGTAGAAAATTTAAACTTTACTAAACAATGTAACTTTTACTTAAAAATAAAAATAAACAATTACATACATTTAAGCAAACAAATTCAATGGGGGCGTTGGCTTTGCATGGTTTTAGAAAGTTTGGATAAATTTGGTTCATAACTTGTTGTTTTAAGTTCCAAACATGACTCTGAATTTGCATTTGTTAGTTAGCTTCTTACTTTACTTCCAAGAGAACGCTTGCTCGCACGAATATGTCGATCCGAAGATAGTCAGCACTCCAAATGCCACCTCACTGTAGCAATCTTAAAGACTATTCCATGCGTCGAATATAAGTGCCTCAACTCGCGGCATTTCTTTTAAAGCTGTTCATTTTTGTTGTGTTACGTATATACATACACGTACATTTCTGGATCTCCAACTCTTTCAACTTGCTTTTCAACTCTGTAAATTGTCAAGTCCACAAAGCTTTACTTTTTAAATCGATTAATTGCATTTCTAGATATCCAGTATCAACTCCAAATGGCTCAATGTGGATCGATTTTTAATTTTTTTTTTTTATAAAATAAATAATATTTGCATATGAAACTAAAGAGCCGCAGCTTCACATCCAAAGAGCCGCATGTGGCTCGCGAGCCGCAGGTTGCCGACCTCTGACCTAGAGGGTCGTATTGATGATTATAATTATGTAAATATATACTCGTTACAGCCACAAATCATATTTTGTTAAACATACAACCTGACAGTGACCTACAAATTGCAAAAAACATAAGAAAATTTGAATTTCGCGGGTTACCCTGGCGCTTTCACCTTAAACTTTTGCGACACATTGACGATTGGACCATCATACCACAGCGAATAGTTGCTCCTCGATAAATTTTGTTGCCGGAAAGATTATATCAGTTGCCACTTAAAATAACAGAGAACAAACACAAACATTTACAGGAGCTTAAGAGCGTAATTGACTTGGATTTTCAAAAGTGCTAGAACCCAGAGTCGTAAAGCCGGTTATAAAAAAAAATACAGGAATGTTGATTGTTGACCTTTTAGGATAAATTTAATTATTTTTTATTAAATTTAAGTCCATGGTGACGTCTTTAAAGCTATTAATTATTATTATGTAGTTAGTACTTACTAGTATGGAATTGTTAATTATTCAACAAGATTGAACAATTTACAAACTGGTTCTCAATAAGTTTTTTATTTATTAATAATAAGTCAAATCAAATTTGACTATAGGAAACCGTTCTGGGCTCACGAATTTATCTAGCTAAACTGTAAAAAGAACACAACACATAATGCGTGATTGCGAGTGTCGATTAATGCTTCTTAAATTATTTTTCTTACTTTATGCGTTATCTTATTACATTATTTCTGCGGGGGATGGTAAGTGATTTATTAAATATACCTATATGGCAATGGATTAAAAGCTAAATATACTTTTTCATGTAGCACTACAAATATATAAATTGTTACAGTTGGTGACAAGTGTAAGCCAAACGATAATGAATCTAATGGAAAGTGTGTGTTAATAACAGACTGCAAACTTGCCATAATGTAAGTAAAAAAGCACATTTGAATTTAATAATATATTATTATTGTAACATTATATTACACACTTAAGTCCTATTAACAGTCTACTTTAAAAAAATACAGTATATTAGCTTTAGACTGAAAGAATAAGACTACTCGGTTTTTAAAGGTTTAATAAACCAGTGCAATTCTTCGAAGCTCTTTAGAATGTGAGCATTGATGGGGTATTGTGTCTGCAAAACAATCTCTTAAATCCAAGCTAAAAGTGCAGTGCGGGGTAGGTGATAATAGGAAGACAATGGAAGAATTACTCTCCAAAAGTGAATTAAAGTGTAGAGAAGTGGTAAAATTAAAAATCTTGTACAACAGATTTCAGTATAAATAAAATGAGAACATCATGAATATAGTTCAAGTCAATTAAATATGCATTATTAAGGATAACTCAAAAACTCCTGGTCAGATCTTGATCAAATTTATATAAGGCCACATGAGAAGCACCAGCTTTCAAATATAATAGAGTAATAATAGAATATCAAAATTGGTCCACCTAGAAAAAAGTTCTGGGTTAACACGTAACAGTACCTCCTCCTTTTTGAAGTCTGTTAAAAAAACATAATTTTTGAGATTTCCTAAAGGCAGTGGTGTAAAGTACTTCTGATCTGTAAGAAAATATTAAAAAATGTTCATAAACAAGTAAGACAGGATAAATTAAGTAAAAAATTAAATGATTATGCGTTATATCATAAATGTATATTATTAAGCTCAAGTGTAGGGAAGTTGTAAAATCAGAATCAGTTGGTATGAAATCCCATTATATACCTAGTCAGGTCATCAATTCTGTCACATGTTTAATATAAAATAATTGAAACAAGTTTATTCATTATGTAACCATTTATATACCAAAATGAACTTAACAAAACATAGATTCTTATGACACTAAATTTTATTCAAAATGACCTCCGTGATTTTGAATACAGGCCTTCAATCTGCGCGGCCAGTTGTCTATCGCAGCACGAATGTGGTCCATGTCAATATCGGCGGCTGCCTTAATCAAGGATGTCTTGAGTGATTCCAAATTGGGATGAGGCTTTGAGCACGCCTTTTCCTTCAAGTGTTGCCATATCTTGTAATCTAACGGATTCAAATCTGGACTGGAGGAGGGCCAGTCTTCGTTCCAGATGAAGTCGATTTCACACGCCGCCAGCCAGTCTTGTGTGCTCTTTGCTCTATGAGCTGGCGCCGAATCTTGTTGGAATACCCAGTGCCTGTAATTGAACATGGTATGAGAAACAGGTTCTACAAGGTTCGTCAGGACTGTATTTTGATACACATCTGCATTTGTTTTTACACCTTTCTCACAAAAATGTACCTCTGTTAAGCCCCAATAAGAAACTCCCAACCATACCATGAGCGAGGTTGGAAAATGACCTCGTTGGACACGCGGAATACGGTTGCTCACTTCTTCACTACTGTGTGCGTACACCTTATCATTTTGTTTGGTGTAGCTCTCTTCTACGGTAAAATATTTTCATCCGAAAAAAGAATTTCCCGATATTTTTTTCCCACGTACCGCTTCAACAAAGCGCGGCATCTCTTCAGTCTCAGGTCCATTGGACGAGCATTCAAACAATGTCCTGTTTTTCTTCGATATTCCCGAAGCCCTAAGTCTTCATTTAACACCCTTTTCACCGTGGTTCTGCTTAACCCCATCTGAAGGGCCAACAGGTTCTGCTTACGTTTGGAATTTCTTTGAATTCGCGCCTTCACAGCTTTTATCACTGCTGGAGACCTAACAGACCGAGGGCAACCACTTCTTGACCTGTCATCTACACTAGAGTCTTCATTGTATCGTTTGATGGTACGATAAACAAATCTTTTGGTTATATTCAAATTTTTCAGTGTGTCAAAAATTTGTATTGGCACGTAACCGCAACGATGCTACGCAATAACTGCAACACGGTCTTCTTTAAGCGTCCACTCCATATTTAAAAATGAGTAAAATTCTAAAAAGTATACAGTTTTACTTTCATGAACAATTCGAAATTCGAATTCAATAAACTTTTTTGTGGCCAGCATTCTAAAAGAAAAGTTTTTACTGTGTGACAACACTTATGACCTGACTGTGTATAGTTTTGAATAATGTAGAAAAAAAATAATGTCGAAAGTTTATCGACCAAATAGGCGATATATTGAAAATGGGCCAAATTAAGAGTACCTTTAACCGACGAGCGTGTATGCGTAGGTATATGGATGTGGAGGAAGCGAGAGAGGTGTGTCAGGATCGTGCCAAACGGAATTCCATAGTCTCTGCCTACCCCTCTGGGTGACAGGCGTGAGTGTTTATGTTATGTTTATATGTAATGTAGAAAATTATATTATCTTGTTTTATAAAATTTGTCAGAACTATTATACAAAAATATATTTTAAAAGCCATGGATTTCTGCACTTTGATATATCTGTATTTGATACATCTTTACTTACTCCTTCTACCATAAAAATGGGAACCCAATATTTTGTTTCTAAAGTTAGCCTGATTTGGCAAAACATTGTTGATAGTTCTTGGATTAATCTTTCTGGCATGTAGATTCCCTTGCAAGTTTTACCTAATTTTTAGTTAATTTTGGTGGTGCTGTTGTTGATTGTCCACTTAAAATCTGCATATTTACAGTAAAAAATCTTATACATGTTAGAAAACAAATTAATGGAAAAAGGCATATTATGTTTTAAGTAGTTGAATTGCCTATGTTATTGGGAAATTTAGTACAACTATTATAAAAATAAATAAAATTATGGAGTACAATTATTATAAAGATAAATAACATTATGAACAGTTGTATTTTTTAAATTTTCAGAGAGATTCAACGCAAAAACTTCCATAAGTTTAAAAGATGTGGATTTAAAGGCCTAATGGAAATTGTTTGTTGTCCACAAATATCCACAGATAAATTTGGTATGTAGTTGTTTCTGTTGGCTTTTAATATTATATAATAGGTATTCTTTCTAGATCTTTCCCATTGTATACATGTGTATAATATGATACCAAAAATTTACTTGACATTGTTTCACACTTAGCCTAAGTAGATAGCTGGTTGTCATAGTCAAGCATATTTGATATGATATGGTGGTGGTGTTAAGTCCTACATTCTGTTTCTCTCTTTTTTCACACTCAGGTTTTTAAAATGTACATAAGAAAATTTTGATAATTTGTAGTACTCAATACATGACGTGATGACTGATTTTTTATCATCATCATGATGATAAAAAATCAGTCATTCAAAAATCAGTCATCCCATCATAATTTTACGGGAAAAAACTCTTGAATTATTATAAACTTATTTTAATGAAACTCTTTACAAATATATAGTTGTGATCACTATATAACACTATAAAACAACAGGCAACAACATGCTTGTCTACCAAAGACTACTTTTTGGACCTACTGTGAACTTGATGTCTTTTGGTTATTTTAAGTTCTTGCCATGGTTCAAAAGTGCTCAAGTGGACATATCGTCAGTACAATAATTTATTTTATTTCTTACCAGCGACATTTAATGTGGCGTCTTTTAGATTTATTTAAAGTTATCATCAATGACCATTTATTTCCAGATGTGTAGCTTGGAAAAATGTAATAATATGTAGCTTAAATCATTCCTGGCATTGATCTATATCTGTTTGTGCAGTTTCAATTCAACTATTCTGAAGATTAGCCAGGAGTCAGGACAGACAGACAAAAATGTTACAAAAGTTTGTTATTCATGTCTCATGGCAATGTCGATAACCCCCTGAGCTCAATAAATGGTAGTTATTTTGATATTACAGACAGACGGTTCAAGTTTAATTATACTATACTATCTATGTTATAATAAAAAATGTGTCAACAGCTGCTAAATGTTTAAAATAAGTATAGATTTCTTTTTTAAATAACTATATATCTGTGACAGAATAGAATGAAATAGAATTATTTTTATTCAATATAGCTTACATGAAATTTTTATTGAAAATAGTTTTTACTTTTACCACTCGTTCAGAAAAATCCTCTGTCTGGGAAGAACCAGCAAGAAACCCAGTTGGGCTTATTTTCTATAATTATAAATGAATCATAGGAAATGCACATAAAATGTAGTTTACTATGACTTTCCTGTTGTAGGTATTTCCCACTGATAATGTTGCTGTAGTGAGAATATTGTTATGAATTGTTTTATATATTTAATTTATCTTTTGGTCCGAGAGCTAATGACGCATTTTTCATGAAGTGTTTGATGCATCATGAAACTTTGTTGAAAAGTATCAGTCCACTCAATAAGCAACTACATATATGACTGTTTTCCGGGCCTACCTGAGCACACCTGGTACTGCGTAGGTAACTTGCAAACAAAATTGCCCAAAAAGAAGTGTTTGATTCAAATAATAATAATGACTATCCGTCAGCTAAGTTGATAATGAATTAAGAAAAAAGAATGACAGGCACTTCTGAAGGGGTTTACATAGGGGTAGACTACCCCAAAGTTGTATTTTCAAAAATTCCAAAAAATGTGTTTGATTTAATCTGTCATTTTTACAGTGTGTTTATTATATGTATGTAATAAAAAATTCTCACAAAAGGGCAGACAGTTTCTCTGGGGGGTAATAATTTAAAAATATATACAAATAAATAAAATTTAAGTGTCTGTTTCTAATGTCAAAATAACAGCTTTTTACTAAACTCATATTAAATATATATACGGTATTTATTACAAAGAACACAGTATTTAAAATTTTTGTCTGTCTATCTGTCTGTTTGTTCCGGCTACTCTTCGAAATAGCTGGACCTATTATGACGGGACTGTCACTGGCAGATAGCTGATGTTATAAGGAGTAACTTAGGCTACTTTTATTTTAGAAAAATTATTCGGGTTCCGCGCAAAAAAATCCTAAATTACACGCGGGCGAAGTCGCGGGGAACAGCTAGTATTTAAATAAATTTTGCGTGGACAGGAGACAAATGTACTACGCGTTGTCATGTGTGCGACAGAGAGTGACGGTCGTCGATATGTTAAAAAAGTGTTTGATTCAAATAATAATAATGACTATCCATCAACTAAGTTGATTAAGAATTAAGAAAAAAAATGGCAGACACTTCTGAAGGGGTTGACATAGAGGAAAACTACACCACAGTTGTATTTTAAAAAATTCCAAAAAAAAGCGTTTGTTGCATCCATTGATACATCTATCATGCAGCCACTTTTGGTATCCATGAATGAAATAAAAATTTATAACCAATGTGTTATTTTTTACAGGGGATATAGAAATAAAAGCTGAGAGAGCGGCTGATCGAGGTAAATAATAAATCCATGTGATAACTACCTAGTTTTTTTTTTAATATATATATTTACAGGCTGTCCCAGTAATGGTGGATAATATGGTACGTACGTGTTCGGCTGGGCAGAGGTGGCCTCGGTTCCTTAAAAAAAATTCTATCCTTAACGGTTCGCGGTCTGCGCCATGTTTTATAAAATTCCGAAAATTCGTACTTCTGCTCACATTTGTGGTGATCACGTCCGCAGTTTTATGCCTAGATCGGATTTTTTTCTTTTAATGTGTTCCCTAATAATGATGTTTCTAAGTTACCCTTTAAAGTTTTCAACTCCTATGGGTAGTATTTTACAAGACGGCACTAAACATAAGTTTAATTTTTTTACTTTATTTAACTGCTAAGTTTGAGCACCTGTGGTGAAAAAAAAACGTATAGGATCTGTGTGGCCAACCATTTAAAAAGTTTGCCTACATCACAAGGATTCTAAAACGTCAACATACCATGTACTTAATGTCATTACTTACTGAGCTATAGCCGTTAACGTGTAAAAGTAGGCATTTCATTACAAAATTATTGGCAGATAATTTTTTTTACATTGCATGTATTTATTAGGTAAGTACGTTTGTCGCCCTTGAAAATTTTACTTTACTACCTGCTCGCCTTGTTTGGATGAATTCTAAGCTGTGTGAGCGAGACAACAAAAAATCTAATGGGTTAATATCTGACGATCTTGGTGGCCACAATATTGGCCCCATTCGGCCGATCCATCGGTCACGGTGGGCTTCGTTTAAGTAACTCCTTACTTGGACGTCATGTGCCGGACAACCATCATTTTGGAGCCACATTCTTCGCCGGATCGCTAGTGGCTCATAATAAACGGGGCAGCTCATTTTGCAGAAATTCTAAATAATTGGCCCCATTCAGTTTACTCGGCAATTCATAGGCGCCTATGATTCTTCCGTTTAGTATTCCTGTCCAATAATTTATTTTAAACTGGTATAGCGACCTATCTTCTCTCGTCAAATATGGGTTTGTTCGCTACCAACTGTGCAGATTATGTAAGTTAAGGTACCCGTCTCTTTTACACGTTGACTCGTCGCTCCACAAAATTTTTCTAAAAAACCCAGGATCTTCATTCATTCGCTTCAGCATTTCTCTGCAAAAAGTAACTCGTGCTGGGTAGTCACGTCGTTAAAGCGTTTGCACACGTGTAACGTAATAAGGGTGAAGTGTCTCCATTTTTTGAGAATCCGATGTGCTGTAGAGTGCGATACTCACAGACGCTACATTCACCATAGATAAAATGCATGATAGCATACTCTTGGGGTGTGTAGATTTCTCGTGACATGACACAGTCCTGTTGTTATGTACAAATCATGGGTCCAGTAGAATACCGAGTTGTCACAATTATCATCAAACAATCAAAATGCACAAGTCCAAGAGTCTAGTAGAATGCGAAATAGTATTTTGTAGTCAAGAGTTCGAAATAATAGAGCACATGCGATGTCAAGAAGGTCGAGATACGCAATAACCATATTTAACAATAACCAAACACGAATTCCAAACACGAATTCATACAATGGAGAATCTGTCGATCCTTTTTACTCACATTCATTCTAAGCACCGTTTGTCTCGCTCACACAGCTTAGCATTCGTCCAAATAAGGCAAGCAGGTGTAAAGTAAAATTTTCAAGGGCGACAAATCTATTTACCTAATAAATACATGCAAAAACTATCTGCCAATAATTTTGTAATGAAATGCCTACTTTTACACATTAACGGCTATAGCTCAGTAAGTAATGACTTAAGTACATGGTATGCTGAGGTTTTTAGAATCCTTGTGATGTATGCAAACTATTTAAATGGTTGGCCACACAGATCCCATACGTTTTTTTTTCACCACAGGTGCTCAAACTTAGCAGTTAAATAAAGTAAAAAATTTAAACTTATGTTTAGTGCCGTCTTGTAAAATACTACCCATAGTAGTTGAAAATTTTCAAGGGTAATTTAAAAACATCATTATTAGGGAACACATTAAAAGAAAAAAATCCGATCTAGGCATTAAACTGCGGACGTGATCACCACAAATGTGAGCAGAAGTACGAATTTTCGGAATTTTATAAAACATGGCGTAGACCGCGAACCATTCGGGATAGAATTTTTTTTTAGGGAACGGAGGCCACCTCAGCCCGGCCCGAACACGTACGTACCAGATTTACCATTATTATTTACTTTATTATTATTATGATTACCAGATTACTGGGACAGCCTGTATATATGTATATCATCATCAAAAATAAAGATGAGTAGGGCATTTATATTATTTCATTATTATCATCATTACAGCACTTACAAGTCCACTGCTGAACGAAAGCCTCCGCCAAGGAATTTCACAAAACATGGTCCTGAGCCACTTGCATCATGGGCTTTAGCTTTTTAGATAATTTAATTCCATTATTATATACTTTAAAAAACAAATTATGAAAAGTTTACAAATGTGGTTTTAAGTTTTTCTTCCCACACTATAGTAAAGTCAAGTCAAATATAATATATAGTTAAGTCAAGTTAAATAATATAGTTAAGAGCGTAGACGGGCTGCATTTTTTCCATACAAATGTATTCCCCTATTCTTTACCTGGATAATGCCTCTAAAGTAATCGTTTTTGTTTATAAAAATCTAGGTCTATTGAAGGCATGCCCCTGTCAATATTTTTTTTCCAATAAATTATTACAAAAATAAATATGACTTTCCAAAAACCTAAAAAAATGCCCCGTTTTTACCTCCGTAATCAGACGACTACCAAAGAAATTTGAAAAGTTTTTAACATAAAAACAAGTAATAGGAGCATAGATCTATTCTTCCTTTAAATTTTGATACCAAAAATAATTTAATCGGCTTAGTTTTCGAGGAGGAAACAGGGGAATACGAAACATCGATCTGTCATGGTTTTTGTAGGTAAAATCGTTCTGATCTGCAGTTGTCCCTATCGCACTCTATGGGGGGAGACCATATATAGCACGACGGCAATAGTTTATTCAAATACCTATTTCTCAATTCCCGCGCAGACCGACTACGCTCTTAAGTCAAGTCAAATAATATACAACATTTAACGTAATTAACGCTCATGCTCAGACACCCCAATTGGTATATTATGTTATAATCATAATACATACACTGAATTCTTAGTTAAACATGTTTATGCATTGATTATTTATTAAATTAGTTATACTAATTCCGGAAGAATGTTGTGGTCACCGTACCAAACCACGAACGCTAGGTATAGGTCTTGCTAGCCCTCGCTCGCGTTCGAGACGAGTTAACGCCGCCGCCGCTTGACATAACTGTAGGTAGGTATTAGTGCCGAAAAAAACCGACAATACATGATTGGTTACGTTAAAGAAATACCTACCTATGAACATTAACAGATATCAGAACTCCGTGCATTGAGTTGTTTATTTAAGTCTAGTAACTATTTGATTGCATCTTTCAATCACACTTCAGGCTGGACTCCGAATAATTTTGTTTATTGATTATGATACAATGTCAATAGGTAATATTCGTTACAAAATGTTATGAATTTGCATAACATTTCAATTGTAATTGTAAATAATAATGAACTGCAAAAACTAAGAGTTAATACGACAACATAATTCAAAGACGGCGTGTTTAATAGATGTGAATCAAGATTACAATAATTTTAAGAATCAAATATTTAACTTACTGATAGCCTAAACTCTAATGCAACGTTGTATTTTAATACATTTTTTCAAAATGTCCACCACGGCTCCGTGGCGTAGTGGCTTAGCAATTGAGTTGCAGCGCTAAGGACCGCGGGTTCGAATCCCGCAAGGAACAATATTTGTATGGCCTACAAATAATTGTTCCGGGTCTGGATGTTTGTCCTTGTTTAATTTATGTTTGTACACTGCCCCCACAATACAAGAGAAATTCCTAGTGTGGAGGTAACGTTTTAAAAAAGAAAGAAAATAATTTAGAAAGCAATTCAGTGTCATTTTTCACTATTCTAAAATCGTTCTTACGTCCCCATAAAAACAGTCAAAAGGCGTCAAATCAGGTGATCTGGGAGGTCAATGGCCTGGCCGTCGCGACCTTTATAAGGCACTCCAAACTCTGTATTTGTAAAGACTTTACCGTACTTGAAATAAGGATCAATTTTCTTTATTTTGTATTGAATGACGGAATTTGTATTAATACAAATAAAACTGCATTTTTAAAAGTCTTATTGCCTTGAGTTACGGTCCATTTCAGTTTGTTTGACTGTAAATTACGTAGTTTCAATTATTTTTGGGGTAAAAAAATTACCTATATTAAAAATGATAGAAATCGATTCAGTAAACGATTCTGAACAAATTACTTTCTCAAAGTGAGTTAATTATGTTACGTGTTGTAGTTATGTCAAGTCAAATAATATAGTTACATTAAACTTGATAATCTCGATATTTTAGGGTTTCGTTGGAACCCTTATATTTTAGTCGACTTTAAATAGAGGAACATTCTCAATTTGACTGTGTACTTATTGTATTTTACTTGGCGGCAGAAATAAGTAAGACGGTGGTAATTACCATGATCGGCTTCTAGGTAAGGAGTCCCACCATCTAGAATAGTCTTTAAAATAAGTTTGAGGCGCCATAATTCCGCTTCTAGTACATAAGCCTAATTTTAGAAATATTAATGTGATAAGCATTTAATATTTTTCAACTAATAAAGATAATACCATGTGCTATACTATAAATTAATTAGCCAATTTTTCTTCAAACTTTTTAGGGATTCGTAAATAAAAAACACGAAACCCTTATAGTTACGTCTTAACCGTCTGTTCGTCCGCGGTTTAACTCAAGAGACCCTAGGTGATACAAAAGTTGTAATTTTGTATAGTTATAGATATCAATCACGCTTACAAAGTTATGAAATAAAATCCTGAAAAACATTATTTTGAGTACCTCCGATATTATATTTAAAGGGGGATGATATTTATTATCCATATATTCCATCGTATGGGGTGTCGTTGAATAAGTCTCAATAACATTGGTGTAACAACATTTTTTTCAATTCAAAGGTCCGTTTGCGAAATATTATTTAACTTTAAAGTGGTATTTTTATTATTTATAGCGAGATGGTGTGTGTGGCAGAATGTGCATGGGTCACAGTCTGGTAAAATTTAATTGAGTCCAAATGTACAGTAAAGTTAACATTTATTCACTATAGACAGTTACACAATAGTAATAGTATATTTCATTACGAGTGCGGAAAGCCTGTCATTGCAAAGAGTTCCGACAAATGTCTACCCGAGCCGAGGCGCAGCCGAAGGTGAGGGTTGAAGGTCGGAACAAGTTGCAATGACGGTTCCGCACGTGTACTGAACAACTATTTTAATGTAGTTGCGAAAAAATGAAGCAATTTAATAAAGAACATTTTTGGGAAATGGCGCCAACCGTAAAAGAATATAAGCAGAAATTTTTTTTGTTTTCTTCACCCATCCTAGGTAGGCAAAGGGAACTGTGCCCATACAGCCAAGTCTTCAGTAGATTTTTTTATTGATATGAAATGAAAATTAAATTTAATGAGATGAAATTAAATGAAACCAAACCTAACTCATTGAATCAAATCATTAAATCTGATATTGAAACAAATTAGTAGCTTCTTTTTAGAAATATTTGCATGAATCATAAAACTTCTATGAATTTTTATATGGTTTTTTTCTTTTTAATAGACATTATTTTGACAGTTGGGAAAGAGAACGCACGAGTTCGGAAAAGGTAAAGAAAAAGCTCGAGTATGTAATAGCCCACATCCCGAACGCTATAGGTCCCTGCAATACGCCATTTTTTGAGCAACCGTATTAAAAAATATATACAGTTCCACACGACACAATATTAAAGTTAATATCTGTATGCAATTGAAGGAGTAAAATGCGATAGTATAAAACAATATATAAAAGTTTAGTATTCGCGAGACGATAAATGAACACTACGGTTAGCCAGGCGACATGGGCTTCGCGTGTGATGTCGGTAAGTAGGCTGGCAAACGTAGTGCAAGACGTTGAATGCGCACGCGCAGAGAACTTCATTCTAAAGCCGCGTCTCCACTAAAGTTTGTTACCAACTGTTGTGTTGCCAACACGTGTTGGTAACAAATGTTTCTGTAATTAAATTATAGAAGCGTCAGTAGCCTAATGGCAGGGCGCAGACCGCGAACTCGAAAGGTCGTGGGTTCGAATCCGCCATTCGACTACTGTTGTGAACCACTTCTAACACAAGCATTTTAAGCTTACCAGAAGTGGTTAAAGGGAATATTAGTAATGTTTAATAGAATTACTAGTATTTTTGAAGTGAAAACTTCTTTAGCGGCGTTGTGCACTTTTTTTGTAATGGGTAAAAAATGTTAAACTCGCGTCAGGTCACGTGTCCTGATCGAAAATTCGTAAGACCGACGGAGAGTAGACAGCCGGCGTAGGAGAGGAAGTAATTTAGGTTTAATTAATTTTCATTTATTAATTAATATAATTTTATTATTAAGATTAGGTTTCGATCGAGTCTACTGTACTGCTTGACGAAATTATTAATATAGATATATATGTACTTACACATTATAGATGTAATATTTGTAATATAATTATACTTTTTTTAAAAAAAATTACCTAGTGTTGGTAACAAAACTTGAAACAATGTCGGGAACCGTGTTTCCATTTTCGGCGGCAACATCAAAGGAATACGCTTGTTGCAAACATTTATTCCCTCGGTGGAGACGCTTGTTTGAAACATTTGTCGGCAACATCGGAAAAAAATGTTGGTAACTTTTGTTGAGTTGTAAACAGTTGGAAACATAAGTGTTATCAACATTTTTGGTGGATACGCGACTTAACGGTATCATTGTTTAGCGCGTTTCCAATGCACAAGGCGAATGTAAATAATGTTTTATTAAATATTTTGTTTGTATTGTGATTATTTTGTAACTATGTAATTTATGTTACAATAAATAAAAAAATAATAAAACAATAAATGTTACAATATAAATAGTTAGAAGTAATGACGTAAGCTTATATCGGTATAATATAATTTTGTTTTTTTTTTATAGAAGAGGGGGCAAACGAGCATGCGGCTCACCTGATGGTAAGTGACTACCGCCGCCCATGAACAGCCGTAACACCAGGGGAATTACAGAAGCGTTGCCGGCCTTTTAAAAAGGTGTAAGCTCTTTTCTTGAAGGTTCCTAAGTCGTATCGGTCCGGAAAATTAACGGTCCGGTAACGTGGATGGTAACGCGAGTTTTGTCGCGATGTGCGATGGTGAAATTGAGCGGCTGGAATTAGTCCGAATAATTCCTCAGAGCACTCCCCGTGATAGCTGCGATAAAATACGCAAAGAGATGCAACATCTCAATGCAGAGCCAGTGTATCGAGCCGATCAGAAAGAACTTGGTCGTCGACGATTCGAACCGCTGCGCTGGATGCGGTCAAGTGGAAGGAGCTGGCACTGGGGTGTCCCGGCCCAGAGATGAGAACAGTATTCCATGTGAGGCGGAACTTGCGCTTTGTAAAGTTGCAAGCGATGTGCCGGCATGAAATACTGTCTCGCTCTGCTGAGCACGCCAAGCTTTTTAGAGGCCAATTTGGCCTTCCCCTCCAAGTGACCACGAAACTTCACACTATTCGATATGTCGACGCCAAGGATACTAGCTGATACTAGCTGAGGCAGCAAGGGGAGTGCCTTGAAACTGAGGAGATACGGCAAAGAGGTTCTTTTTATCGGTAAACGCGCAAACTTGTGTCTTCTGGGGATTGAACTGGACTAAATTTAGTCGCCCCAATCCGAGATTTTATAAAAAATAAGTTATAAGTGTATAATACTTACTTACTTACTTATTGTATATTATACGTATAATACACAATAAGTAGGCTACAGAGTAATGTGTCCACCACCCCTACCAGCTTAACCGTTGTTTTTGGAAGTGTGAAAAGTATGCACGAAAACTATCATAGTTAAGTAGGCTTAACAAGTTAGCGAGTCATAGTCGACCAACTTATAAAATGCACTTGGAGTAGTAAAAATTCCGTTACAATCCGTAAAAAATTACCTAAAACTAGCTGCATTATAACTTTGTAATGTTATTGTAAACTAGAAAATAAACATATTTTTAAGAAAATAACTTATGCATCACTAATATAGCTTTATGTTTTCCTTTGCGGGTAGGTAGACCGTAGCAGAGGAGACCGATCCTGACATACCACTGTCGCTTATTTTTTAGTTAGTACTTATTAAAGGCCTACAAATACTTTCGTGGTACTTTTGCTTTATGCGGGCGACCCTCAGAATGGCATAGGGAAAGATTCGTTTCGGTCACGTATGTCTTAGGGTTGCAGTAAGAATTATGACCTGACTAGAATTTTGGTATGGATCTGGAATGTGAATGATTTGATGTAGATTGTATTATATTAAAAATCGATAAGATTTTTTATTATTTTTTGAATACCACTCCCTATAAGTGAAAATAATTCCTTCAGTTACCATCGTCCTATTTGGGCCCGTTTTTAGTCAAAGCATTCAAACCGCCTACCACTTAATATGCTCATAGTATCAAGAAGGCCCTTTCTAGGTTCATGTATTGTGACGGGCAACTACGGAACCCTAAATTGTACGTGTCCCGACACGCACTTCCGATTTTATTATCCTTATATAACAATTACGTTTTACGCCCAAGTTGATGCTCTTACGCTTGCATGCACTTACGCAAGCATGTAAGTTGGTGCCATCATTTATGTTTTACAGAATGCAAGAAAATAGTTGAAAATAGTATACCGCCTCTTGATTTACACATAATTGGTGGTGAAGCAGCATCGCTTGGAGAGTTTCCTCACATGGTAAGTATATTTTTATATGGTAAGCTTTATTTATACTTTATAGAAAAACAGTGATTCTGTGATATAAAAAGCATTACATTTTTTAATATTGCAATTTTGTTTCAAGTAACCAAAAAATGTGTTACAGCTTTGGCACCCTCGCGGGCGCTGTCTGGACGGGTAAAATGTATACTCATCCGATGTCTGCATTTGTTTAACTGAGCCAGAAACGTAAGTAAAGTTATTTAATAAATACTATACTATACAATTTTATTTACAGGTGGCGCTTGGATATGAAAAACCCGAAGGTTATGACTTTATGTGCGGCGGAACTTTAGTGTCTGATAGTTATGTCCTAACAGCTGCTCATTGTGTGGACACCATAGACCGGTGAGTTCTTAGTATAATTTATATATAGCCGTAGCGTTTTAAAAGAGAAGTTCATAATTGTCAACAATTTTAATGTTGTTTTTTTATAGAACAAGGGTGACAATCCAACACAGTCCACCTGATACTAAGTGAATGCTGTGGCCCATAGATACCTACATTTCCATTCTCAATTAAGGACCAATATACAGCAACAGCATTGAGGTGCTATTTTATGCTTGTATTCTGTGTGAGCGTAGCCCTTCCCCAGTCGAGACAACCCATTCGTGCTGCAATCTTCTTCTTCTATATAAATAAAATAATGGAGGTTTGCAGTTGTGTGCGCATCACGGAAAAGCTACTGGATAGATTTCAATTAGGTTTTCTAAGTTTTATTTATTAGACACTTGGCCCTTATCTAAAAAAAATATTCCGATAACTTCATTCAATAAAAACTTATTAAAGTTTTAAGAAACGACGATTTTATAAGCACTACGTGTTCAGTGATGTGTTTTCGTGAGAAGTGAGGCAAACGGTGACGCATGCGTAGTCTCCTACCTCTGCCTCATGATAAAGTTATAGCCAGCCGCGCATTATTTTTCATATAATTCGTTTTCTTACTAGTAAATATTATTAAATAGTATTAAATTGTAATTCTTATTTTCAGTTTAATTACAATTGAGTTTAGACATACGAACTTTTAAAAAAAAACGCCTGGGCTCGCCCTAAATGCACGTACAGCAATGCACTCTCTCTTAAGTATCTTTAATTCCTTCCTGTGATTTAGAAGATGGAGGAAATCTTGTTCGTATCTTGATTTTGTGCCGCAGCTCAGCTACAGACTCGGCGCCATCGCTTTCAGAAGTGCTGATTCAACTGTTAAACTGAGTAAAGGCCTCAACAGATATGTTGGGTTTTTAGTAATGACTATGTTAAGTCTACCTTCCATAGTAAAGCAAGATCACCATCTGCATGCCTCGATTAATAATTGCAGACAATTGATTAAATTTGTCTTTTATACTATCCAATTCACATCTGTTCCCTTTATTACTTATGTATTACAGAATTCTACCAACGATAGTGCGTATGGGTGTTGTGGAATTAGAAGATAACAAACGCAACAACGAGTCGGACGTGGACGTATCAGAAATAATAACACACCCAAAGTACATGAGGCGTCAAAAATATCATGACTTAGCTCTATTAAGGTACTTAGGACTGACTTCTATTCATTATTTCATCATAAATGTACAAAATGATTGTTTGTTTGTCCCTTATGCGTTACTATACCATTTGTCCGATTGTGATGAAACTTTGTCATTGTGTGCGTACCCACAAAGGTTCGCAAACCTTCGCGCAAGTGCAAGCAATAAGTTGATAAAATTTTAACCGATTTGTTGCGGAACCGATTTTCGACAACTTTTAGCTGTGGCGGCGAACAAATATTTCTGCCACAGAACTTGATGATACGCCAATTGTGCCATCAGGCATGTGTAAAAATAATTTTCCTTTTTATGCTTTTGTCACTTGTTTAGACCTAATTACGTTTAGTTGACATCAAACATCAGTTAGAAAGGGAAGGATACTTGTGAAAGTGTGTAACTACGTAATTTTCTACGTGTTTTCTTTGAAATTGAGTGACTTTTTTATGCAGAGATTACAAACCTTTTGTACTATTTTTTGTTTTATAAAAAAATCATTTATACAAGTAGGTACAGCTAAATCACCCTGGAAAACCTTGGTTTTTATTCATTTAAATTTTCCCCGCAACTTCGCCCGCGCGTAATTTATTACGATTGGATTTCATGGTTTTTAATATTTTGCGCGGAACCCTAATTCGTTTTCTAAAATAAAAGTAGCCTAAGTTACTTATTATATATAACATCAGCTATCTGCCAGTGAAAGTCCTGTCAAAATTGGTTCAGCCGTTTCGGAGATTAGCCGGAACATACAGACAGACAGAACGACAGACAGACAAAAATTTTAAAAATTGTGTTTTTATTATAAGTACCGTATATACTTTCATATGCATATAGTAAACAGCTGTTATTACGACATTACAAACAGACACTTCAATTTTATTTATTTGTATAGATAGGCGACGAATTACAATAATGTGGGTTTGAATAGAGGCTTTAAGAAATAAAATATAAAGAAAAGAATTGAACCAAAAAATACAAAGTAATGCATATTATGTTAACTTGATTATTCATTTGCTTTTAATTATCGTACTAGATACTTGCTCTAAAACCCTCTCAGAAACGAGACGAGATTTGTGCCCTGCAGTGGGACGTATATAGGCTTATATATAACTTTAACTTAATGCCAGATACTAGGTATACATATATGGTATAATAAGTACTAGATACTAGATACACCCACGGAAAATATGCAGAGAGTCGATGGATGCAGGTGATTTAGGACTTTGCTTTGTGGTTATCCTTGGGGCAGGCCTATGTTACGCAGTGGATTTGTGAAAGCCTGTAATGATGATAATGCGGATGTGTGGTACATAAGTTCTTACTAAACGTGTATCGCATACATATCGTATGCACCAATACAGTCCACTAAACCTTTATCGACGAAATTTTACCGTATCTGGCGCGACCAATTATAATATAAGTTGATATCAAGTTTGCATGTCCGTAACATATATACTAAGTAAAGCGAGGTAAGTGGATGAGAATGTACATACCAATTTTCTGAGGGCAGCCTTGCCTTGCTGCACGAGAACTCCGCCTAATTCAGTCATTATTTATTTATTTTAATCGTAGTAGGGCGCTATATTCATTCGCGAAGTTACTGGGACTCAATGTCAGGTGATAAATAAAATGAAAAACGGAAATCAATGTTCTTCATGCGGTGCCAGTTTTTTTGATAGATTTCAACTATTTCCGCGCACATAAGAAAAGAGGGGTTAAATATATGTACCAAGTATTTTATTACTTATATAATATTAAGAGGCGTATTACAAAAAAACGCGAAATTACAAGGTTTCCTCGTTGAAATTTTATGTTTATCGTTCATTGCTTGAAATAACAATTACTTGGTAAAAATAGTTCGTTTTCTCTCCTCAAATAAGCTCGTAATGGATTTTAGATAACTTATTTATTTAATCAGTAATAATCATTCTCCCGATGCATGTTTACGCAAAAACTCTCGAAGACATGATTTGGGAGCTCTAATTTGTAGATTCTATTGAATATCGACCATTAAAAAAAATATTTTATCTCCCAAATATCCTACACTTTAATAATAGTTGAATGCATTTTCGTTATATACTTTTCACGTTAGGAAAAAAAATCGACATAATTCAAAAAACGACCAAAAACGCTTCGATACAAGCCTCTATATTTCCGAAGTTCTACATCATTTAGAAGTAAAATTTATACCAAAATAACCATCAACATTTGCTTAAACTATGCTATTATTTTTACTTTTTAAATCGTTACTATTATATTTTAATTGATTAAATAAAAGTACTATATATTTCACTGTGCCGGCCATCTGCGATCATTAACGCGCGAGCGCTTGCCGAGGGTGGACCTGCGTCAGTTGATTTCGGGCGCTGGCGGCGCTGCATCGTTTCGATACTACCGTAGTGTGCGTCGATTGCTATCGTAGTGTGCGTCGATTGCCTGCATACTAGAGCATCGTCAATTAGGACCGCAATTTTTGATCGATCGGTTTAAAACTATTTTATATAGTTATAATTTAGATCACGTCTTTTCCATTAAACATGGTAGGGACAACGAGTCTGCAGCATTGGCACAATTGAGCAAACAAAAAAATATTATTATAGAAAAATGTGGTCTATTCATTGACCTAGATCATTGTTATTTGAGGGCTTCACCTATGGTTTATACAGCAACGGTCTTATTGAAGTTAAATGTCCCATTTCAGCTTTCGGAATAGATTTTGATACGGCCTTTCGACAAAAAAAAAAGTTAAAGGTTATAAATTCAGTGATTCAAGTGTAACATTAAATCAAAATAATGATTGGTTTTATCAAATCTAAGGCCAGCTTCATTTAGCAAATAAAAATGTCTGAATACTTGCCATAATATGTATTGGCCCAGATTAATGCAGTAAAAGTACTAAAAATGTACAAATACGACCAATTTTAGATTTCCAATATGTTACCCAAGTTACAAGCTTTTTATGAAAAGTGTGTACTGCCTGAAATTATCGAATCGAGAAAAGTTCGGTCAATGCCGTCGCAGCAAATATTTTTCTTATAAAAAATATAGTAATTGACTGTAAGTACCGATTAAAAAAATATTAGTTACATCCTTTACAACCTTTTTTAATAAATATAACAACCAAAGTTGTTATATTTATTAAAAAAGGTTGCAAACGTTTATTTATTTATACCACTATTCTACCGTTAGTAGACATAATCGATTATTAACATTCGATTACAGCGTAACAATTAAAATATTTGTGTACTTATATTGACACTAAATTTCATAAATAATGAATAATATATCAAAATGGTATATAATAATAAATAATAAATTATATAATTATATAATAATAAATTAATAAGATAACATTAAAATGACACACCAAAAAATATTCCATCCACTGAAGTCCATCCTAAGAAAACTTTGTATTATGGAAGATCAAGATCGTTTAACCCATTCATTGCTATCAACGCACCATTAGCGTTTATCGAGATTGCAACGTCATGCCATCAACGCACCATATGAGTTTAGTGACTTCTTGAGATTTTTGTGGCATCACTTAAAAACTGTAGAAATTTATTTAAATCTGTGGCATTATTCACAGCTAGGAATAATTTTTAAATTTGGAAACACTGACAGTTTTTGCTAAGTACTGTCAGTCTTGTTTTGACAGTGCAAAAAATTTTGGTGCTGAGAAGGTCTATTCTGAATTTGAAATAACTTAGTTTTTATTGAATGTTTATTATATATTTGTAAATTGGGAGATAAAGGTAAGCAATATTCTTAATTATATAATTCTTTTTCATTGTTTCATTGCGTATTTTAAAAATAAAATCACATGCACGCATTCGGTGCGTTCTTTGGCATAGCAGTAAAAATCTTTGATGGCTAGTTTTATGCATGAGGAACAAATCACGCCAAAATGTATGCATGTCTAGTAATTTTTAATCTATTTAACACAAATAAAGTTAAATTTGCTATTCGTAATCTATTTACTTACTAAATAAATTAGAAGCTGGCCATTACATTTTACAAATTGAAAATGTAAGATAAAATTGTGAACCCACAGATAGAAACTTATTTTTATTACTTCCACAGTGGCATTTATAGTACCCAATGCAATTACGGCAGATCAAGATAAATCATTTCGGGATTCAGATATTATGGATGAAATGAGAAATAAACTTACAGGAGAATACAAAGAAGAAAAACCGAAAGCGAAACTACCATCTACAAAACTATTGACTGAAGAAGACCTTATTAAGATGCTGGAATTGGAAGATGAAGATTTAGAAGAAAAACGTGAGGGCAGAATGAGAAAAATTGACGTCGGTGTAGACAGTGCTGGGTTTCAAAAAAGATACCTTCATATTTCTGTCCCGATTATCCCGAACAATACGGGTTTTGCTTGAATGATTGTTTCAAAGAGTACGACAACTGCTAATTGTTTATTTTTAATTTTTAATAATAAGGTATTATCTTCATGGTTTTATTTTTTAATTGCCGTAGTGTACCCTAATTGCCCAATGAAATATTGATTATCTACCTACAATCCATACCTACGTATAATAAAATATGGGTGCGTAAATGTAATAGTAGAGAAAGTGTATAAGAATACATTTATTAGATGTCGAACAAACATGCTAAATAATACTAATATTAAATTATATACAGACACAGATTATATGAATAAAGAATTCAACGGCATTTATATCGATATATCGGACATGAGCAGTCTTTCAGAATATGTTGAATAATACTATCCAAGCAGCAACGCAAAGGGTGTGTTGAATGGCACTTGTGATTAAATTTCTATTACAGGAGTCGCAGAAAGGAATAATAATACGCCTGATTGTTAGTTGTTTCCTTTACTAATTTTACAGCACGAAAAGCACCTCAATCATTATTGCAATCGTTTAAATAATATCGCACAATGGTGGTAACTTATCCCTACTACCTATCAAAACTGAACTCAGCAACAGTTTGAATGTGTAAGAATTATACAATCCAAATACTTTTATAATATGAAAATAAGTTAAACACTGTTATAAATATTACTAATGAGTGAATTAATTACGAATGTTTAGAAGATGAAATTACTTTTATAACATTCTTAGTAAATATCTCGAATTCTAAATTAGAAATAAACAGAAAATTATCAATGATAATTATTATAACAATACAGTGACTTTTAATCTATTTCATATTTGATAATTAAAAAAATAATATTATAAAACAAAACCATAATTATACAAATATTATCTGATAACGATTTATGACAGAAATGATGTAACAATCACTGATAACATTTCTCTTACCAGTGCCACCACCGTGTATGTTGCGTTTACCGTTTTTTAGATAGGTTTTTGTTATTAATGTGGTTTTTGTAATTAAAAAACGTGCTCAATTACGCCTTTTCTATTGTAATCCACAAAAATATTAAGTGGCACTCAGTTGATGTTTTTAAAATTTTAGTGGCAATGAATGGGTTAATCGCCATACTCACAGTATTATAGTGCGAGCGAGTGAATAGATATGAAAGAAAGTATCGGTCGCGTAGCATGCCGCCCGCTCGGTGCGTAAAATACCTAAATTTGCGAAAAGCCGAAATGTAAGAGGGCTCTTAAATAGTAACTGGCTTAACCAGAAGCAGTATCTCCATACAAGGCAAAAAGCTCGTCATGCCCTATTAAATTCATTATACGGAACGTAAGCTAATTACAATATAATATTTAAATTTTCTGCGCTTAAGAGCCCTCTTACATTTCCACGTTTCTCAAATTTAGGTATTTTACGCACCGAGCGGGCGGCGAGCTACGCGACCGATACTTTCTTTCATATCTATTCACTCGCTCGCACTATATTACTGTGAGTATGGCGATTAAACGATCTTGATCTTCCATAATACAAAGTTTTCTTAGGATGGACTTCAGTGGATGGAATATTTTTTGGTTTGTCATTTTAATGTTATCTTATTAATTTATTATTTATTGATATATATCATTTTGATATATTATTCTTTTTTTATGAAATATAGTGTCAAAATAAGTACACATAAATATTTTAATTGTTACGCTGTAATCGAATGTCGAATCGATTTTCGAAAACTTTTAGCTGTGGCGGCGAAGAAATGGATGGATACTTATATATACTTGTTTTTAGTGGGTAACTACATGTTCTTTTACGTGTTTTCTTTGAAATTGAGAATAAGTGACTTTTTTTATGAAGAGGTTACAAAACTTTTGTACAATTTTTTTGTTTTATAAAAAAATCATTTATATAAGTAGGTACAACTAAATCACCTTGGAAACTTTGGTTTTTATTAAATTAAATTTCCACCTAATAATAACATTTCTAAATATCAAACAATAAAAACCTTAATTTGAATAAAAATAAGGTTTATGATTCATTGATATTTACAGATGTTAAATATTATTTAATGTTATACAAATGTAAAACTAAAGTCGATCTGAAAACGTCTAATTAGTAGGAATAGTAAAATAAATGTTTTCAAAAGGAAAAAAAACGCCAGCGCTATACGGCGGCGGATTGACAAAAGACTAGTTGTTAGCGAACTTGCGGTTTCGAACTATTTCAAGCAAAAATAAACCTTATACCATATCACAACAGCACATGGTACTTCGCAGGTCTATTCGGCCATATGATAGTAATAAGACGACAGTTCAACCATTTTAAGCAAAATTAAACACTAAGATAAACGCATTGTTTTCTTTTAACAGGAGATTTGTTTTCCAGAAATTTATTTACAACTTGAGTTTGTGAGCGATCGCAATGAGTGCTATTATTTGTTACTTATTAGACTATTTTTCCACAATATGATTTAAAACCCACAAAGTAAAAATAGTACCATGTAGACGTTAAAAAAGGTTGTCAACCCCTAAAAATTTCAAATTTTCAAAATATCCAGAACGAAGCTGCAGGCATGAACTACTTGCAAAATAATGAATTTTTTGTTCTGGATAAATCTTCCAAAAAAGCTATTTGAGCGAGTTATAACGATTTTTAAAAAGGCACGGCTCGCGTGTCATACGCCACACACAAAGTAATCCATGGCACGCCTGGCGTGCCACCCGCACTGAACCGGTTAATAATCGATTATGTCTACTACCGGTAGAATAATGGTATAAATAAATAAACGGTTGCAACCTGTTTTACTAAATATAACAACCAAATGTAACTAATATTTTTTTAATCGGTACTTACAGTCAATTACCATATTTTTAATATAAAAATATTTGCTGCGACGGCATTGACTGAACTTTTCTCGAGTCGATAATTTCAGGCAGTACACACTTTTCATAAAAAGCTTGTAACTTGGGTAACATATTGAAAATCTAAAATTGGTCGTTTTTATAAATTTTTAGTACTTTTACTGCATAATCTGGGCCAATACATATTATGGCAAGTATTCAGATATTTTTATTTGCTAAATGAAGCTGGCCTTGGATTTGGTAAAACCAGTCATTATTTTGATTTAATGTTACACTTGAATCACTGAATTTATTACCTTTAACTTTTTTTTTTGTCGAAAGGTGTCATAATCTATTCCGAAAGCTGAAATAGGACATTTAACTTCAATAAGACCGTCGCTGTATAAACCATTAGGTGAAGCCCTCAAATAACAATGATCTGGGTCAATGAATAGACCACATTTTTATATAATAATATTTTCTTGTTTGCTTAATTGTGCCAATGCTACAGACTCGTTGTCCCTACCATGTTTAATGGAAGAGACGTGATCTAAATTATAACTATATAAAATAGTTTTAAACTGATCGATCAAAAATTGCGGTCGTAGTTGACAATGCGCTAGTATGCAGGCAATCGACGCACACTACTGTAGTATCGAAACGATGCAGCGTCGGAAATCAACTGACCCAGGTCCACCCTCGGCAAGCGCTCGCGCGTTTATGATCTCAGATGGTTTTTTTTTTCTTTTCTTTTTTTCTTTTTTTTTTGCGCCCGAAGCAATTGGAAATGGGCTACCACAGAGGGAGGCAGAAAATGCATTACGCATACCACGATAGCCGGTCTATCGTGGTTATGTGGGACTCACTGCCTACAAGGGGAACCTAAGTGATACCCCCTAAAAACTGCCTTTGGGGACTGGCAACCAGCTGTTGAAAGCTTCTTATGCCGTATCTAAAGCGACCCTCTTTTGGGAAAAGAGGGCGCAGGGAAAAGAGGGCGCCGGCGCAGTGAAATATATAGTACTTTTATTTAATTAATTAAAAAATAATAGTATGGTTTAAGCAAATGTTGATGATTATTTTGGTATAAATTTTACGTCTAAATGATGTAGAACTTCGGAAATATTTTTTATTATTAATTTAATATTTTATTTTTTGAATTATCTCGATTTTTTTTCCTAGCTGAAAAGCATATAACGAAAATGTATTCTACTATTATTAAAGTGTAGGATATTTGGGACATAAAAATATTTTTTTTTGATGATCGATAGTCAATAGAATCTACAAATTAGAGCTCCCAAATCATGTTTTCGAGAGTTTTTGCCTAAACATGCATCGGGAGAATGATTATTACTGATTAAATAAATAAGTTATCTAAAATCCGCTCGAGGCTTATTTGAGGAGAGAAAACGAACTATTTTTACCAAGTAATTGTTATTTCAAGCAATGAACGATAAACATACAATTTCACCGAGGAAACCTTGTAATTTCGCGTTTTTTTGTAATACGCCTCTTAATTTGTATTTGAAATGTCATAAAATATTAAATAACGTACCAATGACATGCAAACGCAACGAATCGACGCGTACTCAACCTCCTCGCTTGCACTTGTTACTTCACATCGGGCTTTGCGAACTTTCTAACCTATGAAAACATTTTACAAGTAAAAATTATTATTTACTGTGCTCGGTTTATCCAGGTTTAGTATGAGGCGCGAAGCTTGGCTTTCATAGAAAATGTTGGTGTAATGATGCTAATTAAAGTGGACTATGCAAATGCAAAATGGTGGCGCGGTGTCGTTGGCATTAATTGTAACATTAGCACACTAATAATGTTCTATGGTTTTACTAACAAAATATTACCGTTATCGAGCAAAGGGTTTCAAAGTAATATAATATGAATATATTTTAATGTTGATGTTATAAGTGTCATATCTTTTAATTCAATGTTTTATTCTCAGGTTAGCTAAACCAATCCAATTCTCAAGCAACCTTAATCCAGTATGTCTGTACACAAGTCTTGACGATCCGAAGATACCACTTACTGTCACAGGCTGGGGAAAGACCAGTAATACAAGTAAGCTTAAAACAATTCTAATTTTTTAAGTTCCTTTTACAGCCTGTCAAATAAACAGGCAATCCATGGAAGAGGTCTTTCCATGGTTTGCCTCCTAAGGGAGTAGTATCTGCCATAGTTTGTAAACTTGGCAGGCGGGTTCGCAACCGTAGCTTGTTATTTTCATTCAGCTATTTGTTATACACTTTGCAAAGATAATTAGGTTTCTTAAAAAATATAATATGACACTATACTATGCTATTTGGGTGATAACTAAATTTATTATTAATTATGTCCGCTATGAATGTTCTTATTATGCCTCATTTAAAAATTAGCCCTTCAAATAAATATTTTTGTTGTCCTAGGAGCCTTAACCCTCAACCACTGACGTACGTATGTGGTACGTCACCTAAACAATTTTTCGATGTAAATTTTAAATTGCGCGGGATTTCGAACGCGTCCTTTTTTGGTAGTTTCCTATTCGCCAGTAACGAACGCGTAACAGTGGAGTGCAGACGTGTGGCACGTGTCTAAATAGGTAAGTTTGATACCTTGACGTACGTCGTACGTATTGTCAGTGTTAGTGTGACTTTTTCAAATTATGTGTTTATGTTTGTCTTTAGATAAAATGAATCGTAAGCGATGTAATTCTCCTTCCGACATATCTTCGTCTAGAAAAATACTACGTATTGGAGATGATGCTACTAATAACGAAGAAATTATCGCATCTTGGCTTTGTGAATCAGATGAATCATCGGCGGATGAAAATGATTACATTCAGTCGGACCGCGATGATTATTCAGAAGAGGAGTATTGTGATGATGGAGAGGCCACTGGTGGAGCTTCGGACCCTGACTCTTCTGAAGATGGTATGCCTTTGTCACATTTTTCCTGCCATATTGATTCTGAAAAAAGGCAAACTGGCGTCCAGGTAAGCGATTCTCAAGTAAATACAGTTGCCGAGGGTAATGTATCGCAATCTCGCAGAAAGTACTACTACGGAAAAAAACGCTGCATGAAGTGGTCTGCAGAAGGGCCATCGAGAACTACACGCACACCTGCGCACAACATCGTTACTCCAATAACTACAATTGATTTTTCACCGGATAGTCCGCCTTCACAATTATTTAGTTTGCTAATAACTGACAATATTAAAACACAAATTATAGAAAATACTAACCAAAAACTGGAATTGATAAGGCAAAAATATAAGCGACAAGGTAAACCTGAAGTGTAGGACTTAGATTCTGTAGAGTTGGATGCTTTCATTGGACTGTTGATTTTTAATGCAGCATTCAAATCGAATGATGAAGACATAAATGCATTGTTTGCTACTGATGGAACAGGGAAAGATATTTTTAGAGGAGTAATGTCCAAAGATCGTTTTGCAATGATTCTTCAAGTCTTCGGTTTGATGATGCATCTACCAGAAATGAAAGAAAACATTCTGATGTCGCTGCTCCTATCTCGAGCATAATTTATGAATTTGTCGCCAATTGCCAAAAGTATTATAAAATTGGAGAGAATACCACTATCGACGAAATGTTAGTGTCTTTTCGAGGCAGGTGCAGATGGAAGAAGTACATGCCTAACAAACCCTGCAAGTATGGATTGGAAATAAAATGTCTAACTGATAGTACCACCGGTTACCTGTACAATGCTTACCTCTATACGGGCAAGAACAGTGACGGCAACAGACTAACCGACGAACAGAAAAAACTGCTGGTACCTACACAATGTGTTTTATGTTTAGCAAAACCCATCATGGGAACTAATCGAAACATCACTGCAGATAATTACTTCTCCTCGATTGAAGTATGCAGAGAATTGAAAAAAAATTGTTTGACATATGTAGGGACACTAAAAAAACCGAAAGGGAAATACCACCTGAATTTCTTTCCAAAACTCGACCAGTTCATTCAGTTTTATACGGTTTCACGAAAGACATTATGATGTTGTCCTATGTACCAAAAAAACACAAAACTGTTGTTGTTGTCGTCAATGCACCATACAGAGAGCATGGATTCGGTCAAAGGGATTCCAGAAATAATATCATTTTATAACTCTTGTAAAGGAGGTGTTGATTCCTTAGATGAAAAATGTGCCAAATACTGCTGTGCAAGAAGGTCTAAGCGATGGCCGTTGATCATATTCTACAGAATTTTAGATATTGTTGCTGTCAATTCTTTTATAATGTCAAATTATAATACTTCGGATCGTCTGAGTTTCATGAAAAATCTTGGAAAAAGCTTAGTAAAGCCGCACCTCGAGCGAAGATACACGACGCCGCAACTTTCACATGAGCGTTCGAGTCTTATTGGCCGTATCTTGGGCAAAGATATGGCTACCGAAGTGGGTCAACCAAGTCATGAAATTATAAAATTTGAAACCATGAAGAATTGCTATATGTGTTATAAACTAAAACGTCGCAAAACAAGATACGGTTGTCAAGCATGCGGTAAACCAGTATGTTTGCAGTGCTCTAAGCCGACCTGCAACAACTGTTGTTAAAAAGTGCCTAATTTTCATTATTTATGTGATTGCTATTTTTTTATAACTAAAACCATCCTTAGTAAGTAACAAAACCAATAATAAACGTTCCTATTCTTAAAAATTATTTTTTAGTTCATTTAAAAATAATATTATGTTAATTTCATTACTTCTAAGGCCGTTGATTAATAAATATTTTGCTTTAATTATCTTAACTGTTTTTTTTTAATATCCCTAGGTCATATTAAATATATTTAACCAAAATGTAAATACACATCACAATATTTACACTCTATCGATGCACAAGAGGTCTTTAAAATCATAGACGTATATCATACGTACGTCAGTGTTAGTGTTACTAAATTGCACGTCAGTGCTTGAGGGTTAAGAATATTCACATGCAGTGGCCTGTTTAAGTAATTAGCTCGCGTTGGCTTCAATTTAGAAATATAGTTAAAACCACTAATTAAAGTTAAAATTTCATAAATGTAGTTCTATTCACGGTGAACGTGTGACAGGGACTATATTCATGAACGGCAGTAGAAATATAGAGAAGATGGGCAGCAGCGTCTTTCTGATTACAGCTCAAAATAATAAAAAGATGCAGTTGGCAACCCACCTGCCAAGCGTGGCAACAACGGATAATATCCAACTTATTTCGTAATCTATGCAGGGAATCGATACGATGAACGGGAGTAGAAATATATTAGCAATATAGAAGCGGTGAAATGGCAACCAATACCTCATTTCGTCTCGTGGGTGTCGTAAGAGGCGACAGAAGGTAAACCGAAACAGGAGATAGATGGCCGCATTTTCCTGATAACAGTGCAGAGTAATAAAAAGCTACGGATGCCAACCCACTCGCCAAACGTGGTTGCTACTGCAAAAATCCGACCTATTTGACAAACAATGGGAGAAGCCTATGATCAACAGTGGATAGACCTATTAAAAGTAAAAAAGTAGCAGCCTACATACATCCCACTACTGGACAAAAAAGAGTTGATTGAGTTGACTACAACGCGGGTTGACTGTCTTCACATAAGTATACCTAAAATTGTTTCCGAAATATTTTTTTAAATTCTCAAATATGTAGGTTTTCTCGCGATATTTAGCTTCACCACCGAGAACGTGGTAAATCGAAACTTCAAATTGCAATTAAAATATGATTGGTGGCGGTGCGGATCGAATTTCGGTTGCTTACGATCGGTTCGAATACCAGATAACTTTCAAGATTCTATCAATGTAGTTTTACTCATAGTTAAAATTAAAATAAACATGCGTTTAAAATTTGCTGTCTCTAATATTTATAGTACTTTTTTGCAAAAGCCTGTTCATTTACTCATGTCAGCTATGAAACCGGGACTGTCATAAAAATCTCAATAGGTAGGTAGTAGTACTTAGTAGTTTCATTGTGCCTCGCGGGAATCGAACTCTCTTATTCCTGTGTTTTGAAATCTTACGGCGGGCTACACAGCTTTCGTATTTTGCTTACTTAAACTCATAAACACTGAAAATAAGCTTTTGCACTATTGTGGACCCCATCTACATTGTAATTAGTCAATCAAACTATTCCATCATTTAGATATAAAAATCTTACAGTCCACTTAATTTTCAATTACTTAGATCGATTTTGATACAAAAAGAAGTTGGTGAAATATTGCTATGCTGATAGACACCCAACATATTCAACTAAAGACATTCTGTCATAATCACAGTCTTGTGTACACAGTTCTGTTAGTCATTTTGACAATAACGATAAATCATCCTGACACCGGTTTGGGTATTTTAAGTCTGACAATTTTTGATGCTGGAAGAAAAAAAAAGTATTCAATAGAATTCTCATTAAATTCATCACTTATTATTAGTTTATTTAGCAGTAGGGAGATGACGGTACTATGAGATTAAAACGCGAAATTGAAACGCTAAATTCATATTAATACTTTTTCGTTCATGGTTCTTGTGTAAATAAATATTAGTTAAAAATATCTGTTTTGCTCACCGTAACTAACTGGTTTGAATTGGAACTAAAACAGAAACTTTTTTATTCAATATAGGTTATAAATAATACTTATTGAAAGACACTCTTTTGTTTAATTCACCACTGGTTCGGTAAAAACCTCCGCCCTGGGAAGAACCAGTAAGAAACCCAGCAGGACTTGAAGAAAATAACAGCTTACAATCTTGTATAATTACACAATTAGCAACACAAAACATATTAGAAATAGCTTGGTAGCGATCACTTCATTCCCAGTGGTTATTATCATCCATGAATTCCTTTATATTATAATAACCCTTTTTATACAAACTTAGTTTAATAAAGTTTCTGAACTTTGAGCAGATCAAATTTTGTATATTTTCTGGGATTTTGGTGTAAATGCGTATACATCGCCGCCAGAATGAATTACTGGTTCGGTGGAGTCGAGTAAACTGGTATTACTAGCTTGTGTCTTGTTTTTATAATTTACACTATGAATATCACTTAGTTTTCTAGAACTACTTTTATTTTTGTGTGCGTACATTATTTGACAGCTATGACGTCACAATATGGCGCCAGGTCTGTCGTATTCTTATTTGAATCGCATAGTAGGACCTGTAATGTAGACAACGTTATAAATTATTGTTACAGGAAGTATTCGCAGCAATATACTGTTGAAAGCGAACGTTACGGTTGTGGCGCGAGAGAATTGCACCAAATCGTATACCTCATGGCGCAAGCTGCCGGACGGCATATCTGACGACCAGCTGTGTGCTGGTGACCCGCAAGGCCTGAAAGATACTTGCCAGGTAAAAGAAGTATTGCAACGATGCTCATATTCGCATATTACTATATACACATTGTGATGTTTTCATGGTTGGGCCATTAAATTCGTCGTCGTCGTTAACACATTGATGGAGGAGCTCGCACGTCTCCAACTAGCTTTGGTTAATCGCACGTCCCCGTGGCTCCTATACGACAACGCGCGACCTCATACTGCACAACAGATGGTCTCCAAGTTGCAAGAGCTGGGGTTGGAAGCTCTCCGTCATCCGCCGTACTCGCCAGACCTTGCGCCTACAGACTTCTACTTTTTGTAGAATTTGGATAACTTTTTGGCGGGAAAAAATTTCAATACTCGAGGAGTAGTACAAAATGCCTTTGATGAATTTGTTGCCTCCCGTCCAGCTGATTTCTTCACGAAGGGCATCAATAAACTGTCACTGCGTTGGCAAAGATGCGTCGATTGCATGGGTGATTGATTAATAGAAATAAAAAATATAGAAAAAAAGACATTAACTTATTTCATAAAAAACGGCAATTTTATAGATAAAAATCTATAATTTCTCCAGTATATTCCAAAAACAAAGTTTTAACAACAATATTATGATTCATCTAACTCCTCCCCGGGCTTCACAAAACGGGTTTAGTTTACGGTTGCACACCACGGTTGGTATAAAATATAAACTCTTGGCAATATATATTATTTAAAGTGTGTGACTCAGAGTTTATATTCAAAGGGAATAAAATTCAATAGTAAGCGATCAACTCGATTTCCATCACTACAAGCGCATGTGCTTACTTAACTTTCAGGGAATTCTAAACTCAGTTAACATGCTTTCGGACAATACGACGCACTCTTTCCTGCCTTAAAATTAAAACCCTCTTAGTAATGGTGTCATGTGCCCAACAATAGGACATCGTATATTATGTTACTTTACTTTATTATGGTAACCGTGAGCTTTTGCACTTACAAAATAGTCATAGAAAAACATGTTATAAAGGTTTACTAATTTGCATGTTGAATAGATCATATTTGACTATTATTATATCATCAACATCATCATCATCATTACAGCCCTTAACAAGTCCACTGCTGAACGTAGGCCTCCCTCAAGGAATACCACAAAGCACAGTCCTGAGCCATCTACATCATTGACTTCCTGCATATCTTGCGAGGTCGACACTCCATCCAGTAGGGGGACGCTCTACACTAGCCTGCCGGTACGAGGCTGCCACTCGAGAAGCTTTCTTCCCCATTGGTTGTCGGTTCTTCGAGCGAGGATGGAATTACAGCGGAGCTTCTGAGAGCGGGTGGAAAACCAGTACTTGCAGTCTTTCTGCAGGTGTGGAGCGGAAGTGCGGTGGACTTGTTCTTCAAAAAAGGCGACAACGCTCTCTTGAAGAACTACAGACCGATTTCCCTTCATTTTCGAGAGTCATTACGAATCGTCTCGCACGCAGAAAAGGTTTTAGCACCATAGACCACATACATACCCTTCGGAAAACTTTACAGAAGACCGAAGAGTACAATCTGCCACTTTTTCTTGCGTATGTGGACTATGGGAAAGCCTTTGATTTCGTCGAAATTTGGGCGGTGCTACAGTCCCTTTAGCGGTGCCAAGTTGACTGTCGGTATATCGAAGTGCTACGATGGCTATCCAAGTACAGTACCAGAGTACTAAACCTATATCCAACTGCAATGGGGTGTAAGACAGGGTGACGTTATATCCCCGAAACTTCACCGTTTCATTGGAAGAAATTTTCAAGCTACTGGACTGGAAAGGATACGGTATTAACGTCAAGGGCGAGTACATCACTCGCCTTCAATTTGTCGATGATATAGTTCTTATGGCAGAATCGCTGGAGGACCTAAGCACTATGCCCAATGACCTCAATAGTATCACCCAACGGAGAGGTCTTAAGATGAACATGGACATGACAAAATTCATGTGTAACGTCCATGTCATACCTATGCCGGTAGTTGTCGGGAGCACTAAGCTCGAAGTTATTGACGAGTATGTATACCTAGGGCAAATAGTCCCACTAGTCAAATCCAACTTCGACCGAGACCAACTCGGCTGGGGAGCGTTCGGGAGATTACCATACATCTTCTCGTCAGGTATACCTCATCATCTAAAAACAAGATTGTACAACCAGTTCGTGTTACTAGTGATGACGTTCACGACAGGCCGTTTGAGGAAGCTCCAGATCGCTCAGTGAGCTATGCTTGGGGTTTCTCTGCGTGATAGACTTAAAAACGAGAATATCCGCAGTGGAACCAGAGTAACGGACATACCCCAACGTATTAGTAAGCTGAAGCGGCAATGGGCCAGCAATATTACAAATTGAAACAGGTGATAGGCATCCGCAACTTCCTGGCAACAACTCCAAATAATAAAATAAATAAAAAAACTGCCACATTAATGCCGCCAACCCGCATGGCAAGCTTGGAATTTATAGCAAAATCCCACATATGAGTCAAACTTTGGCGGAGGTTATGTTCAGCAGTGGACTTTTATAAACTGTAATGGATGGATGGAATCATCATCACAATATTAGGTTCTTATCTATTAAAGTTGTACCTTCCTCTTTTTACCTTACTGCTTTAGAAGGAAAGATATATTATAAATTATCTTATTCTTTATTTGTTTGTTAATCATCAGTTTTTTACATCCTATAGTCTACATGGGACTTACAGTTTATGTTAAGTTTACCAAATACATAGCTCGTAAAATATCACTGTTGATAGGTCATTTATTTTTAATAATTATTTACTTATTGTTTTATTCGAACTCACCTCTGCAGCTAAGCATTCGTCGCACATATTATGTTAGGTAAACAACCCTAGTGCGTTCCCCGCCGGCTCCAACGAAACTGTTAATTACAATTTTAAGTTCTGATTTACAAGGAAACCTGCATATAATACAAAATAAAGGATTTCGAGGACTCTTGGTGTCCGCTAAGACGTACTGAAGCAGTCGATCCATCCATCCATTACAGCCCATAAAAGTGCAGTACTGAACGTAGGCCTCCCCCATAGAGTGCTTCATAGGGGGATTTTTTGTCATAGTCACAGTTTTTTATAATTTTGAGTTTTTATCAGGAAGACGCTGCTGCCTATCTCCTGTTTCAATTAACGACACTCATGAGACGATATGGGGTAATGGATATTCTTACACCGCCGCTACAGGGTTAATACGAGCAGTGCGGCGGACTAGTTGTTCTGCTTTCAGAAATACGAGGCACCCTGTAAACTGTGAACAGCATTTTGATGGCATAAGCTGTAACTTAACTTGTTTAGTCAATATTTGGATAATTGAGTCTTGTGTGATAAGTTGCATTGTTTCTGGTCAGGGCGACTCGGGCGGTCCACTTCAGGGATTAACGGATAATGACGGACACTACCGGCTGGTGGGCGTGACGTCATTCGGGCGCAGTTGTGGCACGCCTGTGCCCGGCGTCTATATTCGCGTCGCGAAGTACCTCGACTGGATTGAAAGTGTCGTTTGGCCAAACTGATCTAACAAGGAATGTAGTTAACCTACATATTACTGTTATTTTGTGTGTAATTGATTTTTAACACTAATCTAATATTTTAAATAAAAAAAATTGTATGTCTGCCTCAGTGACGTGCCTAGGGTGTTGGTATTGAGCAAGCCCAACTAAGCTAGTTATTTTATATCTTACATGTATAAAAAATAATGTTTACATGTTCATATTTTATGCGCTGCTATATCGTTTGTCAGATTGCGGTAGAACTTTGTCAACTTATTGTTTGCACTTGTGTGTAGGTTATAAGCATAGTACAGTTAACTTACAGTAGGTGGCGCGCGTAATGAACCGACAAAATGTAAAAGATATAATATATCATTCAATTTCAATGAATGTATTATCATTCCTAATCAAACAATATAACTCTTCCAAATTTAAAACGACATTTCCACAATTATATCTTAAGCGGCAGCAATGCGCCGGGTATTAGCCAGTCATACATAAATAAGAGATTTACGTACCGCCATCCACCGACTTTTTTTTAGTCAAATAATTTTCGGGACTCATCGTGACCTCTAAAAAGAAATTCTTGTTGCGCAAAATCAACTAAAAAAAAACTACACACATTGCAACAAATCGTCGAAAAAAATAACGATGAGATAATTCTTTCAATACTGACGAGATATAGATATTTTTATTGGTTACCAACCTTAATTACAAAAATATATAATGATTCATTGTATTTTAATGTGTACCCTATATGACAATTGCTAAATTATTTCGCTACAACCAGAAGTATCCCAAACTGTCTTCTGATTCACAAAAAAAAAAACATGTTAAGATTAACGCTTTTGTGCCATCCAAAATTACACCAGTCGTGTGTTCGGCTGTTTTGAACATAACATAGCATAAATAAATTTTAATTTAAAATCATCACTCAGTTAAAAAATATAATTGTAAGTAAATATTTTTTTATTTCGTTTTTCAGTGTACTTTTATTTTTTTTTTATTTTAAGAATACTTTCATTGAATCGCGATCATTATGCGCAATCTCTATCAGCTTTATTTAGTGATATTAGAATAAAGAAGATCAGAAAATAAATAGAAAATGGTATTTAATTAATGAAACTTAAGTAATGCAATTTCAGGAATTGTACGTCTTTTAGTTCTTTTTTGGTTTTAATTCTTAAGTTATATAATGTTAATGTTTATCTTGTGGCCAATGTTTTTAAGGAATTCATGTTTGTATACCTAATTTGTTCTCCGTTGGTATTTTGATTTCATTTTTACTTAAATACATGAATATTTCATAACAAAAGGTTCCTATATTTCTTTTAATTATATTCTTGTGGTGAGCCCTATAGCATTTTGAGTAACAACTCACTTCAGTTCTCAAAGGGTGGTTACATATCATAGAAATATTTAAAGTTTCTTACTGTCTCACACTCAGTCAGTAGGTACTTAGTAGTTACTTATTGATCGATCAACAATTTCAGTCAAAATTTTGGAGTAATGACGAGTAAAATATATTTGAGCATTTATATATATAAACATGTGCCTGTAAGCATGCCCCTGCTGGATGAAGGCACCTCAAGGTTGGAGCTTACCGTTATAATAGCAACTTCTAGCAAGCAACCACTTTGCCTGGTGGATTTGCAATCACATTGCCTGATAGTTTTGGCTTTTAGCTCATGTCGATAGTGTTAAACCAATGATAGAAAATCTACGTAACCGTTACCAATTATCATATTTTATTAATATAATATTATTAAATAGCAAATTATTGTTTTTAAATTTATTTGTTTATTTTAATGGCTAGTGAAAAGGCATTTATTTCTTAAGGCATTCTGGAATATAGAACAATTGTTTAAGATATTTGATATTCATAATGATTAATTTTTCAGTATTTAGTGCTCTCTACTAGTGATAATTCCTATATTATGTCGTTACTTTAAATTTCTATTGATGCAAATATCTTTCATAAATGTGATATGTTTTACGCAGATGAAAATAATTTTTCACTAAAATTAAACGAAATTAGTGGTTTTTACCTAAATATATATACGACTAAAATTTTGATACTTTCTAATTGTCTTTCAGAAAAGTTAGTAGGAAGGTATTTTCAAGTACTATGTGCGCATGATAAGGATATGAACATATTTACTGACATCACTATCCTTCACTATTAAATTGTCATTTTCCAAAGAATATTTTTAAACAATGATATAAAAAATACCGGTGAAGAGCCGGTAGTTAAGGATTTTGATACTTGTACTAGAACTCAAACAGAAACCAAAAAAAGAACCGTGTGAGAACCATTATGACAAGCGAACAATGTTTAAGTTATTGGATTTTATGTTATAGATACTTTAATAAAAAAGACATAAGGTAGTTATAAATCTAAACATCCACGCCACATAGGCATTTCCCTTCGACTTGGTATCTGAAAATTTTTGGTATTTTGGAACCGGTATTCTAAAACCGATAAACAGTTTCCCTGTTTTTAGGTAATGTATAATATACCCGGTGTTTAATTTTTTGATACTTTTCTCAATGCTTAAATATCATTTATTGTGAACTAAAGCTTGAAAGTAAATGTATTTTTAAGTGTAAAGTTTAATACTCGGAGTTAATGCAAGAACCTAAGCTAAATGACATTTTGATAGTTCTATTCTTATAGAGTGCGCATTGTGTAATGTAATATTTAAAATGATAATGCTATTTTAATTCATATAATAATTACTATTCATCCAAATTATTCTCATATAGAGATATATTCTTTGATTTGTATTTTTATACCACGTGCGTGCATTGTATAACTTGTAAAACTAAGAAATATACGTGTTCTCAATATTTTTCGAATTTGTCTTTTATAAACCTTTTATACTTTAGAGCATTGATACAATTAAAAGTAGGTATGTTATAAGGGAAACATATAATATTGTAATGAAGGGCACGAACTTTTGGTTTATTTCCAATTCTTCATATACATAATTCTATTTTTATATTTGTTAATTATGAGGAATTATTGGAATAAAACGAGTTCACAGTAATGTTTTTTTCCACCGACTTCAAAAAAAGGAGAAGGCTCTTAATTCGACTGTATACCTATAATAGCCTATCATGTAGAGGATGTTATGGGGGTCATGGTTGAATAGTCGCAAAAAGTCCTCATTACACTCCTAGGGGGTCAAAATGGCCAAAAACAAAAAAAAATTAAAATTCTTAATGTCTTTATTTCCCGCATCCCACTTATTTACACGGAAGAACCACGTACCTCCATAACCCAGCAGAATTTCTTACAGTATTTTGCTTTTTGCAATTGCTCGATGCAGAATTATTTATTGTGAAATTAATCTTGTTAATTTTGAAATTAATACAGCGGGGGATAATTCAAGTCCTGCTAATGATACTTCCTTAACAGACGAAATTTTAGATTTTCTACCGACTTAAAAAAGGAGAAGATATTCAATTCGACTGTATGTTTTTTTGTGTATTACCTCAGGAACTTTTTTCTAGGTGAATCAATTTTGATGATTCTTTTTTTATTTGAAAGCTGATGCTTCTCATGTTGGCCCATACGAATTTGATCAAGATCTGACCAGTAATTTGTGAGTTTTTTTTTATTCTCATTTTATTTATGTTGAAGTCGGTTGTACAAAATTTTACCACTTGTTACTTTTTTGTTTTCTCTATATTTATGTAGTATCATTATAGTATGTTGCTCTGGGTTTATTTCAATTTGTTGTCATGATCATTACCCTCGGTCACAAGTTTCTGCTGAATATACTTTTGCCTTCCTTAAGGCATGTCACAAAACACAGTCCTGAGGCACCTGCACTCATTGATATCCTCTATAGAATACCAGTCCGTCAAACCATTTCGTTCATTTTAGTTGTAAAATATAATTCTATTTCATATAAGTATTTAATTTTTTTCATACAAGAGAATTTAGTCTTCATTCAGTTTTACTTCACAACGTTTTAGCATTATAGCAAGCCATGCTGTATGTGTGTAGTTTGGCGCACTGCTCACATCATCATTATTACAGCCCTTTACATGTCCACTGCTGAACATAGGCCTCCCCCAAGGAATGCCACAAAACACGGTCCTGAGCCACCTGCATCTATCCACTTCCTGCATGTCTTACCAGGTCGTCACTCCATCTAGTGGGGGGACGCCCTACACTTCGTCCTCCGGAACGATACGACTGCTCACATGTCATCGAAATGTTTTAAACAGGCGATTTTGCCCACAAATTTTTCTGTTCCTTTTTTGAAAGACGTAATTTTTTTTTACTTCCCATACGCCCTAAAGCTCCACCGTACTAAACCGCCGCGCCGCCTTACCGTACATAAGGTGCTAAAGCCCCGTTTTAATTTCGCTAAGACATGTCCGGGAGATCACCGGAATAGTGTCCGATTAAACTTGTTCTTACGTCGTTACTTATGTTTGCGACTCAAACGACGATGTGTACAACGGTCCGTAGAGCTCAATCTGACAGAAATGACGTTGCCACGTTGTCCGCCTTCAGCAGACGGACCTCTGGCAAAAACGGGAGAGCCTTCCGCCTTCATCTTGCGGCACTTAGCTTTGACCGCGTGTACAGTTTACATCAGCTTGCTACTTATATATTCTACTGTACTGCAATCGTCTAGACACTGAAAGCGATTTTGTAATAAAAAACGGTAAGTCATTAAGAAAATTACTTTAAAATTGAAACAATTATACAATAAATAGCCTTGATAAGAGTATACTGGAATACTTCAGTGTTGTTTGGTGTCCACATTATAGACCACATTCGTAGCGATTGAAGAGATATTAAAAATAGGTATGTATAAATATACTTTACGTATATTTATACATACCTATTTGTAGTATCTTGTATATTATATTGGAGAAGCAATGAAAATTCATCTTATGCAGATAGACTTCAATATTTTAATATGCTATCTTTCTATCTTTATCTAAACGAAAAGGCTTTTGGTCCATTTTAAATTTTATACTTTAAGCAGAGCTTACACGCAACCAGACTAATAATTAAGGACACAACTGCGCTAAAATCAGCCCAGGTCATTTGTGAAACAGTCAGGCTGCTAGTTAAACATCACCGTTATGTCAATGGTTAGTTAATGAGTGAATTTAACTGTGATATACATAGATATATACATATTATGAATGCTCACTTGCACAAACAGTAGTGATTGTACATTTATCTAATAGTAAATTTTTTATTGATATGCCGATGTAAAATGACGAATCCGTAGCTCTGTGATTAAACGTTTGGGATGGGCGCATGGCTGAGGATTCGAATCCCGCACGGAACAAGTGTTTGTATGGCCTACAAATCGCAATTATGTATGTAAAACGCCTCTACACTTAAGGAGGAAATCTATGGTGGTAACGTTTTTAAATGTATCAATCGTCGGTGATCCTAATAAATGACATCGTAATCTAAGGGAAAGGCAGGCGCTACAATTCCACTCATTGCTGTACGCAATACGAGCGACGAAGCAAACTGGTTCGTTAGAAGTTCGAATGTGTAGAATGTCTTTTTACAATATCTTGTAATAAATTAAATTAAAATTTAAAAACAGTTAGCGGGTATTTTTATTCAACCCACAGCCTGTCACAGAAACGTAAAAGATGTCAGAATAGGTTTGAAATCTTGTTCTCTGGTTTGATTGTAAGGCTGTGTAGTTAAAACCGAAAACAGAAACCTGTTTTGAAGACATCTGCAGTGTGTTTTCGATCGGTACATCTACAAATGCTCTTGGTTTATTTCTTTTTTAAAAACAGTAAAGCCATGGTTTGGAACTTGTATTGATAGAGCAACATATTAATTAAAATTAAAACTTATGGCAAGTGAACCTACTACCTACTATTTAGTGAAAAAAAAACTTATTAAACAAGTTTCCTGTGAGAAGACCATTTCTTCTAAGTTATAAGTAAAAAAAAATATGTGTAAATGCTAAAGTAAAATTACTCACGAGGCTTATTTCGTTATTAATTAAATACATGTAAACACTTATTAACATATTACGTTGCTAAATATAATTTAAAATAACAATTATGAGTGTGTTGAATATGAGGACAAACGGCTATTTATGTTTATGAATATTAATCTAAAACTACACATAATATAACACTATTTATATTTATGAATATTAATCTTAAAGTTTTTCCCTGGTTACTACATTATCACATAAGATAAGTGGGCTACGTAACTGTGTTGTGTCCGCCTTGCTTCGAAGAATTTATTAATGTTCAATGACTGCTCGTCCGATGTTCTTAATTCTATTTGAATTAATATTAAAAAATGACTATAAAAGTGTAATGGTGAAGTGAATAGTTTAATTATCTAATTTTATTTTCCCTGTGTGAAAGTTATCGAACGAAGATGAGTCTCAAAACAATTATAATGTATTGCTGTTTAATATCTATTAAAATTATTAGAGGCGACGAGGGTGAGTTTCCATTATACTTTTTGCTAGTATTTTTTTTTTAATTTTATTTCCTAATTTAGGTGATTTGTGATGTGATCCTTACTTAATTATATGTATTGTCAATTACAGTACAAAATTATAATCTATAATTATGTATATTAGTTTTTAGGTTTAATTCTAATTTGATATTCATGTAAAAATTAATAATAGAAAAGTGATAAATAGATAAAACATACCTAAAATAATTAACACTAGGTACACGTCAGTCTTATGACGTCACAAATTAAATACGCAAAATACTGGTTTAAGGTTAATGGACCTGGCAAATGACTCGACCTTAGGTAACATTTGTTGTATCCTTCATAAACATTTAGAATCTAAGAGGTGAAACATACAATTTGTGATTTCCTTATTTCGCTTCATGAAATCTCTTTTTAAACAAATTTGGTGTAAATCCTGGCTCGACTTGTCCGAATCGTACATTAGGGAAAATCGCTTGTTAAAATTCATTAAGGGACTTTTTTTTAAATTTTCTTTAAAAATTGTATTTTTTACATTATACTATTATTATTTGGGTATTAAAACTGCAGCTATATCATGGTTGTAGTATGAATAGGTCGGCTCGACTGGGGTAGGACCACGATCTCTCAGAATACCAGCGTAAAATAGCAGCTTAATCTTAATGCTGCTGTGTTTCATATGGTAAGTGAAGAGAACTGGAGACCCTTTTTACTGTATACGAGGCATTCCATCTAAGTCCTCAGATGTGGCAACGCACCTGCTTCTTGATTCGTAATCGAGGATAGATGTAGATGTCTTTAGGCCACAGCAACTACTTACTTACCATCAAGATAACTGTGTTCGTTTGTCACCTTTATCCTATTAAAAAAAATTAAAATACTATTCTCGTTTGGTTCATAAATTCTTATAAATTATATGTTATAGACTACTATAAAAGCATAAAATAGGATAGTACCTATAAAGTATAGGTACCTATTTGCACCTAAAATAATATATTAGATTCCGTAAAATAAATAAAACTCAAGCAGACGGAAGCCAGGGGAGGTTCGATCTCCGAGGGTTAGGGGAAAAAGGAATGCGGGTGATATCAAGAAGCACCGCCTTCTGCATTTGAGCCCGAAGCGATCCGTCACTGAGTCCCCGGAGAAATGAGTACAGGACAAATCTGTCACCTCGTGAGACAGGTCCAGATATTTTGTTTTGTTATCTGTTTCATCTTTCACGAGCTTTAATGATCATAGACATGATCCACCCGTTATATTATACTTATTTACACCCGACAAGAGGCTGTTAAGCACTATTGTCAAGTGCGCAAAAAACAAATCGCGAACTGATTGTTTCATGTCTGGACATCGATACCTATATTATATGACATACCAAGGTACCTACGGTATTTTTTAGCCTCGAAAAGGGTAGGTAGTTATGTTAATGGGCATAGAAAAGCCTATGCCCTCAGAGTTAGAGAGAGAGAGTCAGCTCCATTCTGATAGGATTGATTCAATTCCAAAAGATGGAAGCGATTGGAGGCGTCTCTTAATTTATAGAAGGGTAATTTAGTAATGACACTAGTTTTTTTTTATTTGTTATTTTAAAAAACGTTCCCCCACACTAGGATTTTCTCCTGTGTCGTGGAGGCAGTTTACAAACATAAATTGCACAAGGACAAACATCCAGACCCGGAACAATTATTTGTAGGCCATACAAATACTTGTTCCGTGCGGGATTCGAACCCGCGGCCCCCAGCGCAACAACTGATTGCTAAGCCACTGCGCCACGGAGCCGTCAAACAACCGTTACTTTACAATTATCCTATATTTTCTATCAAAATATCACACTGAAGGCTTTATTTTATTGAACTCTGAGAGCATTCATAGTCCACTGCTTATTGTTAATCCACAGATTACACGTGTACATTGTTTGACATAAGGCTTTAAACAATGTAATTTTAACTTCTGCGTTACACCGAGCAAACCTGCCAACATGTTGCAGCGGACTGCCATCGCCCTCCTTTCTCTTTCAATATCACTGTCATCCTTCAAGTCTTCGGTAACTATGCAGCCAAGGTGCTTGAAGGACGACATTCTCATAACAGCCAGTCTGTTTAAATTTTCTGGTGCACAAGCCACTTTACACACTTTCGCATAAAACACCACATATGCTCGCTCCTCCTTACATTATAAATAATGCCATGTGATTCCGCAAACTGCTCACAAACTTAGATTAATTTTCTGAGAGCAGCGATTGAAGGACTCATCAGCACCATGTCATCAGCGTAACTGATGCTATTGACACAGTGTCCGTCAAGAGAGCATCCGACCTGTGTGGTGCTGAGTTCCACTATCAGCTGGTTAATGTACAGGTTGAAAAGTAAGGGGGAAGTCAAAACACCCTGCCTCACCCCACATCCAACTTGTACTCATCAGAAAATTGTTCAAGCCACTTAACCTGGTTAGTCTGATGACCACATACCAGTACTTAAAGATGTTTACCACATCGGCAGGCAGACCAGCGTCAGTCAGCTTAGCCCAGAGTATATCATATCTAACCAGGTCAAATGCCTTCAACAGATCAAGAAAATGAGCATATAGACATGTTTTCTTACCTATGTAGTACTTCACAATGTGCTTGAGTGACATAATCAGTTTATTGATAGGCCTGGTCTAAAATCAAACTGTGCATCATGTAAATCTCGATGTTTTTGAGCTGTCTCTTAAGCAAACCAAGCATCTTAGCAGTCACCGTAGCCAATGCGATTAGTCGGTAATTGGCTTTATCGGAAACATCCCCTGTCTTATTCTTTACTATCGGAACCACGATCATTGTCATTAGCTCAGCTGGCAGGTAGGAATGACACTTATAAATTGTAAATAGCATACCGAAAATTCTCCGTAAGTGCGATATACTGAGGTTGTCGTGCCTCGGCGACTTACCTCGCGTCATAACCATTATTACCAAGAATCCCAACATCGAGCGCTTAGTAACACCCGTTTTCCCGACCTCAGTGGTGAATCTGGTCTCTGGCTCCGCCGCCAACCAAGTTTCAGTTGCGGAGGGTAGGGAGAGCACCGCCTCGCAATACCGACACTCCTCTCGCCCCGCGTCCCCACCACCACCGCATCAACAGTGCGGCCCCGTCAGAGTCGCGGAGGATAGGGCGAGTGGCGCATCGCCATTCCAACACTCCTCTTCCTCCGCGACTCCACCTCGGCTACAGCGGTAGGGGGAGAGGACACCCCTCTCACCGTAGCCCACCGACGCACATCCGAAGGGGGCTCGCCAAGCCCACTCGGAGTGACCACCTCGGGCCGGCCCTATACCACAGGCCAGCCAAGAAGGAGCTCCTCTTTGTTCACCGCGGGTGACCACACCACGGCTACTAAGCCCTAACTAACTAAGTGTTACTCAGAGACCCTAGGTTGCTACAAATCTGTAATTTGACATAGTTCTAGGTATTAATTACACCTACAAAACCGTGAAATAAAATCTTTGAGAAGAAAAAACGTTTGAGAAATATTTAGTTTGCAAGTTAGTAGTATATTAATGAAGTTAAAAGGAAAACTATCACAGCTAAGTAGGCTTAACAAATTAACAAGTAATAGCCGACCAACTTATAAAATGCACTTGGATTAGTAAAAACGTTACAATTTACAAAACACCTCTTAGTTACAATCGTCCTATATATATTGGGCTCATTTTTAGACGTTATAGCGGTCAAACCGCGAACTCACTCACTATCAACAAGGTCCCTTCTAGGTTCATGTATTGTAGACGGACGCACTTGATCAGTTTTTAATTTATGGCATTTATGTATCGGTATCGATAACAGGCAAAAATCGTTTCTAGAGAGACTTCATTCCCAAAATGGATGAACTATCTATATTGTATATAATTGATTTTATTAAGAACCCTAATGGCGCGCGTTCTACTAGTTTTTGCTCGTTTTTGTATCATTTCTTTATACCTTACATTTGGTTTCATACATAATAAATATTATGCTTGTAGGTGACGACTGTTTATCCAATGGTGAAAACGGAGTCTGTGTCTTAATCAGCGATTGCGAGGTTGCAATAAGGTCAGTAATAAATTGTTTTAAATTGTTCCTTTATTTTAAAACTAGCAATCCGCCCGGCTTCGCACGTTTGATTTCTGGATGTCGTTATTCTATTCTATTCTATTTATTATTGGTATTTGCTACTGATTAGTAATTATTAAGTCACAACGATAAATATTCTTTTTTAATTTCATCTGGTATTTTATTCAATTTACAATGACGAAAAATTTATCGAGATGAAGTAACGCCTGTCCAATTACATTTTTCGCTATATTTCATACTCCAAGTCAGCAAATTTATATTGATGAACTCTTCAACGTTATAATATACACAAAATACCTGAACCAATGTTTTTGTAAATCTAACCAAAAAGTGTTAATTTTGCAAGGTATACCCTTATAACGAAATTATGATAATTATGGATAGTAGGTACCTACATATTTCAGAAATATTTACAATCTCTATATATAAAAAAATTGCTGTCGAGGCTAACGAGTCTCGCTAAAAATCAAAAACGACTTGATCGACTTTACGATTTTCTTTGTGTGTGTGTGTGGTATTCAACCCGGTAAGTGGCGCTGTTGTTGAGATCCAGAAATCACCCGTGCGAAGCCGGGGTGAATCACTAGTATTGCATAAATTCGTGTTTCAGGATATTTGGATACTCTACCCCTAAAGTGCAAAATAGGAGATGAAACCATTCATGCAACCATGCAGTTTTCAATCAATCAATTAATGAATCAATATATTCTTTCATATACCTACACCAATACACATTAAAGAAAAACAACATGTAATAAAGAAGTTTTTGAAATTTATAAGAATTTATTGAGGAAAAAGGTGATAAGTGAGTACACAGGCCACCTAATGGTAAGTGGATGCCGTGGTATTGACTTCTTCATCTACCCTCAATGAATAATCTAATTGCACATGCGTTGTCATCCCTGAGAAATAAGATGGAACGCCTCGTTTCCAGTAATAAAAGTATCCAGTTCTCTTCACTTACCGTACGAAACGTGCTGCGTATTAAGCTCATATTTTACGCTGGTAATCTGTGAGAGCGTGGTCCTTACGTGTTCGAGACGGCCCATTAGTGCTACAACTATACCTAATATAGCTGCAGCATGGCTTTACAACTTAAAAGGTACAAAGGCGGTCTTAACGCTCTGAAAGCGATTTTTTTTAGACAACCAAAAATAATTGTTCACAACTAGTGTATATAAAAAAGTATGTTTCTTTTTTATAGGATAAGGGTGATAAACGAGCACACAGTCCACCTGATGGTAAGTGGTTGCTGCGGCCCATAAACATCTACATCTATCCTCTATTACAAATCAAAATGCAGATGCGTTGTCACCCGTGAGGACTAAGATGGAATGCCTCATTTCCAGTGAAAAGGGCCTCCGGCCACCTGCACTCACCAAGCGAAACGCAGAGGTAAACCTCTACTTCACGCTGGTATTCTGTGAGGTCGTGGTACCACCCCGGTTCGAGCCGGCCCATCCGTGCGAAAGCAAAAGTTGCCGTGTGGCTCTACCACTGTTATATACTGTAAGTGTATATAAGTAAGTAATTCGTTTCACTTGTTTTTTCAGGGCCATAACTAAGAAACATTTCCATCATCTTCAAAGGTGTGGGTTCCAGGGCACCACAGAGATTGTTTGCTGTCCGCATTCATCGGACATTACGAGTAATTAAACTTTTATCTTTAACTTCATATTTCTCAAGTTTATTGAGATGTAAAAGTAAAAATGTTAATGGCATTTAGTTTTAAGCAGCCAGTTGTCTTCGAGACCTTTGCATTATCTTTGCCGGTTACTGTTCCCGTTACTGTTACATCCCATTATAGTCTACTGCTGAACACAGGCCTCCCCCACAATTTGCCTCACAGGTTGGGATATTTGCCATAGTTTGTCTGAGAAAAATAAAAACAAAATTATAATAACTTTGGCCTCAGTATATTTACGAAAATTTAATGTCACAAAAGCAGAAGAAGTTATTGTAAAAAAAGTGATAATTATACGCTGTGTAAACACTAGGAACAAGCACAAGCTGGTGATACCAGTTTCTCGACTCCACAGAGTCAGTAATTCATTCTTGGGGCAATGTGTACGCTATTACAACCACAGAATAAATAATAGTTGAAGAACAGAAGAATCACTCTCTGATAGCAGACTTACGACTTTAAACCTAGTGACAATGTTGCAATTACAATGGCTCGAAAGCGACCCTCGTTAAAATAGCCTACCGATTAAATCGTCGAGAAACCATTAATTCGGCGTGCGTATTAAATCAAAATGCACTTTACGTCCGCGTGCGAGTCTGTATCACTTAGCTCGTTACGCGCCTTTGTTAAGGCCGCTCTTACTGTAGGGTTAGGTGTTGTGAGAAAACAAATTGTATCCTTTGATATTAGTTGGTAGAGCATGCTTATAAATACTCTAAGGGTAGTAGAATACATCGAGGTGTTATGTAATGTATTAGTAATTTGTTGATAATAAGAACATTATTGTTCAATGTGAGCAAGGTTAATATTATGCAACATCGAGAAAAATTAAAATTATAACGTCTTTGAAACTCAGATAATTTACCTACTTATCATTTTCTGTTTCATATTTTTTGCTATTTATAAACATGCGACACGCGACAGCGTTATTAATGAAAGACTGCCATTGAGAAGTGCTTCTATTTTCAATCTCTTTCTTTTATCGACTAAGTAAGTGTTTAACTAATAATATATATTATCAATTGTTCTAACCAACTAGTAACCAGTATATGCTGATCTTGCATTAGTAGGATGTCACTTGTACTGGGAGGTCTACTTACAGGCAGTATTAATGTCATTGACATTATGTGTGAAGTACGAATTAAAATCGAAGCCTGAGATACTGTGGTCGGATCGCTAATCAAACAATAAATCTGTAACTATGGTGTCAGTAACCAGGTACCTAATTATCTAGATGTACCTAGATATATCTTACTTTTCGATATCCTTAGGAACGGTAAAGAATAAAAAGTCGACATTGTTATTTAAACTCTCGTATGATATATAGTACCTACCTTTTGGCTTTTTGAGTGGTCATACTTGAATAAAAACTCAAAATAAATAGGTATCAAAAGTGCCTAAATACTTATAAGAGAAAAATACTTTTTTGTTAACGTAAGGTGCGCGTTGTTAACTCGAGCACTCGCGTGATAACCTCACGAATTAGCTTATTGTAGGCGCCCGCGCAGTGGAAAAAAATAAAGTCCGAGAAAACATACAACGTCTCTCTATTACCAAAAATGTATATTTTATTAAACAAAAACTGTATAAAAAGGATTAGTGACGTAGGTAAATGAATATAGTTTATAATAATACCAGGGAATGATGTGGTCGCTTCCAAGCTGTTTCTAAAATAAGTTTTGTAAATAGTTTGTAACCTTTCATATTGTATAATTTTTTTTAATGTCTCGTTGGGTTTCTTGCTGATTCTTCCCATGACAGAGGTTTTTTCGGAACCAGTGCTAAAGTAAAAAATGCTTCCAATAAGAATTATCTATACTTTGTAAAAAATATTCTATTCTACTAAAGAGTATACGATATATAATACCCCTGGGAATGATGATTGATGATGAATTATCACTATGATGTGCCATGCTGTTTCTAAATGTTTTCTTATTTAATTGAACAACATACATACAACATAATTTTTACTGGATCTTCCCAGAACTTATGTTTTTTTACAGTTTAAACAGTGGTAGAGCTACGCGGCAACTTTTGCTGTCGTACGGATGGGCCGGCTCGAACCGGGGTGGTACCACGACCTCACAGAAAACCAGCGTGAAGTAGAGGTTTACCTCTGCGTTTCGCTTGGTGAATGCAGGTGGCCGGAGGCCCTTTTTACTGGAAATGAGGCATTCCATGTTAGTCCTCACGGCTGACAACGCATCTACATTTTGAATTGTAATAGAGGATAGATGTAGATGTCTATGGGCCGCAGCAACCACTTACCATCAGGTGGACTGTGTGCTCGTTTGTCACCTTTATCCTATAAAAAAAAAATTTTCCGAACCAATGGTAAAAGCAAAAATGACTTACAATAAGTACTTTTGTAATCTATGTTGAATATTCTATTATATTCTATTAAAACTCACAGTTACAATTTTATTTTAAGACATAGCCGTAAAGTAATCACTCGTATAATTACAGCAGTTAATATTTATACATATGCATAATTTTATTTCTTCTTTGTTCTTCTCATCAGCGTATAATAGACCTTGAACATGGGCCTTCTAATATAGGAATGTTTTGCCATAATCGCCACGTTCGGCAGGTAGATTGACCAACCCGCCTGGGTATTTTCATTTAGTACATTATAATAATATAAGGGATACTTTCATTTAATACATTATAATAAACATAAATGTCTTCCAGACCGAATTAAGGTCACTTTGACCAGCCTCTACGGAGACTGATTATAGTGGCCAAGTGTATGCGCAAGCACAGGTGCATTCTCTATTCCGTCACCCTCATAGTCCGATGGGACGGTAAATCGAGACGACCGGAGAGAGATCAGGCGCAGGACCAACGGCTTAACATGCTTTCCGAGCCACGGGGTTGAGACACTGCCAACTTCCTGGCTCCGGGTCGACTAATCGACTTTCTTGACGAAATAACTCAATAACTGACTTTGTTGGCCCGACCCGGGGCTCGAACCCTGGACCTCATGATCAGCAGTCGCGTTGACAGCCACTAGATCAACGAGGCAGTCAACCTCGTATATTAGAGATGATAAACAACTATTTATTGGCCATGAAGTATGTCTTTTATGTAAGCATCTTACAACACAAACAGAACGAAATGGGGTGATAAATTCTCTTACACTGCATTGTTGGTATGGCTATGCCGTTGCCCCAATTCATGATGGCGTACGTACTTGACAATTTTTTTTTTAATTTGTCAGATTTTTCCTCAAAATGTTTTCGCTGTTCAGGATTTGAACTCGGTTTGCTAGCGTAATGTCAACTTTAGCGAACGTTTATCACCTGAGCTACCACAGCTCCGTAACATTATCTTTAAAAATAGTGATTTATTTATAAATTTTCCTTCGAACTTATTATACACTTTCACATTCTAAACAGTGGTAGAGCCACGCGGCAGCTTTTGCTGTAGCACGGATGGGCCGGCTCGAACCGGGGTAGTACCACGACCTCACAGAATACCAGCGTGAAGTAGAGGTTTACCTCTGCGTTTCGCTCGGTGAGCGCAGGTGGCCGGAGGCCCTTTTTACTGGAAATGAGGCATTCCATCTTATTCCTCACGGGTGACAACGCATCTGTATTTTGATTCGCAAACGAGGATAGATGTAGATGACTATGGGCCGCAGCACCCACTTACCATCAGGTGGACTGTGTGCTCGTTTGTCACCCTTATCCTATAATAATAATAAAAAAACACCCCTCACTTGTTTTTAATTTAATTATATTATCTATTTTGCAGCTACTCCAGTCTATCGGCCTACTCTTGGACCGCGAGGTATGTATTAAAAAAAAATATTCAATTAATTTCTATATTGTATATTTTTGTAATATTCATAGTGTAATTTCGGCTCCGTAGCGCAGTGACTAACAACCTTTTGCGAGATTCAAACCTGTACGGAACAAATGTTTGTAAGGCCTACAAATACTTTTGCAAGATAAACAAACCCTTAGGTGTTTGTTTCTGAAATGCCTCCTCGAAACTGGAGAAAATTATTCAATTCAAATCAAATAAATTATTGGTGATTCACAGGTTACAAAATAGTCTTATTTAAATACGAATAAAGTTCAGTCTGGGATGAGCCTCATAGGCATATAAGCGTTCTTGTGTGCCCAATGTCTTATTCAATTCTTGTATAACTAATGTCTTATTTTCGATTATAGAAATCAACTAGCGTTTGTTTTTATTAATACTCTTAACATTAACATGTAATAAACACAAAAAACGCTTGGATATATTTTATAGCAGGTTAACAAAATATTATACGTTGTCGTCATCATATTATTATAAAATTAAAACATAAACTTATTTAAATACAAACTGAAAATATTCTGACATAAATTATGTAGGTAGTGTTATTTATAAATATATAAATTATGTATGATAGTTATGAAAATATTTATATTATTTTCCAGACGGCGTACAAAGTTTGAGAGTCGCTGACAAAGGTTTGTATTATATAAAATTTGTTTATTTTAAATTTAACAAAACTTGCTATTTTAAATATTACTTCGACAAGTAAAAATGACATACTTTTTTAAATTAATATATGCAAAAAAAGACGTGCTATTGCCATAATATATACATACAATCTATTTGCGTTTTTGGTAGCGATCTGAAAAATATACAATACGCATATTATATCCTTTCAATAAATTAGTTATTAGTTTCATGCTTTTATCGAGTTTTTACCATAATAAATAACAAATAAGTGAATATGTAATTGTGCAATTTGCAATAGTTAATGATAATTGAATAAGTTAATAACTGCCAGGTGGGCTTTAAAATTGTTTGTAGCGATTATAGAAATATTTTATTATAATAGATTATAAAAAAGTAACAGATAAAATATCCACACAAATGATGTACTTTTTGTTTTCAGAATGTAAAAAATTAGTTGACACAATCAATCCACCTTCTGGAGTGTACATTCTCGGTGGAGAAATTGCAGCAGACGGAGAATTTCCGCACATGGTATTGATTGAAACTTTTTCTAAGTGGAATTAGGTATCCATTATCTTTATATAAAATATAATCGTTGGTTGATGCGTCTGTTAACTGCGTCGTGTCACTTCTGAACGACTTCACCGATTGAATTCATACTGAAATCGTTTTAGTCAAATTAATAACAAATTCTCTATTTATAAAAAAATTATAGAAGAAGGGGCAAACGAGCATGCGGCTCACCTGATTGTGAGTGACTACCGCCCCCGATCAACAACCGCAACACCAGGGGAATTGCAGATGCGTTGCCGCCCTTTTAGAAAGGTGTAAGCTCTTTTCTTGAAGGTCCCTAAGTCGTATCGGTCCGGAAAAATCACCGGTGGTAAACAATTCCACAGCGAAGTTGTACGAGGAAGAAAAGTCCTAGTAAAACGCTCAGTCGTGGACCACCAAGCATCCAGATCGTGAGGATGGTATCATGAATTTTGACGCGATGTGCGTTCGTGAAATTTGGCGGCTGGAATTAATCCGAACAATTCCTCAGAGCACTCCCCGTGGTAGATTCTATAGAAAATGCAAAGGGATGCAACTCAGTCGTCGACGATTCGAACCGTTAGAAAATGATTCACGTTCACAATATATTGTTGGTTTACTGTCAAAAAAGAAAGTAACAAATTAAAAAAAAATTATACAACACTAAAATCCGGAGTGAATTTGAAGTGAAATTCGTCGCGCCACCATAATATAATTATGTATTAATAATGAATTGATAGAACGAATGTTTCTTTTAGTAACATGTTTTTATTTTTTATTTTGGAACAAAGTTCTTTATCGGACGGCACAGATTTTGCGGATGGGGGCTAGGCGACAAAAAGTGTTAAGATTTTTCCGTCACGAACCCAATCGAGATGGAATAATATCCATCAAATAAGAAAAAGTGCGGGGGAACTTTTTCTTATCTTGCCATGAAATAAATATTATTTTATTTTAAATGATGGTTCATTTTAATAGACTCTAGTAATTCATTTATTTATATTTTTTAATCAATAATATAACAAGTTTATCCATAATAGCATACTACGAAAGGAACTTTGTGTTCCACGACACTCACGCATCTTTTTTTAAATTATTATAAGCCAGTGCTTGACCACAATACCGCCTGGTGATAAGTGATGAAGACCTAGATGGTGAAACTTCTACTTTTTCTTTTATCATCCTATTTCTCATTATCAGGCCCTAAACAGTCCACTGCTATATATAAGTATCTCCCATTGCCCTAATCGTTCCGTTCAGTTAGGGTCTAAGAATCGCAGAGACACACGTCTAGCACACTTGACGTAGAACTAGTGCTATTGGGTAACTCTGGCGGGAATCGCTTACCGATGGGAATCATCCCGCTACTGGATTATGTTTTTTTTTCTATAAGATAAATATTTGTAACCTAAAATAAGAAATTAATATAACACAATACAACGAAACCATCAATCAAACTTCAAAGTTGAAGCCAACCACGATTCTAAATATGTATAATATTTTTTGTGTGTGTTTGAGTAGATGGTTTTTATTCATAATTGGTGAAAACCTTTCTAAAAGGCCGGCAACGCATCTGCAATTCCCCTGGTGTTGCGGTTGTTCATGGGCAGCGGTAGTCACTTACCATCAGGTGAGCCGCATGCTCGTTTGCCTCCTCTTCTATAAAAAAAAACAACATAAAATGAACATTTCATCAGTGTGTACGTAGCGCGTGCACGAACCGAACATGTACTTAATCGCATCTGTTTACGACGTGCGTGCGAACGTAACGTCAATCGTACGTAACGTAACGTAACGTCAACGCTGAGAACACGCGAAGAATAATTTGTATTTTGTGGATTTCATAAAATATCTCGTGTTCTGGAGCTCGTGTATGGCTTGATTAATAAATTAGATGAATTAAATGTGTTATAAAGAGAAAAGTCCACACTTTTTAATAAATTAGATGAATTAAATAAATGTGCAATAAGCATTGATAATTGATATACAAAAAATGTATATCAATGGCAATAATGAGAAAAGTTCAAACTTTATTATAATAAATAAGAACGAAGATTGTAGTGATAGGTACTGATTACAATAAACATTAATGACTAATTAAATTTGAGATTTTTATCTATTAAACTTTATCTTTTAAAATATAAATTATTTGAAATTTTACTCCACTGTATAATGTGTAAACCTTCACTGTGTAGTTGCATTGATGACTCACTATTTTCTTAGCACGAACGAATCTTCAAAACTCGGAAAGCTATCAATATATACCTAGATATTGATAGCTTCCCGAGTTTTGAACATTATTTGTAATTATCCTCTTTGGCTATCACAATACCAAAATTGATTCCAATTCTTTCTCACCTCTGCCATCCATCATTGTACAAGAGTTTTTGCTTGCATGTTCTATGAAATATGTATGCTTAAGCAAAAAATAATAATTGTTAAATAGTTTAGAATTTAGCGCGGATAGCGAGGATAAAGCGAAGCAGACACTTTTTAGCTCATTATTCATTGACTTATACATTACTACTGCTTATTTTTGGTTCTGCATTGAAATTCTCAAGAAGATGAATTCGCTAGCTCGAGTTTCACGCTTCACGCACGCGTAGTAATAAAAAATGACCTCAAACGTTTAGTGAAGAATATTTTTGTTACAGGTTGCACTCGGTTATAGGATTTCAGAAGCCTATGTTTTTCGATGTGGTGGTTCACTAATATCAGATAGATATGTTTTAACGGCCGTCCATTGTGTTAATACTATAGATCGGTGAGTATCTCTATGTTTTTTTTTATAGGATAGGGTGACAAACGAGCACACAGTCCACCTGATGGTAAGTGGTTACTGTGACCCATAGACATCTACATCTATCCTCAATAAAGACTCAAGATGCAGATGCGTTGTCGCCCGTGAGGACTAAGATGGAATGCCTCTTTGCCAGTAAAAAGGGTCTCTGGTTCTCTACATTCACCATACGAAACACAGCAGCGTTAAGCTGCTATTTTACGCCGGTTTTCTGTGAAAGCGTGGTCCTTCCCCGGTCGAGCCGACCCATTCGTGCTACAACTATACTACTACTCGTAATATAGCTGCAACATGGCTCTACCACGTAACGCCATGTGTTTATTTCACTGTTTTATTAAGTATTAAAATGTAATCGAAATTTTACAATTGTCATAAAAAATAACCACAAACGGCTCCGTGGCGTAGTGGTTTAGCTTGAGTTGCAGCGCTAAGGGCCGCGGATTCGAATCCCGCACGGAACAAGTATTTGTATGGCCTAAAAGTAATTGTTAAAGTATCAAGTCACTATTTTTTTCCTAAGTCACTAATTGTTACTAACTCCTCGCTTAATCTTTTTATAATAAAATATAGGATATCGTTGGGGAGGACTCCAGCTTGAAGGACGAGAAATATGTGCTTAAAATACATGTAAACATAGTATTTTATTCACAAAAAAATTTCACAACATTGTTCCCGAGAAAATAAGTGTCAATATCTTCTGTCAAGTTAGCAACATGTGGGGGCGTAAGTGTAGGTAAATAACGATTAAATTAATGCAAGCGAGTCGCAGTCTTAAATCTATGCATAGAAAACCTTTTCTCCTTTGGACTTATTGTTAATCGCAATTTTTCTAGTATTTTCCTATGGAAAGGGGTAAATCTATGTATGACACGGATTGACTTAAGATGTTCTATATTTCTCTAACTGGGTACCAAAACGTGCGTCAGCGATTGGAGAATCAATTATTTTAGGAACACAATAGCGAACTTCTTTCGGGAAGCGACTGCGAGCAATCTACGATTACCGAAGTTGGTTAGGGATTTTGATTGTACACTTGTTGTGTGTGTGGATGAAACATCAATTTCTCATCTTAATTGGCCTGCCTTGTTTTCGCCCCGCAAGTAACAATATATTAATGACGTAACATCCCTTTTTTTAAAAGATTTTGATGACAGCTTTGCCAGGAGATAGTCGATGATGATCTCGATATGCCAACACGAACACAATAACTTAATCGTCACCGGAGCACATGTTTCCACTAACAGTTCACATGCACAGACATTTTGCACCACTTTCACGTATTCATTTTCTAACATTATTTTAATAATAGTACACGGAGCGCAACCATGCGGTTATGTAGTTCCCACCAAAACTCCAAACAATTTTCTTTTCAGAAATACATTATTTAAATTTGGGATACATTTCTAATATCATTTTGCAATAAACTCCAGGATGCTCTATAATCCTTTTTAATGTTAAATATTTTGACTAAGGAAAAATAAAAAAAACACCCGTTCTTTTTTTTACAAAAAGGTGTGACATGTGAAAGGTGTATTTTTTTATCATTTGTGAAAAACAGTACTACATCAAACCTCTCTTATCTAATCTCTTTACTTATAAATTATCCTAAATAAGAAACTTATGACCAAATACTCAAACGCTACAGACGTCATTAAGTATCGTTGTCTCAGTTACTTTGACGTAATGTGATAAAGACAGCACGAGAATTAACGGCATCTTAAAATTGAGTATATGGGCATTAAAGTTTCTAATGTATAGCACAAGTTTGTAGAGTAATGATGATAATCTGTGTATGTTACATGGCTAGATGAATGCACTAGTGCTGCTTACATCTTTCTCGTTTTTAAATAGATCTTTGTGGGGTTTGCAAATCGGTTATTGTTTTTTTAAATTTCAGTATACAACCTGACATGGTTCGCGTTGGAGTTGTAAATATAACTGGCAACAACTGGAACGATGGCACGGACATTGAAATAGAGCGCATTTACGTACACCCGGACTATGCGAGACCACGGAAGTATCATGACTTGGCACTGCTCAGGTATTATATATTAATAAACTCTAATATGCTCAAAATATACGCATAACTACCCTTATTTCATTTCATTTTGCACATGATAGAGCCACGCCACATAAGTAAGAAAACCGTAGCAACGCTGCATCATTATCATGGATGCAGTGGGCTCGACCGGAGAATAACCACGCTCTAACATGATACCAGCGTCAAACAGCCGAATAATGCTTGTATGTTTTGCCCATGAAGTAAATACAAAGAGGAGACTGCATAAGCAACTGTGCACTGTGATTCTAAGTAGATCCTGACGTTATCATAGTGGGCGTGCCTTTAGTTAGTATACTGTCAGCATTCGTCCTGTGCGCTTATGTGTTGAAAATCGCAAATCGGTGTCTTTGCGTAGTATTAAGAACAAAAGGATGAAGTGTTGTGTTTTATCGTGTAAAAACTACTCAGATAGATGCTCTGATGCTATGAATGACATCACATTTCATTTGTAAGTAATTTTACACCTAATTTATTAAAATAGTTCTAGAAAAATCTCTTTGCGTCAGCTTAAAAATATAATTAAATATATTCGACACTAGACGGCGACACTTTGTGTCATGTGAACTAAAAATATAAAGGTACGTAGAGCTCAGTATTGGTAAAATAATCATACGAACGCGCTGAAATTTATTTTGCAGTCAGACATAAAGAAATTCTACTCGCCAAAATATTATTTTTATAGTTTATTATCATTTTGTGAACAAACCGCCATCTATCGTCATAGGTAGGTAACTACATTGCAACATCGATGTGAAACGATTCGAGTAGTTTTACTATTTATCGGTAGATGTAGATAGTGGAAAGTGGGCGGGGCTAACCTCACTCCGCAAATTGTCACGAGTTGTTACATAGTGAAATCTAATTACAACACCTCCTTTATTTGCTTCATGGTTGTGCCTGACGAAACTGGAGACTCTTTACTGGTACTTTACTCTTTTCTTACTAAGGGGTCATTAATAATGTGTTTGTTACTTAAACGCATGTATTACTGGCAATGTAGGAAAATCTATACTATATCTCATACCCTGAGGATGACAAAAGAATCGAATTATTAATATTCCAAAAATACATTTGACGTTCGTCAGGTAAAATTGTTAAAGAATAACACTAGACATTTATTCGTGGTTAGGGCCATGCTGCAGCTGAATTATGGTTGTAGCACGAATGGGTCGGCTCGACCGGGGAATGACCACGCTCTCACAGAATACCAGCGTAAAGAAGCAGCTTAATGCTGCTGTGTTTCGTATGGTGAGTGTGAGTGAGAGAAATGGAGACCCTTTTTACGAGGCATTCCATCTTATTCCTCAGGGGTGATACAGCATCAGCATTGTGATTCTCAAGGATAAATGTAGATGTCTATAGGCCACAGCATCCACTTACCATCATGTGGACTGTATGGTTCATCCTTTTACTATTAAAAAAAAACTATTTTGTATTTGGTTTATTAAAAAAAAATCGTCGGCCGAGTGCACAGAGCAACTACAAAATATGAAAGTACGGTATCAAATTGTTAATCAGCTAACCACGGTAATAATTACTTCAAAACTGTGGGACAAGTTCCGGTCTAGATGTAGACTAATTGTCGGATTGTAAAAAAATCCTTCGGGAATGATAATAATCCCATTTTAATAGCGACTAATCCATGCCCATACATAATTATTTTTGTCTTGACCTTTGTCGCTTTCATTTTTTTTTTTATAGAATAAGGGTGACAAACGAGCACACAGTCCACCTGGTGGATGAACGCAGAGGTAAATCTCTACTTCACGCTGGTTTTCTGTTAGGACGTGGTACCACCCCGGTTCGAGCCGGCCCATCCGTGCGACAGCAAAAGCTGCCGCGTGGCTCTACCGCTGTTAAAAATGACAACAAAAATACAATGCAAATGAATGACAACTATCCTCTTAAAAACACTTGTGGCGTTGGATAAACTAGGTTCTAAGTGAAGAGAGGAACAAAAGGTACAATTAGAACATCAAGATTTAATGACTATCTAATGATTTTGCGATATCTGCAGATATAACCTTGTTTACCCAACGCGACGCACTAACAATACTGTGTTTTAAATTTACGTACTCAAACACAGGCGTATTTAAACTATATGCAAGTATATTTCGAATCGTATATTCACGAATACGATAATGAACTGAAAATAAGTGAGTATACAAGCGTCACGATTGTTTAAAAGGTGAAAACAACTAGTTTAAGTATCTATTTTCCATAATTTACTAGTGCAGAGGTGACTTCTGTAGTGAGCAGCTCTGAGAGACCGCTATCAGTCAACAATGTAGTTCTTTTAGCCGACTTCAAAAAAGAAGGAGGTTCTCAATTTGACTATACGTGGTAGAACCATCCTGCAACTATATTATGGTTGTAGCACGAATGGGTCGACTCAACCGGGGAAGGACCACGCTCTCACACAATACCAGCGCGAAATAGCAGCCTTATTGAGCCTAATGCTGCTGTGTTTCGTACCGCAACTTCGTCCGGGTAGAACTTAAACAAAAAAAATGAGTCAGTACAGTTGCAGACTGTGAAGCATTCCATCTTAATCCTCAGAGGTGACAAAAGCATCTTTAGCCTTCTTTGTTGGTGTTCATGGACTACAATATCCACTTACCGTCAGGTGGGCTGTGAGTTCGTTTGTCGCTTCAGTTTTATAAAAAAAACCGGCCAAGTGCGAGTCGGACTCGCGCACCGAGGGTTCCGAACAAATCTGTAGGTATATAAGTTTAAAATTATTAAAAATATTTTTATTATATGATGTAACTAAAAATTTATGCTTTTCGCAATTTTTCCTTTATCTATGTGCTATAAAACGTTGATTCGTACCAAATTTCACGATTCTAAATTTTTTTTCAAATCATATCATTTATTTGCAATCCAAGTGTACATAATTGGTCTTAAATTAAAAATGTGCTCACAACTTAGACGCCCTTTTCAGGCACTGCAAATTTGACAAGGGCACTGCTTATATACTAATAACATACATAAAATATAATTAAAAGCTATAAAAAATATAAAAATATTTTTTTATAGCTTTTAATTATATTTCATTATAATTATATGGCCTGAACTGCTTCGAGAAAAGGATGGTACGGCCGTGCCGCTTTTTTGTTCGACTTGGCGGGGGCACTGCCGTGCCCCCAGATTTTATATGTTATTTTATATCTAAATACTCTTCTACTGAGTAGAAGGGGTTTTGTTTTAAATATTTACCAAGTCTTGATTTAAATTTGGTTAATTGTGATATATTATTTATTTCCTGTGGTAATTCATTATATATTTTTATTGCCATATAGTAGGGGCTTATATTTAACCTTTTTGTTCGCGACTGTGGTAGGTATAATTTATTTTTGTTACGTAGTTCACGGGAAGTACCCTGTAGGTTTTGATTCCCTTGCGAATGTCGAAAATTTGCGGCATAAACGGCTGTATCTTTTGATTCAGTTGGCTTAGAAGTTTAATTTTTTCACAGATCCAAAGGACAGTAGACTTAAGTATTTGATATGAATTTCAGCTTGATACCTCCACGCGTTCCTGAGAAAAAGGGTCTTGACAGACAGACAGAGAGACGGACAACAAAGTGATCCTATAAGGGTTCCGTTATTTCCTTTTGAGGTACGGACCCTAATAATGAGTAGTTTCTATGTCATTATTACTTAGGAGGCAAAATATTTTTATATTCCAGATTAGTTAAAAGAGTTCCGTATTCTCGGAACGTTTTCCCGACATGTTTGTATACCGGCGAAGCCGACCCCACTGTACCACTCACAGTCACCGGTTGGGGAATAACTGATGTAACGCGTAAGTTTTATAATTTTTTCTCTTTATCGCCAATAATGAGCAGTCTGTTAGCAGTTCCTATCGAACACTGACTTCCAGGTAAGATGAGTTTGCTGTAATAGAAATAATTGGCAAAGCTGATTGGCTATTGCCATATCAGAAACTTTCATTGAGTTATATGTACTACGTACTAGAGAAGTTATTCCAAACAAAAATTGTGCGCTACTCTATGTCTTCGCGCATGCGCGAAGACTTTAATTTAATATAAAATAAAATATTAATATAAAATAAATATAAGAATTTAATATAAAATACATACTCTTATTTTAATCTAACAAACATATTTCTAAATAAAATTTAATAATAATTATCTTATGGATTTCACAAATCTTCAATTTTAGTTTAGTGTACGGATTGCAGTACAATTAAGTTGAAAATAGTCAATGTTCGAAATGCGAAATCTAGTGCATAGTACATATATATCGATGGACGCCTTAATTTTTTTTAAACCTTACCCCCACACTAGGATTTTCTCCCGTATCGTGGAGGCAGTTTACAAACACAAATAGCACAAGGACAAACATCCAGACCCGGAACAATTATTTGTAGGCCATACAAATACTTGTACCGTGCGGGATTCGAACCCGCGCCCCCCAGAGCAGCAACTCATTGCTAAGCCACTGCGCCACGGAGCCGTCAACTCTGTGTCCCCTAAACTTTAGGTGACCTAGAATTTATGTTTAACGTATTAATAGAGATTATTCTAACGTTACCGTTACCGTTACAGCCACTGCTGAACATATAGTATATAGTTTTCCCCCATAGTTTGCCTTATAGTGGTATATACGATAGTTGCTACGCTTGGTAGGCAGATTGGCAACCGGAGTTTTATTTTTAATTTTTAAGATGTTATTAGAAGGACGCTGCTGCCCATCTCCTGCTTCAATTTTACTCTGTCGCCTCTTACGACACCCACGGCACGATATGGGATAGTGGATATTCTTACACCGCCACTGGACGCTCAATTATCATATACACACAATCGGTCATTCTGCCATCTGCCTATAATTAATTACAAACGTAGATCGATCGAAACGATCCCCAAGAAAAAAAATTGAATATTACAAAATACCATTATATTTTCTGGGACAGAAATTTGTCGAATTGTGAAATATATTCAGGGTGCTGAATTTTTGACTCTACTGCAGTGAAGCTCAAAAGAAAAATATTTGCGTTTCTTTGTCTGCCCGTAATTCCTAAACAAATCGACGAATTTTGACAAGTGATATCTCAGTCGATTTGTCGTAATTGCACGGTAATAGATATTAATGTAAGCATTATAAACAATTACGGTGGGCATGAACTTATCGCAAATGACATCACAAGAAAGGTTTTAAATATTTATAAATCTAAAGGTTTAAATTAGTACATTTTTAGTATTTATAATTGTTTGTGTTGAAATATACGAAAATATCTTATTTATATGTATAAATTACTTTCGTTGGGGTTTGCTTTTTTTTTTAAATATACTACTTGATTTATTTATATATCTAAAAATAAAAAAGGTATAGATAAATCCAATTGTGCATGCCTTAAGCGCATTAAAAAAATTACGTATATAATTTTTTTAAAGCAGTTTAAATACACACGAGTTTTCACTAATAACCTTATTCACCAACTTACTTCCAATTTTTCGATAATTTTATGTCAAACTTCAATTTAAAAAAAAGTTTGGTAAATCCAAAAGTGCACACTCATAATGCTCATATGATAGTGAAAAATTAAAACAATAACGTAAGTTATAGTTCTATTCGTCAAAGAGTTCTAGTAGCAGTCACCGAAGTACACTTTCAAGTCACTCAGTCAAGTCCAGAGGTAAGGTCTGTTCATAACTAACAAAACGAGCCCAAACTCGGCACATCTAGTTGTCCTCGTCGAGGAGTTCCAGTAGCAGTCATCAAAGTCAACCTTCAAGTCATTCTATCAAGTCCGAAGGTAAGGTGTCATCATAACTAATAAAACGAGCCCAAACTCGGTACTCCTAGTTCTACTCTTCGAGCAATTCCAGCAGCATTCATCGAAGTACACTTTCAGATCACTCTATCAAGTCCGGAGGTAAGGTCTCATCATAACTAACAAAACGAGCCCAAAATTGGCACACCTAGTTCTACTCTTCGAGGAGTTCCAGTAGCATTCATCAAAGTACATTTTGCAAATAAACTATATTATTATAATTTAGTTTAATAATTGTGAATGTAAATGAAAAATATGATGAGAGAGAAAAAGCGATTTAAGAGTAATCAAATACGACGATTTTTTTTCGTTTAAGAACTTCTGTATGCGCCTTTTTAACCTTGCGCCCCTAGGCACATGCCTAGTATGCCTTAAGGATAATCCGCCACTGTTCTGAGGTAAGGTCTCATCATAACTAGCAAAACGAGCCCAAACTCAGCACACCTATTACTATTACTACTCTCGGGGAGTTCCAGTAGCATTCACCGCAGTACGCCTTCGAGTCGGGGTAAGTTCTCATCATAACTGACATAACGAGCACAATCTCGGCACACTTAGTTCTACTCATCGAGGAGTTCCAGTAGCAGATATCGAAGTACACCGTCAGGTCGCCTAAAGTCCAAGACATATAAGTAAGTATATTTATATATAAATCCTGCGTACTTTTAGCGAAACAAAATATTGTAATACAAATCTGTGATTATAAAAATAATAATAATATCTTACCTTGGTCAAGTATGTATCAAATTTGGTTATTGGGATATTTCTAAAGCGATCGATATTTTTCAGCACGAACCGCTGTAAACAAACGACCACTCACGACGGCAGCTGAGCCCGGAGTTAAAAAGTACTCTGTGGCCGGGAGTGCAAAGTGTATTTAGTATTTTTTTTATAGGATAGGGTGACAAACGAGCACACAGTCCACCTGATGGTAAGTGGTTGCTGTGACCCATAGACATCTACATTTATCCTCAATAACGAATCAAAATGCAGATGTCGTCGTCACCCGTGAGGACTAAGATGGAATGCCTCTTTTCCAGTAAAATGGGTCTCCGGTTCTCTATACTCACCATATGAAACACAGCAGCGTTAAGCTGCTATTTTACGCTGGTATTCTGTGAGAGCGTGGTCCTTCCCCGGTCGAGCCGACCCATTCGTGCTACAACTATACTACTAATATAGCTGCAGCATGGCTCTACCACGTAGGAAAATAAATTTTAGTAAAATAAATTAATACAAGGCTGCTCAAAACACCGAAAATTTCGCTATTTCTCAGCCGTAAAAAAAATAATTATAACTAAAAAAAATAAAAAATTAAACTGCATTCCATGGCTTCCCACATGATAGATGAAGAGTTTAAAAAATTGATGGAGTTGAATAAATCTTCAAAAGTTATCGTGTTTACGCCTCCATGCTGACTTGATGAATCTACACCTTATGCCCCTAAAACCGCCTTTTTTATGTACGAATAGCAATTCATCCATTTAAAAAAAATAAGTTCAACAATCATTTATCTTTCTGATAATGTGCTTTTTATATCATTTATATGTTAACAATATGATTGTTAGATACGATTTCATGCGACAAAACGTTGGAATCTTGATTTTTAGGCGCTAGTATAACATACCTACGCGCTTTGCGCTTAAAGCATGCAGAAGGAGACCATTCACTACCATACATGCTTATTTTTCAAAGAATAGCCAAATTTTAAACTTAAGTTCAAATATATAAATAATGATATATCGTTATTGCAGTTTTTGATAATAACGAGTAAATAAGGCTTCTACTTTTATTTGAAATTATCCCAAATTGAATGTAATTTATGGGCAACAACGTTTTTGCCTACCGATCGACCTTTACGAATATGTGCGTGCGCAGAAAAATCAGTAAAAATAAAGCATTACCTCTCTTTTGAATTTAAAAAAGAAAAAGGACAGAATATTTGAGACTTTTTCAATTAATTTTTTCTTATCAATTTACCTATATTACCTATTCTGAACCTTCTCTGCAAATTTGGCCCGTTATTGCAAAATAACCCTGTATATTGATGGCGATATGATTTCAGGAGCTGCTACTAGCAGTTTGTTACTAAAGGCAACACTGAATATAGTGTCACAAGATAGTTGCAACCTCAAGTATTCAAAATCACGCAAGTTGCCCAACGGCATTGTAAATGAGCAGCTATGCGCCAGAGACGTGTCAGGAGTTATGGACACTTGTCAGGTAAATACTGGTTCTATATATAAATATATATATATATAATAGGTATCTATTCCTAATATCATTTTTGTCTTTTTCGTACCCTATATAGTAAGAATTAATTGCCGAACACGAGCCTCTCTCATACTGTAAGGATTTGTCGTACGTCACTCAAATAGGCGAACGCATTACCTTGAACGCACCTTTTATGTTCCTCTCACCTTTTTTTTACAGAGGTTCAAGAAAGTTAAAAGTACCGCAACGTCGTCTTAACACTTATAAGTACGTTTTTTTTGCTATAGCTTTATGCTGTAATTTTGCATCAAGGATTTATCGTCAAACTAAATTTAAATTTATGTAAAGGTGTGAGTTTATTATATCTTGAGAATAACTCATGAAATCTAGTACCCCTAATATGCGATACAATTTCGCTGGACCCAACTGCCGCTTTGGCTTCACATCATATTGCATAATGTTGCTGGTTGGACGCCTTGGTCGCCAACGCAGTCGATTGGTGCCCTCCCAGTCGCAGTTAAAACGGCACGCCCAGTCAGTTACGCCGAAATTCATTATCTCTGGGCGCGCAAATATGCCACTACTTTTTAATCAGAAATAACATCTTGGTTCGTTAGAAAATTGTTTTTATAGAAGTATGACAAACGGACAACAGTCCTGATGGTAAATGAATACAGATTGAATATAGATTCAAAATGAAGATGTGCTATCGACCATGAGCACTAAGATAAAATGCCACATTACCAGTAACAAGGGTATCAATTTCTGTACAACATACGAAATGAAACAGCAGTGCGTGCACTTTACGAGGCATTTATACATCTTTTCTCTTCCTCGCAGGTGACAAGGCATCTGTAAGCATCTTTATTTGAAGTCGGTTATAAGCATAGATTTAGTATATACTTGTATATCTATGGTTACAAGTGTCTATGCGCTGCAGTAACCACTCAACATTAGGTGGGCTCTTAAGTTCATTTGCCAGTTATATTTATTAAAAAAAAATTAAATTTTTTTATTAATTAATCTAATTCTTTTCGAATTCAATTTCGAACAATTTTTATTATAAATATCTGGTACCAATAAACATGCTTTCTTTCATTGCCCACTCGTTGCCCATGTGGGCACTTCTTACGAAATCCATTCAGTAGTTTACCAAATGTATAGTGTGGAAGTAAGATATAGGGATGTTATAATCCCTATGCTACAGTTGCACTGTTTTCAATATGATAAACTGGAAAGAATTTGGTTTTATTTTCAACGATGAATACACATACACCTTACCGATGATATCGAATGTCATTTATCAAACTCGCTACAGGCAGAAATGACATGAACTAACTATAACCTTTTTTTTACATGGGGAAATGCCTACGCATACTTGCCTCGCGGAGGCAAGGACGGGTTATGTCGGACTCGCACCGACTAAAACCCCATGGTCTTCCACCTTCGCCGCATATTGGCAGGGCCACGGGAACGCTTTCGCAAACAGCCGTGGCACCACCAGTGCCGGCCGCCCCATGGCAGCCCCTTCTCGGGGAGGACCTCTTCTCCCCATTCTCCTTCTCAAGCAAGGCGCACTAGAAACACAAGGCACGCCCCCCTCCACGGCCTCCCAACTCCACCTGCGTATCGGACCCCCTCGAGTCCGATACATGTAGGCCATGGGGCCAGGAAAATCGAACGCTTAGTAGCACCCGCTTTCCCGACCCCAGTGGCGGATCTGGTCTCTGACTCCGCCGCCAACCAAGTTTCGGCTGCGGAGAGTAGGGAGAGCGGCGCCTCGCAATACCGACACTCCTGTCCCCCCGCCACCGCATCAACGGTGCGGCCCCGTTAGAGTCGCGGAGGATAGGGCAAGTGACGCGTCGCCATACCAATACTCCTCTTCCTCCGCGACTCCACCTCGGCTGCGGCGGTAGGGGGAGAGGACACCCCTTTCACCGCAGCCCACTGACACACATCCGAAGTGGGCTCGCCAAGCCCACTCAGAGTGACCACCAAGGTGACAGGTGGCAGCCAAGGGGTTCCTTTTTGTTCACCGCGGGTGACCAAGCCACGGCTACTAAGCCCCCCCGCCACGACAAGGCGGGAACCCGTTCGGGGTGACGGAGAACTATAGTTCGGCCGTTCAGAGAATGTGTTCCTGACACGTCGCGATTGAACTGACGACGTAACTTTGTAATGGCGTTGCAGTTACGATAAAAATATTTTTGCTGGTTGTTTACCGTTTTAACAATTGAAAAGCATTAAAACAACATTATTATATCAATAATCAATGAATGTTATAATTTTGTCCCAAACTGAGTGTCAAATAACTTGGTAAACAATATTTTTCTAAATCTATACTGCGCTATTACAAGGTTATGTCAGCGCTTTATATTTGTAGTGCTGTGCTAACAATAACAGGCAATAACAGTATCGTAATCTGTTCTTATACAGTTATACTTTATAAAATAATACGTTTTGTTTTTCTTTTTAAGAATTTGAAAATAATGGACTATAAGATAACTTTTATTAAATATAAAAATAAAACTAAAAATATATTATAAATATAAAAATAAAACTACGACCAAACCGAACGCGCGAAAGAAAGTAGCATTTTTATATTTAGGTTGAAAATAGTAGTAACCCCAAATGGCGTTATGGGCCGCCATTTTGTGACGCTAAAACAGTCGTCTGTTGTCGTTTCGTGCGCATAGACCACGTTCTTCAAGTGTTTTCGATCTGTTTTTATTTGATTACCCGGCTTTCGTTTGATGGACTGTTTCTGCTTTTCAAACTGACGTCAGCGCTAAATCGGACTTCGATTGTGTTTTGTATTGCGTTCTTTTTACTTTTGGTGCATAATAATGCCTAAACGTGGACAAACATTGAAAAGTGGAGCCCGTGTGTTAATCATCAAGCTGCAAGATTACTTTGAGCGGGAGCGGCAAAATGGCGGACCCCTGTTACCTGTCGAACAAGTACAAGAACGCGTCTCTCAGGCGCTTGGAGTTAGCAAACGAACGATAACAAATATTAATAAAGAAAAGTTCGGCTCTACTGGCACGGAAGATAATATATTACGTACTCCGAAGAAGAAACGTAGAACTAAACCCGTGACAGGTATTGACACCTTTGACGCCGATGCAATCAGAAATCATATATATGGTTACTATTCCAGAAATGAATATTTATTTATTTATTTAACAATTTATGTACACACAAACAATGGAAAGGACACAACATGATGAAGAGTTTGTACAAGGGCGCTACTTATCTCATTATGAAATTTCTTCCAGTAGGCCAGTTAAAAATATATGTGATTAATAAAAGATAATAAGGTGTGCACTTTGTTATTATATACACATACTTACATATATCCATACAAGATAAAATAAATACATATATATATACATACATACATATATATATATATATACACATACACATATATATATATATATATATATATACACATACACACACATATATATATATACAAATACATATAGTCATAATTAAATATATATATAAATAATAAAAAGTATAGTGAATATCAAAGATATGGAAACTTACATAAAAGACAGAGATAAATAATGTTCTTTTACACGTTTTTTGAATAATGTGATTGTTTTAATTTCTCGAATTGAAGGAGGAAGTGAATTCCAGAGTCTTACTGCATGTACAGAGAATGAACGGGAATATGAATGAGCTTTAAAGGATGGGAATTTTAAGAGGGTTTTAAGGTGAGATCTGCAAACTGCTGCTGGAGATTTAAAAAAGGTAAATCGATTACGTAGGTATGAAGGGAAATTCGGACTATGTAAGATGTTAAAAAGAAGACAAAGGATACGAGTGTTCCTGCGAAATCGGATCGGGAGCCACTTGAGCTGCTTTCTGTATTTAGAGATGTGGTCAAACTTCTTGAGTCCAAAAATATACCGAATGCAAAGGTTTTGCAATCGCTCAAGTTTGTTTAATTGCTCCTCTGTCGCATCCAAAAAACAGACATCAGCGTAATCTAAGATTGGCAAAATGAGAGTTTGAACAAGAGAGATTTTAGTTGATAAGGGTAAAAAACTTTGAAGTCGTTTTAACGAATGAAAAGCGTAATGAACTTTTCTGCTTAAGTCTGTTATATGAGCACCCCAATATAACCTATTGTCAATAATTAGGCCCAAGTTCTTCGCAGATTCAGAATAAGCAATTGATGTGCCATTGATGATCACATTTGGCAGGGTGCAGTTATCAATAATGCTACTATTATATCTGCTACTTACTATTAACGCTTGAGACTTATTTGGATTTATAGCTAAACCATGGGATCTGGACCAACGACTAATTCTATTCAAATCGTCATTCAGTGCATCTATCGCCAATTTAGCCTCAGATGCTTCGAAGTGACGGTAAAGCTGCAAATCGTCTGCATAAAGATGGAAGTTGGAGGATATTATTTTCGTTATAGAATTTATAAAAACGGTGAAGAGTAAAGGAGACAAGACGCCACCTTGGGGTACACCAGCAATAAGATTACACCAGTTTGAATAAGTGTCATTGGAGCGGATACATTGCGAGCGTCCCCGAAGATAGGAATCAAACCAAAGAATGGCCGAAGATGAAACATTGATAGCCTGGAGAATTTTAAGGAGGATATCGAAGTCAACAGAATTGAAGGCACTACTAAAATCCAATAAAACGAGTACTGTTGATTGTTTTTGATCTATGGCTCGACGGATATCATCAGTTACCTGAAGAAGAGCAGTTGTTGTACTGTGACCAGGCCGGAATCCAGATTGAAATGTACTTAAAATATTGTTGGAGTTAAGATAAGAAGAAAATTGATTGTGAACAATATGTTCCAGTACTTTAGAGAGGAATGGTAATATAGATATTGGTCGAAATTCAGAAGGTAATGTAGGGTTAGCAACCTTGGCTACAGGAATAATGTGTGCTAACTTCCACGAATATGGAAAGCAGGAGAAAGACAATGAAAAATTAAATATGTTAGTAAGAACTGGGAGAATACAAGGTAAAATCATAGTTTTCATTGTGGAAGAAATTTTATCGTTTCCCGACGCAGTAGAAGATATGGATAGCACTGATCGCTTTACTTCATCTTCTGACACTGACACAAATTCAAACTGGGGGAAATGTTGTAAAGGGCATCTGGATAATTCTAACAAAGTCTTAGCCTTTATAAATGAAGATAAGGAAACAGGTGGAAGAGAAAAATGTTGATTGAGAGTATCTATATCAAGATTTCCAATCGCAAGCGCAGGATGTTTACCAATGCCGACTGTTTTGAGAAAACTCCTGGCTTTTCCTGAATCGCAATTTGAAAGTGAGTCATGAAAGTAGCGCCTTTTAGCATCTCTACACAGACGATTGCAGCGGTTACGCAAAATCTTAAACTTAATTAGATTTCTTTCCAAGGGACAATGTTTATATCTACTTCTGGCTTTATCCCTACGTGCCATAAGCTCTTTTATCTCTGTTGTAATCCAGGGCGCAGGACAATGTTTTATTTTTATACGTTTGAGAGGTGCATGGCAATCATACAATCTAAGAATTAAAGCAGTAAAGTTATTCACCATATTATCAATATTTTGACAATTCATTACGGAAGACCAATCCATTTTACTTGCATCTCGTCTTATAGCTTCCAAGTCAATACCCTTATAACTACGAAGAAATCGAAAATGTGATTTATGCTTTGGTGGACGAACACGGTACGAAATGAAAATGAGGTCATGGTACGAAAAGGAAGCTGTTATTTGTCCATGATTCGCAATGCTATTTAAAGATGAAACTATTATAAGGTCAAGTAAAGAAGGAGTACAGTTTGGAAAATGATGGGTGGCAGAGAGGGGTATAATATGTAGATTATGTGAGGACACAATAGACTTCAGCTTATATGCACGTGAATCGTTTTTGAGTAAGCAAGTGTTGAAATCTCCCATCACGATCACATGACTATATATAGGACAGAAGTCTGTAAGTAGATTTTCAAATACATCAAAATAATCAATTTGCATATTAGGGCTGTATATCACACCAAGAAGGATTTTTGTATGGTGAAGTGTAACCTCGAGAAAAAGGTACTCTGCAGATTCAGAATAAGTTGACGGGGAAGCAGAGATTTGTTTGTAAGGGATTTCAGAACGCAGGTAAATAGCTACACCACCTCCACCCTTACCGATCCTGTCATTACGTATCAAAACGTAACCAGGAAGTGAAAACTGAAAAGAAGGAAGAGAAGACTTGAAAAAAGTTTCAGATATAAGAAGTGCGTCGATTAGATTACTGCTAATGGATGCAAGAAGGTCCGGATAGTGGGCAGGAACACTCTGTGCGTTGATATGGGCAACATTAAAATTATTGGGGTAAGGAGAAAATATGGCAGAAATATGATCATGCAGTCCAAGAGGTTCAGATGACTCAGTATCCGCGCTTAAGAAACTGGTAGAAGATGAATTACACGAGAAAAAACTACCATTAAAATCAGTTGGACTTTCCATAGTTATGACAATAGAAATTTAAATATATATATATATATATATATATATATATATATATATATATATATATATATATATATATATATATATATATATATATATGGGTGAATTTTCAAAATAGCATATTTTTGGTGTGATTCGATAATTTCACTCAAAATAATATTACGCATTATATAAAACATATCTCAAAATGTTCTTTATACATTTATTAATAACTAGTAGGTAATAAAATAACAAAATAACTATAATAAAATATAAAAAACTTAAAAATAGTGTCGCGGAAATCATTTACCTCTTCGTTATTTTCATTACCATGTTCATTAATTTTACAAAAACTCGTATTCTTTGTCTAAATTTCGCTGGATTTAATGCCTTATGTACTATTTTAAGTCTAAACTGAATATCTATTACTTTTCTGATATCGTGATTTACCCCTGGCATTGTTATTTAACCATTTAAAAATGTGTCACAAGAAAATTATCATTCATTTCCGCGATTTTTGTTTCAAAAAGTTTGTTCAACAAAATTATTAGAATACAGTAAACGAACGAATTTCGAATAACTAGCCTCGCCCGTCTCCTCAGTCGTCGCTAAGATTTGTGCTAGTATCCACGTATTAATAGTAAAATTTCGTTTTAAAGTGATTTTATTTTAGTTTGTCAGCAATTGTCGTCATTAAACGATTGAATATATTGTTGGTAAGTCTATTTTCTTTATAAAATGATAAATGAAAATGGATAACATTTAAAGTGTATTAAACGAAGAAAATTGTTATATTACAGTTTTTCGATCGGTTGGGCAGGTTTGAACGTGTTCTATATTGTTTCGTCATTTATCGCAACATCATTAATCGTGTAATTCTAGATGAGATGAATGTTTCCTATTGAGGAAAATGACATTTTTGTTACGTTTAATGATGGCTCATGGAGGTTAATGATTTAGGATCTATAAGTTGAGCATATGAAAACCAATGTAATTAGAATCCTATAAAATTTAAACACTTTTTTATTTTAATTTTTCTCTATTTCGTTACGCAGATACAGCCATGGCTAAAACGAAACCAGAGCGTTTGGCCCAGCAAAGGCTATGCAAAAGACGCAAGTATATAGAAATAAAAAATGATCCCGAATTATATGCTTTAGAAAAAGAAAAACAACGTGCCAAATACCAAAAACGTAAAGAAGAAAAGAAGCAGACATCTATCACTGAAAAAAGCCCTCGTGAACAGAGACAATTGCGTAAAAAGTGGAAGGAAAATTCTAAGAAATATAGACAGCGCAAAAAAGAACTTACGTCTTCAGAGTTTCCAAATGTAGTTAATGTTCAAGCTGATGAAACTTATGAAGACCTTACCAATTCTACAGAAGATCCTATCGCTTTATTTACGAAAAAGATATGCAAACAGCAGAAAAGAAGATTCGTTATCGGGAATTAAGGAAAAGAATTCAATTAATGAATATTATAAAAAACTTGCGGAAAATTAACAGAAAACAAAGAATGACAATTTTCAGGTTAAAAGCAACTCTCAAGAGTGATTTATCAAATACCCAGAATGTGAATCACCGCCAAGAGGTGATTAAACAGAAGACGTGTATAAATAATGGTCTTAGTGCTACTTTCAATTTAAGTTCCAGAAAGAACACTAAGTTCCGCTTGTTTCGCCAACAAGTGATAGAATCTATCGAAAATTTTTACAACAATGACGATGTAAGTACTATATATCTCCTGGCAAGAAAGAATTTATAACTAAAAACAAGAGGAGAATGCAGAAACGCTACCTTACAGCTCCTTTGAAAGTTTTACACAAAAAATTACTGTCAGAGACAAATTTAAAAGTGAGTTATTCATATTTTACGAAGCACCGTCCGTTTTGGGTACTTCATCCTAAACCTTTAGACAGAGACACATGTTTGTGTTCTCAACATACAAATATAGAGTTATTAATTAAAGCTTTGTATAATGCATCTATCAAATGGGAAAAAATCTCGCATGAATTAATCTCAAATTTATGTTGCGAACCGAGGAACATAAAATGTTTACTAAGAGAATGTCTTTCTTGTCAGAACAAGAATATTAACTACAAAGAGTTTTCGAATGACTCTATTTGATTTTTTTTAAGTGGAAGAAAGAAACCAAAGAGATAGTGACGAAAAAGGGCCTTAAAAAGAATCAAATAGTAACGGTAAAGAAAAGAATAATTACACAACCACTAACAGCAGTAAAATAATTAGAAGCTTTGATAGATCCCTTTTTTAAGCATATTTACAATATCGAAGTCCAATATACTACAATTAAGAACTTGAAGGAAAATTTAACAGTATCTGAAGCTGTTATTCACGTAGACTTTTCAGAAAACTACGCTTTAAAATATGCTGAGGAAGTCCAATCGTTTCATTTTGGAGGAAGCAGACAACAAGTTACTTTGCATACCTCAATTATTTACACTCATAATTTCTCTTTAGGGACATGCCGACCAATATCTGTATGCACTATTAGTAGTTGTAATCGTCATGATGTGGCTGCTATTTGGGCACATTTAATTCCTCTCATAAAACAAACTTTGGAAATTAATCCCTTTATTACAACAATACATTTCTTGTCGGACTCACCCATATCACAGTACCGAAATAAATTCATGTTTTATGTTATATCACAGATTCGGAATGATTTTGAATACATATCTAAAATTACTTGGAATTATACAGAGGCGGGGCATGGAAAGGGTGTTCCTGACGGCATTGGAGCAGTTTTAAAGAGAACTGCCGACAAAATGGTTCGTTACGGACGAGATATTGGTGATTTTGATTCGTTTTGTGAAGTATTAAAAGACAACGTTGAAAATATAGTTATCATAACAGTGAAGGAAGATTCTATAAAAGAAAGAGAAACTCTACTCCCAAAACGTCTTAAGGCTTTCAGAGGAACCCTTTCCGTTCACCAAGTCGTTTGGGATTCGTTCTCTACAAAACTTACTTTGAGAAAAGTAAGCTGTTTCTTGTGTGGTTTTGATGAGGTTTGCATACATGGCAAACACCTTGGTTTCTATGACATTACACAAAACAGTAGAAATACTAAAAATAATTATAATGAATCGGAAAATTTAACGATATTAACCGCAACTACATGCAAAAGAAATGTTAACGAAAATAAAAGAATTGTCGTATTAAAAGATATAACTTTTAAAGATCAAAACGAAATAAATGTGCATTATTTGAACCAAACATCTAAATCTAAATCCACAGTATTTCTATAAATAAATCGATATAATAATTTGAAAAAAATGTTTCATAATGTTACTGAATTTTGATGAAGGCTGATTATTTTGTGATTATAGTATTTTTCATTTAGTTAGTTTTTTTAAATAAATTAAAGATTTTTGTGATATTATTGTTATTTTCGTGTTAGCATTTAAAAATTGCACCGACTCCAATTAAATTGTTTACTTAGAGGCTTGTTGTTTTTTGTTAAATAAAATTAAAGATTTTGATTGCAAATTACATGTTAGCGCTTAGAAAAGAAACCAAAGCTGATTATTTATTAAATATTTAAATGTCCTATATTTAAAAACAATCAAAATTTTATATATGTTGCTTTTTCTCAATTAAAATTCAATAGAGAACTGATTGTAAGAAAGGTGTTTTATTTGCATCATTGACTTCTACACCCTATCATTGACTTCAACTGACTTTATCATTAACATATACACACCATCATTAACTTCAATGCGATATTTATATTTTACAGTTTTTTTTTGTGAATGCACTATATTTACCTTAATTTAAATATACAGAACTGTCGGTTTTTCAAAAACCATTGTAATTTATTTGCTTATCTTAAGTTATTCAACTAAAAAGAAAAATCACACAAAAACCGTCAAATTAAATCATAAAATGAAAATCCACCCATTATACTATAAAATTTAAAAAAATATATTACTTAATAATAGAAAGCAATATCCTATTAGAAAAATATACAAATGTTAAAAGAAAAAATACTATCTAACTTATGATAAACAAAAAAAAAAAACGAAATTAAATAAGAATAAAAACAACTCAACTCAGTGCAACTCACTAGCGTAACGATTTTTTAAATTAATCTATGAATACATATTATATTAATACTAGTAGAAGAAAACCAAAAATACTAATTGCAATACAAAATTAACAATGTGAAAACGGAACGTTATTTTAAACCTTAGAGTATACAATAAGACAACGTAATGTAAACATTAGAAATAAGCTTATAAAGTAGGTAGGTAGTAAAAACTTAATAAGTTTATTTTATTTACGTTCATTGCATTGCAGCGATTTTTATTAGCCTTGAAATTAAAAGTGTATTATTTGTGGCGTATATGCGTTCCGCCTATGCCAGTTAACTTCATTATTATATAACAATAATTAGTTAAAAGTTGAATGCTGCCATTATAGTAATGCAATTTTTAAAGCAAACAATACTACTGTTTTTTAGTTATTTATGCGTCGGCGTGATTTCTTCGGGACATTAACGGTTTTCGATGTTATATTAACGGACTGTGATGCGTTGTCGTTAGTAGCGGAGCTAGAAGGATATTTCACGATGAGTAGTTCCAACTCAGCCAGCGTTTCAATTTTTTGTCGAGTTTTATCGGGGAGCATTATAACAATTTTTCCTTCAGATGACCAACAATGCTTAACGCCAAAGTGTTTACGTGCTGTAGTAAATATGTGATGCCTGGTTTTCGTTAAAAACTCTGAGATGGTGATACCGGAGCCTTTGAGATTGGCTTTGTTATCCCAAATAAACCGCCTATGCTCAGTATCAAAAAATCGAACCAAAACTGGTCGTGTCTTACTTTGAGATGATCCAAGTCGGTGGCAAACCTTAACACAATCCCTTTCCATATCTGTAAGCTTTAGTTGTTTAGATATTATATTAAAAATAACGTCACGGAGGTTTTCATTTTGCTTTTCGACAATTCCATGGAACAACAGAACTTTATTTCGCATCGCCGTTTCATGTCTATCAAGGCCAAGACATAGTAAATTTATTTGTGTTTTAATTGTCGAAAGAGTTTGCCAAACAAATGATTTAAACTCAGAGAACTCACGAGACAGTGAAGATATGTCAGGATCTGATGAACTGCTTTCAGTATTGACTTTTAGTAGCTTTTCTTCATAATCCCGCATTCGGGATTCGAACATCTTTTCAAGTTCACTAAGATTATTAGCCAGCTGGACATCCATATTAGGCGGTATAAAAATATTTTCAAATATTGAGTAAAATTATTAAAGTTGTGAGAAAGTGAGCGCAGACGAGTTTAGCAACTAATTAATTCATTTAATAACGCTTAATACACACTGTTAAATTTATAATAAATATAAATAGGCGCACACCAAAATTTACGTGTTGACGATACAACTACCCGAATATCTCAACAGGAAGAAGCTTTTGGCATAGTTAAGAGAAGCTGGACTGTTTAGCGGGGGTAAAACTGCTTTAACCAAAATCTTAAAAGGTATTGGTTTTTCGTATAAAAAAACAGACAAAAGAAAAATTTTATTAGAACGATACGACATAATTTTAAAACTGATAAGTTTTTTGAGAGAAGCAAAAAATATTGATAACTGGGATAATGTCGTGTTCATTGACGAGACATGGCTAAACGCCAATCACACGGTTTCCCGTTCTTGGACGGATGATACACAAGCGTCGACGTCGAAAGTACCAATGGGTAAGGGGGCCCGTCTGATAATATGCCACGCAGGTTCTGCAAAATACGGCTTTGTGGAGAACGCATTACTGGCATTTCAATCAAAAACCACAAATAACTACCACGAGGAAATGAATGCCACTGCATTTAAAGAGTGGTTCCAGAACGTGCTTTTGCCCAGCCTACCAGATCCTTCTGTAATATTCATGGATAATACCTCCTATCACTCGGTTCAAATAAAGAAACCACCTACCCAAGCTAATAAAAAGAAGAAATGGTGGCTTGGTTACAAGCAAAAGGCATTGACGCAAATATGCAGATGCTAAAACCAGAGCTAATTAAATTAGTTAAAGAAAATAAAGCGGCAAATGTGCGATACGAAATCGATGAACTGGCTCTGGAGTACGGTCATCGCGTTCTAAGAATTCCACCATATCATTGCCAATATAACGCGATTGAGCTAATCTGGGCTCAAATAAAAGGTTACGCCGCCCACCACAATACTTCCCCGCCATTCAGCACGAAAAAGATGATGACCCTATTAAAAGAAGCCTGCGGGGAAGTCACAAGAGATGACTGGGAAAGGTTGTTGAGAAGACTAAAAACCTGATTGTGCAACATTTTGACCGAGATATCAGGATTAATTCTGTTATTGATAATAATATAATTATACATGTAGGCGAAGATGATGATGAAGACACCACCTCCTCAAGCGAATCGGAGTCTGATTAATATTCTGTACGCACATTCAATTCAATGTACTTTATTGTATAGAAATACAGATTGTAACTTTGTAACAAAGTATAAATAAAACAATTTTATTATATTAATATTACCTTTTTTTGGTTTCCACTTAACTTACTAAAATATAAATTTTAAATGATTCCGCCAATTTGAAACGAAAATAATCTTAAAAATAACTCGGCGGTTCATTTTGCAGGAACGGTAACGAACTCAGTGTTATGTTGTGCCCATCACTAGTCGTGACTAACTGACAGGTGTCAGGAACGCATTCTCTCAACGGCCGAACTATAAATGACTTAAGGAAAGCTTTCCGTCATATATCTGTTTGACTTTGAACAAGATGAAAGTCATACACAATAGCTACGTAACAAACCTCCAAATAACTAGTATTGTGAGACTTTTGACAATTCTTATAGGCGATTGTATTATAAGATTGTATAGGCGATACAATTACAAGCATTGTGGTATACCTGCCGATGGTCTCGCGCCTGATCTATTAGGCCATGACATGTCATTGTCAGTGGGAAATCCGTCCTGTTTATTATATCTACTTTCGTGCCTCAACCAACTTTCACTATCATACACTATGGTCTAATTAGGGACTAATACCACAGTTTAACTACTATTGACAGTCAGTCCTTGAAGGCGTCTCTAGACGGGGCAATCGTGCGGTGCAATGCGGGGCGAGACGCTTGTGGAACGGTCCCGAACGGCCGTTAGTAGCTCGGGAGCTGTCCGCTAGTGTTGTACTGTCACGCAAATAAATTAAAATGGTTCACACTACATGTGCGGAAAAAACTGTGGTTGTCCTTATTTAAAGATAAGGAATTAAAGTTATTATACCCATTTTTTTTATTTCTGAACAATAATTGTCCGATTAAGTTATCTAATTTGTTTAAACGTGAAGTTAAATAAAATCGGATTTTTATTTTTTTATTACTTCCCGTTCTGACAAGCCTACCAAGACTAAAAACTTAATTGGTACATCCTATCGACCACAACGAGTCAATGTATATAATTTTCTTGAATCTCACCGACACTTTAACTTCAGAATACATTTATTATTATTTTATATTGTTACGTGGGGGGTGAGTAAAAAAAACTATTAGGATGAAAAGTTTATGTATTTTTCCACACATACAAACACACACACACAGCAAGTTTATAAATACGTCGTCTAAAATCGCTAATCTTCTTCGAAGAGGTCCTTAATAATCACAGATATCTTAGGTCGAATTCTCGTAGTAGCTTTTGGTCGCTTCCCACCCACTTTCACTAGCTGTCGTTAAAATACTATTAGGTGATTTTACATTAATATGTTTTTAAATAATGACAGTATACCGTGTAATGGCGGTGTAAGAATATCCACTACCCCATGTCATCCCATGGGTGTCGTTAGAGGCGACAGAGGGAAACATATCAGGAGATGGACGGCAGCGTCTTCCTAATAACTATTAAAAATAGAACTGCGGTTGCCAATCCGCTTGCTAAGCATGGCTACTATAGCAAATGTCCCCCCCAATGAGGTAATCTATGGGGGAGGCATATGTTTAGCTATGGGTAAGCCCTACAATATTTGAGCTGTACCAATTCAAGTAATGAGGGCATCCACGACTTTTTCTGCCACCAGAGCGGCGCCACTTTACAGTGAGGTAAAATATTTGACAGATTATATAGCAGGGACGATAATTTCTTATGAAAATATAAACTTTAAGGTTTCTTTCCGTATTATTAGTTACATTTTATATTAATTAGATTAGAAATGAATAATCCAAACTATAAATATAACTAAAAGTAGAAAAATTAAAAATCAAAGCACTGATGATTTGTGTTGTATATTAATATAATACTCTATTATAATGATAAAGTATTATTTAAAATTACTTTCTCAATTAACTGACATTGTGTAACAAAAAACTTTACCTCAGTCACAACTAGCGACATCTGGTGAGTGGAAGATTATTAGCCCTCATTGTATTTTTTTAAGAATATTAGTGACAAACGAGTACACAGTCCACCTGATGGTAAGTGGTTGCTGTGGCCCATAGACATCCACATCTATCTTCGTTTGCGATTCAAAATGCAGATGCGCTGTCACCCGTGAGGACTATGATAGAATGCCTCTTTTCCAGTAAAAAGGTTCTCCGGTTCTCTACACTCACGATACGAAACACGACAGCATTAAGCTGTTATTCTGTGAAAGCGTGGTCCTCCTACCCTGGTCGAGCCGACCTATTCATACTGCAACCATATTATAGCTGCAACGTCGCTCTACCACGTATCCAATTATCGTCGACAGTCCAACATTAATTAACTTAGTTATCACGGATGCACATGTTACTAAAATATTTGTTAAACATACCCCAGCACTAAGGGGGTACGCTTTTGTTTTGTTGACAACAAATTATAAGACCTATTAAAGGTGTCAATATGCATGCTTTTCTAACAGATTTCTAAGCTATAAAATGGGTATTAACATATAATTAAACTGTGTCGATCAAAACATATCTGCGTTTTCCAAATATATTTGTAAAATTGTATGAAAGGCATGCTCTTGAGAAATTAGTGACGTTTAAAGAGACAACTGCCACGGTTCACCACTAATATTCGGTACGTGTTGCAGCTGCGTGACAGTATTCATGAGTATCGACAAACAAAAGCTGAAAGTAATAAAACTCATTATTAATCTCTGAAAAGGCCAGTTTAACAACTGTCTTAATACTGGGAACGCATATTTTGACTATCATATTAATCAGAGTATAAAAGAAATATTTTGTAGAAAAACCTAAAATCTGTTGCATAACCTTCATTTAAAAAAACGACCAATTTACGCACTATTCTAATGATCCTGATAAAATTAACCGCCACTTCCTAATATTCCGGACACAAGTAATGCTGAATGCTTTTTAAAATTTCAAGACAACTTTGACACATTAAAGCTAATGTCAATTCATGAATGGATGTCCTCATTGTCTCAAAGTAATTACCTACATGCTTTTTTTTTTCAAAAACAAAGTCTAGGCTTCTCGCTGGTTTACTAATAAAAATAGCACCTATGGTATACAGATGGACAGCAGGGTTTTTGAAATAACAACTAAACAATGTAAAAAAAACTGTGGTTGTCAACCCACCTGCCAAGCATGGAAACAATGGTAAATAACCACCTATGAAGCAATCTATGTTCCGCAATTGATTTTGATAGGCCATAACGGTAACCATTAAAATAAAAAAGTAACGGTAAAGATACCTTATTAAAGATCTCATAGCAGTGCATTGTTTCTTTTCTTCATCCCTGGTGGTGATTAAACCTACAAAAACTAATTCAAATAATTCAAAATATAATATCATATTTTCAGGGAGACTCGGGTGGTCCCTTGCAAGGACTGACGGGGTTAGACGGTCACTACAGACTGGTGGGCGTGACTTCGTTTGGGAGTGGTTGCGGCTCACCTGTGCCCGGAGTGTACACTCGTGTCTCCAAGTACCTCGACTGGATTGAGAGTACTGTATGGTCTGCAGCCTGAGATCACATTCTCTTCTGTGTTATTATACACGCATGTTTAATAAAATTATAAATTATACCAATTTATTGTTTTTTCATTTACTGATTTACTGTGCCTCAAATGTTGAAATACTAAATTAAATTACATTTATCCCATATATAAATAAGTTAATACTTTTTACACAATATGTTGATGCTGACAGTTTGCCGACATGCAGCAGACGGTGCTAACAATATCTCAAGATGTTTCAAGATTACAAATGAACTTCGTGGACTTCATCGGAGCATTCGTTTTATCGATTTCCTAATAGTTAATTTGCGTGGGGGCAATTAATTTAAAAAATCTCACCACATTTGCATATTAAAATCTATATCAAGCAATTATTTCAACCATAATATAGGAATAATGTAAGAGCGACGTAAGAGAATTCAATAACAGCGGTTAAGGACGCGTTTGCAAATCGGGCAAAATTATGCTTTTTTTCGGTACATTTTGTGACAAAACTAAACCAAATCAGATATAACTAATAAGTACCACGTATAGATTGGTTCTTTATCTTCAAATGGTGGTAACTTTTTTGTTGAAAATAATAGTTTTTTATATTGTAAAAACGATCTTCCCTAGCCATTTTCTACAAAATTAACGATACCGGCTCATGTTTCGGTACATTTTTTGTTCTATTATCAATATATATAAGATTTCTAAAAATACTTTAAGTAGGCAGACATATTCAATAAAAAATAGTGGTGTTTACTTTTTATCAAAATGTCACAAATAGTCGTAAAAAAAATAAGAACTAATGCTTATTTTTTCACATATTTTGCTAATACGGATGAATCATAAAGTATTGCAATAAGGGTTATTTTATTTTTATTGCCTGTTTTGGTTTGTTGTACAAAAATTTCGATAAAACCACAGTCCGCGCTCGGCCGCCGTCGTGAATGATAGTGTATTGCCTGATTGCAGCGGCTCATATTGAAAAAGATCGCTGTACATACACAAAATATTGGAATTTGATACATAGGTACCTGACAAGGTAAAATAATATTGTATAATATTATTTTTCTGCCGACTTCCAAAAAGGAGACGGTACTCAATTCGGCTGTATGTTTTTTTTTATTATAATATATTGTTTTGCTAAAAGTGTATTTTACATATAAATAAATAAAGGCGAATTGTAGGGCGTCCCCCCACAAGATGGAATGACGACCTGGTGAGACATGCAGGAAGTCGATGGATGCAGGTGGCTCAGGACCGTACTTTGTAGCATTCCTTGGCGGAGGCCTATGTTCAGCAATGGACTTGTAATGATGATTATCAAGAAATACCTATTTGTCTTGGACTGGTGTGACCTGAAGGTGAACTTCGGTGATGCTACTGGAACTCCGCGACGAGTAGAACTAGGTGTGCCAAGGTTGGGCTCGACTTGATAGTTATGATGAGACCTTACCTCCATGCTTGATGGAGAAACCCGATGGTGTACTTCGGTGACTGCTACGGGAACACCTGGACGAGTACAACTAGGTGTGCCGAGTTTGGGTTCATTTTATTCGCTATGATCAAACCTTACATTCGGACTTGATGGAGAGACCTGAAGGTGCACTTCGGTGACTGCTATTGCAACTCCTGGACGAGTAGAACTAAGTGTGCTGAGTTTAAACTCGTTTTGTTAGTTATGATGAGATCTAACCTCCGGGCTTGATGGAGAAACCTGATGGTGTACTTCGGTGACTACTACGGGAACACCTGGACGAGTACAACTCGGTGTGCCGAGTTTGGACTCATTTTGTTAGGTTATGATGCGACCTTGCCTCCGGACTTGATGTAATGACCTGAAGGTGTACATCAGTGACTGCTACTGGAACTCCGGGACGAGTAGAACTAAGTGTGTCGAATTTGGGTTCGTTTTGTTACTTATGATGAGAAGTTGCCTCCGGACTTGATGGAGTGACCTGAAGGTGCACATCAGTTACTGCTACTGGAACTCCTGGACGAGTAGAACCAGCTGTCGAATTTGGGCTAGTTTTGTTAGTTATGATAAAACCTTACCTCCGGACTCGGTGGAGTGGCCTGAAGGTGTACTTCAGTGACTGCTACTCTGTAACTCCTCGACGAGTAGAACTAGGTATGCCAAGGTTGGGCTCGACTTGATAGTTATGATGAGACCTTACCTCCATGCTTGATGGAGAAACCCGATGGTGTACTTCGGTGACTGCTACGGGAACACCTGGACGAGTACAACTAGGTGTGCGAGTTACAGAGCAGCAGTCACTGATGTGTACCTTCAGGTCTCTTCATCAAGTCCGGAGGTAAGGTCTCATCATAACTAACAAAACGAGCACAAACTCGGCACACCTAGTTCTACTCGTCTAGGAGTTCCAGCAGCAGTCACTGAAGTACACCATCAGGTCTCTTCATCAAGTCCGGAGGTAAGGTCTCATCATTACTAACAAAACGAGCCTAAACTTGGCACACCTTATTCTACTCGTCCAGGAGTTCCAGCAGCACTCACCGAAGTACACTTTCAGATCACATAGATAGGTCTTCGAATTTCGTATCTAAGTATATTTTGGTAGGTATAAGAAATGAGAAAAAAAATCAATCTTTCAAAGTATCAAAATATTTTACTTCATTACGATTCCCGCTGCTAACTGTGCGTACACATGCGTGTGTGACCCGTGTCAATGTAGTAGTTCGATTCTACACCTACCAATTTTGCAAACGCGTCCTTAATAGACGACGTTTAATTTAGAATTGAAATTTAATGGTCCGACATTAGTTGTGTGCAGCGCATTACCGTTTGACAGACAAAGGTCGCTGCTTGTTTCTTCGGAACTATGCAACAGAGTGGTATAGGAACATTAACACCATGTCAGGCTGTCAGTGAAAAGTGAAAAGCCGTGGTAGCTCAGATGGTTAGCGCTTGCTGTAAACTTCACAGTACTCGAGCAACCCGGGTATGATCACCGCCGGCACCAATGAAATTGTTAATTGCAATTTTAAGTGCTGATTTACCACGTGCTCGGCGGTGAAGGACAACATAGTGAGGAAAGAATATTTTCGAAGACATGTGAAGTTCGCCAACACGCGGGGGCAGCGCGGCGGACATTTCCTTGTCCTAAAACCTCAGAAATGAGAGGAGGCCTGTGCCCAGCAGTGGGACGTAAATAGGCTGCAACTTTACTTTCACATGTTCACACCTATAACTATTTGCATGTGTTTTTTTACGTGGTGAAGCCATGCTGCAGCTAAGTTGTGGTTGCAGCATCAATGGGTCAGCTTGATCGGTGTAGGACCACACTCTCAGAGAACACCAGCATAAAACAGTTTAATACTGCTGTGTTTCGTATGGTGAGTGTAGAGAATCTGACACTTTACGAGGCATTCCATCTCAGTCCTCAGGAGTGACAACGCATCTGCATTTTGATTCATAATGGGTCTGGCCACACAATTTTGTTAACCGGTTCGTTGCGGCACCAATTTTCGACAACTTTCAGCTGTGGCGGCGAACATATATTTCATGACACGCCTGGCGTGTCGCGTGCCATCAGTTTATTTGACATCAAACATAATTTACAAATGGAAGGATACTTGTTTTTAGTGGGTGACTACGTGTTTTTTTACGTGTTTTCTTTGAAATTGAGAGCAAGTGACTTTTTTATGAAGAGATTACAAACCTTTTGTACTATTTTTTGTTTTATAAAAAAAATATTTTATATAAGTAGGTAGGTACAGCTAAATCACCCTGGAAACCTTGGTTTTTATTAAATTAAATTTTCACCTAATAATAACATTTGTAAATATCAAACATTGAAGAACCTTAATTTGGAAAAAATAAGGTTTATCATTCATTGATATTTACAAATGTTAAATATTATTTAATGTTATACAAATGTAAAAGTAAAGTCGATCTGAAAACGTCTAATTAGTAAGAATAGCAAAACAAGTGTTTTCAAAAGGAAAAAAACGCCGGCGCTATACGGCGGCGGATTAACAAAAGACTATTTATTAGCGCACTTTTTTTATGCATGAACGGTTTCGAACTATTTCAAGCAAAAATAAACCTTATACCATATCACAAGAGCACATGGTACTTCGTAGGTCTATTCGGCCATATGATAGTAATAACATCAGTTCAACCATTTTAAACAAAATTAAACAATAAGGCATTGTTTTCTTTTAACAGGAGACTTGTTTTCCAGAAATTTATTTACAACTTGAGTTTGTGAGCGATCGCAATAAGTGCTATTATTTGTTACTTATTAGACTATTTTTCCACAACATGATTTAAAACCCACAAAGTAAAAATAGTACCATGTACACGTTAAAAAAAGGTTGACAACCCCTAAAAATTTAAAATTTTCAAAATATCCAGAAACGAAGCTGCAGGCATGAACTACTTGCAAAATAATGAATATTTTGTTCTGGATAAATCTTCCAAAAAAGCAATTTGAGCGAGTTATAACGATTTTTAAAAAGGCACGACTCGCGTGTCATACGCCACACTCAAAAGTAATAGATGGCACGCTTGGCGTGCCACCGGTACTGAAGCGGTTAAGAAACGCGCAAATAGGTAGTTACGGTTTTAAAAATATTAAAGAACTGACTTCATTGAAGACACCATAAAATAAATCTAAATTAGTTAATAGATGAGTCTTCACTTTCACCGCGTGATATTTATAAAAAAATGTTTTATTTTTGAGAAAAACAATCGTCAACAATGGTAAAAACACTTAAAACGACCTTTTCTATTTTAAATATCTAGGCTGTTTCGTTATTACTTTAGAAAATATTTTTGATTTAAACGTGAGATAAAAGTATAAATAATTTTTTCCATATGTTTTAGTAAGAAGCGTTAAGAGGCGTATTACAAAAAAACGCGAAATTACAAGGTTTCCTCATTGAAATTTTATGTTTATCCTTCATTGCTTGAAATAACAATTACTTGGTAAAAATAGCTCGTTTTCTCTCCTCAAATAAGCTCAGAATGGATTTTAGATAACTTTTTATTTAATCAGTAATAATCATTCTCCCGATGCATGTTTAGGCAAAAACTCTCGAAGACATGATTTGGGAGCTCTAATTTATAGATTCTATTGAATATCGACCATCAAAAAAAATATTTTTATCTCCCAAATATCCTACACTTTAATAATAGTTGAATCCATTTTCGTTATATGCTTTTCACGCTAGGAAAAAAAATCGACATACCTAATTCAAAAAACGACCAAAAAAGCTTCGATACAAGCCTCTATATTTACGAAGTTCTACATCATTTAGAAATAAAATTTATACCAAAATAATCATCAACATTTGCTTAAACTATGCTATTATTTTTACTTTTTAAATCGTTACTATTATATTTTAATTAATTAAATAAAAGTACTATATTATATTTCACTGTGCCGGCCATCTGCAATCACTAACGCGCGAGCGCTTGCCGAGGGTGGACCTGCGTCAGTTTATTTCGGGCGCTGCATCGTTTCGATACTACCGTAGTGTGCGTCGATTGCCTGCATACTAGAACATCGTCAACTACGACCGCAATTTTTGATCGATCGGTTTAAAACTATTTTATATAGTTATAATTTAGATCACGTCTCTTCCATTAAACATGGTAGGGACAACGGGTCTGCAGCATGTGCACAATTGAGCAAACAAAAAAATATTATTATAGAAAAATGTGGTCTATTCATAGACCTAGATCATTGTTATTTGAGGGCTTCACCTAATGGTTTATACAGCAACGGTCTTATTGAAATTAAATGTCCTATTTCAGCTTTCGGAATAGATTTTGATACGGCCATTCGACAAAAAAAAGTTAAAGGTTATAAATTCAGTGATTCAAGTGTAACATTAAATCAAAATAATGACTGATTTTACCAAATCCAAGGCCAGCTTCATTTAGCAAATAAAAATGTCTGAATACTTGCCATAATATGTATTGGCCCAGATTAATGCAGTAAAAGTACTAAAAATTTACAAATACGACCAATTTTAGATTTTCAATAAGTTACCCAAGTTACAAGCTTTTTATGAAAAGTGTGTACTGCCTGAAATTATCGAATCGAGAAGAGTTCGGTCAATGCCGTCGCAGCAAATATTTTTCTTATAAAAAATATAGTAATTGACTGTAAGTACCGATTAAAAAAATATTAGTTACATTTGGTTGTTATATTTATTAAAACAGGTTGCAACCGTTTATTTATTTATACCACTATTCTACCGGTAGTAGACAATCGATTATTAACATTCGATTACAGCGTAACAATTAAAATATTTATGTGTACTTATTTTGACACTAAATTTCATAAATAATGAATAATATATCAAAATGGTATATAATAATAAATTATATAATTATATAATAATAAATTAATAAGATAACATTAAAATGACACACCAAAAAATATTCCATCCACTGAATCCTTGAAAACTTTGTATTATGGAAGATCAAGATCGTTTAATCGCCATACTCAAAGTATTATAGTGCGAGCGAGTGAATAGATATGAAAGAAAGTATCGGTCGCGTAGCTTGCCGCCCGCTCGGTGCGTAAAATACCTAAATTTGCGAAACGCCGAAATGTAAGAGGGCTCTTAAGCCGCGTCAAGTTAAGCCGCGTAAGTTTTGTTACCAACTTTTGTGTTGCCAAATGCCAATACGTGTTGGTAACAAATCTTTCTGTAATTACCTAGTGTTGGCATCAAAACTTGAAACAATGTCGGGAACCGTGTTTCCATTTTCGGCGGCAACATCAAAGGAATACGCTTGTTGCAAACATTTGTTCCCTCGGTGGAGACGTTTGTTGAAAACATTTGTCGGCAACATCAGAAACAAATGTTGAAAACTTTTGTTGAGTTGTAAACAGTTGGAAACATAAATGTTGTCAACATTTTAAGTGGATACGCGGCTTTAGCTTTCCGTAATTCGCTTTATATTAGAGAACACGTTTGAAAAAAATTCAGTACCGTCTCAATTTTTGAGGTGACTGCACCTCCGTTCGTAGTCCGATTTTGTCGAGTCGAGTCGATGCATCTATTGTTTGACATCATGAAAAAAAAAGGGGAGACGGCATAAGCAACTGTGCACTGTGATACTAAGTAGGTCCTGATGTCATCATAGTGGGCGTGGCTTTAATTAGTATACTGTCAGCATTCGTCCGGTGCGCTTATGTGTTGAAAAAATTGAAAATCGGTATGTTTTCGGAGTATTAAGAAAGTGTTGTGTTTTTCGTGTAAAAACTACTCAGATATACGCTCGGATGTTATGGATGGCGTCACATTTCATTTGTAAATAATTTTACACCTAATTTATTAAAATAGTTCTAGAAAAATCTCTTTGCGTCGGCTTAAAAATATAATTAAATATATTCGACACTAGACGGCGACATTTTGTGTCATGTGAACTAAAAATGTAAAAATCCGTAGAGCTCAGTATTGGTAAAATAATCATACGAAGATGCTGAAATTTGTTTTGCATTCAGACATAAAGAAATTTTCATCGCAAAATATTATTTTTATAGTTTATAATCATTTTGAGAACAGGCCGTATTCTCAATCACTTAAATACAATTTAATGTTCTTACATTGGCATTCAAAAAGTACATTCGGATGCCTAATTCGGAATAAAATATTTACATTTTAATTGATTTGTAAATAAAATTATATTAATTATAATAATATGTCTATTATTTGTTCTCCCGTATAACCCACACATAAATAATAGTCCAGCCGTTTCTGCGTGAAAAAATTACACATACACAGTACATACTTAGTGTGGAATAAGCTCAAGGAGACAGAAAGAACACACAAAGTTTCGTTTTTATAATATTATTGAGATAAGTAGGATATTTAGTTCCAAATTAAATATCCTACTTAATATTGAACATAGAATATTTAGTTTCAGAGACTTTATTTTATAGATAAAATAAATATTTCATGAAGGTTGACTTTCACGAAAAGATAAACATATTTAAATTGTATTTAAGTGATTCTTTGCATATAGAATGTCACTCAAATATAACTTAAACATTTCGTAAAAATCAGCCAAGTACAATTTCCTTCATTTAAACATTGATTGTTGGGTTACTGGGTAAAATAATTGAATTCTAATTACGGCCCTGTCTTTTTGTTATTTTTATGAGGTTTACTTGACGATAGATGGCGGCCTGTTCACAAAATTATTATGAAAAGTATAAAAATATTATTTTGGCGATTAAAATTTCTTTGTATGAATTTATATGCTTCATGAGGTAGACGCTCCGATGCTATGGATGGCATCACATTTCATTTGTAAGTAATTTTACACCTATTTTATTAAAATAGTTCTAGAAAAATCTCTTTGCGTCGGCTTTCAAATATAATTAAATATATTCCACACTAGATGGCGACACTGTGTGTCATGTGAACTAAAAATATAAAGGTGCGTAGAGCTCAATAATGATGAAATAATCATACGAAGGTGCTGAAATTTGTTTTGCATTCAGACATAAAGAAATTTTAATCGCCAAAATATTATTTTTATACTTTATAACATTTTGTGGACAGGCCGCCATGTACCGTCAAGGTAGCTAAACTACATTGCAACATCGATATGGAACGATTCGAGTAGTTTTACTATTTATCGGTAGATGTAGATAGTGTAAAGTGGGCGGGGCTTTGCATCCCCTCACCCCGCAAATTGTCACGCGGTGTTACATAGTGAAATTTAATTACAACGTCTCCTCTTTGTATTTGCTTCATGTTTGACATGGTATAAGGGTGGGTCGCGAGTGTCGGACACGAGTGCTAAAATTATTTGTTTTCTTCGAGTAAGTAGAGTATGAGTAGGAGTAACTATAATATAGGTATATAATATAGGTATGTGAGTTTTAATTATGTATTGTTTTTTGTAATTATCTGACATTAATGTACTCAATAAAATAGTAATTTATTTTAATATCCATTTCAGGTAGATAATATGGGAAAACGCAAATAAGTCAGTTGGCATATACTGGACGATACTTTTGCGATCACTCTAAGTGCGTGTAAATTTTGGGGATTTTCCTATACTTAAGTCCTACTACGATGACCAGGGGTAACGGGTTTGAGTTTGAGGAGCACGCGAAACGCCGCTTATTTTATATTAATTTTATTTTGTTTATTACATTCTTTTAATATGGATCTATTTAAAAATAATTTCTGTCATACATATTTTTTATCGTATAAAGTTTCACATGAAAAATGCATTATACATTTCACCTACAAATAGTTGCAAGTTTGAAATTAATCACGACATTTTATACTTAACTTAACTTATCTTCACGCACAATCCCTGACGGGGTAGCCAGAGAGAACAGATCGCCAAGTGTCACGATCCTTACATACCTCTTTCGCTTCTTTCAGATTCATTATCTTCTTCATACATGCACGTCTAGGTATCCGAGTACTCTTGACCATCCCCTCTTCGAACAATTTGCTCACATGGTCTTCGAAAGTTAGTCTCGGTCTACCTCGACACCTTTTAATATTAACTTTCGCGCTATATATTTTCTTCACCATTCGGTCTTCACTCGTTCGCTCAACGTGCCCAAACCATCGATGCACGCCCTTATCAATTTTTGTGATAAGGTCATCTTTCAAACCTGCCATATTGCGAATCTCTTCGTTTCGCTTTCGGTCGGCCATGGTAACGCCGCACATTTTACGAAGAGATCGCAGCTCCACTGCACTCAACTTGCTTTTATGCTTCTTCTGGCATACCCAGGTTTCGCTGCCATATAACAAAGTCGGTACCAACACTGCGTTATGTATTGCAAGGCGTGCACTCTTCACTACGCCTTGCCTTTTGACTAACGCAGTCAGGGCACCATTGACTTTGTTCCCGGCAGCGACACTGGGGTCATTGTAGAAGCGTGCTCGGCGCGACCCCTGCCAGTCCTTTTCAGGGCTGCAATTCTACACAGCTGTGTACACACCCATGCCAACGAGGGTTAGGGCGTCCCCCCAAGGCGACGCACACCAGCTTGTCCCCGTTGGTGTGGAATGCAGCGCGCAAAGCGGCGATGGGGACTGCCATCCGTCACGCACAGCCCGACACGGCGGAAGGTGGAGGACAGAGTGCAGAGTTGGCACATTTTACACTTGAAACAAACTTTTTTAAATATTTTTCCCTTTTTTTTATTATTAGTGGTTGTTTTATTAATTAGTAATAACATGGTTTATAACATAAGTATTTAATAACAATGTGTATTGGAGGTGAAAGAAAATTCATTACTCCAAATTATCCCGTGGGTGTAGTAAAAGTCGGTAAATGGAAACCAGGAGATGGGTAACAAAAGTAAAAAACTGCGGTTGCATACCCGCCTGGCAAATGTGAAAACTATGAAATATACCCCCTTATGCGGTTATCCGTTGGATAGGCTTGTGTTCAGTAGTTGACTTTGATAGATCGTAATGAATGAATGAACAATGTATAAATATTTGATCTCAACATAATTTAGAAACTGTTAGAACTCGTCAAAACGTCGTCATCTACGTAGCGGAACTAAGAATTTTTCTCGTTAAGTTTGTAAAATGATTTTCGTAAGATAATTTATAACATTATAAATTATATAATTAATATGGACGTACTAAAGATTATTAGGTATAAAATAGATATGAACATATTTAATATGATTAGATATTCAAGAAGGGATATTGAATTTTGTCAACTGCCAGCACATGATTAAAAATACTTTCATTATTTCTATTATTTTTAAATTTATATTTTCTGAGAAAAACTGTATCTAGAAAAAATACTGTAAATATACATCGCTTTTAGCACAAATATTACAATCATTTACATATAAGATTTTTTTTATAGGAGAGGGAGCAAACGAGCACGCAGCTCACCTGATGCTAAGTGACTACCGCCGCCCATAAACAACTGTAACACCAGGGGTATTGCAGATGCGTTGCCGGCCTATTAAAAATGAATAGGCTCTTTTCTTGAAGGTCCCTAAATCGTATCGGTTCGGAAAAATTGCTGGTGGTAATCGATTCCACAAAGAAATTGTGCGAGGAAGAAAACTTCTTTTAAATCACACAGTAGTGGACCGCCAATCATCCAGATGGTATAGACTATCTATGCCTAGATGGTATCGCGAGATTAGTCGCGATGGGCGATGTTAAAATTGAGCGGCTAGAATTAGTCCGAATAATTTCTAAGAGCACTCCCCGTGGTAGATGCGATAAAATACGCAAAGAGATGCAACATCTCTACGCAGTGTCAGTGAGTCAAGCCGATCGGAAAGAACTCGGTCGTCGATGATTTAAAACGCTCTGTGCTGAAGCCCCTGCCCAGAGATGAGAACAGTATTCCACGTGGGGTTGAACCTGCGCCTTTTAAAATTGTAAGCGGTGTGCCGGCATGAAATACTGTCACGCTCTGCTAAGCACGCCAAGTTTTTTAGAGGCCAATTTGGCCTTCTCTTCCTAGCGACCACGAAACTGCACATCACTCGATATGTTGACACCGAAGATTCCGATACTGGCTAAGTCAACAAGTGGAGTCCCTTGAAACTGAGGAGATGCGGACAAAGGGGTTCTTTTAAGCGGTAAACGCACAAACTTGTGTTTTCTGGGGATTGAACTGGACTAGATTTAGTCGCCCCCAAAGTCGTGAAGTCGAGACTTTGTTCAACAAAGTCTCGACTTCAGAGACAAGTTTGATCCGGTACTCGGCGACATTTTCCCAAGAAATATTGGCATGGCCAATGTATAAAGCATCACCAGTGCTGTAGTCTGCATAGCAAAGTATGTTACCAGTTTGCAACACATCATTGATATGCAGAAGAAACAGCGTTAGTGATAGCACGAAGTCCAAAAGCTCTCTTAAAAAAATGCTGTATCGGCCATGTCAGAGACCTCACAGTGACCGTAGGGTATGTCGGCACGTGTCGTGTAGTTCAGATGCAAATATAATTTTTAGAAATATTAAATTTAGTTAGTTACTTGATTAGAAACGAAAAATCCTATTCATAGTACACTTATACGTCCCTGACACGACCAACAGTCGTTTATTACATATTGTATAAATAGTTTAAAACACTGTGATTGTTTAATTCTGTATTAACCTTTATTTTTAATAAAAGATCATTTATGAAAACCACATTTCCTATATTACACAAAACATTAATAATATTTCAAAATTATTCATAAATAAAAAAATATAGTAAAGGAGAAGGAGACGTCTCCATACATTCTTGGGCCCAAATGTTAACAAGATGAAAGTAGGACCATTTGAAAGTGTATATATGAAAAATTCATAGCTGAAAATCTGGCAAGATTTGTCAATCTAGGAGCTGAGTTATTGTAGAATAAGTAAAAGTGAGATTATCTATTACCTACACTGTAAAGGTGACTTTTCACTGTTAATACACTGTAATAGGCTATTTGTCACTATAATGAGGGCTAATAATCTTCCACTCACCAGATGTCGCTACTAGCGACTGAGGTAAAGTTTTTGTTACACAGTGTCAGTTAATTGAGAAATTAGTTTTAAATAATAGTTTATCATTGTCTAGAGTATTATATTAATACACAACACATTGTGTCAGTGGTTTGATTTTTAATTTTTTGCACATTATAACTCTTTTTTTTTAAAAGTCGTCTTTTAGTTATATTTATAGTTTGGTTTATTCATTTCTAATGTAATTAATATAAAATATAACTAATAATACAGAAAGAAACCTTAAAGATTACATTTTCCTAAGAAATTATCGTCCCCGCTATGAAATCTGTCAAATATTTTACCTTACTCGAAAGTGGCGCCGCCCTGGTGGCAGAAAAAGTCGTGGATGCCCTCATTACTTAAAGATATAAAAGCAGGATCAGTATAAAATCGCCAAAATAAACTGTGGTTAATAATGAAACGAAATGGTGAAACGATTAACGAAAGATAAAACAACAACAACTAAGTGAAGTGAATATTAGGGATATTGATCTGAGATCGATTACTTGAATTGTTGTTGTAACTGTTACTTGTTGGAATTTTGATAAATTGTATATTTTATTATTATTTTGCAGATATGTAATTGCAAATGCAATTTTTTTATCTCCCTAGTTAACACAGAAAAATAATCGTAAATAGATATTAAAATGCTCAGTTTAATCGATAATAGATTATATTGCGCTCGTTTCAAATCGAATCGAAAATCTGTCTTTTCCTTTTAAGTAAATAGTTTGAAGTTTTAATCAAGTCAAGTTTCAATATGAGAAGTCCTCTATTGGAAGATAACGTTCAGAAACGAGAATTTCACTGGTGTATTCTTTATGGTAATCGATTTACTGCCCTAAATAATACACTACAATCGATTTTCTAACTTATTTCTTTATTGTTGTTTCGAAATCTAGATTGTAAAAAGAGCTAGTTTTTTGGATTTTACCTAAGAAAAATATGGCCAATTTTTTAAAGTGTAAACCAATTAGTTAACTTCAGGCCCAAAAGTCCCATTCACCTTTAATACCTAGAAAGCGTACACTCTGACCCCACCTTTTGCCGTCAGCTTTGTATTACGGACTCGCGGACTTCGCTATGCGATAAGCAAATGACACAGAATAAATTGCAAATGGCTTCATACAATGCGCGTTTTTTGTGACATTGATGAACATACTACGAAGATGAACGTGTGATGAATGTGTAACTTGTACGAAGCACCAAAAGTAATTTATGTCCAGGTTGCGTATAATAACATTGCGCGATGCGTCTGTGTGGTTGGAAAATATCAATGTAGGTGTTCTATTCCAAGTTCCCACGCTCAAGGACTACAGTCGTAAGAGTATTGATTAATTGTATAAAAAATTACGAATTCAACGGTATTCTCATTTTTTTTCTACCTTGAAAAATTACTGAAATATTGATGAGTAAGGGCGACCGCTTTGCTCCGTATCGCGATATGACGTCACAATTCGACACGTCGAAACCACCAATAGTGTTTATTGTTTGTTTACATATATACCTATTGTTACCTACAAAATGTTTACGAGCCACACCACACAACACACCAGTGTTAATAACTATTTGGGTGTTATATACCTACTTACCTGTTCATGAAATAGGAGCTCTTGGATAAGTGGTCGATGTGTCTGCCCATATTTACATAAATTGTTACTCTGCGTATTCAAGTCAAGGTCAGCGCTCATAACTTATACATAATTCTCGTGGCACAACCTATACCTACAACTTTACCTACTTACCTTGGTATGTGTGTAAAGTATCGTAATATACCTTTAGCATTACTAATAGATGCGCACGTAAATGTATGTAAAGGTACGAAACGGTAAAGGTATGGTAATAGATGCGTGTACCGTATAAGCTTAAAGCATAATACGTTCGTATCGCTATTAGCAAGGTCAAGATCGATACACAATGCACTACACAGTGTAGTGCACCTGTGTGCGTGTGGTACGTGTGTTGATAAGACGAGTGCGATTAATCAGGAATCAGGGACAAACTCCTATGACAGTATGTGTTAAAATAAATCCAAGAATAAAATCGATAGTGAAGTGAGGGATAGCGAACCTTTGGCTCTTTGTTAACCTACATATAATAGCAATACGTTAAAGTTAAGTAACAATAATATCGAGGGTTACTGCAAAAACCTGCTAAGTGACATTTATTCAAAAAATAAGATAAATACATAAAGGTATTAATTTTTTTCGACTCTATATGCTGGCGAAACCGGCTAAGTGATATGTCAAGCCGTTTAGAATTTATTTCATGGTAAAACCAGTTAAATCAAACTATACTCCGGCCGCTGAGTTATTACCGATTTCACACATGACGAATTGACAATACTAGTGAAGTGACTGAACCAGTAACCCTAATATCATTTGGGAACAGTTTGTTTTTAAATATTCTAGTATAGTGTGTAATTAAATAAAATCAAAACAATAATAGTTAAAGACACAGGTTCTTTATTAGGTGGAGTATCCTTGATGGGCGTAGATAATTGGTCGAGGACATATCAAAATAAAACAAATTTGTAAACACTGTTACACATTTTAATAAATAGAGTAGGTACAAGATGTTTTAATAAATGACTACCTATCATTTATTAAAACAATTATTCAGACTCTGAACCAGATTCGCCAGAGCTGTCATCGCTATCAGTCACTTGTATGACAATTTCATTGTCTATAATGGTGTCCACTCTTATATCGCGTTCATAATCTTCTGTTATTAGTTTTCGAGTCTTTTCGACGACCTTGACCCAATCTTCTTTCGTTATTTTGCTGCAAGCATCTTTTAATAGACCCATCATTTTATTAGTACTGAATGGCGGAGTCGTATTATTATGAGCTGCGTAACCTGTAATGTAAACATTAAATAACGTCAATTTATGACATTAAATAAACGAAATGTTACACAATTACCTACATGTAAGGGACGTGAGATATTTATTTCTTAGTTATGTATCTTTTTACTTATATGCTGAACATTGGATGTTATAATAGTACAAATTATTCATATTCATAACTTATGCGATAAAAAACAATACCTTTGATTTGTGCCCATATTAGCTCAATGGCATTGTACTGGCAGTGATAAGGCGGAATTCGAAGTACCCGATGTCCATGTGCTAGAGCTATCTCATCTACTTCGTAACGGACTCTTGATGTTTTATTTTCGCGTACCAACTTTACTAAGTCAGACTTTAGCATTTCGGCAGTAGTTTCAATTCCATTTTGGTGTAGCCATGCTACGAGATCAGCTTACTTGTCGGCCTGAGTAGGCGCTTTATTCACTTGTTTCGAGTGATACGAAGCGTTGTCCATTATTATGATAGAGGGCTCTGGCAGGCTGGGTAATAATTGATTTTCGAACCAATTCGTAAAAGTGTCTGTATCCATCTCCTCGTGGTAATCGGAAGTACTTTTTGACGCGAAAGCCAGCAGTCCATTTTCAAAGAAACCACTTCCAGCAGAACCGGCGTGACAAATTATCAGTCGCGATCCTTTTCCAATTGGAACCTTTGAGGTTGATGCTTTTGTTTCGTCAGTCCAAGAGCGTGACTCAGTGTGGTTCGCATTTAACCATGTTTCGTCAACAAAAACGACGTTGTCCCAAGACTCGATTTTTCTGGCTTCTCTTAAAAACTCGCTCCTTTTAATTATTAAATCAAATCTTTCCATTAATATTTTCCTTTTATTCGTTTTTTTTATATTCAAACCCAATTTCGTGCAATAGTTTTGACAACGCCGTTTTACCGCCTTTAAACAAGCCAGCTTCTTTTAAAGAGACCAAAAGCAAACGTCTAGTTGGAAACTCGTTCCTAGTATAATAACCATATATGTGGTTTCTTATTGCATCTGCATCAAAAACATCAACACCTGTCACGGGCTTTTGTCTTCGTTTTTTCTTAGGAGTGCGTAAAACATTATCTTCACTTCCAGAAGCACCAAATTTTTCTTTATTTATATTATATAGTGTTTTTGCACCAATTCCAAGAGCTTGTGAAACCCGATCTTTCACTTGAGTGACAGGAATCAAAGGGCCGCCATTTTGTGACTCACGCTCAAAGTAATCCTGTAGCTTAAGTACAAGCTCACGACATTAACTATTCAATGTTTTTCCTCGTTTCGGCATTTTCAACAAAATTACCAAACACAAACAAAATTAGTCCAATAAAGCGCAACGATAAACAGGAGAAAGCCGAGTCAAAAAACAACGGTTACACAAGACAACGTAGTCTGTGCGCACGAGAGTACGGAAGACGACTAAACAGATTAAAATAGCGGTGGTAAGGGTGTTGCCAGAATAGTATCGCCAATTACTTAAAAAAATACACCTATAACATTGCTTAATTGAGGGAGAAAATTATATTTATTAAATGTTGTTTTATATATTATGAATGTTAAAAATTATCCATAATCATTTTAATTGTATTTATTTTTAAATCATAGAAAACAGTATTTCTGTCTTTGGATCACACATAAATCTTAAAAATCATAGAGATACTGGCAACACAGTGCAATTAGGAGACGCAAAAAAATGGTAGCATTATAGTCTAGTTGCTCGAAGGAATAAGTAAAATAAAAATATCCAAATAAAATAAATATCATATCTATTCCAATGAATTCGGACCGAATACTATCAAGCACATCACTATGAAAACTAGACGCACGATGTAACTTTGTACAAGCGCGCCAAAGAACAAAAAATAAATGTTTTCATATTATTTACAAACTATTTTAAGTTTTGAAACAGAGTTTATTGGAAAATTACTTGATTCTGACATTTTGACATAAAGTTTTATATTAAAGAGGTATTCTAAATCATTCGGCAAATGTGTCGCTCGTGCAAGGTTATATCGATTAATTTAAGAATAATCTGTCAAATCGGTAATAACTCAGCGGCCGTACTATTATATATTATAAACGGCTTAAGCTTAATAGCTAAAATAACATAAACTTCTTCATTAATAAATTTCCTCCTAATGTTAACCTGAAAAACGTTTTAAGTATTCTTAACCTTTTTGTTTTTGATAGGTTATGCAAAATGTTTTCACCATAGAATTATTACGCATAGAATACTAGTACGCGCACCGAAAGTGATGCAAGTTAAACTAACGCGAAACCGCGTAAGTTGACTCAGCGACGCGTCAGTGCGCAACGTCACGTCTTACGCAGAAGAGCTCACGAAAAATTGTAAAAATTACCGTTTGTGTTGTAAAATATTGTCACAACGGTGATGATAAACATAAAAGAAGTGATGGTATTACATTTCACATATAAGTTTATACATTTAATTCACTATAAGTACGTAAAACTAAAAAAATACTTACCTAAGCTCTCATAATACAAATGTTGCTAGGTGTGGGGAAAAATCACAATTTTCTTTTAAAAATATTTATTTTCTATTTGTGTTTAAAACGTTTAATCGCAACGCTCTGTGTAAAACTCAAATGTTTATATATAGATACCTACTTCTCTAAGTGTTAACATTATAATATTAACAACGGGTGCCTATTTAAAACTAATACGGAGTGATCACCTAATCACGATTCGTCAACGCCATTTTAACACAACTATTTTATTTTAATTGCTTTTTTTTGACTAAGGTTATGTTTTAGAGTATAGAATAAAAACTTTTTTATTTACAACATCATGAGATTATTAATAAGCACGCCTTTACTAACCAGATGTCACTTTACACCCAAACATTAACCAGATGCTACGTTAGACCCCAAACAGCCCATTTTAACCGACTTCCAAAAAAAAAGATTATCAATATGTATGTATGTACACTGATTTCTAAGCTTGATCAATTCGTATATACATGCTGAAATTTTAGTGGTTGTTGTCCCGCAGCCAAATTATACTGTCTCGATAGTAGAGTTAATTTATTAAATTAAAAAATATTACAATTAAAAAAAGGGCAGAGTTACAATAGTAAGACCTCACAAGCTATTCGGGCGTCCAAACTAGTTTATGTCGTATCACTACGCTTGAGAGTTCATGTTATGAACATTTATTAGTGGCCCTTCACTGTGTAGGAAGCGCGCGGTAGCACGTGCGATAGACGTAACACTACATTACGTCCAGCGAATTTTTTTTCAGACTTTATTATTATAGTAATTCGGTATAAGCTAGCCTGCACGCCCGACCTACTTGCGAGATATTGCTATTGGTTTGAGATCGCATTCGAGTTTTGTTATTCTCGATTGTAAATCTGCCATTTTTACATCCTAATAATTTTATTTTAATAAATCTATTGTACCACTAAGGCAAAATCATTTTACTTCAGGAAAACAACCATTAAAATTTCAGCGTGTGTATTGGATCAATCTGTGTGTATATTCTTTCTAATAAAAAATCTAAATCGGTTTAGAAATTGTAGAATTCTGAGGTAAAAAACATTAAAAAATACACGGAAATGATAACCTCCTCCCTTTTTGAAGTCGGTTAAAAATTAAACATTACACGATGTGCTTATTGTATTCGAGCAAATTAATTGTGTTTAATAATATTCTTAAATTTTATTACGTCTGCATTTTTTACCATTAATATATGTATAATAAAGTTATATTAGTAACATCATTATCGTGTTTATTTTATTCCATTTTATATTCTCATAAAATACGTCGTCGTACGTAATACGTAATCTTTATTATATCGATTTTTTTTTAGATTAATCAAAAAATAGTGATTTGCACAATTTGATTGCAAACGCCAGGAACTGGTATCACTGAATGGCGTGTATGTGTGCGTGTGATGAGCGTAGGCACATTGGACTCGCGCCCACTAACATAATGACTTTGCATCATTCAAAGAGTATAGTAACTGTCCTATACAGGAATGTGAATGTGAATGGCATCATTTTAACGCTCGTGTTTTGTACTGGACTGCGTTTCTATGCGTAATAATTCTATGGTTTTCACATACTTTCAGTAAAAAAATACTAAAAGTACATAAACGCATATGATAGAATAACTTTGTTTTATTTCCATTAAAACTTTACTGCAAAATCCTTCTATATAAGTTTAACTGCAAATACTTGTACTAAAATATTAGATTTGTCTCGGATCGTCAACATGTAAAACCGACTAAACGACTCTAGCTCGTTTATCCAAAAAAAAAATGCAAAAAATAATTACATCATGATAGTTAATAAAACGAAATCTGACATTATCCAAAGAATAAAAAAAACACTTCGAATCATTTCCTTGTATGGAATCCCACTACAGTAGAAAAGACACCCAACGCAGATATTCAGATAAAAAACCTAACATTCGAAGGATACATTGAATAACTCTAAGTTGTTTTTGTGCCTAGGAGAGACTAACGCATAATTTGTACTAATTATGCCCAAGTAGAAACAGAGAAGAAAATTTGCAATCGAGAAAAAGAAAAGGATAAAGTTAGATCAAACACAAATGAGCAATTTAGCACAGTAACATTTGATTTGCAAGCAGTGCTCTAAATACCTGCCTGCGCCGTAAGTCTGCATTATTATTCTAGATAGCAATGTGTGTGCAACCTCATCATCTACGAAGTAGCTCTGCCCAATAATGCTAAATCATAATAATAATAATAAAGGGAAGGATAGGTGGCTCCAAAAATGGAACTATACTATTACACTACCTTTTTAATTGTTTCCGTGATAATGTTACAGAAATAAGCTTATTTTCAGACTTATTTCTGTAACATTAACTTGTGGCGGCCAAAACCCAAACCAATTTGTGGTTGTTTTGCTTTTTTGGGCTGTCCCAAAAATTGATCACCTTAAATTCATAAAACAAAAGTAAGTATTTAAAATCTGGGCACACGCAAATGGAAGCAAAAAATACCTCTGTTTATTTCATGGTGGATTGGATTTTCATTTTCAAACATGCTAGATATAGACAAAGTATAACAGTTGATAGTAGGAAAATTACAAACACATACTACGTAAAAGAATTTAAGTATTACGAGTTCCTTGTTATTCCTAGTTGTTAACATCGATGGCGAGTACATCACTCACCTTCATCAATTCACGGCAGAATCGCTAGAGGACCTACAGTACTTTAACCCTCCAGCCATTCAATAGTGCCTTCCAACGGATAGGTTTTAAAATGAACATGCACAAAACCAAGATCGTATGTAATGTCCATGTCACACCTATTCCGGTAGTGGTTGGGAGCTCTAAGCTCTAAGTTGTTGACGAGTATGTTTAGCTGGGACAAATAGTCCGACTAGGTTAGTCCAACTTAGACCGAGTGGTCAATCGACGGATTCAATTCGACTGGGAATGCGTTCGGGAAATTACGTCAGATATACCTCAAAACTTGAAAACGAGACTGATGGAACTGAGACGCGGTCCTTCGCTGCTGACCGGATGAAGAAGCTCAAGCGAGCTATGGAGAGGGCTAGGCTCGGAGTTTCTCTACGTGATAAACATAAATGAGGATATCCGCAGTGGAACCAGAGTGACCGACATAGCCCGACGGATTAGTAAGCTGAAGTAGCAATGGGCCGGCCATATGGCTCGAAGAACCGATAACCGATGGGGAAAATAGGTTCCCGAGTGGCAGCCTCGTACCGGCGGACGAATAGTAGGGCATCCCCCACAAGATGGAGTGATAACCTGGTAAGACATGCAGGAAGTCGATGGATGCAGGTGGCTCAGGACCGTCCTTTGTGGAATTCCTTGGAGGCGGCCTATGTTCAGCAGTGGACTAGTGAAGTGCTGTAATGATGATGATGATGATGATGATAGAGATAGAAGTGATAAAGTCGCTCAGCGAGCTATGGAGATGACTGTGCTTGGAATTTCTCTTTCTGATAAACTCAGAAATGAGGATATCTGCAGAAGAACCAGAGTAACCGACATAGCCCAACGAATTAGTAAGATTAAGTGGCAATGGGCCGGCCATATATCTTGTAAAACATTAGTGACCCCCCACTAATGTTTTAAACTATGACATGAGCAAAACCTTTAACGTAATAGACATTGGAGATGATCCATTAACTTCCCAATTAGATGGTGCGCATAATCACAGCTATTCAACGCGAAAGAAGAAACGACTGACTGAAGATGATTTATCACCCATACCACTTAAAATAAACGCGACCAAGGAATAATATTTTTAAATCTGTGTAGGAAAGAACGACAGCGAAAAATTAAATGTTAAAAAAAATGCAAAAAAATTGTTGGAATCAGCAATAGATGAAATTGAAAGTGGAGAAGAAGAGTGATTACTTAATAATTAAGGTACTTGCTATAACAGTGGTAGAGCCACGCGGCAGCTTTTGCTGTCGTACGGATGGGCCGGCTCGAACCGGGGTGGTACAACGACCTCACAGAATACCAGCACGTAGTAGAGGTTTACCTCTGCGTTTCGCTTGGTGAGTGCGGATCAACCAAATTGAAACAATTCCATTGAAAAACATTGAATATTGCACAATGAACGGCTTTACCAACATACATGTAGAAAGGGTAATTGAGTATAGTACAGAGACTAATTTTGTAGTTAGGAATAATAACTAATTCGTTTACACGAATTAATTATCCAACGAGTCGAGGATAAACTAGTAACGGAATACGACAAGCGCACCGTTCCACGTCAGAGCCAAGACTGTCTTAACGGCGGCCGCGCCGTCCGTTTTATACAAGCAAAACGGGAGCCACCGCAGGTGTAATGGTGCAGGTGTGCGGAACACGTGTTATTTACAAGAATTCTGTCTAACTGCACCGACGGCTACCGCGCCGCACGTGCAATGGTGCTGGTCCCGTCATACACGTAAATCATTGAAATGACGTTCAATGTTTACAGCGCAATGAGATGTCGTGCCGACTCGTATGTGCGGAAATTTCGATATAGTGCTACTATTTAAAAAATGAGTTGCATAATTAAAAAAAAATATCTTGGCGTTGGTGGCGGCGGCCGTGGATTTCGAGAAGGGTAACTAAAGCAGCTTCAAGCACCTTATTAGTAGAATTGGCAGAAGAAGATCCAAATTCTTATTTGAACCATTTGCGAATGACAGAAAGTGAATATCATAAACTTCTTAAACCCCATTCTCACGCCCCTTGAAAACCATTTTCGAAAATGGTTTTCAGCTTTTGCTGTCGTACGGATGGACCGGCTCGAACCGGGGTGGTACCACGACCTCACAGAATACCAGCACATAGATTAAAGTTTACCTCTGCGTTTCGCTTGGTGAGTGCGGATCAACCAAATTGAAACAATTCTATTGAAAAACATTGAATATTGCACAATGAACGGCTTTACCAATATACATGTAGAAAGGGTAATTGAGTATAGTACAGAGACTAATTTTGTAGTTAGGAATAATAATTAATTCGTTTACACGAATTAATTATCCAACGAGTCGAGGATAAACTAGTAACGGAATACGACAAGCGCACCGTTCCACGTCAGAGCCAAGACTGTCTTAACGGCGGCCGCGCCGTCCGCGTTTTATACAAGCAAAATGGGCGCCACCGCAGGTGTAATGGTGCAGGTGTGCGGAACACGTGTTATTTACAAGAATTCTGTCTAACTGCACCGACGGCTACCGCGCCGCACGTGCAACGGTGCTGGTCCCGTCACGGCCATACTGACATGCGTGCGTCCTCCCACGCGCTCCATCACAATTTTAGTTATCTGTAGACAAAAAAAACATCGTTCGACTATCCTGACATAACAGCGTCTGGTCTGGTCTATATTGAACCCTCAGAATTGGGTGACAATCAGTTTTGATCCGGCAGTAAGCCCTACAAAACTTTAATCAACTTTATGCGTGATCGGAATGATTAGTCTGTAGCTTTTCTATTTACTCTTTTTTTTTCAAGTACTGTTTTCGCTAGTCCGGAATCACTATTCCCTACAGCCATATCATTGGACCGGCACAAAGCCCTGTAATGATAGTAAGAACTATTTTTTTTCTTACTCTTTTCTTTTTCAAGTACTATTTGCTAGTCCGGAATCACTATTCCCTGTAGCTAAATCATTGGACCGGCAAACGCCCTGCAATTATTGTAAGAACCACTTTCTTTTTCTTACTCTCTTTTTTTTCAATTCAGTATAGAACAGGTACAGACCAACCATACCGCAAACATGTCCCTGTCACAATCACACAAAAGTGTATCGTAAGGGACGTAGTAACATGATATCACCTAAGTATGTAAACCAACAGCAACATGACACATCCCAGTGCAGCACAGACCAGCCTCCCTGCAACTCCATGTTCCTTTCCTGCACAAGAATAATTACTTCGCTAGAGTGTTGCAACATCTCTAGTATTTTCTAGATGCACAGACACGGCTACCTCTAGACTGTCGCACGTCCTCGTGCGGTTGACAGTGAACAGCATACGGTCTATCAGTTATCACCACCTGCTAACAGATATTAACTCTTGTTAAATACTACAACGGTCGACCATCCCAGACTCCATTTAAGTCATGGACGCGCCAATATGGCTACCTCCAGGCAAACGCACTCCAGCTTTCCGTTCTACTGCGTTCGTGCCACATTCGCGCCAGTGAGCCGTCGCGCCGTACTATCGCTAGTGATTCGTCGTACTGCTTTGCAAAATTAAAAGAAATCGAGATAAATGTATTGCGAACCATGGAATTCCGAGCTTCCAAAATTGATCACATATTCGCCTATGAAACGGCAACTGTATGACATTTGAAAACATTGCAAAAAAAACGGACACTATGTGTAGAGACAGATACCACAACATATTTCAAAGGGAAGGAGGCAACTGCGCAAAATCTACGAAAGCCGACCAAGCCTCAGACGTCCATTTACAGCGCCAAAGCACCATTTGTTCGGCGGCCGCTTGAATTGCCTTGCCGTAAGATCAGCCGATAAGTTACCGGCTGTAGCGGTGTAGGCTCAATCTTACCAGCGCTCGGGCGTACCTGACCATGTACGATTAGCCGTCACAACATCGTCGTCGTTAATTATTGTTGTAGAGACTTCTACGAATCCCTCGACATCAAACCCCAATCTTGTCGACGACACAAGATTCGGAGAAAACTGCAACACTGATTAACACATTAGAACATAAAAATGTCACTTATTATTTTCAATTAATAGCGTGTTAAAGTTAATCCTTTATTTTGGTACATTTACATTTACATTTGGTACCCTTAAACGTTTTGAACTTCAAAATATAGCAAATTATAATCATGTTTCGCGTGAACTATCAAATTACAACGAAAAATAACAACGTAATTAGAAAGCCTTCAACATTTCTTTCGACATTTGTTAACATATTTAGGTACGTCAAGAAATAATGAAAATACTTGCAGGTACTTTTAATACAAATCGAACAAACTAAAAAAATTTGGCTTAAATAATTTCACTTTATCTTTTCTTTTTTTTTATAGGATAAGGGTGACAAACGAGCACACAGTCCACCTGATGGTAAGTGGTTGCTGCGGCCCATAGACATCTACATCTATCCTAGTTTGCGAATCAAAATGCAGATGCGTTTTCACCCGTGAGGACTAAGATGGAATGCCTCATTTCCAGTAAAAAGGGCCTCCGGCCACCTGCACTCACTAAGCGAAACGCAGAGGTAAACCTCTACTTCACGCTGGTATTCTGTGAGGTCGTGGTACCACCCCGGTTCGAGCCGGCCCATCCGTGCGACAGCAAAAGCTGCCGCGTGGCTCTACCACTGTTACTGTTACTGTCTTTTCTCTACACTTTAATGATACGACAATATCGTAATTAGCATAGCAAATTTCATTACGGTATTTAACATAAAAACAGATTCATCATTGCGGAATGCATTATAGTCTTCCACAAATGTAATAATCCTCATATTATTCGAAAATTATATGAGGGCAAAAATGGGGACTTTATCCCACTTCTGATGTAGAAAGGGTAATTGAGTATAGTACAGAGACTAATTTTGTAGTAAGGAATAATAATTAATTCGTTTACACGAATTAATTATCCAACGAGTAGAGGATAAACTAATAACGGAATACGACAAGCGCACCGTTCCACGTCAGAGCCAAGACTGTCTTAACGGCGGCCGCGCCGTCCGTTTTATACAAGCAAAACGGGCGCCACCGCAGGTGTAATGGTGCAGGTGTGCGGAACACGTGTTATTTACAAGAATTCTGTCTAACTGCACCGACGGCTACCGCGCCACACGTGCAATGGTGCTGGTCCCGTCATACACGTAAATCATTGAAATGACGTTCAATGTTTACAGCGCAATGAGATGTCGTGCCAACTCGTATGTGCGGTAATTTCGATATAGTGCTACTATTTAAAAAATGAATTGCATAATTAAAAAAAATATATCTTGGCGTTGGTGGCGGCGGCCGTGGATTTCGAGAAGGGTAACTAAAGCAGCTTCAAGCACCTTATTAGTAGAATTGGCAGAAGAAGATCCAAATTCTTATTTGAACCATTTGCGAATGACAGAAAGTGAATATCATGAACTTCTTAAACCCCATTCTCACGCCCCTTGAAAACCATTTTCGAAAATCCCTGTGCGCACGCGAATTAAGTGTCGTGCGGTGCGCGGAATGACTCAACGTTCAATCTTCATGTATACACGTTTCAACCGCATTGAACAATGACCAATATTGCTACCATTGCATTGAAAGCGTTCGGTGAATTTAAGCTTTCAATGAGAATGGGCAATCGCGTTGAAATGTATTTAGATGTCTCAATGCCATTGAAGTAATAAAATTGAAAGCAGTATTGAACCGAAATTGATCCGTGTAATATCGACTTTACACAATTATATCGAATTCTTGAATTTTATTTAAATTATAGAATCATTTCATTACGAATTTATTTTATAACAGAGGGGGACTGATTCAGAGGGATTTCTGTATCTATTTTGACACTGCAACGTCTCCGGCGCTGCAGGAAAAGCAGGCTCCGCAGCTTCGGCATGTTGGTCAGTTGTGTATCGCTAGCAACGCAAAGTCGGAAATTTGCATTTGGAAAAATCCACAATTAGGGGCTTTTTAGGTGCTAATTAGGTGCAAAGCTTAAAAATTAGGTGCTCTAAAATTTTGACCGCAACAAACTGTTGAAATTTGCGTTGCTAGGAAAACGTATCGCTAGCAACGCAATGATGTTGTTACATATACGATAAATATTAATAGCAAGGAATTAACTGCTAATTAGGTGCTGCAAGTATACGCAATAACAAGACGCCCCTAATAAAAATAAAGTCGTTATTCAGAACATAGCAGGTACAAAATTCAGATTTCCTGAAAATCAAAATAGAATCAAAATTGCTTTCAGAAAAAGTCCAAATTAGGGGCTTATTAGGTGCTAATTAAGTACCAAGTTTAAAAATTAGTTGCTAGAAAATTTTCACCGCAGCGAACTGTTGAAATTTGCCTTGCTGGCAAAACGTATCGCTGGCAACGCAGTGAAGTTATTAGATATACGATAAATATTAATAGCAAGGAATTAAGTGCTAATTAGGTGCTGCAAGTATACGCAATGACAAGGCGCCCTTAATAAAAATAAAGTCGTTATTCAGAAAAATTGCAAATGCAAAATTCAGGTTTTCTGAAAATGAGAAAAGAATCAAAAATGATTTTAGAAAAAGTCCAAATTAGGGGCTATTTAGGTGCTAATTAAGTACCAAGTTTAAAAATTAGGTGCTCTACGATAAATATATGAATCACAAGGAATTAAGTGCTAATTAGGTGCTGAGCGATTATCGAAACCCGATACAGATTAAGATATTATTCTGGGAATTATAGGGTCCATGACCAGCATTACCTTATCATAATGTATGAACGGTATTTTTGTTGTTTATCAGTGCCTAAAAATTAAGTGCTAATTATAGGTGCTGAAAGATTATTGAAGTCGCATGTAGATGACGGTAATATTCTGGAAATTATCAGATTTAAAACCACCATTACCTTACTATAAGGTATGAACGGCATTTTTTGTTTTGCAGATTTAATATGATTATATTTGAAAATGGTTGAAAATTGGTTGAAAAATATATTAAATAATATTATAGATTTATAATATTATTTAATATAATTTTCAACCAAATAAATGTTACAATTCTTATTTTAAGACATGTGAAGCCTAAACTTTAGTGTACTAAATCAAAAGGATATTTTCTTTCCAGTAAATTGCTTTGTAATAAATAGCGCCATCTACAACGTTCTATAGTTCTAGTCATTTTATCGAATTAAAATCGATGGACTCTCAAGGTGGTAAGTACGATAGACGCTAGATGGCACAAACACAAAGACCCGATTTTTACATTTGCTGTGCCGAATAATTTTCTGAATAACGACTTTATTTTTATTAGAGGCGCCTTGTTATTGCGTATACTTGCAGCACATAATTGGCACTTAATTCCTCGCTATTTATATTTATCGTATATATAATAACTTCATTGCGTTGCTAGCGATACGTTTTGCTAGCAATGCAAATTTCAACAGTTCGTTGTGGTGAAAATTTTAGAGCACCTAATTTTTAAACTTGGCACCTAATTAGCACCTAAAAAGCCCCTAATTTTGGATTTATCCAAATGCAAATTCCCGACTTTGCGTTGCTAGCGATACACAACTGGAAAACTTTGGTCGACAATGACGAATTAAAGGCAATTGTTGAAGCTAATGATCATTGAGTTATACAAAACTAGAGAAGCAAACCACATTGCCGCGCGTCGAAAAAAGGGTAACCACTAACCAAACGCGACGACGTAGCTTTGAAACCATTAAATTTTAAAGTAAACATATATCTGTCTCACTTACACAAGTCGCGGAAAACAATATCGTCCCTAAGATTAGATAAAGATAGACACACAAACATGCAGTGGCGGGTTGGTGTTGCATACTTTATGAAATTTTACCCAAAACGAGCAATATAAAGGAGTTTTTTTTTTAAACTTGCAGTAAAAATTTTTTATTTTAAATTTGTATATTTTCTTATTAGATGAACAGAAGTAAGCATAACTAATGAAATAAAAGATGTTTTTAGATATTATTTTTATTGTACTAATAAATCAAACAAAAAAATAAAGCAAATAAAAAAACAATTTAAGGTTTCTTAAGCGAGATCTGTGTTGAATATGTATAAGTTGTGAAATCATCAGCAAGTTTTTGTCTCTTAAATTTAGTCTCATGACATTAGCTACAAAAAATTTGGTTATCAATAAACGTTGATTTTCTTGTTTATAAAATTTCCATACTACATAACAACTTTAAAAAGTTTTTATATTTTTTTTGCAACAATACTGAGGATATTTAATGGATTCAGGCGTGACTCTGCCGAAGTATATTTGTAAGATAATATAAATGGTTTTAATCTGTAATACTAATCCGCTTAAATATTCATAATAGTCCATGCTCTCAAACTCCGCTATGAAGCATCAGTTTGTTATATAATTGCCTTTTGGATTCTTTTTTTGTGTGTTTGAGTGTATAATTTACTTTCGTGGTACAATCTTATTTTTAAATATTTATAAATAATGGCATTAATGAATAAAAGGGAATGATCAACTTGTATTGAAGATAAATGATCTCCCGGGTGTATTGCAAATTCTTTTAATAATTTATTTCCTTGAAGATCTTTTAATGTTTTTGTAGTTAATGTCATAAGACCAAATTTAGTAGACAAAGACTTACTTTCGGAAAGATTGCAATGCAAATTTATTAATATAAAATAAAATAATAAAATATAATTAATAGACCATTCATGAATAAACTAAAATAAGAATAATTAATTATTTTGTATAAAGGTTGAAACATAGTTTTTATTTTTAAACAAACAATTTTACTTGTTTATTTTAAAACAAAATTAACATATTCCATAAATTATATAGTCTCCCATTAATGTGGAAAAATCACAAAGGCGAAAAAGTGGCAACATTGAAGCTAAATTGCAATATTCGATATTTTATTTAATTTTTTAGTGTTTTAAACGTTAATATGAATATATAAATTAAAACTTACGTGTGGAAAGTGATTCCGCTTGATTTATTATGTTTTTGTGACCTTGAATCGCATTCTTTCCCTACGCATTTACCCATTTTTTGTCGTGAATAGTTCGGCTTAACTCGGACGGCGTCACCTTGAACACTGAACCGACGTTCGCTGGGCATATGGCTGTGGCCATATGTGAAGTGGCAACGCTTTGGCGCGGCAATTACTTATCTAGTGTAACATATAAATCAATGCTAATGATACTCAATCTGCGGCTTAATTAGCATCAGCTTTCGACGTTAGTATCATAAGAGTATTGGTCCATCAAATTGCCAAGTTAAAATAAAAAAGCTTAACAAATGGGTGCCCCACGAACTCCATGATCGCCGTCGCGAATTACGCGTCGAGATGTGTCTTGCACTGCTCAAAAGGCACACAAACGAAGGGATTTTGAACCGCATTGCTACCTACGACGAAAAATGGATTCTGTTTGACAATCACAAGCACTCAGCAAGTTGGTTGGATCCTGCTTCAGCTTCTAAACAATTCTCCAAACGAAAACTTACTCCTAGAAAAGTGATGGTAACTATTTCCTGGTCTAGCGCCGGTTGACCATTACTGCACATCTCCAAGCAGCTTTGGTCAAACACTCGTCTCCGCTGCTCTTGCATGACAATGCGCGACCTCATACTGCACAACAAACGGTTTCCAAGTTACAAGAGCTGAGGTTGGAATCTCTCCGTTATCTGCCGTACTCACCAGATCTTGCGCCTACAGACTTGTAATTTTTCCAAAATTTTGATAACTATTTGTCTTGAAAAACATTCAATACCCGAGAGGCAGTACAGAATGCCTGAATTGAATTTGTTGATTTCTTCAAGAAAGGCATCAATAAACTACCACTGCGTTGGCAAAGATTCATCGATTTCATGGGTGATTACTTTGATTAATAGATATAAAAAATATAGAAAAAATAATAGGTGAACCTATTTCGTGAAAAACGGCAATTTTATAGGTAAAGACCTAATATATCGATGTTTTTTTTTTCGATATAATGCGATCGAAATGAGACATTGAGTGCATTGATTTATTACGATTAGTCGGTTAGAAACACCGATGCTTTTCAAAATCGAGTATTTTTCTGTCTTTACATTGCAAAGCTGTAGTCCACAGCCCAAAAAGTATAGTAACTGTCCTATACAGGACCAGCCACAGCCTGACAATGAGCTTTATGGCCGCTCTGCGCTCCGCGATTCGCACGCGTAGGCTAAAGCCGCGTCTCCACCAAAGTTTTGTAGTCAAAACAACAGTTGCCAACAAAATTTGTTTCCATTTTCGGCGGCAACATTAAAGGAATACGCTTGTTGCCAACATTTGTTTTCTCGGTGGAGATGCTTGTTGACAGAAACATTTGTTCGCAACACGTGTTGGCAACTGTTGTGTTGGCAACAAAACTTTGGTGGAGACGCAGCTTAATAGAGCACGAAAATTATGCAAACACGTAATTTGGAATCGATTTGCTCTTTTGCGCTTCCTCTGCGCATTGTTCATCGATTATGTCCGCTTCTTGGCACGAAGTGCGTACTTAAATTGACAGATTTGGAACAGAGTCCTAAATCTGATTGGTGTACAAGTAGCTACGGGCTTGGCAGTTGAAGAGGCTGGGTTGCCACCGGTTACAACTTTAACTTAAATTAAACCACCTGCTAGTAGGTTATATATCTCATAAATTGTATTTTCTTTCAGGGGACTTATGTTCAGGCTAATCCCACAGTGAAACTTGGACAGGTTAAAATTTCCAATATGGACCATCGATTTAAATGCCCATATTTTTTTTTGTAGATAGTACTCACTAAATGAAAGCGTTTTGCAAAGTTTCAATATGCGGAAATGTGTACTTTTTGAGAAAAAAATTATTGAAAATCAGTTATTTTTGCAAATTTATGTCAACTCCTACGGTAAAACTGACGCTATTTTATATTGTTATTGTCATCGTCGGTAGGGATGTCGATTCTTTCCGAAAAAGATCGATTTTATAAATCGATTTGAATCGTAAGCTGATGTATTGATTCACAAAAAAATCGATTTCTAAAATTTTGATATTTTTTCATGTTTGCATTTATAATGGAATTATAAATCCATTTTATGAGAACAAAATCCTCTTCATCAGACATAAAATAGGGGGACTGATTAAAAGGGGTTTCTGTATCTATTTTGAGACTGCAACGTCTCCGGCGCTGCGGGAAGAGCAGCCTCTACGCCTTTGCGTAACAAATCGCAGGCATCCCTCCTCGCCTCCGCAGCTTCGGCTTGTTGGTCGCCTTCGGCGACCAGCCTCAGCCGCTCCGGCTCGTACGATGCCTACGACTTGTTACAGCAGGCGGAGGCTGCTCCCCCTACGCGCCTCCGGCTCTTTATAACCACTCTAGGGGTAGGACAGACTCGTACCAGGTGGAGTCGGGGTTGATCAATTCGATTCTTTGACATAAGTTGAACCTAACCTATTTTATTTGTTATCTGCCCTAATAAAAATAAATAAATTAAAATAAAACAAATTTGAATAAGAGATTACTTACTATGGTATCTTTCTGGTTTTTCATTAAATGGATTTATATTTACATTATAAATGCAAACATGAAAAAATATCGATATTTTAGAAATAGATTTTTTTGTGGATCGATACAGCTAACGATTCGAATCGATCTTTTTCGGAAAGAATCGACATCCCTACCGACGATGACAAAGACAATACAAAATAGTGTCAGTTTTACCGTAGGAATTCTCATAAATATTGCAAAAATAATTGATTTTCAATATTTTTTTTCTCAAAAAGTACGCGTTTCCGCATATTGAAACTTTGCAAAACGCTTTCATTTAGTGAGTACTATCTACAAAAAAAATATGGGCATTTAAATCGATGGTCCACATTGGAAATTTTATCCTATTATATTAACAATGTTTATTTTTTATTTTAGGCACTTCACTACCTGCTCAGGAAAATATTGCATCACAACTGCCAAGCTATTTCTAATTTGTTTTGTGAGGTTAATTGTGTAACACATGATTGTAAGCTGTTATTTAAAAAAAAGTCCCGCTGGGTTTCTTGCTGGTTCTTCCCAGGACAGAGGTTTTTATTTTGAACCAGTGGTAATTAAACAAAAGAGTGACTTTCAATAAGTAATATTTATAATCTATATTGAATAAAAAAGTTTGTTCTGTTTCAATATTCTTGTAATTATTAAATTGTTGTATTAAGTTGTAATTGTAATTATTTAATTAAATTTGTGATAATATTTAAGACTGGTTATAAATAAAAGAAAGTTTTAAGCTTATTCAAATTTATTTATTTAATCCCTATAGTAACCTTCTTGCTAATTGATCTCTTAATATTCTACCTCTAATTAAATCAGAGGTAGCTTCTCTTTCGGTGTAACTTATTTGATCAGATTCCACCATTGTCCTTTCAAATTGCAGACCTAAAAATAAATCATAATTAATAAGTTTACTATTTATAAGTTAGCTTAATATATTATAGTAATTAAATTTAAAATTGAGATACCTACCTATATTTTCCTCTGTATCCTCAACACCAAAATTAATAATTATATTATGTAACACAGAGCATGCTAAAATAATGTGTGCACATTTTACGGGCTTGTAGTGCAAAACTCTATCCTTGTGCAGACATTGCCATCGATTTTTCAGCTTTATAAATGTGTTTTCAATAACAACTCAAGCTCTCATGTGTTTTTCATTATAATTATTGGACTCAGCGTCTAAAAATTGTGTCATAAGCCATGGGCGTTGGGGATATCCAGAATATCCTAGAGTTAAAATATACATGTTATTGTCAATAATATAGATATAAATTATTTAGTAATGTTTTACTTAAAAATACTTCATATAACTCAAAACATCCCAATAAGTTACACTGTGGTTAACTAAAAGCCAGACAATTTCTCTATTTTGGTGCAAAGATTGCATGTATGTGTTTAAATTACTGCTTTCCCATATAAAGGAATCATGATTTGCACCTCCAAACTTGGGATTCACATTTAAAATTCTATATTCATCATCACATACCTGAAAAGAAGACATTTTGTTTATTTTCTACCCCTTTTTAACCAATGAATAATAAAAATTAAAAAACTTAAGATTTACCATTTGAACATTAAGTGAATGGTAGTGCTTACGACTATAATACAAATGTTCCTCTTCTTTTGGTGGGACAACTATTCCAACTATGACCACTCCAGGGATTCCATATTTTCTGTAAAAACTGAATTTTAAAATAAATATTTACCGAATTCAATGAATAATTTGCATAAGGTTGTTTAAAAATAAGCATATATTTATTACCGTTGACTAACTGCTTGTCTAGCAGCTGGAGTATCAGAGAACTGAATATATTTATTTATTATATTTTTGTGTGTCGGTGCCTGGGTAACTTCTTCTATGTACACACTGCACATTTTTTGAGACGTGTGCTTTGCAACCCCAACTGGCCTTTGGTAGGATCCAGTTGCAAAAAATAATAGAGCAGTGAGCACCTGCAATTAAAAAGAAAACATACTTATATTTAAACTTGCACTTGTTTTAAACTTGAGTTGCAAAAATGTGAATACTTTCTAAGGAAACGCGTTGAGAGGCGCCAAGATTTGTCAAACTCCTTAGTTCTTTACACAAAAACTTAAAGACTTTCTTGGAAATGCGATATCTATCTTTAAATTGCCTCCCCGTGAGGTGTAAGAAAGGGTTGAAAGATGCACGAGCTCTTGTTTCAACATTGGCGTTATAATTGCGGTCATCTTGTGCCTTAGCGGCTGCAAACATCCTCCATGCGAAAAAAAAAACCTCCTGCCATAATTAAATATTGTTCACACAAAACGAAATAAAATTAAACCTTCAACAATCGTTCTCACTATGCTTTCTCACCAAAGAGTATAGCAAAGAGTAGAGTAATTAGTAATTAGCATTGATATAAGAAGAGTAGAGGATAAGCTGTAAATTGCATATATATTTTTTGGTTATACAAATATCATGCAAACATGAACCTTGCCAACAAAAATATATCTGTCTCATTCTCACACGTTATGATTTTCAAATGTAAAAAGAGATAAGTACATATCTTAGACTTCAATTTTCTGTTGCCAGTTTTCATAAATGTCACCAAGCTCCACCTTGAAGCATGACGCCATTTTAGGATCACGTTCATTTGTGGTAGTTCGTCTGTCATCTAAGCCTTGTTCGGAGTTATTTTGCAGTGTTACAGTGGAGTTTTGACTATTTTGGAGCTTTTTTGTTCATTAGTAAAGGGTAGTTGAGCAAAAACAACATGACAAAGTGTTGCATCAATGGATGTAATTCAAATTCTCGTAAAAATGTAGAAGGATTGTCATTTTTCAGGTTAGTTGTAACTTTTTTCCTTAATTGTATATTTTTTCGTGTGAATTGCGTTTCGTGTTCATGTTATGGGTTCGAAATCGTGTTTCCCGCTATTATCTAGAATTTCCAATGACTATTATCATGTAAATTTAAACAAGTAAACATTTTGATTGTTTACATTTTTACATAGTGTTGTCCTTACGTGTTGTCATGTTTTGAAATTATCGATATAAATTTTAACAATATTTTTTATTAAACTGGCTTTACGGCTCTGGGTTCTAGCCCTTCTGATTAATGTAGTCATGATCAAATAACGTTTTAGATACGTAACCTGTATATTTAATCAAACGATTGATTGGGAGCCTTTCGTTTAAGAAAAGAACTTGGAACTAGTGTAAATCGTAAATTTTCTATAATAGTTTTTTTCATCAAAAGATTTGATAATGTTAAGATTATTTTTGATTGGTACTTAAGGATGCATAATATTTATTTTAGGTTGCCAAAAAATGAAGGCCTTCAAAAATTGTGGATTGAAAATATAGGCCAGGAAAACATAAAACCTGCAGTAGTAAGAAGAATATGCTCCTTGCATTTTGAAAAATAATGTATAAATATAACGCTGGATGTAGTTCGGCTTAAGGGTGATTTGGTTCATGTCTAAAATAAATTTTTTGACTAAATAATATTATTTCGTCACGAATAAATGATTTTAATCAGTATACATTATTGTTATTTTATTTATTTTTAATCCTTACTCTCTCGTTTACCTCCAGTATCCACCACTAATTACGCTACTGGTGGAAGTCATTACAACTTGCAGGTTGTAAACACTATAAAATTGATATTTTGTGGTGTTACACAAATGGTATATAATGAGAAATGAGTATGGAAGTGGAAGTCTGAAGTGGTGCAGCCACCCCTATTGATCGAAATGTTGCATGGAAATTGGTTGTCGTATGGTATGAACATGGGATACTGAAGATTGAGGAATACGTTAGGATAGTTAAATGATTAATGAATTGTGTGAACGGTGGTATGGTTAGAAAGGGGCTGCTCAACTCGATTAGATTACTGAGATAAATAAATAAATAATCTTTATTATCAAAAAAAAGAGAGATGACGGTTAGTAACTATGTATGAAAGAACACATGCTCCACAAACTTTAAATAAATCAAGATAAAGGTCAGTCCACTGCACGTTCATGGTGACTTAAACTGGTAACCGACCATTACTACGAAAGAAAGGTGTTGTCGAATCTTTATGGCGGCTTGGAAGTTAAGAGCGAGCGCTAGTCCGTGCAGATATAGTTGAAAGAAAACTTGATGGTGTCTCAGATCACAGTACGTAAAGCGAAGCGTGAAGGTACAGGACTTGCGCTCGCAACTAACTTTCCAGCCGCTATAAAGTCTATATATATGATATGATTCACGCAACCTGGACGCATACCGTTGGGGCTGGTTCGATATGGTGCACGACTAAACCACTGGAAAAAACTTAGGGGAGACTTCTGCTTAGTAGTGGGACAGCATGGGCTGGACAAAAAAATCTTACGAAGCCTAATACATTGCCTATAGTGGTGGTTTCGTTAATCTCTGCAGAGGAGAAAAAAAATGCATGCGTCGACCCAGGGACGCACGGATGGAATGCTTATGTGCAGATTGCCGTCGTTACGAAAAAACGTTAGCTCGTTGCACGAACTCAGTATAATATTCTGGTGCACGTCGTATACATCTTCTGAAAAGAAAGGAGTTAAAGCTCCAATCAAGTGCTCTTTCCTTGGTCTCTTCGCTCACTTTTGACTGTTGCTTCACCATATCTTAAAACAATTACGGTTTCAAAACTTTCCTATTCTGAGTTGAACGTACGATTTATTTATTTATCATCTCAATACAACTATTATTACAGAATTAACCCAATTCAATAGTGTAGTGATCTAATATTTGTTTATTTAATATATACCTATGAGATGGATGGTACGTCATAATTTATATAGCATCGATACTGAAAATATCGACAAAAACAACGCTATTTCTTGTGGGTGGAGTCGTCGCCATATTTGAGAAACACTTGACTTCAGGTCACGTGACCACATGCCATATCCCCTACTTTTCTTATATCAATGGTAATTAGTAACTGGAGTATAGATCTGTTTCTCACTCTCCGCTAGGAGTAAAGTATTCTGTGTTTCTCACTGTCAAAATTTAGGTGAAAATTTTTTCGATATCGACGATGTAAAGTTTGTTTATGTTACGTATTGAACGATCGAAATCGGCGCTCGCACTCGCAAAAGGCAAAATCACGGAAGTATAGACAAACTGGAACCCACACTCCTAATGGCGGCTGTACACGCTCGTCTCGTCGCGTCGCGTGCGTCTCGTCGCGTAGAGGTCCGACACGAGAGCACACCATTCGCACACACACTCGTTGTATCACTTGAACTCTGGATGCGCACTGCGATGGACGTAGAAGAAACTGTTGCTGTGTTTTGCCTTTGCTATTTTTTATTAATTTTTTTTTACATATTTCCAATAAAAAGAAAATTGATAAGCCATGGTGGATGGTTTCTATTCACTGTAATAGAACCATGTAACATCCTATATTGTATTAAACAACATTGAAACTTTTTTTTTAATTATTTTTATGATTATCAGAAAACGAACGAGTGTGTACAGGCACGCTCTCGTTTTCATCGCGAGACTCATAAGACCCTTTGACTCGAGCGCAAAAAAAACCGACACGCTTCCGAGAGCGAACGAGATCCGCGAGACGCGACGCGACGCCACGAGGACACCGTGTACGCACTCGTACTCGGCCTGTCTCGTGGTGTCTCGATGAGCGTGTACAGCCGCCATAATATCAACATTATGAATAATCAAATGACCTTGAGTAACCCCTGTTTTCCCTACAGGATAGCCAGCGTGATGACTGATAATACCCCATTGACAGCCATCATGAATTTCAGTATAAGTTTAATTGTCAGTATGGCAAGAATTATAAGTAAAAAATGATAATAAAACTTGACAAAACGATTTTCACGCAAGTTTTTTCTTTTTCTTTTAAACATTTAATAAAGATTTACTATGAGCTATTTGCCTAGCTTCCTACATATTTCCCCTGTTTTAAATTTATTCTTAAAAGCCGTTATATGACAACCCAAAATCTGTTTGTCAAATAATTTTTACTCTACATGGCGGATGTTTATGTTCATTTCGCAAGTTTGTTTTTGAATTTTGGAATAATGCAGAGGCAAAACTAGTAAAATTGTCATTTAATCTATTGTGCGCGGTTGCAAAAGTGAGTGGCATCCAGAATGTAATATTATATTTCATTTGTAAGTACAAAACACCATGCAAATACTGCGCGTCATGTGAAACTAATTTTAGTGATATTTCGAATTTAATTGCTGTTATTTCTGTATAGACCAATGGGTATTTTGGTTTAGATGTTAATTTTGGTTCGGTATTTCCAATTTTATTTCGCTATTTGCTTAATAATTAACGATTCATGTTTGTATTATAACTTCGACTAGGGTGACCATACATTGTAATGTATTTTAATTTTAATTACAAACGGAAAAGGTTTTCTCGAATGGTCTCTCTGCTCGATTTGCATGAAATTTCGAAATGTTGTTTACATGAATGATGATACACTGAAAAATCAAAATTAAAATAATTATATATCTTTTATTACTTAATTTTTTGCAGGTTTCCTTCCAATCTAACAGAACCTAATAAATGGTTAAACAATGTGAAGCTAAAAATACGCTTTTTTGAAAAAGCAAAGATTTGTAACTTATTTCATATCAACCAATTAGATGATTACTGTAAAACTGAGAGAAGGAGTCACATCGTTTTTAAATGAAATAGCAGATTGTTCTGTAGTACAGGTATGAGCTTTTGTTAGGTACTTGTTATTTCTTAATTCAAAGCGATGTTTTGTTTCCAAGGGAAGAAAAGTAATTTTAAAAAAAACGCAGAAAAATTTTTTGAGAAAGAAAGAAAAATGCATTCTGTTACCTAGAAAACAGGAACAGCTTGATATGTTATATCACTAGGCTATATTTTTTAAAAATAATTACAAGCTATTTTGTACATATTTTGCTAAGTTTTTAATTGTATTTAATTTTTAAATTAAAATTTACACATATTTCATCAAAATTGCGGTCTCAGGAAATCCATTTTTTTTGATAAATTGTGCGATAAGTGTGACAAAATGAAAAATAAAGTGTTCATGACAAATTATACTTGGTAGAGCCATGCTGCAGCTATATTTCTGGTATAGTTGTAACACGAATGGGTCGGCTTGACCGGGGAAGGACCACGCTCTCACAGAATACCAGCGTAAAATAGCTGCTTAATAATGCTGCTGTGTTTTGTATGGTGAGTGTAGAGAACCGGAGACCCTTTTTACTGGAAACGAGGCATTCCATCTTAGTCCTCACGGGTGACAACGCATCTGCATTTTGATTCGTAATCGAGGATAAATGTAGATGTCTATAGGTCACAGCAACCAATTACCATCAGGTGGACTGTGTGCTCGTTTGTCACCCTTATCTTATAAAAAAAATCCAAAATAGTAATGACATTTTAATTTTATCAGCATGCTTTGTTGGTCTATTAAATTGTTAACTACATATTATGTCTAAATTTTCTCAGTGTATCAGTTTTTTTAAAGTTCAATTGTGATTTTAGTTCTGACTATAGCAATTTCACAACTAACTAGTCCATTATAAAAATATTCGTTGTAAGAGCTTTTTACTCTTTCAGGTCATGGACAAACGCACTTCCTCCATTCAAATCTTTTGTGCTGATAAGTGTGCAAGCAAGGATTAATTTATCACGAAAAGAAGAACTAATTATTAACATTACATTTTACTCGTCAAAAGCGTACGAGTTTATTAAACAATATGCAACTTTGCCAAACGTTGAGACCTTAAGACGTTCTTTGGCCTTCTTTAATTGCATTGTGCACCTTTTCATCTGATCCAAATCCGATCTCAAATACTGATGATACAGATACTAATGATGAAATCGAAAATCACTTGCAGGCTTTGGAGACACAAAACACCCATACGGATTATAAAAAAACTATTCTTTATTATATTACCAGTTATATAATAAAACATATCGTCAAACAGCTGAAATGGAACGATTGTAAAAATTTGCTAATTGCTGCAGGTCATTTACAAACCGATCATTTATACGTTATGAATGTAAATAAATATCAATCATCAACAACATTTGTAAATAGAGGTAAATTGCTTATTCCATCCACAGAGGTGTACAAAATTATACTTTTTGCGGATAAAATATTTAAAAGGGCATTAAATATGAATAGTCTAAGTGAACCTTATATTAAAAATGTATTAATCAATATTATTATTCATCACTTCACACCACAGTTGCGACCAATGTTTTATTTATACGTATTCTATAGTGTATTCTATACGTGGTAGAGCCATGCTGCAGCTATATTAGTACTATAGTTGTAGTACGAATGAGTCGGCTCGACCGGGGAAGGACCACCCTCTCACGAAATGCCAGCGTATAATAGCAGTTTAACGCTGTTGTGTTTCGTATGGTGAGTGTAGAGAACCGGAGACCCTTTTACTGGAAAAGAGGCATTCTGATGCATTTTGATTTGTAATAGAGGATAGATGTAAATGTATTTTGATCGCACAATACATAATAAATAAATATAGGCCGCAGCAACCACTTACCATCAGTTGGACTGTGTGCTCGTTTGTCATCCGTATTCTATAACAAAAAATCAGCCTGTGGATGACAGTATTAATTGCTCTTAATTTCATTAATCCAGAACTTAAAATTTTGTTTTATAGGATAGGATGACAAACGAGCCCACAGTCCACCTGATGGTAAATGGTTGCTGTGAATTTCAAACTCTTTTTTGACCATGTGTCTCAGAACGCATCTAAAAAAAATATGGACTAAAAGTTGAGTGCTGTTCGTACCAAGCGACAAAAATTTCACAAAACTATTTAATCATGTATAAAAATTGAGTTGTTGTAAAAACCTTCAGCTCTAATTATTATTATTGTATATTTTAAATTTGTAGACACCATTGCTATTGTAATAATAAATGTAAATATAAACGATTATTTTAGTTTTATTATTTCCTAATGTTACATTATAAGAGATGTAAACAGCCTTCCGAAAACTTTAACCATAAACCATCATCCTGAGTAAGGTACTGAAGAATTTTCTTTGTGGAAATTAAAAAAATTGACATCCCATACAAAATTGGTCACGTGACCGATACATTTTGTATAGGAAATCGATTTTTTTGTTTATTTTCGGACAACAATTATTTAAGTTTTAGTTAAAGTTTTGTATATAGAGCCAGTTCACTCGTTTATTCGTTTATTGACAAAAAAGTACACGAATAAATAATATTAATTAATAAACTTCCGCCCGCAGGCTCGTCCTTATGAATTTTTCTAATATCATGCGTTTCAATGGAACTCTACTATTTTCAATTAAATTAAAATTTTATAAATGTGTATAATAAAAATAAACTGATGTTTCCCCATAATATCCCAAATTCTTGTATTTTGTGTTCACCCTAATTAGAAAGAGACTGAGGGGTAATGAAAAATTTCAAGGTCGTTTTCTTGTATTTTTTGTCATTCGAAAGTTAGGGTTCCAGTGTGTACGAAGTACATGTATTTCCATGCGCAAAATACTTGAATAACCAATCACGTGCGTTTACGTTCTCACTGTCGAATGCGAATGAATGGTGAATGCTCGATGGTCGATATCGACGACGTAATAAACTCGCACTCATGAATTGTGATTCCAATTATTGCCACTAGTTGTCGCTGATTTTATTCCATACAAATTGTAGTTAACTTTCTCGGTATCGAACGCGTAAAAAATCTCGCACTAGGCACAAGTTTTATAAAAAAATCTGAGGTTTTTATTTTGTTTTATTACGATGAATACATAATGATATTCACCATTTTATATTTCTCCAAACCTAATATTTTTTTACATATAATAAATTAATAAACACTCCTCTTTCAATAATATAATATACTCATAATTTAATACATTCATTTTTACTTTCTTTATTTTGTGGTTCGGTAAAGAAATAATTATTAACCAATTCCCCGATATCTATGCCTTTTAAACCATAAACTTTCTTGCATCGGTCCAAAGAGTATATAATCACAATGTTTTACACGGGTCTTTCATATCTATAGTCGGGGATTCCACACTCGTTGGCTTCGAATTTCTTAAAGTTACCAGTTAAAAATAGAATCAAACTTTTATAAGCAAATTATGTTATACATAAATAGTAACCAAAATTAATTTAAAGTCAAATTATTACAGGTTTTAAACAAAACTCAACAATAATATAAAAAAAGTAATATTTTATAGTAAATTGTAGGATTTAAGAAATAAATAAATAATAAAATATAAGACAAGGATTTTTAGTAAAGCGTGATTTTAGCTTGCTGCATACTTTTTTATCTATGGGTAATTTGATTAAACGCTTTAAAATGTTTTTTTAATGGAATTTAGACTATAGCAGAGCAGAATTTTCAGTGCTTATATTTTAAATATTTCGACATCTTTTAGGCGATTATGATCTTATAGTACGATTTAGGTTTAGTTCATATTTTAAGAAATTTAGAGTTATTTGCAGAAAAATCAATTTAAGTTGAATAATGTAAGTAATTTTTTTTAAACTAGAAATACTTTCTATTTACCTGAATTATTAGAAAATTTTATTGGAGTATATTTTCTAATAAAAAAAATATTTCGAAATCATGTGAAGTTCGCCAACACGCATTGAGGCAGCGAGGCGTACAATTCCTTGCCCTAAAACCGTCTCAGAAATGAGAGGAGGCCAGTTCCCAGCAGTGGGAAGTAAATAGGCTGCAACTTTACATACTTTACTTTACTGGAGTAAATATTGTAGCAAAAAAAATTACCCTACCTTTTCTTCAGTAAAGTTGGGATAGCACTGCTACAACTAACTATTATACGGACTAAATGCACTCTGTAAATTTTACAGTGTGCGATTAACACGAGGTCCGATCGCCGACGTCACTAATAAAATCGTTAAAATATTTAGTGCTGATTTACTACGTGCTTGGTGGTGAAGGAAATAATGTGATTAAACCTGCATGTAAAGTTCGCCACCACGCATTTCGGCATCGTGGCAAATATTTCCTTGGCCTAAAATCTTCTAAAAAATTAGTCCTGCTTCAAGCAATAAATGTAACAAACATAACTCATTAGTGTTCATTTACCATCAAATGGACCTTTATATTAATCAAAAAATAGATTTATTGTCACTCCTGAGGAATAATCTCAAATGTCTTATTACCAGAAAAAAAGGGTCTACGGTTCTCACTACACCATACAAAACACATTATACTGTGAGATTGTAGGCCCCGGTAGAGCTGACCGTTCCATGCTGCAGCTACAACAAACAAACTGCAGCGGGGCTCTATGACACCAGAATCTTGAACTTGTAAATTCTCTTTTATATCTTTTCCGGCTATTCCGGAATATCCAATCTTTGCCATTGTCAAATAATCAGGTTAATAATTATTCAGTATAACTTTTTAGTCAAACGGTGATAAATTTTTGTGCCATACTGAATGGCTGAATGCCGTGAAAAATTAAAAAGCAGTGTTTCAACTTCTACATCGTAAACTTCAATGTCCATTTTCTCTATTGACTAAACTCTTTACCCGAATATTACTAATACTTTAAGCAATTTTAAAAATATCCAGGGTAAAACTGTAACCTGAAAGTTGCAACTCAGGAAATTTAATTTGTCATTCTTTTCATACCTATTTTACCTATGCTGCTGTCATAGAGTCCTCTATCTACGGCTGCTGTACTGTAGTATTAAAACTGCTTGCTACAACAAAGTTATTTATCTATGTATATTGTTGGTTATTGCATTAACCACAGAGTTGAGCTCTGCGATACCGGTACTAGTACTTCTTATTAGTCTGTGTTTGAGTCAAAGGTTTGAGTTTGAGCACGGTTATTATTGGATATTGGTTGGTAGTGTATTGTATTTGTATTCCAAAGAGTATAATAAGTATATTATACAGGAAGTATTCCCTGTGGTTATTCCTGACAAAGCAAAGGCTGTTGTTTTCGGTATATTTAAGGTACGTATTTTTATTTTAATATTATGTCTAATTAGTATTGATTTGTTCTAGAGAAGTCTTAATCTTAAATAGTATAGTAATTTTCAATACGGTAAAACGCTTTTTAAAGGAGAATAAATAATGCTAAAGAATTTATAGTCGGACGGGAAATATTAGTCCTTGTGCGATGCACAGCTGCACAGTTCAGTGCTCCTAGAGGTACATAAGAAAGTTATAATAATTATCTACTTATATTTTATACTTATACGTTATAACATAGGTATACATGTTGGGTTTTAAAATTGAGGAATATTAGTTCTAGTATTTTTTGTAGTAATTTAATTAAATAATGATTAAATTCCTTTGAATTTTTAAAACAACAGCTAATAAAATACGTTGATATTGTTACTATAAATATCATCTGTAATCTGTATAATTATATATTCATTACGTATAATATATTATTATAGTGATATGTTTGTGGCCGTGGCCGGTTTCTGAAATCCCAGGCTGATAAGTGATACGTAGGTGTATTTTTTTATAATTTTATGTACGATAAACAGGGTAATTTGCAAATACTGTATAATAATAAATATCACTGCGCTGATAATGTTTAAAGCAAATACATATTCAAAACTTTACTTTTAAAAATGCTAAATTAACACAATATAATGTTGTGTTATTAATTATTATTATTCCCACGTCATTTTAAGTAGGTTACTTATGTTTATTTTTACCATTATGAAGCACATAATAAAGGAAAAAAGTAATTAATTTTAATTAAGTAAAACAAAGGTAATTTTAATAAAATTAAAATATTATACACTTTTTAATCAATATCTCTTTAAATAAAAATCAATTCCTGTTTTTTTATAGGACAAGGGTGACAAACGCGCATATAGTCCACCTGATGGTAAGTGGTTGCCGCGACCCATAGATGTTTGACGACATCTATCCTTGATTATGAATCAAGATGCAGATGCGTTGTCACCTGTGAGGACTAAGATGGAAAGCCTCATTTCCAGTAAAAAAGGGTCTCCGGTTCTCTATACTCACCATACGAAACAGCAGCGTTAAGTTGCTATTTTACATTGGTATTTTTTGAGAGCGTGGTCCTTCCCCCGGTCAAGCCGATCCATTCGTCCTATAACTAATTGCCATCTGCCCGGCTTTAGCCGGACATGTTTGGCTTTTTCGGCTTGTGTCCGGCCAAATTTTTATGTGTCCGGCCTGTCCGGCTTTTTTAGGCTTTTTGTTAGTCTAACGCGTTGCATTGCGTTGTAATATATAAATAACGTACACACTTGAAACTGTGCTGTGATTGATTAATAAACAATTAACGTATGTAACGGAGTATTTTAGTTTATTTTCTCGGGAGGTTGGAGTTGGTGAGTTTTTTCGCTTGCATGGTCTCAGAAAGGTATGTTTGGCTAAAAATTACTATCCGGATTTTAGGGCCATAAGTCCGCATTTTTGGGGCGCCGAGTCCGACTTTTGCATTTTAGGAGATAGCAACCCTAGCTACAACCATAATATAGGGTGGATGCCCCTATTACCAGCCTTTTAGTACCAATTTCAACTTTAAAAATTCCTGCTATTTTAATGAGGGCATCCACGACTTTTTCTGCCACCAGGGCGGCGCCACTTTAGAGTGAGGTAAAATTATAGGACAGTTACTATACTCTTTGGGTAAAATATTTGACAGATTTCATAGCGGGAACGATAATTTCTTAGGAAAGTGTAATCTTTAAGGTTTCTTTCTGTATTATTAGTTATATTTTATATTAATTACATTAGAAATGGATAAACCAAACTATAAATATAACTAAAAGCCGACTTTTTAAAAAAAAAAGAGTTATAATGTGCAAAAAATTAAAAATCAAAACCCTGACGCATTGTGTTGTGTATTAAAGCTGAACGCACATATGTCCGCGCCCGCGCCGTTCGCGCCGAATTTTAGAATTCGTTGTATGAAATCATAATATGAAACCTCGCACATTACACCCGCACCGTACGCGCCGAATTTTATAAAATGCGGTAGGTATACGATATCGAAGGACGAATGCTGATGACGTCATATAACGCGGCGCGTTCGGCGCGTGTGGATACTCAGTGTTGTGTAATAGAATAGAATAGAATAATTTTTATTCAATATACATTACATGTGTAATTCTTATTGAAAGTAATTTTTTACTTTACCACTGGTTCGAAAAAATACCCTCTGTCCTGGGAAGAACCAGCAAGAAACCCAGCGGGACATATTTTTTAAAAATAAATTTTACAATATAAATGATTATGAACTATTTAAAAAATTTATTTTAGGAACTGCTTGGAAGCGACCACCTCATTCCCAGGGATTATTATCAACCATGTATTCATTTATACTATAATAACCCTTTTTATACAGTTTCAGCTTAATAAAACATTTAAACTTGGTAATAGAGAGAATCTGTACACTTTCCGGGACCTTGTTGTAATAGTGTATACATTGCCCCAAGAATGAATTACTGACTGTGGAGTCGAGAAACTGGCATCACTAGCTTGTGTTTGTTCCTAGTGTTTACAGAATGTATATCACTTTTTTTACTAAAACTATCTTTGTTTTTGTGAACATACATTAAATTTTCGTAAATAAACTGAGAGGCCAAAGTTAATATATTAATTTCTTTAAATTTATCTCTAAGAGACTCTCTCGGTTATAGATTGTAAATAGCTCTAATGACCCTCTTCTGTAAAACAAAAATAGTTTCTGAATCAGCCGCATTTCCCCATAGCAAAATCCCATAAGACATTATGCTATGGAAATAACTAAAATAAACTAATCTAACTGTCTCAACACTAGTGAGACCTCTAATCTTTTTTACAGCATAGGCTGCAGAACGTACTCTGCTTGCTAATTTGGATATATGGGGGCCCACTGAAGCTTTGCGTCAAGAGTGATGCCAAGAAAAACAGTGGATACAACAGGGCTCAATTCCTCCCCATTGAAAAACACATTGGTATTCAGATTTTTAACATTCGTTGTTGTAAATTTAACACAATTAGTTTTATTTCCGTTCAAATGCAGATTATTAACGTTAAACCAATGCACTAATTTTGATATAGCATTATTCACTTCGTCACATTTAAATGATTGACGTTTAAGTTTAAAAATCAAGGAAGTATCATCAACAAATAATACTATATCATGACTATCCCCTACAAGGTGAGGTAAGTCATTAATATACACCAGAAACAGGAATGGGCCGAGAATCAAGCTCTGAGGAACACCCATTAGTACAGGTGACCCGGAAGAACTTTTACCATTGATAATAACCTTCTGCTTTGTATTACTATTACTTGTAATGTTGCCAACTTAGTGGATTTTCCCCTAAAACTGGTGGTTTCGACTTACGTGATAGTTTTTGTATTTTTATAACTTAATTAATTCGTAATTAATTATACATAATTTGATTTTTTTATACATCGGTTATCAATATGAATACTGAGTGATAAATTATTTACATACTGAACTAAAAGAATGGTTAAATTTAATTCAAAAACTCAATTATACCTGATTACTTAATTATCAATAAAAATACTTACCTCTAACATACAACAAGTCTTTTTTCTAGTTCAATTGGTCTTCTAAATCTTGAGTTTTCCATAGAAAGATATGGTTTTAGTACATGAACCAATTCTTGAAGTAACTTGTATGTTAAATGCAAATATCTGAAAAATCGTTAATCATCACCTAATAAATCTTTAAATAAAGTATATCCCCTTCATATTCTCCATACAATTGCCTTTTTAAATTAATATTATGAATCCAGAATCTTCTTTTTCTCCGAATTTTTTTTTCTTCTATGCCAATAAGCAGGCTATTACTATATTTCTTTCCATAGTGATTTCGAGCGATCAATTTCAATGTACCGTTTCACACTAGTGGTTGGAAAAAACTACAAAAGTTGTTGGTAATACAAAAGATTTGCGGACGGCGCGTACGATGCGTACGGTGCGGACATATGTGCGTTCAGCTTAAGAGCCCTCTTACATTTCGGCGTTTCGCAAATTTAGGTATTTTACGCACCGAGCGGGCGGCAAGCTACGCGACCGATACTTTCTTTCATATCTATTCACTCGCTCGCACTATAATACTGTGAGTATGGCGATTAAACGATCTTGATCTTCCATAATACAAAGTTTTCTTAGGATTGACTTCAGTGGATGGAATATTTTTTGGTGTGTCATTTTAATGTTATCTTATTAATTTATTATTATATAATTATATAATTTATTATTATATACCATTTTGATATATTATTCATTATTTATGAAATTTAGTGTCAAAATAAGTACACATAAATATTTTAATTGTTACGCTGTAATCGAATGTTAATAATCGATTATGTCTACTACCGGTAGAATAGTGGTATAAATAAATAAACGGTTGCAACCTGTTTTAATAAATATAACAACCAAATGTAACTAATATTTTTTTAATCGGTACTTACAGTCAATTACTATATTTTTTATAAGAAAAATATTTGCTGCGACGGTATTGACCGAACTTTTCTCGATTCGATAATTTCAGGCAGTACACACTTTTCATAAAAAGCTTGTAACTTGGGTAACATATTGAAAATCTAAAATTGGTCGTATTTGTAAATTTTTAGTACTTTTACTGCATTAATCTGGGCCAATACATATTATGGCAAGTATTCAGACATTTTTATTTGCTAAATGAAGCTGGCCTTGGATTTGGTAAAACCAGTCATTATTTTGATTTAATGTTACACTTGAATCACTGAATTTATAACCTTTAACTTTTTTTTTGTCGAAAGGCCGTATCAAAATCTATTCCGAAAGCTGAAATAGGACATTTAACTTCAATAAGACCGTTGCTGTATAAACCATTAGGTGAAGCCCTCAAATAACAATGATCTAGGTCAATGAATAGACCACATTTTTCTATAATAATATTTTTTTGTTTGCTCAATTGTGCACATGCTGCAGACTCGTTGTCCCTACCATGTTTAATGGAAGAGACGTGATCTAAATTATAACTATATAAAATAGTTTTAAACCGATCGATCAAAAATTGCGGTCGTAGTTGACAATGTTCTAGTATGCAGGCAGTCGACGCACACTACAGTCAATGATATTATATATAAAAAAGAGGTAGATATCGCACTAGTGCGCGCAAATTGTTGCAGACAAATTAAGACAATTGTTGTAATTTCATTTAGTCGGCCAATAGCAGCGAGCGAAGCAAAGCGTGTCCGTGGCGAGACAATATTGACAATAACATATCCAAAATGCCAAGTTGTGTCTTAAGAAAGTGTAAAAACTATGGTTCGAACATAAATAAGAGTGAAGGAATTTCATAACATACGTAAGTATAATAAAATAATATTACATATTTATATTTGGTCACGATTTTATTTCTCATTTACAAATAAATGTTGAATTGTTAATATGGTGGTTCGAAAAGGATAGAGAATATGATTGCCAATATAGCGCGACAAGGACAAATAGAATACGTTATAGATTAACAACCAAAAGCGAAATCGTAGGCACAATACATAGCCTTTATTAGCAGCTTGATCGCGAGTTTTCTTGTTAGTTAGTGAGTGCCTTTCTAACATAATATTATAATGATCATAATAAGTTCTGACTTTCAACGTTTTAAAATTAAGATGATATAGAATGAGATTAGTAATAGCGGGCTATTAGATATATTATTAGTAAAATTAAAATGTATGTAATGTACCTAGATAGAACATAATTTTTCTCATTATGTTATATTATTTACCTGTTATAGACTCGGTAAAATTTATTATTATAAAAATCACGATACTTCATTATTTTAACAAAAAAAAGGTTGTAACTTCTGTAATTTCACAATTTCAATTTTACAACTATTGTGTGTAAAAGGGCAATTTAAGTATTTTTTTTTTATTTAGGGGTCACAAATATTTTTGTCCCGTATATGAATCGAACCCACAGCACTTGGTGAAGCGTTACTAGTGGCACTTAAATCACTATACCACCTGTGCAGTCAATTTTGGTTAATTAATTACTACTATCATTCTTGTATAATTTACCGTAACAATTAAGACAATTTCTTCTTTTTCAGGACAATGATGATGTTCCGAAATTTGGCTTACCTATCAGTCTGGTTATTTGGCTCCTATTTGCCAAGTAGCGCGACCATCAGTAAAAAAACGTAAACAGTAAATTATGTAGGTATTCGATAAGTAGGTACATCATTTATCGAAAATGCGATTGACAGAACTCAAATTTATTTAGAATTTGTTTGTGAATAAATATATAACAATTTTGTTTATAGTTTTATTTAATATATCATTACCAGTGTAATATGCCTATTGTTATATTCAATGTCTCTTCTGTGGCAAATCCGCATACTCTATAATTCACTCGTATACTTCAAGCGCAATACACTACAGACAGTTATCTCTTTCTGTATTTTACGTTCCGTATTATCTATCGCAGTCGTAGTTGAAAATTACTATACACGTATATGTATTTACATTTGTTATAATAACGCAACGATTCTGAACGCCGCTCACTATGAACGTAGCGTATCTTTCCTTTATAATATCATTGACTACAGTAGTATCGAAACGATGCAGCGCCCGAAATAAACTGACACAGGTCCACCCTCGGCAAGCGCTCGCGCGTTAATGATCGCAGATGGCCGGCACAGTGAAATATATAGTACTTTTATTTAATTAATTAAAATATAATAGTAACGATTTAAAAAGTAAAAATAATAGCATAGTTTAAGCAAATGTTGATGATTATTTTGGTATAAATTTTACTTCTAAATGATGTAGAACTTCGAAAAAAAAGAGGCTTGTATCGAAGCTTTTTTGGTCGTTTTTTGAATTATGTCGATTTTTTTCCTACCGTGAAAAGCATATAACGAAAATGGATTCAACTATTATTAAAGTGTAAGATATTTGGGAGATAAAAATATTTTTTTTTGATGGTCGATATTCAATAGAATCTACAAATTAGAGCTCCCAAATCATGTCTTCGAGAGTTTTTGCCTAAACATGCATCGGGAGAATGATTATTACTGATTAAATAAATAAGTTATCTAAAATCCATTCCGAGCTTATTTGAGGAGAGAAAACGAACTATTTTTACCAAGTAATTGTTATTTCAAGCAATGAACGATAAACATAAAATTTCAACGAGGAAACCTTGTAATTTCGCGTTTTTTTGTAATACGCCTCTTAATATAATACTCTAAATAATGATAAACTATTATTTAAAACTAATTTCTCAATTAACTGACACTGTGTAACAAAAACTTTACCTCAGTCATAACTAGCGACATCTGGTGAGTGGAAGATTATTAGCCCTCATTAGGGCACGATATTTTTAAACATTTGTTTTAATCGATAGGTTATTTAACTAAAAATATAATGAACATTTATTTACAATCACATTATTTCAAGAACAATTTTAAAAACGACGATAAGCAAAAAAAGGCGTTATGGCTCAAATGCCAGCCACTCTGTACCGAATGTCGTCGTCCTTTTGTGTACTTAATGCCAGCATAGCATAGGGTTGTGCCTTTTGAGTATTTGGTAAGTACCTATTGTAGGTAAGTTTTAGAGGTACAGTAATAAATTCGTAACAAGTTTTAATTTTGAATCTGCATGTAACAAGCATGGGATATGTGTGTAGAGCCACGCGGCAGCTTTTGCTGTCGGACGGATGGGCCGGCTCGAACCGGGGTGGTACCACGACCTCACAGAAAACCAGCGTGAAGTAGAGGTTTACCTCTGCGTTTCGCTTGGTGAGTGCAGGCCGGAGGCCCTTTTTACTTGAAATGAGGCATTCCATCTTAGTCCTCACGGGTGACAACGCATCTACATCTTGATTTGGAATAGAGGATAGATGTAGATGTCTATGGGCCACAGCAACCACTTACCATCAGGTGGACTGTGTGCTCGTTTGTCACCCTTATCCTATAAAAAAATGTACTAAGGCAGACGACAACATTATTTTATTTTAATGTGTTATTACTTAACTTACTGTGTTTTAGTTTAAAGCAGTTCAATAAATTAAAGCAAATTATGATAAAATATTATGTAGTATATCGATTTCTAATAATTTAATCATCAAAGTTTTCAAATCATCATCGTGATTACAAACTTACACAAGTCTACTACTGAACATCCTCCTCCATAGACTGCCGCAAAGCCTGGTCCTAAACCACTTTCCTTGTCATGAGTTTTTCATTTATGTTCTATGTTGTAATTAGTATTACTAAGTTATAGTTTTTGCTTATGTATACTATATTTATTGCTTGTTTTTTCTTCTTTCTCAAAAAATAATTGAATACATATTAAGTGGTCCTTAATATACACCGAATGTCGCATAGATAAGCTAGTACATCTTTTGCTAAACTTTAAAATCTAAAACCAATTTTAAAACAGAGAAATTGATCATAATTCTCTTAACTATAAAATAAGTTATGATCTAATTAATGGTATTTATTCCAGTTTATGACAGCCCTGATTTATATTACGTGACAGAAATTAGGTAGGCTTCTTATTAGGTACGTCAAACAAATAACAGCCGGGCGCACTCCATACATTTCGTATATCTAATTACAGCCCCATTAATTTCCACTAAAAGAAAATAAATAACTTGTAAATTTTAGTAAAAATAACTGCATTACTATGTATATAGACATATTCATACAAATAAAAAAGCCTATATATGAGATAATGTAAAGTAAGCATAATTTTACCGGGATCATAACTTGTCAAGAAATTAGGAAAATGAGCGTTTTTTGTCGCGTACATTTGTTTTGATTTTTAATTTAACACTGTTAGCAGGGGCGTAGCTACTGCCGTATCAGCCGTATCAATGATACGGGGGCCCCAGGCTACACGGCCCCCGAACGTGTGTAACCAAAAATTCCAAGGACTTCTACGGGACAGGAAAGGCTATCACTATTATCTATAGAAGCAAAGAATTTAAAAAAAAAACTGAAACGTCTTCAGCTATGAATGCCGCTGAATCGTCTTCAGCATGTTAGTATTGTTTGGCTAGGTTAGTTTCTAGAAGTATTAATTGTAACTAATAACTTATAATCAATATATAATAATTTTAATTCAATTCAAGTGTTTTTATTCCTTTTATGAAATCTTTACTCGTCATTTATTTATTTATTTGTATGGCATTCTTACAATCGTTCACAATAAATTAAAATAAAATCAAATTTATAGTTATTCTATCTTTTTAATAGGGTATTTTACACCATGTAAAAAAAAGTCAAAGAATAAATATTTATGATAGATTTTGTAAAAAGTAAACGAGAAATATTGATTTCTATTTATAAAAATGCATTATAAATTTTATATTTCAATTTAAAGAATAATTTTTTTACTTGTGCCTCAAATCTGCAAAACAATGTCCGCCATATTAGATAGCGTCGTGACGTCACTAGGTCAAAGAACTAACTTATGTGCTGTGTACTAACTAGCTAATTTCGAATTTTTTCAAGTTATTATTACGATTGTGGACTTTTATCCTGAATTTTATTCAAAAGGCATCATGGAAGACGAATTCGTAAAAGCGAGTTTATTATTTCGCTTTTAGCACTAATGTTATAGATATTATAATATAAGCTTAGGTAAGAAAAACATTTTGTTAAATTTTTTTGTACAAACTCTCAGACGAAATAAAAAGTCACTTTTTTATTTGGTCTGAGTACAAACCATGTCTTTATTCCCATATAATAGAAGAAAACAGGAATTAAGCAAAACACTGCATTGCACTTGCAAGGGCCATCAAAATGGCCCACAAAGGGCGGGACAGACGAGCGATAAACCTAATCTATTACAAAATTTGACTTGCAATAGGTACCTATCATGTCATGATGTTTTGTTTTGTTTAATTGATAGTTAAATATAAGTCATAATTAAATCAAAGTGATCTTCACAGAAGTATAGTTTAGATTTTGTAGACAATGCATTCGGGTCTCTTCTTGCCAGTTTTAACCAAGTATTTCTCATATTTAAATCAGTTGGCACTTTAATCCATAACTTCCCCGGCGTACTTGTGCTCGTATTTTTGCAATTAGGCATAACACAACAATGACATAAATGAGAACTCATTATTAAACATTCAAAAGTATATTATTCCTTTGCAAAATTGTCAAAATTCTACGACAGTGACGTCACGAGTTGAACAGTATGGCGGCTAGCGTTTTCACGCGAAAATTGAAAATGATAGATTAAAAGTAATTTTTATGTCACTATTCGGTTTTAAAAAAATTAAATAAAAATTATAGTGGTTCATTATCACTCTAGGATTCATTTAAAACACTTTTTAAAAATGGGTGTAATACCCTATTGCTGAATCCATGGGATAGCGTCGTATTCGAGAGAGAACTGCCGGGCTATTCACAATCGTCTCGGAAAGCGAAATCGACTCGGATGCGATAACTTCTAGTACCGAAACCAATAAACGCTATTCACATTTAACGTTCGGATAAAGGTCACTTAGATACATCCCATAACTATTGTATCGTCATTTAGTTACATGCATTTACGAATTTTGTAGATAAATAGGCATTTTGTATTTTTTAGATTAACGCCTGAACAAAAACGTAAGGCAATATTTTGGTGTTAGCCATTGATATCGAATAGAAAAAATATATAATTTAACTACATAATAAATAACAAAAAAACTGAGATATGTCTCGTTTCGTTCTCGTATATATATATATATATATATATATATATATATATACAGGGTAATTTTTAATTTACTGAAGACCTTTTGGGAATATATTATTTACATCATAACAACAACATCTGTAAGAAAAAAAATATATTTCTTCAAATATTATTTTCATACAAAAATAAAAATATTTTAATTGGACCTTCTAAACGGCAATAGTCCTAAATAGCAAAATAAAGCGCGTGGCGGGATAGGGTGGAGGGGTGGAGGGGTGTAGAAAGCGGCGCTTGCTCATTTGAACTTGACCTAATTACCTGTGTCGTCAGTCGCCTTTGGTGATTTGGTGCGCCCGCGACGTTTATCCTTCCGTTGTGAGATTAATATCGCGAACGTTACGCGTTGTTACGCGATGGCTTAGCCCTCGTCCACAGTGCGAGCCTAGCGCGGTTGCGACGACGGGCGCGAATTATCAAACATATGAAACCGCCGTTTGCGTCCATAGTGTAGTGACTAAGGCGGACGCCTAGCGCGACGGGCATGAGCGATAAAGCGCGCGTAGTTTTCAAACGTTCATATCCGCGCGTTTTGGCCACACTACGGGCCTAGTAAGCAAGCGATCCAATGCGCGGGTGCGGGGATGTTATGCCTAATTGCAAAAATACGAGCACAAGAACGCCGGGGAAGTTATGGATTAAAGTGCCAACTGATTTAAATATGAGAAATACTTTAAGCCCTCGTCCACAGTGCGAGCCTAGCGCGGTTGCGACGACGGGCGCGAATTATCAAACATATGAAACCGCCGTTTGCGTCCATAGTGTAGTGACTAAGGCGGACGCCTAGCGCGACGGGCATGAGCGATAAAGCGCGCGTAGTTTTCAAACGTTCATATCCGCGCGTTTTGGCCACACTACGGGCCTAGTAAGCAAGCGATCCAATGCGCGGGTGCGGGGATATCAAACCAGTTCGGTCTTATCGCTCGGCCTAAGCGCGTTCTTATTTTTTTTTTGTTAAAAAATTTGTATCTTCTCTAGTGATTTAGGTGATATTTTACACAGGACGTAATCAAATGTTGACACGGACATTCGAGTATACTCAAAGAATTTTCTAGGGTACTATCTCAATTCTTCATACAAATTAAAAAATTCACCATTTATTTGTCGGTTTTTATTTATTTCGTTTCGTTCGTTCTCTAATATTCAAAATCTCCCATCTCAGGATCGGACTGTCTAGTAGAAATACAAAATCCTCGTCCATGGTTTACAACACATGTAATACGTCTAAGCACATCAACAGCTCGCTCTAGCTCGCTCGTCACTGTGGCCACAGCACGCGCCCGCCGTCGCGCCCGCAACAGGCTCAAGTCGCCGCGCATTCACTGTGGACGCACACATACCGATACTCCAATGTTGAGTATACCGAAATGGTGCGAATTTCAGCAATTTGCAATGATAACGTTAGTGAAGCCTGTCGTGAATATTCAAGGCGATTTCCCAACTCACGTGCACCAAGCTACGCTACGATGCTAGGTACTACACAGCGATTGCGAGATTACGGGCAATTCCAGCCTGTATCAATCGATCGTGGTCGTCCACCGCGGCGCACAGTACGTGAGGAGGAAGACATACTGCAGTTTTTTGAACAAAATCCAGCAGCGAGCACTTATGAGGCAGCCCGACAGTTCAATGTGTCACAGTATTACGCATGGAGTGTCATACACAATGAAGGGAAGTACCCTTTCCACTTGCATCGTGTTCATGAACTCAGCGAAGCTGACAAACCAGCGCGAGTTACATTTTGTAACTGGTTACTAGCTGCTGAACGAGCTAACATTTTATGGACTGATGAAGCAACATTTGGCAGAATAGGACTATTTAATTCGCACAATGAACACTTGTGGTGCTATGAAAATCCACATGAACCAAGACCGCATAGCTTTCAAGTTTAGTGTCAATGTGTGGGCAGGCGTTATTAATACAACGTTACTGGGCCCGGTCTTCATAGAAAGATTAAACGGTGAAAGTTATCATAGTTTTCTCACCGACACGCTGCCAGAGTTGTTAGAGGACATACCACTTGCATCTCTACGCAATATGTATTACCAACATGACGGGGCGCCGGCGCACCATGCTCGCCAAGTAAAGGAATATTTAAACAGAGAATATCCTGGTCGCTGGGTAGGTCGTGTCGGGCCTTGTGCATGGCCTCTCAGATCGCCAGATATCACACCAATGGATTTTTATTTGTGGGGGCATGTAAAGACATTAGTGTATACTGGTCGCGCATTCGAAACCCGCGACATGTTGAAAGAAAAAATAATTTGGGCATTCGATCAGATCAAAATGAATGATAAAGTATTATCTCGTGTCGGTAAACAGTTAAGTTTTAGGTGTCACCTATGCATAGAGTGTGGAGGTGATTATTTTGAACGCTATGTGCGCGATACTCACCGTCATCCGCGGACAAGTACCTAGGTAAGTCTAATTTTTAATTTGTATTTAATATTTTTATTGAACCATTATACCTTAATATCTTTATTCAATTACTGTTAATTTGTATTTAATCAATTTAAATATTTTATTGTAATATTTGTAATTATTTTATCCTGCATCCATTTTTTAAATACAACTTATATTAAATTAAAAAAATAGTTAATAATACTCATTTAATTTGCACGTGCTACAAACATCGATCACCAAATCGATGGCTGCAAACCGAAAAGAGCAGGCGGCGCCTTTGATGACGATGACACCTGTGTCGACGTCATAATATACCTTTGGCTTGGCCTTGGGCCGCCGCATGTGCGACGTTGAGGCGTTGCTACCAGCTGGATGCGACGTTGCCTCTTGGATACAGGCAGCGTTGCTAGCAAACGGTATTCGTAAAAAAACTACCTAAATGTCTATTAACGAATGTCTATTAATTCTTAAAGAAATTAATAAAAAAAATCAAATAGTTCATCAAATGGTTTTATGCAAAATAAAGAAGTATATGAAAAGTTAATATAAAGTCATTTAAAGTGGCGCCCTGGTGCAATAGGCACAGTGATGAATGTTTTAGTAGGCACTCGCAACGCAATCAGCTGATCGCGGGCGTCGACCGGCCCGGCTGGCGGTCATACTTACTTATTATAAATTTTAATATTTGTGATTTTTTTTTAATGTCATTTGCTCATTTAATTACGTTTAATGATTTCAACACAATGTTTGCTACTGATATCAAGTATTAAATAAATAAGGCATTTTCTTTAACGATTTATTCTGACATTGTTTAGGTACTACAAAATACAGACTTAAAAGGAGTCAGACATGACAACAAAACCTTAAAAGTAGTTTTTTCGTAAATACAGGCTGCTTCAAAAAAATTTTGTGATGAATTTGTGAAATATATATATACACACTTTGAACTTCCATAGAAAATTTATTTACCGTTCTACAAAGTTAAATTTCAGGAAAATAGAAAGCTGAAAGTCCAATGTAAATGAAACATAAATAACAAATGTTAATACTGTTCAAATTGGTGACCTGCAGCATCAATACAATTCTGAGTACGAGTCACCACAGATTCTGTACATCGTATCAAAACGTCCAATGAGATTTCTCTACACACTGCTTGAATCTCATTCCAAAGAATGTCTAGGTTACGTGGTTTACGTTTGTACACCTAATCTTTTACTGTGCCCCACAAGAAGAAATCCAGTGGTGTAAGGTCTGGAGAGCGTGCTGGAAACTCGATTGGCCCCCTGCGTCCTATCCACTGGCCCGACAAATTTTGATCCAGGTAAGCTCGTACGTCCCTGTGATAGTGCGGCGGAGCACCATCTTGTTGAAAATAAAAATCATCATTACCGTATAATGCACGAATGGCAGGAAATATGGAATCAGCAAGCATTGTTAGGTAATTAATACCAGTTACAGTGTCTTCAAATCGAAAAGGTCCAATGAGTCCCCTTGAAGACAAACCGCACCACACATTTATACCAGGCAAATTTACAGCTTTTTCAATTGTAATGTGAGGATTTTCTTCACCCCAGTAAACACAATTGTGCCTATTGACAGTTCCATTAATTTTGAATTGGGCTTTATCCGACCAAATGATGCTACCCATAAATCCCGGTTCACGTATCACCATCTCCTGAATCCATTCACAAAATTGCAACCTTCGATCTGGATCGTCGTCATTTAGCTGTTGCACCAGCCTTGGAATGTAAACACGATACTTGCCTCTCTTCAGAATGCGTAGCACGCTGCTAGCACTTACATCACTTTCACGTACCCCTTGCCTTGAAGATTTGTTAGGAGAGCGTTGAAACAATTCCAAGACTGCCGTTGATGACTCATCACTTGTAGCTGTTCGAGGCCGACCTGAATGACCTTTATGCACATCACACACTGTTCCATGAACTTCGAATTTGTCTCGTATGCGTGTAATTGTTAATCTTGAAGGTGGTTCTGTATCATACTCCCTTCTCCACTGTCTTTGAACTTCATTTACATTCTCAAACTTCCAGTACCACTTAATAACCTGCTTACGTTCTTCAAAACTCAAACGTACATCCCCCATGTTGATATTACAAATTCCAACTGATAATATAACATAGAGGGACGATTATGCTGGCACCTGGCGAAGAAATATAACATTAGCCTTGTAGAGCGGAAAAACTACAATAGTTTAAAGTGTGTATACATTTTTTTGAAGCATCCTGTATATTATATTCTGTGAAGAGTGATCTCGCTAAAATTGTTTGTAATGATGTAACCAATATATTCCCAAAAGGTCTTTAGTAAATTAAAAATGACCCTGTATATGCTGCTTTGTGATATAAAACATAAAAACACACCTTTCACAAAAAAATCAGCTTTACGATTAAGTGCAAATATTGAAGTAATTATACGAAAATACGTCTTATAGATAATTGTAATTAATTTTTGTTACCTACCTTATAATTAAAAGGGTTTATTTATCTCTTCTAATCATCAATATTCGAATAGTTTTCGCCAGCCTCAGAGCTCTCGTGAAGTTTCCGATGCAAACTGTCACAATGAGGGCTAATAATCTTCCACTCACTAGATGTCGCTAGTAGCGACTGAGGTAAAGTTTTTTGTTTCACAGTGTCAGTTAATTGAGAAATTAATTTTAAATAATAGTTTATCATTATCTAGAGTATTATATTAAGAGGACTACAAGACCCAAGTGACCTTGAATGATGCACGCACACATTTACACAATCCATGTGAGTGCCATCTAACGACAGTGAGGTTTAACACTAACGAATTAGCGAAGTTACGCCGGAGTGTTTATAATCATGAAGCAAATACAAAGTCTTTGTATTTGCGTCATGGTTATAATAGACGAAACGCAGGTCAGATAAAGATCTAACAAAGAAATAGATGGGTCAACGAAATTATTTTTAAATTTAATTAAATGTTACTTGAAAATTTAAGGATGTGGGTGATTTTGAAATAAAAGTGATTCGATGAAACTTAAATTATTTTTATTTATATAATAATAGTAATAAACTTTATTTATATAAAAGTGATTGTAGTACATGGGTAGGACATTACATCGTTTGTACTAACTATAAAATATTATATTCAAAGTTAGGTTACAGAATAACCTGTGTTAAGGAGTAACAGTCTCAATCCTCGTAATAGTAAGTATATAATAAGTACATACTTACAGTTGTAAGTGCTACAATGATAACAAAATCTAGTTCTCAAATTATTAAATATAAAATTGAGAAATATATGCACATGTATGTGTGTCTGTGTGTGTGTGTGCATGTGTGTGCGTTTGTGGCTAGGCATGTTACATTACAACGTGCAGCTGATGTTATGAATATTACCTGTGTACTATAGGCGTCTTCCAGTACACGCTTCGATGGATAATATTTACTTATATCAATACCTTCACAATGATGATTTTCCTGTGGTACTGTTTCCAATCTGCAAAAAATTTAATATTTCAAATTATGTAGATATGTCAATTCTAAATATTTTAGTTCTATGGTGTTAATTTATCAATAAGCCGCGGTCTTTTAACAAAAATATTAGGTATATTTAGTTTTTTTTTATTGTTATTATAGCTTAGGATAGTTTAAGGTACCTACCTACTTACACATTGGAAATACTAACTTTCGTGTTAAGGCGCGGGTTGAGCAAAATGTCGCGCTAGTCGTTATTTGTGCGGTTTTTAGGAGCTATCTACTTTTTATTTAAAAGATATATCAACAAATAAAAAACACATTATATTTCTACATAATCTTGATTTCATAAGAGCTGTATCCAATTTTTTTTTAAAGGAATAAATATTAATATAATCTCCTTACAACGAAACCACATAAATGTGAAATTATTATTGATAACATGCATCTCCTCGTAAAGTAAGTATTATTTTATTTTGCGATTTACACCAATGGATAGGCAATTTATTAATGAACATTTCTATAGTAAAATTTTTTTCAAAAGACCAAAATTTGATTTTATTAAGAAATTATTTTAAAATCTGGGCGTATTCACTGCCCACGGGCTTGCTGGATCATTGAGCGTTGAGCTCTCGAACGTGGAGCCCCTGTCGTTCGTTAGAGCATCGGCCTGCGCAACGCTCACGATCTTATCAGTCGATAATATTATTACTTATTAGGTTATTTTATAGGTAGTATTATTTGTTTGTTTTGGGTATAATTTTTCGTATTAGTTATACATATATTTGTTGTGTTTTTACTGCGCGATGAAGCTTTTTGCGTGTATTTTCTTTGAAGTAAATGCAAATAAAAAAATGAAGCACCATTAGCATGTAAGGTTCGAATCCATAATTAACATTTCGACAAATATTATAATTTACACTATAAAAGGCTAATTCAATATTATCAGTATAGTATACAGTTAAAAATAATCGTAGTAACCAACTACAATATCTTCTCAGGTGTAGTACTGCCTCGTTGGTCTAGTGGTTGTAGTAGTGCGACTGCTGATCATGAGGTCCCGGGTTCGAATCCTGGGTCGGTTATGAGTTTTTCATTTATGTTCTAAGTTATAATTATTATTAGTATTACTAAGTTATAGTTTTTTTGCTAAAATATAGTATATTATTCATTGCTTGTTTTTTCTTCTTTTTCAAAAAATAATTGAGTACATAAGGTGTTCTATACTTATAATTCGGTAAAAAGTATCTAAGAAGTAACTAATATACCTACTTTTTACTATAAACTAAAAATTTTTAAAACTAAATTTAACTAAAAAGACTAAGCTGACCATTTATTTTTTAACTCAAAACAGGCCATGGGTTTATTTATACTCTAAAAACTATAACTTTATACAATAAATTAAAAAAATAATGTTGCATTTAAAAATAGGTAATTATTAAATGCAACATTTTTTTTAATTATGAATTACATTTGTCAGAGGATTAAATTTGCTTTAATAAAGTTGGTGATGATTTTAAATAAGAATAAAATTCTGCTCAATTTTTTTTTATTGTTATCTTTCAACATCGCCTTTAGAACTGGAACCGTAAGTGTTTCTTTCAGACGTCCACAATTTATTCAAAATAAAAAAAATACTCTTTCTATCGGAGCCAGGTACCAGGTAGACATAAAATATATTCGATTAAAAAAATTATGTTGAAGATTGTTGGCTTTGAATACTTCCATCCAAAGAGTTACGGGACAATTTTGTGTCCCGGAGCTTTATTTGGGGACAATGGGACAGGTGACCGAGAAAAGGGACAGTCCCGTTCAAAACGGGACGTATGGTCACTTTACCTATAACCCGGCGACGGCTCCGTGGCGCAGTGGCTTAGCAATCAGTTGTTGCGCTGGGGGCCGCGGGTTCGAATCCCGCACGGAACAAATATTTGTAAGGCCTACAAATAATCGTTCCGGGTCTGGATGTTTGTCCTTGTGCAATTTATGTTTGTAAACTGCCTCCACGACTCTCATTATATATTACTCTCACTCTGCGAAACATCCTATTTATTTGTTTATTCTTTATTGCAACAAATATTTGTAACAAAGGCGAGCTATCTATCTATTTACCTATAGTGAGTAGGTATCTTTTAAACTCACAATTTTCAATGCTTCATTTTTAATATATAATTAATTATAAAATTTCATAATTAGATAATATATGAGAATACATAATTCTAATATAATGCAACTAATATACCGAATAAAGAAATTAAAATACATTTATCGTTGTACGCTGTGTGTATTTCCATAAAATAGTTTATTGATGTTGAAAAATACGTCCGTACAGTAGGTGGCATTGAGTTATACAAAACTATGGTAGGTGGCGTCTTACATATTATTTTTTACGCGATCCTATATTGTAGGGAGTTGGCGCGGCCGGCACACAAACGCTCAAGGTCGTTCGCATGGAGTAGCCCCTTAATATTTTCAACTTTCTTTCTCCTGTAAAAATAATTAATAAGCTTTTCTGGTTATTATTTATAAAAGTAATTAATAAATTTATCTACACATGTAATACTTAAAATAAAAAATAAAAATAAAATTTGACTATAAATTCCTGGAATCGAACCCGGGCACTCTCGAGTGCAAACTGCAAATATGGTTTATTGTTATAAAAATAAATAGGTTTTTTTTAGTTATTATTTATAAAAGTATTTAATATTTTTGTCTAAAAATGTAATACTTTAAATAAAAAAGAAAAAAGAAAATTTAACTTCATTTTGCTGGAACCGAACCCAGGTACTCTCGAGTGCAAACTCCAAATCCATAATTCTACAAAATGCACTACTGTAATACACTACGTTTCCTAAATTCAAAGGTTTATTGTTATGAAATTAAATATATTTTTTTAGTTATTATTTTTTATATAATATTTAATAAATTTATCTAAATACATAATATTTGAATAAAAAATAAAATTTGACTACATATTCCTGGAATCGAACCCGGTCACTTTCGAGTTCAAACTGCAAATATAGATTTATTGTTATAAAAATAAATAGGTTTTTTTAATTATAATTTATAAACGTATTTAATAAATTTGTCTAAATATGTAATACTTTAAATAAAAAAGAAATTTAACTTCATATTCCTGAAATCGAACCCAGGTACTCAGGTATACACTACGTTTCCAAATCATAAGTTAAATATTTAAATAATAATTTTATTATCTTTAATTTAAATAAATATTTAGTAATAATAAAATGTTCTTACCTTTTTTCGTTCATATGTTGGGCGGGTAACGGGTTTCACTTTTATTTCCCATATTTACCAATTATAATTATTAACTTAATTTAAATTAATCTTAACTTAAAATATTTTATATTTACACGAAAGAGGAATATTTATGGAAACAAGAATATTTATGAAAAGAAGAATATTTATGAACATGAATCAATGAATTTAAAAATAAAATTATACACAAACATTAAACAATCTTTACGTAAATAATACGGCAAAGAGAGCGACACGTCTGTATAGCATCGGGCCTCGGCCAGCAGTGTCGGTACACAGGCGTTTACGCACACATCCATACATATTATTTCAGAAATAAGAAAATGCGATTTAAAGAAAACCTATTAATTTTATTAAAAAATTAAAACACTATTACGTTAATATGTTGCTTGTAGAATAATATGACAAAAAATTGAAAAGATTGCATGTATATTAGTATGGTTTTTACTCGTTAAAAAATTTTTTTAGAGGTATCTTTGTGATTTTTTTCTATCGTATCAAATTAGTAGTATCATGTTTTCATCACACTATCTAACTAGCATATATACTAAAAAATATCATATATTTTTCTGGTTTAGTTTACTGCATTGGATGATATACTTTAAGGCAATATAAAACTTGCGTTTAGCTCCTGTAGTCCCCTTAATATATAACACAATGCGTCAGTGGTTTAATTTTTAATTTTTTGCACATATTAACTCTTTTTTTTAAAACGTAGTCTTTTAGTTATATTTACAGTTTGGTTTATTCATTTCTAATGTAATTAAAATAAAATATAACTAATAATACAGAAGGCAACCCTAAAAATTACATTTTCCTAAAAAATTATCGTCCCCGCTATGAAATCTGTCAAATATTTTACCTCACTCTAAAGTGGCGCCGCCCTGGTGGCAGAAAAAGTCGTGGATGCCCTCATTATCGAAAACAAACGTCAAAGAAGTACGGTCACGCCTCATAGAAAAAACCCAGACCCGACAGAAACGAGACATATCTCAGTTTTTGTGTTATTTATTATATAGTTAAATTATGTATTTTTTATATTCGATATCAATGGCTAACACCAAAATATTGCATTATGTTTTTGTTCAGACGTTACTCTAAAAAAATACAAAATGCCTATTTATCTACAAAATTCGTAAATGCATGTAACTAAATGACGATACAATAGTTATGGAATGTATCTAAGTGACCTTTATCCGAACGTTAAATGTGAATAGCGTTTATTGGTTTCGGTGCGAGAAGTTAGCGAATCCGAGTCGATTTCGCTTTCCGAGACCATTGTGAATAGCCCGCCAGGTCTGTTGTGTAGCCGTGGTACCTTGTGAGTGGGCAGTCTCTAGCTATATGCTCAACATCCTGGACAGCAGCTCCACACTCACACCCCGGTGATTCCCTCCACCCGCACATGGACATGAAGGCATTGCTTCGCCCGTATCCGGTTACCCTATTCAGTTGGCACCATTCCCTTCTTGGGAGCGCAAAACCAGCAGGTTTAAGTGTAGGGTTGATGGTAATTTCCATGCTATCAGGGGGTTTTGCGTTCCATTCCTGCAACTACTCAGCAGATGTGTTAAATCCGCCGGACACGAGTTCACATGCGGTCTAGTGTGGTGGGTTACGTGACTTTAGACGGTGGGGTGGCGGATCAGTAAACTCCGCGTAAGCTGGCAGGTTGGTATTTCCGTAGATCTTCTGGGACTCTCGTAGTAGTAATTGTTGTCTTCTCAAATGGGTTGGGATTATATGGCTTAGCACGGGGAGCCACTGGAGGGGGGTATATTTTAAGGTTCCAGATATGCATCTCATGGTCAGGTTCAGCTGGGTGTCCACATGCAGCACATGTGCACTATTTGACCATTATGGTAAATACACACAGTACTTTGCTGTTGAGTACACCAAACTGAGACCGGTTGTACGCAGCACATCCACGCTGGCCCCCCAAGTGGTGCCCGCTAGCCTGTGTAAGATGTTGTTTCTGGTCTGGAGCTTTTTGGATAATTTGTCCATGTGCGGAGCGTACGTGAGACTCCGATCGAGAGTCACGCCCAGGTATCTCGGAGTGGGGTTGTAGTGCGACATGGCTCCAGCAACTCAACAGTGGGCTCGTATTTTGCCATTTGGTTAGCCAAGTGAAACGCAGTTACTTCGGTTTTGACAGTGTTTGGTACTAAAGTATTTGTCTAGTATGCTTAAGTCCTCGTTAAGGATACCTTCGGATGGTTTGAAGATTTCGTGTTGGGAAGCTAATGCTGTGTCATCAGCATACATAAATTTACGACTCTGCGTTTCAGGTATATCATGTAAGTAAAGATTGAAGAGCAGCGGAGCCAAAACTGAACCCTGTGGTAATCCATTGTTCAGCTTTTTGGTACGACTTTCATTGTCGCCAAGGAAAACCATGAACTCACGGTTTCTAAGCATGCCATTTAAGAGTCCCACCATTTTTCTGCATGGTACCGCTTTTATGAGCTTATAGACCAATCCTTGCCGCCAAACTGTGTCGTATGCCGCTGACAGGTCTATTAAAACAGCAAGCGTCTTTAGTTTCTTTTGAAACCCTGCTTCAATGTGGGTTGTGAGGGACTACACCTGCCGGTACAGTTGCGGCCACAACAGAAGCCAGCTTGTTCCACTGGAACCACCATATCAATGAGAGGCATAATGCGGTTGTAGATTAAACTCTCCAGAAGTTTGTAGACACAGCTTAGAAGGACGATAGGACGGTAGCTCTTAGGATCGTCTGCAGATTTTTGGGGTTTCAGCATAGCAATAATCTTCGATCTATTGAAGTCGCGAGGCAATATGTTACGTAACAGGATATCTGAGAACTCTTTCAGCCATTTCCTGCATTTCCGGCCCAGGTGCTTTAGAAACTCATTGTAGACTCTATCGAAATCAGCAGCTTTATTAGGGGGCAATAGTTTCAAGGCGCGATCGGTTTCATCTTGGGAGAATTCTCGTGACAGCTGGTAGTCAATTGGTAGCAACGCCTTGAGCTGTTAAGCGCACTGTCGTGTCGCCCGGGTATCATCTTTCCTGCCTTTAACTCGGGAAACTTCAACTATTCTGTTTGCAATCGCGTTAGCTAGTGGAGCAAAACCGCCACGGGAGTTTTTGTTGCCTGCCAACCCATTGAGCACCCTCCAAGCTTTCCTGCTGGAAGTCTTAAAATCCATTGACTCTACGGTATCGGGCCACCTATTTCGACGCCCTTCGTCGAGAGATTTCAGAAGGTCATCACCTATTTCATAGTTACCCGTGCGCGTGTACTCATCAAATAGTTTTAGCAAGGGATGTACGCCTTGCGGTAGCCTCGGAGAATGCTCTTTTTTGCTGTTGCTATGATAAGTTTAGTGAATCTCTTGTAGGTTTCGGCACAGGGAGGTATCCATCTGATGGCGGCATCCATGTCAGCGCTGAATTTGGACCAGTCTGCTTTGTGGAAGTTCCATCGAGGCAAAGGCACGGAGTTTGTTAAAGGGATCTTAATACCAACCTCCACAAGCATCAGTCGGTGCTGGCTGTTCGGGAAGTCTGAGAGAATTCTTTGTGTGGTTTGTAATGGGGTTCGATTGATGTCACAGGTAGTAAATGTTAAGTCTGGATTATAATCCCGTTTCCATATTGCTAACCTGAACGATCCTCTATCCTTGGCATTAAATACCAGGTGTAGGTTGTTGTTCTCCGCCCATTGCACGAGGTGTTCACCATTTGCATCATTTTTGTTATATCGCCAGGTCGGGTGATGACTATTGAAGACGCCGGCATATAGGCATGGGTGTGGGAAAGCGGGGAGCTTGGTAGTCCATGAAGAGTTCGGTGGTTTATATACGTTTACAATGGTAAGGTTATTGATCTTTATTGCAGAGGCAAATACATCCGGACCCCAAGGCAAGCCTCCGCAGCGACATGTTTAATATCGTCTTTAACATAAGTGGGCATGCGATATTGCGCGTGGTTAATTGAATGAGCAAGGTAGTATTCCGGGATAGCACCACGTTTATATAGATCCTGTTGATCTCTAGCGTGAGTTTCTTGTTAAAGAAGTACGTCTATGTCATTTAATAATAGAATCTTACTTACTACTTCGCATTTAGTTTGACTAATACTTTCTATATTAAGTTGGCAGATTCGGGTGATAAGTTCAATATCTCTGGTCCGGTGGCTCTCCGAGGAGAGCTGATCACATTGAGGCATTTCAAGTGGGTAATTAAATGCTATAATAATTCTTTGAACGACTGTGATAGTGCTGTGAGGTTGCAGGATCATAGCGCAACAGTACAGCAGCCAGTACCCAGTAGTTTGTTGTTCGTTTAGCGCCACAGTCGACACGTGCAGGATGCGGGCGGCAATTCCTGCGGACGTGAACAACTTCATCCCCTTCTCTTCATTGGGCCCCCCAACAAATTTTTCATACAGGGCCCATCTAGGGTACTCTACGCCACTGACTGTTAGGTTTAAAACTGTGAGGTAATATTTCAAATATACTTTCCTCTAGTTACGAAGAATTTTTTAGGTGACAATATTTGTAGTTAAGACTAATAGAAATCTTATTTACGAAGTAAAAAGGCGAAAAGGCTGGAATTAGGGGCATGGCTGGTATTAGGGGCATCCACCCTAACTGCAGCATGGCTCTACCACCTCAAACTTGCTGTCCGTTAGCTTCGCTAAAACTCAAAAACGGCTCGACCGATTTTGATGATTTTTTGTGTGTGTGTGTGTGTTGAATGAGTTCCTGGATGGTTTAGATTAACAACTGGAGTCGGTGGATGGCGCGGTTGTCGAGATCTAGAAATTTATTTATTTATGCTTTATTTGTACTCCAAGTACAAAAAGGTGGACTTAATGCAACAAGGGCATTCCCTACCAGTCTGCATCCAGACTAAGCATAGAAGATATTGTGAGTGCAAAGTGCAAACAGCCAAGTTAAAAATATCTTTGTCTACATAATATAACCAAATTACCCTAAGTAATATTAGGTACATACTACAATACATATCGTCGGCCTAATTCGTTAACCTGTTAAGTCCATTTTTGGCAAAATTTACTTTGTATACCAGTCAAAAGGTCCAATTTAATATGTTCCGCAACGTTCGAAGAATATCAGCGATATTAGCCTAAAAAGGTTACAAATGCTATGTCCGAAAAATTGCTTTCTGACCACCAGCCAATCTCCACAACGCAAACCTGCTGAATTCTATTGGGGCCTTAGTTTTCTATTCAGAATTATTACGTAACAACTGGGTAATAATTCTATGTTTGTACTGAAAACGTTCCCAAACCTATGTGCGGTTTGCGATGCATCAAATTTTGTCGTGTTTTAGTCAAATATGTGCGGATGTAAACAACTAATTATAAACTAGGTAAGTTTATATTGTTTTATCTGTAAGTTTTTTTTCATTTAGTGCCTAATTCATAGATAAATTAATATGTAGCAAGGTAGCCTAAATCAAATTTGTTCTGACATTACATTTCTCAATACTACATTTAATAACATGCCTTTAGACGATAAAATTTTGGCAACGGTTTATGATGTTCACAATACTTTCACGACAGATGAGGGTTTGATTACAGTACAATCACAAATTGAAATAGAATCAGAAACAACAAATATTTTGATCGCAGGTAATCCGATATGGATACCATTCAAACATTAAGTAGTATCTCATGAAGTACCAGTCCTATAGAAATTATACCTCATGTTTGAAAACACATCATGTTGTACCTAATCCGCTGATATCGTATGGTAGTGATACACAGAAACAGCTTGTGCCTTATCATGATTTTTGAACGTACCTTTGTTCTTCAGGTGATTGTTTATGAAAAGAGTTTACCTTAGATATTATAACCCTCTGTCCTATTACAGAAGACTGATTGTTTAATTTTTAATAAAACATATTTTGATTACTGATTGAATTTGTTTCACTGACAAGTTGATTAATCTATACACCATCCTAAATTTAAGTCAAAAACTGCTAAGTCCTCAAGCAAATTGAAACTTCACCTCATAAAAATAATTGTTTTCCTGAATTTTATAAAATGTGTATGTTATGGTACTAATAATATTTTTAAAATATCAAGAAAAATTATAGAACTCGACGGGATTTTCAGAATTTTAATTGCTAAATGAATAATGATATTATTCAGTTTTTTCTTAGTCCTGTTAAACTATGCAAAAATAGAATTAGCGGGTTAACGAATTAGGCCGACGATATTATAAACATAAATTATATAAATATATTATATAGATATACTATACATCACAAATCACCCGTGCGAAGCCTGGGCGGGTCGCCAGTTACCCTAATACCAGCCACGCCCCTAATTGCAGCCTTTTCGCCTTTTTAGTTCATAAACAAAGTTTCTAGTGGTCTTAACTGCACATATCGTTAACTAATAAATTCTTCATATTCTAAGGGAAAGTATATTTCAAATACAAGTGGGATGCGGGAAGTAAAGACTTCCCGTCCCTTGTGTAAGAACTTCGGAAGGAGGCGGAGTTATAGCCGAAATAAGAATTTAAATTTTTTTGGTTTTTGCCATTTTGAACCCCTAGGAGTGTAATAACTATGCCTAAAGTTCGAGCCACCCCTAACTCATTTCTAGTCTTTATTTCCAATTATAACATAGCTATAAATCTATCAGTGTTAAATTAAAAATCAAAACATGTACACAATGGAAAACGCTCATTTTCCTAATTTTTTGACAAGTTATGCTCTCGATAAAATGAGGCTGTAATTAGATAATTAGATATAGACATGTACGAGTATGGAGTGCACAATGTCAACCGTCAGGCTGTCATTTGGTTTAACGTACCTAATAAGAAATGCCTAATTTCAGCCACGTAATAAAAACCAGGGTTGTCATAAACTGGGATAAATATCATTAATTAAGACACAACTTATTTTGAGACTAGACGACAATGACGACATCACCAGATGAGTAAAAAAACCGTACCGTACAGACAGTAAATAAACGGAACAGAGATAAAGCTTCACACAACACGACTTCTTACGAGGGAACTCTTACTTAAAGATTGTAAATTTGATATGCCTTGTGAGTGTTTCTCGCTAGATTACTTGAAAAAACTTTATCTTAGGTTCAGAATTTCCCACACCATTAAAAGAAACAATAAATTATTAAAAAAAACAAAAATTATAAAAAGAAAATTATTAGAGTAAGTAATTTCTAAAGTATTCTATCACACTGAATAATATAACTATCTAACAAATGTTTTGTCTAATTTGTCTTCACCTATTGTGACAACCCTTACAAAATAGGTAACAATTTTGCACGTTCTAAAGATCTACAGAAGCTTTGTCTCTGTTCCGTTTATTTACTCACTAGCTGTTCTTCGCGACTTCGCCCGCGTGTAATTTAGGGTTTTCATTTTTTTGCGACGAACCCTAATTATTTTTCTAAAATAAAAGTAGCTTAAATTACTCCTTATGACATCAGCTATCTGCCAGTGAAAGTCCCGTCAATATCGGTCCAGCCGTTTCGGAGATTAGCCGGAACAAACAGACAGACAGACAGACATACAAAAATTTTATTAAGTGTAGTTTTGTTATAAGTACTGTTTATACTTTCATATACATATAGTAAACAAGACAGACATTGAACAAATTCGAACCTACATTTCAAAATAATAATCATTACTTTCGATAGATTTAACCAATTTTAATACATAAAACAAGGATTAAATGTAACTCGAAGATACGCTTTATGATTTTCTTAACGATTTCTTTGAAAAAAAAAGATGTTTACTTTAGACGTTCATTTAAAAACAGACAAACAGACAGATAATTCTAAAAATTATAAAAATGTACTTATTTAATTATTTTCAGTTCCCTATAATGATTTTAGCCACCAAAATAATATACAGGGTATTTTTGGAACGCTCCCGAAAACTAAGACAGGCGACAGCACCAAGTATACCTTTGATCATGGGTCACAAATAAATTTGATCCTGATGAAAAAAATTCATATTTTTACAACGTTTTATTAGAGTTATTCACGCGCCATCATGTTAGTACAGCTAAATGAAACGATAATTTCATAAAAAAAATCATGAAAATACTGAAACATAAAACCAGCAGTGAAAACTGAATTGATATCACCTGACTAATGGAGGTTAATGTACGCGCGAACGGTGAAAAAAGAACGCTGGCCTTGAACTTGGGCACAGCGATTTATCACATATTGGTACGAAGGGGGCGCGACGGGGGAACAATCCGCCAGTATTACTGTGCCTGCATGCTATTGGTTCCCGCGCTTTGTTCGCTCCAAAAATACAGTCGCATACACAGCTTACTTTGCGACTCGCGACGATGTTTTAAAAAAGAAGGAAAGAAAAATTATTTATATCTATTGTTTTATGACTAAACTAGTGAACGAAAAGGTAAATATGATAGGAGAAGGTGAATGGGGAAAATTGTGCAGTAAATTTGAAAGTGTTGAGGAAGAATACCGAAAAAATTACCATGTTATCGACCTGATGACGGAAGCTCAAGCGAATATATATATATAATAATAAGGTTAATATATTTTTGTATAATATATTTAATACGTTCTTTAATACTTTTGTTTACTGCGTTTTAGATATACATAATTATATCATTATTTTACATAATTTAACTATGATTTATGATATGATATTAGTTTAAAATGCACTTGATGACTCAAACAAAACCACCGTTGAGCAAATTCGTACCTATACTTCCCTACCCATACTTCGGAATATTTATCATAACTTTTGATGGAATGAACGGATTTTAATGAAATAAAGACTAATTGTAACCCGAAGATACACTTTATAATTTCCTTAAAAATTCCTATGATATAAATTAGTACTTTATACGTGATACGTTAACAAACAAACAGATAGACAAAAAATTTTAAAAATGGTAGAAATGTATTTAATTACTTATTTTTAGTACCCCTCAATCACTTTTATTACAAAAATATAAAATGTACAGACATCTGATATTTACAGTTTTATTATATGTATAGATTATTTAAAATCTGGGCGTATTCACTGCCCACGGCCCACGGGCAGTGATGCCAACTTAGCAACTTTATAGCTAGATCTAGCTATTATTTGGTGACAGACAGCTACAATTTAATGTAATTTGTAGCTAAACTTTTTAGCTACTTTTTCTAGCAACTTTTCATTTCATCATGAGACGTGAGCACGTGAGGCTATCGAGATTCATAATTTCGTATAGTAGGGTACCGAGTATCGAAACAAAAAATAAAAACTAAAAACGAATCTATGGTCATAGATGCTATGGTTGGTTTAGTTCGGCGTTGGCCGAGAATTCCCCGTTTCCTGTTGCTCTATCACAGATTACTCATTAAACCAAAATATTACGAGCTACTCGTATTCCACCTTGTTTTGTTTTCTACCGACTTCACAAAATGAGAAAGTACTCAATTCGACTATGCGTTTTTTTTTGTGTTTTACCTCATAACTTTTTACTGGGTGAACCGATTTCTATGATCTTTTTTTATTTGAAAGCTGGTGCTTCACATGCGATTCCATATAAATTTGATCAAGGTCTGACCAATAGTTTTTGCGTTATTTTTAATAACTTATATTGAAGTCAAATGCACAATTTTTTTAATTTTAAATTATGTTTTATCCGTTTATCTGTTTAATTTTATTTGAAAATGGATTTATCTTCAAAAGAAGCGTGCGCACAGAAATATAGACCGAAATGGGAAAATATGGATGAATTTAAAGATTGGTTGAGTCTGATAACTCTGAACTCAATCCTCTGCATTAGAGACTCCCTCAGAAAAAGTGGTTAAAGCTGCCAAAAATGTGTTTTGCCTTAAGATGTACTGCATAAAATGGGCACCGCAGAAAAATATTCGGAATAAACGATGAAAGACACTGAACCCATTGTGGCAACCACTGACATCTTCTTCTTTGATTGATTAATTTTAAACTTATTTTTTTATTCAATAACGTACAGTTACGAGCAATAATATGTAAACAACAAAGAACTTTGTCACATTAAGCGTTCCGAAACAAAACTATTTGTGCCACAAAAGTCGACAATAAATATAATATAATATAGTCCTATGTTGTTTACATATTATTGCTCGTGAGTGTACGTTATTGAATAAAAAAATAAGTTTAAAATTAATTAATCAAAGAAGAAGACATTTTTAACTCTCTTGTTGGAAATTAGAAAATGATTCTCAGAAATTGACATTTTATTATAATCTACCTACGTATTGTAACATTTAGCTACTTCTAGCAACTTTTTGGGGTTAAAAAAACTGGCAATCTAGCAACATTTCCAAAAAGTCTAGCAACTGGGTAAAGCTAGCAGTTGGCAATACTGCCCACGGGCACGGGCACGGGCACGGGCTTGCTGGAGTCAATGAGCGCTGAGCTCTTCAACGTGACACCCGTGTCGTTAGAGCGTCTGCCAGCGCACACGCTCACGTCATCTTATCAGTCGATAATATTATTACTTATTAGGTTATTTATAGGTAGTATTATTTGTTTGTTTTGGGTATAATTTTTCGTATTAGTTATACATATATTTGTTGTGTTTTTACTGCGCGATGAAGCCTTTTGCGTATATTTTCTTTGAAGTAAATGCAAATAAAAAATGAAACACCATTTGCATGTAAGGTTCGAATCCATAATTAACATTTCGACAAATATTATAATTTACACTATAAAAGGCTAATTCAATATTATCAGTATAGTATACAGTTAAAAATAATCCTAATACCTAACCACAATATCTTATTAGGTATAGTACTGCCTCGTTGGTCTAGTGGTTGTAGTAGTGCAACTGCTGATCATGAGGTCCCGGGTTCGAATCCTGGGTCGGGCCAAAAAGTCAGTTATGAGTTTTTCATTTATGTTCTAAGTTATAATTAGTATTACTAAGTTATAGTTTTTTTGCTAAAATATAGTATATTATTTATTGCTTGTTTTCTTTCTTCTCTTTCAAAAAATAATGAGTACATAAGGTAATGCTGCTGCTAAACTTTAAAATCTAAAACCAATTTTGAAACAGACGAATTGATCATAACTCCCTTAGCTATAAAATAAGTTATGATCTAATTAATGGTATTTATTCCAGTTTATGGCAGCCCTGATTTATATTACGTGGCTGAAATTAGGTACTTCTTATTAGTTACGTCAAATCAAATAACAGCCGGGCGGCTGACATTATGCACTCCATACATTTCTTATATCTAATTACAGCCCAATTAATTTCCACTAAAAGAAAATAAATAACTTGTAAATTTTAATAAAAATAACTGCATTACTATGTATATAGACATATTCATACAAATCAAAAAGCCTATAAATGAGATAATGTAAAGTAAGCATAATGTTACCGGGATCATAACTTGTCAAATAATTAGGGAAATGATCGTTTTTCGTTGCGTACCTGTTTTGATTTTAACACGGTTAGGTTTAAAACTGCGAGGTAATATTTGAATAAACATACTTTCCTCTAGGTACAAAGAATTTTTTAGATGACAATATTTGTAGTTAAGACTACAGAAATCTTATTAAGTGGCGAAGCTTGCGAAGTCACTTATTGATTTCACGATGTCTGTCCGTCTGTCCCACGATTATCTCGAGAACGGTTTCGAATTTTCAAATTCTGTTTTCAGCAATCGATTACTGATCACCCAGGCATCTGAACCTCCTATTTTGAATTTTTTTTTCCGTTAGAAACCGCTACAAAGCTGATTGCTTCGCCACTTTGCTATGCTGTTAGCTTGCTAGGTTTATTTATGGAGTAAAAAGGCGACGACTGGAATTAGGGGCATGACTGGTATTAGGGGCTTCCACCCTAATTCGGTTAAAAGTATCCAAGTAGGTATTAATATACCTACCTTTTACTCTAAATTTTTTTAAAACTAAATTTAACTAAGAAAAACTAAACTGACCATTTATTTTTAACTCAAAACAGGACATGGGTTTATTTATACTCTAAAAACTATAACTTTATGCAATTAGTGTTCACTATAAAATTGTATTCGGTATAGACCGTAATTATTAAATGCAACATTTTTTTTAATTATTTGTCAGTGGATTAAATTTGCTTCAATAAAGTTGGTGATGATTTTAAATAAGAATAAAGTTCTGGGCAAGTTTTTTTTTTATTGTTACCTTTGTTAACAACATCGCCTTTAGAACTGGAACCGTAAGTGTTTTTTTCAGACGTCCACAATTTATTCAAAATAGAAAAATACTCTTTCACTGGAGCATTTGTACCAGGTAGACATAAAATATATTCGATTAAAAAAATTATGTTGAAGATTGTTGGCTTTGAATACTTCCATCCAACGAGTTGCGGGACAATTTTGTGTCCCGGAGCTTTATTTAGGGACAATGGGACAGATGACCGAGAAAAGGGACGGTCCCGTTCAAAAAGGGACGTATGGTCACTTTACCTATAACACGGCGACGGCCTCGTGGCGCAGTGGCTTAGCAATCAGTTGTTGCGCTGGGGGCCGCGGGTTCGAATCCCGCACGGAACAAATATTTGTAAGGCCTGCAAATAATTGTTCCGGGTCTGGATGTTTGTCCTTGTGCAATTTATGTTTGTAAACTGCCTCCACGACTCTCATTCTATACTACTCTCACTCTGCGAAACATCCTATTTATTTGCTTATTCTTTATTGCATCAAATATTTGTACAAAAGGCGAGCTATCTATCTATTTACCTATAGTGAGTAGGTATCTTTTAAAATCACAATTTTAAATGCTTCATTTTTAATACCTATATAATTAATTATAAAATTTCATAATTAGATAATATATGAGAATACATAATTCTAATATAATGCAACTAATATACCGAATAAAGAAATTAAAATACATTTATCGTTGTACGCTGTGTGTATTTCCATAAAATAGTTTATTGAATTTGAAAAAATACTACGTCCGTACAGTAGGTAGGTGGCGTCTTACATATTTCTTACGCGATCCTATATTGTAGCGAGTCGGCGCGGCACACCAAATGCTCAAGGTAGTTCGCATGGAGTAGCCCCTTAAATCTTATAGATGTTGTCGCAAGAGATACCGCTGATTTTGTAAATAAAATTAACAACTTGTTTGATTTATTAAATTCTAGTATCTACACTTCGATCTCATAATATAAAAATCGATGCGATAGTTCAACGCTAACATTTTTCAGGAACTTAAAATTAATAAGAAGTGATATGCAGAAAAACGTTACAAATAGTATGAACTTCGACGATTGTCGTATGTTTAATACACCATCGCCGCAACCTGCCGACGTTACTAAACCCCGGCACTTGAGCATCTTACAATTCTTTTGAAACACTAGATCAAAATATGCTGCTAGCAACCCTAAACTACTTACATGCATGACGCATTCTTCTTCAGACAACTTCCTACTATTTAAGACCATCGGCGGCTCCCCAACCCATAGTTGAGGCGTCAGAAAATGTTTCATTGTGATAACTGTCGTGACAGAGGTATCTACTGCCCTCATCACAACTGAAAGTCACCTTGAAGGGTCTCAGAAAATATCATGTTTTTATACAATCATCATGAAGTCACTAGTAAGACGGCTCCGTGACGCAGTGGCTTAGCAATGAGTTGTTGCGCTATGGGCCGCGGGTTCGAATCCCGCACGGAACGAGTATTTGTGTGGCCTACAAATAATTGTTCCGGGTCTGGATGTTTGTCCTCGTGCAATCTATGTTTGTAAACTGCCTCCACGATACAGGAGACAATGCTAGTGTGGGGGTAAGGTTTTTTTTTAAGAAGAAGTGAAGCTTTTTTGTATAAAGTATACAATATTCTATCAAAAGTATACAATAACTGACAGACTACGCGAGTTGATATATTTTACACCTTTTATAAATGTATTTTATTAGATTCAATATTGAACCCGAAAAATTTGTGATGCTAATGCACTTTCTTAAAATTGATTTTGAAAACAAGCAAAGTTAACAGTTTAAATGTTAATATTGTTTTTTTTTTACGCTCATTAACTTTTGATGTACGAGATACCAGTCATCCAAGTTTACGGTGCACATGCAACCGGCTGTCTTTAGTAACTTAGTTACGGGTTTCATTATTTTGGTAATTTATATAGTTATAAAAAACCGAAGTATTTTGGTAATTTATATAGTTATGAGAAAACCGTACCTTCGAAAATATTTAACATTTTTTTTTTTGGTAAATAAACGTTTTTAATATAAGATCGACGGCTAGTGTAAAGGTTGCCTGGCAGAGAATGCCGACAGGCATTAAGTCCGCCCATTGTTACCTTAGTTGTAAGGTAACAATTGGCGGATAATATGGCAAAATGGCTTAATAAATAAATAAATAATAATAAATAAAGTATTAATCACAGAGCTCTTTACAGTCTCTTTGTCCAAGCTTGATGTGGCTAGATGTTGCAGGCCGAATACTTAATTTTTGCGATAATTTTTTTGCAAGTACAGGTCTAGTCGAACCGTCTAGCCCAATGGGTTCCTTAGGATTGCCTTTAAGCTCCTTCGTATTAGCGGTTTCTCATTGGGCTAATCTAAAAAGGGTTTCTTTTTTTTTACAAACAGGCTAATTCAAAATATTATTACAGAAAACAAAGAAATAATTATGAATTCATTCTGCTTTATCAGATATTATTTGAAAAGAGTGTGTTCAGTTCCTTCGAAATGAACAAACCTTACTGTATCCTTCATTATCGGATATTATTTGAAAGGCGAGTGTTCAGTTCCTTCAAAATGAACGAACCTTACTGTAAGGGGGGACTATATGTGGACGGTATGTATTTATTTATTTATGTGTTAGGGTGAATACTACTAGGGACGTTATTTAAAGGAAAGGTGGTACACGTTAGAAAATATATATTCAACTATTTACATGAGCGGTAATAATAACATATTTTTTTTATATAGAATAAGGGTGACCAACGAGCACACAGTCCACCTGATGCTAAGTGTTTGCTGTGGCCCATAGACATCTGCATCTATCTTCGTTTGCGAATCAAAATGCAGATGCGTTGTCACCCGTGAGGATATATATACAAGAGGGGAAACTTCTAGGGAATCTTGATTATCTTGATTCTTCTTTCTTGAGTGCCGCTGTCAAATCGAATGAATCGGAGCCCAAAAGCCCCTTCTTATATTCCCGCGCCGGGTGTCTTGGCATGAGCGTGTGCTACACGGTGTATTGTATTGCGCGCTCATTGGTCGCCGACCTCACGTTAGGTCCGGGCGGTGTGCGGGGTGCGCGGGGCGTAACGCGGTATGAGGGTGCGACGGGGCGGCGGCTCCCTTCGCCGTCCGTAACATCCTCCCCCCGGCGTAATAAGCGAGCCTACTCTCTCGGGAGGACGGCGATCTTCCTCACCGGTCGTCGCAGTACTCCGCCTCTGGTTCAAACCTCTACGTTGCGCACCACGCCGTCGGGTCCGGGAAACGTTCTCGTCAGTATTCGCCTCGGCCACACGTTCCGCGGCAGAATACTTTCTACAATCATGACAAGGTCGTCTTCTTTCACTTCTTGTCATTCTTGGCATCCCGAGATGCTCCGCGTCGGAAAGTATTCCCGCACCCAGCGCCTCCAATATTCGTCGGCGAGCCCCTGCGCCGCTCTCCATGCCCGACGATCGGTGGGTAAGCACGTCGCGGTGACAGGTAGACTCGACAGTCCCACCATGATGAAATGGTTTGGAGTTAAAGCTTCCTGGTCGTTGACGTCGACCGGTACATGGGTCAACGGTCGAGAGTTGACGGTGTTATCCGCTTCTGTCAACAAGCGTCTAACGTCTCTTCTCTGGGGCTCTTCTGGTGAAGAGTGGCTCCCAACGCTGCCTTGGCCGAACGCACGAGCCGCCCCCATGCGCCTCCCTGGTTGGGCGCACCCGGAGCGATGAATTTCCACTCCGTGCGTCCAGTCATCGCGAAGTCTTTCAGTAGCGGCGCCCACTCTTCCATTGTCCGTCGTAACTCTGGGTCGGCTCCATGAAAATTTGTCCCATTGTCTGAGTATATATCCGTGGCCACCCGCGCCTAGCCGCCATGCGCCGCAATGCCGATATCGCCGAGTCTGTCGTTAGGGTGTAAACTAGTTCTAAATGAACCGCGCGCGTCGTTAGACATGTAAACAATGCTATCCACCGCTTTTTGTGCCGTCGTTCTACCGTTACCGACAAAGGCCCGAAATAATCTATCCCGGTCGGTAACGGTCGCGCAAACGCCCCTAACCGTTCGGGTGGTAAGTCGCCTATAACTGCCGGCCGTGGTGTTGCCTTGCGTACCCTACATCGCAGACATCTCCGTTCCACTTCTCGCATAGTCTGTCGTAGTCGGAGGATATGATATCTTGTACGTAAGTCGTTGACCAGCCTCTCCATATTGGCGTGGCTTGCTTCTTGATACGCCTTTTCTACCAACAGCTTTAGATATTGGTGGCGTTCATTCAGGATTATTGGTCGCTTCATCCGGTCGTCCACGTCGGCTGCGTTGATCCTTCCCCTTGCTCGTAATACTCCATCCTCGATTATGGGGTCGAGCTTCCTCAAAGCGCTGCCGGTGACCAGATTCTTCCTCTGCTGAAGTCGGCTGATGTCTTCAGCGAAGCTGTCTAGCTGACTGCGTTCCACCCACATCCGCTCTGCCCTTTGGATGTGCTGTAGCGTTAACTCTCGAGCCCCTCCTCGTTATGGCATCAATAAACCGCAGTACTCGTGCTGTGGGATTAATCTCTCGTATGAAGAGAAGCGTTCTATCTCTGGCAGGTGTGGGGCGTCCAAGGTCTAGATGTGATGCACCACAATTTCTTCTAACTCTTCATCTTCTTCTGCCTTCTCTTCTTTCCGCTGTGGCCATTTGCTTTCGTCTTTGTAGAGAAATTACGGTCTGATGAACCATTGGTCGCCTTCTCCCTTGCTCACGAAGTTCATGCGCGTCGCCTGATCTGCTATGTTTTGTGCAGTCGGATCCATATCCATTGATCGGGTGATGTTTTCTCGGCTATCTCCCCGAGTCGATGAGCTACGTATGGAGTGTAACGCGCCGTATCGTTCTGTACCCATTGGAGCGCCGTAGTAGAGTCCGTCCAATATATGACCCTATCTGCTCTCACTCTGTGTTCGTCCTGTATGAATTCCGCGAGTCGCGCGCCTATTAAATTCGCCTGCAACTCTAGTCGCGGTATGCTTTGCGTCTTAATCGGGGCGACTTTCGCCTTGGCCGCTACCAACGTAACCCTAACCGTATCGTCGCGATATCGTATACGCCAATATGCCGAGGATACGTATGCGCGTTCACTTGCGTCGTTGAAGATGTGAAGCTGACGTTCTACCACTCCCCCCGTAGGAGCATAGTATCTCGGAAGTCGCAGTTGTGACACCTCCTCGACGACTCGCAGCCATCTCTGGAACTCGTCCGCTGCATCCTCGGGTTCATACGCCACAAGTCATAAACAATATACCGGGTAGGTTCCGTAACAAGTCGGGGCCGTCGAGCAGGTAATCGTTCAAGGATTTGCCTGATGCGCGAGCTGCTGCGTCGAATACTACTCGCATCTTCCCGAGCTTGTTCGGGTTCCTAACGGCGAAGTGTGGCAGGTACCAACTCTTGGGATCTTCCTTCTCTGTCCCGTCGGCTTCACTAGCGTAGCCCTTCTCTACGAGGTTATTCATTTGCGTCGTGTAGTTCGCATTTCTTAACTGGAGCAGCTGATGTAACAATACTGGAAACAGAACACGACGCGCGAACGAAATAGAACTTAACAGAAAAACTAATGGCTAATATCTGGAAGTGCTGGAAATCAGAATACCTTACACAACTTATCGTTCGAAACAAATGGAAGCAGTCGACATCTAACATTCAAGTTGGTCAATTGGTGACAATTCAAGAGGATAACTTACCTGCCGGAAAATCGTTGACAGGTCGAGTTACAGATTTACACCCAGGAAAAGATGGTTTCGTTCGAGTTGTCTCCTTGAAAACAAAAAACGGAATTTTAAAATGGCCAATTACCAAATTATCCATACTGCCACTACGAGGAAACCAGGAACCTGAAATCAGAAAAAACAAGATAACAGCTAAATCAAGTCTGATATCAATTTGTACTGCATTGCTATTTTTCTTGAGTATAATCGTACCTACGCATGGGACTTATACTATTCAGTAACTTAATCAATCTTTGTATTTCGACGCTATTTCCAACATCCAACTTATTCGAGACGACTGGAAGCTAATAATTTACTACAACATAGAACCATTTTGGGAAGGCTCCGAAGTACTTGACAAATATCAAAAACGTCTATTATCGAAGCGGAATACAACATGATGAAAAGAATGGAAGAAGTTATGAGAAAACAACACAAGATTATCAACAAACAGATTAGTGCTTTAGAAAGCAACATAAACTAAGCAAAAACAGAATTAGAAAAACTTCATAACATTAACCAATTTTTGGCTCTGTCTGTCATAGTGAACAATTTACTGCTGAATTTGAAGAGCATACAAAACATGATGACAGACGCTATCACTGATACATATCATGGAAGGTTCGATGTTCATCTCATAAGCCCTACTCAGTTGAGAAATGAACTGAACACAATATCTGGACAAATACCTAAAGATTTGACTCTACCTATATCAAACATACAATCAGATTTTCAAAAAATGTATGATTTTCTTCAAGTGAAAACAAAGTTGACTGATAAGTTGATTTTTGAAATCAGATTACCATTGGTCAGCCGAGATAATTACAACCTATACAGAGTTATACCGATTCCTCATAAACGGACAAACAATTTTGTAAACATTAAACCGATTGCAGATCACATTGCAATTAATTTAGAAAAGGATATTTACATTCCAATGACATCTATCGATTTACAAGAGTGTATTATGTACCAATTTTCTGCACATTTATGCCACCTCAAACATCCCATATACCAAAGTAATTCAACTGAAGATCTATGCTTGAAGAATAATTACACAAATCGGTGCCAAATAAACATCGCCGAGTACTGTAACATGTTTATTAAAATACAACGTAAGTTTTTTTGCGGTGATCACGTTACCGTAGAACGGCTGAGAGACGCCGGGGTCATCGCGGTGGAACCCGGTTGCTCAATCAAAAGTGAAGAATTATCAATCTATACTCACAAAATATTTACGAGTGAATTGAAAACCGGACCCGAAATTTATGCTCCTGCAATCGCTGCTATTAACCAAATTATCAAGCTCTCTATCCCAGAAACAGGAGAGTTGGAAAAAGACGCTGACAGTTTCCAAGCCAACCTAACCACCTTGAACGAAAACATCAAAAACCTGAAGTCCCAAAATGTGATCGCTTAAAACATAACATTCCATGACATACATCATTACGCCGCGATTTATCGTGGTGGGAGTGACTTTGTAAGCAGCTATATGTCTTGCCTGCAAACGATTACGACAAAGAAGAAACACGGTTATCACTTCAAGTAAACCCACTTCACTTAAAAGTGGTAGAGCCATGCTGCAGCTATATTTCAAGTATAGTTGTAGCACGAATGGGTCGGCTCGACCGGGGAAGGACCACGCTCCGAACCGGACGACCCTTTTTACTGGAAAAGAGACATTCCATCTTAGTCCTCACGGGTGACAACGCATCTGCATTTTGATTCGCAAACGAGGATAGATGTAGATGTCTATGGTCCACAGGAACCATTTACCATCACGTGGACTATGTTCGTTTGTCACCCTATCCTATAAAAAAATAATTAAAGCAAATTATAAGATACAATACATATTTTTATCATAATTTGCTTTAATCATTTAATCGATTTCTTATAATTTATTCATCCAAGTTTTTGAATCTTCATCATAATTTCAGCCCCACACAAGTCCACTACAGAACATCCTCCTCCATAGACTGCCGCAAAGCATGGTCCTGAACCACCTTCCTTGTTATGACTTTTTCATTTATGTGCTTAAGATATAATTAAATTAGTATTACTAAGTTGTTGTTAATTATATTTATTGTTTGTTTTTGTCTTTCTCAAAAAATAATTAAATATTGTACGGTGCTCTTAACATATTATATCAAATGTCTTATAGAAAAGCAAGTACATTTTGGCTAAACTTTAGAATCCAATACCAATTTTAAAATAGAGAAATTTATTAACTATAAAATAAGTTATGTTCTAACTAATGTTTTTTTTACAGCTTATGACAGGCTGAAATTAGGTACCTCTTGGTAGAGCTGTGTTAGGTATTTTTGTTATGTACGTTAAACCAAATAACAGCCGGGCAGCTGACATTATGCACTCCATACATTTCGTATATCTAATTACAGCCTCATTAATTTCCACTAAAAGAAAATAAAACATGTGTATATTGAAACAAAAATAGCTTCATTACTATGTCTATAGTCACATTCATACAAATCAAAAAGCTTAAGATGAGCTAATGTGTGTGATGGACCATAACTTAAAATTAGAAAAATGAGCGTTTTCCGTTGCGTGCGTGTTTTGATTTTTAATTTAACACTTACATAGATTTATAACTGAGTCTTTTACTTACTTATTTATCGTCACGCACAATCCCTGACGGGGTAGCCAGAGAGAACAGATCGCCAAGTGTCACGATCCTTACATACCTCTTTCGCTTCTTTCAGATTCATTATCTTCTTCATACATGCACGTCTAGGTATCCGAGTACTCTTGACCCTCCCCTCTTCGAGCAGTTTGCTCACATGGTCTTCGAAAGTTAGTCTCGGTCTACCTCGACACCTTTTAATATTAACTTTCGCGCTATATATTTTCTTCACCATTCGGTCTTCACTCATTCTCTCAACGTGCCCAAACCATCGAAGCACGCCCTTATCAATTTTTGTGATAAGGTAATCTTTCAAACCTGCCATATTGCGAATCTCTTCGTTTCGCTTTCGGTCGGCCATGGTGACGCCGCACATTTTACGAAGAGATCGCATCTCCACTGCATTCAACTTGCTTTTATGCTTCTTCTGGCATACCCAGGTTTCGCTGCCATATAACAAAGTCGGTACCAACACTGCGTTATGTATTGCAAGGCGTGCACTCTTCACTACGCCTTGCCTTTTGACTAACGCAGTCAGGGCACCATTGACTTTGTTCGCGGCAGCGACACGCCTGTCCACATCTAAGTCACATCTTCCATCCCGACTAAAAGCACTCCCCAAGTATACAATTTCATTTACCTGTTCTAGACATTCCTGATTTACCCATATTTCACACTTCGTTCTCTCTTCGTCCCTTAGTTTTATTAGCATTCAAGCGGAGACCTTTAATTTCACATTCCTCTTTCATACACGTGACTAAGGCCTGCAGTTCTGCCTCTGATGGTGCAATAAGCACTGCATCATCAGCATACAGCAGACAATTTACTTTAATGTCACCCAATTTCACACCCAAACAGCAATCTTTCAGCTTCTGTAAACAGCTGTCGAGATACAGTATGAACAGCCAGGAAGACATGACACAACCCTGTTTTACGCCCGTTTGGACGCTAAACATGGGTGACAGGTCATGCCCTACCCGCACACAGGCTTTACAGTCACAGTAAAGTGACTGCACAGCCCTTAGCAATCGACCATCCACACCATACCCCGGCAACAGTTCCCACATTTTCTTCCTTACAACCTTATCAAATGCTTTCTCAAGATCCACAAAAGCACAGAAAATCCTCTGGTTAGCAGCCAGAAGCTTTTCCGTGATCATGCGGAGAGAAAACATTTGATCCGTGCATCCTCTTCCAGGTCTAAATCCGCATTGTGCCTCCCATAGAAATCTTTCCGATTTCTCTTGCATCCTACGTGTCAAAACCTTCGAGTAAACTTTACTTGCTAAACTGGTCAAGCTGATCGCCCGATAGCACCCGAAGTCAAAATGTGAACCTTTACCTTTATATTTTTTTATTTTTTTTTACAGTGGTAGAGCCACGCGGCAGCTTTTGCTGTCGCACGGATGGGCCGGCTCGAACCGGGGTGGTACCACGACCTCACAGAATACCAGCGTGAAGTAGAGGTTTACCTCTGCGTTTCGCTTGGTGAGTGCAGGTGGCCGGAGGCCCTTTTTACTGGAAATGAGGCATTCCATCTTAGTCCTCACGGGTGACAACGCATCTGCATTTTGATTCGCAAACGAGGATAGATGTAGATGTCTATGGGCCGCAGCAACCACTTACCATCAGGTGGACTATGTGCTCGTTTGTCACACTTATCCTATAAAAAAAAAAATATAAAGGCACAATGACTGCGGATCGCCAATCATCCGGGACATCCCCCATCCGCCAGCACAAATTGCACAGCAGATGAAAGCCAAAATGTCAAAATTACAGTTTTTTACTAAATGCGTATGAAAGTAAATACGGTACTTATAACTAAAATACAATTTTTTAAATTTTTGTCTGTCTGTCTGTCTGTTTGTTCCGGCTAATCTCCGAAACGGCTGAACCGATTTTGACGGGACTTTCGCTGGTAAATAGCCAATTTCATGAGGAGTAACTTAGGCTACTTTTATTTTAGAAAAAGAATTAAGGTTCCGCGCAAAAACATAAAAGCCCTAACACGCGGGCGAAGTCGCGGGGAACAGCTAGTCGAAAATAAAAGATTTATCACATACTACTACTATACTATACTGGCCAATTGTCAGGATAGAAAGGAACAATAAAAAAAACTGGTACCAAAACTATCGGTTCATATCGGACAACGTTTGCAGTAATAGATAAAATTTATCCATGGTTATGTTCTGATGAGAACACCTTAAATTATACCACACTAAAGCACAATATCCAATATATTATACACGCTTTTTCAGATTTAATGCGGAATCTACAAAGGGAACCCGCTAAAAATGGATGAGGACGCATTACACCCTTTAGAAGGTAGGAAATTTATTTCTTTTTACGAACTTAAATTTACAATGAATGATAGATAAAATATTAGGCAGGTACATTGTAAGTGGCGCCGAAATCATGTTCAACTTCTTGACACCCTTTTTGTATGCTTTACTTCTTGACATGCTTTCTAATTCAATAAATTTATATATATATATATATATATATATTGTGAGTGCGTCTTCCTATTCGTACAATAACACTAGGACATGTGAGGTGAGGTCTCACAGTGCGCCTGAACCCACAGGGTACATAAACTAAATCACAAACAACACATCACCGACTGTTAGGATGGCTCGCCTAGGGTCCTTTTTTTTAAAAAAATACAGTTTTTAGTACTGCAAAACTAATAGTAGTTTAATTACACATAGTAATTTTATAAGTTAGAAGAAAGTTGTGTACCAAACAAAGGCTAACTCTGAAGTTTGACTGCTTAAATTATATGAAAAATCACATTTAATATTTACTTTACGTAATGTTTACAAAAGCAGTTACTCATACATCGCATCGGTTCATAACATCTCCGCCCTTAAGACGGAGGTTTATCTTTTAAGGTTAACTTAACTAAACTTATATATTCAATAAAGTCCAGATTCTAAGTTAATATGTATCATATTAGAATACTCGAATACAGTATAATAATTCAATTAAAGTGATTTTGACACATACAATTATAATAGCTAATACTTTATTTTTAATTGACAATCGTATTCAATTATAAAGGAATATATATAAAAAAAAAACTGAAAAATAAATTAGTAAATTTTTATCGTTACATAATAAAGTAAAGCAATAATACTTATTAATCAATCAATAACTATGGAACATGTTTAAAAATATAAAAATAATCTTTGAAATAAGTTTTAATCGTTAATAATTGTTTATATTCCGGCACAGAACAATTAATAGTACTACGTAATTCCGGTTAGAAGAAACTCTGAACCTTGTCCTTGCATTTATTAATCTCTATTTACTCCTAATCGATTTCTTGTCGCTTGTCGCCACTTGACGCATTCATTTGATTCATCTGAAATATCCGTTAGTTCAGTAGAAGTGTTAACGTTAGTGACATTTTTTATAATAACACTGATTATATATTTAGATGCAACAGGATATACTTTTACAACAATTTGAAAAGTATTTATTATATATCTTAAATAGTATATAACTATGAATACTGGCATTTCCAATATAAGTACCTAAGCGTTGAATAATAATGTCTGTATTTAACAATATTGAACCGAATCTCGGCTTCATGAATTTGATTCTTTAAACTATCCAATCTGGGGGCACGGCAGTGCCCCCGCCAAGTCGAGCAAAAAAGCGGCACGACCGTACCATCCTTTTCTCGAAGCAGTTCAGACCATTTCCGAAACCCTATAACTTCATTATGGATAAAACTAGAAACCTGAATTTTTACTAGCCAAGTAGGCATTGTATAAACTCGGTATATTTCAAATATCATTAAATTTGAACCAGTAGTTTAAGAATTATAACTAGTTAAAGTTTCTTAATTTTGTCACTCACTGACTAACCGATCATCAAAACTCTAAGGCACTTCTAGCAGACATAGAAACTTCAAATTTGGAATACAATTATTGTTTAATATATTAATTAAGGAAAAATTAAAATATTTTACAATTTCGGTCCAGTTTTCGAGATACACCAACTGCATAAATAACTTTGTAATCCCATATAAACATATAGTATTACAAAGTTACATTTGCAGTGAATGAATCTGTACCTATATTCATGTATAATGGAATAATAGTTGTAAATAGCTACCTAGATATGACTATCTACAAAAAGAAATGAGTTGCCATCAAAAACATAACTTGTAAAAAAGCCAAGTCTCGCAACTCAGTCCTACCGTAAAAAGTTGTGAGATCCATGTAATACCAAGTCGGTTAATTTATTCAGTCCATAGATGGATACATAGATTGACTTGGCAATCGCACTAAACAATCTAATTCAATATAAAATGTATTACTTGTGAGATATATTGTGTTTTCATGCGATTGCCATGTCAATCTATGTATCAATCTATGGACTGAATAAATTAACCGACTTGGTATTACATGGATCTCACAACTTTTTACGGTAGAAGAACTGAGTTGCGAGACTTGGCTTTTTTACAAGTTATGTTTTTGATGGCATTTATATGACGCTAATTGTTAATGATTCCAAATCAATTTCTGTTAGCGCTGTTGGGGTTAGAATATTGGAACTGTGGTTAATAAATTGTATTTGCAACAATCATCTTCACCAATGTTAACATTAATTGATATTTGCCTAGCAATGTTTGGTAATATGCAACGTAATCATTATTTAAAGATAATAGCCCAGTGCCTTGTAAAGTATAACCCAAAATCTTGTTATCATGTGTACATTTAATAGTCAATTTATTTGGCTTAGACTGAACATAAATAAATCTTCCATCACTAAGCTTTTGCCAAAAATTAACATTGCCATAATATATTATTTTCGAATCGCATATCTCTGGAAGTGACAAATTAACTTCAGTCAAAGAGTAAAGTGCCACAAGTCGGATTATTAAATGTAGACAGAACAGAAGGCGACAAACATATCATATGCTTATTATTAATATTTTAACATTCACTTAAGCTAAGGAATTTAATCTACCATCAGCCTTTTAGTGCCAATTTCAAATTAAAAAATTCCTGCTATTTTAATTAGGGCACAATATTTTAAAACATTTGTTTTAATCGATAGTTTATTTATGGACAAATGTAGGGAACATTTATTTACAATCATATTATTTCAAGAACCACTTTAAAAACGAGGATAAGCAAAAAAAGGCTTATGGTTCAAATTCTAGCCACCCTGAACCGAATGTCATGTTTTTGTGTCCCTAATGTCAGCGTAGCATAGGAACATAGCATAACAACTTTTAATTTTGAATCTGCATGTCTCAAGCATGAAATATGTACCAAGACAGACGCCAACATTATTTTATTTTAATGTTTTTTTTAAAGCAGTTTAATAAATTAAAGCAAATTATGATAAAATATTATGTAGTACATCGATTTCTAATAATTTAATCATCCAAGTTTTCAAATCATCATCGTCGTTACAACCTTACACAAGTTCACTACTGAACATCCTCCTCCAGTGTTTGTTTGTATATACTATATTTATTGCTTGTTTTTTCTTCTTTCTCAAAAAATAATTGAATACATAAGGTGTTCTTAACCCTCTACGACTGACGTGGCTCAATTTTTACAATTGTACTGACGTGGTATACGAGACGCCATTACAAAAGCAAATATTTTTATAGAATTACATTATGCAAGGATTTTATTTATATCTATCAGATTGTTAGCCTAAGGGTGCGTACATATTAAGTAACATGTTATGTAACTTTTGTTTTATAACACATAATATTACATTGTTTTTCAACATTACAACATATAAAAATACTGTACACATTAGAATAACAATGCATTATAAAAATGTTATATGACATCGCCGATTGTCGTTCTGCAGTGCTATTCACAATGTCGACACAAGAGGACGTTTTGCTAGCTGCTGCAGCAACTCTTGTACTTTTAAATAACAAAAGAAAAAAACATAGATACTGGGTTCGTCCATTTTCAAAAATCATCATCATCATCATCATTACAGCCCTTCACAAGTCCACTGCTGAACATAGGCCTCCCCCAAAGAATGCCACAAAGCACGGTCCTGAGCCACCTGCATCCATCGACTTCCTGCATATCTTACCAGGTCGTCACTCCATCTAGTGGGGGGACGCCCTACACTTCGCTTGCCGGTACGAGGCTGCCACTCGAGAACCTTTCTTCCCCATCGGTTGTCGGTTCTTCGAGCTATATGGCCGGCCCATTGCCACTTCAGCTTACTAATCCGTTGGGCTATGTCGGTCACTCTGGTTCTACTGCGGATATCCTCATTTCTGAGTTTATCACGCAGAGAAACTCCGAGCATAGCCCTCTCCATAGCTCGCTGAGCGACCTTGAGCTTCCTCATACGGCCAGCAGTGAAGGACCACGTCTCAGTTCCGTAAGTCATCACTGGCAACACGCACTGGTTGTACAATTTCGTTTTAAGGTTTTGAGGTATGTCTGACGAGAAGATGTGTCGTAGATTCCCGAACGCTGCCCAGCCGAGTTGAATCCGTCGATTGACCTCTCGGTCGAAGTTGGACTTACCTAGTCGGACTATTTGTCCCAGGTAAACATACTCGTCAACAACTTCGAGCTTAGTGTTCCCAACAACTACCGGCATAGGTGTGACATGGACATTAAACATGATCTTTGTTTTGTCCATGTTCATCTTAAGACCTATCCGTTGGGAAACACTATTGAGGTCATTGACCATAGTGCTTAGGTAGGATTTTCAAAAATAAACTGTGTTTATTGACTTTACACAAATCAGTCTATGAATCTCTACTTAAATATTAATGTCATAGAAAAAATTACAACATCAACTTTTTTTAAATTTCACATTAGATATTTTAAAAATTAACAAGTACACTAATGAGTTAAGAGAAAATGAGATACATTTATTGGTTGACTTCAAAATTAGACATTTTAACGGAGCACTTGCTTGGAGCACTGAAGGCAAATTGGCTATGAACAAGGTGGTATTTTTGCTTTATTTTTTTTTCAGAGTGCCCAGGTAAGTCAGTCCTCTTTTCAGCAATATTTCGACTAGTGGTATCGAGCTGAACCAGTTGTCAGCAGTAATATTTCGGTTCGATTTTTTGACCACTTTCACAAGTTTTAAAACTGACTGAGTGGGTACTGCCATTTCTTTTTCCTTGTTCGGTTAAGCTTTTACCATCGGAATTCTTACCATGACATATATAAGCATTGTAAGTATAGTATGTTTGAGCATCTACTAATAATAAAATTTTGATACCTTGTTTTACTGGTTTCTGGGGCATATAAATGATAAACTTGCAACGACCTCTAAATGGCAGTAACATTTCATCGATGCAGAGGTATGGTCCAGGAGTATATTGAGACTGACTGTTTGATATGAACTTATCAAACATATCGAATATTGGAGCAAGTTTATCATCTTTTAGACGTTCCTCTCTAGTAGTCGAGTCATCAAATCTAAGGCAGGTGATCAAACATGAAAAACGCCATTTGGACATCACGCAGCGGAATATTTCACGGCCTGTGCCATCGGTGGCAAATATTGTATGGAGATCTGCATCGTTACATTTGAAAACTGATGAATAGTACATCAAATCAATGAATGCTTTTATCTTGTTTACATTTGTATCACTAAGTTCGGCCTTAGTAGTATTTTTAAACTTAGTATGGTAGGAACTGAGTTTCTGGTTAGTAAATCGCACCAGAGATTCTAACATTGTGGGGTCAATCAGCTTAGAACAAAGTTCCGAGTAACCTTTAAATTTAGTTGTTGTAGTACGGCCTAGTAATCGGATTATATTATGAGCTGCAATACGTGATGTCCTAGGACGCTCTTGTTTACTCCAAATGAAACCATTTTTACCTGTGAAGGGGTCTTCTGACTCGTCTGAAAATCGTTGGCGTTCAACCACAGTGGCAGGATCTTGTCGTGCTTCTACGTTTGACTCTGGATCTTCATCACATGAAATAAAGTCTTCTTGAAGGTGTTGGGTTTCCGGCTCGAAAATCGGATCTTCATCTTCAACGTCAACATTACTAAACTCATGGTCACTTTCCTCTTCCAGACACTATTATTTGATTTTCGTAACCCACAAAAGTTCTAGCCGACGTTCTCTTACGAGTAGAAGAAGCATCTGGCCTAGGGTTTTTACTTGAGTCAGCCATCTAAAAAATAAGTTTATCCTGTAAATTACGTATAATTAGCTTCCGCGACTTCACCCGCGTGGACTATAGATACTATTTCGCGATAAAACCTATGACTCAGTGATAATATAGCATTCTAGTAGTGAAATAATGTTTTAAATCGTCCCAGTACTTTTTGAGTTTATCCATTTCAAATAAAAATACAAATTTAGCTCCTTTATAATATTAGTGTAAAAATAAATTACGTAAATAAAATAAAATTGTAAAATAGCCCAAAATAATAAAAAAATAACTTATCGTAAGATAAACTAAACTTGGTAACTGATGTGGTTGTTTAGGAGACACTATGGAAATATAACCATTTTACTTTTTTTTTTATAAATTAGGGGGCAAACGAGCATGCGGCTCACCCGATGGCAAGTGACTACCGCCGCCCATGAACAACCGCAACACCAGGGGAATTGCAGATGCGTTGCCGGCCTTTTAGAAAGGTGTAAGCTCTTTTCTTGAAGGTTCCTAAGTCGTATCTGTCCGGAAAATTCGCTGGTGGTAATTGATTCCACAAGGAAGTTGTGCGAGGGAGAAAACTTCTTCTAAATCGCACAGTGGTGGACAGCCAATCATCCAGATGGTTTGGATGGTAACGCGAGTTTTATCGCGATGTGCGATGGTGAAATTGAGCGGCTGGAATTAGTCCGAACAATTCCTCAGAGCACTCCCCGTGATAGATGCGATAAAATACGCAAAGAAATGCAACATCTTTACGCAGTGCCAGTGTATCGAGCCGATCAGAAAGAACTCGGTCGTCGACGATTCAAACCGCTCTGCGCTGGATGCGGTCAAGTGGAAGGATCTGGCACTGGGGTGCCCCGGCCGAGAGATGAGAATAGTATTCCATGTGGGGCCGAACTTGCGCTTTGTAAAGTTGCAAGCGATGTGCCGGCATGAAATGCTGTCTCGCTCTGCTGAGCACGCCAAGCTTTTTAGAGGCCAATTTGGCCTTTCCTTCCAAGTGACCACGAAATTGCACACTATTCGATATGTCGACGCCAAGGATTCCGATACTGGCTGAGGCAGCAAGGGGAGTAGAGGTAGTATAGTACACATACCTTAACACTGATGTGGTAGTCTCGTGGACACCTTCCTCCCAATAAGCACACTTGCGCTCGCTTCCGCGGCCTTCCGCACACTGACCGAAGCGCGAGCTTACTACGGCAAGGTACTAAGAGTGGCGACGCTCAAATTTGAAAATTAACGGTAATAAACCGAATTTTATATTTTGCCGGTGTCTGTTGTTGGGCTACCACGTCAGTCGCAGAGGGTCAATGTACACCGAATATCAAATAGAAAAGCTAGTATATATTTAAAATTTCCAATCGGTTTATAATATCCTTGCAATCCATAGTATTGATCGCGGTATTCTGAGGGTTCTCATAAAAGCTAGTGTAATGTAATTAATGTACGTACACAAAAAATAAAAGTAATTTTACAAAAATAAGTGATATTCATTATGTAAATACTAAATACTAAGAACAGACACAAGTTAGTAGTACCAGTTACTCAACTCTGGACTCACTGTACTCAACACCGAGTCAGTAGTTCATTCTCGGAGCGATGTAGGTATATGCTTTTAAACAAAATCCCAGAAAACATACAAAATTTGACCTGTTCAGAGTTAAAAAAAAACTTTATTAAACTTTTATAAAACGTTTATATAAAAGGGTTAATATAATATTAAGGAATTTCTGGATGATAATAACACCTGTACTGTAGTGGCGGTTAAGAATATCCACTACCCCATGTCTTCCCGTGGGTGTCGTAAATGGCGACAAAGGGAAACAGGCAGGAGATGGGCAGCAGCATCTTCCTGATAACAGCAAAATTACAATAAAAAAACTGCGGTTGCCAACCCGCTCGCCAAGCGTGGCAACTATGGCAATTACCCCTCCTATGTTGAGAGTTACAAAGAGACGGCCCCCAGTCCCCGGCGGCTCCGCTATTCCTGGCTACGGTTTGGCGACCATGGTAACGGCGGGGCAGGGGGTGCTAAGAATCTCCTGTGAAGGTTCGGTTGCCACCTAAAACGACTCGACCTGGCAACAAAACACAACACAACGCACGCACCCTGAGGACTGACGAGAAGATCGTGGGTTGGAAGAAGAGATAGACAAGTTACGCTGGCATATTATAAGATTATCCGAGGTCCGAAGAGAGGGGGAGGACACGGTAACCCTCGAATCCGGCAACTTGCTCTATGACCGGGAGGGCGACCATCTGTCCCATGGTGTTGTCGGATTTATCGTCCACAAGTCTCGTTAACAACGTTTGATTGAGTGTGTTGAGGAGGGTTGCGTACCTTATACTCAGAATCACCAAACGGTATTCGCTGAAGGTCATACAGGTTTACGCACATACCTCTGCACACCCCGATGAGGAGGTGGAAGAAATGTATGAGGATATCTCTAGAGCCATACATTTCTCCAAAACCCAATATACGGTGCTAATGGGAGACTTCAATGCAAAACTAGGCACAAGAGAGAACGGTGAGCTGAAAGTAGGAAAATTTGGAATAGGGCAACGGAACCCAAGGGGCCAGCAGCTGGCCGACTTCATGGAGAAAGAGGGACTCTTTATGATGAACTCTTTCTCCCAGAAGCGGCCCCACAGAAAGTGGACCTGGTCGAGCCCCGACGGTTCAACAAAAAATGAGATTGACTTCATTATGATGACCAGACGACAACTGTTCAGTGGTGTCTCCGTGATCGCGAGGGTGAAAACCGGCAGCGATCACCGAATGGTTAGAGGCACACTGAACCTAAACTTTAAGTTTGAGAGGTCTCGTCTAATGAAGTCAACGCTCCGTCCCCCTCTTGCTCTGTTCCAAAGTCCCGAAACCTTTCAGCTCGAGTTACAAAACTGTTTACAGTGCCTAGAAGACTGCAATGAAGTGGACGACAAGAATGACATGCTCGTGGAAACTGTCCTGCGGTCGGAGCTAAGTTCTGCAAGACCCGCCGCAGAAGAACACAAAACTCTCCGGTCACACTCTTAATCTCATGGCTGTTAGACGGAAGATGAAGCTACATTCTTCAACAGATTTGACAGCAATTGCAATTGAACAGCCAGATCTCTAAATGCATGCGGCGGGACTTACGCAACTTCAATACAGCTTGTATTGAAGAAGCGATCGAGCGGAACCGAGGCTCCAAAGTCTTTGCCAGAGATCTGTCTGCCAGAAACAGCCAACTGTCAAAGCTGAAGACCGAGTGTGGCAGCATCGTTTCCGGGACACCTGAGATTTTGAGTGAGATTGATTGTTCTATGGGCAGCTGTACACGTCATCGTTGGAGCCACACGCAAGTGTGAGTAACGATCCAAGAGCGAGTCTTATCCGACACTATTCCGAAGATATCCCGGATGTCAGTCTGAGCGAGATTAGAATGGTTCTCCAGCATCTTAAAAACGGTAAGGCCCCAGGCGAGGATGGAATTACAGCGGAGCTTCTGAAAGCGGGTGGAAAACCGGTACTTGAAGTCCTTCAGAAGCTCTTTAATTCCGTCCTCCATGGTGGCATTACACCGGAGGCGTGGAGCAGTAGTGCGGTGGTCTTGTTCTTCAAGAAAGGTGACAACACTCTCTTGAAGAACTACAGACCGATTTTCCTTCTGAACCGCGTCTACGTGCTGTTTTCGAGAGTCATTACGAATCGTCTCGCACGCAGACTTGACGACTTCCAGCCTCCCGAACAAGCCGGTTTCCGAAAAGGCTTTAGTACCATGGACCACATACATACCCTTCGGCAAATTGTACAGAAAACAGACGAGTAAAATCTGCCACTTTGCATTGCGTATGTGGACTATGAGAAAGCCTTTGATTCCATCGAACAGAATCAGAGTACGAAACCTATCCAAATGCAGAGAGGTGTAAGACAGGGTGACGTTATATCTCCGAAACTCTTCACCGCTGCATTGGAAGACGTTTTCAAGCTTCTGGACTGGAAAGGATACGGTATCAATATCAATGGCGAGTACATCACTCACCTTTGATTTGCCGACGATATGGTCCTTATGGCAGAATCGCTGGAGGACCTAAGCACTATGCTCAATGACCTCATTAGTGTCTCCCAGCGGATAGGTCTTAAGATGAACATTGACAAAACAAAGATAATGTTTAATGTCCACGTCACACCTATGCCGGTAGTTGTTGGGAGCACTAAAGCTCGAAGTTGTTGACGAGTATGTTTACCTGGGACAAATAGTCCGACTAGGTAAGTCCAACTTTGACCGAGAGGTTAATCGACGGATTCAATTCTGCTGGGCAGCGTTCGGGAAACTACGACACATCTTCTCGTTAGACATACCTCAAAACCTTAAAACGAGATTGTACAACCAGTGCGTGTTGCCAGTGATGACTTACGGATCTGAGACGTGGTCCTTCACTGCTGGCCTTATGAGGAAGCTCAAGGTCGCTCAGCGAGCTATGGAGAGGGCTATGCTCGGGGTTTCTCTGCGTGATAATTTTAGAAATGAGGATATCCGCAGTAGAACCAGAGTAACCGACATAGCCCAACGGATTAGTAAGCTGAAGTGGCAGTGGGCCGGCCATATAGCTGGAATAACCGATAACCGATGGGGAAGAAAGGTTCTCGAGTAGCAGCCTCGTACCGGTAGGCGAAGTTTAGGGCGACTCCCCACGAGATGGAGTGACGACCTGGTAAGATATGTAGGAAGGCGATGGATGCAGGTGTCTCAAGACCGTGCTTTGTGGCATTCATTGGGGGAGACCTATGTTCAGCAGTGGACTTATGAAAGGCTGTAATGATGATGATGATGATGAATAACACCTGGGAATGAGGTATGATTGTAAGCTGTTATTTAGATAATTAAAAATTAAAATTGAAAAAAAAACTACTTCAATATAAATTATTAAGAATAACTCAAAAACTATTGATCAGACTTTGAACTACATTTATATGCGACCAAGTTACAAGCACCAGCTTTCAAATAAAAAAGAATCATCTAAATCGGTTCACCCAGAAAAAAGTTATGAGATAAAACACATAAAAAACATACAGTCGAATTGAGTACCTCCTCCTTTTTGAACTCGGTAGAAAAAAAGTCCCGTTGGGCTTCTTGGTGGTTCTTCTTAGGACAGAGCTTTATTTTCGAACCAATGGCAATTAAACATGACTTTCGATAAGTATTATCAGGCCTGTCTCTCTCCGCGCTGTAGGCATGAAAATATACCTACGTTGCGCGGCCGCCTACATGAGGCTAATTCCGTGAGGTTGTCACGCGGCCGCTCGAGCTGACGCACGCCTTATGTTAGTTAACATAAAAATTATTTCTCTCTAATATTCTCTTTTTATTCAATTATGGCCTTTCAAAAAGCCAAAAGGTACATAGCAAAAAAGGCATAGCATACGGGTGCCTAAATAACAATAGGAATATCATTCTTTACTGTTCCTAAGGATACCGAAAGGTAATATATTATTATTTATAGATAGATATAGATAATTAGGTACTTAATTCATAATTCATAATTATTTATTTGCTTAGAATGTAGGTAGATGTTACAAAAGTATTATTAAGGTGACACTAGTCGACATTATTTCCATCGGAGGGGTTTTACTCCGCTGTTTGACAGTGTACATCGAAAGTTAAACATGATATCGTTTTGTCTCATTATTAAATTTGTCTGTACGGAAACAGAATAGGAAAATAAAATGTTATTAAAAAGTTACGAGCTACCAAAGATACGTTTTTATTGCCAATTTTAACACAACTTTGGGCGTAAATTAGTAATCAAAAAAATGTAAAACTTCCAAAACAAAGTCGGTACCGACATAGCTCAATTATCAAACAATTCAATAAATTTTATTTGTAATTGATTTATGCAGTGGTTTTTTCATAAAACCCCTTCTTCCAAAGGCATTTTCGTATTTTTTTACGCGCGCATGTTACTATGAATTATCGTGCATCTCACTGAATAATGTTTCCCCCGGTGCCCGGTGCGGTGCGGGAGGACGACGCTTACACACTCATGCACGGACGGTGACGCGCGCTTATTCGAGTTTTATTCGAAACGAAAAGTTTTTGCTATTTTGTAATTTGGACGCCAAAGACAAAAGACGGCATAGAAATTCATATAATTGAAAGAGGCGATGCGTTTTGGACGACAGAGCAGACAAAATTTTAAAATTTTCGTCTGTAACATAATCTATACTAATATAATAAAGCGGAAGAGTTTTTTTGTTTGTTTAAACGCGCTAATCTCTGGAACTACCAGTCCGATTTGATAAAATATTTTTGTATATTATAGCCAGATTCATGTGGAATAGTATAGGCTATCTAGCGTTAAGCTATGTTATTCAGCTAGCCTTAAATATGGATATTTGTTAAGCAAGTCAGAAGAAAAAGCACTCCCGAAACGATTTATCCGCGTACGCTGGTGTTATCGTTAGGGATACGTAAATACAATGTTCTAGAAAAATATAGATCTTTACTCCGTCTACAAAAAGTCCGCGATACCATGTCTATTTCTTATATATAAGCCATAGTTTGGTATTTTGTGACAAAAAAATATTTAAAATTTAAAAGTGATTTATGAGCGTTATTATTAGGCATGGCATATTTATCCTTACGAACGAAAATTACTTCATCATCAAGACAATTTTACGAAGATAAACTTTGTTCTTTATACCCTGTTATTTGGATGCATAGTTTAAGAGATAATGTAAGAGTAAAATAATTCAATACTTGACTGGGCTCGCGAACGACGCTTAAACCCTAGCCGTTATAAAATGCTTGAACTAGGTCATGTCGCGCACCTCGGACACGTGATGACGCGGGTGAAACCGCGGGGCACAGCTAGTATAGTTATAAAAGTAAAAAAAGTAAAATCTATATACGATTACTGTTATATAAAATTGCAACAATTTCATTGGTGCTGACGGGGATGGAATTTTTTCATTTGTTAAAAGAACGTTACCCCCACTCTATGATTTTCTCCTGTATCGTGGGGGCATTTTACAAACATCCAGACCCGGAACAGTTATTTGTAGGCCATACAAATACTTGTTCCGTGCGGGATTTGAACCTGCGGCTCCCAGTGCAACAATTCATTGCTAAGCCACTGCGCCACGGAGCTGTCAAATAACCGTTATTCCGTTTATTAGATACCGTTTATTCAGGTATTTCGTTCCCGTGGGATAATTTTCGAGTTACACACGTTCGAAGCCGAACTCTTGAGTGATCGCTGCATGACCACTCGGGGAAAACTAAACATAATAAAATAAGCAATCTATATTAGGTATATAGAGCGACAGCGCCTAATAATTTCGCGGTTTCACCCGCGTCATCACGTGTCCATGTCACGTGAGATGCGTGGCATGACATGACACCTAGTTCAAGTATTTTATACTTAATTGCAATCAAATATTTTATTTGATAGTAATGTATGGAAAAATTGTCATAATTAATGGAGTGCTTTTATTTTATCTGTAGGCATATTATGCGCGTTTTTTTTCAGTTTTAAAGAAAAGCGTACACGATACATGAAAAGTGTGTAGGCAAGAAATGATTCTTGATAAATTTGCTATCAACCTCTTATACTTATTAATCAATTAAACTTTCAAAATACCATAGCAACGTGAAATGAAAGAGTTTAGAAATAAAGATGTAACTAATCATTGTTACGCTCACCGGGAGATAGATAAAAGTACTCAATTAATTTTGAATTTATTTTAGCTACTAGCTGTTCCCCGCGACTTCGTCCGCGTTTAGTTTAGGGCGGTAATGTTGTTGCACGGATACCTAATATTTTTTCTAAAATTTAAGCAGTCTAAGTTACTTCCTATAACATGAGCTATCTACTAGTGAAAGTCCCGTCAAAATCGGACCAGCCGTTTTGGAAATTAACCGGAACAAACAGACTGACAGACATACAAAAATGTTAAAAATTGTGTTAATGTTATAAGTAGCGTATATAATTTCATATGCAATTAGTAAAAAGCTGTTATTTTGACATTACAAACGGACACTTAAATTTTATTTGTGTAGATATAGATAATGATTGAACTAACGGCTAACCTAACCTCGCTCATAGAAGCTTTCAATACTGGCTTCTCAGTTCGCACCGGGCTAGGGGTTATGCGTTGTTTGCGCGTCAAGCCAGGTACCTATTAAATTATTTTAATTTTACATTATCTTTTAAACTATGTACTATATTAACATGGTATAAAGATAGAAGTTTATCTTCATAAAATTGTCTTGATAATGAAGTAACTTTCGTTGGTAAGGATAAATATGCCATGCCTAATAATTAAATTTTCATTTTTTTTGTCACAAAATGCTTAATTATGGCTTATACAGGGTATTTTTGAAACGCTCCCGAAAACAAAGACAGATGATAGAAGATACTACACCTTAGCACATGGGTCACAAATAAATTTGATCCCGACGAAAAACAAATCATCTTTTCACAACATTTTATTAACTTTATTCACGCTCCATCATGTTAGTACATCTAAATGAAATGATAATATCATAAAAAAAATCATGAAAATACTTAAACATAAAACCATCAGTGGAATTACTGAATTACAATCAGCTGATTAAGGGTCAATGTACGTGAGAACGCAGAATTCGCCGAGGCCGCGCGCCCACTAGCCTAATGGGCCATACCATATCACAATACCTAATAATTTACAACACTTGTCTAAATACCTAACTTATCTACTTAACCTACTATTTTGCCACAGTGCTTGTCTCCACGTAGCCACTTTAATTCGAATTCACAAGTAAAATAACCCAAATAACTGGTTCGATTCCCCGCTAATGAAAAAAATACTTAAATGATATGTAACCAAGGTGCACCATGTGTTTTATTCATCGTGTAGGTATGTTTATTATTCGATGTATTCAGTTATGTACCTATTCAAATCAGTTCAGTACTAAGTTACTTAAAAAAATTAGGTATGAAACAGCTTACCGCTCTAAATCCTCCGTGGTGACGTGCTCAATGAAACCAGGCACACGTTGTTGCTGGTCTAATAACCAACGGCAGAAAACTCGCCGGCGGTCGTGATCGCCGGGAACTAAAGCTTGCACTTTGTACACTTTGTTTGGGCGCATTCGGTTACAATTTAACACTTTGTGAACTGTACAGTATGACACACTTGTTCCATCCCGACGCCTTAACAATTTAGCGATACTTCGTGTACCTAGGTTCGGATTCCGGCGAACGACATTTAAAATGCGCTCCTCCGAGTGAACAGCCACTTGACTTCCACCTCCTGCCGCTACCAGAGCAATGGGCCGATTTTCCAACACTCGCTGAAATGCTGCTGTTATCAGTCAGCTGGATGTCGAGCGGTCGGGAATTTCTCTCGGAAAATTCGCAATGCATGCGAAGCATTCCTGCGAGCTTCTATAAACGTACGCGTTAGGCATTATAAAAACAAAACAAGAAACTTAAAACGTTACAACAAGGATAATATAATTAAGTAATAAATAGCAAGTTATAACAACAATCAGTTCAATCCGTTTCTTTAGATAGTCAACACGGAACTGTTTTAAAAACTAAAATTATTAATCAAATACGCTAAAACAAATGCGCACAATGTAAAGCCCTTGACGCACTGGAGAACCTTCCACACACCGTTAAAGCGTTATGTATGTTAAGACATCGTCAACGTTTATTATTTATAAGTTTTATCCCTACGACTAATTTTCATATGGAATTTAAAAGTTATGGTTGTATGGGTGTTTAGAGTGTCAATAAGTCACCACATATAACGCACAAAACGTTTATTGTCTATAAGTACACAGAACATTTAAGAAGGCGGATAATGTACACAGTGAAAACAAAGGAAAGACAATTTAACACAAACAATAGAACTTATTCACAACTCGATATGTACCTCGCGACTACAATAATTATATTAATGAATACGATATCCCGGACAAGCGCAAGAGTGACATGCATTCTACGTCGATAGCAGCTGCGGACTGGCGGGGAGAACCCGCTCACGCGCAATTCGATTGAGGCGTGGCCGTTTGACCTAGATACAGTCGTGCCATATGTTAGCTAGCAGTAGTAGGCTGTACCATAGTATAAAGACAGCTGTACGCTCACTCGCTGCCGCGCTTTGAAGTTCCAGGTTCGATATGCCTCCACATCACCCCCTCTAGAGACCGTGATACGGGCGATAATACTCAGGGAATTTTACTCTCCTTCCTGATTTTGTACATTTTATTACATTATCTTTACTACAAAAAATTATTGAAATTAATAAACGTACCTAATTGGGTACTCAGTACTCACACAATTATAAACACTATCTCATCGTTATCTTTGATTTTGTATAAGAAATGAAAAATTAAACTAAAAAATGAAACTTCGATAAATCGCTCAGAGCCCAGGTTCAAGGCCAGCGTTTTTGCGTGACGGGATCTATAAGCGTTCGACGTCCGCGAGGATATTGACCCTATTATCAGCTGATGTAATTTTTAAGTTTCACTGCTGGTTTTCTGTTTAAGTATTTTCATGATTTTTTTTATGAAATTATCGTTTCATTTAGATGTACTAACGTGATGGAGCGTGAATAAAGTTAATAAAACGTTGTGAAAAGATTATTTTTTTTTCGTCGGGATCAAATTTATTTGTGACCCATGTGCTAAGGTGTAGTATTTTCTATCATCTGTCTTTGTTTTCGGGAGCGTTTCAAAAATACCCTGTATATAAGAAATAGACATATGGTATCGCGGACTTTTTTTTAGACTGAGTAAAGATCTATATTTTTCTATATATATTTATCATTTTGGAAGCGCTTTTTCTTCTGACTTGCTTAACAAATATAGGCTAGCTGAGATTATAGCCTAATGCCATATGGCCTATACCATTCAACATGAATCTGGCTATAATATCCAAAAGATTTTCAAATCGGACTGGTAGTTCCAGAGATTAACACGTTTAAACAAACAAAAACACTCTTCTGCTTTATTATATTATAGTATAGATGTTGCATCGTGTTCGTGTAACTTCGTTTTTGTTGAAACGGTTCGGAACGCCGTACGAACAAGACCTGCGTGAATACTAGTGTCGATATGCTCATCACTGATACTATCTCTGTCGGGCACGATGCCAGGTGACACAGCGTGCTTTTGGCCGCGCCCACCAGCGAGTTCGAGCCCGCGACTTCTGCCACCTTAAAGCATAAAATTCCGATACGTCCTGCCTTATCAAGGCGTGCAAATTTTAACTAAATAGTTATAAGTTGCAATACATTTTCTTTACAATAATTATTGATGAATTTTAGTCTAATATAATTATGTACTAATAGTACTAATAACAAATGTTCAATTAATAATAAAATAAATGTCAAAAGAATAATTACGAAGTACAATATCACACAATCATTTACAAAAATGTCAAAATACAAAAATGTTAACATGTAAAAACAGTAAAATCAATCAACCAACCAATAATTATTCTATCGAAGTCTTATTTTATTAACTCACTGCAAAAAATTCAAGCACTTTAGATACGGGTATTAAATACGTGATTTGATTTGATTTTTATGATCAAGATACTCATTAACGGTATAAAAACAAATAAGTAAGAGCCATTCGTGAAGTTTGTTTTTTAACTTTGTCATTGGGAAATTCTTAAACTCGTCGGGTAAAGAACTAAAGATTTTAATCGCCATTATGTCATTATGTACGAATTTTTTTGAAAAAACATCAATTTACATTTTGGAAGTTATATTTAGATTTTTCTCTTAAACTTCTATCTCTTAAAAAAAAATTACTTGGGAAGTATTCAGGGAATTGCTTGACAAAAGTCGCAGCTTGTTTTATATACATACATGCGAGTGGTAACACTTTTATTTCTTTAAATAATGGCTTGCACGATGCCATGAAATGTGCTCCACAGATTGCTCGTATGCATTTTTTTTGGATTCTAAATACGCGTTGTTTATGCCTAAAGAGCAATGGCAGAAAAATAGTTGACAAAAATTATAGCGTCTAGAAATAAGTTATATATAAAATGAGTTTTATTATTATTCTATGATTTTTCAAATAAAAATGTATTTTAATTAAAGCCACAGAAAAAAACAAACATTTTTGGGAATATCAAATGACTTAAATCATTTTACTCTGTTCAAATGTTGCCATTTAGTATATTCACACTATTTTCGTATACACTTTGTGAGACTACCAACACAACACACAAAATATTTTTATATTAAGTTATTATTAGTAATAACTGTACTATCAGTAATAATAAAAATAAAAGTGATGGCTGAGAATAAGTCTCTTACAAAGAATTTCCTACAATAATACATTATCTCAATCATAGTACTATGTAACAATTCTATTAATTGTTATGCCAACACTAGCTAAAATAAAATGTCACTGTATTTTTTACTGGCTTTACTGCTCTGGGTTCTAGCCCTTCTGAGAATGTCACTATGATACAAAAGCCCTGGAGCCATGCCAGAAATATACATTTATAGTATGCAAATATATAATAGAAATACAATCATCTAAAAACTCTCAATTATGTATTATGTATTAAGCTAACATCAAACAACCACAGGAAGCATGGCTTTTTCCAAGTGACATAGGACATAACCTAAAAAGGTTCAAATGTAAATATCTTTTTTTTGACTCCTTCTCAGTACAAAATTCTTTGACAGAGTTATTAAGGCGCAGGTTGAGCAAAATGTCGCGCTAGTCGTTATTTGTGCGGTTTTTAGGAGCTATCTACTTTTTATTTAAAAGATATATCAACAAATAAAAAACACATTATATTTCTACATAATCTTGATTCCATAAAAGCTATATCCAATTTTTTTAAAGGTATAAATATTAATATAATCTCCTTACAACGAAACCACATAAATGTGAAATAATTATTGATAACATGCATCTCCTCATAAAGTAAATATTATTTTATTTTGCGATTTACACCAATGGATAGGCAATTTATTAATGAACATTTCTATTATAATTTTTTTTCAAAAGACCAAAATTTGATTTTATTAAGAAATTATTTTAAAATCTGGGCGTATTCACTGCCCACGGGCTTGCTGGATCAGTGAGCGTTGAGCTCTTGAACATGGAACCCGTGTCGTTCGTCAGAGCATCGGCCTGCGCACACGCTCACGTCTTATCAGTCGATAATATTATTACTTATTAGGTTATTTATAGGTAGTATTATTTGTTTGTTTTGGGTATAATTTTTCGTATTAGTTATACATATATTTGTTGTGTTTTTTTACTGCGCGATGAAGCTTTTTGCGTGTATTTTCTTTGAAGTAAATGCAAATATAAAAATTAAGCACCATTAGCATGTGAGGTTTGGTTTGAATTGGGCGTTTAATTTGGTCTATGATCGTCTAATAAGGCCCGGTCGGGTAAGTCGCCCTATAGGCGACTAATTCGGCCTGGGCGTCTAAGTTGCGGCCTATCTGCGGCATTGCGGGTTATTACTCGACTCACTAACTAAGCTGACCATTTATTTTTTAACTCAAAACGGGACATGGGTTTATTTATACTCTAAAAACTATAACTTTATACAATTAGTGTTCACTATAAAATTATATTCGGTATAGACGGTAATTATTAAATGCAACATATTTTTTTAAATTATTTGTTAGTGGATTAAATTTGCTTTAATAAAGTTGGTGATGATTTTAAATAAGAATAAAATTCTGGGCTAGTTTTTTTTTATTTTTGTTTGGAATGGCTTCTCTATCTCATCCATGTTACCTTTGTTGACAACATCGCCTTTAGAACTGGAACCGTAAGTGTTTTTTTCAGACGTCCACAATTTATTCAAAATTGAATTTTTTTTTCACTGGAGCATTTGTACCAGGTAGACATAAAATATATTCGATTAAAAAAATTATGTTGAAGATTGTTGGCTTTGAATACTTCCATCCAACGAGTTACGGGACAATTTTGTGTCCCGGAGCTTTATTTGGGGACAATGGGACCAACGGGACGTATCGTCACTTTACCTATAACCCGGCGACAGCTCCGTGGCGCAGTGGCTTAGCAATTAGTTGTTGCGCTTGGGGCCGCGGGTTCGAATCCCGCACGGAACAAATATTTGTAAGGCCTACAAATAATTGTTCCGGGTCTGGATGTTTGTCCTTGTGCAATTTATGTTTGTAAACTGCCTCCACGACTTTCATTCTATATTACTCTCACTCTGCGAAACATCATATTTATTTGTTTAGCACCAAATATTTGTACAAAAGGCGAGCTATCTATCTATTTACCTATAGTGAGTAGGTATCTTTTAAACTCACAATTCTCAATGCTTCATTTTTAATATATAATTAATTATAAAATTTCATAATTAGATAATATATGAGAATACATAATTCTAATATAATGCAACTAATATAACGAATAAAAAAATTAAAATACATTTATCGTTGTACGCTGTGTGTATTTCCATAAAATAGTATTACTATGTCCGTACAGTAGGTGGCGTCTTACATATTTCTTACGCGATCCTATATTGTAGCGAGTCGGCACGGCACACGAAATGCTCAAGGTCGTTCGCATGGAGTAGCCCCTTAAGGGACTGACGCTTAACATTTTAAGATATTTTTGGTATATAGACGCTACCATTTCTTCTCAACTAATTTCATGTATCAAAGTCTGCCATTGTTCTTTGGTCATGTTGAATGCCCGCCAATTGCGTTCGAGCTGTCGCGTCACCCGATAGTATGTAGGTGAAAAAACGCTCGCCGGGGGGGGCGTCGGTGCGGCTTTTTGTTGCTCGACGCGTGGGCGAAAGGCCAGTGCCCCGCCAGCCACGAGGCGGGGAGCCCGCGCGGCTCTCTTACCGAAACTCACGCGACCGTTGTAGTTCTAGACAGTTAGATTAAGTGCGTGTTACTTCGTTACGTAAATATGTGAATTTTGCGATATTTAACTCGTTCGGGAATGCGGAATTGTGCACGCGCGTCGAGTAGATGTACGGTCTAGGATTCGAACCGCGCATTCCTTGTTTGAGAGCTTCTCCCGCTTGATTGTCAAGAAATCATTATAATTGTGCCATAGCGTTAAGTGCCCCGTTTTGTGTGTTGGTTTTCATGTTAGTTTACGTGTCAACGAGGCGTATTTTGAATCTTTTCTCGACGTGTTGTTTTGGTGTCGAATGAAGGAACTTAGTTGTGTTTAACGCTGAACCGTATGACTCATTAATAGATCGCTTTAATTCCCTATTTATAATTTTGTGATAAGTGAATCCGGGACATTGAATGTCGAATGTTGAGCTACTGTCATTACTGTGTCGGGTATCACGTGTTCTATTCTACGATTAATGTGGAATTAGGCGAATTTAAGTTAGTTAAATGTACAATGAAGCTAAGAGGCTGGAGTGATGCAGCATTTTGGGGCAGCCTGGAACTTGGCCGCTGCTGGTCGCCTAAACTTGCCCAGGTCGCAGACATTTACACATCACTGTACACTACTCGCCATTCACCATTACACACACTCACTGCCTGACCAAGCCTTGGTGCGAAGTTAGGTTCGGATACTGGTAAGTACTATGTGTTTCTAGCTTTCTCCCATATAGTTTATTGTGATAGGATATTTCCATGTGGCCATTTTGGGGCCCGACCTGCGTCTAGCCGTCGAAGGAGCTGCTATGGGCCCCAGCCAAGACGAACTTTGCAGGGGCAGCTGTAGGCCGTAACACGCGTTCTATTTCAGAACAGTTGCCCCATATCAGAAGTCATACTGCAATATCGATGAGACATAGCCATGATAGGCGTTTAACGCTGCTTTGGCAGATGCTATCTCTCGAAGTCGGCGAAGCGCAAATACAAATCTGTTTAATTTGTCACATATCGATTGAACATGCATTTTCCAATTACATTTATTATCAATAGTAATACCAAGAAACTTATAATAACCAACTTCTTGTACCACTTTTTCATTATACTTTATATTTAAATTAGTTTGCTTACTTCTAATCGTGTGAAATTGTATTATTTTAGTTTTATTTATATTTACAGTCATGTTGTGAGAATTCAACCAATCAATTATATCTTTTAATGTACTACTGATATCAAATTCAAAACGCCTTTTGTTCGTACATTTAAGAATGATTGTTGCGTCATCAGCTAAAAGAATCGTTTTATGAGGAGTTGTTGTTTAGTCACTGACACCATAGTTACAGATTTATTACTTGATTAGTGACCTAATTTTCGATTTTTTCACGTATAATGCCAATGACCTTAAAATATAGATTAGTGTGAGTAGACCTTCCAGTACTGGTGACTGCCTACTAATACAAGATCAACATATACTGAATAATGATTGAACTTAACAACATTTCTTATTGCCACTCTTTCATTAATAATGAAGTCGCGTGTCGCATGTTTCTAAATAGTCTAAACGTACGTTTGGTGAACGTAACTTTCACTTCCCTCCATATCTGATGGCCAGACATGCTCAACATTACAACCCTCTACAAGTCCCCTACTGAACATAGGCCTCCCCGTAGAAACGCCACAAAGCACGGTCTCGAGCCACATGAATCCATTGACTTCCTGCATGGCTTACCTCCTTCCTATAGTAGAGAGACCTCTTCCTTATAGTAGGGGGACGCCTACACTACACTTCGCCTGCCGGTACGAGGCTGCCACACAAGAATCTTTCTTCCCCATCGGTTGTCGGTTCTTCGAGCTACGTAATCCGTTGGGCTATGTCGGTTATTCTGGATCTACTGCGGATATCCTCGTTTTTAAGTCTTATCAGGCAGAGGAACAACGAGCATAGCCCTCTCTATAGCTCGCTGAGCAACCTTGAGCTTCCTTATACCAGCAGTGAAGGACCTTGTCGCAGATCCAAAGGTCATCACTAGAAATCTTGTTTTGAGGTATGCCTGACGAGAAGATGTGTCGTAATCTCCCGAACGTTGCCCAGCTAAGTTGAATCCGTCGATTGACCTCTCGGTTGAAGTTGGACTTACCTAGTCTGACTATTTGTCCCAGGTAAACATACTCGTCAACAACTTCGAGCTTAGTGCTCCCACCAACCACCGGCATAGGTGTGACATGGACGTAACACACGACTTTTGTTTTGTCCATTTTCATGTTAAGACGTTGGGAGACACGAGGTTATTGAGCATAGTGCTTAGGTTCTCCAGCGATTCTACCATAAGGACTATATCGTCGGCAAATTGAAGGTGAGTGATGTTCTCGCCATTGACGTTAATACCGTATCCTTTCTTGTCTAGTAGCTTGAAAACCTCTTCTAATGCAGCGGTGAAGATGAAGAGTTTCGGGGATATTACGTGACTCTGTCTTACACCTCTGTGCAATTGGACAGGTTTCATTGTCTGGTTCTGTACTCGGATAGCCATCGCAGCCCTACTGTACAAACCCTTCAGCACTTTGATATACCGACAGCCAACTTGGCACCGCTAAAGGGACTGCAGCACCGCCCAAATTTAGACGGAATCAAAGGCTATTTCATAGTCCACATACGCAAGACGAAGTGACAAATTGTACTCTTCGGTCTCGGTATGTACATACCCTTCGGCAAATTGTACAGAATATTGTCTATGGTGCTTTAGCACGGTTTTTTCGGTTTTTCCGGCTCTTTCGGGAAGCTGGAAATCCTGGAAGCCTGCGTGCGAGAGGATTCGTAATGACTCGAAAAGAAAAAGTCCCGAGTCCAAAAATATTTTGATGTTGTAACAACTTATTTGCTATTTTATTTGCTATTTTTAAAAACGTTACCCCCACATTAGGACTTTCTCCTGTGTCGTGGAGGCAGAATACAAACATAAATCGCACGAGGACAAACACCCAGACCCGGAACAGTTATTTGTAGGTCATACAAATACTTGTTCCGTGCGGGATTCGAACCCGCGGGCCCCAGCGCAACAACTCATTGCTAAGCCACTGTGCCACGGAGCCGTCAAACAACAACAACACACATGTTTTTCACTTTTCGTGTCAAAATTGTCGATCAAAGTACAGACTAAGGAGGTTAGTGAAAATGGGTACATTTGGCGCCCCGAAAATCGGGACAACATATTGGGACACCGCAACACTATTGTGAGTGAAGGGGTAGCTCCTCATCGCCATCGACAGTCGCTCGGCCGATAGTTTTCTATAGGAAATACATGGTGTGCTTTTATGGACTTTGGCATCATTGGCATTTATTTATATTCTCATCATAAAAATTTTAAATAATTTGAAACACTATGTTTTGTCCAGTACTACAAATATGCGAATTATTCTGTTAATTTAATGGTCTAAAAGTAAAGTAATGACATCGAAAACAGATAAAACTATTACTAATATATTAATATTATAATTTTTAATTTTTGCAGGGCCATCAACGTCGAATACTTCGACTAAACGCGGTAAAAACAACCAAATTATATCATCACGAGTGCGAGAAGGAGAACGAGGACGTGAACGAGGACAAGGAGAAAGAAGAGGACAAGGACGAGGACAAGTACGAGGACAAAGACGTGAACGACGACAAGGCCAAGAACAAGGACGGGAATATGGACAAGGACGGGAACAAGGACAAGAACGGGAACAAAGACACGGACGGGAACAAGGACAAGGACGGGAACAAGGACACGGACGGGAACAAGGACGAGGACGGGAACAAGGACGAGGACGGGAACAAGGACAAGGACGGGAGCAAGGACAAGGACGGGAAGAAGGACGTGACCGAGGACGAGGACAAGGACGTGGACGAGGACGAGGTAGATATCCCAAAATGTTTAGAATTTTTAAATCCACAAATTTTTTTCGCTTAGGAACACTAATTTTGAGCATTATACTGAATATATACGCCCCACTGCTGGGCACAGGCCTCCTCTAGTTTCTGTGAAGTTTATGGAGCAGTTAGTCCGCAGTGCGGTTCCAATGCATATTGGTGGAATTTACACCTGTACCTTAAATGTAAAAAACGGAACCCATATAGGAAACACTTTGTTGTCCGTCCGTACCTCTGTCCATTATACCAGATCATTTTTCTATGGTACAGGTAGAAGTATCAATTAAATAAAACTAGTTTTATGGATTTATGTTCCGATCTACGCAGTATGAACTGCAAGTACAGTTTTTACTGCGTAGATTGGAACAAAAATTAATAATTTCTGGAGGTAGCCGTGGTTAACTATGACATTAGGACGTCAAACAACTTAGTCCCCCCGTGACCATGGGTGCTGTAAAGTACTCGAAACGTCGGGAATATAAAATAAGTTAATATACGCGATAAAATCCGTAAAACTAGTTCTATTTAAATGTGTAGTGTTCGCGTAAATATAAGGAATCATTATAGAATTATTAAGTAAAAATTAATATCAAAATTTAAGGTCTGAGGTTTATTGAAGATGCAAAAAATTTTAAATTCTAAGTCAACGCAATTAAAAGTTACCGTCAATTATGTTACATATTTTGGTACTCGCAAACTTACTCCACAAAACGCGTACTTCCCGTTGACCTACAATCACTACATAACAAAAAGTAAAAATTAGGATGTCAAACAACTCAGTCCCCCCGTGACCATGGATGCTGTAAAGTACTCAAAATATCGGGAATATAAAATAAGTTAAGGGGGATCCTCCGATAGCCGCGCCATACATTTTTCTTTTCATATATACGTTAAACACAGACACTATTTGTTTAAAACTAATCATTTTATCACTTTTCTATACTGAAATGTGCCCGCGATTGACCTTATTAGGATATAACTTACAGTATTTATTAAGAAAAACAATAGTACAATCTAGGAAAATTTTGACACTTTAGTAGTGTGAGTGAATTTTGACAACTTGAGAAGCAAAAGCGCCAAAACATAGTTTAAACATTGGCACGCTAGATAGTGTGCAGACGAAATTGTTGTCCAACAAATACCATTATTCGTGAGTAGATATTATGCAACGATGCCGTACTTCCTAACCTTGAACTAGATGCATGAAGAAAATGCGATGCCAAACTTCTTTGTCTTGTTTGACTGTAATCTAATTTAAACATTCTTTAGTAAATCTCGATTGTCAAGGGAAAGGATTTGCGCGCGGAATTTCTTGCGATTTATATCATATTTTTGTATGATTTTCATTGGTTCAATTTGCAATATTTCTAGTATGTATTTGATTCCAATATAATACAATATATTGTAATTTATTGTAGGTATAGTAATTAATTATTCGAAATACGCAATTTTGTTTTCGGTGGTATTAGAAACGCAAGTTGGCCCGAGATTTCAAATCACGTTACAATACTAATTATCATACGTGTCGGTGTTGAGTACAAAACTACAAAGTCAGTGTTTTGTTTGAATATTTTTTTCAACAATAAATAAAATTATAAATTGGTAAACCACCAAAGTAGTCATAAAATTAATTTTACAAACATTTGCAAAATATAGTTTTGCGGGGTTACGTAAAAATACCTATTACGTATTTTGCAAACAGTTTCTGACAGACACATATTATTATTAGGTAGTTTGTTTTATTTTGTTGTATTACCATGCTCAAGGTCGCGTCGTATCATTTGTTGTTGTTGCACCTGGACTTTTTTAGTTGATTTGTCCTTGGATAACATGAAAATAATGGTTATGTATTTAATATTAATTTTGTTTTATTATGGTTATTAGTTCTTTTTGAGATTAATTTAAAGTTGTGTATTACATAGTAATTATCTGTGTAAAATAAATGCTAATTTTGTATAAAAATAAATGCTTCAAATACTTGTTTTGATCTTGTTTGTTCTTAGTGTTGAGATAATTTATTTTCCAAGATTATTATTGAATTAAATAGTTTATTTACGCCTACAAATATAAGTTAAAAAAGTTACAGCCTATATACACGTCCCACAGCTGGGGACATTCCTCCTCTCATTTCTGATTTCTGAGAGGGTTTTAGGGCAAGGAAAGGTCCGCCGCGCTGCCCCACCCCAATGCGTGTTGGCGAACTTCACATCTCTTCGAAATATATATATTTTTTTCTTATTTTTCAGACATGCAGGTTTCCTTACGATGTTTTCCTTCACCGCCGAGCACGTGGTAAATCAGCACTTAAAATTGCAATTAACAATTTTATTGGTGCCGGCGGGGATCGAACCCGTGTTTCTCGCATACTGTGAAACTTACAGCGAGTGCTAACCATCTGAGTTACCACGGCTCATTTTACTTTTATTTTTACAACATAATCGTAAAATACTGGTATTCAGTTGAATCCGGTTTGACTGGGAGCCGACCCCAATATAGTTGGGAAAAAGGCTAGGCAGATGATGAATAGTACATAATATATATCCTAGCAGGTGGCGTTCTGTAGTTCTGCCTACCCATACAGAAAAAAGACCATATGAAACATTTTTTTCATTCACGCCATCTAGTGTTCAATTTTCGTAAATGTGGGGACGAAGAATTCACCCACGTCAGTGTGTGTAAACGACACTATATTCTATGACAGATGTTATTTTTGAACATTGTGTTGAATTGTGTGGATTTTGAGGCAATGATATGACCTAGTAAAATAAAGTATAATGTCCGAGTATCGCGATTGCTACTTCTACGACTTAATAATGTCCATGTAATGTATGTAAATCCAATTACACAAAAACCCAAATAAACTAAAAAATTATGACTTCAGCGCCATCTCGCGGGAATATGGCCGGGAACAGACCGTATGTTTCACCTTAATATACGCGATAAAATCCGTAAAACTAGTTCTATTTAAATGTGTAGAAAATGTGTAGTATATTTGCAATTGCTTTAACGACGGTGATGAAGACCGATGTATAGGAAAATGTTTTTTCCAATGAAGTACTGAAGCACTGAAGTATAGTAAAGTTAAGTTTGTCTTTCAAGCCGACTTACCGTTTTGGTAGAACAATGTTTGGTAGTTACATAATAAATAATCTTCTTTATATATAAAAATTATGTGTCACATTGTTTGTCCGCGATGAACTCCTTTAATTTTTGATCACCAGCTGGTTAGTGACCGCCAATACAGGTCGATCAGCTGGTGATCTTCTGGTCTACCTGACTCATGGATGGGCGGAGGCAGTATACTCCAAGGGGGAGGCGTTGGCCGTTAGTTTGGACGTTGCGAAGGCCTTCGATCGGGTTTGGCACAAAGCGCTTCTTTCGAAGCTCCCTTCCTATGGGCTTCCCGAGAAATTGTGCGATTGAATCACCAGCTTCCTTGCAGATCGGAGCATCAAGGTCGTTGTAGACGGTTCATGCTCCGACTACAAGCTTATTAACGCTGGTGTTTCACAAGGCTGCGTACTATCGCCAACGCTGTTTCTTCTGCATATCAATGATATATTGCAAACCGGTAGCATTCATTGCTATGTGGATGACAGCACTGGTGATGCTCTATACACCGGCCGTGCCAATATTTCTAGGGAAAACGTCGCCGAGTACCGGAACAAACTTGTGTCTGAAGTCGAGTCTTTGCTGAACAAAGTCTCGGATTGGGGGCGACAAAATCTTGTCGAGTTTAATCCTCAGAAGACACACGATTGCGCGTTTACCGCTAAAAAGAAACCCTTTGTCGTATCTCCTCAGTTTCAAGGCACTCCCCTTCTTGCCTCAGCCAGTATCGGAATCCTCGGAGTCGACATATCGAGTGACGTGCAGTTTCGTGGTCACTTAGAAGAGAAGGCCATATTGGCCTCTAAAAAGCTTGGAATGGAATACTCTTCCCATCTCTGGGCAGGGGCTCCCCAGTGCCAGCTCCTTCCACTTGACCGCATCCAGCGCAGAGCGGCTCGAATCGTCGACGACCGAGTCCTTTCCGATCGGCTCGATTCATTGGCACTGCGAAGAGATGCTGCATCGCTTTGCATTTTCTTTCGCATTTACGACGGGGAGTGCTGAGGAATTGTTCGGATTAACCGGTTCAGTGCGGATGACACGCCAGGCGTGCTATCGATTACTTTTGTGTGTGGCGCATGACACACGAGTCGTGTCTTTTTAAAAATCGTTATAACTCGCTCAAATTACGTTTTTGGAAAATTTATCCTGAACAAAATATTCATTATTTTGCAAGTAGTTCATGCCTGCAGCTTCGTTTCTGGATATGTTGAAAATTTAAAATTTTTAGGGATTGACAACCTTTTTTTAACTTGTACATGGTACTCTTTTTACTTTGTGGTTGTGGATGTTTATCTTTACCGGTTTCGTTGTTAATTTAATTACTCCACGTCATTTTAATTTTATTCTTAGCCGTCTTAATTTTGTTGCTAATATGTAACGATTTGGCTGTGGAGCAAACTCTTTTAAATATTTTAGAATAATTTTTGACATATTCTTTAAAAGCATTGGAAAGATTATATGATCTTTCATGGCAAAGGTCATATAACCTTCGTCTGCTTTTATGAATTTCTACTGTCGCCCACTCATTAAATGCCTTGCGACTGTTTCTGGAAAATGTTTTAGAAGTAAATGTTTTTTTTTTAATTCATTGCTTATAAGGGTAAATAATTCTCCATATAAATAGTGTGTGTGTTTCAATCATGTTGTGGAAAAATAGTCTAATAAGTTATAAATAATAGCACCCATTGCGATCGCTCACAAACTCGGAAAAAAGTCACTTACTCTCAATTTCAAAGAAAAAACGTAGGCGTTCTGTTTGGCGCTGGACACGACAGGCGTGTCACGAAATATTTGTTCGCCGCCACAGCTAAAAGTTGTCGAAAATCGGCGCCGCAACGAATCGGTCAATCCCAGCCGTCAAATTTCATGAATGCACATCGCGGCAGAACTCCCGATACCATCCACACACATCCTGGTGATCCACATACATCCCGCGTATCGGACTTGGGAGGATCCGATACGTAGGTGGAATTGGAAGCCATGGAGGGGGACGTGCCTTATGTTCCTGGTGCGCCTCGCCTGAGAAGGAGAATGGGGAGGAGAGGTCCTCTCCCTACAAGGGGCTGCCATGGAGCGGCCGGCACTGGTGGGGCCACGGATGTGTGCGAAAGCGTTCCCGTGGCCCTGCCAATATGAGGCGAAAGTGGAATACCATGGGGTTTTAGTTGGTGCGAGTCCGACGTAACCCGTCCTTACCCCCGCGAGGCGGGTATGCGTAGCATTTTTTTTTATAGGAGAGGGGACAAACGAGCATGCGGCTCACCTGATGGTAAGTGACTACCGCCGCCCATGAACAACTGCAACACCAGGGAGGGAATTGCAGATGCGTTGCCGGCATTTTAAAAAGGAGTAGGCTCTTTTCTTGAAGGTCCCTAAGTCGTATCGGTCCGGAAAAAACGCTGATGGTAATCGACTCCACAAGGAAGTCGTGCGAGGAAGAAAACATCTTCTAAATCGCACAGTGGTGGACCGCCAATCATCCAGATGGTGTGGATGGTATCGGGAGTTCTGCCGAGATGTGCGTTCGTGAAATTTGGCGGCTGGGATTAATCTGAACAATTCCTCAGAGCACTCCCCATGGTAAATGCGAAAGAAAATGCAAAGAGATGTTGCATCTCTTTGCAGTGCCAATGAATCGAGCCGATCGGAAAGTCGTCGTCGACGATTCGAGCCACTCTGCGCTGGATGCGGTCAAGTGGAAGGAGCTGGCATTGGGGAGCCCCTGCCCAGAGATGGGAAGAGTATTCCATGTGAGGCCGAACCTGCGCCTTGTAAAGTTGCAGGCGGTGTGCCGGCATGAAATACTGTCCCGCTCTGCTGAGCATGCCAAGCTTTTTAGAGGCCAATATGGCCTTCTCTTCTAAGTGACCACGAAACTGCACGTCACTCGATATGTCGACTCCGAGGATTCCGATACTGGCTGAGGCAAGAAGGGGAGTGCCTTGAAACTGAGGAGATACGACAAAGGGTTTCTTTTTAGCGGTAAACGCGCAATCGTGTGTCTTCTGAGGATTAAACTCGACAAGATTTTGTCGCCCCCAATCCGAGACTTTGTTCAGCAAAGACTCGACTTCAGACACAAGTTTGTTCCGGTACTCGGCGACGTTTTCCCTAGAAATATTGGCACGGCCGGTGTATAGAACATCACCAGTGCTGTCATCCACATAGCAATGAATGCTACCGGTTTGCAATATATCATTGATATGCAGAAGAAACAGCGTTGGCGATAGTACGCAGTCTTGTGAAACACCAGCGTTAATAAGCTTGTAGTCGGAGCATGAACCGTCTACAACGACCTTGATGCTCCGATCTGCAAGGAAGCTGGTGATCCAATCGCACAATTTCTCGGGAAGCCCATAGGAAGGGAGCTTCGAAAGAAGCGCTTTGTGCCAAACCCGATCGAAGGCCTTCGCAACGTCCAAACTAACGGCCAACGCCTCCCCCTTGGAGTATACTGCCTCCGCCCATCCATGAGTCAGGTAGACCAGAAGATCACCAGCTGATCAACCCCGACGGAAACCGTACTGGCGGTCACTAATCAGCTGGTGATCCTCAAGGTACCGGATGAGCTGGCAGTTAACAATGGATTCCATTATTTTGGAGAACAAGGAGGTGATCGCGATAGGCCTATAGTTGGACTGGTCTGAGCGGTCGCCTTTTTTAGGGATCGGGTGGACAAAAGCTGTCTTCCATGAATTCGGGACTACGCCTTGGGAGTAGGAGTACCGGAAAAGACGCGTTAGGACCGGTACCAACTCCGGAGCACACGTCCTCAGCACAATTGGGGGGATTCCGTCAGGCCCACTCGACTTCTGGATGTCCAGGGAGAGAAGTGCTTTGCGAACCGAGCGCTGTGAGAACAGCACATCCGGCATGGAGCACTCACACCGCGGTATGGTCGGCGGTGTTTTCCCCCCGTCATCAAGAGTCGAGTTGGACGCAAAAAGGGAGCCTAAAAGGTCGGCTTTGTCTTTTGCGTCTTGGGCCAGTGAGTCGTCCTCCCTGTGCAAAGATGGTAGTGATGGCTTACAGAAATTCCCTTGGACAGCCTTGGCGGGAGACCAGAATGCACGGGTTCCCGAAGGAAGGCGAAATAGTTTCTCGCCAATTCTGCCTATGTGCTCTGACTTTGCCTTGGGAATAACTCTTTTGAAGGACCTGGAGGCGAAGTTATACTTCTTTTTAAGTATGCTGGTGTTTACATCCCGAGTCGCCGAAGCCGCAGCCCAGGCTTGATAACACTCCTGCTTACTGCGTAATGTACTTTTACAGGAGCGACCAAACCAAGGCTGAGATCTGCCTCCGATGGGTACCACAGATGATGGAATAAATAGTTCCATTCCCTGTAGCACCACATCAGTGACAGAGTCAGCAACAGCGCTGGGATCATCCGGCGAGAAGCAAACCCGCCCCCATGGGTAGGATGCAAAGAAAGACCGCATTCTGTCCCAATCCGCCGACCTGTAATGCCAAACACGGCGGCAACCTGCAGAACGCAACCGCGAAGGGAGCGTGAGTGGCACCACACTCCGGATCAGACAGTGGTCCGAAGAGCCGAGAGGGGCATCGACGGAAACCTGATATCCGTCCGGATGAGAGGTGAGCAGAAGGTCCAACAGGGAAGGTGTATGATCCTCCACATCTGGAATCCGCGTAGGCGAAGTAACCAGTTGTGTCAGACCATATGCCAAGGCAAAGTCATAAGCAGATCTCCCCGCATGATCGGTTAAACGTGAACCCAGCCATTCGGCATGGTGGACGTTAAAATCGCCAAGGATCACGATCTCTGCGGATGGGACCTGTTGTAGCAAGGAATCTGTAGCCATTTGGACGTGGTCGATGTGTCGGTCTGTTTCGGTATTACCGCTATGGGACCTATAGAGGCACCCGTAGACGCGCGGATGGTCGTCGCTGTCTACGCGTAGCCAAAGGATGGACAGGTCCGAACCTTCAAGACTGCCGAGGCGTCGAGAACAGATGTCCTCTCTGACATACACGCAAACTCCAGCCCGAGGTACAAAGGAGTGCTCCAATTTGTACCCCGGGTAGGAGAGATACGAAATATCATCCGGAGAAGAAACCTGCGTCTCGGTCAGGAAGAGCAAGGCCGGCTTCGCCGTCTCGAGATGGTAGTGGACGGCATTTAGGTTAGTGTGAAGTCCCCTGATGTTGCAAAAATTCACGGATAGCGTGGCAGGGGTCGCCTTGGTATTGTTGCTCAGTTTGCCCCGAGCAGTTATGTTTTTGAGCGGAACTTTGCCCCCCCCCCCCCCCCCCCAGAATACGCGGGGCAGCCTGAGCACCCACGCTCAGGATAGGAATAACATGGTCGTGGATGCTCAGCGAGGGATTCTCCAGGGGTACTGGTACCCTCCTGGGGTAGTCTATAGTGTTATTCCGCTACCATGTTGATGGGGGGGAGGCGGGGGATTGGGCCTCCGGCCACCTGCACTCACCAGACGAAACGCAGAAGCAAAACTTCTACTTCACGCCGGTTTTCTGTGAGGTCGTGGTACCAACCCGGCTCGAGCCGGCCCATACGTGCAACAGCAAAAACTGCTGCGTGGCTCTACCACCGTTAATTAGTTTCGCCATGTAAAAAAAGGCACCAAGGTGGGTTCTAATTTGTACCCCGAAATTTACGAAACCGGAAAGATACGAAACATCTTTCTCATCGAAACACATGTTTCTTAAAGATCAAGGCCGGCTTCGTTGTCTCCGGCGTTAAGATTCTAGTTAAGTCCCCCGATGTTGCAGAAAATGACGGGTAGTGTGGCAGGGGTCGTTAGTCCATCATTTGCCAATGGGTCACACCAACATGTTCTAATTTGACAATAAAACCCATATAGCTTTAAAGATATGTTTATGAAAATAACAATAGTTTTTGTTTCATCCAAATTGGTGCAGAAATACGAAAGTTATAACGTTTTGAAGTTTCGCAATATTTTTTAATTATTACCCGCTCGTTCTCAGTGACGTGACGTCACAATCCGAGAGAGTGAACGTGCAGTAGGAACTTGCTAAGTTTAGTACTAACCGCGCGCTCGGAAGTATACGGTCGTTTACCTACATATTATATCGAATGTCAGAGTTAATGTCCGGTTGATTGTTTTAGATGACATAATACTTATAATAAACCCAACGACTATATAATAATTTTGAACTACTAATTTATAAATAATCTAATCTAATCCAATATAATCAACATTATTTATGATGAATAATTTAATCTAATAATCTAATTTATTATTATGAATAGTTTAATCAATGAACTATTAATAATATTTGACATTTGTATGCCCATGAGGATTCAACTCGGCTGGGCAGCGTTCGGGAAACTTCGACACATCTTCTCGTTAGACATACCTCAAAACCTGGAAACGAAATTGTACAACCAGTGCGTGTTGCCAGTGATGACTTACGGATCTGAGACGTGGTTCTTCACTGCAGGCCGTATGAGGAAGCTCAAGGTCGCTCAGCGAATTATGGAGAGGGCTATGCTCGGAGTTTCTCTGCGTGGTAAACTTAGAAATAAGGATATCCGCAGTAGAACCAGAGTAACCGACATAGCCGAACGGATTAGTAAGCTGAAGTGGCAGTGGGCCGGCCATATAGCTCGAAGAACCGACAACCGATGGGGAAGAAAGGTTCTCGAGTGGCAGTCCCGTACCGGTAGGCGAAGTGTAGGGCGACCCCCACTAGATGGAGTGACGACCTGGTAAGACATGCAGGAAGTCGATGGATGCAGGTGGCTCAGGACCGTACTTTGTGGCATTCCTTGGGGGGGGCTATGTTCAGCAGTGGACTTAGGAAGGGCTGTAATGATGACGATGATGATGCCCATGAGACTGATCACATACTGAACTTTATTTGTGTTTAAATAAGACCTTTATGTAAACTGTGAATGACAAACTATTTGATATGATGTATAAAGTAAAGTATTGAACATTTAGCTTTTATATGATTTTTTTATCAGTAAAATTAAATGAAATTTTATTCTATTTTATTTATTTATTTATTTTCACCAACAATATACATTCAGAAAACAAAAAATATGTGCTTACATCTGATACAATACTATTGTTAGGTGAACTGGAGCCTAAACTAGGTAAAACCTGTATCTTAGGTCACCATTTTATTCAAAATGAGCGTGATATAACAGAAATTAAAAAAAAAAAACAGAAAATAAAGGTTACTGATAAATAAATAACATGACAAGAAAACTATGGAGAGAATAAGAAAAATATAACAATAAAGACTACTGGTGGCATCGACCTGTCGTTTTGTGACGTCACATCGCGATTCGGAGCAAAGCGGTCGCCCTAACCGTAAAACACCACTTTACTCATCAATATTTTAGTCATTTTTAAAGGTAGAAAAAAAATAAGAATACCGTTGAATTCGTAATTTTTTATACAATTTTTTGATACCCTTAACAAAATTGGGTGGCCAGACCCATTATACGGCAAGCAGAGCCTAGTGTTGAGCGGACTTTTGCGCTCTTAAAATACGCGGAGCAGCTTGAGCACACTCGCTCAAAAAGAGTAGGGTATGGCATGGGCGTGGATTCTCAGCAAGGGTTTCTCCATTACTAGGAATGCTGGTACCCTCCTGGTGTAGTGCCTTACTTAATTCCGCTACCATGTTTAGGGGGAGGGGCTCCGGCCACTTGCACTTACCAGGTGAACCGCAGAAGTAAACCTTGCTTGCAATCTATATGGAAAATAAAAAGTGGCCGCTTTTGCTGTCACACCGGTCTCCGACCGCTATTCCACCGCGGACTCCGAGCAGGACTTTTGTGTAACATGCACCGGAATGCATTTACTCCCCGCAGATCAGCTTCTGGGCCGTTGAACCTTTACATTTTAAGGTTTTGTTGAATTTCCAAAAAAAAAAACAACCAAATAATCTTGGCTTGCACTGCGTGACTGAAAAAGATAGAACTATAAAAACTGTATCACGATGATTCGCATTTTAGATGCTTTGCATAAAATGCCACAATTTTATAAGGAGAAGACAAGTGAAAGACTGTCCAATTCCTATTTTAGCAAACAACCTACCGTTTAATTTTAAACGATTCTTATTTCTATTAACTAGTAGTCATCATTGTTCTTGTAAGAAATCGTTGGAAGCTTTTTTTTTAAATTTTAACAGTGGTAGAGCCACGCGGCAGCTATTGCTGTCGCACGGATGGGCCGGCTCGAACCGGAGTGGTACCACGACCTCACAGAATACCAGCGTGAAGTAGAGGTTTACCTCTGCGTTTCGCTTGGTGAGTGCAGGTGGCCGGAGGCCCTTTTTACTGGAAATGAGGCATTCCATCTTAGTCCTCACGGGTGACAACGCATCTACATTTTGATTTGTAATAGAGGATAGATGTAGATGTCTATGGGCCGCAGCAACCACTTACCATCAGGTGGACTGTGCGCTCGTTTGTCACCCTAATCCTATAAAAAAAAAAGCTATTTTACAAATTTACTTCTTACAAAGACCTGACCAGATGTTCTGCATTATAATTAAAACAAAAACAACTTTCTCATTTTCGTTTTTTTTGTTCACATTAGATAATGACTCTACAGTGATCTGAACTTAGTTTCTCAATTATTAACTCGATTGATTTAACATACAATTAGTACAATTTGCGCTACACTCAGCAAAACGTGTTGCTTCGAAGAATAAATTATCTTAATAAGATTGTCTGCTCTGAGGAATTGTTCGGATTAATTTGCAACCGCCAAATTTCACTCCTCAACTCATGATCTCATCCACACCATCTGGATCCCAGGCGGTCCATCACTGTGCGTTTTATTAGGAGTTTTCTTCTTCGCACGACCTCTGTGGAATAGTTTTACCACCGGCGATTTTTCCGGACCGATACGACTTAGGGGCCTTCAAGAAAATGTGCTTACTCCTGCAATTCACCTGAATTACACCTGCAATTCCCCTGGTGTAGAAGTTGTTTATAGACGGCGGTAGTCACTTACCATCGGGCGAGTCGCATGTTCGTTTGGGGGCAAACTCGCCCGATGGAACCGGAATCCATTTTTACCTGAAACAAGGCATTCCGTCTTAATCCTCACGGGTGACAACGCATCTGCATTTTGATTCGTAATCGAAGATAGATGTATTTGTCTATGGGCCGCAGCAACCACTTACCATCACCTTTAATAAATCCTATAATTTTTTTTTCGCTGGAACTTCTTTAAAGTAAAATAAAGTACTCTTTTGTTCTCTATTTCAGGTACTGTCAAAAGTCAAGATAAAAAAGACGCTTCAGTATGCAATCGGGAGGTGGAGAACAGATTTAACAGAAAGAAGAGATTTATGGGGTTTAAAACCTTAGAAGAGTTGGCGTGTACACATAGCAGTGATATAATTTTGAAAATCACCGAAAAGAGAGATGCTTTTCTTGATTTTATAGAATCACCGATAAATAGACCTGACTTATTTGCACTCATGATGGACATTTTATCGAAAGTTTGCCAGACGTCTTTTGACAGTCTAAAATTAAAAATTCTAATTGAAGTGTGTGAATCGCAGTTCTTAGTAAATTTACAAGGTTATTTAATGAATTTACCATATGAAAGCCAGAAGTCTTCAAATAGGTTATATTGGAACAATCAAGCTGAATTTTGGAATAACTTATTACTTTTCTGCGAGAGCGTCACCAATGTTTCACCCTCGACAGCGCTACGTAAATGCCGATCACTAATAGAGGGTACAACGAAATTTTGTTTGGACGGTTTAAATGAACGTCATAGTTTTAGGCTGTCCGAGGAGAACATACAAAAGTGGAATGAACTTCGAGAGAAATTAACAATTCGCGAACAAGATGTTGAGGTATGTTGTATTTTTTTTATCAGACATTTTATATAAATGAACACCATGACCTTAAAATACAACCAATTGTGTTAAGTATAGTACTGTAAGATGTAGTTTATTGATAAGAATCCTATAGTTTTCTTGAAAATGGCTTCTCAAATTCTTTTAAGTTAGTGAGTGCAAACCTTTTGAATGACTTGACCGATTAAGGTTATATTCACGCATTGAAGTAATTTGTACTACGTATTAGAACAGACACCGCGAACAAAATCTGGCGAAATGCAGTGGTGGAAGGATGCACAAAGTACCATTTCATAGCATAGACTTATGTAAGTTTGAGCCCATTGGCTCTAATGCGTGTCGCAAACGACCAAGTGTCGGCGTTTCTTCTAGGACTATGTACATATTAGTGTTACTTCAATGATAATCACGCAGTATTTTTTTTCAAGACTAAGCTATTGTCGATATTTTTTTTTCTACTGTAAGCCAGTGTTTGACTACTATCCCACTTGATGGTAAATGGTGATTTAGCCGAAGATGGTTAAACACATTGCCTTAGCTTAACAAAAGCATAATATTCACTCTTGCCTTGAAAAGACCCACATTACAATCTGATGGAAAGACCGATGCTGGCAAATTATTCCACTCCTTTGTTGTATGCGTGGTAGGCCGACATTAAAGGGGTGGAGACCAGTCGAGCGTCTGGTGGTCCAATGATGGAATAGAGAGGGTGGCATGAAGTCATTCAATTCCAGCGCATATTCTCAGAAATATATCCTGTAAAAAAACGAACGAAATGCCAGCTACTTCACGACTGTGCTCGAGGCTGGCAAGGTTGGTTTTAACCATACTGATTTAACTAATTAGTCTCTTAGCAAGCCTTTCCATGGGGTCCAAAGTCGATATGTGGCATTTTGCAGCATCAGTCCATACATGGCAACAATACTCCATGCACAACCGGACTTGTCCGTTTTATACATATGTGTAAGCAACTGTCCATTGCCCTGGACTCAATGAACCTCCCAAAGTTCAGGTTCAAACAAATCTCAAACCCCAGTGTATTGAGTCATCGGTTAATTCCAATGACATTTCGAAAAGAAGAAGGTAAGGTGAGCTGGCTCCTTTTTGCGTTGAAGAGACACATTTGTGTTCTGGAGACGTTACGTTAATTGGCATCGCCCTATTCGGAGACTGTCATCTGCGTACCCATAGATACTGGGCATAAGCAGGTCATTGATATGCAGCAGGAAGAGTGTTCCGGAGCGCTCAATTATTAGGTATATGCTCAATTATTAGGTATATGTAAACGTTTTCGAATTGTCGTAATGATACATATTTACTGAAGAAAATATCTTCACAATTAGTTTGATGGACGTACAATAGCATTAGGAATAACGTATAAGAACAGAAAAGTTATCACATTTTTGATTGAATTTCTCACACGTTAACATTCCACAAACAAAAATTGCAAAATTTAATTTTAACTTTTTTTTTCTAAATATTTTGTTACTATTATACAGATAAAATTCGCTTTCACAGATGACAAATTTCATATAGCACCATCTATAATTCTTTACTGTATTAATAACAACTGTCTTTTGTGCTGTACGTGTTTAAACCGAAAGATGTCGTTTGGTGCCTAGACAGGTGAGGCAATAATGGTTTTTGGGTACTGTAGTCACCGTGGACGGTTGAGTGGTTAGGTATGCCTATGCCTATATGGCGCGTCCAATTACAATTTATATTTGAAGAGTAGTGTGGTAATTGAGATTGGCTGATAATTGGCAGGGTCAGCATATGCGTCCTTTTTTAAAAACAGGCTACACATTGGCCAGCTTCCAGGATTTTGGTATTATTTTAGTCCTTAATGAGCGGCGGAACAAGGCGGAACATAGGCGACAACTCGCGTGCAGTCTTTAGGACTATAGCTGGTACTATCTGGCCCTCTAGCTGTGTTCACGTCTAGACCCCGCAAGGTTTTAAGAACCTCTTTGTTGGTGATGCCGATCCGACATAGAAGTACCGCAGTGAGGTAATTGAGGTGGGACGCTGATGCCACTGTCTAGACGTGAATTACAAGCAAAGAAACGCAAATAAGTTCGCTTTTTCTTTAGCCGTATGCGCTAGCGTGCTACCCGGTTTTACCAGCGAATGCTGACAGAAGTTTGTCTCGATCTCTTTGACAAAAGTCTACCAATATATTTAATGCGGTCGAAACTAGCTTCCCGCAACGCTTATTGTAGGACTTGGCAGCCATGTTTAAAGCCCGCTTCTTAGTGCTGATATCCGGAATTTTGCAGTTTCGAGCGTCACACCCACAATAGATACGCCAATGTTTTGCGCTTTTCATCTTGGGCGCATTAGGCGTGAAACCAAGGGCGAGATTTGCCACCGATTGGTACGTTGCAGAGGGTGTAAAATACTCCATTGCTTGATGATTTTTGATTTTTAATTTTAATCGAGAATAGATATAGATGTCTATGGGCCACAGCAGCCACATACCATCAGGTGGACTGTCTGCTAGCTTGACACCTTTATTCTATAATATGTTGGTTTAGTTCCAAAAAAGAAAATTACAAAAACTGGACCTGACGCTGTTGATCCAGTTATAAATAAACTTTGTATCTGCACTGTAAAATCTAGAATTAATTCGGAGTTGAACTCATCCCATCACCCCTCTCTCCACTTTGGGTATTTACATTTAGCAAAAACTTATCTTACGCGGCCACCAAACTGCATTCTGCCAAGTGGGAGAAGCTCATAACCAACTGAGGGCTTCCAAGGACTGGTGAATAAAAAGAACAAGAAAAAATCTTTTTACCGCCATATGTCGGGGGCTATGAGATTTTTGCGACATTTATTATAGTCGCCTCTTACGACACCTACTAGCTAAGATGATGGCTTTCCTTACGCCGTTTCCAAATTAAACCGCTGCTTGAAATACACGCGCACTTCAATTTTCTAGTGTTTATTCCCTATCATAAAGTTTTTATCCCCTTAAAGGTAAAAGCAAAGACTACAAGGTGTTTTGTAGAAGAAGAAGACTCCGAGCCACCGCAAAACTTTCGGGATCTGAGCGTTATACCAACATGTGACGATCTCTTAGAGCGAAGACCGTTCGTTCGTCCGAACATTGTTGACGGCGCGTACAAAGATATAGAACACTATTTAGATGTTCAGTTCAGGTTACTACGAGAAGATTGCTTCGGCCCGCTCCGTGAAGGAATTCGTAAGATTTTTTTTGTTGGTTTTGATATAATACTAGCTGTGCCCCGCGGTTTCACCGGCGTCATCACGTGTCGGAGGTGCGCGACATGACCTAATTCAAGCATTTTATAATTGCAATTAAATATTTTATTTGATAGCAATGGATGGAAAAATTGGCATAATTAATTGAGTACTTTTATCTGTCGGCATATTATGTATGATGTAGAGCAAAGATAAGTTTTATCCACTTTCCCTCCCCCTCCCGGTTGAGCAGTTCTCGCAGTTCTCACCGGGCAGCTAGGGTTTATGTGTCGTTCGCGCGTCCAGCCAAGTATTGAATTATTTTAATGTTACATTATTTCTTATTACATTATCTCTCTTACTATGCGTCCAAATAACATGGTATAAAGAACAAAGTTTATCTTCATAAAATTGTCTTGATGATGAAGTAACTTTCCTTCGTGAGGATAAATAGGCCATGCCTAATAATAACGCTCATAAATCACTTATAAATTTTCAATATTTTTTGTCACATAATACCTAATTATGGCGTATGTATAAGAAATAGACATATGGTATTTTTTTTGACGGAGTAAAGATCTATATTTTTCTAGAACATTGTATTTACGTATTCCTAACGATAACACCAACGTATGCGGATAAATCATTTCGGGAGTGCTTTTTCTTCTGACTTGCTTAACAAATATCTATATTTAAGGCTAGCTGAGTGATATAGCTTAATGATAGATAGCCTATACTATTCCACATGAATCTGGCTATAATATACAAAAAGAATTTTTCAAATCGGACTGGTAGTTCCAGAGATTAGCGCGTTTAAACAAACAAAAAAACAAAAAAAACTCTTCCGCTTTATTATATTAGTATAGATAATGTGCGAGCAATTTTTGTCGTACAATCGTTGGAGCTTGGTGAAAATCTGTAGGTAACTGAATTAAGTACCAGTTTTAATTTGTATTCATTAAGTTAATTGTATATTTTCGTTGTTTTGTTGTTTATAATGAAATTTCCTCCTAGCCGATTTCAACCATGTCCGACTGACCGACCGTCTCTACATTAATTTCATTTAACCCACAGAACGCGGTTCTTTATGTGGTAGAACCATACTGCAGTTATATTACTGGTATAGTTGTAGCACGATTGAGTTGGTTTGACCGGGGAAGAACCACGCTCTCACAGAATACCAGCGTAAAATAGCAGCATAACGCTGCTGTGTTTCGTGCGGTGAGTGTAGAGAACCGGAGACCCTTATTACTGGAAAAGAAGCATTCTATCTTAGTCTTCACGGGTGACAACGCATCGGCATTTTGATTCGTAATCTTATTAAATAATATTGGCTATATTTTTAACTTACTAGAATAATAAAAATAAAGTACCGTAAGATGGGGTGAATAGACGTGTGATTATTTGATAAAGTTTTCTCTAGGTTTGTTTATAGCTTGGGAACGTTTGTTTATACTACTTTTTATTATTTGCCAACATTTTTCCTTAATTTGGTAACCTTCAAAATAGTGTCAATTTTGATGACAGTAAAGAAAAAGGCGGTTATTATAAACGTGTGAATACCAGTGGTTTTACGAATAAAACTTTTAGTTAAATATCACGTTCTTCAGTGTTTCCTTGTTGCAAACACTTTATAAGAGAGTTAAGTTTCTCATGTATTATTAAAACAAAGAAAAATATCGATATTCAACGATTTTGTGGCACTACAATATTTCCTGCGCCGTTAACAGCTTTGTGTTTTTCAAAAATGTTTACTTCGCTTGGGATTTGAACCCAGGACTCGTACACTGGACAGAGTATTTGATTAGTATAAACCAAATAGAAAGACAGAAACGCGTATATTCCAATTTGTGCACGCAGCAAAAATATTAAAAAAATTATAATAGGTTAAAAGACAAATAAAACGAAGTAATCTATAACTTCCTAAATTAACGAAAAGACACTTAAAAACACCTGTGCTGCAGTATGAAACTGCAAAAAGGACCGGTCTCAGTGATAGCACTGGTTTTCAGTCCGGCCTAAAAACTGTTCACTGTCCAAAAATGTTTATTCAATCCATCCAACCTTAATGCTTTTTCCTTCATTTTGTACTGTTTCGTATGTAAACGTAGCATTATTTTAATGTTACAGGTCAATATATTCAGGAGCCTTCGAGACATAAATACGATAACATCCGGTACGTAAGTGCTTCAATATTAGTTTTTATTGGTGTGTTTTTTGTGTTTTGATTTGATTTTGTTTTTTGGATTCTCCTCATTATTAAACTGAATACATTAATTATAATACTGGTCATAGGCTTATCAATTAGTAGGTAATATTTGCTGTAATTGCCACGCTTTGCAAAAAATTGCTATGACATGAAACATAAAAATATTTTTTAAAATATGCCCATTTAATCAGCTATCCAAAAAGGTAATAATATCCCGGTGAAATCAACGAATAATAATAAAAAAGTGTCTTTTACTTAACGCAGGTAGAGAACGGCAAAGAATGATTGCTCTTATGAACGAACTTGTACACTTTTAGTCACTTGACGTCTGATTGATTGTTGACAACTATTCAGAAAGCCGACGGCCATTTTAAATTGAGTCGTAGCGGCGCTCTTTAGTTAGTTTCTACTATCGCTGCGCAAGCACGTGTTTAAACTTCCTTCTAATAAACTTTCATCCCGTTAATTCATTTGTTATTGTTTTCAGTCGCTATCTTATTGTTAGTATTGCTGTTAGCGTTATCTATTACTGACTGTTCATTGTAACTGCTTATGGGCGTCGAAGTTAAAATGCGTCATATTCTAATAAAGAATATGCCGACATCATGTACTGTTAAGGTTTTGCTGATGGCAAAGTTGCTGGGGCTCGAAGAGAATATCACCGTTGCTTTCCTGATCGCCGGCTTCCCCATGTTTCTGTCTTTGGAGCTACCTATCGACGATTAAGTGAAAGTGGCACTATTCACAGAAATCAAGTGGATACTGGCAGACCTCTTTCGACTTCCCTCTGTCGCTTCTTACGACACCCCCATGGGTGGCATTTAAATGTAGAAATATATTTTTCTATTGTCATTTAGTGTATTGTAATATTACGATATTATTACCTTCTTATTCACTGGAACAACAAATAATTTTACTTATTTGACTACTGAATTGTTATTTACTTTACGTCCAGGTTCAAACTTTGATTTGAATTCTCGTATTATTAGCGCCGTACCGCACTGCATGAATATCAAAGTCACACTAAATGACACTAAAGTAAGGTGTATGGAGTGCAGTACAGTCAGTTGAACATAGTGTTCGGTACGCGAAATGTAGTGCGTACATATATATCTATGGTAAAATATTACAAAACTCTTTTTCTTGCTTCAAAATCTTTATTTTTAATCAAATTACATAAACTAATATCAAATATTGTCCAGATTTCAGAACCTTACTAACTTTGTATGGGTTTCATAAAAAAAGAACAAGAAATCTTAGGTTAACGCAAGTAGGTGGAGCAAGCACGCGATCGCGTTCTAGAACGGCACTTGGCAGCAATTGAAGTTTGACAGCTTTGACACGTCACGGGATAATTATGTGTAGCTATACTGCAGCATGGCGGGCTTCATATAATGTAACTTCATGTAACTCAAAATACGTTTCTAAGACTTGTACGTTTCTTTCCAGTATTTTCTTTCACTGCCAAGCTTATAATCAGAATTATGATAAAAGCAACATTTCCATAAGTATAACTGTGTAATTTCTTCTGCGTCATGGAGGCGTTTTACATAAACTGCTCAAAACAAAATAGGGCCCACCACGTTTTATGTAGTCATTAAAAAGTTTATATGTTTATCTGTTTTTATTGATCTGGTGTTTAGGCTAGGGATTAAGAAATTGTTTAAACATAATCAAAATTAAAAGTTATTTATTTGTTTACAAACAAACACAAAACACACTTTTTAGGGAAATTACAGCAAAATAACGAAAAACAGAAAACTTAACCTATCCCTATTTTTTTTTGTGATAATTGTTTGAGCAATGTTATGCTTAGTAAGTGGGGCCACCTCTACAATGGCTAAGAGGAGGTTGAAATCAGAAGATGCTAGGAAAGGAGAAAAAATTGCCTCATGCGATGCGAATGAAAGCGAAAATCCAGGCGGGGAACGGTATAAAAGCATTTAAGAAGGGGATAAAAAAATACAGTCTCAGTTGAAAAAACTAAAATCCAAAGACAGTCACTCGGCTATAAAATATGCCTATGCAGCTGCAAAGAAAATATTTAGTAATAAAAAAGGAATAAGTTTACCCCGTTGTATTCCTCTTCTAAAGTGTGGAGGATTTTTACCACTTATTCCCATATTTGCAGGGTTGTCAGTTTTAGGATCATTAGCCGGTGGAGCAGCGGGTATAGCAAAAGTTGTTAATGATTCAAAAGCAGCACAAAAGAGTCTTCAGGAATCTGAAAGACACAACAGAATTATGGAAGCCGTTGCTCTAGGAAAAGGATTATTAATATATAATCCTTTTAACCTCATAAACAAGGAGCAGGTTTATATCTTAACCCCTCAAAAAACGAATTAAACGGCTACCCAGACGGGCGCTCACTAATCTCGACATATTAGAACATGCAAATGACATTCCATACTTTCGCGGCGTTTTCATGAGAAATAAATTACCTTTGAAACCGAGAAAGATAGAATGTGGAATACTGCATTTGGATAGCTACAGAAATCCTGGAACGCATTGGGTAGCCTTTGTAAAGCACAATAGTAATATTATTAATATAAATAGCAAAGATGTTTTATAGGTCCAGATACCGTGTATACGCGGCTAAAACGCTTCCATTTCAAAGGCGCCAATACTGGCGTATTCGTTCGATCGTTCCGCCATTACGCCAGCTACGTTCACTGTGAATATACGTCGCGCACCGGTGTTTTTAATTTCGTAAAATGATTGTTTGTGCTGTGAAATCATGTAAAAATTACTCTTGGAATAAAGATAAGGATAAAAACATCACTTTTCATAAGTAACTATACAATTTGGTGGTGTATTTCTTTGTAAAGAATACGAAAGCTAAATGTCAATACAAGTAATAATACTGCGCAATAATATTCGAGTGTTGCCTAGTCTATGAAATGTTTTTACCATTTTTTTAATGTCATGATCAACCGGAAAGGTTATCTGTATAGGGGTTTTAAACGGTCTAAATTTACAGATTTTACCCAACCTATAGAGTTAAACTGTTTTAAGGCTTAGGGTTGAGCCACATCTGGCAGCACGGAATCGCACTTTCCTGTGCTTCTATCCTTTTTGGTCACTCAGAACCGTTATTTACTAGAGCGATAAAGAGAGCGCGGGTGTATAGTTCATTTTTTTTCGTCATTTTACTTAGGATTGAAAAATAATTAATGTATTCATAAAAAGCGGCAATATGTTGTGTTCTACAGTACAAAAGTGTAGTACTCTGTATATATTTAATAATAATAGATTATAAATATATGTTACGTACATAAATATCTACTGTGCTTTTTTATTTATTTTAAACAGTTACATTAATTGTAGGTTTTATTACATATCTTCAATATTTTAGTGCGAAGTTCGTACCTACATAAAACACACATAACCAATCATATCCCCATACACACACGCACACAAATGCACACGCCTAGCACACACATTTTACACTCGTAGAATCAATAGGTACGTTAATATGAATAAAATATAAAATCTCCCACATTTTTTGGGTAATTGATTCATACTGTTATTACTGAAGTCACGCACATTAATGCAGCCATGGTACGTAAGATACGCGTGTCACGTGGTACTCACGCACACATGAGTCAAAGACTGACATCACTATGAACGGTGCGGTGTGTTAGCAACACGGTATCTGGACCTATTAAACATCTTTGATAAATAATTAATAATAGTTATAATATTCTTTGAGCCTATCTGGTACACTTGCGATGAGATGGGTAACATTTTCTTAGGGTATTCGTTCCCAACAGACTTAGCTCGTTTATGAGTTCCTATCGACTATTCACGTGACTGCAGTTCTCTTTTAGGCTTCTTTTCAGTTGATCCTATAAATTTTCAATGGGATTGAGGTCGGGTCTCATGGCAGGCCATTGTAAAAATGTGGCATCAGAAAGAGCTTTTGTGTGTTATGGGTTATATGTGGATGAGCATTATCTTGCATTAACTAAACCAGCACCTATTCTTTGTGAAAATGGGATCTCATGAAGTCTGATTACTGGTTCAACGTAACTGGTAGCTGTTACAGAATCTTCGTCCAGAATTACCAGCTCTGTTTTGCCTAATAAGCTTATGTTCCACCCCACACCATAACACGGACCCCTGAACTGGTCTGTTCCATGGATGCAGGGTTCTGTAAATCGTTCGCCTTGTTTTCTCCACATGCGTATTCGTTTGTCATCACTGTAAAACTTGACCTTACATTCATCTGTGATGAGTACCTTGCTCCAGTTATCCATGGTCCAGTCCAAATGTTCGCGAGCATACCATAAATGAGCTACACGATGAGACCTTGTCAGTTTGATTCGAACAGCACGTACGCTGGAACGTTGGCCATCTTCGTGGAGTCGATTACGAATGGTTTAGTCATTGAATCATGTGTAGCAATCTACTGATACACACCAGTAGATTGCCTCAGTCGGGTTTGTAAGGCCCGGGCGGTTGCGGTACGCTCCCGACGTGCAGTTAACCTGATAAAGCGGTCTTCATGATCTGTTGTAGCTCTAGCTCTTCCTGTTCTAGGTCTCCTAGACACCTGACACTTATTGCTACTGATCTCTGAGACTCTCCTTCTTGAAGTAGACCAACTGCTCTAGAGAACCAGTAATAGTGTCCACAATTAACACAAAAATCAACCAAAACTGTCCAAGAAAGCAACATTCAACAACTGCACTTAGAATTACACCGAGAACGCAAGTGACAAAATTTCTACACTTCATGTTTTTTTTCAAGCACTTCACTTTTTCTGCCTACCCACTTGAATAAAACGCTCAAGTTGTCTTGTTGCTTTATTTTGGTAACCGATACCTCATGAGTTATTCTAAGACAAAAAATAAAAATTTATAATGGTGGGCCATACTTATTTTGTTTTGAGTAGTTTACATTAATTCCATATTGACGGAAACCCAGATCACGATCATATAACATGCATGCTATACAAAGTTTTGTTCCGTGCGCAATTCTAACCCGCGGCCCCTATGCGGCTACAGCCAAATGCTTAGCCACTGCGCTACAGAGCCATCAACAAACAGTGTATATTTACTTATACTTTCTGTTTCAGAATCTTTCACAATGTAAAATTTGTGGAACCTTACGTTTCGCAACTGAAATTTGGTTACCTCGTACAACTGGATCACAAAATTACCAAAAGATTTAAAAAAATCAATTGGGCCCACAGCAAGCGTTTCATTTATGGTTCGCTTGTGTTATTTACTAAAGATCGGTGTAAAAGTTTTTTAATTGGTACGATTTTGGATCGTGAAGTAAAGTATATGGTAGAAGGAAAGGTACGTTACTTACAAAATTTAAATAAATTATTGTAGGCGATAAATAGTTCAATAGATAATATAAATAGCGAAAAATTGTTCTTGCCCTTATTCAACATTGTTACTATTTTTTTTTATAGGATAAGGGTGACAAACGAGCACACAGTCCACCTGATGGTAAGTGGTTGCTGCGGCCCATAGACATCTACATCTATCCTCTATTACAAATCAAAATGTAGATGCGTTGTCACCCGTGAGGACTAAGATGGAATGCCTCATTACCAGTAAAAAGGGCCTCCGGCCACCTGCACTCACCAAGCGAAACGCAGAGGTGAACCTCTACTTCACGCTGGTTTTCTGTGAGGTCGTGGTACCACCCCGGTTCAAGCCGGCCCATCCGTGCGACAGCAAAAGCTGCCGCGTGGCTCTACCACTGTTTACTTGTAATAACGTGTTAATTCGGTTACCAATGAAATAGTACAAGTTTTTTTTACAACAATAAATCTTGTATTATTTAGCAGAGACGATGCACAGCACCTATGATAAACCTGTGTTGATCGCGATTGATCGAATCTTTATGATTCGATCGCAACCTGCACACGAGTGATCGAATCATGAATCTCAAAAAAAAAAACGATTTTATTTGACCCGATTTCAAGGTGACAAAACAAACCAAATTCGACTTTATTTGCATAAATTACTGTAACTAATTGCTTGCTCATACAATCGATCGAGTCGTGCATTCAATCACATAACTATGTACGTAATTACAGTACTTTGCAAACAGGCGACATGCTCATGTACATAAAAGTTTATATTGTGCTGGGATGGAATCAAAAAAGGTAATAGTTAAAACTAAATATATAATATAAAATAGCCATCACCTGTTCAGCATTCGTCATTCGGTCATACAAAATATAAAATTACAAACGAATTGCGACTCAAAAGGTCGAAATGATCGAATTTTTATAACCCGATCACTATACAAGTGGGTCATGATCGAGCCGGGTCACGGCAAATGATCGATCGACATAGGTCTAATCTGTGAGAGTGAGTTATAATTGCCTTACACACTATATTTAAAAAAACATAAAACTTTAACCTATGATGTCAGCATAAAACAAAAAAGAAGAAAAACAGGCCAGTAAACAATACTCAAGTCGCTCCGGTTTATAACAAATTGAACAAAGAACTAGAGATCTACAGCAAAACATATAAGGAATGTAAGAAATTGATTACAACTTTTTTAACTCCATTAAATTATGAGGAAGCAGAGACATTATTACAATGCAAATACTAAATTAACAAATACACATACATACACCCATACTTAATACATCCTCACACACTACTCATACAACATGTACAAACTCACATACAACACCACATACTACAAATACCTAATACACTAACACTACATATTATATGAAATACAATGTAATAATTATTGATTTATTGATGTATTAATGCTATGAGACTAGGTAGGATACTAAAATCAAATTAAAAGGTAGGATACTAAGATAATGTTTTTACTGTCTTTATTATTCCCTATTAGTTATTTTATTTCGTTAATAATACTGTAATTTTTAGCTATGGAAGAGCGAAGTCACCTGTTACAGGCATTATTTTGCTTACTAGGTGACCTCGATCACTGATCATATAATGTAACTTTAATGTTTGACGAAATAAATTATTTATTATTATTAAAAAAAAAATAAACACTGCGTTTAGAGCGCCTCAGAGCGCTCAATTTAATAACCTGCCGCAGCTCAAGTAATGGGCAATTTTTATCATTGTTGCAATAACTTCCAACCTGATGCCTATTTCACAACGTATCGAACCAAATATTAGTTGCAAGATGAAATAATTCCCTTTATTGATATAATGAGCTAAGGATATTCTCAAAAGTGTCTGGTCATGTACTCGCTAGCCTGATGCTAGGAGAAGTAAACAGGTTAATCTGCGCGATGCTTCAAATAATGTTTCAGTATTTGGAGGGTTTGCTTGCAACCAGGTTACCAGATTGCTTGGATCTCAAATTGGAGGTTTCACTGCTTTCAGTTTTTGAAGAGAAATGGCTTGCAATATATGTCTTACCAAGAAGTTCAAGTTCAAATTTTCATAATTGATAGTTCTTTCAAAAGTCAAAACAACAGACTTGTACAATAGTATAGTCGGGTAAGCTTATCTTTTTTGCAGGTTGGTATGTTTTAGGGTGGATTCTCTCCAACGAGATGAGCAAGGATCTTTCTGTCTCAGACCATTCGTTAGTAAAATCGCTCTAGTTCCAATTTTCTGGACATAAAGCTTCATGTCCCGTATTTGGCGGGGCGGTAAGTTGAAACTCTGACCTATTAATAATACATTTGTCGAAACACATGCAACAAGCGAAACACATCGAAGCCTAAATCGCGCTAACAAAGTTCCGAAGTTAAAGCAGTATAATAGAATAGCTCTGAAATACCACTCGGAGCGTTGGCCGCTCCCCGGGCAGAACACCTTGCCCGGCAGGAGATCTCCCCTTTTCCTTCCACCGCCACATACTCATTCCCTCATTACAGACTCATTCCCATTATTATTTCGAGAAGGGCCTCCGGAGCCCGAGGCCTCTGCCACTGCTGGTGTTGCGCGGTACACAGCCGGTGCAGGCACCGGTAAACATCGGTGCCTGCACCGGCTGTGTACCGGGCGCTGGCTTATGCGGAGCAAATTGCAGTGGTTCGCTCTGATCCCTTGTAACGAAATTAGAAGAAAGATATTTATGACATAAATAGTTAGTCATAGTACTTATCTGATTAGCCAAGTTCTGAATGTCTGAAGCACTGATTGCAGCAGCGCTTCCGCGGGTTCTTCGGCTCCATGTTCGTACAAACTGTTACTCATAACCATCACACAACAATACTCAAAATGAACTGGCTTTAAACAGTAAGAAGCTCAGAAATATGGAACACGATTATTTTACTTAGGATATTAGGATGTTAGATGTTACTCGCTTGAGAAGTAACGACGCTATGAAGCCTAAGATGTTTTTGACGTGACAACGTCTTATAAATCGATGAAGCTCGCTGCACGCACGAAAAAACATGACTCATGCGGCGTTACCTAGGCGTTCCATTTAAAGTGCAAGCGAGAGCGCGGAACGAGCGACTGTGCGAGCGAATGTGGTGTCAATTGTTTATAGCAACGATAATTGCGGCGATAAAGGTAATGATTCTTTCGATATTAAACATTTCTTATGACGTTGTCACGTTCAACTATCGTCAGTAAACCGACTTTACAGACAACCGATTTTTTAAAGTATAGATAAGTCGTACTCGCTCTAAAATGGCCTACGACAGTCTGGTAACTAAACGCTCTCGCGTCGCGGCTATACCTTCGCTACAGCGCGTAAATCTTCTAGTTATTCGTGATAAAATGTCTTCCTGTGTTTTTAGGTGGTGCACAAATTACACGGCAACTGTTAGAGACAAGAAAAACGTCTCATTAATATTTTGAATATAGATGTTTTGTTTATAATTGGTTTTATTATTTCAACACTAACCGCTAGTGTAAACTTTGACGCTAGCTATATAGTGTGTTCATTTCCATATCGGTATTACACGCGCTCGCGCCAATGAGCGCTCAGCAGCAATCAATACGCAACTAATGATGTATATTCATCTTTTTCTAACGATAGGTATGCGCCGTATCATTTGTCTCTTTTTGTTAGCGCAACATGTCATAATAAATAACTGTACGTAGATATAGTACTACCTGGGCTACTTTAAAATACAATTATGTTAGTGTGTAAACTGTCTATCTTTTTTAATACGTCTTTGTATGAAGCAAATCATCATATTATAGCAATCGCAGGCGGTCACTTGACGCCACGTGTCATTTTGAATTTGATTGGTGGAAATAAACCGGAAGGGATAAAAAGTGGGGATAAGAGGGAAGGGAAGCATAATGCACTCTCACAGATGCTGTGCATCGTCACATGTCGAATAATTAAAAAGTTAATAGAATTCTCGTATTTATTTCAATATGAGTACCGTGCTTTATTACCATTTCTTATATGTACTTGTAGTTTTCGATTTAATCGCTGCCTTCTAGGATACTTGGCTGAGATCTATAGATCGTACTTTGACTTTGCTCAGACTTTACTTACGAAAAAATTAGCCGAGTATACGCTTAGCGTAATCTTTGGTTCTGAATTTATAGTTGTATCGGGCTAAGATTTAAGCTAAGCTTATGCAAAGGTCCAGACAGTCAAAAATTTAATGGATGCTTTATTCCCCGCATTATGTTCTTAATTTCATTATATGAAATTAAAAAAAAAAATTAAATATCGAAAACAGTCCAAATTGTATTTCATAAATAAGTTATTATTATATGTAATAGAAAACGGGCGTGTGAGAACGGGAAGGGATGAGAAGACCAAAATCAGAAAGAAAAAAAAAGAAGGTTATAAGAAATTCGAAATAAGTTTGAAATTACGTTAATAGGAAATGGATTAATGCTATTTAAAACTAGAAGATACTAGAAGAACTAGCTATTTATTTTTATAAATAATGAGATCACTTAAAAACAACATTTTTTTTATAGGATAGGGTGACAAACGAGCACACAGTCCACCTGTTTGTAAGTGGTTGCTGTGGCCCATAGACATCTACATCTATCCTCGTTTGCGAATCGAAATGCAGATGCGTTGTCATTCGTGAGGACCAAGATGGAATGCCTCGTTTCCAGTAAAAAGGGTCTCCGGTTCTCTACACTCACCATACAAAACACAGTAGTGTTAAGCTGCTATTTTAAGCTGGTATTCTGTGAGAGCGTGGTCCTTTCCCGGCCGATCCGACCCATTCATGCTACAACTATACTACTAATATTGCTGCAGCATGGCTCTACCACTATTTTATTATTATTTTAATTAATTTAAAATGAATACGGTGGATTCGGTTAAAATCCTGAGTTTTACGTAAGTCGTCGATTTCGCTGAATTAGGCTTTGCTAAGCACTTACCACGACTTCGAAGTTATCTCTATAAATACCGACATTTTCTTAGCTCGAAATTAAAGTCTGAGCAAAGTCAAAGTACGGTCTATAGATCTCAGTCCGAGACACCCAGAGGCAAAGTCCACACTTAAACGAACTTAATTTGTATTATTTTCTATGATTCAGATACCCGTATCATTAGTAAACGAAGGCATTAGTGTGGACATTTGTTATAATAATGATACATACACAATGATTGAAAGTGAAGTTTATTTTGAACCTTACCATCATGTACTAAACGCACTAAAAGATCCAAAGTTTCCAGATGATTTAGCTATGCGCAAATACATTGTTAGCGTAGACGTAAGTTCGACTTTTCACGTTTTAAGCTTTTAAATAGGTAATTAATTTTAATAAGAACACATAACTAAACTTATTTTTATGTTGTAGCCAGAACCAAAACTTCCAAGCTATTTGAAACCACGTCAAATCTACAGAGTGGATTCTGAAGATTTTACAGATATTCTATTTACCATAGATGACAACCAAACATGGCCGTCAAATGAAGAGTTAGGCTTAAATGAAAGTCAGTACGAAGCGTTTAAGTTGGCTCTTACCCATGAATTCTCAGTTATTCAAGGCCCTCCGGGCACTGGAAAGACTTTTCTTGGGGTTAAAGTTGCAATGGCCTTGTTACAAAATTTTCAAAATCTTCTGAACAAATGTGTTTTACTTTTGATATGCTACACAAACCATGCTTTGGACCAGTTTTTAGAAGCAATTTTGCCTATCACAGGGTCCATCGCACGTATCGGGGGTCAATCCCGAAGTGAGTGTATGGCGAAATATAACATTGCAAATCTGAGGCGTACATTTTGTAAGCAGAACAGCAGACATATATTTACCGATGAAAGAAGAAAAGTAAAAACATTGCACAACGAACTCAAGTATGCGCAAGAACGTCTCCACCGTATAAATATTGATGTGCTTAGTTACGATTGTGTAAAACGATATATCCCTGAAAGCATTATTTTGCAACAGTTTTATAAAAATGGTGACAAAGATCCCTTATATCAGTGGTTATTTGAAAATATAAATTATGACGTTGAACAATTTACACTGAACAATTTAGAGGAAGAAAATCATTTGACGGAAAACGATGAAGATAATCCAATATTCAAAAGGAACGACACTTTTTTGGACGATATAAACGACGATGATGATCCTGGAATAAATAAAATCCTAGAGCACATAACGTTCTGTTTTTCGTTAGATAACACAATTCTCGAAATTAGGAATCTGGATTCCATATACAATAAAACAGATAAAGAGAATCAAAAGAGGGAACTTTTTGCAGAAATGCATGAATTAACATGTCGTATACAGCTTTTTAGAGTAAGTGATGATTGCTTTGTGTTGCCAAGTAATTACATTTTAGAAAATGCTTTTTTATTGCATAAAGGCCAGCTTTTGATCGCTATTACACCTATGCAAATATCATACCTATGCTAACTATGTATAATATAATATGTGCTTACTAATTATTGGAAAACTTTCAGAAAATGTCTGCATATCGGCGACAGGCCAAACAAGTTCCTCTACACTTAAATAATCCTACACTTATGACAACCGAAGAACGCTGGTGCTTATACTTTAATTGGGCTGATGTTGTAAAAACTCATCTCTTGACAAACACGCAGCCACTGCAGGTAACGCTTATGATACATAAAATATAACATAAGCACTCACGCCTGTCACCCGGAGGGGTAGGCAAAGGTTATGGAGTTCTATTTGGCACCATCCTAAACACACCTATCTCGCCTATTTTACATCCATATATATGCATACATGCTCGTCTATTAAGGGTATTCTTAATCTGGTCCATCTTCAATATACCACCAATTTGGTCGATAAACTTTCATCTAGAGCGTCCCTTCCCGACTCTTCCCTTAACTTCCGGAACATAAATTTACTTTAGTCACTCTGTCCTCGTTCATTCTTTCGCCATGACCAAACCGAAGCATTGCAAACCACACTTTTCTCTTATCACACAATTTCTCACCCTGTCATTCACGTTCAGCCCTAACATACTCCTTAATGCGGTAAGCATTTCTACCGCATTTATCACTATCCTACATGAGGGTAGGGACTAACACAGCATTGTGAATTGCTATATGTGCCTTTTTTGGCCCATTCTGTCTTCCCACAACAGAGTGAAGAGCCCTATTCACTCTATTTCCTGCGTTCACTCATTGTTCTATATCCTTATCATATCTACCATCCCTGCTGAAAACATATCAACCAACTCTCCTTTTATTCTTATTTCACATATCGGTTTACTTTCTTCTCTTTCAAAAACCATCACTTTCGCCTTACTTGCGTTCACTTTCATTCCTCTTTCTTTTGGTAAACGCTTTTGACAAGTATGTTTTAAATAAGTCTGAAGAAAAAATGCTTCCGAACTGCTTTATTAGCGTGCGCTGTCATAAGTAAAACATTCATAGTTAAAGATTTTAAAATGAATTAGCTAAGATCCGCGTACCGTTACCGTTACCTTTACTGCTACAGCTTGTTATAGTTCACTGCTGAACATAGGCCTCCCCATAGATTGTCTCATAGGGGAGATATTTGCCTTAGTTGCCACTCTGTCGCCTCTTACGATACCCTCAGGATGATATGGGGCAGTAGCTATTCTTACACCGTTTCAGTTTGAAGACCACCTCCCGCCCTCCATCAACTGCATGCACTATTTCCTTCACCATTAACCCCAACACTACTACACTAGGAAAGACAGGTACAATAACCCAACCAACGACCACTCATTTAAAGTCTTACATACTTATAATAAAGGGCTGCAGCTATTTGTGCTGTAACAGTTTACGAGATATAAAAAATTTATAAAAGTACCGTTGCACTGCTGAATGAATAAACAAATGTTCCTAATTCACCTCTGAAGTATCTTTAAGATTGCTTCCTAATAACTAACATTAAAAATGTTCATATTTCGTGGCAGATTGCGCGGAAACTATAAGTGATATTGCTTTTGAATGTATGAGAGGTTGATAGCAAATTAATCAAGGGTTATTTCGTACCTGCACACTTTAAACAAACTGAAAACAACCGCGCTTCGGGATACATTCTAGGGCGCGGGTAGGGAAGGTGGGGAAATGAAAAATGTTTAACTTCGCTAAAATTTAACGTACATATCCCGATAGCTAAAAGTACTCCATAGGTCGTGTGTTTTATCGCAAGCCGTAGTCTCCCGCTACTTCAATGGAAAGCGTTTACATCAGTGAGTTATAAATGAGCAGCTGTTTTGGCTCGCCGATCACTTAATATGAATATGACAAAATCATTTTTAGCTTCTGAAGAGTCCAGTCCAGACCTCGCACCATGCGATTTCTTAATCTTCCCAATAATAGAGATTTGATGACAGGTTTGACATTTACGAAACCAGTAGAGACTGTGATAGCTTTCAACCAGCACGTGAAAAACATGCCCTCATACTAATGGTTCTTATGTTTAATAAATGGTTTCAATGAATGAAATGTAATATAGAATACATTGAAAAGCAGTAAATATATTACTTTAAATATAAATTGTTTTTTATGAATTACTTAAAATCTCATTGTGCCACCGTATGAAGCTCAATTATTATTTTAAATAATGATTTACCGCGTGTTTGGTAAAGCAGGAAAATAGCGGCAGGAAACCCGAATGTCTCAAAGAATACTTTACGTTTATAGCTAACAATTATAACCTTAAAATAATAACTCATTTCTATATTTGCAGCAATCTTTTATGGAGGCTAGTGCAGCTTATGAAGAGACCAGAATGGTGCTAGACCAAGAATTGTTAAAAGATGTAAAAGTGATTGGCATGACTACCAGTGGGGCAGCAAGACTAAGGAAACTATTGAAATCTATAGCACCTCCAATAGGTAGCTATTTATTTCAAAGTTACTAAAACATATAACATTTCACGCCAGCAATAATGTTGTCGTTATGTTGCAATCAATGAATTTCGTACATACTGACCGCATTGAGAGCATTCAAAAGAGATTCGTAAGATGTCTCTCTTTTCGTCATGGTTACCATCGCAAGTTGGCCTCCTACACAGATAGGCTGCAGAAATTTAACATGGTTACACTGGAAACGAGATGCATAAGGTTCGGGCTTATATATCAACATAAAATAGTACACTCTACGATTGATTCTCCATCCCTGCTTGCGTCGATTAACATAAACACTCACTACAGGGCCCGTGACCGCAAGCCTGAACTGTTTTCACTCCAGGTGTACCATAAAAATACATCATATTACAACCCAGTGGTTAGGATGTGTCGCCTCTACATATATATCCCAGGACTATCCAAATGTTGATATTCTAGGTTCAAATCCAAATTTCTTCAATAGATCTATCCGTGATATTCTGAAATAATTGGTCTCATCTGTTTTATGTTTCTACTTAATTTTTGTTCTAGCTTTAAATCTATTACAGACCTCTTGTGATCTGCTGGATGGTTGATTGCAAATCCACTGTTTATTAAATGATTTATAACTTTAGCAGATGTAACTCTTTATAATTTACTTCATAAACACATGTTTTCGCTCACAGTTTAGTACCTAATCATTTAATTTTAAGAAACTCCTATCTCCACAACTGTAAACTGTATTGTGTTAATAAAATAAAATTAAATTAATATAAATATCATGCCTTTTTTATTTCAGTTATAGTAGAGGAAGCTGCTGAAGTTCTTGAGCAGCACATAATAACATCATTGACGCGACATTGCCAACATCTCATTCTTATTGGTATGTTATTTTTTTAATAAATTTTAAGTACCTACATGCAACTTTCCCGTATTTAATTTCTCCGTTTGATGTCGAAAATCTATGAATCTACGAGACGGATATACCGTCATCCATTGGAGACCAAAAGACCCCACGAGGATGATGTGACTAGGTGATATTGATTGTGATAATTGATTTATTAATTAAAATAACGTACATAATTATGGTGGATAATATCAATCAAGAGAAAGAAAAATATTGGCGGATGCAAAACTTCTTAATTTCTTAACTTCTTAAGTTAAAATATTACACCTAAATAAAAAAATATAGGTAAACTTTAATATTAAAAACATTAAAAATGTATAATATCGACTGTTATATGTAATTTATATAACACTTTCTTTAAATACCTATTAAATCTGATTTTGATCTAAAAAAAATTGAATTGTTTTTGAACGTAGATTCAAATTATAACTATTTAAATTTTATTAGAAAAACTTAATGGACATAAAAACTAAAGCTGTCTTTCTGTGCGTGTGGTCAGTAAAATATCCCTGCCACCTCTAAGGCTGGCTTTTCACTATGGGATATAATATATATTATATCCCGAAATATAAATTATATCCCGCGATTGGCTTTCACACTGTGAGATATATCTTTTAACCAGTGTGCGTTCGTCATTGGTCATTGGATTACCCCCCTTTACCCCGTACACCGTTTGCGGAGGCGCGGAACGGTGTGCGGGGTACAGGGGGCGAAATATAATATGAAAATATCGCTCGGTCGATCGAAAAAATATTTATAGCTTGAGATGTAATATATATTATAACTCAGTGTAAACGGTTCCATAGGAAAGGTATGGTGAGCGATATTAATTTATATTTTTTTTTACTTATTATAAGCCAGTGCTTGACCACAATCCCACCTGGTGCTAAGTGGTGATGCAGCCTTAGATGGTAAATCGCACTGTCTTATCGTAACAAAAGCCTATTCACTCTTGCCTTGAAGACGCCTAGACTGTATTCGGACGGAAAGATAGACGCCGGCAAATTATTCCACTCCTTTGCCGTACTCATTACAAAAGACGAAGCAAACCGTTTGGTTCTAATGCGTGGAATATCGACAACAAAGGGATGAAGACCCGCCGACCGTCTGGTTGTCCGATGGTGGAAAGGGGAGGGAGGAATTAAGGCGTGTAATTCCTGCGCACACTCACCGAAATGCATCCTATAGAATACCAAGAGACTGGCTACTCTGCGCCTGTGCTCAAGGCTGACAAGATTGGTTTCAACCAAATATAGGTCACCAATGAGCCTCTTAGCACGTCTCTCCACTGAGTCCAATGCTGCCAGGTGGCATTTTGCAGCACCAGCCCATATGTGACAGCAGTACTCCATGCACGACCGGACTTGCGCTTTATATAAGGTAAGAAGCTGCCCCGGCGTGAAGTGCCGCCACACCCTTGCAAGGACACCAAGTTTCCTTGCGGCTGCTTTGGCTCTGGACTCAATGAACCGCCCATAGTTTAGGTTCGGAGAAAATTCAATCCCTAACAACTGAAGGCGGTCAGTGTACTCCAAGGATACATTCCGGAAAGTAGGAGCCAAGGTGAGCGGGCTCCTTTTAGCGGTAAAAAGACACGTTTGTGTTTTGGAGGCGTTAAATCTCACGAGATTGGCATCGCCCCATTCGGAGACTGCCTGTAGTGTGAGACTCACACGCTCAACCATAGCCTCTCTTTCTGACTGGATTTGATCCCGACTGGCCCGGGCGCTTAGTTGGTATCTCTCTACAACTGTGCTGTCGTCTGCATACCCATAGACACCGGGAATGAGCAGATCATTTATATGCAGCAGGAAGAGAGTTGCGGAGAGAACGGACCCCTGGAGCAGCCATCAACGACGACTCGGAGAGACCGTTCACTCAGAAAGTCCTTCACCCAGACAATTAGGCCAGGGGATAAGCCGTACGCTGAAAGCTTGCCCAATAGACTAGCGTGCCAACCCCTGTCAAAAGCCTTCGAAACATCGAGGGAAACAGCAAGTGCTTCACCACTGTTCTCGAGGGCTTCGCCCCATATGTGAGTGGCGTACGCTAGAAGATCCCCAGTTGATCGATTTCGGCGAAACCCGTACTGGCGATCACTGAGGAGATCATTTTGCTCTAGGTATGCCATAAGGTGGGCATTCAATATACGCTCCATAATTTTGCAGAGTATGGAGGTAATTGAAATTAGCCGATAGTTGGCAGGGTCGGTGCGGCTACCTTTTTTAGGCACAGTCTGCACATTGGCCAGCTTCCAAGATTTAGGCACTATTCCAGTCCTGAATGAGAGGCGGAACAAGCGTGTCAACACAGGAGACAACTCAGGTGCACAGACCTTTAGAACTATAGCTGGTATACCATCAGGTCCACTAGCTTTGTTCACGTCTAGACTTCGCAAGGTTTTAAGAACCTTCTTGTTGGTGATACGGACCTCAGTCATAGAGGTACCGCAGTGAGGTAATTGAGATGGTACGCTGTTGCTACTGTCCAGTCCAGACGCGAATTGCAAGCAAAAAGAGAAGCAAATAAGTCCGCTTTCTCCTTAGGCGCATGCGCCAGTGAGCCATCTGGTTTCACCAGCGGAGGCAGTGTAGACCGACAGAAGTTTGTCTCGACCGCTTTGGCGAGAGACCAAAAAGCTACTGCCAGATGGTTTGACAGAGAGCTTTGTGCCGATGCGTTTAATGCGGTCGAAACTGGCTTGGCGTAATACCTTTTTGCACGACTTGGCGGCTTGGTTAAAGGCTCTCTTCTTAAGGCTAACATCCGGAGCTTTACGGTCTCGAGCATCGACCCAGGATAAGTACGCCATATGCTTGTGCTTTTCAGCACGAGCGCACCGGCGTTAAACCAAGGGCGAGCTTTACCACCAATGGGCACGTCAGCAAAGGGGATGAAATACTCCATCGCTTGACGTATCACATTGGTTACGGCATCCGCGCAGCTCGATGGGTCTCTAGAGGAGAAGCAGACGTGCCGCCAAGGATAAGATGCAAAGAAATGCCGCATCTGATCATGAACGCATCATCCCAATCTGCTGACTTGTATCGCCACATTCGTCGCACTCCTTGTTGCACCAGCTGGGAGAGCCCCAGCGACAAGGCAAAATTTCACGCCTCTCTCCCAGCGTGGTCGGTCTTCTGGTATGGGAACAGCCAGTCCTGATGATAGGCATTAAAGTCCCCCAGAAAAACCAACTGTGCATTAGGGTACCGATTTAGAGCCACATCAGAGGCTTCACTGAGGTGTTCAAACAGCCTAGTTGTGTCTCCTGGTCGCCGCTGCGCGATCGGTAGACACAAGAATAAATAATTTTATCCATTCCAGTGTCTATCAATACCCAGATCGTAGAGAAAGTGGGGTCTTCAAGGTGACGGAGACGCTTACAGCAGATGTCGTTGCGGACGTAAACACAGACTCCGGCGCGCTGATGGAAATTATGCTCCAATGTGTACCCAGGGTAGCAAAGGTACGCCGCATCTACAGGACATCTGATCTGCGTCTCAGTCAAGAAGAGTAAGTGCAGCTTGTCAGTCTCAAGGTGGTAATTGACTGCATTGAGATTACAGTGCAGGCCTCGGATGTTTGTGAGGTGCACATTAATGGAGAGGGAGTGCAACCGCTGTACAAACTTACTCTTCTTATATCTCGAGATGTAATATATTATATTATATTATATCCCATAGTGAAAAGCGGGCTTAATATTTTTTAAACTCAATTAAAGGTTCTAAGTGCAATATGAAACTAATCAGCTAAATTATAGGGAAATATTGTTACGATGGGAACATTGAGTCTAATCACACAAAAAATAGCTTTAGGTTTGTACAAAACGATAAACAAAAAAGGCGTAATGACTCAAGTTCCAGCCACCCTGAACCGAATGTAATCCTTTTGTGTACCTAATGCCAGCATTGGGTTATGCCTTTAGATTTTTTGGTAGTACCTGTTCTAGATAAGTTTAGAAAGTAATTTTAGGTAAATATGCTCACTGTACACCGCACACATTATGTACACATTATGTATGTAAAGTATTAGTAATATTTCTAATCTGAACCACAAACATGAAATATGATTTAAGACTGTTAACAATAATTATTATTATATTTTAATCGTTCTACGTACTTTACTTCCTGTAAGTGGTTTATTAATTTTTGACCCGAGCACGTGGTTAATCAGCACTTTTTTTTATTAAAAAAACAAAAAAAAACTTAAAATTACAATTAACAGTTTTATTGGTGTCGCGGAGATCGAACCAGGGTAGCTCGCGTTTTGAGAAATTTACAGCGAACACTTAGTCCCTGAGCTACAACGGCTCTAAATAACTAAAAATTATTCACATCCTAAAATCGCTGCTTCTTAGACAAAGTATAACACTTCGTCTAAGAAGCACCGATTTTATGATAGTGTTTCGCATGGTGAGTGTAGAGAACCGGAGACCCTTTTTACTGGAAAAGAGGCATTCCATCTTAGTCCTCACGGGTGACAACGCATCTGCATTTTGATTCGCAAACGAGGATAAATGTAGATGTCTATGGGCTACAGCAACCACTTACCATCAGGTGGACTGTGTGCTCGTTTGTCACCCTATCTTATGAAAAAAGCTCCGCTTTTGTGTGATATTGTTCAAATGGAATATCATTCAAAGTAAGCCATTCTCTTATATCAGTTTTGCGACTTTGTGATGTAGGAGCTTTATTTACAATGATTGAATGGTAACTGGCATTGTCCATAACGAATACACTCGGCTCATTTAAATTGGGTATGAGCTTTCTCTCTTAGCCATTTATTAAAGTTAACCACATTCATGTCGTGGTGGTAGTCTGCCATTTTAGATTTAGTGCTAAATACTAATAATGAGTTAGGCACAGGACCTTTCTGCGATCCAGCATGTACAATTATATACCTTTTCCCAGTTGAAACATTTTTAATCGCACCAGTTGTAGATGAACCTTGCCAAGACTTCTTGGGCCTGTAGTTTTATGAATGTAAGTCTCATCTAAATAAATAATTGGCTTTCCTTCTCTACGTTTCAAAGCCATGGTTCTTAAAAACCGATGTCTCCAGGCAGATATGTCATAACGCTCAATTAACAATGAACGCTCATTTTTATTTCTCTTAAATTCATAGCCATTGGACTATAAGTGGCGAAGAGTTTCCCGGCATCCATTAAATCCAATGCTTTCTCTTAATTCCACTAGCAGAGTTCTCAACGTAGGAACTTGTTTTCTAACGATGTGAAATTCGTTAATTTTCTTACGAATAACATCTATATTGAAACTATCTAGGTTCGACACTGTGGATTTACGTGGCCGTTTTTTCCCAGGAGTATTCCAGACACCTTCATTTACCACACCTTCCTTTTTTATTATTTTTAATGTTGTAACACTCACCTCTGTAAAGAATGATGAAATAGAATTATTAGGTGCTGCATTTTTAATAGCATGTAGTAAATTATATCATTGTAAAAGTTATGTATGTATTTAGTAAAAACTTACCAGTGATTGAAGCTATTTCATACAAGTACTGGTTCTGGGTTCTTATCCTGTCTTTCTGCTTTAAATCAGTAAGTTTTTCAATAGTTTTCACTATATCATCAACCTCTGCTACATTCTCTAGATTTTCTGTAAAATAAAAGAATTTGTCTTTAAATTACAATACAACACAATGTATAATGATGCACAACAATGCATAATAATGCATTATAATGGTGGTATCTAACGTAATTTAAACAGAATGTGAACCAAACAAATAGTTTTTATAAAATCATAACTAATAATTACGAATACAAACAAAGTATTATATCAACATCAAAGCGCCATATGAAAAGTTTGCAAATAATTCGAGTGTCTACTTTCATTTGTCAGACTCTACAACTATACTACTAATATAGCTGCAGCATGGCTCTATCACGTATGAATAATAATATATTAAATTTAAACCGTATCGATTGCAGGCGACCATCAACAACTACGACCGTCAGCGGCGCATATGAAGCTGGCAAGACATTATAATATAGAAGTATCTCTTTTCGAGCGCATGATCATGAATAATATCCATAGTCGCAGGCTCGAGGTACAACACCGTATGCGGCCTGAAATATCCGCTCTCATCAGTCCCCACATCTATGTAGATCTAATAAACCATCCCTCTGTAGAGAACTTTCCCGATGTACGAGGAATGACGAAAAATGTATTTTTCTTTACCCATGATTATAAAGAAAATGTAAGTATAATATATATTCTGTCTTATTTATATTTATACAAGGTAAGTCAAACTTCAACCAAAAAGTCAGTCGAGGGATCCAACTCGGCTTGGCAGCGCTTGGGAGGGGAGAGTACGGTCACATTATGACCTCTTTGTATCGCTCTAAACTAGAAAACAAAAGTCTACAACTATTGTGTGCCACCAATGATGTATGGAGCTGAGACAAGCTCAAGTTGCCTCAGGGAGCTATGAAGAGGGCTATGCTGTGAGTTTCTATGCATGATAATATTCATATAAAATTACATGTTGGGAGAAGTTGCATAAGTCAAGTATGAGTATCTACAGATGCTAATCATTTTAATAAATTTCTATTAAAGGAACGCATCAGTACGATCCGATATTCTTTATTTAATACTTAAAAAAATCCGCTTCAAAGAACTAATAAGATATAAAATAATTTTACATTCCGAGGTCAGGGCCAAGTTTTGGTGAGTGCAGAGAAGCTGAGACCCTTTTTACTGGAAACGAGGCATTCCACCTTAGTCCTCACGGGTGACAACGCATCTGCATCTTGAGGATAGATGAAGACGTCTATGGGCCACAGCAACCACTTACCATCAGGTGGACTGTGTGCCCGTTTGTCACCCTTATCATATTAAAAAAGCTCAGGGTTTCAATTCTTTTTTAAGAGCTTCTTTTTTTTAAATCTACTATAAGTAGCCAAAAAAATGTCTAACCTAACTGTAACTTTCTCCATGGTCCTTACTCGCCATTTCTTTTAAAATGTGTTACGTAGTAACTTATGAATATTGTAACAGCCTACACGCACGACGTTAAAGTTAGGTATAATAATAAATATATGAATATAATAATGGTATAATAATAACAATGTAAAGATTTTTATAATCACTTTATAACAAGTACTTAAGAATTATTATTTTATTAGATATTGTGCATCGGCCAACCCCGTATTTCCGAATATGACTGACGAATAGAATAGAATAACTTTTTATTCAATTTAGATTACAAGTAATTTTTTTTGAAAGTAATTTTTTTGCTTTTACCACTGGTTCGGAAAAGACCTCTGTGATTGAAATTGTTAAGGGATGTAATGATGATGATGATTATGAAATTAATGTTAAAAGTTAGAGTTTAAGCCTATACACGTCCCACTGCAGCTGGGTGCAGGCTTCCCCTCATTCCTGAGAGGGTTTTAGGGCAAGGAAATGTCCGCCGCGCTGCTCCAATGCATGTTGGTGAACTTCACATGTCTTAGCGAATTTTTTTTATTTCTCAGGCATGCAGGTTTCCTCACGATGTTTTCCTTCACCGCCGAGCACATGGTAAAATGATGAAATTGAACAGTAATAATACAAATTATTTTTCGATTTCTCTTTCGATTACGTTAACCTTATAAATGTAGTAAACTGGCAGTATAGCCAATATTTTTTCAGGTCGTAATACTTTTTTTGTTATGAACATTCACATTTCAAAGTGATGTCTTTATATGAAGCGTTATTAATTCTATGACCACCACATGTATTCATAAAGTCGCCTATTCAGTTGTATACTTTCAGTTAAAGATAAAATATTTTTTAGTTTTTGAGGTTCGCAGTTTTGGATGTCAAACGACGATATGTTGCTATTTCCAATTTAAAGTGTGTAGATTTCGGAAAGTCCCCTAAACCGTAGAGACGCCTGCTGTAAATTATTACCCAGTTACGACTTACATTACAAATTATAATACTGTTTGCAGGATGTTGATGATACAGCGAGCAAATCCAACCAAGAGGAAGCAGATATGGTCCTCGGACTCGCCAACTATTTAATTCTTCAGGAATATTCCCCAGAGGACATAACGATTTTATCTGCCTATTCCGGACAAATGTTCTACATGCGAAAGGTAGGCAAACAAAATTATAGGAATGTATGCCACTTTATGGAAGATACACATATAGATTGATTTTCTACATTAGTAGGATTGTAGTATGTACAAGAATTTTATTAAATATACTTAATATAAAAGGATATCATCGAATGATATGGTAGCTTCTAAAATGCAAGCCGACGCCGACGCCTTACTACACGCAAATAGTAAATAGTTATACAAATACGACTACCACGCACTTCCCTCTGTTTGGTAGTTTATTGATAAAGACTAAATCTAAACACTTTTTCATTCAATATTTATAAATAAATAAAACAAAACATGTGTGCAGTTCACACGCGGAAGAAGTGAAAGTGGTTTATATTAATGATCTGCTTATGCCCGGTGTCTATGGGTATGCAGACGATAGCACAGTTGTGGAGAGATACCAACCAAGTCCTCGGGCCAGTCGGGACCAAACTCAGTTCGAAAGAGACGCTATGGTAGAGCGTGTGGATCTCATACTACAGACAGTCTCTTAATGGGGCGATGCCCATCTTGTGAAATTCAACGCCTCCAAAACACAAGCGTGTCTCTTTACTGTAAAAAGGAGCTAGCTATTCTTGCTTAATTTTATCAGCCTCGAACACAGGCGAAAAGTAGCCAGCCTTTCGGTTTTCTACGGGATGTATTTCGGAATGTGTGTGCAAAAATTGCGTAATTTAATTCCTCCGTCTCCCTTCCACCATCGGACAGCCTGACGTTTGACCAGCCTCCACCCTTTCGTTGCTGACTTACCACACTATTCGAACCAAACGCTTTGTGACATCGTTCATCATGCGTACAGCAAAGGAGTGGAATAAGTTGCCGGCATCTGCCTTTCCATCCGATTACAATGTGGGTGCCTTCAAGGCAAGAGTGAATAGGCTTTTGTTAAGTCAGTGAGCGTCAGCATCTTAGGCTACATCACCGCTTACCATCGTGGGATTGTAGTTAGCGCTGGCTTAGTAGAATATAAAAAAAAATAATAAAAAAATGTATCTCCAAATGAAATGAAATATAAAACAAAAATATTTCACAGCAAAATATTTATTTAATTTGATGATTTTCAACCACAAGTCCGGCATAAAGTATTAGATAAAAATTTTATTGCAGATAAATGTGACAATCCTTATTTTTAGACACGTAGAGCCTACATTATAGTGTATTAAATCAAAGGAATATTTTCTTTCGACTAAAATTGCTTTGTAATAGCTACGTCTACTCGTAAAATACGTCTATAAGTAAAAATATTTTATCGAACGAAAATTACATCGCCTAACTAAACACGACTAATTTAATATAAATCGGTAAGATATTGTGAAATCATGCATTGTTAAGAATGGTTTGGATATGATAATTTTATTCAATATAATTAATTTCATTTATTTATTTAAAAATAAATTTGTAATTTTTCAATTATTAATTTAACAGTTAAAACCATTTTTAAAGCACCGTACACGATAATAGGAAACGAAATAGCAAAACAAATACAAAAAAGAAAAACCCGGCCAAGTGCGAGTCGGATTCGCGCATGAAGGATTCCGTACCATCGTAAAACACGTTTGTAATAGGAGAGCCTCCTTTAATTTTTAATTTATTTTTATTTTCATTATTTGTTGTTGTAGCGGCAACAGAATTATATATTCTGTGAAATCATAAGATAGAGCCCGCTGACAGACAGACGGACGGACAGCGGAGGCTTAGTAATAGAGTACTGCTGGTTACCATTTGGGTACGGAACCCTAAAAATAGTGTCGCAATTGCACGGAGGACACAAACTGCATAGAGCACATAACTTAATTGGAGCACGCGTTTAATCTTGCCTTTTGCTTGCCTTGCTTTCATCAATAGGTTTTCTGCTCCTACTGATGAGATTTTGGACAGAATAGTGACGTTTGATGAAAACTGGATTCGCTACGATAGTCGTAAGCAAAAAAAGCAACGGCTGAATCCAGGTCAAATATCGGAACAGTGCCCCAAAGCGAAACCCACGCATAGAGAAGCACTGATGGCAGCTGTTTAGTGATCATTTAATGATGTAATTCACTATAACTTTTTGTGATCCGGTGTATCAAAAATAGCAGATATCATTTGTGAATAACTTCGAATAATGATGGCTAGACTTTTAGAGAAACAGCCCTGCCCCTGACTCGTCAATAGATATTCGCGATTATCACGCAAGATGAATCATTGCGTGCTCGACAAACAGTTTTAACATTACGAGTACTGCAACTAGAAACTAGGTCATGCTCCTCATTCGCTAGACCTAGTCCTAACTGATAACTGCAAGGGAAAAAAGTTGTTCTCAAAAAGCGGTACGAAATGTCTTTGTAGACTTGGTAGAGTTCAGATCCTCAGAGTTACAATGGCGTCTTCTCCCGAGATGGTAAACATGTATACACATGTATGGAAAATGATAAGTAAAAAACACTTTCCCACCATTTTCCAATTGTTTTTCTGTCCGCCAAAATAAGTGAATCTAACGAAAAAATACGATACATTCTGAAGTTTTATTACAAATAATTTTGTGAATAGATTTGTTTTTTCATTTTAATCATTCATAAAAGTATTTTTTGATTTTCTGTAAATGAAATACGGTAATTAAACATTTTTCGGACAAATCTTGGACCTCAGACCTAGTTTAATTATTAGTTCTGCTGCGTTGTGCGTTCGTGAAATTTGGCGGCTGTGATTAATCCGAACAATTCCGCAGAGCATTCCCCGTGGTAAATGCGAAAGAAAATGCAAAGGGATGCAACATCTCATCGCAGCCCCAATAAATCGAGCCGTTCGGAAAAGACTCTAAATTAGATTGTAACATCGATATGGAACGATGCTAGTAGTTTTACTATTTATCGGTAGATGCAAAATAGTAAAGTGGGCGGAGCTTAACATCCCTTCACCCCGTAAATTGTCACGCGTTGTTAGTCATTCGGGGTAACTGAGCGCAGTGGGTAAGTGTGCGCAGTGAGTGTATCTCCCGAACGAGGAAAGGGGGGGAGGTTTTTGTTTAGGTCAAAAAGTGACGCCAGAGTGCCCTGCTAGTCGCAACTTGGTTCTGTGGCGCCGGTTGATGAATAACTTTTTTTTTTCATAAAAAACAATACATGTTGTTTAAATTTGCAGTTTTTTGTTTAATGGAAAACAATGTATCATCGAGGCTATTGATTTCACAACGGTAAGTTGTATTTCCTTTGAATGATAATATGTTTACACTACATTTATATAAAATAAAAACATGTTATATTTGTTTTCAATTTATTTTATGAGCTTTCATTTGCAATTTGGTGTTCTGGGGAAAGTGTGCGCGGGTAAGTGTGCGCATGCGTACACTTGCCCCTTCGGTGTTATTTTCGTTCGTATATTATTTTATCGAAAAGTAGGGTTTACTAACACTCTTTTATTTTATTTTTCAGTGTCTCATCACCATGCCGCAAAATTATATAAGAAAAAGATCCGAACTTGCATCGGTAACTGAAGAACAAAGCTAAAGCTCTAAAGCACTCATTGAGCATGAGCAAAAGAAAGAGCAAAAAAGCTGCTGCAAGTGCAATTGTTATTAGTGAGTCTTGTATTCGAAAACGTCATCATCGTCTTAAAGAGGAAGAACAAAGTTTTCTATGGCCTCGACCTCTACAACAGTAAAATATTTTTGTCCTCTATGTAAGCAAAAATATACAAAGCCAAATACTGAAGAATGGAGTCAGTGCATGTATTGCAAAGACTGACATGAGGATGCCATCTGATGAGGATGCACTGCATATGAGAGAGGTGTTTTTGTTTATGATAATTGTATTAATGATTCATAAATTAATATTGTTTCTAATATCCATTTCTAATAATCCAAATGTTAAGTTTATTTTATTTTATGAGAAAATTGTTATTTTTATGCTAAGACACAACTAATAAAAATATTTTATAAATGGCATTACAATAAAGAACCTTTATTCTTGAATATTGTGTATATTTTGATTAATCCAAGGAATGCGCTTACTTACCTAATATGCGTATACTTACCCCATACGGGTGCGCACAGTGGGTCAAGTGAGCGCATTTCGATTTTATGTAAATAAATGCTTACAGAAAAAAAAACCACCAAGATTTCTATTCTTGTTTTTATTTCAATTTAGAGGCTACTATAAGATTTATCTCAGAGCCGTCTTTTATATTCTTAACTCTTTTATTTTATGCATAGTGAACTAATATTTACCAAAGTGCGCACATTTGTCCTGAATGACTCTACATAGCGAAACAACACCTCTTTGTATTTGCTCCGTGATTACAACAGTATCGCTCGGTGATAGCAAGTCGCTCGACCGATCTGCATATTGTATGAGGGCGAGCGGCCTATGTTGGTAAGCAAATCTGAAACAACACGACCGTTATTCTTGTAATTTTTAAATTTAAAAAAGTAAATGGCAATCATGTGATTAAAAATTACTTATATATGAAAGCTAACGCCATCTTTTTGCAAATTTAATGTAGCTGATCTTTTATTGCAGTAAAAAACTGGACAATTCGGCATTTTTGACGGCTTTGTGGCGCAGTGGCTCAACAATGAGATTCAGCGCTAAAAGTCGCGAGTTCGAATTCCGCATATAACATGTTTTTGTATGACCTACAAATATTGTTTCGGGTCTGGATTTCGGGTTTGTCCTTGTGAAATATATGTATGTAAACTGCCCCCACGATACAGGTGATAATCCTACAGTGGAGGTAACGTTTTAAAAAAATGTAGGACGTCGATTCAGCCGCGCAACTAGATTTAGTCTAGTAAGCAGTGCCGTTGCAATTAGTTTTATTTAACGCGTCTGCATATGGTTACTTCCTTCCCATCCGCCGGTCTCCCTTGTTGGATAGAGCAATCCTTAATCCCTAATATTTGCGTTCACTGTTTGGGTTATTAAATATTACCACAAAATATTTTTATAAAATTTTCAGAATCGGTCTTTATATCCACATTTATCCAAAGTGAAGATAACCGTGGTGGATAATTATCAAGGCGAGGAATCAAAAATAATCCTATTATCCCTCGTCAGAAACAATGATCAAAACAAGATCGGTTTTCTGGGCACGGAAAACAGAATTTGCGTGGCATTATCAAGAGCCCGAGAAGGTATGTAAAATATTTGTTTGATAACTTAACGAGTGATTCCTTTACACAACACTAAACCCCTAAATAAACTCTTTTTTTGTGGCCAAACTGATACCTGGTACCTATGTTACCTGGTATGTTTAAAACAGTAACCCTATTGCAAAAGAAAACGGTACATACGTTTTAAACTCTATCAAGGTTTTATTGGATACCTCGAACGCTAAATACCTAACCTCTCCAAGTTGGGTATTTACCCACTTCTAATGAACCTGGTTTATTATTTTAATACTATATTATATGAAAAAAAAGCGCATTCATATGGAAACAAAAACTAATGTTAGCCTTCCTAAGATTAATTTTAATATTTATTTTAAAATCAACATACTCTTTTTACGACTGGCTCTCGAATTAAAACATCTGCTTCATCACATACTTGCAATCACAGTCCAGATAAACTGTTTCGTATTCATCTCATAAATTTTAAATTTGCTGTTCTATTCTATCCTCTTTTTTACAGACTTCAAAAAAGAGGAGGTACTCAATTCCACTGTATGTTTTTTTTATGTGTAACACATAACTTTTGTCTGGGTGAACTGATTTCGATGATTCTTTTTTTATTTGAAAGCTGGTGCTAATAGTTTTTGAGTTATTCTTAAGAGCCCTCTTACATTTCGGCGTTTCGCAAATTTAGGTATTTTACGCACCGAGCGGGCGGCAAGTTACGCGACCGATACTTTCTTTCATATCTATTCACTCGCTCGCACTATAATACTGTGAGTATGGCGACTAAACGATCTTGATCTTCCATAATACAAAGTTTTCTTAGGATGAACTTCAGTGGATGGAATATTTTTTGGTGTGTCATTTTAATGTTATCTTATTAATTTATTATTATATAATTATATAATTTATTATTTATTATTATATACCATTTTGATATATTATTTATTATTTATGAAATTTAGTGTCAAAATAAGTACACATAAATATTTTAATTGTTACGCTGTAATCGAATGTTAATAATCGATTATGTCTACTACCGGTAGAATAGTGGTATAAATGAATAAACGGTTGCAACCTGTTTTAATAAATATAACAACCAAATGTAACTAATATTTTTTAATCGGTACTTACAGTCAATTACTATATTTTTTATAAGAAAAATATTTGCTGCGACGGCATTGACCGAACTTTTCTCGATTCGATAATTTCAGGCAGTACACACTTTTCATAAAAAGCTTGTAACTTGGGTAACATATTGAAAATCTAAAATTGGTCGTATTTGTAAATTTTTAATACTTTTAATGCATTAATCTGGGCCAATACATATTATGGCAAGTATTCAGACATTTTTATTTGCTAAATGAAGCTGGACTTCGATTTGGTAAAACCAGTCATTATTTTGATTTAATGTTACACTTGAATCACTGAATTTATAACCTTTAACTTTTTTTGTCGAAAGGCCGTATCAAAATCTATTCCGAAAGCTGAAATAGGACATTTAACTTCAATAAGACCGTTGCTGTATAAACCATTAGGTGAAGCCCTCAAATAACAATGATCTAAGTCAATGAATAGACCACATTTTTGAAGAGACGTAATCTAAATTATAACTATATAAAATAGTTTTAAACCGATCGATCAAAAATTGCGGTCGTAGTTGACGATTTTCTAGTATGCAGGTAATCGACGCACACTACGATAGCAATCGACGCACACTACGGTAGTATCGAAACGATGCAGCGCCCGAAATAAACTGACGCAGGTCCACCCTCGGCAAGCGCTCGCGCGTTAATGATCGCAGATGGCCGGCACAGTGAAATATATAGTACTTTTATTTAATTAATTAAAATATAATAGTAACGATTTAAAAAGTAAAGATAATAGCATAGTGTAAGCAAATGTTGATGATTATTTTGGTATAAATTTTACTTCTAAATGGTGTAGAACTTCGGAAATATAGGGGCTTGTATCGAAGCTTTTTTGGTCGTTTTTTGAATTATGTCGATTTTTTTTTCCTAGCGTGATAAGCATATAACGAAAATGTATTCCATTATTATTAAAGTGTAGGATATTTGGGAGATAAAAATATTTTTTTTGATGGTCGATATTCAATAGAATCTACAAATTAGAGCTCCCAAATCATGTCTTTGAGAGTTTTTGCCTAAACATGCTTTGGGAGAATGATTATTACTGATTAAATAAATAAGTTATCTAAAATCCATTCCGAGCTTATTTGAGGAGAGAAAACGAACTATTTTTACCAAGTAATTGTTATTTCAAGCAATGAACGATAAACATAAAATTTCAATGAGGAAACGTTGTAATTTCGCGTTTTTTTGTAATACGCCCCTTAATATTTTATATAGTCGGTTGTACAAAATTTTAAATTTTAATTATTGTCTTTCTTTTAATTTTAGGTAAGTAAATGATACATACGTCGACAGTTTTTTTTTATTACTGAAATTATTTTAACTAAAATTTGCAGAACGCTCTACTCCAATACACTTCTATAGACTACAAATGTACTAAATGATTTGATTTCGAGGACAGTTTTTCACTTAGCTACTTTTGATCAAGTTGTGACATTTTATGCAAAGCATCTAAATTGCGAGTTATCAGGCAACAACTTTTATAGTATTTTTTTATAAGATAAGGGTGACAAGCGAGCACACAGTCCACCTGATGGTAAATGGTTGCTGTGGCCCATAGACATCTACATCTATTCTTGATTGTGAATCAAAATGCAGATGCGGTGTCAGCCGTGAGGACTAAAATGGAATGCCTCTTTTCCAGTAAAAAGGATCTCCGGTTATCTACACTCACAATATGAAGCACATCAGCATTGAGCTGCCATTACTATATTTGCGCTGGTATTCTGTGAGAGTGTGGTTCTTCCCCGGTCGTGCCGATACATTCGTGCTACAACTATACAATTAATGTAGTTGTAGCATGGCTCTGCCACATATAGAAGTTCTATTTATTTTAGACAACGCAGTGCACCCCAAGATCACGTTGTTTTTATTTTTTGGAAAATGAAAATTTTATTTCTGAAGAAGAAATCTAACTAAACCTTAAAGCTCACATCTAATTGTTAAAAATAATGGTATAACGGGAAAAGCGAATGCATTCTGGTGTGTGTTACACGAAATCCCGCTCGGCTGCTCGGAAACGATTTCTGACTGAAATTGGATATTAGATTAATTTTAATTTATCAGTCACTTGCCTAACCACTAATACTAAAACGTATTAAGACGATAAAAAATTGCTAACCGTCTATAGAGTTTTATTTAAAGGTTACAATAAAATTAACTAAAGCATTTGAAAAATAAAACGCAGTTGCAGAGTGATTCTCACCGGCAAACGATTTCCTTAAGCGTTCCTTGAAGCGCACTGCTGATGCACGTTGCAACATTTACGGCAGTCCAATGCATTTTTTTTTAGAATTATCGTGACAAACGAGCACACAGTCCACCTGATGGTAAGTGGTTACTGTGGCCCATAGACATCTACATCTATCTTCGTTTTTGAATCAAAGTGCAGATGCGTTGTCACCCGTGACGACTAAGATAGAATGCAGGGCTCGGAAACCGGTTCAAATTCTTAACCGGTTTCGGTAATTGACCCCAAAACCGGTATTTGAGGAATACCGGTTTTCACAAATTTAGGTTCAGGTAGTAAGAATTAACCGGTTAAAACCAAGTTTTGTAATGCCCCCCACTCCCTTACCCCGCTCGCACCCAACTTTGTACGGCTGCCCTCTGTTTAATTCACGAGGTTTTTAGACACATGAACGATATACCTATTCATTGCATCAACGCAACTGCCTTGTAACGTACTCCCTCATATTTTTTCATCTTTCAGCAACGATCGTATTATAAATAACAGATGTAAGTTCTGTTTCAATTAATTAGGCGTTATCTTCACTTTAAAATTAAGTTTCGATATGAAGTTTAATTTGACCTTATATATTTAAATTGATTTTAATTATACTTAAAGTTTTGTATTAAAATTACGCTTTGTATTTTTAATTGAATGTCATTAGTTTTAGTAATATATCGCAATAAATGATGAATTTTCTTAACAAAACACGATATATTCTAAAAGATTATGAAATTATATGTTAGAGTATTTGTTCTTTTTAGGAATAAAGTGAGGCAGATTACCAGATTTTTTTTTTAAATTCAGAAGATCGTGATTAGGATCAACCTCTATCTCCGTCTTTGCAAATATCAATAATGACCACTTCTGAGGTGTAAAGCTTAACTAAAAGTCATGTCTAAACATGATAAAAAATTGTTTGTTATGTTCAGAGAATTCTAACAAAAGAAATTACCATTTTTCACATCTTATTAATGAGGAATTGGAGCAAATCTTATCATCTTGTATACGTACAAGATGCTACTAAAAATATTAGCTTTTCTAAATAGAGTACAAGGTAACCACATAGATGAAATTAAATTTACTGATACGTGAAATTAATAAAATAAAATTTGAATCTAACAAATCATTATGATTGAATTCGGCTACACTTTGCTGTCGATTGTAACCAAATGCGTACACTAAAAATCCTGTCTTTTATTTAAAGTAATTATTAATAACTCCCAAATAACTAGATAATCAGTATAAATCACACTAATGTCTACGATCTTGTATAGAATTATTAAAAGTGCAGCCAAGTTTTCTCACGCCTCAAGAACAAAATAATATAGTAATCACTTTCGAATTTTTTATAAACTTCCATACTTTACGTGTATGGAACTATTCAAATAAATAAAATTGAAGTGTCTTTTCGTAATGTCAAAATAACAGATTTTAACTAAATACATATTATGAAAGTATATAATATTAAAAAAAAATTTTGTCTGTCTATATGTCTGTTTGTTCCGGCTATACTCCGAAATGGCTAGACCGATTCTGACGGACCTTTCACTGGTCCGATTACCGACTGCCTCGTTGTCTAGTGGTTACTAGCACGACTGTGGATCATGATTTGGTCCTGGGTTTGAATCCCGGATCGTGCCAAGTACCGTTATTGGATTAATTTGGGCATAATGAGTGTTCTAAAAACCACCTTAATAGTCGTATTACGGCCCTCAACCAAGCACTTAGATTTTTGGGTTTCTTCGTCGCATGTATTCTTATAGAAAAGTGGGCAAACGAGCATGCGGGTCACCTGATGGTAAATGACTACTGCCGCACATGAACAACCGCAACACCAGGGGAATTACAGGTGCGTTGCCGGCCTTTTAGAAAGGAGTAAGCTCTTTTCTTGAAGGTCTCTAAGTCGTATCGGTCCGGAAAAATCGCCGGTGGTAAACAATTCCACAAAGAAGTTGTACAAGGAAAAAAACTCCTAGTAAAACGCACAGTGGTGGCCCGTCAAGCATCCATATGGAGAGGATGGTATCGTGACTCGATGTGGGTTCCTGAAATATGGCGGCTGAGATTAAACCAAACCTCAGAGCACTCCCCGAGGTAGATGCGATAGAAAATGCAAAGGGATGCAACATTACATTATCAGTCAATCGAGCCGATCAGAAAGAACTCGGACGTCGAAGACTTGAACCATTTTGCGCTGGATGCAGTCAAGTGGAAGGAGCTGCCACTGGGGTGCCCCGGCCCAGGGATGAGAGGCCTAATTTGCGCTTTGTAAAGTTGCAAGCGATGTGCTGACATGAAATACTGCCCCGCTCTGCTGAGCACGTCAAGCTTTTTAGAGGCCCATTTGGCCTTCCCTTCCAAGTGAACACAAAACTGCACACTATTCGATATGTCGACGCCGAGGATTCCGATGCTAGTTGAGGCAGCAAGGGGAGTGCCTAGAAACTGAGGAGATACGACAACGGGTTCTTTTTAGCGGTATACGTGCAAACTTGTCTTCTGGAGTGCGAAGTTGTTTAGCCCTGTACGTAGCGACCTCCGGACATTTCAGTAGCACGTGGGCCACCGTTTCTTCTTCCCCCATACATGCTCTGCACAGGGGACTATCTGTAACACCTATAGTAAATAAATGCTTGATAAAGGTGCAGTGTCCTGTGATAGCACTTGTTACTATCCTGATCTGCGGCTTGTTCAGTCTCATTAGAACTTTGGTTAAACGACTCTTTATTTCCTTCCTAGCTTGTCTACAGACTACTAGATTTTTCCAAAGGTGAGCGTGTAGATTAGTGAAGTGTCTACGTACCAGTGAACGAACATTACCAAAGGGGATTGGTATGATTGGTTCCGGCCCTATAGTGGCCAGAGCCGATCCTCTTCTGGCCAGTTTATCTGCTGCATCGTTGCCTGTGGAGCCACTGTGTCCCTTTATCCATTGCAGAGTCACATGGTTGTTCTTACATACTTCATTTAATTCAAGAGTTCACCACATTGCAACTCAGAGCTTGAAGCCCTACTGTTGGTCAGTATTCTGACGGGGAAGTCATTAACCTTACTAGCATCTATTGCTATGGCCGCTTGAATGATACCCATACATTCCGCCTGAAAGACTGTGTTATAGGTACCCAGCGGTGTGCATATGTGAATATTGAGGTCTTCAGAGAAAGTTCCAGAATCTACACCTTCATTTGTTTTAGAACCATCGGTGAAAACTCTAAGCTCTTTTGGGCTTAATCATTCCGGCGGACTGGTTGCATTTAATTGTATCTTGTACTTCTTCTCGAATACAATTTGTTTAGGAGCACGCAGTCTTGTGGAGCACCAGCGTTAATAGGCTTGTAATCAGAGCATGCACCATGTACTACGACCTTGATTCTCCGATCAGCAAGGAAACTGGTGATCCAATTGCACAATTTCTCGGGAAGCCTATAGGAAGGGAGCTTCGAAAGAAGCGCTTTGTGCCAGACCCGATCGAAGGCCTTCGCTATGATCAAACTAACGGCCAATGCGTACAACTTGGACTTTACTGCCTCCGCCCATCTATGAATTAGATAGACCAGAAGATCACCAGCTGATCAACCCCGACGAAAACTGTTTATAATGGATTTCATTATTTTGGAGAACAAGGAGGTGATGGCGATAGGCCTGTAGTTTGACGGGTCTGAGCGCTCGCCTTTTTTAGGGATCGGGTGAACCAAAGCTGTCTCCCATGAATTTGGGACAACGCCTTTGGAGTAGAAGTAGGGAAATGATGCGTTAGAACCGGTGCCAACTTCGGAGTACACGTCTTCAGCACAATAGGAGGGACTCCATCAGGCCCACTCGACTTGTTGACGACCAGGGAGAGGAGTGCTTTGCGAACCGAGCGCTGTGTAAACCACACATCTGGCATGGAACACTCAAACCGCGGGATGGTCGGCGGTGTGTTCCGCCGTCATCGAGAGTAGAGTTGGATGCAAAAAGAGAGATTAACAGATCGGCTTTCTCCTTTGCGGCATGGACTCAGTGAGTCGTCCTCTGTTTGCAGAGATAGCTGACAGAAGTTCCCTTGGACAGCCTTGACAAGAGACCAGAAGGCACGGATTACCGAAGAAAGGCGAACTAGCCTCTCACCAACTCCGCCGATGTTTTTTTTTATAGGATAGGGTGACAAACGAGCACACAGTCCACCTCATGGTAAGTGGTTGCTGTGACCCATAGACATCTACATCATCTATCCTCAATAGAGACTCAAGATGGAGATGCGTTGTCACCCTTGAGGACTAAGATGGAATGCCTCTTTGCCAGTAAAAAGGGTCTTCGGTTCTCTACACTGGAGGCTGAATTGTACTTCTTTTGAAGAGCGCTGGTGTTTACATCCCGAGACATCAACGTCTCGGGATGTAAATATGTCGTCAGCCCAGGCCTGGTAGCATTCCTGCTTATAGTGTGATGCTATTTTACATGAGCGACCAAACCATGGCTGGAATCTGCCTCTGATAGGAACCACAGAAGATGGAATAAAAAGTTCCATATCCTGAAGTACCACATCAGCGACAGAATCATCAACATTGCTGGGATTGTCCGGTGAGAAGCAAATCAGGGTAGATTTGCTTCAAACACCACCCTCCGGACAAGACAATGGCCCTAGGAGCCATGAGGGGTGTCGACGGAAACCTGATATACGTCCGGATGAGAGGTCAGCAGAAGTTCCAACAGGGAAAGTGCATGATCCTCCACATCTGGAATCCGCATAGGCAAAGTAACCAGCTGTGTAAGACCATATGCCAAGGCAAAGTCATAAACAAATCTCCCCACATGATGGGTTAAATGTGAACCGAGCCATTCGACGTGGTGGACGTTAAAATCACCGAGTATCACGATCTCTTCGGATGGGACCTGTTGTAGCACGGAGTCTGCAGCCATTGGGACGTGGTCTATGAGTCGGTCTGTGTCGGCATTACCGCTATGGGAACAGTAGGGTAGCTTGGGCGTGGGTGCTCAGCGAAGGATTCTGCGTCACCAGGATGCTGGTACCCTACTGAGGTAGTTTTTATATGATTCCGCTACCATACTTTAAGGGGGAGGGAGGGGGGAAATTGGGCTCCGACCACCTACTTTTACCAAGCGAAACGTAGAAGTAAACTTCTACTTCACGCTGGTATTCTGTGAGGTCGTTGTACTACCCTGGTCCGAGCTGGCCCATCCATGCGACAGCAAGCTGCCGCGTGGCTCTACCACTGTTAAAACGTAAATATGGAATAAATTATATTTACTTTTTTTCTGCCCATCACACATAAGCAACCGATACACAAGAAAAAAATATTTTCTTCGTTATAAGACAAGTCCAGTCTTAACGAATAAACCAAACACAATAATTGCCTTTCTTTCTTCAAAACTTCTCTAATACTTTCACGTTTTTCGTAAACGCCAAACACCCACTAGAAACCCTGATCGCGACTGAAAAAACGTATCGCTTAAAGGCAGATAATTGATGATAAGTATGCCCGCATGCGACGATGCCGCATAAGCACCTTACAACGTGAATTTACCTGTCCTATTTATAACTACCTTTACATTTTACGGAATTAACCGGTTAATTTGGGTGTCAAAACCGTTAAGTAACCGGTAACCTTTATCGTTTAGGTTTAATAAAAACCGGTAAATTTTTTAACAGGTAATTGAAGGAGCGATAAATTTCGATCGAAATTAACCGCTCTTTTTAAACCGTTTCCGAGCCCTGATAGAATGCCTCTTTTCCAGTAAAAAGGGTCTCCGGTTCTCTACACTCACTATACGAAACATAGCAGCATTAAGCTGCTATTTTACGCTGGTATTCTGTGAGAGCGTGGTCCTTCCCCGGTCGAGCCGACCCATTCGTGCTACAACTACACTATTAATATAGCTGCAGCGTGGCTCTACCACGTATAAAAACATTTTTTTAACGTGTCGTATAAAACCGGACCCCATTTATCGCCGCCACAGTATTGCGAATCTGGTCAATAAAACTTAATGAAGTTCTATAGTAACACGAGTGTGACGCTGTTTGACCACCCTAATAAGTTCTTAGCTTTATGTTTCCTAGTATACTCCCCAAGTACCAGGATATATCTGGCCGTGCCATAAACGCTATAGATGATGACGATCATGTATAATTGTTTAAATGTTAAATTACAGGTTTCTACTTATTTGGAAATATTGATATACTTAGAAAAAATTCAGAACTGTGGGAGAAAATCGCACTAACGTTAGAAAACAGCGGGTCTATTGGAAAAACCTTAAGATTACGTTGTGAAGGGCATAGAGAAGAAATAACCGCCGTAAGTTCAGTTTTATTTTTTCTGCCGACTTCCAAAAAGGAGACGGTACTCAATTCGGGTGTATGTTTTTTTTTATGTGTGTTACCTCATAACTTTGTACTGGGCAAACCGATTTCGATAATTCTTTTTTTATATGAAAGCTGATAGTTCTCGTGTGGTCCCATATGAATTTGATCAAGGTCAGACCAATGGTTATTGTGTTATTTTTAAATAACCTGTATTGAAGTCGCTTATATTGAAGTCGGCTGTACAAAATTTTTAATTTTAAATTATTGAAAAGAAGAGATATTTCGAAAATTTCCGATCATATATAAAATTACTCACGTTGGCATGATTTTTAAATTACTTTTGAAAATACAATTAAAAAAATATTTTCTTGAACAAAATTTATATGTTTAAACGAAAATATTGTAAATTCTAAAGAAAATGATCCAGTGAAATGCTTAATTGCAGATTTCAAATGCACAAGACTTCAAAAAAGTACCAGAAGGTGGATGTATGTTAAAATGCACTTCTAATTTGTCTTGTGGTCATCAGTGCCCATTGATGTGTCACGGATATGATCGCGGACATGTTAAAACACAATGCATATTAAAATGCGAAAGGTAAAGTAAAGTAAAATCCGAGTAGACCAAGATTAGAATGAGAGTTTTAATGCCCGTATTAATCCAGCGCTCAACTCAAATGAATCCAGTGTTTGTCATAATGCAACCCTGTTCACTTTGTCATAAGCTTTTTCTAAATCCATAAATGTACCATAAACTAATGGACCAGATGGTATAGCAGCTAGAGTTCCAATGTCTTGTGCACCTGAGTTGTCTCTTGTTCTGACACGCTTGTTCCGTCTCTCATTTAGGACTGGAATAGTGCCAAAATCTCGGAAGCTGAGCAACGTGCAGCCTGTACCAAAATAAGGCAGCCGTGCCAACCCTGCCAATTATCGGCCAATCTCAATTACCTCCATATTCTGCAAGATTATGAAGCCTATATTTAACGCCCGCTTAATGGAATACCTAGAACAGAATGACCTCCTTAGTGACGGTTCCGTGTTTCGTTGAAATCGGTCAGCTGGGGACCTTCTAGCGTATGCCACACACGTATGGGGCGAGCCACTCGAGAACAGTGGGGAAGCACTTGCTGTTTCCCTTGATGTCTCGAAGGCCTTTGACAGAGTATAGCACGCTAGCCTTTTGGGTAAGCTTCCAGCGTACGGCTTATCCCCTGATATCTTCCTGCTGCATATTAATGATCCACTTATGGCCGGTATCTATGGGTATGCAGACGCTAGCACAGATGTGGAGAGATACCAATCAAGTCCTCGTGCCATTCGCGATCAAATCCAGTACCGAAAGAGAAGCTGTGGTAGAGCGGGTAAATCACACTACAGGCAGTCTTCGAATAGGCCGATGCCAATCTTATGAAATCAACGCCTCCAAAACACAAGTGTGTCTCTTCACTGCAAAAAGGAGCCAGCTTACTTTCGCTCCCTCTTTCTGATAGTTCCGAAAAGCCTTCAGTTGTTGGGGATTTGAGATATCCTCAAATCAAAACTTTGAGCGGTTCATTGAGTCGAAGGCCAAAGCAGCTGCCAAAGCTAAGAGTCCTTGCAAAGATGCGGCGATACTTCACAGCTGCTTACTTTATATAAAGCACAAGTTCATTCGTGCCTGGAGTATTGCTGCTATGTATGGGCTGGGGCCGCAAAATACCACCTAGCAGCTTTGGACTCAATGAAAAGGCGTGCTAAGAAGCTTATTGGTGACCCAAATTTGGTTAAAACCAATCTTACCCGCCTCGAACACAGGCGCAAAGTAGCCTTTCGGTTTTGTACAGAATGCATTTCGGAGACAAAAATTGCATAATTTAATTCCTCCCTCTCCCTCCCACCATCGGACAACCAAACGTTCGACCTGTCTCCACCATTTCGTTGTTGACTTACCAAGCATTCGAACTAAACGGTTTGTTAGGTATTTCATCACATGCGTACAACAAAAGAGTGGAATAAGTTGACAACATCTGTCTTTCCATCCAACTACAGTGTGGGTGCCTTCCAGGTAAAAGTGAATAAGCCTTTTGTTAAGTTAGTGCGATTCACCGTCTTAGGCTACATCATCACTTACCATTAGTTGTAATTGTAGTTAAGCGCTGGCTTAGAATAATATATTTAAAAAAAAACTTCTCGGATAACCGTTGATAACATTCGCATAGAAAACTCTTGACCTGTACACCCCATTCCCTTTCTAAATCCAGCTTGTAAATCCCAAATATTTTCGTCAGTATCTTTCATAATTCTCTTAATCCACCATCATTATTACAGCTCTTCACAAATCTACTGTTGAACATAGGCCTCCCCCAAGGAATGCCATAAAACATGGTCGGATGTTTGGTCTGGCGCGTAAACCCACAGACCAAACAACATTTTTAAACCCACGTTCATTTATATCCATACCAACATGCTCGCAATCTCGTCTTCACCAGACCAGTAAACGGTGTATATGTACATGCCATGAGCAGTAGCATCCTTTCCCTTTCGCATCGTCTCATTTACACATTCCTCTCTCAAACATCATCTTTTATAGCTCATCTATACTATAATTTTTGCGCTCCAGACAGATCGTGATGGGTGGCGAGCCACGTCTTTGAAATTGCTCCCGTATTCTTCGCTTCCCTGCATGGGCAGTTAAATAAAACCTAAATGGTTAAAGGGCGCCGGGAATAAAGGCCACTTCGTTTTTTGCCCGGTCCATTTTTCTCAAGATGGTATATTATTTCGCCGATACCATACGGTTGCGAGACGCCATATCTTTCTTCGGCTTTGTCGCTGGTTTAGCATTACCCGGGGGATACGTGTAGAGTGGTCCTGGAGGACACGGGTAGATGGTTGAAACTTACGGACGCGAGCGACAAGTCCCCCAATTACAAAAAGAATACTATAACAGAATAGAAGAATAAATACAGTTTTGGAGTCTGAAGTGTTTCCCAATCTTCTAATCTTCAAATCAAATTAAATTTCATAATTCTTCAAATCTCTACAGTGGGGCGATCCTTATTTACCAGTAACAAACGAGCTTACACAGTCAACCCGAATTAAATACAAATGCATTATCCCTCCCTTAAAACTGAGATGAAATAATTCGCCTGTAAATAATTATCCTAGCCCTTTTACTGGCTACACTGGTGCTTAAAAAACTAAGTAAGTGAGAGAAACTTTCCCAGACGGACTATCAAGCAGAAAGGCATCTCTACCACCTCGCAAAAAATATCTTTTAGGTTAATTAACTTCTTGTCTATCCTCAGTAACACAAACTCATATATGCGTAATTTACAGGATCTTATGTGAAAATGGACATGTTTGTCCATTGGAATGCAAAGTTCCATGTGAGCCCTGCAAAGTGATGGTATTAAAGTCGTTGACCTGTGGCCACGACATGTCACTGCCTTGCCATTTGGAGCCTACAGACGAGTCAGTGCAATGCGTTACCAAAGTCACTGTAATTTTACCAAATTGTGGCCACGAGGTATATCAACTTATATTATTTTTAAATTTTACAAATTTACAAATTTAGACAATACACACTTAGATTACACGGTATACTATTCTAAATTTAAATTTTGAATTATTTAGCCGTGTGGCAGCGGCGTACAAATATGTATCTTTTTTTATAGGATAAGTTGACAAACGAGCACACAGTCCACCTCATAGTAAGTGGTTGCTGTGACCCATAGACATCGAGGATAAATGTATATACTCAATAAAGGATCAAAATGTAGATGCGTCGTTACCCGTGAGGACTAAGAGGGAATGCCTCTTTTCCAGTAAAATGGGTCTCCTGGTTCTCTACGCTCGCCATACGAAACACAGCAGTGTCAAGCTGCCATTTTACGCTGGTATTCTGTGAGGGCGTGGTCCTTCCCCGGTGGAGCCGACCCATTCGTGCTACAACTATACTACTAATATAGCTGCAGCATGGCTCTATCACTTAATTTCGTCCGGTAGGGTTCGTAAGAGGCGATTATAGGATATTCTATAAAATTATTATAGCTTCCGTTAAAAGTCGGCATAAGCAGAATGCACGCAGAATACTCAGCCTGGCGACAGAGCGTCGTCGACGAGTCGTCTGGTACTGACCTGACCTCTGACTATCCGCCTACCAAGTGGGACGATTAAGGACGTAGTTACATTTTTGACATGCTCGAATTTAGATATTCGAATTGCAAGCTGGTCGAACAGTTTTCCGCTACATTTTATATATTATACCCAACGAAACTTCATACTTGCTCAGACCAACAAAGAAAGAAAGACGGAGCGTTGCGAACATTTTAAGTGAAGTTGAAACCACACTCAACTTCTTGACACGCACTCTCGTACATCATCTCATCATATACATCTTTATTCTTTTTTCTTTATCATCCCGTAAAAGTTTACTGATAGATGTAACCACACAGTAATTCTTTAACAAGGATAGCATAGTAGGTATTTTCAAACCTTGCAAAGTCTTGCAAACCATGCAACAAGCTGTCAACTTTTCGTCTAGTGTCCAAGAGCGAGTTTGCACTCTGTAAAACATTGCTCCTTTAAATAAGGTTTTTCTGTTCTGGGGACTTCACCAAATGTAATATAAGTTCAAATATTTATAAGTATATGTCCATGGCCTGACAAAGACCTTTATGCTGTTGAACTCACAAAATTTCTTGATTTTTGATTGATATGATCTGGTGGCTCATTTAGCTATTATGCTGGTATTAGGCTATTGTGCTGGTCACCGATTGTGGCAACATTAGAGGAGGCATCGTAGCTTGTGCCGTATGAACGTTTACTCAACATGCGTCTGCAGCGGCTATCGTTGGTATTCCTTAGGACGACATATTTCTGATGAGTTTTACATGCTCCACCTCTTCTTTCCTAGTCTCACCCATACGATGCTCCGCCGGTTGTTCCCACCATTGGCAAACTTAATTACGCGGTACTTCATACAACCGCAGAGGTAGTGCTTTTTCACGCGCCCCGGTTGCCGGGTAGCCGGTGCGGGGTACAAAAAGTAGAAGTAGAAGTATATAAATATATAAAGATAGCCATGTTAGCTTTCACACGTAACGGCGTAATTTGTCCGGCAAGCAATCGCCGGCTACACGCCGGATTCACCACTGTGCGTCCGGTTGCCGCCTACCCGATAGAGCCGGCGGCCGAAAGCGCAGTGGTGTATAGAAGACGCCCCTTGGCGCAGTGGCTTAGCAATGAGTTGCAGTACTAAGGGCCGGGTTCGAATCCCGCACGGAACAAGTATTTGTATAGCCTACAAGTAATTATTCCAGGTCTGGATGTTTGTCCTTGTGAAATTTATGTATGTAAAACTACCCCACGATACAAGAGAAAATCCTCGTGTGGAGGCATTGAAGTACGAGTATAATGTACTTACGTACACATAATAACTCAATGTGTGTAGGTAACGTTTTTTAAGAAAAGAGAAAAAAAGGGAAAGAGACGCACCGGCGGCTGTCGCGTCGCCCAGGTACAACCACGAAGAGATGACGTTACTGGACAACAAAATCGTCTCGTGTGAAAGTTAAATGTGTCCATAAGTAAGAACAGTGTGAAGCTGGAAGATGTAGCTTCATATTGTTCTAGCCTATGGATATAATTCCTGCTATAACTATTTTATTATCGGCTTAAAGCACTTTTTCGAGTTTTAAATTCTCAACACACATTTCACAAAGAAGTGTAACATTTCAATGAAGGCCACCTCTTTTTAGGGTTTCATACCCAAAGGATAACCAACAGGACCCTATTATTAAGCCTCCGCTGTCCGTCCGACCGTCCGTCTGTCCGTCCGTGTGCGGGCTGTATCTCATGATACATATTAGGCAGACAATTGAAATTTTCACAGAATGTGTATTTCTGTTGCCGCTATAACAACAAATAATAAAAATAAATTAAAAATTAAAAGAGACTCCCCTACTAAAAACGTGTATTATGATGGTACGGAACCTTTCATGCGCGAGTCCGACTCGCACTTGGCCGGTTATTTCTTTATAGTATTTCTTACTTACTTACTTACTTATCGTCACGCACAATCCCTGACGGGGTAGCCAGAGAGAACAGATCGCCAAGTGTCACGATCCTTACATACCTCTTTCGCTTCTTTCAGATTCATCATCTTCTTCATACATGCACGTCTAGGTATCCGAGTACTCTTGACCCTCCCCTCTTCGAGCAATTTGCTCACATGGTCTTCGAAAGTTAGTCTCGGTCTACCTCGACACCTTTTAATATTAACTTTCGCGCTATATATTTTCTTCACCATTCGGTCTTCACTCATTCGCTCAACGTGCCCAAACCATCGAAGCACGCCCTTATCAATTTTTGTGATAAGGTCATCTTTCAAACCTGCCATATTGCGAATCTCTTCGTTTCGCTTTCGGTCAGCCATGGTGACGCCGCACATTTTACGAAGAGATCGCATCTCCACTGCATTCAACTTGCTTTTATGCTTCTTCTGGCATACCCAGGTTTCGCTGCCATATAACAAAGTCGGTACCAACACTGCGTTATGTATTGCAAGGCGTGCACTCTTCACTACGCCTTGCCTTTTGACTAACGCAGTCAGGGCACCATTGACTTTATTCCCGGCAGCGACACGCCTGTCCACATCTAAATCACATCTTCCATCCCGGCTAAAAGCACTCCCCAAGTATACAATTTCATTTACCTGTTCTAGACATTCCTGATTTACCCATATTTCACACTTCGTTCTCTCTTCGTCCCTTTCAAATACCAGAACCTTAGTTTTATTAGCATTCAAGCGGAGACCTTTAATTTCACATTCCTCTTTCATACACGTGACTAATGCCTGCAGTTCTGCCTCTGATGGTGCAATAAGCACTGCATCATCAGTATACAGCAGACAATTTACTTTAATGTCACCCAATTTCACACCCAAACAGCTATCTTTCAGTTTCTGTAAACAGCTGTCGAGATACAGTATGAACAGCCAGGAAGACATGACACAACCCTGTTTTACGCCCGTTTGGACGCTAAACATGGGTGACAGGTCATGTCCTACCCGCACACAGGTTTTACAGTCACAGTAAAGTGACTGCACAGCCCTTAGCAATCGACCATCCACACCATACCCCGGCAACAGTTCCCACATTTTCTTCCTTACAACCTTATCAAATGCTTTCTCAAGATCCACAAAAGCACAGAAAATCCTCTGGTTAGCAGCCAGAAGCTTTTCCGTGATCATGCGGAGAGAAAACATTTGATCCGTGCATCCTCTTCCAGGTCTAAATCCGCATTGTGCCTCCCATAGAAATCTTTCCGATTTCTCTTGCATCCTACGTGTCAAAACCTTCGAATAAACTTTACTTGCTAAACTGGTCAAGCTGATCGCCCGATAGCACCCGCAGTCAAAATGTGAACCTTTATTATAGTATTTCTATATTCTTAATACTGCTGCTCAACATTCTTTAACTGCACATTTAGCTCCTGTAGTTAAAAAAAAGACAACATTAGTACCTAAAGTAAAATAATAAAACAAAATCTCATTACTTTTAAACCTTTCCGTTCTTACCTCATCATCACTTGGCACTTTCTTACTTTGTCTGAAGTTAAACCATAAACTAGTAAGCACACAAACCTTGTTATTTATGTGTAATCTAACCATAAGAGAGATTGACAGCTGAGTAGCTGAGATGCGACTTTTGGACTTTTTGCTTATTGCAGTAGTAAATAGCTTACTAATTAACTTTTTGATGATAAATATGTGGTCTTTGACCAGTGATTTTAAAGATAACATGTCCTGAGTGGGCTTAACCCACGTAACTGGCCTTTCACTTGTCATGCATAACTAACTAGTAGCTAGTATAAGATAAATTTACCAAACTTATAACTAAATGCTCTTTAATGTTTGCGTTTTCGTTTGATTGATGAAAATAGCTTGGTTTTATTTCACATTACGTCTGAATCATAATTTGTTGTCAATCTAAAATAAATATTGTCGGCCATCAAGGATAATAATAAAATATTTTACTTTTTTATTATTTTTTATGACACAAACATGGCCCATTTTTATGCTATCATAAACTTTTTAAATCAATTTATCATTCCTAATTAATTTTAAATATTTATCTTATATACGTTCGGTGAATTATGACTTAAATTTTCAACTATAAATTAAAAATCTATACAGCTGACTTGATGGTCCCTAAGTAGGTCTCAAGAAGTTTTCCAGACTCAACTTAATCAACATAATCATTAAAAAAAAAGTAGTACCTAATAAGCTACTTTAGCTATAATAGACCTTCGAAGACAGTGGTTTGAACAATTCTTAAAATTAGCCATGTGATTACAAATTGTTTTTGGCTGTATTATCATTCCTAAGGTTAATTAGTTTGTTAACTAACCAAAAACATTGAGTTATATGTACTACGTACTAGAGAAGCCTTTCTAAACAAAAAATGAGCACTACTCTGTCTTCGCGCATGCGCGGGATATAGTAAAGTCGAGCATTGAAAGTTGAAAGCGCGTTCCGCCTGCGCGGCCAGTTTATATAAAGAATAAAGATATATCTTTTCATGATTTTTTCTTTTGTAATAATACGATATTATTACCTATTTATTCACTTGAACAACAAACAATTTTACTTACTTGACTACTGAATTGTTATTTACGTCCAGGTTTAAACTTTAACTTGAAATCTTGTATTATTAGCGCCGCTCCACACTGTATGAATATTGAAACCATTGACTAACTAGTAGATTGAAACCACATTAAATGACACAGTGTGCGGATTGCAGTACAGTTCAGTTGAACATAGTGTATGTTCGGAATGCGCAATCTAGTACGTAGTACATATATATCGATGACCAAAAATGACTGCAAGACAGCTAAGATTTAAACATTTGGAGTTTTTTTTTATGTTTAATTTAAGTTTGATTAGTTTTGCGCGATTCGTTCTTGCGGATCATGGTTTGTAAACGGGGGCGTATATTATTTCTATAGTCCCCTTTTAATTTCCTTTATTTTGATACCTTACCTACTCGGTAGGTTTGGTTAATTTTTTTTTATTAACATAATATTATCGCGCAAAAAGCAGCAATTTTTTTTTATTTTTATTCATACATCTATCTAAGAACACTTGGGTTTTTAAGACGAATATAACGAACGATACCTTTACTGTCGAAATCCATCCAGCCGTTTGGAAGATACGAAGTAATAAAGAAATTTACAAACATACATAATATGTACATGCATACAAGATACGCGCAAATAACATAACCCTTCCTTGACATTTGTGTAAAGAGAATCCATTTTCAAATTTCAGGCGAAAAAAGCATGTTTCCTGGAAACAAAAAATGTTATTTGCCTGGTCGACTGCATATATCGTGTAGAAAAATGTGGTCACAGATGTACACGCACTTGCCACGTTTCTTACGATCCCAATCATGAAAAGGTAAGTACATACACATATGCATACATGAATACTCACGCCCGCCCAAAGGGGTAGGCAGAGACTACGGACGTCCATTTGGCACGATCCTGATACACCTATCTCGCCTACTTCACATCCACATTAAGTAATTTTTAATAATTTGTCATCACCAAAGTACCTTAAAAATATTTTTTTTATAGGATAAGGGTGACAAACGAGCACACAGTCCACCTGATGGTAAGTGGTTGCTGCGGCCCATAGACATCTACATCTATCCTCGTTTGCGAATCAAAATGCAGATGCGTTGCCACCCGTGAGGACTAAGACGGAATGCCTCATTTCCAGTAAAAAGGGCCTCCGGCCACCTGCACTCACCAAGCGAAACGCAGAGGTAAACCTCTACTTCACGCTGGTATTCTGTGAGGTCGTGGTACCACCCCGGTTCGAGCCGGCCCATCCGTGCGACACAAAAGCTGCCGCGTGGCTCTACCACTGTTAAATACACTATGCATATTTCACATTATTCTTATAAAATACGTGACGGTAATTTAATTTTATTATTGTTAGTTTTTCGCTTCCAGACATTTAAAAAGAAAACCCCTAATATTTTTTACCTACCTCTCCAAATTACGTAATGTTGCTCATCATATTTAAAATACGAAAATACAAATACTTATCTTAGATACAATTTGTCTATCTCCAACATGCATAATTAAAACTGAAATGCTGTAAAAATAGGAGAGGTTAGGGGTGATCTACGAATCCGGGCGGCATATTTTTTTTAATGATGCCAGTAACATCTCAATAAATCTGAAAATTTTCCGTTATTTAATACTTTTGATTAATGACGGCTCTGTGGCGTAGTGGCTTAGCAATGAGTTGATGCGCTGGGGGCCGCGAGTTCGAATCCCGCACGGAACAAGTATTTGTATGGCCTACAAATGATTGCTTCGGATCTTCATGTTTGTCCTCGTGCCATTGTTGTATGTGTGCATGTTTGTAAACTGCCTCCTCGTCACAGGAGAAAATTCTAGTGTGGGGCTAACGTTCTTTAACAAAAAAAAAGAAAAAATATATTACGAACGGTGCGTTTCAAATTGAAATTCCAATAAATCAGAAGAGTACAATCTGCCACTTTGTATTGCCTATGGAGACTACGAGAAAGCCTTCGACTCCGTCGAAATTTGGGTGGCGCAACAGTCCCTTCAGCGGTGCCAAGTCGACTGCTGGGTATATTTGAAGTGCTGAAATCTGTCTTTAACAGGGCTATAACAGAACCAGAGTACGAAACCTATCGAACTACAGAAAGGATGGAATGTAATGTTAAATAAAATGCGAGACCATCGAGAAGAAAGGTGAAGCTTTAGGAGTTTCACTCGATATCTCTAAGGATTTTTGACAGGGTTTGGCACGCAAGTCTGCTGAGTAAGCTTCCTGCTTACGGTATCTCCACCTAATTTTGCTACTGGATATCTGACTTTCTGAGTGAACGGTCGATCAGGGTAGTCATAGATGGCTGCTTTTCTGACCTATTATACATTAATGTCGGAGTTCCTCAAGTGTCTGTTATGTCTGTTGTCTGTCTCTATGCGAATCTTTTCCTGCTGCACATCAATGATCTACTTCTACCAGGTATTGTAGGGTATGCAGATGATAGCACCCTACATAATCTAATGGACCAGTATGCTGAAGTAGCAATAGGCCAGCCATACTGCACAAAGAATCGACAACCGATGGACAAGAAAGATTCTCGAGTGACAGCCTCGCACCGGTAAGCAAAGTGTGGGATGGTCCCCCACTAGATGAAGTTGCGAAGTGTAGGGTGGTGCCCCACTAGATGAAGTTGCGAAGTATAGGGTGGTCCCCCACTAGATGATGTTGCGAAGTGTAGGGTGGTGCCCCACTAGATGAAATTGCGAAGTGTAGGGTGGTGCCCCACTAGATGAAGTTGCGAAGTGTAGGGTGGTCCCCCACTAGATGAAGTTGCGAAGTGTAGTGTGTTCCCCCACTAGATGAAGTTGCGAAGTGTAGGGTGGTCCCCCACTAGATGAAGTTACGAAGTGTAGTGTGTTCCCCCACTAGATGAAGTTGCGAAGTGTAGGGTGGTCCCCCACTAGATGAAGTTGCGAAGTGTAGGGTGGTCCCCCACTAGATGAAGTTGCGAAGTGTAGGGTGGTGCCCCACTAGATGAAGTTGCGAAGTGCAGGGTGGCGCCCCACTAAATGAAGTTGCGAAGTGTAGGGTGGTCCCCCACTAGATGAAGTTGCGAAGTGTAGTGTGTTCCCCCACTAGATGAAGTTGCGAAATGTAGGGTGGTCCCCCAATAGATGAAGTTACGAAGTCGATGGATGCAGGTGACTCAGAACCGTGCTTTGTGGCACTCCGTGGGGGGGAGGCCTATCTTCAGCAGTGGACTTGTGATGGGCTGATGATGATGATGATTTGCTACACCTATATTATTAAGTTCTTAAGCATAAATATTTTTATATTATATTTTACCTCATTATAATAAAAAGTCTAATACGCAACTCTATGGATCGGATTATTGAACCTGTAATGGTGAATGTTTAAATGAAATAAAGTAAATCAATTATATTTTGACATTGCATTTACGTTTGACGTTATTTTTTACTGTGTTAGGTACAAAATCAAAAATAGCGTATTGCTAACAGTCTGACCAGCTACTACCTACATGGTATGAGATCATCTCATCAAAGATTTTATGTTTTCGTTGTTTATTTTTAGTATGTATGCCCAAGGCCTTGTGCTAAGGCAAAGAAAGGATGCACGGCGAATCTAATAGGAGATCGGGGAGATCATCAGTGTCCCAGGAAGTGCCACGAGGATTGCGACCCGTGCAAAGTGGAAGTACGTATTTTAACTTTTTTAAGTTTATTTAAGTATTACCCTCTTCTTGCTGTGGAAAGATTCTCAGTATGAGCCATACATAAATGTGACGTAAGATTCAACTACGGAAAACGCCAGGAAGTTTTCATAGCTTTCGATAAATCGAAGCAACTTTGCACTGTGATTCTAACTAGGTCCTGACGTTATCACAGTGGTCGTCAGTTTAGTTAGTATACTGTCAGCGTGCGTCCTGTGCACTTATGTGTTGAAAATCGCAAATCAGTGTATTTTCGTAGTATTAAGAAGAAAAGGATAAAGTGTTGTGTTTTATCGTGTAAGAACTACTCAGATAGACGCTCTGATGCTATGGATGGCATCATATTTCATTTGTAAGTAATTTTACACCTAATTTATTAAAACAGTTCTATAAAAATCTCTGCGTCGGCTTTGAAATATGATTAAATATATTCGACACTATAGTCAAAGTAGCGATATAGAACGATGCGAGTAGTTTTACTATTTATCGGTAGATGGAAAATAGTTAGTGTGCGGGGCATAACACCTCTTCACCCCGCAAATTGTCACGCGTTATTACATAGGGAAATCTAATTACAACACCTCCTCTTTGTATTTGCTCCGTGGATCATACTCTTATTAACATCTCGTATGTTCTTCTCATGCAAAACAGACCCACAATAATGATACAAAACACAAGCATACAGTTTCTTAGATGCAAAACGTTTGGTCGAGCGGCAATGTGCATTCTACGCGTGACGATTAAGGCAAATCAACCATAATATGGGAGGTATCCATATTCAGTAGTTTTACGAGCCGAAGAAGGAATGCCTGTCTAAAAATAAACATTTCCGATGAAATCAGTGACCAACTTAAACAAAACCCGCCTGAACTCGGAAAGTCGTTTAAACAAAGAGGTAACGAACAAATTGATCTATTGTAACTCACAAAAGCTTGAGTAGGGTCACCTCTATAGCGGACGATGCTGATACATAATATTCAACTTATTACTGCTTGCAGATGAGATAAGATTTATTAATAATTAAAAAGCAACAGGAAAGACTGGGTGCTAAACTAAAGCAAGTCGAATGCTTATAATAGGGAAAAGTATATTAACATTCACAATCACTGCAACCAATGTGCTCAACGCCTACACATTCATAACTTCGTCTCAAATGGCGACACCGCAAAGCTCCGCTGAGAAATAACTTGAACGTCAATCTTTTAGTAGATAGTATATCGACGGTGGAAAGGAAAAACACTTGAAGCGACACTTTGGTCGAAAATGAGTTATATACATATTTGAAATCAGCGATTTTTTCTGCGTCGATTGGTCTTAGTTTTGTCGTGATCCGACCACTTTGGTGTCGCTTAAAGTAATGGCACTTTTAGGCTCAATTTTTTTAGACGCTAAATGAAGTGACAAAGAATTAAAGCAATTTTGGTCCATTTACCGCTTGAAGTACCGACTCCATAGTTATATTATTATTTAATGTGTTTTTCCTTTTTTGTTTCAGATATTATAGGTTACTTAAATCGTTTTTCTCCGTCATAGGAAATGCTATTTTAAGCACTACAGGTGTTTTTGCTTACTCCTATTCCGTTGGTGCTCAGTCGCTACATTCGTTTCTCCTTGCTTACCTTATATCTGTATAATGGAGTTAATGTGTTTTTCCTGCATGATTATTATAGTAAATTATTGATTTCAGTTGTTTTGGCAATCTCTCTAAAAAGCAGTGTTGTCGGTAAAAGTAAACACACACAAAAAACCACATAAATATTTAAATTAACCGATATAGTCTTTTATTCCCGAAACGTCGGTTCATTTAATTTCACTAACTTCATAAATGAAGACGATAGTCAATTAAAGTAAACATTGTTTACGACATTGTGTATTTAAATTAACTATACAAAAAAAGTCTTGTCGCTACAGGCAATGAATTTCGGTCTCTTATTTGTAAGTGACGTTACCAATATTAGGAAATGATTGTGATGTGGCGCTTCATTTATAGGTGAATTGCCGTCGAGGCATATCACATTTCGTCGCATTTACAGGTACTATATTTTTACGTCGCATACACAGAGAGTGCGTGTTTTAGTAAATGTAAGTATCTGTAAATACGTAAATGTTCGTGTTATAATGTAAATCGAAATCCAAAACGAATATCTCTGTATAACGAAGTGATTACCTTATTAACAATCAGGTAGAAACTTGTCACATTCCTAATGAGTACCTTTTTTGAAATTGGTTTTTTGTTTCTTAAAATAATTTGTCTAATAATATTTGCCTCATAATACATACATAGGTAATTTGTTTTATTCTAGCAAATAGTAATACCAGTAAGTCACCACCTATTAATCGGGAAAACAGTACTGATAAGCCATCCGCCAACAATAACCTCCAAAATGATAGTGTGGCTCAAATTAGTGTGTACTGTATGTAATTAAAAATAAAGTTTGATACCAAAAACTTTTTTTTTTTAATTCAATTTCGATAGATTGTTTTTTATTTCAGCTGAGGAGTTGTGCGACAATATCTTTCTTACAAACATGACGTCAAATGTAGCTATACACGACGACGACCAAGTTCTCAAATCATCACTCGATAACCATTTTGGGGAAACTAATTTTGCAGAGGACATTAATGTGCTTCAAGATAATAGGTACCAGTGCCAAAAACGGAAAAAAAAGCATCAAGAGCGCCTTAAAGTAAATCGAAAAAGTTACTGTAAATTTATATCTGACAATGAAGATCCTTTTTTTACTGACGGTGACTCAACTTCATGGCAAGGCAGCAGTGATTCAGACAAATCTGAAAAAGCCACAAACAAAAGAAAAAACTAAAAAAAGGATCTTTCTAAGAAAAATGTTGACAAATCTTCAGAGATAAATGATGACAAAAATACTCGGAGAAAATGAATACAGAAATAAAAAACAAAATACCAAGGGAGAACACAAAGGAAGCTAAGCAAAAAGGAGAAGAGTATATAAAATCTAACGGATCTATACGCAAACGGAGAGAAACACCGCAAAGAAATTTGGTAATGATTGTCAATCCATACCTGATGAGAGAAGGTTATCTTTGTTTAAACAATTTTGGAGCTTGACAAGTGAAAGACAACGAGATTGGCTTGTTTATATGAGTTGAAGAACAGATATTAAGAGAAAACGCAATAGAAATAGCGGACGACGGACCTATACGTTTGAATATTTTATAAATCATAATGAAGACAGGCGAAAAATATGCCAACAGTTTTTATTGAATACTTTAGATGTCACACAAACTTACATTTACTATACTCTGACAAATGCGTCCCAAAGAAGCTTAAAAGATCATCTCAGGGGCAAAACTATACCTGCCAACAAAACCAAGAAAGATACTCGTCAAAGCGTCATTAATTTTATAAAAAAATTACCAGCGCTACCTTCTTATTGTTACCAAAAGGATAGTACAAAACTTTTTTACCCGTTGAATTTAAAAACCAAAAAAAAAATTATATCGAATTTACAAGGATCAGAAAACTTCAGGTGTCGACGTGCTCTATAAGAAAGTCTTTTTAAACATTTTGAAGAATGAATTTAATATCGGATTCCACGTTCCCAAAAAGGATAAATGCATAAAATGTATGAAATTTGATGCTTTAAATACTGAAGAGAGTAAAGCGCAGAAAGAAGAACATCTAAAGAAAAAGAAGTCAGCAAAGAGAGGTACAGTCCACATCGAGAACTCGCCCAAAAGTGCAATGATGTAGTATGTGCGTCATTCGACCTGCAAAAGGTTTTAAATACTCCACATGGTTAGACTTTGCTCTTGTACTATTCACGAAAATATGCCATGTACAATCTTTGAAAATCGTACAAGAGACGGTTTCTGTTATTACATATGGGGAGAATCTCAAGGTAAGAGAGGAGGCAACGAAATAAGTTCTATTATCCAGAAATACTGTATTTGGATTCCTGCCCTGGTCAAAACAAAAAGAGAATTATACTAGCCGCCGTTCATAAAATTCAAATCTCAACGTGACGGCACTTAAATACACGCCTCATGTTACCTGATGCTAAAGAGAAAATTATATCTATAAACGGAGCTCCAACTTCACAAATTGTGAAACAGCTTTACGAGAAGTCTTTACCCAGTTACTGTTAATTTGAAGATTTGATAAAACTTTATGAAAGTTTTGCCATACCAAGACTGTTCCACAACGAATATGTTACTTTACCTCACGTCGTTTGTATTGATACGTTAGCAGAAACAGATATTGAGGATGTTTTTGATTTATAGTACAAGAAGCAATATCAAACCTTAAATTTGATAGTATGAGTATGTGATTTTAATGTTCCTGTTAATCATTTAATTATGCTTAATTGTTTTTTTAAGATTTTACTTATAGTTAGCACTATAAGTAAAATCTTAAAAAAACAATGTACAAAAAAAAGTTCATTAAGTCATAAGACTGAAATAGGTACCCTGTGATTAGAAATATTTTGATACAGAATTTATATTTGTTAAAATCTTTATTAATGAAAGTTGGGTTTATAAGTTCAAAGTACGTTTGCAATACAGAAACAAATGCCTAATTGTGTTGTTTTCACAATTTTACTTAGGTATACTTAGTGTTAGCAATGTTGACTAAGTCATAAGATTAAAATAGGTAGTAACTTGAAATATTTTGATACAGAATTTATGGCTGATAAAGTCTCTAATAGTGAAAGTTAGGTTTATAAGATCAATGTACGTTTGCAATACAGAAGCTGTAAGCTGTGTTGCTCGTTTGTAATATTGATCACCCGTGAAGATAGTAATGTACTTGCACTTCATTTAAAGTATGTTTTCCCATTGGAATGGGTTTTTTCAGTGTAAAATGTTTTACCAGTAAGCTTTTAAAACAATAAAAGACACTGTTTTATTTCAAAACCCTAATTTTTTTTGGTATCTTCGGGAAACAAAGTAGAGACTTCAGTTAAAATACAACATTGAATTATTACATAGCTAGTGCATATCGTGTTTTTCCTCTACTTAGCATATTAAGGTTTTGTTAATTAATTCGTTTTTCCACAACCATATATCTTATGCTCGATACGCTTAAGTAGTTTTTCCTCATAGTTATATCATGCATAGCTTGTCACTTAATGTGTTTTTCCTAGCGTTTGTCGAAGTACTGAATTTGCATTTAATGTGTTTTTCCTTCCGCTATATTTGCCAAAAAATAATTAAGCGACGCATAAATCTTTTCATCATGCTATCATATTTTTCTAAGTTTAATAGTAGACAGTAAATAAAAAATAAAGAAACTGTTTTTTATCCTGTCGCCCTAACTTCAAATTTTAATTTTTTATTATTTTTTTTCGGAAAATAAAAACTTTGATAGGCTCTCTTGTACAATTCCAAAATTGTCGCTTCAAGGGTTTTTCCTTTCCACCGTCGATATAATAGTCGTGAGAACATCACATACAAGCAATTAGCTGTAAAGTTAGCTAGCACAAGGTCGGCCCGCCCTTACTCCCGCAGTGCCCCCGCCGTTGCCCTGCACAAGTACATTCGTTTCCCAACTGTAAGGTCTTTAAACAGTGCACAGAGTACCTTTATATATACTGAAAAAACAGTGGTACGACGTCTTTAGACCTTCCAACAGAAAGATCAAAGATCTTCTTTTCTATAGGCAACAGCTCGAAAATAAGTTGGGCATCAGCGCACTGTCACTGGCCTTGCAGATGATGTGAAACTGACACATCATGTAAGCCGCATTTGATGATGTTCCGTAAAATCGTGCTTAATAAAATTATTTGCCAATAGTCAGTGGCAATGCATCCTGGACTTAAACCTTTGATTGAATGATTGGCCTTTTTAAATGCAAAAATACCAGAACACTTGATTAACACTATGTGCAAAGGACAGAAAAGGGTTTATAAATGTAGACATAATAGGCGTCTTGCTTGCTTCATCAGTCGCGTACCTACCTAGCGCACGGCAGCCAAATGGCTTTGTCCATTCTTACGCTCATACATTTTATAAACTTGAGATGGGGTATTGACCCTTAATGTTCAGACGTAAAAACTCATTTCCGATGTATCCTAATAATTTTTATTGGAACGCCAAGCTTTGGGGACATTCTCGTGCGAATCGTTGTAACAACATTTATTTGTAGTCAGTAATTTGATAACTTCACTTACCATACTCTAAAGAGCCGGTGGTAGCTCATTGGCTAACTGCACACCGTCAATTTCATAGCACTCAAACAAACAGAGTTCGATCTCCGCTAATTTCTCTCCTATAGAATTGTCTTTGTGTGTCTTTCATTGTTTGGTTGTGAACTAAAATATGGTAAGGCAACCTGCATGTCATAAAATTAAATATTTTTAAGTACACGATGTAAACTCCGGCGACACGCAATTCAGCAGTGCTGCAAACTAATTGATCAATGACCCGCTTAAAAATTAAAGGAAACCTACGCCCTCTTGTGGGATGTATAGGTATAAGCAATAACTTTACTCACCTTTCGAGTAGTATAAACTACAACGTACTTCATGTATTATCAATTAAATGTGTTGGTGTGGACTGGCTCATTGGCCTAGTGGCCGTAAACGCAACTGCTGATCATGTGGCAGGACTACATGGTGACGTTCGAATCCTGGGTCGAGCTAAAATTAGTTACTCAGTATTTCGTTCAATAGCCGCTAAAAGCAGTTAGAAGCCCGGAGTCAGGAAGTTGGCAAAGCCATTGGCCATGCAATTACACATTATTACAAGCATTGAAATAATATATGTATTAAAAATAATTATTGTCGCGGATCTCAATCAAAAACTTATTTTATTGTAGGTGAATAAAAAGCGATCGAATTGCAAACATTCGGAGCGTGTCCCTTGCAACAAAGACGTAAACGAAAATCCATGTCTCAAAAAATGTTCACGTTCGTTGCCCTGTGGTCACTTCTGTATGAAAAAATGTTACGAAAGTTGCGGAGATTGTAAAATAAAGGTAAGTCTTTATTAATATTTTAATGTGCACCACTAAAATATAGACGTTTAAGATACTTTCTATAGATTTTACTGCGAATCAACTATTTAAATTTCTAGATTACAAAACCTATACCTGGTTGCGAGCACACCATTAAAATTGAATGTGATAGAACTCCAACTCGTGAGCTTTGCACGCAAAAATGCAGCCGTACATTGTCCTGCGGACATCCGTGCGCAGGCATGTGTAAGGACGAATGCGACTTAATGTCATGCAGATGGAAAATAGCAAGCAAATTTGACTCACCATGCGGTCATAAAGTTCAATTACCATGTAATGTTTACCGTTCTTCAACAACCGGTGAGTTTTAAAATCAATCGTAATCAATAATAAAATCATAAATGCTTTACTCAACCTCATGCTTCCTAATCGCTGATTTTTTAATATTCCCATTATTCTGCAATAAATTTCTAGACGGCGGATATATATTTTATTTAAAAATCTGCCTAGTTTAGGAAAAAAGCCTTATTTATCGCGCCATAATAGTCCACTGGGTAGTGCATCTACCATTGTACGAAGGATCGGCCATATTCGTTAGACATGACGCATATTATATACTAGAACAGGTGCACTTTTTTTTATAGAATAAGGGTGACAAACTAGTACACAGGTCCGCCTATTGGTAAGTGGATGATGTGGCCCATAGACATCTACAGCTATCCTCGATCAAAAATCAAAATGCCGATGCGTTTACACCCCTGAGAACTGAGATGGAATGCCTCGTTTCCAGTAAAAAGAGAGCCTTTTTGGTTCTCTACTTTCACTATACGAAACACAGCAGCATTGCGCTGCTAGTTTACGCTGGTATTCTGTGAGAGCGTGGTCCTTCCCCGGTCGAGCCGACCCATTCGTGCTGCAACCATAATATAACTGCAGCGTGGCTCTACCACGTAAAAACATGCACTACGTATTCTTCAATACTAGGCCGCCACAGTCCCTTTGGACTGAGTAAGAAAAGAATAAAAGATGACATTCAATACTTCTATATGGATTTTAAGTGACGTCTTCTATCTCATCATGTCTTAATAAATAACATAATGCAATATTTACAACGATAACGGAAATCATCGTATGAATCTTCTCTTGGGACGGTATAGAGGTAAAAAACGCTGTGTATCAACCAACGCTGCATGCAAAATATTTTCTTGAACGATTTCAACCACGGTGACAACTTCCAAATACGCTTACATGGTACACCATGGCAGACACAACCACTAACCTTATTATAAAACAATGTTGAAAGATTTATTTTAGAACATTGTATTGTAAACTGTTACCCCAGATGCACAATAGGTAATCACCATTTTTTTAAATCTCTTGCTGCGTTCATAAGATTTTTTTAATAGTAAAACGCACACGAATATTGCAAACAGCTCAGATTGTAAATCAGACTCTCCGCTCACAAAAGTCAACACTAAATTTCACTAATAGTAATTGCCTGTTTGGATTTTAATACCGTTTTAAAACCTTTTAGTTGCCTTTTTATTAACAAACCATTTCACTTCGTTATTTAATAAAAATCAACATAATATGCATTTGCCGATTTTTATTTGCTTAATAAACCTTACGTGTATATTACAAAAGGTATACCAGAAGACGTTTACTTGAGTTACTGCGATGCACCGTGCACGGAAATACTAGCGTGCGGTCACTTATGTCAGGGCACATGCTCCGAATGTCTCCAGGGTCGTCTACATGTTCCTTGCAAACAGATCTGTCATCAAATGAACATCTGTGGACATCAGTAAGTCTTATTTTGTTTATAACTACTTACTTTGCAAAGATTGTAACCGCCATCCTTAGCATGTAGAATAGAGATTAGATAATGAAACTTCACACTATGAACTATGTTTTCTGATTTAATCTTGAATTTTTAAAATAATTAATCTTCGTTTTGTATTATTAATTATTTCAGAAATATCAGTAAAGACGTAAGAGTAAAACATGTTGAATAGTTTTACTTGTTTTATTATTTACGATCTTCCATAACATAACTGAACTTATTACTTCCTTCTCACAAAACATACCTGGATATTTTTTACATTACCACATTTTATCTATCCATCTTTTGCCACCAACCTTAGAATTTCTGTGGTACTTAGATGAGATACAAAATCGTATTCTCAACAAAATATTTTAATTTTAAATTGAACCTTTTTATTAAACTTTAATCTGCGAGCAGAGTAAATAAAAGATGACGATTGCTAAATCTTACAAGCTAAGTTTGATTCATCATCAACGTTATACCCCTTCGCAAGTCCACTATTGAACATAGACCTCCCGCAAGGAATGCCACAAAGCACTGTCCTGAGCCACCTGCATCCATCGACTTCCTGTATGTCTCTTACCAGGTCGTCACTCTATTTAGTGGGGGGCCGCCCCACACTTCGCCTACCGGTACAAGGCTGCCATTCGAGAACCTTTCTTCCCCATCGATTGTCGGTTCTTCGAGCTATATGGCCAGTCCATTGCCACTCCAGCTTACTAATCCGTTGGGGTATGTCGGTTACTCTAGTTCTACTGTAGACATCCTCATTTCTAAGTTCAGCATAGCTCTCTCTATAGCTCGTTGAGCAATCCTAAGCTTCCTCATACGTCCAGCAGTGAAGGACCACGTCTCAGATCCATGTCATCACTGGCAACCATGAAGCAAATACAAAGAGGAGACGGCATAAGCAACTGTGTACTGTGATTCTAAGTAGGTCCTGACGTCATCATAGTGGGCGTGGCTTTAGTTAGTACAAAAATCGGTGTATTTTCGTAGTTTTAAGAAGAAAAGGATGAAGTTTTGTGTTTTATCGTGTAAGAACTATTCAGATGACGCTCTGATGCTATGGTTGGCATCACATTTCATTTGTAATTTTACACCTAATTTATTAAAATGGTTCTAGAAAAATCTTTTTGCGTCGGCTTTCAAATATAATTAAATATATTCGACACTAGATGGCGACACTTTGTGTTATGTGAACTAAAAATATAAAGGTACGTAGACCTCAGTATTGGTAAAATAATCATACGAACGCGCTGAAATTTATTTTGCATTCAGACAAAGAAGGTATATATATCTATCGTCAAGGTAGCTAAACTACATTGCAACATCGATATGGAACGATTCGAGTAGTTTCACTATTTATCGGTAGATGTAGATAGTGTAAAGTGGGCGGGGCTTAACATCCCCTCACCCCGCAAATTGTCATGCGTTGTTACGTAGTGAAATCTAATTACAACTCCTCTTTGTATTTGCTTCATGCTGGCAACACGCACAGGTTGTACAATCTTGTTTTGAAGTTTTATCGTAATCTGCCGAATGCATGGCATGACATGGACGTTACACATGATCTTTGTTTTATCCATTTTCTTCTTAAGATCTTCCCGCTGGGCACTATTGAGGCCATTGAGCATAGTGTTTGGGCCTTCCAGCGATTAGGCCATAAACACCATATTGTCAGCAAATCGAAGCTAAGTGATGTACTCGCCTTTGATGTTAATACCGTATTCTTTGCAGTCCAGTAGCTTGAAAACGTCTTCCAATGCAACAGTGAAGAGTTTCGGGGATATAACGTCACCATGTCTTAAACCTCTCTGCAGTTGGATAGGTTTTGTATTCTGGTTCTTTACTCGGATAGCCATCGTAGCCCTACTGTACAAACGCTTCAGCACTTCGATATACTGACAGTTAACTTGGCGCCGCTGTAGGGACTGTAGCACCGCCCAAATTTCGACAGAATCAAAGGCTTTTTCATAGTCCACACACGCAACATAAAGTGGCCGATTGTACTCTTCGGTCTTCTGCCTAATTTGCCGAAGGGTATGATTATGGTTAAGGGTGCTAGTCTTTTTGAAAACCGGCATGCTCGAATACTTACTGTCCTCTTAAAAAAATGTATCTGTTTATATTTTACGCAATAAATGTTATTGAAAAGGCATTACAAAATGTAAATTGCTTACTTAATATTTTATGTCAATTCCAACAATATCAATAATTATAATGTCTTATGCTTATTGTTGACTATGCTATATCTGCTACTTTTAGATAGACCTCACAAACCTACATGGTTACTGTTATAACGGCGCGACGTCTTGTGTCCGTATCCTACTTTCACGTTTAAACTTCTTACTCACAGTTGCCGCATGTCACTACCTACTGTACTACACTGCACATTGAATATGACATTCTTTGACCAGGTTATCAAAATCAGTTATCCATTATGGCAGAGTTGTGGAAGTAATTACCTGCTACCACAGAACAACCTTCCACTCCCTGCCTTCAATAGTTTCAGGAGTTTAAAGTTCAAAATAATCTTTCGTTCGTCCTTTCATCCAATATTTAGAAGTTTCTAAAACTTCTCCATATAGCTAATTACTCTTTGCAATCTCAAATTTTCTCCTACTGCTGTTGATTACTTTTCTTCTTATCTTTGCGGCCTAACTATAGGTTTAGCCAAGTTGACTTTCCACAATCGGTATTATCATTTCACCATCATTACAGCCCTTCACAAGTCCACTGCTTAAGATAGGCCTCCTCCAAGGAATGCCACAAAGCATGGTCCTATGCCACCTGCATCCATCGACTTTCTGCAAGTCTTACCAGGTCGTCACTCCATCTAGTAGGGTGACGCCCTACACTTCGTGCGCCGGTACGAGGCCGCCACTTGAGATCCTTTTTTCCCCATCGGTTGTCGGTTCTTCGAGCTATATGGCCGGCCCACTGCTTCTTCAGCTTACTAATCCGTTGAGCTATGCCAGTCACTCTGGTTCGACTGCGGATATCCTCATTTCTAAGTTTATCACGCAGAGAAACTCCGAGCATAGCCCTCTCCATAGCTCGCTGAGCAACCTTGAGCTTCCTCATCCGGCCAGCAGTGAAGGACCACGTCTCATTTTATGGTCATCACTGGCAACACAGTACGTGTTAACGGTTGTACAGTCTCGTTTTCAAGTTTTGAGGTATACCTGACGAGAATATGTGCTGTAATTTCCCGAACGCTGCCCAGCCGAGTTGAATCCGTCGACTGTACTCCGTCGAAGTTGAACTTACCTAGTCGGACTATTTGTCCCGGGTAAACATACTCGTCAACAACTTCGAGCTAAGTGCTCCCAACAACTACCGGCATAGGTGTGACATAGACGTTATACACAATCTTTGGTTTGTCCATGTTCATCTTACGACCTATCCGTTGGGAGGCACTATTGAGGTCATTAAGCATAGTACTTACGTCCTACAGCGATTCTGCCATAAGGACTATATCGTCGGCAAATCGAAGGTGAGTGATGTACTCGCCATTGAGTACTCATTGAGTTTTCATTGATGTTAATACTGTATCCTTTCCAGTCCAGAAGCTTGAAAACGTCTTCCAATGCAGCGGTGAAGAGTTTCGGGTATATAACGTCACCCTGTCGTACACCTCTCTGCAGTTGCATAGGTTTCGTACTCTGGTTCAGTACTCGGATAGCCATCGTAGCTCTACTGTAGAAACACTTCAGCACTTCGATATACCGACAGTCCACTTGGCACCGCTGAAGCGACTGCAGCACCGCCCAAATTTCGACGGAATCAAAGGCTTTCTCATAGTCCACATACGTCAGACATAGTGACATATTGTACTCCTCGGACTTCTGTGCAATTTGCCGAAGGGTATGTATATATACATACCATCTATATCTATGTATATATACAGTAAGGAATCCACGTTATATGCAATAATGAAACCACAAGTAATACTAGGCCATAGAAGTGTAGAAAAATTAAATAATAAATTAAAACCCGTAAAATAAAAAAGTGAAATTTTGAAACAAAATAAATATTAAAATAAATTCAGTAAAAGTAAACACTCTGTTTAGACTACGTACCTTGACCCCTTGGAAGAGTGGCAACGTTGCACGCGGGTGGCATGGCGGTTGGCGGCAGGCAGCGTTATTGTCGGCTCGGCCTTTGATTCGTTGGAGAATGTGCGACGAAATAAAAACAGTCGCTAAACTGTTTAGGTATTTTACCGCCACTTTTTTATTTCGCGAAAATGGAACTGAAGGAAATAAATATTATTGCATATTAGTAGCAAAATTTAATGGAACCCTAAAAATTTCAAAATGTCCGCCACGTTCTTGAATGCACAAGTTACATCGCCGCATAACGCTGTCCTGAAGCCTGCTCAACAAATTTTATTCAGGATCCAGAGCCAGGGCTTTTAATTTGTCAAAGGCGGCAACAATACGATTGCGCAGTTCATCTCCGGTTTCGGAGATCTTTGAGTACACTTCATTTTTAATAAAGCCCCATTAAAAAAGTCTAGAGGAGTGAGGTCGGGCGATCGAGCTGGCCACCTGCGAGGGCCATAGCGCCCTATCCATTGTTCGCCGAACATGGTGTTAAGCCGCTCTGGAACCATACCCTCTGGTAAGCTGCCACAGACAATCCTTCTAAATATTCTGTTATTGGGCCGTTAAGAATATTGAGAAACTTCTGTGCATTCAGGTTTCCGTCAATAAAAATAGGGTCGATTATTTGATCTCCGTGAATGCCTGCCCAAACATTAATGGAAAATCGGTATTGATGAGCTGATTCCCTAAATAAATGGGGATTCGTATGGCTCCAGTAACGCATGAATTGTCGGTTCCATAAATGCCGTTTCGAGTAAACGTGTTTTTATCTGTCAAAAACACATTTGTTAGGAAACGTTGGTCTTGAGACATTTTTTCCAGTACCCAGTAGCAATAAGACTCTCTAATCGGCTTATTACGGGGCAGCAGCGCCTGCACCTTAACATATTTATAAGGACGTAGTTTGTTCCTTTTCAGCACTCGGTGTATTGTTCTATCCCTCACTCTAAACACACGCCCAGCTTGTCTAAGGCTGCAGGTTGGATTCCGATCGAAATGGTCTAAGACTCGTTGTTCGAACGAGGGTGAAAAGTGACGCGGAGCAAGTCCTTCATGAGTGTTGGGCACTATACGCTGATTTTCCCTGATTCTTTGGACAGCACCTAGGATTGTCCGGGCGCTAGTAGAGCAGACGCGAGTTGCGTCGTATCTCTCACGATAAGTACGCAGAGTTAAGCTGAATTTTGGCGGCATTCGCCATACAATAAAACCATGTCTGTATACTCTGCCGCACTGTCAAAATGCTATTGTCTTGGCATTTTCCGCCGCCAAAACGTATACACAAAAGTCAAGTAGTGTCAATATCACAGTGAAAAATATTAAAAATAAACGTACTTAAAAATACTATTTACACACACAAAGTCAATTAACTAATAAGTGTCTATTTCTCCGTGAAAAAATTGTTTCACTAATTGTACTTATCTTACAAAAAATAAATCACTTGAAACAATGCGCGTAAGCAGCGAAACGCACCTGTGTTCTGGAAGAATTGCGGTGAAATTTCGTCTTGACTGTCTTAAAAATAAAAATAAAAATTTGAAGATTTTTTTGAGATTTTTTTTATTTTTGCTAATGAGTCTTCATAAGTTGTCCTTTTACGCATAAAATAATCAACTTCGTATCTTTACTAAAAGTTTTTTAACGTTTCGATGAGTGTTCGTTTTCTTCCCGCCGCACTGCATATATTATTTTTCTGTTCCATCGATTAAGGAGTTTTTAAAACCCCCTTAGTAAAGTACCTCAAATATTCGCAAAGCCGAGGAATTTGGAGATTCGGTAAGTGTTTTGCTTGTTTTGTTATCACTTTCATGAGTGATTTTCCCATGCATCCCACATTGCATTTAAAAATATATTATAATTATCGCATATATTTTGCTCTCCCGCATTTATCATATAAACTTACAGTCCATTTTGCTCTCTTTTACAACGACCAGTTTTTTGCTAAGCTGTGTGTCTTGAATCATCTCAAAATCTTCTTCCAATCGGAGTTCTAATGATGGTGCAATTTGCTCATCACTGATTATGCTGATGTGTGTTAACTTCTTAATAAAGTCCTCCTAGACAAGTTAAGACATGTCGTAATACTCAACGGAGTCGGATCCGATATCAGATATAGTTACGGAAAGTGCAAAAATTTTGGCACTTGCAAAATATTTTATTATATCGTATTTTTACGATCTAATCATGACACAGAACGTATTAAGATAAAAATAGAGTTTATTTAAATATTGCTATTATTGTTCGCGCAAAAGCGCTAATGTCAAGGATCGACGTTAGATGGCACTCGGCTCGGCGCGATACGGGATGAAGTTCGTCCGAGCGTGTTGGGTGTCGAAAACGCGCTAGAAAAATTGGGAGTCCAAATTTAGCGATGCGATAGATAGCACGCGTTCTTTTGTCGGCAAGTCGGAAGCGGAATACGACACGCGCATCTAGGAAATATACGGTTTACCATACGTAACGCGCATTCCTGTCTTGTTAGCTTCACCCGGGACTTATTGTGTCTAATTCAGAATCTGTATAAGTGAATTCGACTGTATTAGCTACTAGTACGGTATTTGATATTCTAGAAATAACTGTGACCTTTGATCCGTACGTTCTGTGTTCGTTTTGCGAGTTAGGCGTTATAACAAACGAGAGTTAGTGGCTTCTGTAAGGTAGTTAATCGTACGACAGAGTTAATGGACTGTCATAGTAGAAAACGAAGAAAGTGACTGCGGAAGGAGACCGTAGTTTGGAGAGGTGCTGAGGGCCGAACTGCTGCAGAGGGTAACGGTCTAATAAGGTCAATAACACTACCAGCCACACCCAGATACACATCACTGACCCTTACTTTCCTAGCACTATACAACCATATGCGACCTGACCGAATCCTGAGGGACCAGTCGCCTTGGATAGAGGTAAGTAAGCTCCCCTTATTAGAATAGAATGCTCCCCCCTAATTGTTTATTGTAATTAGAAACATTTCACTTTGGCCTGTAGCAGGCCCGACCAACATCTGCTTGTAGGTTCTCCGTCTATGGGCCCCCGGGGGACTCTACTGTTGGATAAGCAGCTGCTGGCCGTAACAATTATTGTTGCACATAACATTTAGCTCGGATTTTTAAGACTAATAATTTTGTCGCTATCAACTACAAAGTTCATGGTGTATTCATTCCTGAACATATGTATGTTAGTTTAAAAAAACATGCCGACGTATTGAGAACCTCTTCCTTTTTTTTCAAAGTCGACTAATAATCTGTTATTCAAAAGATGAATGTTTAAAGTTAATAAACAAAATATTGTGATATTATGGGTTTTCTTATTATAAATTCTATTGTAGATGTCAAGAGCCCTGCAATCAAGTGTGTCCTCCATGCAAATTGCAATGTGAAGTAAAATGTATACACTCGCGTTGCAACAAGCTGTGTGGCGAACTTTGCGTACCCTGTCAGGTAATTGTAGTTTTTAAATGTTAATTTAGATTTTTTTAATTTTCTATTGGTAAGGTGGCGGTGCGCGCTAGCGTCGCTGCGGCTAGCCGTGCGCTGCGAACTCACGTGTGTGTGTGTGTGTGTGTGTGTGTGTGTGTGTGTGAGCAGGAGGAGTGCGGGCGGCGGCGCGCACGGGGCGTAATCGTGACGCTGTGGCTAGCCTTGCGCTGCGGACTCACGTGTGTGTGTGTGTGAGCAGGAGGAGTGCGGGCGGCGGTGCATGCATGGGGCGTGCTCGTGACGCTGTGGCTAGCCTTGCGCTGCGGACTCACGTGTGTGTGTGTGTGTGAGCAGGAGGAGTGCGGGCGGCGGTGCGTGCACTGGGCGTGCTAGTGATGCTGTGGCTAGCCTTGCGCTGTGGACTCACGTGTGTGTGTGTGAGCAGGAGGAGTGCGGGCGGCGGTGCATGCACGGGGCGTGCTCGTGACGCTGTGGCTAGCCTTGCGCTGCGGACTCACGTGTGTGTGTGTGTGTGAGTAGGAGGAGTGCGGGCGGCGGTGCATGCACGGGGCGTGCTCGTGACGCTGTGGCTAGCCTTGCGCTTCGGACTCACGTGTGTGTGTGTGTGAGTAGGAGGAGTGCGGGCGGCGGTGCGTGCACGGAGCGTGCTCGTGACGCTGTGGCTAGCCTTGCGCTGCGGACTCACGTGTGTGTGTGTGTGAGCAGGAGGAGTGCGGGCGGCGGTGCGTGCACGGGGCGTGCTAGTGACGCTGTGGCTAGCCTTGCGCTGCGGACTCACGTGTGTGTGTGTGTGAGCGGGAGGAGTGCGGGCGGCGGTGCATGCACGGGGCGTGCTCGTAACGCTGTGGCTAGCCTTGCGCTGCGGACTCACGTGTGTGTGTGTGTGAGTAGGAGGAGTGCGGGCGGCGGTGCATGCACGGGGCGTGCTCGTGACGCTGTGGCTAGCCTTGCGCTTCGGACTCACGTGTGTGTGTGTGTGAGCAGGAGGAGTGCGGGCGGCGCTGCATGCACGGGGCGTGCTCGTGACGCTGTGGCTAGCCTTGCGCTGCGGACTCACGTGTGTGTGTGTGTGAGTAGGAGGAGTGCGGGCGGCGGTGCATGCACGGGGCGTGCTCGTGACGCTGTGGCTAGCCTTGCGCTTCGGACTCACGTGTGTGTGTGTGTGAGCAGGAGGAGTGCGGGCGGCGGTGCGTGCACGGAGCGTGCTCGTGACGCTGTGGCTAGCCTTGCGCTGCGGACTCACGTGGGTGTGTGTGTGTGAGAGCAGGAGGAGTGCGGGCGGCGGTGTGTGCACGGGGCGTACTCGTGATGCTGTGGCTAGCCTTGCGCTGCGGACTCACGTGTGTGTGTGTGTGAGCAGGAGGAGTGCGGGCGGCGGTGCATGCACGGAGCGTGCTCGTGACGCTGTGGCTAGCCTTGCGCTGCGGACTCACGTGTGTGTGTGTGTGTGTGTGTGTGTGTGAGCAGGAGGAGTGCGGGCGGCGGCGCGCACGGGGCGTGCTCGTGACGCTGTGGCTAGCCTTGCGCTGCGGACTCACGTGTGTGTGTGTGTGAGCAGGAGGAGTGCGGGCTGCGGTGCATGCATGGGGCGTGCTCGTGACGCTGTGGCTAGCATTGCGCTGCGGACTCACGTGTGTGTGTGTGTGAGCAGGAGGAGTGCGGGCGGCGGTGCGTGCACTGGGCGTGCTCGTGATGCTGTGGCTAGCCTTGCGCTGCGGACTCACGTGTGTGTGTGTGAGCAGGAGGAGTGCGGGCGGCGGTGCATGCACGGGGCGTGCTCGTGACGCTGTGGCTAGCCTTGCGCTGCGGACTCACGTGTGTGTGTGTGTGAGTAGGAGGAGTGCGGGCGGCGGTGCATGCACGGGGCGTGCTCGTGACGCTGTGGCTAGCCTTGCGCTTCGGACTCACGTGTGTGTGTGTGCGAGCAGGAGGAGCGCGGGCGGCGGTGCGTGCACGGAGCGTGCTCGTGACGCTGTGGCTAGCCTTGCGCTGCGGACTCACGTGGGTGTGTGTGTGTGAGAGCAGGAGGAGTGCGGGCGGCGGTGTGTGCACGGGGCGTACTCGTGATGCTGTGGCTAGCCTTGCGCTGCGGACTCACGTGTGTGTGTGTGAGCAGGAGGAGTGCGGGCGGCGGTGCGTGCACGGGGCGTGCTAGAGACGCTGTGGCTAGCCTTGCGCTGCGGACTCACGTGTGTGTGTGTGTGAGCAGGAGGAGTGCGGGCGGCGGTGCATGCGAGGAGCGTGCTCGTGACGCTGTGGCTAGCCTTGCGCTGCGGACTCACGTGTGTGTGTGTGTGTGAGCAGGAGGAGTGCGGGCGGTGGTGCATGCATGGGGCGTGCTCGTGACGCTGTGGCTAGCCTTGCGCTGCGGACTCACGTGTGTGTGTGTGTGTGTGAGCAGGAGGAGTGCGGGCGGCGGTGCGTGCACGGAGCCAGATCGTGACGCTGTTGCTAGCCTTGCGCTGCGGACTCACGTGTGTGTGTGTGTGTGTGTGTGTGTGTGTGTGTGTGTGTGTGTGTGTGTGTGTGTGTGGTGTGTGTGTGTGTGAGCAGGAGGAGTGCGGGCGGCGGCGCGCACGGGGCGTGCTAGAGACGCTGTGGCTAGCCTTGCGCTGCGGACTCACGTGTGTGTGTGTGTGAGCAGGAGGAGTGCGGGCGGCGGTGCATGCGAGGAGCGTGCTCGTGACGCTGTGGCTAGCCTTGCGCTGCGGACTCACGTGTGTGTGTGTGTGAGCAGGAGGAGTGCGGGCGGCGGTGCATGCATGGGGCGTGCTCGTGACGCTGTGGCTAGCCTTGCGCTGCGGACTCACGTGTGTGTGTGTGTGAGCAGGAGGAGTGCGGGCGGCGGTGCGTGCACTGGGCGTGCTCGTGATGCTGTGGCTAGCCTTGCGCTGCGGACTCACGTGTGTGTGTGTGAGCAGGAGGAGTGCGGGCGGCGGTGCATGCACGGGGCGTGCTCGTGACGCTGTGGCTAGCCTTGCGCTGCGGACTCACGTGTGTGTGTGTGTGAGTAGGAGGAGTGCGGGCGGCGGTGCATGCACGGGGCGTGCTCGTGACGCTGTGGCTAGCCTTGCGCTTCGGACTCACGTGTGTGTGTGTGTGAGCAGGAGGAGTGCGGGCGGCGGTGCGTGCACGGAGCGTGCTCGTGACGCTGTGGCTAGCCTTGCGCTGCGGACTCACGTGTGTGTGTGTGTGTGAGCAGGAGGAGTGCGGGCGGCGGTGCATGCATGGGGCGTGCTCGTGACGCTGTGGCTAGCCTTGCGCTGCGGACTCACGTGTGTGTGTGTGTGTGAGCAGGAGGAGTGCGGGCGGCGGTGCGTGCACGGAGCCAGATCGTGACGCTGTTGCTAGCCTTGCGCTGCGGACTCACGTGTGTGTGTGTGTGAGTAGGAGGAGTGCGGGCGGCGGTGCGTGCACGGAGCGTGCTCGTGACGCTGTGGCTAGCCTTGCGCTGCGGACACACGTGTGTGTGTGTGTGTGAGCAGGAGGAGTGCGGGCGGCGGTGCATGCATGGGGCATGCTCGTGACGCTGTGGCTAGCCTTGCGCTGCGGACTCACGTGTGTGTGTGTGTGTGAGCAGGAGGAGTGCGGGCGGCGGTGCGTGCACGGAGCCAGATTGTGACGCTGTTGCTAGCCTTGCGCTGCGGACTCACGTGTGTGTGTGTGTGTGAGAGCAGGAGGAGTGCGGGCGGCGGTGCATGCATGGGGCGTGCTCGTGACGCTGTGGCTAGCCTTGCGCTGCGGACTCACGTGTGTGTGTGTGTGTGAGCAGGAGGAGTGCGGGCGGCGGTGCATGCACGGGGCGTGCTCGTGACGCTGTGGCTAGCCTTGCGCTTCGGACTCACGTGTGTGTGTGTGTGAGCAGGAGGAGCGCGGGCGGCGGTGCGTGCACGGAGCGTGCTCGTGACGCTGTGGCTAGCCTTGCGCTGCGGACTCACGTGTGTGTGTGAGCAGGAGGAGTGCGGGCGGCGGTGCATGCATGGGGCGTGCTCGTGACGCTGTGGCTAGCCTTGCGCTGCGGACTCACGTGTGTGTGTGTGTGTGTGAGCAGGAGGAGTGCGGGCGGCGGTGCGTGCACTGGGCGTGCTCGTGATGCTGTGGCTAGCCTTGCGCTGCGGACTCACGTGTGTGTGTGTGAGCAGGAGGAGTGCGGGCGGCGGTGCATGCACGGGGCGTGCTCGTGACGCTGTGGCTAGCCTTGCGCTGCGGACTCACGTGTGTGTGTGTGTGAGTAGGAGGAGTGCGGGCGGCGGTGCGTGCACGGAGCGTGCTCGTGACGCTGTGGCTAGCCTTGCGCTGCGGACTCACGTGTGTGTGTGTGTGTGAGCAGGAGGAGTGCGGGCGGCGGTGTGTGCACGGGGCGTACTCGTGATGCTGTGGCTAGCCTTGCGCTGCGGACTCACGTGTGTGTGTGTGAGCAGGAGGAGTGCGGGCGGCGGTGCGTGCACGGGGCGTGCTAGTGACGCTGTGGCTAGCCTTGCGCTGCGGACTCACGTGTGTGTGTGTGTGAACAGGAGGAGTGCGGGCGGCGGTGCATGCGAGGAGCGTGCTCGTGACGCTGTGGCTAGCCTTGCGCTGCGGACTCACGTGTGTGTGTGTGTGTGAGCAGGAGGAGTGCGGGCGGCGGTGCATGCATGGGGCGTGCTCGTGACGCTGTGGCTAGCCTTGCGCTGCGGACTCACGTGTGTGTGTGTGTGTGAGTAGGAGGAGTGCGGGCGGCGGTGCGTGCACGGAGCCAGATCGTGACGCTGTTGCTAGCCTTGCGCTGCGGACTCACGTGTGTGTGTGTGTGTGAGAGAGTAGGAGGAGTGCGGGCGGCGGTGCGTGCACGGAGCGTGCTCGTGACGCTGTGGCTAGCCTTGCGCTGCGGACTCACGTGGGTGTTTGTGTGTGAGAGCAGGAGGAGTGCGGGCGGCGGTGCATGCATGGGGCGTGCTCGTGACGCTGTGGCTAGCCTTGCGCTGCGGACTCACGTGTGTGTGTGTGTGTGTGAGCAGGAGGAGTGCGGGCGGCGGTGCGTGCACGGAGCGTGCTCGTGACGCTGTGGCTAGCCTTGCGCTGCGGACTCACGTGTGTGTGTGTGTGAGAGCAGGAGCAGTGCGGGCGGCGGTGCATGCATGGGGCGTGCTCGTGACGCTGTGGCTAGCCTTGCGCTGCGGACTCACGTGTGTGTGTGTGTGAGCAGGAGGAGTGCGGGCGGCGGTGCGTGCACTGGGCGTGCTCGTGACGCTGTGGCTAGCCTTGCGCTGCGGACTCACGTGTGTGTGTGTGTGTGTGTGTGTGTGTGTGTGTGTGAGCAGGAGGAGTGCGGGCGGCGGCGCGCACGGGGCGTGCTCGTGACGCTGTGGCTAGCCTTGCGCTGCGGACTCACGTGTGTGTGTGTGTGAGCAGGAGGAGTGCGGGCGGCGGTGCATGCACGGGGAGTGCTCGTGACGCTGTGGCTAGCCTTGCGCTGCGGACTCACGTGTGTGTGTGTGTGTGAGTAGGAGTGGTGCGGGCGGCGGTGCATGCACGGGGCGTGCTCGTGACGCTGTGGCTAGCCTTGCGCTTCGGACTCACGTGTGTGTGTGTGTGAGCAGGAAGAGTGCGGGCGGCGGTGCGTGCACGGGGCGTGCTCGTGACGCTGTGGCTAGCATTGCGCTGCGGACTCACGTGTGTGTGTGTGTGTGTGAGCAGGAGGAGTGCGGGCGGCGGTGCGTGAACGGGGCCAGCTCGTGACGCTGTTGCTAGCCTTGCGCTGCGGACTCACGTGTGTGTGTGTGTGAGAGCAGGAGGAGTGCGGGCGGCGGTGCATGCATGGGGCGTGCTCGTGACGCTGTGGCTAGCCTTGCGCTGCGGACTCACGTGTGTGTGTGTGTGTGTGAGCAGGAGGAGTACGGGCGGCGGTGCGCGCACGGGGCCAGCTCTTGACGCTGTTGCTAGCCTTGCGCTGCGGACTCACGTGTGTGTGTGTGTGAGAGCAGGAGGAGTGCGGGCGGCGGTGCATGCATGGGGCGTGCTCGTGACGCTGTGGCTAGCCTTGCGCTGCGGACTAACGTGTGTGTGTGTGTGTGTGTGTGAGCAGGAGGAGTGCGGGCGGCGGTGCGTGAACGGGGCCAGCTCGTGACGCTGTTGCTAGCCTTGCGCTGCGGACTCACGTGTGTGTGTGTGTGTGAGAGCAGGAGGAGTGCGGGCGGCGGTGCATGCATGGGGCGTGCTCGTGACGCTGTGGCTAACCTTGCGCTGCGGACTCACGTGTGTGTGTGTGTGTGAGCAGGAGGAGTGCGGGCGGCGGTGCGTGCACGGAGCGTGCTCGTGACGCTGTGGCTAGCCTTGCGCTGCGGACTCACGTGTGTGTGTGTGTGAGAGCAGGAGCAGTGCGGGCGGCGGTGCATGCATGGGGCGTGCTCGTGACGCTGTGGCTAGCCTTGCGCTGCGGACTCACGTGTGTGTGTGTGTGAGCAGGAGGAGTACGGGCGGCGGTGCGTGCACTGGGCGTGCTCGTGACGCTGTGGCTAGCCTTGCGCTGCGGACTCACGTGTGTGTGTGTGAGCAGGAGGAGTGCGGGCGGCGGTGCATGCACGGGGCGTGCTCGTGACGCTGTGGCTAGCCTTGCGCTGCGGACTCACGTGTGTGTGTGTGAGTAGGAGGAGTGCGGGCGGCGGTGCATGCACGGGGCGTGCTCGTGACGCTGTGGCTAGCCTTGCGCTTCGGACTCACGTGTGTGTGTGTGTGAGCAGGAGGAGTGCGGGCGGCGGTGCGTGCACGGGGCGTGCTCGTGACGCTGTGGCTAGCATTGCGCTGCGGACTCACGTGTGTGTGTGTGTGTGTGTGTGAGCAGGAGGAGTGCGGGCGGCGGTGCGTGAACGGGGCCAGCTCGTGACGCTGTTGCTAGCCTTGCGCTGCGGACTCACGTGTGTGTGTGTGTGAGAGCAGGAGGAGTGCGGGCGGCGGTGCATGCATGGGGCGTGCTCGTGACGCTGTGGCTAGCCTTGCGCTGCGGACTCACGTGTGTGTGTGTGTGTGAGCAGGAGGAGTACGGGCGGCGGTGCGCGCACGGGGCCAGCTCGTGACGCTGTTGCTAGCCTTGCGCTGCGGACTCACGTGTGTGTGTGTGTGAGAGTAGGAGGAGTGCGGGCGGCGGTGCATGCATGGGGCGTGCTCGTGACGCTGTGGCTAGCCTTGCGCTGCGGACTAACGTCTGTGTGTGTGTGTGTGAGCAGGAGGAGTGCGGGCGGCGGTGCATGCACGGAGCGTGCTCGTGACGCTGTGGCTAGCCTTGCGCTGCGGACTCACGTGTGTGTGTGTGTGAGCAGGAGGAGTGCGGGCGGCGGTGCATGCATGGGGCGTGCTCGTGACGCTGTGGCTAGCCTTGCGCTGCGGACTCACGCGTGTGTGTGTGTGTGTGTGTGTGTGTGTGTGAGCAGGAGGAGTGCGGGCGGCGGCGCGCACGGGGCGTGCTCGTGACGCTGTGGCTAGCCTTGCGCTGCGGACTCACGTGTGTGTGTGTGTGAGCAGGAGGAGTGCGGGCGGCGGTGCATGCATGGGGCGTGCTCGTGACGCTGTGGCTAGCCTTGCGCTGCGGACTCACGTGTGTGTGTGTGTGTGAGCAGGAGGAGTGCGGGCGGCGGTGCATACATGGGGCGTGCTCGTGACGCTGTGGCTAGCCTTGTCCTGCGGACTCACGTTTGTGTGTGTGTGTGAGCAGGAGGAGTGCGGGCGGCGGTGCGTGCACTGGGCGTGCTCGTGATGCTGTGGCTAGCCTTGCGCTGCGGACTCACGTGTGTGTGTGTGAGCAGGAGGAGTGCGGGCGGCGGTGCATGCACGGGGCGTGCTCGTGACGCTGTGGCTAGCCATGCGCTGCGGACTCACGTGTGTGTGTGTGTGTGAGTAGGAGGAGTGCGGGCGGCGGTGCATGCACGGGGCGTGCTCGTGACGCTGTGGCTAGCCTGGCGCTGCGGACTCACGTGTGTGTGTGTGTGTGTGAGCAGGAGGAGCGCGGGCGGCGGTGCGTGAACGGGGCCAGCTCGTGACGCTGTTGCTAGCCTTGCGCTGCGGACTCACGTGTGTGTGTGTGTGAGCAGGAGGAGTGCGGGCGGCGGTGCATGCATGGGGCGTGCTCGTGACGCTGTGGCTAGCCTTGTGCTGCGGACTCACGTGTGTGTGTGTGTGTGAGCAGGAGGAGTGCGGGCGGCGGTGCGTGCACTGGGCGTGCTCGTGATGCTGTGGCTAGCCTTGCGCTGCGGACTCACGTGTGTGTGTGTGAGCAGGAGGAGTGCGGGCGGCGGTGCATGCACGGGGCGTGCTCGTGACGCTGTGGCTAGCCATGCGCTGCGGACTCACGTGTGTGTGTGTGTGTGAGTAGGAGGAGTGCGGGCGGCGGTGCATGCACGGGGCGTGCTCGTGACGCTGTGGCTAGCCTGGCGCTGCGGACTCACGTGTGTGTGTGTGTGTGAGAGCAGGAGGAGCGCGGGCGGCGGTGCGTGAACGGGGCCAGCTCGTGACGCTGTTGCTAGCCTTGCGCTGCGGACTCACGTGTGTGTGTGTGTGAGAGCAGGAGGAGTGCGGGCGGCGATGCATGCATGGGGCGTGCTCGTGACGCTGTGGCTAGCCTTGCGCTGCGGACTCACGTGTGTGTGTGTGTGTGAGCAGGAGGAGTGCGGGCGGCGGTGCGCGCACGGGGCCAGCTCGTGACGCTGTTGCTAGCCTTGCGCTGCGGACTCACGTGTGTGTGTGTGAGAGCAGGAGGAGTGCGGGCGGCGGTGCATGCATGGGGCGTGCTCGTGACGCTGTGGCTAGCCTTGCGCTGCGGACTCACGTGTGTGTGTGTGTGTGAGCAGGAGGAGTGCGGGCGGCGGTGCGTGCACTGGGCGTGCTCGTGATGCTGTGGCTAGCCTTGCGCTGCGGACTCACGTGTGTGTGTGTGTGTGAGAGCAGGAGGAGTGCGGGCGGCGGTGCATGCATGGGGCGTGCTCGTGACGCTGTGGCTAGCCTTGCGCTGCGGACTCACGTGTGTGTGAGTGTGTGAGCAGGAGGAGTGCGGGCGGCGGTGCGCGCACGGGGCCAGCTCGTGACGCTGTTGCTAGCCTTGCGCTGCGGACTCACGTGTGTGTGTGTGTGAGAGCAGGAGGAGTGTGGGCGGCGGTGCATGCATGGGGCGTGCTCGTGACGCTGTGGCTAGCCTTGCGCTGCGGACTCACGTGTGTGTGTGTGTGTGAGCAGGAGGAGTGTGGGCGGCGGTGCGCGCACGGGGCCAGCTCGTGACGCTGTTGCTAGCCTTGCGCTGCGGACTCACGTGTGTGTGTGTGTGAGAGCAGGAGGAGTGCGGGCGGCGGTGCATGCATGGGGCGTGCTCGTGACGCTGTGGCTAGCCTTGCGCTGCGGACTCACGTGTGTGTGTGTGTGAGAGCAGGAGGAGTGCGGGCGGCCGTGCGCGCACGGGGCCAGCTCGTGACCCTGTTGCTAGCCTTGCGCTGCGGACTCACGTGTGTGTGTGTGTGAGAGCAGGAGGAGTGCGGGCGGCGGTGCATGCATGGGGCGTGCTCGTGACGCTGTGGCTAGCCTTGCGCTGCGGACTCACGTGTGTGTGTGTGTGTGAGCAGGAGGAGTGTGGGCGGCGGTGCGCGCACGGGGCCAGCTCGTGACGCTGTTGCTAGCCTTGCGCTGCGGACTCACGTGTGTGTGTGTGTGAGAGCAGGAGGAGTGCGGGCGGCGGTGCATGCATGGGGCGTGCTCGTGACGCTGTGGCTAGCCTTGCGCTGCGGACTCACGTGTGTGTGTGTGTGTGAGCAGGAGGAGTGCGGGCGGCCGTGCGCGCACGGGGCCAGCTCGTGACCCTGTTGCTAGCCTTGCGCTGCGGACTCACGTGTGTGTGTGTGTGAGAGCAGGAGGAGTGCGGGCGGCGGTGCATGCATGGGGCGTGCTCGTGACGCTGTGGCTAGCCTTGCGCTGCGGACTCACGTGTGTGTGTGTGTGTGTGAGCAGGAGGAGTGTGGGCGGCGGTGCGCGCACGGGGCCAGCTCGTGACGCTGTTGCTAGCCTTGCGCTGCGGACTCACGTGTGTGTGTGTGTGAGAGCAGGAGGAGTGCGGACGGCGGTGCATGCATGGGGCGTGCTCGTGACGCTGTGGCTAGCCTTGCGTTGCGGACTCACATGTGTGTGTGTGTGTGATCAGGAGGAGTGCGGGCGGCGGTGCGCGCACGGGGCCAGCTCGTGACGCTGTTGCTAGCCTTGCGCTGCGGACTCACGTGTGTGTGTGTGTGAGAGCAGGAGGAGTGCGGGCGGCGGTGCATGCATGGGGCGTGCTCGTGACGCTGTGGCTAGCCTTGCGCTGCGGACTCACGTGTGTGTGTGTGTGTGAGCAGGAGGAGTGCGGGCGGCGGTGCGCGCACGGGGCCAGCTCGTGACGCTGTTGCTAGCCTTGCGCTGCGGACTCACGTGTGTGTGTGTGTGAGAGCAGGAGGAGTGCGGGCGGCGGTGCATGCATGGGGCGTGCTCGTGACGCTGTGGCTAGCCTTGCGCTGCGGACTCACGTGTGTGTGTGTGTGTGAGCAGGAGGAGTGCGGGCGGCCGTGCGCGCACGGGGCCAGCTCGTGACCCTGTTGCTAGCCTTGCGCTGCGGACTCACGTGTGTGTGTGTGTGAGAGCAGGAGGAGTGCGGGCGGCGGTGCATGCATGGGGCGTGCTCGTGACGCTGTGGCTAGCCTTGCGCTGCGGACTCACGTGTGTGTGTGTGTGTGTGTGAGCAGGAGGAGTGCGGGCGGCAGTGCGCGCACGGGGCGTGCTCGCGGCGCTGCGGCGAGCCGTGCTCGCGCGCGCCGTGCGACGCCGCCTGCGCGCGCTGCCTGCCCTGCGGCCACGCCTGCCGCGGTCTATGCGGCGAGCCCTGCCCCGATGTTTGCAACGTCTGCCGCCCCGACGACTTCCCCAAAGACTTTCTCGGCGACGACTTCGACGACGATGCCAAGTGAGTTAAACTCTTCGCCATTCACCTCATTACAAATATTCCATTTACTAAAGATGTTAAAAAATTATCCAGCTAAGATCCACGCAATAAATACGTAAACAGTAAATACTGTTTAGAGCATTAGATGGTACGATTATCGATCTTACTATGACCTCTTCTTACAAACACCGTTTTTTTTTTTTTACTTAATATTTTGATGTGAGTAGAAGCAAATTCGAGTAGTAGCATGAACTTATGCAACCAAAAAAAAATTTTAATAATATATGAGAAGAGAAGTGGTAAACGACAATGCGGCTCACCTGATGGCAAGTGACTACCGCCCTTGAACAACTGCAAGACCACGGGAATCGCAGGTGCGTTGCCGGCCTTTTAAAAAAAATAGGCGCTTTTCTTCAAGGTCCGTAGTTCGTATCGGTCCGGAAAATTCGCTGGTGGTAGGCAATTCAGCAAAGAAGTTGTGCGAGAAACAAAACTACCACTGTGCGATTTACAAGAAAACTGCCAATCATCCAGATGGTACGGATGGTATCGCGAGTTTTATTGCGATGTGCGATGGTGAAATTGACCGTCTACAATTAGTAATTAGCGAACAATTCGTCTGAACACTTCCCGTGGCATCTACCACGCGCGATAAAATACTCAAACCGATTAGACTCAAACCGATCACAAAGAGCTCGGTCACCGATAATTCGCACCGCTCTGCGCTGGATGCGATCAAGGTGAAGGAGCTGGCACTGGGGTGATTCAGCTTAGAGATGAGAACAACCCACCACCTCCCATGGCCCTACCGACCGGACATACGGGCCGAATCTCGGGAGATGCGCGCTGTACTTGCACGTAGCTCTTTTCCGCGCGCACTTTCTTGACTCCCTACAAATATTTTATCTCTTCCTTGTCCCAGTGTTTACGTCATTCTCCCCCTTCTGGGGCTGACGGCACTGTAACGCTTACGTCGTCGGGCCCTCCTACCAGCCTTCTCTCCTGCCTTATCCCGCGATCGTGCAACCTATGAGCAAACTCGCGCAACAGCCCGTAATTCACCACATCACCGACGAGATCCGAGTAGTAGATCGGTCTCTGAACCGTATGAACCAGTCCATCCATCATTTTCGCTCTTAGGTCGTCATCCAAAGGACATTCCCATAGAACATGGTGAACATCCTCCTCTATCGTACCGCACTCATACATACTAATCTCACACAGTCACATGTCGCTCAGTCTCTTCCGAAAACATCCTTGTCCGGTGAGTATCTGAGAGTTTTGGTAGTCCGGTGAGACCCAGGTATACCTGAGTCTCAACGCCACAACGCTTAGTCTAGATTTCGCGCATCCGTATGCTCAACGCCTCTGTGGGCGCGGTCAAACGTGCTACACGGATGACCTCTGTCGGTCAGCAGGGAGAACGCCAGCCAGCACCGGTAAGGCCGCCATGCTAGTGGATCGCCGAGCCTTGGTTAAGAATACAAGGGCGGATCGCTGCGATTTTAGTAGTACTCTACGAACTGTGTACGTGTTCGCACGCTCGTACCAGCACTCTGCCCCGTACGTAAGCTGTAAGCTTGTGTCCACAAACACTCCTCTATAAATTAGTTTTAAACTCGGGTATCGTACACCCCATGATGATGTCGATACGTGAGTCGTCTTGCCGAATCCCTTGGTCGCTCTTTCAGAGATATCGGATGATTGTTGCATAAACGATAGTTTCGAGTCCAAAACAACGCCTAGTACCTTAAAATTAGTCACAGTCTTAATAGATTCCCCACCAAGTTTAATAATAATAATAATGTGGGGGCGCTGAAGTTTCCCTCTAACAGTCATGGTGGTTGACTTTGAGGAGGAAAACTCCAGTCGATTCCTTAGCCCCCACTCCCGTTACAAGGTCCAGAATAACTCTGGCCCTGGATTCGATACCCGCTCTCGTTCCCGATTCAATTAAGATTGTGATATCATCGGCATAGGCAGCCATGGCTACTCCGTCGGGAAGGGGGAGTCGGAGTAGGTCATCCATCAGCACATTCCACAGTGTTGGGCCCAGCACGGAGCCTTGAGGGCATCCCATGGTCGACATCTTCCACTCCACCCAATCTCCGATATAGAGGCCCACACGCCTGGAGGTGAAGTAGTCCACCAACATTTAATAAATGTTGGGTGGACATCCACCCCTTTTAGCTTTGACCATCATCATCGGCCAACAGGCATTGTCGAAAGCGCCGGAGATATCTAAGAAGATTGCTTGCACGTAGCATGTCTGAGAATACCTTGCCGTGCTGAGAAATACACGCAGCGCTGTTACTGTAGACCGCCCCGGAGAAAATCCGTGCTGGTTCTGGGATATCTTAAAATTACTCGTTCTAATAGTTTTCCCAAAACAGGGAGGATCGTTATTGGACGGTATGCCTTGGCGTCGGTAAGCGGCTTGTCATTACCCTTGGGAATGTCAATCAGTCTACCGTCCTTCCATACATTGGGGAAAACCCCCTCTTCCACACACTTGATATACACCGAGTGAAATTCCCTCGGTGACGCAATCCACACATTCCTCACGATACTCGTATTCACTCCATCTAGTCTTGGAGCCGTTTTAGGCAACGCCTTGACTATACCGTCCGGGTCTTCAACCGCAAGTGGACCCGCAGCTCCACCCGACGGCAGGAAAGCTGCCAGCAGACGAACGTGCCGGTGGTAAGGCGAGTCGCACTCAGTTCTGTCATCCGGACAGTGCTCAGACATTAGTTTGTGTATCGCAGACTCCGAACTGTCCGGGTGTCCACCCGCTAAGGCGATCCCATTGATAACATTTGCGGGCGGACGCATCCTCTCGCTGGCCAAAATGTATGCAAAGACCCATGGGGCTTCATTGCCAATGAGGGCATCCACGACTTTTTTGCCACCAGGGCGGCGCCACTTTATAGTGAGGTAAAATATTTGACAGATTTCATAGCGGGGATGATAATTTCTTAGGAAAATGTAATCTTTAAGGTTTATTTCTGTATTATTAGGTATATTTTATATTAATTACATTAGAAATGAATAAACCAAACTATAAAATATATCTAAAAGCCGTTTTTTTTAAAAAAAAGAGTTATAAAGTGCAAAAATTGAAAATCAAGCCACTGACGCATTGTTTTGTGTATTAATATAATATTCTAGATAATGATAAACTATTATTTAAAACTGATTTCTCAATTAACTGACACTGTGTAACAAAAAACTTTACCTCAGTCACAACTAGCGACATCTGGTGAGTGGCAGATTATTAGCCCTCATTACGATTTTATAAATTGGCCTTCCTGTGTTGCGACTGCTCCACCATCATCTTCTTGTATCTCGTACGCACACTTTGAAAAGCCATCCTGGCTATCTCCTCAGACTTACCTCCCCGACGCCTTTTACTCTGCCAAGCATACCTAAGTTTGCATTGCAACTTCCGAGTTTTGTCCAGTTCAGATGTCCACCATTCATACCCCCCTGACCCCGTAATGCGACGCTCCCTAGGCCTTCCTCCGCAGGGCGGATTATGAACTCTTTTTCCTGACCTCAGTTTTCTACGTGTAGGCATCGCATTTGTAACTTGACAATCGCCCGGAACCTGTCCCAATTCACCCCTCGGTCACGAAAACGAGGGGATCCCTATTGGGTGCTGCGCGCGTGGGGCCGTGTATGTTATCAAATTATGATCACTAGCGCAGAATCCCTCGTGCACTTGCCACTCAGCAAGGTCGACATCCCCAGTGGATAGGGTCAGGTCCACATTGTCACCTTCAGGCCCAGAGTAGGTGTAGGGCTGGTGAGGTATATTAGCCAACGTTAGATTATGTGAGATATCAGAGATGAGAACAGTATTCCATGTGAGGCCGAACTTGCGCTTTGTAAAGTTGCAAGCGGTATGCCGGTATGAAATATTGTCTCGCACTACAAAGCACGCCAAGCTTTTTTAATTTTTTTTAGATTTTGGCCTTCCCTTCCAAATGACCGCGAAACTGAACGTCATTCGATATGTCGACACCGAGGATTCTAATGCTAGATGAGGCAACGCGGGGAATGTCGTGGAACAGAGGAGATACGACAAAGGGTTTTTTTAGCAGTAAACGCCCCTAATCCGAGACTTTGTTCAACAAAGGCTTTTACTTTTGACACGTATATACCGGCACTAGACGCGACGCGTTCCCTAACAATATCAGCACGGCCGGCGTAGGCATCGCCAGTGCTGTCATCTGCATAACAATGAATGTCATTGGTTTGTAACATATCGTTGATATGCAGAAGGAACAGTGTAAGCGTTATTACGCAGTCTTTTGGAACACCACCATTAACAAACTTGGAGTCGGAGCATGCACCGTCGACTAAGACTTTAATATTTCAATCTGAGGAGAGACAACTTATGATCCAACTGCATAATTTCTCAGGAAGCCCATAAGATGGAAGCTTCGAAAGAAGCGCTTTATGCCAAACTCGATCGACGGCGAAACTAACCGCCAAGACTCAACCGCCAGCACCCATCGGTGTTTTAGGTAAACAAGAATATCACAAGCTAAGCGTTGGAAGCGTTCGTTAGATGGAAACCGTATTGGCGGTCACTAATCAGCTGGTGTTCCTCAAGGTACTGCATAAGCTGGCAGTTAATAATGGACTTCATTATTTTCAAGAACAAGGAGGAGATGAAGATAGGCCTGTTGTTGGACCTGTTTGCCCGTTGAGAGCGATTACCTTCTTTTATAGGGATCAGGATCATATACGAAAGCTGTCTTCCATGAATTTAGGACTACGCCTAAGGAAACAGAAAAAGAAACAAGAGGATGTGCATAGAGCACTCACACCGCGGGATGGTCGGCGGTGTGTTCCCCTCCGTCATCGAGAGTCGAGATTTTTTTTATTTTTTTTTAATGGGATAAGGGTGACAAACGAGCACACAGTCCACCTGATGGTAAGTGGTTGCTGCGGCCCATAGACATTTACATCTATCCTCGTTTGCGAATCAAAATGCAGATGCGTTGTCACCCGTGAGGACTAAGATGGAATGCCTCATTTCCAGTAAAAAGGGCCTCCGGCCACCTGCACTCACCAAGCGGAACGCAGAGGTAAACCTCTACTTCACGCTGGTATTCTGTGAGGTCGTGGTACCACCCCGGTTCGAGCCGGCCCATCCGTGCGACAGCAAAAGCTGCCGCGTGGCTCTACCACTGTTAAAATTAAGCGTTAAAAAAAAGCGAGTTGGACGCAAAAAGGGAGCCTAAATGATCCGTTTTCTCTTTTGCGCCGTGGGCCACTGAGTCGTCCTACCTGTGCAAAAATGGAAGTATGGCTTACAGAAATTCCCTTGGACAGCCTTGGTGCGAGACCAGAATGCACGGGTTACCAAAGGAAGGTGAACTAATTTCTAGCCAATTCTGCCAATGTACTCATACTTTGCCTTGGCAATAAGTCTTTTGAAGGACCTGGAGGCAGAGTTATACTTCTCTTTAGGGATGCTGGTGTTTACATCCCGGGCCGCCGAAGCGTCAACCCAGGCCTGCAAACACTCCTGCTTACTGCGTAATGCAGTCTTACAGTCTTACGATCAAACCGAAGCTGAGATCTGCCTTCGAAAAATTAAAACTTGATTCAAATTGGAGGTGGCTAGAGTAAATCCCACTGCCGTTTTATTTAAAAAAAAATAAGTAATACTTGAATTATTAGTCAACAATAATCGTCAAACTTTAATTTGAGACTTTTATTAAATAAAAATAATAAATTTTTACTTATTTTTTTTTTAAATGAGAAAAGTTGATAATTATATAAAACTTAATATTGTAAAAAAAATACAATGTGCAAGTCCGCTAGTAAAGAACTGCTTCCAGACCGACAGTCAGATAGATGGACTTAGCTGTACCGAATTTACTAAAATATGTATTATTTTGTGGCTCTTCTTAGGGCTGGCCGATGTTCAGTTCAGAGTTGTGATGGGTTGCAATAATGATGATCTGTTATCAATTTACAGTCAGCTTTACCGTTACAGCCTATTAAAAGTCCACTGGTGAGCATAGGCCTCCACATTGATTGCTACATAGGGGGATATTTGCCATAGTTGCCACGCTTGGCACGTGGATTGGCAAGTGTAGTTTTTTTTTCTTAAGGTAAAGGTTGCCAATTTAAATGATAATATAAGTGTAGAACAATTTATTTTAAGCTCTAAAGTTATGCAGAGTATTTATCATTATCATTATTCATTGAATAAAATTACTTTTACGAATTTTATCACGTTTAATTTACTTATTTTTATTAATTTCCGACGTTTCGGGTGTTTTACAGCACCCAAGGTCACGGGGGACTGAGGTGATTGACGTTTCAATGTTAGAGTTAACCCGGAGTACCTTCACCTTTTGTAATTATTCCTTTTGGCCTGTGTATTGGTCTTGCAGTGGTATGCTTGGGTTTAGTTTTGAAACAGAAACAGAAACTTTTTTATTCAATATAGATTATAAATAATGCTTATTGAAAGTCACTCTTTTGTATAATTACCACTGGTTCGAAAAAAAAACCTCTGTCCTGGGAAGAACCAGCAAGAAACCCAGCGGGACTTTTTTTTTAAAATAACAGCTTACAATCATGTATGTTACACAAATTAACAACACAACAAATTAGAAATAGCTTGGTAGCGATCACCTCATTTCCAGGGGTTATTATCATCTATAAATTCTTTAATACTATAATAACCCTTTTTATACAAACTTAGTTTAATAAAGTTTTTGAACTTTGAGCAGGTCAAATTTTGTATATTTTCTGGAATATTGTTGTAAAAGTGTCTCGATGGAGTCGAGTAACCGGTACTACTAGCTTGTGTCTGTTCCTGTTCCTAATTTTAATTTTATTATTACACGACCCCAAGCAGGTGGCAGTAACCAGCCTCCGTCTCTATAGAAATTAGGATGTTTTTTAATTTCAATAGCCTCACGTATCATCCTTGGCAGGAATTGATGTTCTTTCGCGCGAATTTGTGGTTTATTAAATCTAATGTAATGGCGGGGGCCGTCTAAGATATGATCACAAACTGACATCCCGGAACGTTGGTGCTTCACGCCAGCTATGTGTTCTTTTACGCGGGTTTTTATTGATCGTTTTGTTTGCCCTAATTAATAAGTAAATGAAACGCGATAAAATCCGTAAAAGTAGTTTTATTCAATGTGTAGTGTTCGCGTAAATATAAGAAATCATTATTATCATTATTATTAATATTAATACTTACTTTGTTTACAATGTATTTAAGAACACAATTTCTAATTAAAATGAAATTGGAGGAAGACAAAGTTTGCTACTAGCAGTCTCAGTTGTTTTAAAATTTTATGGTATGCGAGTAACCTTGATTCGAATCCTGGTGCGTGAGGTACTTGGGATTGTTTGGGTATAGGTACAACTTTAAAACGTGCCACTTGAATTTATTGAAATCTAAATATGGGAGATGCGTTACTTTATAGGTGGTAAGAGGCCTCAAAGTAGAAATAAGCCAGGAGGCGGGTAGCAGCATCCTTCTGACTTCTTATTCATAAACCCGTAAATAGTTACTGTTGGAGTTGGACAAGGTTATTCGTACATGGGAGATGTTGACCCTTAGTGTCAATGTATTTCCTTAACAATTATCATCCATTTCATCATCAGCCGTGGCAGCTCAGATGGTTAGCGCTCGCTGTAAGCTTCACAGTACTCGAGCAACCCGGGTTCGATCCCCGCCGATACCAATGAAATTGTTAATTGCAATTTTAAGTGCTGATTTACCACGTGCTCGGCGGTGAAGGAAAACATCGTGAGGAAACCTGCATGTCTGAGAAATAAGAAAAAGAATATTTCGAAGACATGTGAAGTTCGCCAACACGCATTGGGGCAGTGCGGCGGACACTTCCTTGCCCTAAAACCCTCTCAGAAATGAGGGGTATCCAGCAGTGGGACGTAAATAGGCTGCAACTTTACTTTAACTTTACTATCATCCATTTGTGGCACACCAGTTTTTGTAGTCCTTCGATGAATTCAAACAAGCAGATAAAGAAAAAGATACCCTGGTCATAGGGCCTAAACATAAGTTTATATGTAGAAAGCATGTAGGAAGTTGTGCCACGTCCTCTGCGATTTTTCATTAAATAATACATTTTCAGATTCATTCAGTTACAAGATTGTCAGCACGTGATGGAGTTAGAAAATATGGATACGTTGATGACGGGCGACAGGGAAACGATCGGTGTCCGCCAATGTCCTTTCTGCCGCAAGCCGATCATTAACACCAACCGCTACAAAGATCTGGTGTACAAAATGATGGTAACTGAAATAAATCCAGTAAAAGAACGCGTTTACGGGAATAAAAGGAAAATAAAAAAGAGACAGGAAGAATTGTTAATAAAACTCAAGGAATTTTCCGAAACACATAATATAGGTAAGTCTTTTTAATAATTTTTTTATAATTACTTGTACCTATATATATATATATATATATATATATACATCCCGCTTATTAAATATGTGTGGAAGGTATTGCGTGGATGAATACATCACCCAGATGTACTCGCTGCGCTAAAACTACGTGTACCTAATAATTACGCGTGTTCTCGTCGCCGCGCCCCGTTACTTCGACTTATGTTAGGACGAAGTTGCTTGAGAATGCACCATTGACACGTGCCATATGCCACAGAATATTAACATATTTACATGTAGTCAAACGAAGTTCACAATTGCAGCATACAAATGCGTTGAAAATTGTAATTTTTTAATTAGTATTTTATTTTATAATCATGTTAATATTTATTCATTATTTTATAGTCATTATTTATAAGTCAGTAGTTTTCTTATATTAGGTTATTTATAGCATCGCTTTGATTAATATGACTGTAATGATGTTATAATTATGTAATAAATAAATATATTTGCTAGCGCACACCTTACACCAAGAAAGAAAGAGGGAGTGCTGCATACATTTCAACTGACACAAAAACCAAGCCAAATCCGTCCTCAACTTATTGTTAAAAATACGCACTAACGTACACAAAACTTTAAAATCATGTGCAACAAACAACATGGTTTTAGGCAAACAAAAACAATGTATGATACCCTCATAGAACACCGCCATTTGTCACCATAAGATTGGACGTCTAATTGACGAAGACTCGAAGAGACCGTTCACTGAGAATTAGAAAGTTTTAGTGCTTTCCCACTATTCTCGAGGGCACTATTCCACTTCTAAACGAGATGCGGAACAAGCGCGTCAACACAGGACACAACTCAGCTGCACAGGCCTTAAGAACTATAGCTGGTATACCATCTGGTCTTCTAGCTTTGTTCACGTCTAGACTCCGCAAGGTTTTAAGAACCTCTGACATAAAGGTACCGCAGAAGGTGGTACTCTGTTACTACTCTCTAGACGCAAATAAGTCTGCTTTCTCCTTAGGCGCATGTGTCAGTGAGGCATCTGGTTTTACCAGTAGAGGCAATGTAGACCCGCGACAATTTGACTTGACCACTTGGTGAGAGACTAAAAATCTCTACGCTGATGTACTTAATGCGGTCGAATCAGCTTGCCGTAACCTATTTACAAGACTTGGCGGCTTGGTTAAATGTTCTCTTCTTACCAGTATGGCTAATATCCGGAACAGATACATATGGCTTATCTTGTGCTTTTCAGTATGGGCGCATTCGGCGTTGAACCATGGGTGAGCTTTACCACCGATGGGCATGTCAGCAAAGGGAATGAAATACACCATCCTTTGCTGACTTGTATCGACCATATTCGCTGCACACCTTGGAAGTCGTAGTTAGGTGTGCAATATAATGACACAGATTTCACCAGATACTGTTTAGAAATTCCCATGGGGGGGTAACTTGAACATCGTACTTGTTAGCTCGGTGGTCAGCAGAAGGCGCTTGTTACACCAGCTGAGCTCCATCGACAATGCAAAATTCCACACCTCTCTCCCAACGTGGTCCCTTTTAAACGTGTTAGAGCCATGCTGCAGCTATATTAGTAGTATAGTTGTAGCACGAATGGGTCGTCTCGACCAGGAAAAGACCACACTCGCACAGAATACCAGCGTAAAATAGCAGCTTAACACTGCTGTGTTTCGTATGGTGAGTGTTGAGAACCGGAGACCCCCTTTACTGGTAAAGAGGCATTCCATCTTAGTCCTCACGGGTGACGACGCATCTGCATTTTGATTTGCAAACGAGGATAGATGTAGATGTCTATGGACCACAGCAACAACTTACCATCAGGTGGACTGTGTGCTCGTACATATATAGTATGACCCGTTGTAGTAGGCACTGGTCTAAATGGTCATAGCCTGAAATAACTACTTATTATTACCTTATATATTATACAATAAATATAACTATACATGTGTATATATATTATGCATTACTGCGGCGGCAGATTTTATCATACCATTTTGTCCTGTTAAATAAAGGCGACTAAGGGATGTGCCAGGAAGATTTCAAGATGTTGTCTGAGTGACCAGTAACGAGGAGCCTCGTGCAAGAATCTGAGTTCACCGATCCATCTGCCAAGACTGCCGATTAAGGCAAATCCTCCCTACAAACACAGACAAACTCCTGACTAGCCGAGAACTTTCAAGGGCTGGCGATGAAGAAGAAGATACGTGTATTTAAATAAATATATGGAAATTGTATTTTCTAATTTCAGAGAATGCACCCTGGCGTAAAACATTTTTAAAAATCACAGCAGCTCAAAAGAGTCTGAAAAAAAAGTCTCTGCTGAGCTTGGATATGGTATTTATCAATTTGGATATATTAGAAATGGTTTCCGATATTTACAAGAAGCATCAACTGGCCAATTCTACAGAACTTGAAACGGAACTGGTTAAACACATTGAAATAATATGTAAATATATGAATACCACCATACATAAAATAAGTCAACAACAACAACAAGACATTGCAAAAGAAATAAAACGTTTGGACGCTATCACTCAGCTAAGCAAGATAATAAGTCACTATGCTTTTAAAGCTGCAACATCTAATACTGAAGTAGGACAAGCATTTCTTGCTGCCAAAGAACTAATACTCGGTTGGCGTATTTACGATGAAGAGAGGGCGCTTCAATCATTGCAGCAGTTACAGAAATCAGTGAAACTATCTGGCATTGTAACAAAACAGGAGCGTGACCTAATAGTTAAAGCAATTGGTCTTAAAGCTGGCCATTGGTTTAAATGTCCAAATGGTCATTTCTATTGCATTGGAGAATGTGGTGGAGCTATGGAAGTTAGCCAATGTGTTGAATGCGGCGCCGACATAGGTGGTGGATCTCACAGACTACTGCCTACTAACACTCTGGCATCTGAACTTGATGGAGCTCGATTTCCAGCATGGTCTGATCAATATAATAACATGGCTAATTTTGATTTTGATTGATCAACAAGTTTATTATGTTTTTAACCTAACTGATACGGTTTTTATAATAATTTCTTCCATAAGTATTACAATATTCACTTACATGAAAGACTTACATAGCTATAAAGTTTTTATCTAGTGAACATAAAACGTACTGTAAAATAATAATTGTAACACTTACTAGAATCTATTGCATAACCCTTTTTTAAATACATACTACAGTTTTGACCAAAACGTAAAATATTTGTAATTTTTCTGAATCCAACACTAAGTAATCCTCGCATACAACTCTTTAAGTGACAATTTTTCGACTTTTATTCATCAGCGTAAACGAAAGTGAAAAAATACAACACATGAATGTCTAGATGTATTAAAAATTTATAATAAGTTTTTATATTAATATAATATGCGTTCTGTTATGACTGAAATTATAACATTTTAGCAATCTAATAGTTTATAGTTTTTGATAATGAAAAATACCAAATATAATTTTTTACTATGAAAGCAAAGGATCGATGAAGGAATAAGCCATTTTTTAGTAATAAATGCTACCATTGTCTTAGAAATCTCTTTGACTCAACTTTGGGCCCATACTTAGCTCCAACATTAATGCACTAAGTGCATTATCCACACGGTACGCGGACCTTTCATTCTCCTCGCCTATGAAGTTGTTCAAAAACCGAATCTACGCGAATTGCCTCTAGACATGGGGGTGATTGTACAGTTTGTTCACATAAGACAAAGTCTCGTCCAACACCTATCCAGACATATACGAGTAAGCTCCAAAATATAATTTTTTTGCAAATGCTACATACGAATGGCCGCGGTATTCTGATTTTACCTCTGATACTTTACCATGTCCAAGACTAATATTTATTTTTAAGTATTTTAAGAAAAAAATAAATATTAATTTTTACAATACAACAAAACCTAATTACTATTTTATCGAGTATATTGACATCAGAGCAGTTAGTTTAGTTAGTTTCACCTCTACCCTCCAAATTTTAATAATAAAATCATTTCTTATCTTGTTTATCTGTGCTATGACCTGAAATATGGTTAGTTTAAAAAAAGGAATGCAATTCAAAATATTATAATCGAAATTATAATTTAATGTCTAAAAACTAGAATTATTCGTGTTACGCTGGCTGTGCTTAGACATTTTGTTGGGAATACTGTTCCTTCTGAGAACCGACTTAAGTTTCCGTTCAGTTTTAAGAATATTATTTTTATTATGCAAATTGTAATTTTTAAAAATAACCTTTGTAACGTATTCTATCTAATTCGTAATAATACTTATTATCATATTAATTTCAATTAAAATAAATGTTTACTTATTAATGATTAAGTTATGTTTTATTTAAATTTATTTGATTGTACACAGCGATAATGATTTCCATTTTATACTTACCTAGGAAATTGCTACTACTGACACACTATTAACTAATTTGGAATTTGAAAGTTTGATGGCTGGCATTCAACTTAGTATTCGAATAAAACCGATATGTAACATCTCTATGACTTATGTGGGTAGGTACCTATGTAAAATTTTAAATTTGTTTATTTTTCGAGTATGGCCAAAGTGTTCCACAGACGTTACGCACTTGTTTCGAATTTTATGGATCGATAATATAAAGTATGATTTTTAATAAATAGATAGTATTTTATTGATCACACCCCTCCTGAAAATTTCGGCGTGAAGACAGTAATCCTACTAGCCTTCCGAAGGACATTTCCATTAGTCTTACTACTTAAGACTATTTGGTAAGTACCGTTTATTTCTCTTAGTCTTACATGAAAACTATTTGATGAGACTACTGGGATACCAACGTCGAATTTTCAGCCTCTACAAGCTTACTAAAGCTGATAATATCGAATCGGAACCTTTAAAGTCGCGGCAGATTCATTTCAAACCTCATCAAAGTCAGCAGCTGCTTTGAACGCAAGTTATGTGGATTTTTCATCGATTAATTTGCGAACTGTAATGATAGTTTTAGTAATAAATCTGTGTACTAATAAGTGAAGGGAAGTCTTTGATCCCCTTTTTAAGCATATTGCACACTCGGGGGGAGTGTGAAATTTGGAAAGTTTATTTGGAGGAGTGTAAACAGTGGTAGAGCCACGCGGCAGCTTTTGCTGTCGCACGGATGGGCCGGCTCGACGACCTCAGAGAAAACCAGCGTGAAGTAGAGATTTACAGTCAGTCAGTTTACGGTCAGGCGAGAATCACTGGCGCGGGGGGAAGCAGAAGATGCAAAATAATACAAGACGGACACTCGCGCGCAGCGATAGTTTTATTTAGCTTGCGTGCGCAATTTATCTGATTAAGATATTAAAACGTCAGCAAGCAGTCAACATCAAAGGCGCGCAAATTCTGTATGTAGTACTATTATTTATTCTGTGCTGACAGGTCGTCTATACGCCAGTATATTCAAAGTCTATGGTATAAGTCATAATTTACATAAGATAAAGATAAATTGTGTCTGTTACCTACCTCTTCTTTATTGATACTCGTAAGTACCACAAATATGATATAGAAGAATGGCTCCTTCTGACAGGTGTATATACACTTAAAAGAATGATTCAACCTATGTTCTAAACCTAAGACTAACCTTGTTAAAGAAATAAACTTTTATTATTATATTTTTTTTATAGGATAGGGTGACAAACGAGCACACAGTCCACCTGATGGTAAGTGGTTGCTGCGGCCCATAGACATCTACATCTATCCTCGTTTCCGAATCAAAATGCAGATGCGTTGTCACCCGTGAGGACTAAGATGGAATGCCTCTTTTCCAGAGTTGTGTATCGCTAGCAACGCAAAGTCGGGAATTTGCATTTGGAAAAATCCAAAATTAGGGGCTTTTTAGGTGCTAATTAGGTGCCAAGTTTAAAAATTAGGTGCTCTAAAATTTTCACCGCAACGAACTGTTGAAATTTGCGTTGCTAGCAAAACGTCTCGCTAGCAACGCAATGAAGTTATAAGATATACGATAAATATTAATAGCAAGGAATTAAGTGCTAATTAGGTGCTGCAAGTATACGCAATAACAAGGCGCCCTTAATAAAAATAAAGTCGTTATTCAGAACAAAGCAGATGCAAAATTCAGATTTCCTGAAAATCAAAATAGAATCAAAAATACTTTTAGAAAAAGCCCAAATTAGGGGCTTTTTAGGTGCTAATTAAGTACTAACTTTAAAAATTAGGTGCTCTAAAATTTTCACCGCAACAAACGATTGAAATTTGCGTTGCTGGCTAAACGTCTCGCTAGCAACGCAATGAAGTTATTAGATATACGATAAATATTAATAGTAAGGAATTAAGTGCTAATAAAGTGCTGAGCGATCATCGAAACCCGATACAAATTAAGATATTATTCTGGGAATTATGGGGTCCATGACCACCATTACCTTACCATAAGGTATGAACGGCATTTTATGTTCTGTATCAGTACCTAAAAATTAAGTGCTAATTAGGTGCTAATTAGGTGCCAAGTTTAAAAATTAGGTGCTCTAAAATTTTCACCGCAAGGAACGATTGAAATTTGCTTTGCTGGGAAAACGTCTCCCTAGCAACGCAATGAAGTTATTAGATATACGATAAATATTAATAGCAAGGAATTAAGTGCTAATTAGGTGCTGCAAGTATACGCAATAACAAGGCGCCCCTAATAAAAATAAAGTCGTTATTAAGAACAAAGCAGATGCAAAATTCAGGTTTTCTGAAAATCAGAAAAGAATCAAAAATGCTTTTAGAAAAAGCCCAAATTAGGGGCTTTTTAGGTGCTTATTAAGTACCAAGTTTAAAAATTAGGTGCTCTAAAATTTTCACCGCAACGATCGATTGAAATTTGCGTTGCTGGCGAAACGTATCTAACAACGCAATGACGTTACTAGATATACGATAAATATTAATAGCAAGGAATTAAGTGCTGAGCGATTATCGAAACCCGATAAAGATTAAGACATTATTCTGGGAATTATGGGGTCCACGACCACCATTACCTTACCATAATATATGAACGGTATTTTTTGTTCTTTATCAGTGCCTAAAAATTAAGTGCTAATTAGGTGCAGAAATATTATTGAGGTTGCATGTAGATGACGGTAAAATTCTGGAAATTATCGGATTTAAAACCACTATTACCTTAAAATAAGTTATGAACGGCATTTTTTGTTTTTCAGATTTAATATAATCTATAATATTATTTAATATAATTTTCAACCAAATAAATGTCACAATTCTTATTTTTAGACATGTGAAGCCTAAACTTTAGTGTACTAAATGGAAAGGATATTTTCTTTCCAGTAACTTGCTTTGTAATAAATAGCACCATCTACAACGTTCTATAGTTTTAATTATTTTATCGAATCAAAATCGATGGACTCTCAAGGTGGTAAGTACGATAGACGCTAGATGGCACAAACACAAAGACCTGATTTTCGTATTTGCTTTGCTGAATAATTTTCTGAATAACGACTTTATTTTTATCTGGGGCGCCTTGTCATTGCCTATACTTGCAGCACCTAATTAGCACTTAATTCCTTGCTATTAAAATTTATCGTATATCTAATAACTTCATTGCGTTGCTAGCGAGACGTTTTGCTAGCAACGCAAATTTCAACAGTTCGTTGCGGTGAAAATTTTAGAGCACCTAATTTTTAAACTTGGCACCTAATTAGCACCTAAAAAGCCCCTAATTTTGGATTTTTCCAAATGCAATTTCCCGACTTTGCGTTGCTAGCGATACACAACTCTTTTCCAGTAAAAAGGGATATCCGGTTCTCTACACTCCATACGAAACACAGCAGCGTTAAGCTGCTATTTTACGCTGGTATTCTGTGAGAGCGTGGTCCTTCCCCGGTCGAGCCGACCCATTCGTGCTATAACTATATTACTTATATAGCTGCAGCATGGCTCTACCACGTATAATACTTCATTATTTTTTAGCTATAAGTTCTTGTACTATTATTTATTCTGTGCTATAAGTACCTATCTAACAAACAATGAAATAAATAGGGTGGGTGTACCAGTGGTTGACCACTCATATGGTCAATTGAAAATTAAGAAATGGCGGGCATTTTTAGGAATACAATAGTTTCTTTATGAAGCCTAGACTATAACCAATCTTCCGAACATCAGTTTGTGCGAGAGTAAACTAAAAATATCGATACCTAGCTCTTTTTCTCAGACCAGTGTCTCGTTTATTGCCTTTCTGCCACCATTACAGTTAGACTTGCACGTCGACATGATAAGTTCAATATTTTAATATTACCTATTATTTCCTAATTACTGTCATCAAGTTGTATTATTTTAAAAGTTTTGTGTTTATTTAAATGCTATGCGGTGTTATTTTTATTAAATAATGACATTATCAAATATTTTTAAAGGTGGTTAACTACTGGAACACACCTTGTACTGAGTTCCTATTGTTGACCAAGTGGTTTGCAACTGGTTGCTTATGGTGTTTCTTTTTTTGTTCTTTTGTTTTTCATAGCGATGCTTTTGTTTGACAATTTAGAGCTTAAAGCCAATTATTAAAATCGTTTTATGTGATGTGCTCCAGTTGTTGACCACTGGTTTGCTATTGGTACAGAGTAGTAAAAAAGTGTTCCTATGGATGACCACCAGATTAGAATTTTAATTTTTTTCGTTGTTTTAGATTGAAGATAGATCCAAAAAGACATTTTTTAAATATACAGAGCTAAATTTGCTTAAGTATCTCGACGAAATTCATAAAGGCGCTAAAATGAGGTGAATATGTTGAAAAAATCCTATCCGTCACCCGACTGTTATAAACAAACTGAAAATGAGACATTCTCAACGGAAAATGGGACCACCAACTATCTTGACCCTACAAGAAGAGTTTGTATTATCTAGGTGGATTAACGCTAACGCTAAAAATGATTGTTTATTGGAAACAGTTAGCCAAATAATAAGAGAACACATCTTTAACTGATTTTGGACCTGGACTATCAATCCAACAGCCAGAAGAAAAGGAAGTTACCCTACTCCCACAGGATTTTTTATGCGATAAGGGTGACAATCGTTTGTCGCTCGTGCACAGAGTCCAACTGATGGTATGTGGTTGCTGTGGCTCATAGACATCTACATCTATCCTCGATTACGAATCAAAATGCAGAACCGTTGTCAATCTTGAGGACTAAGGTGGAATGTCTCGTTTCCAGTAAAACGGTATCCGGTTCTCTACACTCACCACACGAAACACGCCGGCATTAAGCTGCTATTTTACGCTGGTATTGCTGTGAGAGCGTGCCCTTACCCCGGTCGAACCGACCCATTCGCGCTACAACCATAATATAGCTGCAGCGTGTCAATGTTACCAGAAGTCTGGAATTTACAGTATGCTCTGCTTCTAAAAGCAACGTATGCAGAACCTCCTCTCGCGGTCTCTAGCGGTCAACGCAATTTTAATCGATCTTACTAACCTCTCCCAAGCGCCACCCATGTGCGGTGCTCCGGGAGGTATAAATTTCCATTTAATATATATTTTCTAAATGACTCGTTTTTCATGCCCTCATAGCACTCTTCGCATGCTTGCAATAATTCTTTATTTGCAGCTTTGTAATTCGTCCCGTTATCGCTGTATATAACGGCTGGTTTTCCTCTTCTGGCGATAAATCGCCTTAACGCCATTATCATTGACGCTAGTGTCAATGAGGCTGCTAACTCCAGATGTACTGCTCTGGTGGTCAGACACGTGAATAAAACACCTCAACGTTTTTCGTGTCGCCTTCCTATAGTCACACTCATAGGTCCGAAATAATCTACGGCTGAGCATGGAAAAGGTGGCTCATGATGAGCTATTCTCTCCAGAGGAAGATTTCCTTGTGGCACGTTCTGCGGCTTTGACCTGTATGTCCTGCACCACTGACAGTGATGTGACACACTTCGTACTACGTTACGTAAGTTCAAGACATAAAATTTTTGGTTCACCTCGTTCATCACCGTCTGGTGATTGGCATGTCCAAAATGATGATGAACTTCTCTAATCATCACGATTTCGTGTTTACCGTCTAATACAACAGGTTTTCTACTTTCCTCAGTCAAATTAGACTTGAAAGGTAAACGCCCGTTTAAACGGAGTAAGTTATCTTCTCCTATTTCCATAGATAATTTACTTAAGCGTGAACTTCTTTCAACGCTTTTGCCTGCTTTCAAGCATTTTATTTCCGAATGGAAACACTCGTCTTGAACGAACTTCCAAATTAATCATTCAGCTCTTTTTAAGAGCGTTATGTCCGACGCGCCGTCGGGTCCTTTAACCGACTTTGCTAAAATTTCGTTGGAACACATAACCGACTTTTCGGCTGTGTTGTCAGGTCCTTTAACCGACTTTCTTAAACTCTTGAATTTTTCTACCGCTTGTAAGGTGCGTGTAGTTGCCCCAAGGAATTTCTTAAAGCTGCTAAATCGTCCGTAGTCGGGTAGACTTAACGGCTCTTGCTTTCTTAGCGTATTTACGCCTTTCGGCGATTTTTCTTCACCCGTTTCTAAGCTATTTATGGTGTCCACTTGTTTGAGCCATAAATCAGGACTTGTCCTGAGGAATTCAGGTCCTTGAAACTAGCGATGACTTTCATCGAAGGTAGAAGGAAAACTTCTAGTGGCGTCGTCTGCCACTTTTTGTGACGTCGGTACCCATCGCCATTCACATGGTTTACTGTGATCTTCAATCTCAGCCAATCGATGATCAACGAATAGTTTAAAAGCGCGAGGATCTGACTTAATCCACGCTAACACTGTACGTGAGTCCGTCCAAAATATTCGTTCGGATATCTCGTACTTGCACTCTTCTTTAACTGATCAGCTAATCGGCTGCCCATAAGAGCTGCTTGTAATTCAAGCCTTGGAATGGTAATTGGCTTCAGCGACGCTACTCTTGCCTTTGCGGCGATCAGTGTAATCCGCCTTTCTCCTAGCTCGTCCGTGGTTACGTAATACACCGCGGCGGCGTATGCTTTCTCACTAGCATCCGTGAAAGTGTGTAACTCTCCCTTGCCGACGCCTTCAGCAACGGGTCTAGGTACTTCTAAATGACCTAATTTCTTCACTTCCGATATCCATTTACAAAATAACACGTGTAATTCGTGTGGAACTTCTTCATCCCAAGAGATGCCTGTCCTCCATACTTGCTGGATTAGCGACTTCCCTTGAATCGTTATGGGTAATGCAAGTCCTAAAGCATCGAAGAGTGACATCACAGCGCTAGTTATCTCCCTCTTCGTAGGCGGTCGTAAACCTTCCATCACCTCTTCCGGTGTGTTACGAAGATTTATGGAGAAACTCATTATATCTCGTTTGATATTCCAGATCAAACCTAAAGTGCGTTCTGTGTGCTCCTTATCTCCCAGCGAAGCACTGTCGCTCTTATATTTATTCTCCATTTTATATAAAACCTCGGGTCGGTTGCTGGCCCATCCCCTCAGTTGGAAAGAAGCACGTTTATGTAATCCATACATATCGTTTACTATCCTTTCGGCCGTCGTCACGTCGGGAAATGCCTGTAGATAGTCATCCATATAGAAATTGCTTTCCGTCGCGGAAACTGCTTCTGGATAGAGATGTGCGTTTTCCTGCGCATTTCTATTCTTCACATATATAGCGATGCATGGTGATGATGCCGCTCCAAATATGAGTGACGTCATTCTATACTCTTCCGGTGGCGCATCACGATTGTGCCGCCATAAGAATCGAAGGCTGTCCCTGTCTTCTTCACGAATTTTCACTTGCAGGAACATTTGTTTAATGTCTGCCATCACTGCCACGCTTCCTTCTCTGAATCGTAGCAGAACGCCAAATAACGACTTCAATAAGTCCGGTCCGGTTAACAATGCATCGTTGAGACAACGTCCGCCCGTCCTTGCGGCGGCGTCGAAAACTATTCTTATTTTCCTTTTTTGTGGGTGAGTCACTGCGAAGTGAGGAAGATACCACGTGCGTGGGGAAATGGAAATATGGTTCGCTTTCTCTGCGTAACCACTAACACTGAGGTTTTCAATTTGCTTCTCATATTCTTTTTTCAACTCGCTATTTTTATCGAGCTTCCTTTCGATATTAAACAGGCGACTTTCAACCTGTGCTCTATTCGACGGCATGCACTCATTATCTGTGCGCCATAACGAAGCAGTCTCGTACCTATTATTAGGTATACGACGTACCGTTTTGTTCAAAATATTTAAAGCTCGTTCTTCTGGGTCGTTTTCGGGCTTACGCGCATACACTCCCAAAGATTCCAAACTAAAATAATCCTTGATTAACTTCTTCATATCCTCCTCCTTCTTGGTGGAAATGTGGTTAACAATCTTGATTGGTTTAATGCCACCCGATATGTGACCATGTAAAACCCATCCAAGTTTGGTGAGCGATGCTACAGGTAAGTTCTTACTTCCTGAAATTAATTCACGAGTAACTATGAGATGCCAATTGTCCTGGCCAATTAATATGGTAGGTCTGGACCTCTCATAAATCAAGTCGTTCTTAATCGGTGTCAAATGAGAACACCGTTGCAATAATTCTCGGCTCACCGACTGCGGAAAAGGTTAAGTGACTTAATTGTTTGTACCCTTATCTCCTCTAAGTCTTTCGAGAAATTGCCTTTTATTTTAACGTTTAAGCGATACGAACTGTTGTCGTTAATTCGCTTACCCCCTACGGCTTCAATACGTAATTCTTCTTTGCGTCCGCGAGGCGCTAACTTCTGAGCCATCCACTCCTCTATGAGTGTCATGGTTAATTATTCATCCAGAAGGGCTGTGGTCTTGACCTTTCCTCTAGGTCCATACAACTCGACCGGTATAATTTTTAAATATGCCCATGCCAGTGCATTTACTGTACTATAGTTCGGCCGCTCAGAGAATGCGTTCTTGACACGTCGCGATTGAACTGACGAAGTAACTTTGTAATGGCGTTGCAGTTACGATAAAAATATTTTTGCTGGTTGTTTACCGTTTTAACAATTGATGAGCATTAAAACAACATTATTATATCAATAATCAATGAATGTTATAATTTTGTGCCAAACTGAGTGTCAAATAACTTGGTTAACAATATTTTTCTAAATCTATACTGCGCTATTACAAGGTTATATCAGCGCTTTATATTTGTAGTGCTGTGCTAACAATAACAGGCAATAACAGTATCGTAATCTGTTCTTATACAGTTATACTTTATAAAATAATACGTTTTGTTGTTTTTAAGAATTTGAAAATAATGGACTATAAGATAACTTTTATTAAATATAAAAATAAAACTACGACCAAACCGAACGCGCGAAAGAAAGTAGCATTTTTATATTTAGGTTGAAAATCGTAACCCCAAATGGCGATATGGGCCGCCATTTTGTGACGCTAAAACAGTCATCTGTTGTCGTTTCGTGCGCATAGACCACGTTCTTCAAGTGTTTTCGATCTGTTTTTATTTGATTACCCGGCTTTCGTTTAATGGACTGTTTCTGCTTTTCAAACTGACTTCGGCCCTAAATCGGACTTCGATTGTGTTTTGTATTGCGTTCTTTTTACTTTTGGTGCATAATAATGCCTAAACGTGGACAAACATTGAAAAGTGGAGCCCGTGAGTTAATCATCAAGCTGCAAGATTACTTTGAGCGGGAGTGGCAAAACGGCGGACCCTTGTTACCTGTTGAACAAGTACAAGAACGCGTCTCTCAGGCGCTTGGAGTTAGCAAACGAACGATAAAAAATATTAATAAAGAAAAGTTCGGCTCTACTGGCACGGAAAATAATATTTTACGTAGAACTAACAGTGGTAGAGCCACGCGGCAGCTTTTGCTGTCGCACGGATGGGCCGGCTCGAACCGGGGTGGTACCACGACCTCACAGAAAACCAGCGTGAAGTAGAGGTTTACCTCTGCGTTTCGCTTGGTGAGTGCAGGTGGCCGGAGGCCCTTTTTACTGGAAATGAGGCATTCTATCCTAGTCCTCACGGGTGACAACGCATCTGCATTTTGATTTGTAATAGAGGATAGATGTAGATGTCTATGGGCCACAGCAAACACTTACCATCAGGTGGACTATGTGCTCGTTTGTCACCCTTATCCTATAAAAAAAAAATCCTATAAACCCGTGACAGATATTGACACCTTTGACGCCGATGCAATCAGAAATCATATATATGGTTACTATTCCAGAAATGAATATCTCAACATGAAGAAGCTTTTGGCATCGTTAAGAGAAGCTGGACTGTTTAGCGGGGGTAAAACTGCTTTAACCAAAATCTTAAAAGATATTGGTTTTTCGTATAAAAAAACACACAAAAGAAAAATTTTATTAGAACAATACGACATAATTTTAAAACGGATAAGTTTTTTGAGAGAAGCAAAAAATATTGATAATTGGGATAATGTCGTGTTCATTGACGAGACATGGCTAAACGCCAAACACACGGTTTCTCGTTCTTGGACGGATGATACACAAGCGTCGATGTCGAAAGTACCAATGGGTAAGGGGGCCCGTCTGATAATATGCCACGCAGGTTCTGCAAAATACGGCTTTGTGGAGAAAGCGTTACTGGCATTTCAATCAAAAACCACAAATGACTACCACGAGGAAATGAATGCCACTACATTTAAAGAGTGGTTCCAGAACGTGCTTTTGTCCAGCCTACCAGAGCCTTCTGTAATATTCATGGATAATGCCTCCTATCACTCGGTTCGAATACAGAAACCACCTACCCAAGCTAATAAAAAAGAAGAAATGGTGGCTTGGTTACAAGCAAAAGGCATTGACGCAAATATGCAGATGCTAAAACCAGAGCTAATTAAATTAGTTAAAGAAAATAAAGCGGCAAATGTGCGATACGAAATCGATGAACTGGCTCTGGAGTACGGTCATCGCGTTCTAAGAATTCCACCGTATCATTGCCAATATAAAGCGATTGAGCTAAGCTGGGCTCAAATAAAAGGTTACGCCGCCCGCCACAATACTTCCCCGCCATTCAGCACGAAAAAGATGATGACCCTATTAAAAGAAGCCTGCGGGGAAGTCACAAGAGATGACTGGGCAAAGGTTGTTGAGAACACTAAAAACCTGATTGTGGAACATTTTGACCGAGATATCAGGATTGATTCTGTTATTGATAATAATATAATTATACATGTAGGCGAAGATGATGATGAAGACACCACCTCCTCAAGCGAATCGGAGTCTGATTAATATTCTGTACGCACATTTAATTCAATGTACTTTATTGCATAGAAATACAGATTGTAACTTTGTAACAAAGAATAAATAAAACAATTTTATTATATTAATATTACCTTTTTTTGGTTTCCACTTAAATTACTAAAATATAAATTTTAAATGATTCCGCCAATTTAAAACGAAAATTATCTTAAAAATAACGCGGCGATTCATTTTGGAGCAACGGTAACGAACTCAGTGTTATGTTGTGCCCATCACTAGTCGTGACTAACTGATAGGTGTCAGGAATGCATTCTCTGAACGGCCGAACTATAACAGTTGTAATTTGAGCCTCTTTACCCCCCCTCGTCCCCTTGCGGCGAGGTATTTTTATTGGGGTATCGATGTAGCATTCGATGATGTGCCATTCTACATCCCTCTACACCACATTTTTTCGCCCTGCACTCTAACCTCCTATGGTTAGGTGACAAACATTGGAAACATATGTTCTCCTTTTTAACCGCGTCCCATTTTTCGCGATTATTCATATCCTTAAATTTGTAACAACTCACTATAGAGTGTTCCTTGTTGCATATAACACACTTATGTGTTACCCGACTTACAGGCTTATCCTGAGTTATCAATAACTACTTGTCGGTTGTGCCCTTTACTATTTCGGCGTTCATAACGCTCGCTCTTCAAAACGGTTGCGTACAGACCCCTTTGCAGTGTGTACAGTTTGCTTCCTAAATTCAGGACGTTTCCGCTTATCAGGCACAGTTTCATTACTTAAGGACGTTCCAAATTGTTCACTCAATGAATTCAAAAATTTGGCCATCTTCTGTAACTCTGGCTCCAAAGGATGCTGAGCTCGATATTCGAACCATTTAAATTTAATCACTACTGTGGTTGGTTCAGCGCTTGTATTGCAGCAACCACGTTCGTAATGCGACTTGCAAAAGAACCTATATTTCGGCAATCTTCTGCCAATCTTGGCATACGCTTTACATTCTCGATTTCGGCTAGAATGAGCATCTCAACCCTACCGAATCTTCTTTCGAGAGCGTTCATTATTTCTTCAGGTTCACACAAAGAGCACAATGACTTAACCGCTTCCTTAGCGGTGCCTTTTCATGCCCTCCTAAGGCGTGTGACATTCTGCACCCCTGAAAATTGGCTTCTTGTGTCTTCAAACACCGTTTTGAAAATTATCCATTCACCCGGGACTCCATAGAAGACCGGTAATTCCTGGAGGAAATGAAGTTGGGAAGACTTATCTTTACCCGCTATCTTTATTGCACTCACAATCGCTTCGGTCAATTCTGATACCTCACACGCGTGTGCCTTCCGTGCATTTCCTAGGTTGCGCTCGACCTCTGCCCCTTTACGGCGTGATCCCTTACACGCTTCCTTATCAGTAATGTCGGGTTGCGTTACACTAACCGGCGCGCTCATTATGGTCTGTTGAACCCAACTCCTAACGAAAGGTTCCACCTGAGTATTCCGATCTTCATCATCCTCACTCGAGTCGATTTCCTCTTCTCGGTTGAGACGTGCCAACTCCAATTGAGACTTGGCTAAGGCAGCAGCTGCCTGTGCTCGTTCGAGCTCTGAGCGTTCGAATTTAATCCGCGCCTCTAATTCGGCTTTCAGCCTCGCCGATCGCGATGACCTACTACCTCTCTGTGACCCTTTGTCACTAGTGTGCCCGATTACTGTTCTTGACGATGCCGCTTTTTCGGTCCCTTGATCTACTTTTTCGACTATCGTTTCACTCCTGGATATAACGGATTTCTGTGCGGTGCTGGTCTGCGTACCACTGGTGTCCGTCATGTTGCTTGTCGTTGCCACGGACGCCCCCGAGTCCCACGTGCCTGTGGACATATCGGTGGTGGCTCCACTTGAAGGAGTTGCCCCATTCGAAGCAGTAGCTGTGGTCGCTCCAGATGATTCCGCCTCTTTAGCCTTTCTTGAGAGCCATGTCCTTGTCCTAGTTCCCTCGCTCCTCTCGGTCTGGTCATGTGCCTTCTTCATCTTGCAGGAAGGTGATTGTTGGCCTACGGTCCCTACGGTCCCTACAACCCCTTACCTACAACCCGTCTACACCCCAACCTAACCCCACTATCCCTCCCCCCCTTTATCTCCCAACCCTACAACCCCACTCCCATCCTAACATCCCTATCAGCCCTATCAATCCTGGACGGGGACCTACCGTGGTGAGCCGTCCAGGGATGGAGTCGTGCAGGAATGGAATGGAGGAAAGGTTTAGGAACTGTCCCGCCAAGCAAAAGTAAGCGCAGTCTCGCTCGAGAGAACTGCTCCACCCGAAGGTGTTGTGCCAGAGCCCGACCCTTGGCACCGTTAGGGGGTCAGGATGTATGCTGTGCTCGCCGCCCAGTTGCCGGTAACGCCTCGTCCAGGCGCCCTCCTCCGGCTGCGATGCAGTCAGGTGCCCACACGAGCACCCTCGCCTGGCAGCAGCAGCGGTGGACGCTTCTTCTTCTTTTTTGCACCCTTGCCTGGCAGCAGTGAGAGCTCCCGCCTGGTAACAGAAAACCCCAAACGCCTTTGAGCGCTACAGGAAATGAAAACGCTATCCCCGTAGAGGAAATGCCAAGCCTGATGACCCAACAAGAAATGCCCGACACGGTCGTCCGACAGGAAATGCCAACTATGGGCGTCCAGTGGAAAATGCCGAGCACGCTTGCCCGACAGGAAAAAAAATGCCATGCCCTGCTTGGCTACAATGAGCGCCTTCAAAAGGCATCTGCGCCTGGCTGCGATACGTGCCCCATGTGAGCACACGCCCCTAGCCGCAATCCCGGTTTTCTTTCTTCCGGTAGCTACCAGTATTCCAGGTCCGGTCCTGCCTAAGCCCTGATGCGCCTACAGCGCTGGCTTGGTCTTCTTGCCTTTGGTCCTGTTGCCTCAGCTCAAACCTTCGGCTTCCTTCGGTCGCTGATCTTCACTCGGCTCCGAAGGTCCACTTGAATGGTATCCAGCAGCTCACAGCTGGTTCCTTAAATCCGACTTCTCGAAGGACCACTTGAAAAGGAACGAGGGAAGGCTTTGCGCGGTCACAGCTCGATCAGCAGCGGATTCCGTAACTTCCTAAGACACCTACGTTGGGTTCGGGAACAACGTATGTGAACCCCGCAACGGAGTAACACACAAGGGCGTCGACCTCTTCCTTTTCTTCAAATAGGTTCAGGCGGGGATTACGGGTCTTCTGAGGTCTTCCCGGTCCCAACGCCTTAATTCTTCAATATGTGCCGCGCTAACGACACCAGACGAACTGTATTATTTTAATAATTACTTTTAAAGGTGAAGGATCCCTTGGGAATAAAACAGTAATTATCTTCAAACCGCTCCGTGAGAGAGTAATTACTTTCCATATCACTTCCCTATATGCTTTTCTTTCTTGATTATATTATATACTGGTAGTTGGTCCCGAACGAATTTTATGAACACCAGTCTAACAGGGTATCAACAAAGCTATACTCGAAAGAGAGCCGCGCCCTCTGTGCGATTTCGCAACTCAATTACATCAAATTTGTATTATCACTCCCTCACGGTTTGCCCAATATCTTTATTTGTATAAGACATACATTTATACATTTTATTTATAAAGATAGCACAAAAAATATCTATACTATGATATACATTACATTTTTATATCACAAAAAAGCTTTTATTTATTCAACAAAATATGCCTATTTTACAACATATGTACTAAGTTAGAATTCTTAAATATCTAACATATAAGGTTGAAACAATCTTTATTTGAAAATACAAATATCTTAACTAATACAATAGTTTAATTTACATTTTTCCTATACATTTTACTATTTAAAACACTTTTAATTTCCTATACAAAACTATCAATATTTCACTATTCCAAAGGAATTTTTACATGGGAATAACACAGAATTCACCTATTTTGCTCATACAGTCGATCTGAAACATTTTACAAGTCAATTTTACATAAATTGCTGAAATTTACAAACATTTAAATTTCCACTTATTCAAACTTTGATTCTATAAATTAGCGTGCTGTTGTTATCTGCAACTAGATGAACAACTAACTTTTACCCCACACCCCGTTATTGGTAAAACAGGTGGCAATTTTAGCCCATTTCTCTGTCGTACATTATCACAAGATGAGTAACTAATTCCTACACGACCTCTATTGTCGGCAAGGTGGCTTCCAATAAGAATCTCTTATCAGATATCAAAGTTGTTATCAGTTATCATGTTCTTATCAGATAACACAAAGAAAATATTTTATGAGCCAACATTGAAAATAGACATTTTATTTTCATACAAAACGTATCAAACTTATATAAGACAATGCTTATGTAATTAATTTACATTAATTTTGTTTATACACAAAGTGATCACTTCGACCGGGGAACAAATCCTGGTCTCTAACTTTATTTTAGTATTTCTTTAAATTAACAATATTATTGGAAAGGTAATTGCAACCGGGGAACTGAACCCGGAAACATAATTTATATCTTAAAAATTCCCTATTTGAATTTATTAAGAAAATATTACTAAGAAAATGACGAACCAGTCCGGCTTGGGATCGAACCCAAGACTTTCAAATTATTAATTCGACATTTTTTTAAGATTAAACTAAGCGTTTTCTTATTAGAATATTATTGCTCGATAATTTGGTTTTAGAAGCTATTCGTAATCGGTTAACTAATAAATTGAAATGTTCTTATAGACGCGTCGCCAACAGAGAGAGAGTATACAAGTGAAATATTTAAGCCAAAAATTAAATCCTTTTGTTTAATTTTATTACGTTCGTGAAAGACTATAATGCACTTCGCATGGATACGTTTGTTATTATGTTTAATGTCGTAATTTAATTTGCTGTCCTATCTACGGCCGTATACAGCAAGAAAGCTGGTAGGCGGCGCCGATCTACCAGCGCTTATCGGCGCTGGTCTATTCTGGTAACAGTTACATAAAGCAACCGATTGAAGCAGAGCGAGCAAAATGTCGTACTCGTCGGACGATGAATTAGTTTTGTTAGAAAACGTGTATTTTAAAATGCCAAAAATAGCTATACATCCTATTAATAGAGAAAGGAATCGTTTCGAAGAATACCATCATTTATTTGTAAAACAATTGAAATTTTATGATTTGATGAATTTAAAATGTTTTAACGTGCTTTAAATATGTATACACTTGTACAGTCAACGGCAGATCAAGCGTAACACTTTGAGATTTGTACCGACATTATTATTTTATAACTAGCTGTTCCCCGTGACTTTGCCCGCGTCTAATTTAGGGTTATCATTTTTTAGCGAGTAACCCTAATTATTTTTCTAAAATAAAAGTATGCTAAGTTACTCCTTATGACATCAGCTATCTGCCAGTGAAAGTCCCGCCAAAATCAGTCCAGCCGTTTCGGATTTTAGCCTGAACAAACAGACAGACAGACAGACGGACAGACGGACAAAAATTAAAAAAAGTGTATTTTTGTTATAGATACTGTTTATAATTTCATATGCATTTAGTAAAACGTTGTAATTTTGATATTACAAACAGACACTTCAATTTTATTTATTTGTATAGATGTATAGATAAGAGCAATATTAAAAAGTATCTAAGTATTACCCTTGATATGCCGTCTTCCGTACAATTAAAACGTCACTATTCATTTCTCTATTTAACAAAAATATATGCGTGTCGTAGTTGTACGTGTTGTCGTATAGTTATTCATTAATTTTAAATGGCGGGCGGCGCCAGCGCTGACGGGCACGGGCGAAGATTGTAGGAACTTGTCGGCGACGTTCGGCGCTTATCGGCGCCTGTTCATATAAATGCCTGCGCCGGTTACCAGCGTGGACCGTCCCTAGAAGCGCTGATAGGCTGCCAGCTTTCTTTCTCGTTACGGCCTATAGTTCGGCTGTTCAGAGAATGCGTTCCTGACACCTATCAGTTAGTCACGACTAGTGATGGGTACAACATAACACTGAGTTCGTTACCGTTCTTCCAAAATGAACCGCCGCGTTATTTTTAAGATTATTTTCGTTTTAAATTGGCGGAATCATTAAAAATTTATATTTTAGTAATTTAAGTGGAAACCAAAAAAAGGTAATATTAATATAATAAATTTTTTTTATTTATTCTTTGTTACAAAGTTACAATCTGTATTTCTATGCAATAAAGTACATTGAATTGAATGTGCGTACAGAATATTAATCAGACTCCGATTCGCTTGAGGAGGTGGTGTCTTCATCATCATCTTCGCCTACATGTATAATTATATTATTATCAATAACAGAAACAATCCTGATATCTCGGTCAAAATGTTCCACAATCAGGTTTTTAGTCTTCTCAACAACCTTTGCCCAGTCATCTCTTGTGACTTCCCCGCGGGCTTCTTTTAATAGGGTCATCATCTTTTTCGTACTGAATGGCAGGGAGGTATTGTGGCGGGCGGCTTAACCTTTTATTTGAGCCCAGATTAGCTCAATCGCGTTATATTGGCAATGCTACGGTGGAATTCTTAGAACGCGATGACCGTACTCCAGAGCCAGTTCATCGATTTCGTATCGCACATTTGCCGCTTTATTTTCTTTAACTAATTTAATTAGCTCTGGTTTTAGCATCTGCATATTTGCGTCAATGCCTTTTGCTTGTAACCAAGCCACCATTTCTTCTTTTTTATTAGCTTGGGTAGGTGGTTTCTGTATTCGAACCGAGTGATAGGAGGCATTATCCATGAATATTACAGAAGGCTCTGGTAGGCTGGGCAAAAGCACGTTCTGGAACCACTCTTTAAATGTAGTGGCATTCATTTCCTCGTGGTAGTCATTTATGGTTTTTGACTGAAATACCAGTAACGCTTTCTCCACAAAGCCGTATTTTGCAGAACCTGCGTGGCATATTATCAGACGGGCCCTTACCCTTTGGTACTTTCGACGTCGACGCTTGTGTATCATCCGTCCAAGAACGAGAAACCGTGTGTTTGGCGTTTAGCCATGTCACGTCAATGAACACGACATTATCCCAATTATCAATATTTTTTGCTTCTCTCAAAAATCTTATCCGTTTTAAAATTATGTCGTATCGTTCTAATAAAATTTTTCTTTTGTGTGTTTTTTTATACGAAAAACCAATATCTTTTAAGATTTTGGTTAAAGCAGTTTTACCCCCGCTAAACAGTCCAGCTTCTCTTAACGATGCCAAAAGCTTCTTCCTGTTGAGATATTCATTTCTGGAATAGTAACCATATATATGATTTCTGATTGCATCGGCGTCAAAGGTGTCAATATCTGTCACGGGTTTAGTTCTACGTTTCTTCTTCGGAGTACGTAAAATATTATTTTCCGTGCCAGTAGAGCCGAACTTTTCTTTATTAATATTTGTTATCGTTCGTTTGCTAACTCCAAGCGCCTGAGAGACGCGTTCTTGTACTTGTTCGACAGGTAACAGGGGTCCGCCATTTTGCCGCTCCCGCTCAAAGTAATCTTGCAGCTTGATGATTAACTCAAGGGCTCCACTTTTCATTGTTTGTCCACGTTTAGGCATTATTATGCACCAAAAGTAAAAAGAACGCAATACAAAACACAATCGAAGTCCGATTTAGCGCCGATGTCAGTTTGAAAAACAGAAACAGTCCATTAAACGAAAGCCGGGTAATCAAATAAAAACAGATCGAAAACACTTGAAGAACGTGGTCTATGCGCACGAAACGACAACAGATGACTGTTTTAGCGTCACAAAATGGCGGCCCATATCGCCATTTGGGGTTACGATTTTCAACCTAAATATAAAAATGCTACTTTCTTTCGCGCGTTCGGTTTGGTCGTAGTTTTATTTTTATATTTAATAAAAGTTATCTTATAGTCCATTATTTTCAAATTCTTAAAAACAACAAAACGTATTATTTTATAAAGTATAACTGTATAAGAACAGATTACGATACTGTTATTGCCTGTTATTGTTAGCACAGCACTACAAATATAAAGCGCTGACATAACCTTGTAATAGCGCAGTATAGATTTAGAAAAATATTGTTTACCAAGTTATTTGACACTCAGTTTGGCACAAAATTATAACATTCATTGATTATTGATATAATAGTGTTGTTTTAATGCTCATCAATTGTTAAAACGGTAAACAACCAAGCAAAATATTTATATCGTAACTGCAACGCCATTACAAAGTTACGTCGTCAGTTCAATCGCGACGTGTCAGGAACGCATTCTCTGAACGGACGAACTATATGACATGAACGTACCACTAAAGTGTAAAGTAAAAGCTTAAAGTCAAAGGTTTTGAGCAATAAGTTAAATCTCTTTGTTCGATTAGTCGATTTATATTAGAAGTACCCGCAAGTACTTTTGTTATTTCTTAAGGACGCGTTTGCAAAATTGATAGGTATAGAATCGAACTGTTACATTGACACGGGTCACACACACAAGTGTACGCGCGGTTAGCAGCGGGAATCGTAATCAAGTAAAATATTTTGATACTTTGAAAGATTGATTTTTTTTCTCATTTCTTATACCTACCAAAATATACTTAGATACGAAATTCAAATACCTATCTATGTGATCTGAAAATGTACTTCGGTGAGTGCTGCTGGAACTCCTGGACGAGTAGAATAAGGTATGCCGAGCTTAGGCTCGTTTTGTTAGTTATGATGAGACCTTACCTCCGGACTTGATGAAGAGACCTGATGGTGTACTTCAGTGACTGCTGCTGGAACTCCTGGACGAGTAGAGCTAAGTGTGCCGAGTTTGTGCTCGTTTTGTTAGTTATGATGAGACCTTACCTCCGGACTTGATGGAGAGACCTGATGGTGTACTTCAGTGACTGCTGCTCTGTAACTCCTCGACGAGTAGAACTAGGTGTGTCGCGTTTGGGTTTGATTTGTAAGTTATGATGAGGCCTTACCTCCGGACTTGATGGAGAGACCTGATGGTGTACTTCAGTGACTGCTGCTCTGTAACTCCTCGACGAGTAGAACTAGGTGTGCCGAGTTTGGGCTCGACTTGCTACTTATAATGAGACCTTACCTCTAAGCTTGATGGAGAGACCTGATGGTGTACTTTAGTGACTGCTACTATGTAACTCCTCGATGAGTAGAACTAGGCGTGCCGCGTTTGGGCTCGATTTGTTAGTTATGATGAGGCCTTACCTCCGGACTTTATGGAGAGACATGATGGTATACTTCAGTGACTGCTGCTCTGTAACTCCTCGACGAGTAGAACTAGGTGTGCCGAGTTTGGGCTCGACTTGCTACTTATAATGAGACCTTACCTCTAAGCTTGATGGAGAGACCTGATGGTGTACTTCAATGACTGCTGCTCAGTAACTCCTCGACGAGTAGAACTAGGTGTGCCAAGTTTGGGCTCGATTTGCTAGTTATGATGAGACCTTACCTCTGGACTTGACGGAGTGACCTGAAGGTATGCATCAGTGACTGCTGCTCTGTAACTCCTCGACGAGTAGAACTAGATGTGCCAAGTTTGGGCTCGATTTGCTAGTTGTGATGACACTTTAACTCCAGGCTTGATGGAGAGACCTGATGGTGTACTTCGATGACTGCTGCTGGAACTCCTGGACGAGTAGAACTAAGTGTGCCGAGTTTGTGCTCGTTTTGTTAATAATGAAGAGGCCTTACCTCCGGACTTGATGGGGAGACCTGATGGTGTACTTCAGTGACTGCTACTCAGTAACTCCTCGACGAGTAGAACTAGGTGTGCCAAGTTTAGGCTCGATTTGTTAGTTATGATGAGACCTGCGGACTTGATGGAGAGACCTGATGGTGTACTTCAGTGACTGCTACTGTGTAACTCCTCGATGAGTCCATCTCGTACATCAAACCCGGAAGTATGGTCTCATCATAACTAACAAAACGAGCCCAAACTCGGCACACTTAGTTCTACTCGTCCAGGAGTTGCAGTAGCAGTCACCGAAGTGCATCTTCAGGTCTCTCCATCAAGTCCGAAGGTAAGGTAATTGATCATAGCGAATAAAATGAACCCAAACTTGGCACACCTAGTTGTACTCGTCAAGGTGTTCCCGTAGTAGTCACCGAAGTACACCATCGGGTTTTTCTATCAACCATGGAGGTAAGGTCTTATAATAACTAACAAAACGGGCCCAAACTCGACACATCTAGTTCTACTCGTCGCGGAGTTCCAGTAGCATCACCAAAGTTCACCTTCAGGTCACACCAGTCCAAGACGAATTGGTATTTCTTGATAATCATCATTACAAGTCCATTGCTGAACATAGGCCTCCGCCAAGGAATGCTACAAAGCACGGTCCTGAGCCACTGAGTCCTGAGCCATTTTTTTTGCAAGATGATGTTGTGACTAGGATTAAGAAAGGAATGCTTCGGTGGTTTGGTCATGTAGAAAGAATGAATGAGGAAAGAGTGACAAAGCAAATTTATGTTGCAGAGGTGAATGGCAGAGTCGGGAAGGGTCGCCCTAGGCGAAAGTTTATCGACCAAATTGGCGATATATTGAAAATGGGCCAAATTAAGAGTACCTTTAACCGACGAGCGTGTATGCGTAGGTATATGGATGTGGAGGAAGCGAGAGAGGTGTGTCAGGATCGTGCCAAATGGAAGTCCATAGTCTCTGCCTACTCCTCTGGGTGACAGGCGTGAGTGTTTATGTTTGTGTAATTATTTTATTTTATTATATTAATTATTTCTTCAAATCCGTAGATTGTTACAAAAAATTCCGTACAATTCCGTAGATGATATTTCAAAATATCCGTTCTGTTCAGAATCGACAATATTTGTTTTTGAACTTGGTTGATAAATTCATTCTGTCATGGAAAATTCTTGTTGTAAGTTTAATTGTAGTATAACATCGAATCAAGCTGCACATGTAAGAAAAAAATACCATAAAATTGTTCTAAAGTAAAGTGTTGTTAATTGTTTTCTTTAATTAAATTATTTTTAGTAAAAAAAACAAATAAAATAACTATACATACTTTAATGTTTGTGGATAGCTATATTAAAAATGCGTTACAAACTTGATTATAACGACTTATTAACATGGATTTTATTTTCTGGTTTTTGTTAGTTTATTTGATATATTATGGTGTTTCAGACTCGGGTGATTTATGTAACAATGAAAAACTATACAACTAAGAACTTTGAGAAATTCGAAAAAAAAGATCGAGGAAAAGCGAAAGAAAATTTAATAATTGTAAAAACGTAAAAACAAATGGGATAGCATGGATTACAAAAATTTGAGACATAAGTGACAATTCAATCATCTATAAAATAGGTTATAAGCGCTTATATTAACTGCCTATTTTTCAAGAAGTGTTCTAAATTCAAAACAAACTTAATTTAATTCAAAATATGTAAGCTATTAATATTTGAAATCGATTAACCTCACAAAAATTTGATATTTATGAGTAAAAATGGTTTTATTTTAATACAGATAGCATAAGTAGAATTAATAATTAAAAATATAGTTTAATACAGACAACATTAGAAGAAGAGAGACAGTTCACACACATGATAAAAAAAATCTTGTTAAGTTTATAAAACTTACTTTTTACAGTGGTAGAGCCACGCGACAGCATTTGCTGTCGCACGGATGGACCGGATCGAACTGGGGTGGTACCACGACCTCACAGAATACCAGCGTGAAGTAGAGGTTTACCTCTACGTTGCGCTTGGTGAGTGCAGGTGGACGGAGTCCCAATTCCCCCCCCCCCCTCAACATAGTAGGGGAATTAAAGAAAAGACTCCCCCGGAAGGGTACCAGCACCCCTGGAAAATCCCTCGCTGAGCATCCACGACCAAACTACTCGGGCTGGGGTTTGCATATACGTCAGAGAGGACATCTGTTTTCGACGCCTCGGCAGTCTTGAAGGTACCTATCCATCCTATGGCTGCAGGTAGGCAGCGACGGCCATCCCCACGTCTACGGGTGCCTCTATAGGTCCCATAGCGGTAATGCCGACACAGACCGACTCATCGACCACGTCCAAATGGTTGCAAACTCCGAGCTACAACAGGTCCCATCCGCAGAGATCATGATACTCGGTGATTTTAACGCCCAACATGCTGAATGGCTTGGTTCCCGTTTAACCGATCATGCGGGTAGATCTGTCTATGACTTTACCTTGGCATATGGTCTAACACAACTGGTTACTTCGCCTATGCCCTTCCCAAATGTGGAGGATCATGTACCTTCCCTGTTGGACCTTCTGCTGACCTCTCATCCGGACGGATATCAGGTCTCCGTCGATACCCCTCTAAGCTCTTCGGACCATTGTCTGATCCGGAGTACGGTGCCACTCACGCCCCCATCGCAGTTGCGATCTGCAGCTCGCCGCCGTGTTTGGCATTATAGGTCGGCTGATTGGGACGGGATGCGGTCTTTTTTTGCATTCTACCCTTGGACGCGGGTCTGCTTCTCGTCAGAAGATCCCAGCGTTGTTGCCGATTCTGTTGCTGATGTGGTACTTCAGGGTATGGAATTTTTTATTCCATCCTCTGTGATGCCCATCGGAGGCAGACCCTAGCCATGGTTTGGTCGTTCCAGTAAAATAGCATCATGCTATTAGCAGGAGTGCCGGGGCTGGGCTGACGCATCAACGTCTGGGGATTTAAACAGCTCAATTAAAAAGAAGTATGATTCCGCCTCCAGGTTCTTCAAAAGCGTCATTGGCAAGGCAAGGTCTGAGCACATCGGCAGAATGGGCGAGAAGCTAGTTAGCCTTCATTCGGGAACCCGTGCATTCTGATCTCTCGCCAAGGCTGTCCAAGGGAACTTCTGTCAGCCATCTCTTCCATCTCTGCACAGTGAGGACGAATCACTCGCTCATGCCGCAAAGGAGAAAGCCGATCTTTTAAGCTCTCTCTTTGTGTCCAACTCGACTCTAGATGACGGGGAGAACACACCGCCGACCATCCCGGGGTGTGAGTGCTCCATGCCGGATGTGCGATTTACACAGCGCTCGGTTCGTAAAACACTCTTCTTCCTAAACGTCAGCAAGACGAGTGGGCCTGATGGAGTCGCTCCCATTGTGCTGAAGACGTGTGCTCCAGAGTTGGCACCAGTTTAACGCGTCTTTTCCGGTACTCCTACTCCCAAGGCGTAGTCCCGAATTCATGGAAAACAGCTTTGGTCCACCCGATCCCTAAAAAAGGCGACCGCTCAGACCCGTCCAACTACAGACCTATCGCCATAACCTCCTTGTTCTTCAAAATAATGGAATCCATTATTAACTGCCAGCTTATGAAATCCCTCGAGGATCACCAGCTGATTAGTGACCGCCAGTACGGTTTTAGTTGGGGTCGATCAGCTAGTGATCTTCTGGTCTACCTGACTCATAGATGGGCAAAGGCATTAGAGTCCAAGGGTTAGGCATTGGCCGTTAGTTTGGACATAGCGAAGGCCTTCGATCGGGTCTGGCACAAAGCGCTTCTTTCGATGCTTCCTTCCTATGGGCTTCCCGAGAAATTGTGCAAATGGATCACCAGTTTCCTTACTGATCGGAGCATCAAGGTTGTAGTAGACGGTGCATGCTCTGATTTCAAAACTATCAACGCTGGTGTTCCACAAGGCTGCATGCTATCACCAACGCTGTTTCTCCTGCATTTCAATGATATGTTGCAAACTAGTAACATTCATTGCTATGCAGACGACAGCACTGGTGATACCTTATATATCGGCCGTGCCAATATTTCTCGGGGAAAACGTCGCCGAGTACCGAGACAAACTTGTGTCTGAAGTCAAGTCTTTGCTGGACAAAGTCTCGGATTGGGGGCGACTAAATCTAGTCCAGTTCAATCCCCAGAAGATACAAGTTTGCGCGTTTACCGCTAAAAAGAATCCCTTTGTCGTATTTCCTCAGTTTCAAGGCACTCCCCTTGCTGCCTAAGCTAGCATCGGAATCCTCGGCGTCGACATATCGAATAGTGTGCAGTTTCGTGCTCACTTGGAAGGGAAGGCCAAACTGGCCTCTAAAAAGCTTGGCGTGCTCAGCAGAGCGAGACAGTAATTAACTTTACGAAGCGCAAATCCGGCCTCACATGAAATACTGTTCTGATCTCTGGGACGGGGCACCCCAGTGTCAGCTCCTTCACTTGACCGCATCCAGCGCAGAGTGGTTCGAATCGTCGACGACCGAGTTCTTTCTGATCGGCTCGATACACTGGCACTGCGTAGATATGTTACATCTCTTTGCGTATTTTGTCCCATTTACCACGGGAAGTGCTCTGAGGAATTGTTCGGAATAACTGCAGCCGCTCAATTTCACCATCGCACATCGCGACAAAATTTGCGATACCATCTATACCACCTGGATGATTGGCGGTCCACCACTGTGTGATTTAGAAGATGTTTTCTTCCTCGCACAACTTCCTTGTGGAATCGATTACTACCAGCGAATTTTCCGGACCGATACGACAAATTCAAATTCAAATTCAAATTCAAATTCATTTATTTGCATAACACAGGTATTAAAGGTGTTACAGAAAATTATAATATGTACACTGTATTATTACCTTATGAGGTGTGCAAATACAATATATGTTTTGTCTTAAAGACACAAATATAATTGAGTGTTCTTTTGAAAAATCATGTCATAAAATAAAATAGAATAGAAATAATTGAAATTGGAATACTAATGAAAATTCTACATTTATAAAATTAAATTGATTACAATAACAAAAAATAATAATATTCAATAAAATGTAACTAGTCAAAATTGTCATTCAAGAACTCATCAATTTTATAGTAACATTTGTCTATTAATAAGTCATTCAACGCCTTTTTAAATTTAAATAAGGTCATATTTTTTATTGAATCAGGTAGTTTATTATAAATTTGTGGGGCAATACCAAAAAAACTTTTTTTCATTAATGATGTTTTACATTTTATGTTACATAACCTATTTATGTAGCGGGTGCGTATTGGATTCTTTCTAATATCAGATATTTTTTGGAAAAGAAATGGATGCTTTTTTACAAAAATAGCTGTTTCCAGTATATACAATGACGGCAGTGTTAGGATTTTTAAGTCTTTAAAATAAGGCAAACAGCTATCTGTTATTTTGAGACCACACATTGATCTTACACATCGTTTTTGCATCCTAAATACAAGCTCCCTTTCAGAAGACTGTCCCCAGAAAATGATGCCATATCGCAAAACGGAAGCAACTAGTCCATGGTATGCTATCAAAAGAGCCTGGCTGTTAACCTTTTTTGAAAGTTCAGAAAGCGCATACGCGGATTTGCCGAGTCGTTTGCATAGATCCTCAACATGAGGCTTCCAAGTGAGTTGATTATCAATCACTATACCTAAGAACTTCGCCATATTTGCTTCTTCAATATTAAAGCCTTGGTAGGAAATGATAATGTTGGGGTTTTCACGGCGTTGATGAAAGTGCATAACTTTTGTTTTATTTAAATTTATTTTTAAATTATTATTATTAAGCCACTCTATAATTTCGCGTAAACAGGTATTTATATCACTTTCATAATTAATTTCATTTGCACACTTTATTATAGCTGTACTGTCATCTGCAAAGAGAACCATTTTGTGTGACGTTATTTTTGGTAGATCGTTTATATATATTAAAAAGAGTAGTGGCCCTAGTACGCTACCTTGTGGAACCCCGTATTTAATGTGCCTTGGTTTCGATAAATATGTAGTTTCTAATTTACTCTTTGGACATATTCTAGAAATTTCTGTGCATTGGATTCTATTACTTAGGTACGATTCTAAGAGCTGAAGAATGTTTCCTCTTATACCATAACCATGTAATTTGTTTAGCAAGATCTTGTGGTCCACATAATCAAAAGCCTTGGTCATGTCAGTATAAATGGCACAGACTGGATTTCTCTTATCTACAGATGTCATAATATTAGCTAGTAAGTCATACAGTGCCACATTGATATTAGTATTTTTTCGGAACCCCTTTTGCTCTTTACAAAATAATTTATACTTTTCGAAATAGGTGTATAAAGAGTTATAAATTACTTTTTCAAAAACTTTTGAGAATATAGGAATTTTTGCTATAGGTCTGTAATTTTTTAAATCTGTTTTGTCATCTTTTTTATATAGGGGTTTAATAATAACTTTTTTCAATTTTTTTGGAAATACGCCATCAGTAATACTTAAGTTAATTATATGTGCTAATGGTGGGGCTATTACTTCCTTGGTGTATTTAATCACTTTTGTAGACAAGCCATCATATCCAACAGTGTTCGTGTTTTTTAGACCACAAATTATTCTTGTTATGTCATTAATTGATACAGGTTCCATAAATAGTGAATTCAATGTCAAATTTTTAAAACTAATACTATTCAATGTGATGTCAGAGTTTACATTATTTTCAATTTCATCAATAAAATAATTGTTAAATGCATTTGCAATCGCCATGGGGTGTGTAAAAGATAAATTTTCTTTTTTTACATACATTATAGGCTCCTGTGGCAAACACAATTTTGATTTGTTTATTATTTGCCAAGTAGCCTTAGATTTATTTTGAGAGGTTTTTATAAAATGGTTATTTCGCGCTTTTTGGGTTAGTTTGATAATTTTTCTATAGAGTTTGGTGTAGTTTTTAAAAACTATTTTATTCTTTGCGTCAGGATTTAATCTGTATGCCCAGAGTAAGTGCCTTTGTTTCTTACTGCATATTTTTATTCCGTGAGATAGCCATTTCGTTGCTTTGTTAGTCTTTATAGTTATAATTTTCTCCGGAAAACATAATCTATAAAACAGAGAAAAATCATTCATAAAATTGTCAAAAGCTTCGTTTGCATTATTGGCATTGTATACTTGTGTGAAAGATAAGCAGCTTAGATGAGTTTTAAAATTAATTAAATTTTCCATGGATATGTCCTGTTTTTTAGTTTTCCAAAATTTTAATTTCAAAGTTTTATTAATTGGCACTTGGAGTATTTGAGACGTATGATCCGAAAGAACCAGATCTACAACTTCTGCTTTGCATTCCTTTCGGTAATTGTGTGCAAAATTGTCGATACAGGTGTGACTACTTAATCTAGTGGGTGTATAAAGTGCTAATTTTAAGTTGTATTGCATGAGAAAGTATTCAAACTCCAATGTAGTTTTGTTCCTTTTTAGTACATCAATATTAAAATCTCCACACAAGACGATATTTTTTTTATTTGAAGATACGCAAAATGTTCTTAATATAATGTCTAATTTTTCATAAAATACTGCATAATTATGTTTAGGAATTCTATATATACAGATAATAATAATTTTGTGAGCTATTATTTCTACCGCACAGCATTCGAAAACACCCGAAACTGATTGCTTTGCTACATCTGATAACTCTCTATACTGTAATCCTACTCTAACAAAAATACATGTTCCTCCTCGCTTAGTATTTCTCGAAAAGAAAGCAGCTGGGCAGAAATTTGATATGTGTAATAAATCCTCGTGACCCGTTTTAATAAAATGTTCTGTAACACAGATAACATCTATAATGATGCCCTTGTTAAATAGTTCTTCCAATTTTACAGTTAGTGTATCCGATTTACTCATTAGCCCTGCTATATTTTGATGAAGTATGCTAAGGTAGTTAAAGAAAAAATTGATAATTTTTTTGTTGTGAGTCAGTACGCAATATGTTTTGGTTTTGAAGAAAGCAGTCAGCTTCTGGGTACATAGTATTTAGGTTGCTTAGGTCAAGAATTAAATCTTGCAGATCTGATATAACAATTTTTAACCCATAGTTATTTAAAGTTCCATAACGTTTGCTATACGTATTATGGTCATAAGGTAGATTAAGATTTGAGTCTAAGATATATGCATAATTATATGAACCAATATCCATGTAAAGCAGGTTATTAAAGGTTTCTATTCGGCTGTTAAACATTACGTTAGTATTTTTCATATATTTAAAAGTTGGTAAACATATTATAAAATTTGTGTGATTTAAAGGTAATAATTTTTCTCTGATAAACATGACTAGTTCTATATAATTATGCGTTGTCCGAAAATCCTCTTCACCAATATAAACAACACAATAGTCAGATAACGTAAAGTTTTGTACTTTGCCTTCAATTTTATCTAAAATTTGCTTCAATCCACATTTAGGTTTACGATAGTGACAAATTTCATAATTACGTAGATTAGTTCTCTCAGCAATAGTGTATATTCTGTTAGATGTTTCACCGCTTATTAAACAAATTTTGTGTTTAGTGGACGGATGTTCTATTGTTGTGCCCTGTACATCATTAGTTGTGTTGGTCGAGCCTGTATTGCTGCTAGTGATTTTAGTTTTATAGTTAATCGTAGATAGGGAGCAGTCATTTTCGATGATCTCAGTTGTTTGCGTTTGTTTTGTTTTTGTTTGTTTATTTTCATTTTTCTTTGGTGTTGTCATTTTAATTTTTGCAGGACTGTTGACTATTTTTTTGTATATGTTATTTTTCTTATTAAATTCTTCATTACTTTTCTTTAAATTACTGTTTTCTAATGATAAAAATTCAATTTCTTTATGTGCACTATTTAGTTGTGATGTTAGTCTTTCGATCTCCTTTTTTAATATTTTTATTTGATCTTCGTCTTCAGAAATATCTGGTAAACTACTTGCTGTACAATTTAAAGTTTGTGAAATAATATCGCTTTCATCGTCATTCGATTCCGATCGCGTTCGGGTGCGCCGGAACGTTATATTCTCCAAGAAATTCATTATGCGTATACAACTAAACTATTAAAAAGAATAAGGACTAGTACGACGAGTAGTAGGACGACTTAGGGACCTTCAAGAAAAGAGCCTACTCCTTTTTAAAAGGCCGGCCACGCATCTTCAATTCTCCTGGTGTTGCGGTTATTCATGGGCTGCGGTTGTCACTTACCATCAAGTGAGCCGCATGCTCGTTTGTCCCCTCTCCTATATAAAAAAAATCCGTAGATTGCAACGTCAAATTTCGCAGTTCCGTTCCGTAGATGATGACAAATTTCCGTATATCTATAGAAAAATCCGTCGAGTTGGCAACACTGCGTTGATATGCAACAGAAGATCTACCAATACAAATGTGATATTTTATATCTCCTCATACTCCGCCGCGCGCCGCATCGAGCCGTCCACCCGACCGCATCTCAAGCAAGTTTGGACTCGCTTTCGTTTTGCTTAGGAACCGGTAAAATAAAGGTTCTTAAAGGTTCTAATTTAGGTTCTGGTTCCTGTTCCGGTATAGGTACTGAAACCCCTAAATACCGGTTCTATACCGGTATTTTGGAACGTTTTCAATCCCTGTGTACAACAAACCAAAACAGGCACCAAAAATAAAATAACCCTTATTGCGATACCTTATGATTCATCCGTATCAAAATATGCGTAGCAAAATATGTGAAAAAATAAGCATAAGTTTTTATTTTTTTTACGACTATATGTGACATTTTGATAAAAAGTAAACACCATTATTTTTTATTGAATATGTCTGCCTACTTAAAGTAGTTTTAGAAATCTTATATATTTTGATAATAGAACAAAAAATGTACCTAAACACGAGTCGGTATCGTTAATTTTGTAGGAAATGGCTAGGAAAGATCGTTTTTACAATATAAGAAACTATTATTTTCAACAAAAAGTTACCACTATTTGAAGATGAAAAACCAATCTATACGTGGTACTTATTAATTATATCTGATTTGTTTTAGTTTTGTCACAAAATGTACCGAAAAAAAGCATAATTTTGCCCGATTTGCAAACGCGTCCTTAACGTACCCAAATATGTTAATAAATGTTGAAAGAAATATTGAAAAGAGGTCTTAACTAAATGTGTTAGTTAGCATCCAGTGAAAACTTAACTTGTTCGAGTCTTGTTGTAATTGTTGACTGTCGAATTTTGATGTTTTGTGAAATGATATAAAAATACGTACATTGCCTACGAAATAATGTAGCCCATACATTTTAAAGTTTGAAATATTTAAGCGATATATCAAACAAAGGATTAACTTTAACGTGCTATGAATTGAAAAAATAAATAGCCTGTTTGTATTCTAATGTGTTGATAAGTGTTACAGGTTACTCCAAATGGTAGACGGCTAATTGTACATGGTTAGGTGCGTGGCCGAGCTTTCGTGAGGTTGAGGCTACGCCGCTTCTAACTGCTGTTTCTTGGCGGATCTCACGGCGGGACAACCGTGCGCCACCGAGGGCTTGGGGAACTTGACCCTTGGATGAGTAACATTTATTTAATAATTTCTGTATTTTAAATTTATGTAAAGGCAAGTCAAGCATTGGATCAGGTATTTTGTTGGAAAATCGAATGCGTTTTTCTGAGCAACCTAGTCATGGATTCGACCCCACACAGAGTGATACAAGTACGTGCATAAATGCTATTGCTGACTTTACACCCTGTGTGTGGCCTATATCGCGTCACTTGAGTAAGCAAATGTAATAACGTCTGCATGAAAGATGAATAATGAAATGTGAATGATGTCTGCATGAATAATGAAAGAAAGAGAATTAGATGTCGTGTGTATGTCGGAGACCAAACGGAAGGGCAGTGGTACTGAAGAGCTTCCTGGCGGGCCGTTAGCTCTATGGTCCGGAGTCCCGGAGAGCGAGAGCGCCTGCCAGGGAGTGGGGGTGCTGCTGTCGTCTCGGTTGGTCGATGTTATGACTGAATATAAGGTTGTGAACTCAAGACTTCTCTGGGTTCGCTTTAAATTGGGACTGAAGAAGTTATTCCTTTTGGCTGTTTATACGCCGGTAGCTTCGTCGTCCAGGGCTGAGCTGGAGGAGTTTTGGGATGATGCAAGAGAAGTTCAAGATTTGGCTAGGGGAAACGAAAGAATTGTTGTATGTGGTGATTTGAATGGATGGGTTGGTACCGCTCGACCAGGGTACGAGTCAGTGCTTGGAAAGTTTGGCGATAAAAGGGTTAATGATGCTGGCAAGCTTATACTGGCGGTATGCAAGGAAAAGGGTCTTCTTGTGACAAACACTATGTTAAATCACAAGAAAATCCATATGTATACTAGAGAAAGAAAGAGTGAGAGAAGTATGATCGATTTGTTCCTGGTGGATGACCGACTGCGAAAACAGGTGATGAATACGCGAGTGTTCAGGGGTGCTGACCTGGGAACAGATCACTATCTAGTGATTACTAGATTTAGGGGTCTGTTCGCGGGTTGGCGCTACCGGACGGCAGTAACAGAACCACAGTCGGTCTGTCGCATCCGAAGCTGGAATCTTCAGGAAGCGGATACTAGGGATAAATATCATGCGAGGGTAGCCGAAAAGCTTGACACCATCGATGGCAAAAAAGAATGTGTGGAAAGAACATGGCAGAACCTTAGGGGTGGAATGATAAGTGCAGCGGAAGAAGTGTGTGGAACAATAAAAAGAGGCAGTAGTAAAAGAAGAGATGCATGGTGGAATGATGAAGTGAAAGAAGCTGTAATGAAGAAGAAGAGAGCATGGTTAGACTACTTGGCCTCTAGTAATGATAAGGATATGAGAGAGAAGATGAAAAAAAGATATAAGCTGCAGAAAGTTCACACGAAAGTATTGATTGAGGAAGTGCGTGAAAGGTGTAGAATGGCAGCGGACGAAAGGTTGTCGCACAACTTTAAGGAGAACTCCAAACTCTTCTGGAAAGAGGTTGGAAGAACCCGGAGTGGTGCGACGGCCTTAAGAATGAACAAAGTGCTTTCGAGAACTAATGACGTCCTCACAGAAAAATCGGACGTCATGCAGAGATGGAGCGAATTTTATAGAGAAATGTATGCGTGTGATGATCTTAGTGAGGGATCCGCGGATGACGCCGTGACTGGTACGCCAGACCCGGACCTCGATGACACTGAGGTCATCAGTATGAAAGAGATTGAACGTGCGATTCGAAGTTTGAAATGTGGTAAGGCTGCGGGACTAGACAGAGTTACTGCTGAAATGGTCAAGTATGGTGGGCCTCGCGTCTGGGACAGCTTTCATCTGCTGTGCAATTTGTGCTGGCGGACGGGGGATGTCCCGGATGATTGGTGATCCGCAGTCATTGTACCTTTATATAAAGGTAAAGGTTCACATTTTGACTGCGGGTGCTATCGGGCGATCAGTTTGACCAGTTTAGCAAGTAAAGTTTACTCGAAGGGTTTGACACGTAGGATGCAAGAGAAATCGGAAAGATTTCTATGGGAGGCACAATGCGGATTTAGACTTGGAAGAGGATGCACGGATCAAATGTTTTCTCTCCGCATGATCACGGAGAAGCTTCTGGCTGCTAACCAGAGGATTTTCTGTGCTTTTGTGGATCTTGAGAAAGCATTTGATAAGGTTGTAAGGAAGAAAATTTGGGAACTGTTGCCGGGGTACGGTGTGGATGGTCGATTGCTAAGGGCTGTGCAGTCACTTTACTGTGATTGTAATGCCAGTGTGCGTGTGTGTGGGTAGGACATGATCTGTCACCCATGTTTAGCGTCCAAACGGGCGTAAAACAGGGTTGTGTCATGTCTTCCTGGCTGTTCATACTGTATCTCGACAGCTGTTTACATAAGCTGAAAGATAGCTGTTTCGGTGTGAAATTGGGTGACATTAATGTAAATTGTCTGCTGTATGCTGATGATGCAGTGCTTATTGCACCATCAGAGGCAGAACTGCAGGCATTAGTCACGTGTATGAAAGAGGAATGTGAAATTAAAGGTCTCCGTTTGAATGCTAATAAAACTAAGGTTCTGGTATTTGAAAGGGACGAAGACAGAACGAAGTGTGAAATATGGGTAAATCAGGAATGTCTAGAACAGGTAAATGAAATTGTATACTTGGGGAGTGCTTTTAGCCGGGATGGAAGATGTTATTTAGATGTGGACAGGCGTGTCGCTGCCGGGAACAAAGTCAATGGTGCCCTGACTGCGTTAGTCAAAAGGCAAGGCGTAGCGAAGAGTGCACGCCTTGGAATACATAACGCAGTGTTGGTACCGACTTTGTTATATCGCAGCGAAACCTGGGTATGCCAGAAGAAGCATAAAAGCAAGTTGAATGCAGTGGAGATGCGATCTCTTCGTAAAATGTGCGGCGTTACCATGGCCGACCGAAAGCAAAACGAAGAGATTCGCAATATGGCAGGTTTGAAAGATGACCTTATCACAAAAATTGATAAGGGCATACTTCGATGGTTTGGGCACGTTGAGCGAATGAGTGAAGACCGAATGGTGAAGAAAATATATAGCGCGAAAGTTAATATTAAAAGGTGTCGAGGTAGACCGAGACTAACTTTCGAAGACCATGTGAGCAAATTGCTCGAAGAGGGGAGGGTCAAGAGTACTCGGATACCTAGACGTGCATGTATGAAGAAGATAATGAATCTGAAAGAAGCGAAAGAGGTATGTAAGGATCGTGACACTTGGCGATCTGTTCTCTCTGGCTACCCCGTCAGGGATTGTGCGTGAAGATAAATAAAAAATAAATAAATAAAATGAAAGATGCATTAGAATAAGTTTGCCATTGTTGTAGACAAGTACATGAGCTTCTGTACGGACATCTCTTAGTTTTATTTTAGTTTTTAGAAACGCCTCCACCGCTCCCGTTAACTTGACTGGCACAGTCGGTATCGCCATTTGCTTGCGCCGTCCGCGAAATCAATTCGTATAAAATCGTTTACCGCGTTCGTGCCGCGAGGCGATCCTGCGAACTAATATAAATTTGTCAAGTGGAGAGCAGCTGAAGATGACGAAGGCCGGCTGGTGAGTCCAAATTTTCACCTTCCTTTCCTTGCCATATTATATAGTTTTGTTATTTTGCAATTAGACCTCTTGCTATATACCGTTATCTGGTTTTACATAAAAATCTGTGAAACTTATATTTAAGAATACTTAAACTTAATAACTAACTGCATAAATAAATACTAGGAATAACTAGATAAGTAAGCGCGTCCATGCAATAACGACGCGATGTAAGAGCTTGCACTGTGGGAACAAAGCGATTATACGAGTAACTATTACAAAATATAATTGTAGTGTATGTTCGTTGATAACATTTTTATTGAGGACTTATTTGTTTCATATTTTGTATTTTACTTATTAATTATTTTACTTTTATTTTGACTGTGTTTTTGATTGTGAATCTGAATTCTTGTATTAATTATATTATTTTATCGCCGTATTTTATAACATAAAGTTCTACAAAATGGAAAATCACGTGCAAATTAAGATGATTCCTAATGAAATGCTCAAAATTGTACCGATATTCAACGGTGATAAGCACCAATTAAATCTTTTTATTCGTAAATGTGAGTATATATTAAATAAATATAGGAGATCCGATGAACAAAATTCATACGTAATGTACGCGATAACAAGTAGACTCGTAGGCGGCGCTGCAGCGCTCTTTAGCGAGCGCGAGGACATTAATTCGTGGGAAGAGTTTAGAGAACTGCTAATTCAACATTTTGGAGACCCTAGGAGTGAAGAATGTATTGCTATAGAACTTGAAGGTTTGCGTATCCGAAACAACGAGTCATATTTAGATTTCTGTAATAGGATCCAATCCGTTCGTAGTGTTTTAATATCGAAAGTAAATAGATTAACCGATCCGAATGTAAAGAGTAGCAAAATTATTATATATAATAACACATCTTTAAATGTCTTTTTGTATAATTTGCCAGAAAATATGGTGCGAATTGTTCGCTTAAAAGCGCCCAGTACACTAGACGAGGCTTTAAGCGTGGTCATGGAAGAAGTCAACTTCCATGAGCAGTATACCTTGCGTAATAAAATGTATAGTAATTCTAGTAATAAACCAACGCCACCCAGTTTACCAAATAATAATCCTACGTTTAAATTCGGTACAAATAATTTTAATTCAATAGCACCGATGGGCCATAAACCCGAATTAACCCCAAACAAATTTAACTTTGGACTTCCGCAGGGGTCACAATCAAATCTAACTCAATTTAATAATAATCAACAAAATTTTGGATACCGCCCCCAACAATTCGGCTTTCGCCCGCAACAATTTGGTATAAGCCCGTAACAGTTTAATATGCGCCCACAACAATTTAATATGCGTCCCCAACAGTTCGGAATGCAACCACAAACATTTAATAAACCTCAACAATTCGGTATGCGCCCACAACAATTCGGTATGCACCCACAACAATTTGGAAACCAACAACAAAACTTTTATAAGCCCCAACAATTTGGTTACAAGCCTCAGTTAAATAAAAATCTATACACTGGGCCCAGTGACGTCACAAAGCAAACGGCACCACCACTTAAAACAAATCACCAAGGCTTGCAGTTAAATATCTCTCGACCTTGATAATACGTATTACGATGATGCGTGCGGCGATGTGTACCCAATTTCTTATGATAACTGCTGCTATGAGGAGTACTCAAGCAGTGGCCTTAATGTTCCCCAGCTCGATTATTATGAAAATGAATATTCGACAATAATTCCTGAAGTAACACATAGCGTCCGAACCAATATGGCCGACAAAGACTTTTAGGTCGAAGCCTCGGAACCTACGAAAAAATATAGTTAAATTGTAGTACTAATTTGAGATTGCCGTTTATTTGTATACTGGAAATCGACTCCAAATTTATGATTGATACAGGTAGTACGCGATCATTCATTAGTCCATCAAAAGCTTATAAGTACTTTCCAGAGTACATAAGTCACGAACCATTCGAAGTCATTAGCACACATGCATCGAGCAGACATGATCAAGTTATTCAAATCCCGTCTTTACCAATTTTCAACTATACATTTACAATGTCGACTCTAGGTACGATGGCTTAATTGGGAATGATATACTTTGCCACCTAGAAACAGTAATAGATTTAAAAAACGAGATTCTTAAAACTAAAACTACCGTAATACCTATAACACATAGTAAATCTTCTTACGTTTTGGAGTTATCTCCCCGTTCCGAGCAGAGTCAAACTCCCAACAAATTTATATTCAGGTAATGCTGTAATCGATTATAAAGAATTCTGTAAGGCTGTACGAATGTCTAGTGCGTTAGTGAGATGTAAGGATGGTTATACGACTACAGTAATCCAGAATACCTTAGATATACCGATAAAATTAACTATTAAAAAACCATTGAATGTAGAAGCATATGAAGAGAGTAAAGCGACTAAATGAGTAGTTAACCATATTACAGATATATCAGATATTGAAGTAGATAAAATATTAGAGCAAAATTTAGAGAAATTACGCTTAGACCACATGTCGGAATTTCTTTTTAATATTAGACAAAAGCAAAACTGCTACATGTGTCGTTTTTAATACTACTATAACAGATCATCACATGATTTTTCTTAATCTATCGCAATATACAAATGTAGAGACCAATTCTAAAACAAAGTCAACTATTGACTTCGAGCAAGCATTTAACCTGCTAAATACTAAAAATTTATTAGAATTGACTTCTTGGAAAGATCCTCATTCCGTGGCTGAATATTTAATAAATAAGAGACTGCATAGTAAAAAGTACCATAATAACCTTAATCCCGCGAAAAAATCGTACCATAAAATCCTGGATAACGTTAGGCGTATTGCGATGCATAAAAATAGAAACAGTATGCAAAAAAAAACTACAATCTGACCCTTATAATGAAGTACTAAGAATAACGTATAAAAGGTATAAAAAACTACTGTAACAATCTTATTAAAAAACTTAAACGTAAATATAATAAAGATCAATTGGCAGTTGCTAGCAAAAATCCCAAAACTTTATGGAAAACAATTAATATAGTAACATTTCGAAAACAAAACAACTCGCAAAGCTTAGGATTATTAAAAATAAAGTCTTCACCCTATGATTCAGTTAATAACATTAATAACTATTTTGCATCTATTGGACAAACTTTAGCTGAGAAAATTCTTTTAGATAGAAACATTGTACATAATATTGAGGATACTTACAACATAAATACACAAGTATCATCTATTGTGCTTCAAGAAACTGATCCTGCCGAGGTATATTCATTTTAATGGATTTAAAATGTGACAGTGCTCCCGGATGGGACAGTATATCAACTAAATTTCTTAAGCTAACCAGTTCTATTGTAGTTCCAGTTATTTCACACTTGGCTAATCTGTATTTTAGGCAGGGTGTTATACCGGCATCACTTAAGCAAGCTATTGTAACGCCTGTATTTAAGACTGGTGACAGAGAAAATACGTGTAATCATAGGTCAATTTCCGTTCTACCTGTTATTTCTAAAATAATAGAAAAAATTATAAATCTGAATCACAGTTTGGTTTTAGACAGGGACTACCTACTGAAGATGCTGTTTCCGCCTTAACTACTCACATTACTAGAAATACAGCTCACGGTAAAGTGTCAAGCGGTTTTTCTAGACCTAAAAAAAGCGTTTGATACTGTCTCTCATTCTATTCTCATTCGTACGCTAGAAAGCATAGGAATAAGAGGAGTTCCACTTTCACTCTTTGTTAGCTACATCCAGGGTCGCAAACAGTGTAAAAATTGGAAAATATATTAGTGAAGAGGCTAATATAACTTATGGAGTTCCTCATGGTAGTGTTCTTGGTCCAACGCTGGTTTTGATTTACATAAACGAACTTCGTAAAATTAAACTCTATCATGGGTGCATATTTTCTTACGCGGACGACTCTGCTATCACAGGTATCTTTTTTACTTAAAAGGAGATTCCGGACACGGTTAAAACTGTACGAATTATGTTACTGAAATAACGTTTTTTTTATTTTTTTATTTTATGCTTTTTTATCCCTTGTGTAGGTTTGGGGTACAAGGCGTCGCTAGACAACTGATGCCGGTGTTGAGCTATTAAATATATCTTTAATGTATGGGAGAATTCACAGGATGCTTTGGGAATATTTTGTGGCCTATCCAAGGCCTTCGATTGTGTTCACCATGAAACATTAATCAGGAAACTTCAATACTACGGTGTAATACGTAATGCTCTTAAATGAATTATTTCATATTTAAGTAAGAAAACGCAAAAAGTTGTCACTAACAGTATTAAAGGTATAACTTAAAAGACAACTTTTTGAGCCAGCCTTCAATGTCAAATCTAACCTCCCTAATGCGATCAGCTGTACTGTACCGCAGTCTTAAAACAAATAAGGAAAAATGGATGCCTTAACTCCTAGAAAGATGTCAAAAGATCAAAAGTACGATGGAAAATTAATTTCAGCAACTAAATTAGTATTTACTTAGTGAAAAGAAAATAATTTTGATGATAACTGTTCTATGACGGTATATTGTTAAGTTGCGGTTACATGGAAAATATTTTTTTTATTTTATTTTATTTTCAACTAACAACTATCATAACAGGAAGAAAACCTACTGCGACAGTGTAGTACTTATCATGCATAACAAAAATGTGGTCATTAACTGTAACATATTGTAAACAATCCTACCCTAGTAAATTCACTCAAGGTGGAATAGAATAGGTCAATGCCTTCAGCCATTTTATTAAGAATGCGTAACGTTCGCGTTAAAGGCGCCTTATCGAGTAAATTGGTACGGGCTCGCGGTACAGACAGCAGCCGCGGCCGCCGCCGTTTCCATACGTACCCGTCTGGAACACACAGCCCAATTCGTCCCAATATGTCACTATTATATATTTTTCCTCTAAGTATTTAATAGACAGTTATGATAACGTTATCCGTTGTACCATAACGATAACGTTACCTTATTTAGAAAAGACATAACGACACACCGCTACTATTTATTTTGATTTTGACTTTTTGTCATCTCTCAACTTTATTGACTTTTTTTTTTGCGTGGCATAATGCTGGATTGCCAATGAGAGTACAATAGTATTGTTATTTTAAATGAAAACAGATTATTTCACTGTACCCCAGTTACTTGTGGCATATATTAATCTGAGATATATTTTAAAATATAAAATTTTCATAATATATTTGAGTTTATGATAACTTTTGAAATATGTAAGTGAAGGCCAAATCACAGGAGACCATAAATGCAGTACATTAGTATTAAAAGATAGGTAAAAAGTTCAAAAAAAAATAAACGCGATAAAATCCGTAAAAAAAACAGTTTTATTCAAAGTTCAAAATCGAAAAAGTCCTCTTTATTTTGATTTCACAATTCAGAAGTGTCCGTTACTATCTAATGAATGTTGTCTAATGTATAATTAAGGATAAGAATTTTGGTAATAGGGTATTTTACACCATGTAAAAAAAAATCAAAGAATATATACAGGGTATTTTTGAAACGCTCCCGAAAACAAAGACAGATGATAGAAGATACTACACCTTAGCACATGGGTCACAAATAAATTTGATCCCGACGAAAAAAAATATCATCTTTTCACAACGTTTTATTAACTTTATTCACGCTCCATCATGTTAGTACATCTAAATGAAAAGATAATTTCATAAAAAATATTATAAAAATACTTAGACAGAAAACCAGCAGTGAAACTTAAAAATTACATCAGCTGATAATAGGGTCAAAATCCTCGCGGACGTCGAACGCTTATAGATCCCGTCACGTAAAAACGCTGGCTTTGAACCTGGGCACTGAGCGATTTATCGAAGTTTCATTTTTTAGTTTAATTTTTCATTTCTTATACAAAATCAAAGAACGATGAGATAGTGTTTATAATTGTGTGAGTACTGAGTACCCAATTAGGTACGTTTATTAATTTCAATAATTTTTTGTAGTAAAGATAATGAATAAAATGTACAAAATCAGGAAGGAGAGTAAAATTCCCTGAGTATTATCGCCCGTATCACGGTCTCTAGAGGGGGGGTGATGTGGAGGCATATCGAACCTGGAACTTCAAAGCGCGGCAGCGAGTGAGCGTACAGCTGTCTTTATACTATGGTACAGCTACTACTGTTAGCTAACATATGGCACGACTGTATCTAGGTCAAACTGCCACGCCTCAATCGACTTGCGCGTGAGCGGGTTCCCCCCGCCAGTCCGTAGCTGCTATCGACGTAGAAAGCATGTCAATCTTGCGCTTGTCCAGGCTATCGTATTCATTAATATAATTATTGTAGTCGCGAGGTACATATCGAGTTGTGTATAAGTTCTATTGTTTGTGTTAAATTGTCTTTCCTTTGTTTTCACTGTGTACATTATCCGCCTTCTTAAATGTTCTGTGTACTTGTAGACAATAAACGTTTTGTGCGTTATATGTGGTGACTTTTATTGACACTCTAAACACCCATACAACCATAACTTTTAAATTCCATATGAAAATTAGTCGTAGGGATAAAACTTATAAATAATAAACGTTGACGATATCTTAACATACATAAAGCTTTAACGGTGTGTGGAAGGTTCTCCAGTGCGTCAAGGACTTTACATTGTGCGCATTTGTTTTAGCGTATTTGATTAATAATTTTAGTTTTTAAAACAGATCCGTGTTGACTATCTAAAGAAACAGTTTAATTGTGTTGTTTATTAAATGATTGTAGTTATTACTTGCTATTTATTACTTAAGAGCCCTCTTACATTTCGGCGTTTCGCAAATTTAGGTATTTCACGCAACGAACGGGCGGCAAGCTACGCGACCGATACTTTCTTACATATCTATTCACTCGCTCGCACTATAATACTGTGAGTATGGCAATTAAACGATCTTGATCTTCCATAATACAAAGTTTTCTTAGGATGGACTTCAGTGGATGGAATATTTTTTGGTGTGTCATTTTAATGTTATCTTATTAATTTATTATTATATAATTTATTATTTATTATTATATACCATTTTGATATATTATTCATTATTTATGAAATTTAGTGTCAAAATAAGTACACATAAATATTGTAATTGTTACGCTGTAATCGAATGTTAATAATCGATTATGTCTACTACCGGTAGAATAGTGCTATAAATAAATAAACGGTTGCAACCTGTTTTAATAAATATAACAACCAAATGTAACTAATATTTTTTTAATCGGTACTTACAGTCAATTACTATATTTTTTATAAGAAAAATATTTGCTGCGACGGCATTGACCGTACTTTTCTCGATTCGATAATTTCAGGCAGTACACACTTTTCATAAAAAGCTTGTAACTTGGGTAACATTGAAAATCTAAAATTGGTCGTATTTGTAAATTTTTAGTACTTTTACTGCATTAATCTGGGCCAATACATATTATGGCAAGTATTCAGACATTTTTATTTGCTAAATGAAGCTGGCCGTGGATTTGGTAAAACCAGTCATTATTTTGATTTAATGTTACTCTTGAATCACTGAATTTATAACCTTTAACGTTTTTTTTTGTCGAAAGGCCGTATCAAAATCTATTCCGAAAGCTGAAATATGACATTTAACTTCAATAAGACCGTTGCTGTATAAACCATTAGGTGAAGCCCTCAAATAACAATGATCTAGGTCAATGAATAGACCACATTTTTCTATAATAATATTTTTTTGTTTGCTCAATTGTGCACATGCTGCAGACTCGTTGTCCCTACCATGTTTAATGGAAGAGACGTGACCTAAATTATAACTATATAAAATAGTTTTAAACCGATCGATCAAAAATTGCGGTCGTAGTTGACGATTTTCTAGTATGCAGGCACTCGACGCACACTACGATAGCAATCGACGCACACTACGGTAGTATCGAAACGATGCAGCGCCTGAAATAAACTGACGCAGGTCCACCCTCGGCAAGCGCTCGCGCGTTAATGATCGCAGATGGCCGGCGCAGTGAAATATATAGTACTTTTATTTAATTAATTAAAATATAATAGTAACGATTTAAAAAGTAAAAATAATAGTATAGTTTAAGCAAATGTCGATGATTATTTTGGTATAAATTTTACGTCTAAGTGATGTAGAACTTCGGAAATATAGAGGATTGTATCGAAGCTTTTTTGGTCGTTTTTTGAATTATGTTGATTTTTTTTTCCTAGTGTGAAAAGCATATAACGAAAATGTATTCCATTATTATTAAAGTGTAGGATATTTGGGAGATAAAAATATTTTTTTTGATGGTCGATATTCAATAGAATCTACAAATTAGAGCTCCCAAATCATGTCTTCGAGAGTTTTTGCCTAAACATGCATCGGGAGAATGATTATTACTGATTAAATAAATAAGTTATCTAAAATCCATTCCGAGCTTATTTGAGGAGAGAAAACGAACTATTTTTACCAAGTAATTGTTATTTCAAGCAATGAACGATAAACATAAAATTTCAACGAGGAATCCTTGTCATTTCGCGTTTTTTTGTAATACGCCTCTTAATGATATTATCCTTGTTGTAACGTTTTAAATTTCTTGTTTTGTTTTTATAATGCCTAACGCGTACGTTTATAGAAGCTCGCAGGAATGCTTCATATGCATTGCGAATTTACCGAGAGAAATTCCCGACCGCTCGACATCCAGCTGACTGATAACAGCAGCATTTCAGCGAGTGTTGGAAAATCGGTAGCGGCAGGAGGTGGAAGTCAAGTGGCTGTTCACTCGGAGGAGCGCATTTTAAATGTCGTTCGCCGGAATCCGAACCTAGGTACACAAAGTATCGCTAAATTGTTAAGGCGTCGGGATGGAACAAGTGTGTCATACTGTACAGTTCACAAAGTGTTAAATTGCAACCGAATGCGCCCAAACAAAGTGTACAAAGTGCAAGCTTTAGTTCCCGGCGATCACGACCGCCGGCGAGTTTTCTGCCGTTGGTTATTAGACCAGCAACAACGTGTGCCTGGTTTCATTGAGCACGTCACCACGGAGGATTTAGAGCGGTAAGCTGTTTCATACCTAATTTTTTTAAGTAACTTAGTACTGAACTGATTTGAATAGGTACATAACTGAATACATCGAATAATAAACATACCTACACGATGAATAAAACACATGGTGCACCTTGGTTACATATCATTTAAGTATTTTTTTCATTAGCGGGGAATCGAACCAGTTATTTGGGTTATTTTACCTGTAAATTCAAATTAAAGTGGCTACGTGGAGACAAGCACTGTGGCAAAATAGTAGGTTAAGTAGATAAGTTAGGTATTTAGACAAGTGTTGTAAATTATTAGGTATTGTGATATGGTATGGCCCATTAGGCTAGTGGGCGCGCGGCCTCTGCAAATTCTGCGTTCTCGCGTACAATGACCCTTAATCAGCTGATTGTAATTCAGTAATTCCACTGATGGTTTTATGTTTAAGTATTTTCATGATTTTTTTTATGATATTATCATTTCATTTAGATGTACTAACATGATGGAGCGTGAATAAAGTTAATAAAACGTTGTGAAAAGATGATTTTTTTTTCGTCGGGATCAAATTAATTTGTGACCCATGTGCTAAGGTGTAGTATCTACTATCATCTGTCTTTGTTTTCGGGAGCGTTTCAAAAATACCCTGTATTTATGATAGATTTTGTAAAAAGTAAACGAGAAATATTGATTTCTATTTATAGAAAAGCATTATAAATTTTATATTTCAATTTAAAGAATAATTTCTTTTTACCTGTGCCTCAAATCTGCAGAACGTTGTCCGCCATGTTAGATAGCGTCGTGACGTCACTAGGTCAAAGAACTAGGTTATGTGCTGTGTACTAACTAGTTAATTTGGAAATTTTTCAAGTTATCATTACAATTGTTGACTTTTATTCCGAATTTTATTGAAAAGGCATCATGGAAGACGGATTCGTAAAAGCGAGTTTATTACTTCGCTTTTACCACTAATGTTATAGATATTATAATATAAGCTCACAAAGGGCGGGACAGACGGGCGATTAATCTAATCCATTACAAAATTTGACTTGCAATAGGTACCTATCATGTCATTATGTTTTGTTTTGATTAATCAATAGTTAAATATAAGTCATACTTACATCAAAGTGATCTTCACAGAAGTATAGTTTAGATTTTGTAGATAATGCCTTTAATTTTCTTCTTGCAGGTTTTAATCAATTATTTCTCATATTTAAATCAGTTGGCACTTTTATTCATAACTTCCTCGGTGTTCTTATGCTCGTATTTGGCAATCAGGCACAACAAAACAATGATATAGATGATAGCTCATTAATTAAACATTCAAAAGTATCTTATTCCTTTGCAAAATTGTCAAAATTCTAGGACAGTGACGTCACGAGTTGAACAGTATGGCGGCTAGCATTTTCACGCGAAAATTTAAAACGATAGATTAAAAGTAATTTTTATGTCACTATTTGGTTCTAAAAAGTTTATATAAAAATTATAATGGTTCATTATCACTCTAGGATTCATTTAAAACACTTTTTGAAAATGGGAGTAATACCCTATTGTCAAATATATGTTGGTTCTTAGGCGAGTTTTAGCAATGTCTTTTACCGGTATGCTGTAGCTTTCATAGAAGTCTAGAATCCAGGCTTGCCCTATCAAACTGCTCAATCAATAATATCAACTAATAAAATAACTCGTAAACTGTTTCAAAGGGCTCCTCTGTTCTACACTAATCGTGACCTCGTAGCCTTATTATGTAACGTCAACACTTGACAGATTGCTTTACTGCGCGATACTGCTGTCATAAAAAAGGAGTTGAGTTGAGCGATTAGTCGTCTCTCTCGCACGCGTGGGCTTTTTACGATCGGTCCCTTTCTAACCCGTGGCAAAATGTTCTATAATCTATACTAATATAATAAAGCGGAAGAGTTTTTTGTTTTTTTGTTTGTTTAAACGCGCTAATCTCTGGAACTACCAGTCCGATTTGAAAAATTCTTTTTCTATATTATGGCCAGATTCATGTGGAATAGTATAGGCTATCTAGTATTAAACTATATTACTCAACTAACCTTAAATATGGATATTTGTTAAGCAAGTCAGAAGAAAAAGCACTCCCGAAATGATTTATCCACGTACGCTGGTGTTATCGTTAGGGATACGTAAATACAATGTTCTAGAAAAATATAGACCTTTACTCCGTCTAAAAAAAGTCCGGGATACCATATGTTTATTTCTTATACATAAGCCAAAATTTGGTATTTTGTGACAAAAAAATATTGAAAATTTAAAAGTGATTTATGAGCGTTATTATTAGGCATGGCCTATTTATCCTTACGAACGAAAGTTACTTCTTCATCAAGACAATTTTATGAAGATAAACTTTGTTCTTTATACCATGTTATTTGGACGCATAGTTTAAGAGATAATGTAAAATTAAAATAATTCAATACTTGGCTGGGCGCGCGAACGACGCTTAAACCCTAGCCGTTATAAAATGCTTGAACTAGGTAATGTCGCGCACCTCGGATACGTGATGACGCGGGTGAAACCGCGGCGCACAGCTAGTGAAATATAACTACGACTGTTTATAAAGCAATTAGTATGGATCCAAAAGCCCGGCTTTTGGTGTGAAGTTAGACGAGCGCGGGGGCGCCAGGTCGATAGCGATACGTTTGCAACTTCACTTCACATTTCAATGTTTACCTCCCCTAAGGAATGCCAGAAAGCACGGTCCTGAGCCACCTGCATCCACCGACTAGATAACTATGGAATATAATATATATTATATCCCGAGATATAAATTATATCCCGCGATTGGCTTTCACACTGTGAGATATATCTTTTCACCAGTGTGTGTTCGTCATTGAATTACCCCCTGTACCCCGCACACCGTTCTGCGGTGGTGCGGAACAGTGTCCGGGGTACAGGGGGCGAAATATAATATGAAAATATCGCTCGGTCGATCGAAAAAGTATTTATGGTATGAGATGTAATGTATATTCTCATCTCATCTCATCTCAGTGTAAACGGTTGCATTAAAAAGTACGGTGAGCGATATTAATTTATATCTCGAGATATAATATATTATATTACATTACATCCCATAGTGAAAGCGGGCTTTACTCTTTTTGCTGGCTCGCTTGATCCGTTTATGTACAGCAGAGTAGCCCAACCTCGAGTTAGGGAGATCCAACTCGAGTTAACCCATCACTAATACGACCTATCTTACAGTGTGACCATTTGTGGCAGACTTCTGCCATTTTGGCAGATTTGGCACCTAAACGTGAACTATGGCAGACTAAGCTGATTATTCAAAAAAGTGTCAGAAAATGTATTCCAGAAATAATAAAGAAATCTTTATTATTTCTGGAATACATTTTATATATTAGTATTTGTATTTGAAATAATTATAATTTTCGAAGTCTTATTTTATTATTTAATTTTTTTTTAATATGCATTTATTTGGTAGGAAACTATTTACTGATGTGGCAACATTTGTCCAGATAATACGGGGATTTCCCGTTTATTCTATTTTTATGTTACGCCATATGATTATGAACGGTAATGAATCAGAAATAAGGTTTATTTTCTTATTAAAATAACTGATCGAGTTTCAAATCAATGTTTGTTGTCTTGTCTATAAGATAATGTTATCTGTCACCTTATTCTCGTTTAACGTTTAATATGCGCCGTTGTGTCTTTATGATGCCCGGGCTACACTAACGAGAAATGCCGATAATTATTGCGTTGATGGGCGTTGAGTGTAGGTGTGGCCACCACTTAACGCGATAATTCTACAACGGCAAGAACAATGCCGTTTCCCGTTGGGCGATAACTCGAGTGGCGGTACATCAGAGATTAACGCAGGAATTAACGCGTTGAAGCGGCCACACTACGTGTCTCATTGTGCACGGCACAGAGTACTTTCTATATACTGAAAGTGCACGGTGAGCGCAACGGAGTCGCACGTATGGCTACGATAGAGTGGAATAATGAAAAAGTTATTACGTTTCTTGAGATTCTGCAAACAGAGCCATACTCAGGCAATGATAAAATATATTCATATAATAAAAATTTACACTCATCAAATATAAAGTAGCAGCGTCAACGTTCATCTTGCTTGAAATTTGAGGTATATTAACGTAAAGTGACCATACGTCCCGTTTTGAACAAGACTGTCCCTTTCCTCGGTCACCTGTCGCGTTGTCCCCAAACAAAGCTCCGGGACGCAAAATTGTCTCATTGTCCTAAACCGCGAGAAAATTTAAAACTATGAAGTTCGTCAGACACAAACGGTGCGAGAGCGGGACCGACCAAAAAATAACCCGAATGGAATAATTTCAAAGTTTTCGCAGAAATTCGTTGGGTGGAATTATTCAAACATTTCTCACCAACAATCTTCAACATAAATTCTTTTGCATTTTAATCAAATATATTTTATGTCTACCTGGTACAAATGCTCCAATAGAAAAAGTATTTTTCTATTATGGATGAATTGTGGACGTCTGAAAAAAAAATCACTTACAGGTTCTAGTTCTAAAGGCGATGTTGATAACAAAAATCAATGTAAAAAAAAACCTGCCCTTATTTAAAATCATCACCAGCTTTATTTAAGCAAATTTGTTCCACTGACAAATATAAATATAATTAAGATATATGTTGCATTTAATAATTACTGTCTGGGGAACTTTGCTTTTATGAAGCTGGTGAAGTGGTGATTAATTTTTATTTTCACAATTTGTAAAAATAAAAATAATTATAAAATAATTATAGTGAACACTAATTGTATAAAGTTACAGTTTTTAAATAAATAAAATAATATTGTTTTTATTGTTAACCTGTTAACTGGGGAGTATAAATAAACCCATGTCTTATTTATTTTGAGTTAAAAAATAAATGGTCAGTATACTTTAACGCCGTTCAACGGCGTTGAAATTGAAATGACGTTAATCGACCCAAGTGTGGCCACTCACTTTATCGCGTTAAAATTAAGGCAATAATTGTTGCGTTTATGGGCATTGACCTGAGTGGCAGCAAGATTCTTTGCTTTCGTCCCGGCTTTCCAGAGCTAAGGAGGGTCTTGATATTGCATTTTGTAAAGCGTGCAATTGTAAATTAGTTACAAGATTGCCTTCATTAAAAGAAAATGTGTCATACCAAAAACATAAAATGCATTTGATTGGGTATAGCGGCCAATCATCGGTTTTCAAAATATATGTAAACATGTTTTTTTTTATTCTTATAGTATTTTACTGGACATTGTAAATTTAGATAAACGAATATTGTTAAATTATTTCAGGTGCAACAGTTTTTTAAGAGCTCTACCTTAGAGCAAGTCAAAAAAGCAGAACTTAATTTTTGTGCTATGCTAGTGGAACACAATTTACCGTTTCGACTAATGGATCACTTGAGCAAAATATCTCAAAATTAGTTCACGATTCTGAAATTGCTAACTCATTTTCCTGCAAAAAAACTAAAGAAGCAGCTTACACCAATACTTTCCTTGGTTAGAGATGAGACGACAGATGTCACATCTACATCAACCCTTGCAGTTGTTACCAAATATTATTCCGATAAAGATCTTCAGGAAAAAACAAAATTTTTAACTTTGATGGATTTTAATGGAGCATCAGCCCAAGCTTTGTTCGATGCACTTTCCGAGGCTTTAACTAATGCTAACCTTAATATTAAAGATGCAACTGGTTTCGGGGCTGACATTAATAACGTTATGTTTGGCAAACAAGGTGGTATTATTGCCAAAATAAGACATGTCAATCCCCACTGCATATTCATTAAGTGTGGATGTCATTCTACTGCTTTGTGTGTATCTCACGCCAGTAAAAACTCTTTACTAAGGGCGATTAACCAAATAGTGCAAGAAGTTTTTGGGTATTTTGCACATAGTAGTAAAAGGCAAAGGGAATTTACTGAATTCCAAGATTTTATTGGCACTGAAAAGCATAAAATTTTTAAACATTACGGAATTCGCTGAGTATGTTTACATGCATATATTAAAAGAATTTAGGAGCAATGGGATGCCCTCAAACTTTTTTCAGTCCCAGTTTCTGCATGACAAAAATATTTCAGCTGAATTCTTATGTTTATAATAGTTTGAATGACAAGTTATATAAACTTTATTTTAATGCTTCGCATTATATACTGCAAATAATTAACAAACTGAACACTATATTTCAAGGAGATTATACGACAGTCCATACACCATCAAAGACATTTCTGATGTGTACGTGGGCCTTTTAAGTTGTTATATAAAAGGAAATTATTTGAAAACCACAGATACGCTTTATATAGATCCAAAATCTAATGTGAACTTTTACCTCTAAAGGAATTGTATTTAGGTGTGAACCTTAGTAAAGAAATTAATCGTCTATCTGCAGATGTAAGTTTAAAACCAATGGAACCAAAATGGAATTCAATCTTTACTTCAAAGAATGCAAACATTTTTTATTGAATGCTGTAATCAGTTAAAAAATCGTTTGTCACTGAGCAATGTTTTTGAAGACTTACAATTTCTAGACTCACAAAATGTTGTTTAAAAAGATCATGTATCAACAGTGAACATTGCTAAATTCTGAGGGCAAATGGAGCTCCAAAATATCTAAATATTGCAAACTTTACAAAAGCTCTCTTATGTTTGTCAAATGCCTCTTGCGAGAGAATATTCTCCCAAGTAAACTTAAATAAAACAAAAATAAGGAACAGGTTCTAAACAAACATGTATCCACTTTAATCACAACAAAAGAAGGTATAAAATAACACGGAGACTTTATCTCCTGTAAACCAACGAAAGAAATGATTAAAAAGATGTCGTTGAAATCAGTATATAATTAAAATGAACAAAATGGAGAGTATGAAGCAAATGTTGAATAATAGTACGTATCGTATAGTATAGCAAGAATAAAAAATAGTACGTACGTAATAGTAGTACTTAAATTAAAAAAATATGTGAAATATTATAGAATAAAGAAGTTCCTTTGAATACATAGTATTTTATTTATTCATACCTGTCTCCGTGCATGCAATAATATGATTGCATATTTTTGGCATTTTCTAGAGTCGGTTTGGCAGATTGTTTTTCCAGTGTGGCAGATTTGCCATTTTTGAGATGGTCACACTGCTATCCTATCTTCTTAGTAGTCTGTGGATAAGAGTTGGATAAAGGCGGCTACTGACCTGCCTGCCGCAGGCCGACTTAAAAAATTGCCCCTGCTTGCCTACACACATCGCAATTAAGGGTCATCCCCACTCCTACACCCGAGATTGCCTCTGCGGCAGGCAGGTCAGTAGCCACCTTAAGGCCCGCTTTTCACTATGGGATATAATATAATATATATTACATCTCGAGATATAAATTAATATCGCTCACCATACATTTCATATGGAACCGTTTACACTGAGCTATAATATATATTACATCTCAAGCTATAAATATTTTTTCGATCGACCGAGCGATATTTTCATATTATATTTCGCCCCCTGTACACCGCACACCGTACCGCGCCCCCGCAGAACGGTGTGCGGTGTAGAAGGGGGTATTCCAATGACCAATGACGAACGCACACTGGTTAAAAGATATATCTCACAGTGTGAACGTCAATCGTGGGATATAATTTATATTTCGGGATATAAAATATATTATATCCCGAAATATAAATTTTATCCCGCAATTGGCGTTCACACTGTGAGATATATCTTTTAACCAGTGTGCGTTCGTCATTGGTCATTGGAATACCCCCTTCTACACCGCACACCGTTCTGCGGGGGCGCGGTACGGTGTGCGGTGTACAGGGGGCGAAATATAATATGAAAATATCGCTCGGTCGATCGAAAAAATATTTATAGCTTGAGATGTAATATATATTATAGCTCAGTGTAAACGGTTCCATGTGAAATGTATGGTGAGCGATATTAATTTATATCTCGAGATGTAATATATATTATATTATATCCCATAGTGAAAAGGGGGCTTAAGAGTACGACCACCAGGTAGGGATGATCGATGTTGCAGAAACATCGATGACATCGATAGCTCAACATCGATATTCGATGTTTATCCTATTCAAAACATCGATGTTGGCCATTATCGATGTTTATTGCACATATATTTAATAGGTTAAAATGAAATGAATAAAAAAATAGTCATGTTGTTTATAGTTATTAATGAAATAAAAGAAATTTAAAAAATGTACTCTAAAACAGTAATTAAAAAAAACTGGAAGAAGTTCACAAATATCTAGTTCATTTATTATATAGTCCAATATTTCTACAAATAGTAATTTTGACAAAAAAAAATATTGGTCAGACTTATACGTGTCAAATGTATATGGGACCACATGCAAAAGCGCCAGCTTTTAAATAAAAAAAAAGAATCATCGAAATCGGTTCACCCAGAAAAAAGTTATGAGATAACACACATTAAAAAAAAGAAAATACAGTCGAATTGCGTACCTCCTCCTTTTTGAAGTCGTTAGATAACCGCCCAGATGGTGTTGATGTAGCGATTGTGGTTATATATCTCCCCGCAAATTTTCTTTTAATTGTAGATAGGTAGAACCTATAGAATTGTTTTAAACGTGTATCGGATCGTGTTTAAGATCAACCATCGTTTCTTATTGAAAATAACCGACAAATAAACATACAACTAACTAAAAAGACACCAATAACAAAAGTAAATCTGTGACAACAGCCACATTACAGTTGACACTTAAATTTGATACACCATAATGATATATTTTTAGGTTATCAAAGCGTTCAACCATTCTGAAATATTCAAAATTTTAAATATTTTAGAGGAGATGCAAGATTTAGTTTATATTGATTTCGCGGGTTCGCAAGTACCCAATAATCGATTATGGGTTTATTGATATCGATGTTTGATATGTGGCAACATCTATGTTTTAATTTTTGACATCGATAATCATGGAGCGTCCCTACCACCAGGCTCAGAAGGGCTAGAACCGAGAGCCGTAAAGCCAGTTAAAAAAAAAGAGTACGACCACGAGTCCACGATATATTTTATATTTTCGAATTTCGTGTTCTGATCTACAGTTTCTGGATTTTTGCATTCATATTTCATAAATTATAATTATAATCTGAAATGATAGCCACGCGCGAGTGCGCCTAGTTCGATTGTGTTTAAGGCTTATTATCTCACATCTCTTGATAATGGAAGATCAAGAATCAACAAATATTCAAGAATTAGGACCAGTTGAAAATGCTTGGGCTATGAAAATTCCCAAATTTACTCCAAATGATAATCCTCATGGTCTTCTCGAAGAAAGTAAATTTGCTACGTTATTTCCAAAATATCGCGAGCAATATTTGAAAGAATGTTGGCCACTAGTTCAAAAAGTATTAAAAGAACACCATATTGTAGCTGAATTAGATCTTATTGAAGGAAGTTTAACTGTAAAAACAACTAGAAAAACATGGGACCCATATATAATAATTAAGGCTAGAGATCTAATGAAATTACTTTCCAGAAGTGTTCCATTTGAACAAGCTGTAAGAGTACTACAAGATGAAATTGGTTCTGATATAATAAAAATTAACTCATTTGTGCGTAAAAAAGAAACATTTTTAAAAAGACGGCAACGTCTAATTGGTCCAAACGGAGTAACGCTTAAATCCATAGAATTATTAACTGAATGTTATGTACTTGTACAAGGAAACACAGTTTCAGCAGTTGGTCCATACAAAGGATTAGTTCAAGTTAGGCGAATTGTTGAAGATACTATGAAAAATATTCATCCAATGTATAACATTAAAAGTTTAATGATCAAAAGGGAATTGATGAAAGATCCTAGACTTAAAAATGAAAGTTGGGATAGATTCTTACCAAAATTCAAGAGTAAAAATGTACCAAGAAAGCAACCAAAACAAAAAGTTAAGAAGAATCCTTATACACCATTCCCTCCACCTCAGCCTGAAAGTAAAATTGACCGTGAATTGGCTACAGGTGAATATTTCCTTAAAGATGAACAGAAAAAAGCTAAAAGAAGACATGAAAAAGAAGAAAAACAAATGCAAACAAAGAGAGCTAGAGAAGAAGAAAGAAAGAAAGATTTTATACCACCTGAAGAAAAAAGCAATGAAGTACCAACAACGTCAACTGAATCTTCCATTGATATAAATAAATTTAAAGCTAAAATGAAAAAATTATCTAAGCAACATAAAGTAGGCAGAAAGCCACAAACATAATTTTGTTTGAATGTTTTCCAATAAATAAATAATACAAAACAGTAGTACATATTTTATTTTCTCAATTTTAATTTTGGTACTTTGGTATTTTTAACAATATCTTTTTTTCCGTTCATGAATGGCTGCAACACTTGAGGAATATTAATTTTCCCTCTTGGATCTTGGTGTGTTTCGAGCAATGCAATTAGCATTCTTGGAATAGCACAAGCTGTTCCATTCAGTGTGTGGACATAGTTTTCTATATCAAAGTCTTTGTATTTAATATGAAGTCTTCTAGACTGGTAATCAGTGCAGTTGCTGCAGCTAGATATTTCCCCATAAGAATTGCGTCCAGGCATCCAAGCTTCAATATCATATTTCCTTTAAAAAAATGTTCTGTGATGAAATGTGTTTGATAATAACCTACATTTAAACAGAAGTAAATATTTACAGTGTACACTTTACTAAGAAACTTTCTTCAGTTGGTGTATTCTTAAAAGGGCAAATATTTAACAGTGGACTTGAAAGAGCAGTTCAAATATTAAGTACATTCATTAATTAATTTATTACAGCATTTAAAAAACCCACTGCTGCCACACTTGATTCTTGAAGCCATATTATGGTCAGTCCATAGCCACTTCAGCTTGCTGTTTTATTATTATATATTCATTAAGTTTGTAGGCTTTAATATATTGGTTGTTAAACATAGTATTACCTTGAATAAACACCTATTGAACTAAAAAGTATAAAGTAATTTTTAAATTTATATTGATCAATAATGTTTTTAAACTTTAAGGATGTGGCTAAGGTTTTCAGCTACTAAAAACTGAAAATTAATATTACAGGTAACTTAATTCTTATTTAAAATAAATTATTATTCAGTCTCCAGTCAAGATAAATGTTAATATCTGCGTACACTGAGTGGTTAATCCACTGTGTATGTTGATTCTTGATGCAATTGCAACCTAATGATTTTACAATTCCTGAAGGCACCTAAGTGTAACAATCGGTTTGGCTTTCACTGCCTCTTATGCTAAGCCAACAGGGGCAAGTCAGCCTATTATTGCAGATCCTACAATATGCAGATGCAGATTCTTTACAAACAGTTTACAGAAAGATTAAAAAGATACCTTCATACTCATGATTATTAAAATAGTTACCTGAACAAAGTATGAGTGGAAGTTAACAATGAGTAAAATGGCAAAAATTTAAATAACCAATATAATCAGTGTAATTATAAGGTTGCATCTCATTCTTTCCTATTTCATCATCATCATCATTACAGCCTTTCATAAGTCCACTGCTCAACATAGGCCTCCCCCAAGAAATGCCACAAAGCACGGTCCTGAGCCACCTGCATCCATCGACTTCCTGCATGTCTTACCAAGTCGTCACTCCATCTCGTGGGGGGGTCGCCCTACACTTCGCCTACCGGTATGAGGCTGCCACTCAAGAACCTTTCTTCCCCATCGGTTGTCGATTCTTCGAGCTATATGGCCGGGCCACTGCCACTTCAGCTTACTAATCCGTTGCGCTATGTCGGTCACTCTGGTTCTACTGCGGATATCCTCATTTCTAATTTTATCACGCAGAGAAACTCCGAGCATAGCCCTCTACATAGCTCGCTGAGCGACCTTGAGCTTCCTCATACGGCCAGGAGTGAAGGACCACGTCTCAGATCCGTAAGTCATCACTGGCAACACGCACTGGTTATACAATTTCGTTTTAAGGTTTGAGGAATGTCTGACGAGAAGATGTGTCGTAGTTTTCCGAACACTGCCCAGCCGAGTTGAATCCGTCGATTGACCTCTCGGTCGAAGTTGGACTTAGCTAGTCGAACTATTTGTCCCAGGTAAACATACTCGTCAACAACTTCGAGCTTAGTGCTCCCAACAACTACCGGCATAGGTGTGACATGGACATTGAACATGATCTTTGTTTTGTCCATGTTCATCTTAAGACCTATCCGTTGGGAGACACTATTGAGGTCATTGAGCATAGTGCTTAGGTCCTCCAGCGATTCTGCCATAAGGACTATATCGTCGGCAAATCGAAGGTGAGTGATGTACTCGCCATTGATGTTAATACCATATCCTTTCCAGTCCAGAAGCTTGAAAAATCTTCCAATGCAGCGGTGAAGAGTTTCGGGGAAATAACGTCACCCTGTCTCACACCTCTCTCCAATTGGATAGGTTTCGTACTCTGGTTCTGTACTCGGATAGCCATCGTAGCCCTACTGTACAAGCACTTAAGCACTTCGATATACCGACAGTCAACTTGGCACCGCTGAAGGGACTGAGGCACCGCCCAAATTTCGACGGAATCAAAGGCTTTCTCATAGTCCACATACGCCAGGCTTAGTGGCAAATTGTACTCCTCGGACTTCTGTACAATTTGCCGAAGGGTATGTATGTGGTCTATGGTGCTAAAGCCCTTTCGAAAAGCGGCTTGTTTGGGAAGTCGTCAAGTCTGCGCGCGAGACGAATCGTAATGACTCTCGAAAACAGCACGTAGACGCGGCTCAGAAGGGAAATCGGTCTGTAGTTCTTCAAGAGAGCGTTGTCACCTTTCTTGAAGAACAAGACCGCCGCACTTCTGCTCCACGCCTCCGGTGTAATGCCACCATGGAGGACGGAATTAAAGAGCCTCTGAAGGACTTCAAGTACCGGTTTTCCACCCGCTTTCAGAAGCTCCGCTGTAATTCCATCTTCGCCTGGGGCCTTGCCGTTTTTAAGATGCTGGAGAGCCATTCTAATCTCGCTCAACTGACGTCCGGGATATCTTCGGAATAGTGTCGGATAAGACTCGCTCTTGGATCGTTACTCACACTTGCTTGTGGCTCCAACGATGACGTGTACAGCTGCCCATAGAACCTCTCAATTTCACTCAAAATCTCAGGTGCCACGGAAACGATGCTGCCACACTCGGTCCTCAGCTTTGACAGTTGGCTCTTTCTGGCAAAGACTGGAGCCTTGGTTATGCTCGATCGCTTCTTCAATACAAGCTGTATTGAAGTTGCGTAAGTCCCGCCGCATGCATTTGGAGATCTGTCTGTTCAGTTGCCTGTATGCTGTCAAATCTGTTGAAGAATGTAGCTTCATTTCCCGTCTAACAGCCATGAGATTGAGAGTGTGATCGGAGCGGTTTTGTGTTCTTCTGCGGCGGGTCTTGCAAAACTAAGCTCCGACCGCATGGACAGTTTCCACGAGCTTGTCATTCAAATCGTCCACTTCATTGCAGTCTTCTAGGCACTGAAAACGGGTTTGTAACTCGAGCTGAAAGGTTTCGGGACTTTGGAACAGAGCACGAGGGGGACGGAGCGTTGACTTCATTAGACGAGACCTCTCCAACTTAACGTTTAGGTTCAGTGTGCCTCTAACCATTCGGTGATCGCTACCAGTTTTCACCCTCGCGATCACGGAGACATCACTGAACAGTTGTCGTCTAGTCGTCATAATGAAGTCAATCTCATTTTTTATCGAACCGTCGGGGCTCGACCAGGTCCACTTCTTGTGGGGCCGCTTCTGGAAGAAAGAGTTCATCATAAAGAGTTCCTCTTTCTCCATGAAGTCGGCCAGCTGCTGGCCCCTTGGGTTCCGTTGCCCTATTCCAAATTTCCCTACTTTCAGCTCACCGTTCTCTCTTGTGCCTAGTTTTGCATTGAAGTCTCCCATTAATACCGTATAATGGGTTTTGGAAGAATGCATGGCTCTAGAGATATTCTCATACTTCCTCCACCTCCTCATCGCGGTGTGCCGAGGTTGGTGCGTAAACCTGTATGACCTTCAGCGAATACCGTTTGGTGATTCTGAGTATAAGGTACGCAACCCTCGTCGACACACTCTCAAACTTTACAACGTTGTAAACGAGAGACTTGTGGACGATAAATCCGACACCTCCTTGGGACAGATGGTCGCCCTCCCGGTGATAGAGCAAGTTGCCGGAGTCGAGGATTACCGTGTCCTCCCCCTCTCTTCGGACTTCGGATAATCCTATAATATGCCAGCGTAACTTGTCTATCTCTTCTTCCAGCTCCACGATCTTCTCGTCAGTCCTCAGGGTGCGTGCGTTGTACGTTGCCAGGTCGAGTTGTCTAAGGTGGCAACCGAACCTCCACCGGAGATTCTTAGCACCCCCTCTTCCCCTCCTTTCCTATTTACATGGATAAAAATGTATACCGAAATTACTACCAGCTACCATATGATTATGTAATTTTATCAATATTTGTTAGTTGAAAAAAATCACTTTCGTGTACATATACACTTACCGATAGGCTGGTGCACCTAATTCATGAGGTGGCATATCTAAAACTCTCATATGAATCCCCAGTGGTGAAAATAGCTCTTCTTGAACATTTCTTATGTACTCCAGCATATCGTCTGATTGTTGAGTGGTAGTTATTGCAAACATCTCAACTTTTGTGAACTGATGAACTCTAAAGATAAAGAATTATTGAACTATTTCAAAATTTTAGGACATAAATAAAAATGTCACTTTATCTTTTTCCATAAAATGAAGAACCCATGACCCACTTTTGCTTAGAAAAGTTCAATGTCAATAATATTTCAACCTTTGTTATTAGCCGACTTCAAAAAAGAGAGGTTCTCAATTTGGCTGTATGTTTTCTTCATGCACCAATTTTGAAAATCTTAAATGTTCCAATTTTGAAAAGCTTTTTGGGTGTAAATAGTTAAAAAAAATAACAATAAAATAAACAATAATTTCACATTCTTAGGCTTTAATTCTTCTATAAATTATTTCTTAGCACTAACTTAAAAATGTTAAATTCTTTTTTTTTTTTATAGGATTAGGGTGAAAAACGAGCACACAGTCCACCTGATGGTAAGTGGTTGCTGCGGCCCATAGACATCTACATCTATCCTCTGTTACAGATCAAAATGCAGATGCGTTTTCACCCGTGAGGACTAGGATGGAATGCCTCATTTCCAGTAAAAAGGGCCTCCGGCCACCTGCACTCACCAAGCGAAACGCAGAGGTAAACCTCTACTTCACGCTGGTATTCTGTGAGGTCGTGGTACCACTCCGGTTCGAGCCGGCCCATCCATGCGACAGCAGAAGCTGCCGCCTGGCTCTACCACTGTTATATACTGTTATACACTATATACACTGTTATATAGTTCTTTGAAATCAACTTTTACTTTTTTCTAGTTATTTTTTCCTTATAATGTATAGTATATTTTGTTATGTATAGCACATTTTGAACATATTTTATGTGTAAAACATACCTGTATGTCCCTCTCTCCTCATTTACATTGGATGTTTCTGCTCGATAGCATCTACTTACTGCAGCTAATTTTAAAGGAAGTTTTTCTATATGATGAACTGAATTTGCCAATAGTCCAGCCAAAGCTATTTCAGCTGTGCCAGACAAATACATATCATGTCCATGATAAGCAGGATCTAAAGAATATATCTGAAAACATTATAAAAGAAGTTAATTTTCTCATAAAACAGTCATTTTTTTAAAATTTAATCTTCAACCTCTACAGCTCAAACTTAAGCTACTATACCTACATCATATGGCCATATTAGTGTCAAAAATTGCCAATATTCTTTGCTTTGGTTCATTGTGTCTGAGATTTATGTATCAAAATTTAAACAACTAAAGAAGACATTTATCCGCAGAGACAAGGCAGACAGACATCCATTTTATTTCAGGGTAAATCTTCCATTAGTAGCAAACCAGTAGAAACAGTAGGATGATGTTTGTAGGGTATGTACAGGTACAGTATAACAAATACATATATGCTTAAACTTTTTATATAAAACAAGATCAGGCAGGTTTTTTAGGTATTTCCATTACAAGTAATCATGGCACATTACTTGCTTTACATATTTCCAGGCCTAATCTCCAAAAATATTCTCAGTCTTAGCCTTTTGTAGTATTTACAGATAACAAGACAAATTAACCCATGGTATGGCTTTAGTTTTGTGGGTGTGAGATAAAGCCTCATCTTAAGAGCACATTGTTCAAGGTAGAGGCAGTACCACCTTCAGAGCAAAGCCAGTATTCTTGACGTTATACTGTAAAGAGTGCGCTAATCCTAGCAGTATAGTATCAATCATATATTAATACAATTTTCATTTCAAAGTTTTTACTGTTGTAAATTATATATATTTTTTTTTATGGAATAGGGGGCAAACGAGCATGCGGCTCACCTGATGGTAAGTGACTACCGCCGCCCATGAACAACCGCAGCACCAGGGGAATTGCAGATGCGTTGCCGACCTTTTAGGAAGGTGTAAGCTCTTTTCTTGAAGATTCCTAAGTCGTATCGGTCAAAATTCGCTGGTGATAATTGATTCCACAAGGAAGTCGTGCGAGGGAGAAAACTTCTTCTAAATCGCACAGTGGTGGACCGCCAATCATCCAGATGATATGGATGGTAACGCGAGTTTTGTCGCGATATGCGATGGTGAAATTGAGCGGCTGGAATTAGTCCGAACAATTCCTCAGAGCACTCCCCGTGATAGATGCGATAAAATACGCAAAGAGATGCAACATCTCTACGCAGTGCCAGTGTATCGAGCCGATCAGAAAGAACTCGGTCGTCGACGATTCGAACCGCTCTGCGCTGGATGCGGTCAAGTGGAAGGAGCTGGCACTGGGGTGCCCCGGCCCAGAGATGAGAACAGTATTCCATGTGGGGCCGAACTTGCACTTTATAAAGTTGCAAGCGATGTGCCGGCATGAAATACTGTCTCGCTCTGCTGAGCACGCCAAGCTTTTTAGAGGCCAATTTAGCCTTCCCTTCGAAGTGACCACGAAACTGCACACTATTCGATATGTCGACGCCAAGGATTCCGATGCTGGCTGAGGCAGCAAGGGGAGTGTCTTGAAACTGAGGAGATACGACAAAGGGGTTCTTTTTAGCGGTAAACGCGCAAACTTGTGGCTTCTGGGGATTGAACTGGACTAGATTTAATCGCCCCCAATCCGAGACTTTGTTAAGCAAAGACTCGACTTCAGACACAAGTTTGTTCCGGTACTCGGCGACGTTTTCCCGAGAAATATTGGCACGGCCAGTATATAAGGCATCACCAGTGCTGTCGTCTGCATAGCAATGAATGCTACCAGTTAGCAACATATCATTGATATGCAGGAGAAACAGCGTTGGTGATAGCGCGCAGCCTTGTGGAACATCAGCGTTGATAGGCTTGAGATCAGAGCATGCACCGTCTACTACGACCTTGATGCTCCGATCAGCAAGGAAACTGGTGATGCATTTGCAAAATTTCTCGGGAAGCCCATAGGCAGGAAGCTTCGAAAGAAGCGCTTTGTGCCAGACCCGATCAAAGGCCTTCGCTACGTCCAAAGTAACGGCTAATGCCTCCCCCTTGGACTCTACTGCCTCCGCCCATCTATGAGTTAAGTAGACTAGAAGATCACCAGCCGATCGACCCCGACGAAAACCGTACTGGCGGTCACTAATCAGCTGGTGATCCTCAAGGTACCTCATGAGCTGGCAATTTATAACGGCTTCCATTATTTTGGAGAACAAGGAGGTGATGGCGATAGGCCTGTATTTGGACGGGTCTGAGCGGTCGCCTTTTTTAGGGATCGGGTGCACCAAAGCTGTCTTTATGAGTTGGGGACTACGCCTTGGGAGTAGGGGTACCGGAAAAGATGCGTTAAAACCGGTGCCAACTCCGAAGCACACGTCTTCAGCACAATGGGAGGGTCTCCATCGGGCCCACTCGACTTGCTGACGTCCAGGGAGAAAAGTGCTTTGCGGACCGAGCGCTGTGTAAATCGCAGATCCGGCATGGAGCACTCACATCGCGGGATGGTCGGCGGTGTGTTCCCCCTGTCATCTAGAGTCGAGTTGGACGCAAAAAGAGAGCTCAACAGATCGGCTTTCTCCTTTGCGGCATGGGCCAGTGAGTCGTCCTCTCTGTGCAGAGATGGAAGAGATGGCTGACAGAAGTTCCCTTGGACAGCCTTGGCGAGAGACCAGAATGCACGCGTTCCCGAAGGAAGGCGAACTAGCTTCTCACCAATTCTGCCGATGTGCTTAGACCTTGCCTTGGCAATGACGCTTTTGAAGGACCTGGAGGCGGAATTATACTTCTTTTTAAGTGCGCTGGTGTTTACATCCCGAGTCGTTGATGCGTCAGCCCAGGCCTGGTAGCACTCCTACTTATAGCGTGATGCTATTTTACAGGAGCGACCAAACCATGGCTGGGATCTGCCTCCGATGGGCACCACAGAGGATGGAATAAAAAGTTCCATACCCTGAAGTACCACATCAGCAACAGAATCGGCAACAACGCTGGGATCTTCCGGCGAGAAGCAAACCCGCCCCCAAGGGTAGGATGCAAAAAAAGACCGCATCCCGTCCCAATCAGCTGACCTATAGTGCCAAACACGGCGGCAAGCTGTAGATCGCAACTGCGATTGGAGCGTGAGTGGCACCGTACTCCGGATCAGACAATGGTCCGAAGAGCCCAGAGGGGCATCGACGGAGACCTGATATCCGTCCGGAGAGAAGGTCCAACAGAGAAGGTACATGGTATTCCACATCTGGGATCCGCGTAGGCGAAGTAATCAGTTGTGTTAGACCATATGCCAAAGCAAAGTCATAGACAGATCTACCCGCATGATCGGTTAAACGAGAACCAAGCCATTCAGCGTGGTGGGCGTTGAAATCACAGAGTATCACGATCTCTGCAGATGGGACCTGTTGTAGCACGGAGTCTGCAGCCATTTGGACGTGGTCGATGAGTCGGTCTGTGTCGGCATTACCGCTATGGGACCTATAGAGGCACCCGTAGACGTGGGGATGGCCGTCGCTGCCTACCTGCAGCCATAGGATGGATAGGTACCTTCAAGACTGCCGAGGCGTCGAAAACAGATGTCCTCTCTGACGTATATGCAAACCCCAGCCCGAGTAGTTTGGTCGTGGATGCTCAGCGAGGGATTTTCCAGGGGTGCTGGTACCCTTCCGGGGGAGTCTTTTCTTTAATTCCCCTACTATGTTGAGGGGGGGGGGGGAAATTGGGACTCCGTCCACCTGCACTCACCAAGCGCAACGTAGAGGTAAACCTCTACTTCACGCTGGTATTCTGTGAGGTCGTGGTACCGCCCCGGTTCGAGCTGGCCCATCCGTGCAACAGCAAAAGCTACCGCTTGGCTCTACCACTGTTAAAATATACACATTGTTTATAGTACATCTACATCTACATCGATATTTATATATCCAAATGATAGGAACAGGCTTCTCATTTCTGAGAAGGCAGGGAAGCCATGCTGCCACAATGTGTGTAGGCAGACTTCATATATCCTGAAAATTATGTAATTTTTTCTGCATGCAGATATTTTTCATGCTTTTACCACTAAACTCATGAGAAATCAGCAGGGTTTGAACTCTGTTTACTGAAATGAAAATCAAGAATACCACTTATCTGTCGAGCTATCATTGCTATGCATACATGCATGTAAATAGTCACACTTTTTTAACTTATTTTATATAAGTAATATAAAATAGAAGCTGTGGTAGCTCAGGGGTGTCAGTGGAAATTACACAGCACACAAGCAACCCGGGTTCGATCCCTAGTGAAAATTTTACTTGCAATTTTAAGTGCCGATTTACTACATGCTCAGCAGTGAAGGAAACCTGCATGTCTGAGAAATAAGAAAAAAGGTTTCAAAGACACATTAAGTTTGCCAACTTTGCCCCTATGCATGGGCAGTGTGGCAAACATTTCCCTGCCCTAAAACTCTCTCAGAAATGAGAAGAGGCCTTCGCCCAGCAGTGGGAAGTATATAAGCTGTTACTTCAACTTTTAATATAAAATAGCATATTAATTCACTTTTTACTATTTACCTGTGTTCGTTCACTATTGACTGCCATGCCACAACTTTTTAATAAGTTACTTGGCAAAATATCAGGGACAGATATAAGTAAAAAATTTTTGCTCAGTAATGTATTAACTGTATACTTAATTAAAGCCTCCTCTAATTCTGCTAAATCACCAAAATAGTAATAACTTTTATTGCCACATGTGTGTCCTAACTTATCAGTTCTCATTAAGTTTAATCTCTCTGTTATTTCGCTAAATTCTAATGGTGTAAATGTGCCAAATTCCCTTCTTTGATTGATTTCATGTATTACTTGTGGATCTTCACAATAATTTAGTACAGTTGGATGTGTTTTATTTGGTAAATTACTTAATTCTTCATACAATTTTAATTTTAAAGTTGTATATAAATTATTACTGGATGGAGTTAACTTTAATGTATTGTACAAATTTAAGACTTGATCAATATCACCTACACCTTTTCTAACTTTAATGTTATGTTTAATTTCATTTGTATTTTTTACATTGCAATAATATCCTATATCAATGTCAGGAACTGAAAGTGAACAGAATAATCTAACAGGTTTGAACTTCCTACTACATCTGCAAATATTGTGCAAAAACATAGCAATGGGGTTATTAGTCTTATCAAAAAGATATTAAAATAACACAAGCAATAGTATGTTTATAATTGCTTTTCAGGTATATTCCAATATATTTTAATTATAGTTTAAATGTCTTTGAAGTCTTGTTTGTAACATATGTTACTGTCACTGTATCTGTTACTAAAGTGTAAAATATACTCAGGCTAAGTTATCTGAGGATCTGAGGTTGTAAATATAATTCAGAGTAAGTACTTTATGAAACACGTGATATACATAATTCTTCTTCTTTCTTTAGTTATTCCATTGACTTAGTAGTTTGGTATTCATTCACATTAGGGCAGGAATCCTAATTCTATGTCATGAACAGGCTAGGAGTATGAGTAATATTGCTACTTTAGATGCCTAATGTACTCTGTGAGTCTGAGTAATAATATTCTGCGGTAATATCAAGTTATGCTCTGTCCATGTCCACTAAAATAATCTGTCCAAGAGGATAAGAAGAAACACAGAACACAATTACTCTCTACCAAGAGGGAAGGAAGCAAAACTTGAAAATGAAAACAAGAATGTGTCATCTGTCATCTGTCTTTTTTTATGGAGATTATGGCCTGGTCTTTGGACCTTTAGGCCAAGTCTTGAGTATTTTTATTCGGTTTATTATAATTTCCCCACTGTATTTTTGATGAATTTAAATAAAGGCACGTAATAGAATCTATTTTTTAATATATCATTCAGGCGGCGGGAGGGATCTTGCACTGTCACTTGATTTTGCACTATGTCTAGCTTGTTACATATATATTTATCTATGCACTATGTCACTAATTTCACTGACAAGAATCAATCTGTCAAATGAAAAGCACTCACATGTAAATATGAAATGTTCGATATCACCAACAGAATTATTGCAGAAGGTGCAGTAGCTGCTCTCCACTATGCCCAACCGAGCCAGGTGGGCTGGGACGGTGGAGTGACTAAAACGTAATCTGTTTATAGTCATAATAAAGTCCCGACTGGCCATTCTCAGTTTGTTATACCATGGTGCTACAGGTAGTTTTTCTTGAAGAGTTCCATACCATTTACCCATCTGTTCTTGATCTTGTTTCCAAAATTCGACCCATAAACTATTGACCTGGTTGTCAACAGATTGATAACAGTCGGTTAAAGGTACTTTTACTATGGAGCTAACATCCAACATGTTGGTTCCATTACGTGCAATTTTATTTACTATCTCATTTCCTGTTATGCCCCTATGTGATGGAATCCATATGAAAGAGACCTGTATATGGATATGAGCGCCGCGCCGGCGCGCCGTCGCCGTGAGTTCATGTCGACGCGTCGCCGCCGCGTGAAGAACGCGGGACCTGTCCATCCTTTGGCTACGCATAGACAGCGACGACCATCCGCATGTTTACAGGTGCATCTATAGGTCCTATAGCGTTAATGTCGAAACAGACCAACTCATCGACCACTTCAAAATGGCTACAGATTCCTTGCTATGATAGATCCGATCCGCAGAGATTGTGATCCTCGGCGATTGTAACGGCGATAAAAAAGGCGACCGATCAGACCCGTCTAGCTATGTTTATCGCTATCACCTTGTTCTCCAAAATATAGGAATCCATTATAAACTGCCAGCTCATGCGGTATTTTGAGGACCACCAGCTAACCACCAATACGGTTTTCGTCGGGGTCGGTCAGCTGGTGGGCTTCTGATCTATTTGACTCGTAGACGGGTGGAGGCATATGAGTCCAAGGGGAGGCATTGGCCGTTAGCTTGCGAAGGCCTTCAATCGGGTTTGGCACAAAGCGATTCTTTCGAAGCTCCCTTTCTATGGGCTTCCCGAGAAATTTTGCAATTGAATCACCAGCTTTCTTGTAGATCGGAGCATCTCCTTAGTTTTAAGGCGCTCCCCTTGTTGCCTCAGCCAGTATCGGAATCCTCGGCGTCGTCATATCGAGTGACGTGCAAGTTTCGTAATCACTTGGAAGAGAAGGCCAACTTGGCCTCTAAAACGCTTTGCGTGCTCAACAGCGCGGGACAGTATTTCATGCCGGCACACCGCCTGAAACTTTACAAGGCGCAGGTTCGGCCTCACATGAAATACTGTTCCGATCACTGGGCTGGGGCTCGCCAGGGCTTTATTAAAAAATATAAAGCGGTTTTGGTACCAACGATATAGTTTTCTTTAAGTGTTTTTGAAGAAATCTCTTCCTGACAAAACAATATAACGACCAGCCACGCAGCGCCGCCGCGACGCCGCCGCCGCCGAGAAAATTTTCAGGCAACGCCGCCGCCGTGGAATTGGCCTTCGGCGATCATATCTACTGTATACCCTTTTGTGCATAATTAAATAACAATTTTTTAATATTGGTACGAGCTTGGGGTTCGAGACAATTAAAAACTGCCGATTGAATTACCAAAATTGACATTTTAATTACACAACATTAATTACAATCTAAAACCACACTAATAATAAACACAATCACTTTAGTTCGCAGTTATTTCGCCTCGAAGTATTCTCTTGTATCGCCAATTCAATACTGCCTCGGTCGTGGTCTATACCGGCCTTATATAGAGACTCAGATAGTTTCCAAAACCTTCTACTGTAGCGACATCTAGAATGTTCGAGTACATATCGGTCCCAAAATTTCTGAAAGGATCTCGAATCTCCTAGTTCTGCTACTCGACACTAGAGGGCGCTAGTGTAACTAGTGTTGCCATGTACAAGACATTAATAGTGGCGCGCAACACTTTCTTTTACTCGACACTAGAGGGAGCTAGTGTAACTAGTGTTGCCATGTACAAGACATTAATAGTGACGCGCAACAATATTATACAAAATATAGTTTTTTTTAAATCAAATCTGAGATTGGTTAAGCTTTGGACCATACTTAAACTGTCTGTTATAATAAAAAAAATATTAAAACTATTTATATGTGCAATCCTCTTCAGGGCCTCGAGGGCCGCATATACCTCTGCAGTGAAAACACTGCATTTAGGGTCCAGAAGAAAACTTTTACCGAACTTGGATTGGGGACTGTCATCTGTGGTCATCTGTCTGTCATCTGCAGTGTTGTCAGACGTTTTGAATGAACGATCGTACGATGGGTAAATAAAAGTCGTATTCCCTAAGAAAGTCATTAAATAAGAATAGTACGTTTTTTTACTTTGTTTTATTAAATAATACAAAAATTGAGAATTAAAAACACAAAATTATTAGTCTTTATCTTCATATAAAATTTTACTGTTCATATTATTTAACATTTCTTTTGATGGAGAAAAATAAACACAACAACCAAAGCGTTTTATATGTTGTTTGACTAACAGCGTGTCATTCAAATTCGGATTTTCGTTTTGATGAGACTTACTGAACTGAAGCACCGTTCACAATACGCATTAGAGTGAGGAAGGCAAAGCAAATCGAGAGCAAATTTTGATATATTCTGAAAGTCATCTAACGCACATATTTCTGCCCAAAATTCGTCTGGCGGGAGAGTCATATCAACATAATAAAGAGCATGGGCAATCTTCTCCACCCATCGTCCACATTTTGCATTATTACTTCGCTTACAATCCGAGGCACAATTTTCATTAGAGAGAACAAAGCATTTACTTTTATTTCTGTATGATTCTGATGAAGCATTGGTAGAAAATGTGAAAAGTCGTATGAATTGCATACGATTTTTATGTTACGATCGCACATGCATATAACTCTTAAAAAATCGTATAAATACGATTTAAATCGTACATCTGGCAACACTGGTCATCTGGCTTTAGATATAGGGCAAGAGCAACGTTAAATCGATTTAAAAAAGGCATTTAACGATACACAAAGCAAGCAAAATTATTGATTAGTTAATCGATAAAAAAATTAAAACCGAAACATATACTGGGTGACTATTCTTACCGTCTGGCTAATAATGTGGTGATTTTTGTAAGTGGAATAGAAGCTGTCCTCAAAAGTATTTGTAAAATATAAATGATAGGCAAAATTTTTGAAAATCCAGTGGCGGCGTAGCGTGGGTTGGCATCCAGGGCAGTCGTCAACCCCCCCCGAGGCCGACCGGAGCTCCCGCGGGAGGACGCCGCTCCCTATCATCTTACAGCGGCTTAGCGGCCAGGGAGGCAACCCCCTGCTCCTACTGTCGAGCAGCCGATCACCGGGTAACGTCTTGCCCGAAATTGTTAAGAAAGCCGGTCACGGCGAGGCGAACTATCGCCAGGGAGCGCCGCTGGTGCTACTCGTGTCTGGAAGGGCACCTCCAACGAGACTGCCCGCACCAGCGGCCTTGTCCGCATTGCCGGGGTGGTCACGGTGCAGTTTTGTGCCTGGGTGCGAACGGCGTATCCTCTCGGGTCTCTGCCAGGCCCTCGACCCCCACGGGCGGAGGCGCTCAGCTACGCCCTCTGACGGGCGACGCTCCGCGCTTGCCGGCCAGCCACTGGGCCCCTAGGTTTGAAAAGGGTCCCTCCCCCGACTATTCGAGAGGTCATTCCCCCAGGGGCGGGGGTGTCATCGCCACCCCTCAGCGTGTGGAGAGGAACTTCACTGCCACTCAGCAGTCCGCTAGACCCTTCTCACCCCCGTTAGTTACTCTGGTTCTACTGTGAATATCCTCATTTCTAAGATGATCACGTAGAGCAACCTCGAGCATAGACCAATCCATAGTTCGCTGAGCGACTTTTAACTTCCTCGTACGGCCAGCAGTGAATCCACGTTTCAAATCCATAAGTAATCCACTGGCAACACGCACTGGTTGTACAATCTCGTTTTCAAGTTTTGAGGTATACCTGACGAGAAGATGTGACGAAATCTCCCGAACGCTGCACAGCCGAGTTGAGTCCGTCAATTAATTTCTCGGTCGAAGTTGGAATCACGCGGCGGTCCACCACTGTGCGATTTAGAAGAAGTTTTCTTTCTCGCACGACTTCCTTGTGGAATCGATTACCATCAGCGATTTTTCGGGACCGATACGACTTAGGGACCTTCAAGAAAAGAGCGTACTCCTTTTTAAAAGGCCGGCAACGCATCTGCATTTCCCTCCCTGGTGTTGCAGTTGTTCATGGGCGGCGGTAGTCACTTACCATCAGGTGAGCCGCATGCTCGTTTGCCCCCTCTCCTATAAAAAAAATGTGCCGAGCTTTGTGCGTAAACCTGTATGACTTTGAGCGAATATCGTTTGGTGATTCTGACTATAAGGTACCCAACCTTCGTTGACACACTCCCAATCTTTACAACGTTGTTAACGAAAGACTTGTGGCTGATAAATCTGACACCCTCATCGGACAGATGGTCGCCCTACCGGTGATAGAACTAGTTGCCGGATTCGATGATTACCGTGTCCTCCCTCTCTCTTCGGACTATCTAAGGATATCTTTCCAGGATCTTTTTGTCAGTCCTCAGGGTGCGTGCGTCATATGTTGCCAGGTCGAGTCGTCTTAGGTGACAACCGAACCTCCACCGGAGTTTCTTAGCACCCCCAGCCCCACCGTTACCATGGTCGCCACCGTAGCCAGGAATAACGGGGCCGCCGGGGACTGGGGGCTATCTCTTTTTAACTTTAATCTTGAGGGGTATATTGCCATAGTTGACATGCTTGTCGAGCGTGTTGGCAACCGCATTTTTTTATTGTTGTTTAGCTGTGATCAGTAAAGATGCTGCTGCCTATCTTCTACCTAAGTTTCCCTCTGTCGCCTCTTACGACACCCACGGGAAGATATGGGGTAGTCGGTATTCTTACCAGCCACTACACGGGGACTTCCAGCTTGCTAAACAAGCCGGTTTCCGAAAAGGCGAAAATCGTAAGAAGTCCGAGGAGTACAATTTGCCACTATATCTGGCGTATGTGGTCTATGAGAAAGCCTTTGATTCCACCGAAATTGGCCGTGCTGCAGTCCCTTCAGCGGTGCCAAGTTGACTGTCGGTATATCGAAGTGCTGAAATGATTATACAGTAGGGCTACGATGGCTATCCGAGTAGCCATCGAAGCCCTACTGATGCAAACCTATCCAACGAAACCTATCCAACTGCAGAAAGATGTAAGACAGGTTGACGTTATATTCCCGAATATCTGGATTGGATGCCGTTTTCAAGCTTCTGGACTGGAAAGGATGCGGTATTAACATCAACGGCGAGTAAATCACTCACTTTGGATTTGCCGAAAACATAGTACGTATGGCAGAATCACTGGAGGACCTAAGCACTATCCTCAATGACCTCAATAGTGCCTCCAAACGGATAGGTCGATTGAAAACGAAACGATGAACATGGATAAAACAAAGATCATGTATAACGTCCATGTCACACCTATGCCGGTACTTGTTGTGAGCACTAAGCTCGAAGTTGTTGATGAGTATGTGTACCTGGGACAAATAGTCCGACTAGGTAAGTCCAACTTCGACCGAGAGATTAATTAACGGATTCAACTCGGCTGGGCAGCGCTCGGGAAATTACGGCACATCTTCTTATCAGGTATACCTCAAAACTTGAAAACGAGACTGTACAACCAGTGCGTGTTGCCAATGGAACTGAGACGTGGTCTTTCACTGCTGGATGGATGAGGAAGCCCAAAGTCACTCAGCGAACTATGCTCGGAGTTTCTCTGCGTGATAAACTTAGAGACGAGGATATCCGCAGTAGAACCAGAGTGATCGACATAGCCTAACGGATTAGTAAGCTGAAGTGGCAATGGGCTGGCCATATAGCTCGAAGAACCGACAACCGATGGGGATAAAAGGTTCTCGAGTGGCAGCCTCGTACATAATATAACACAAGGATACTGATGACCATATGTCATCAGTAGCTTTGATTAAGGTAGTAGCCGTGCTGTGACCCCCCCCCCCCGCACGTACGGGTTCCCGTTTTGTCATGGCGGGGGGGGGGGGGGGGCTTAGTAGCCGTGACTTGGTCACTCGCGGTGAACAAAGAGGAACCCCTTGACTGACCCGTGGTGTAGGGCCGGCCCGAGCTGGTCACTCCGAGTGGGCTTGGTGAGCCCACTTCGGATGTTTGTCGGTGGGCTGCGATGAGAGGGTTGTTCTCTCCCCGTACCGCTGCAGTCGAGGTGTAGTCGTGGAGGAAGATGAGTGTTGGTATGGTGATGCGCCACTCGCTCTATCCTCCGCGACTCTGACGGGGCCGCACCGTTGATGCGGTGGTGGTGAGGCCGCGGGGGCAGAGGTATCTCAGTATTACGCCGAGGCATCGCTCACCCTACCCTCCGCGGCCGAAACTTGGTTGGCGGCGGAGCCAGATACCAGAACCGCCGCTGGGGTCGCGAAAGCGGGTGCTACTAAGCGATTGATTTTCCAGGCCCAATGGCCTCGGCGTATTGGACTCGGGGGGGTCCTCCCCCGAGAAGGGGCTGCCATGGAGCGGCCGGCGCTGGTGGGGCCGCGGATGTGTGCGAAAGTGTTCCCGTGGCCCTGCCAATATGCGGCGAAGGTGGAACACCATCGGGTTTTAGTCGGTGCGATTCCGACATAACCCGTCCTTGCCCCCACGAGGCGAGTATGCGTAGGCATTTTCCCATGTAAAAAAAAGCCATACTATGACCAGGACGGAAACCGGATTTTAAAGGATTTAATAAATTGTGCTTATTAAGGAAAAGGGTCAGCTGTTGGCAAATAAGTTTTTCAAGCACTTTAGAAAGGAAATAAATCGAGATGGGACGGAAATCGGAGAGGTTGACGGGATTAGATCTCTTCGGAAGGGGTATAACATGAGCACTCTTCCAGGAGGGAATTTAGAGGAAGAGACGCCTGCATTAAATAAATAAGTGATAGTGGGAGTGATAACATCAAGGAGAGGAACAATTATATTACAGCTAATGTTGTCGCTACCGACATTTAAGGAGATGGATAATATGATCTTCTTAACATCACATACGGTAAATTGACTAAAACGAACGGAGGATAATTAGAAGTTGGGGTTACAGAAAGAAAACGAAGTGTTTGCAGTTTATGTTCACTATCAAAAGAGTTAGAAGGATTAGAAAAATGTTGATTTAATAGTTCAACATCAACACTAGGAGCTGAAGCATTTATGGATGTTCTACCAACTCCAACTGTCTTAAGAAACTTCCACAGCTTAGATGAGTCACCGTTCTCTACTGATGTATGAATATGGCATCGTTGTGCATCCTGATTTTGGCGTATTTCCTTAGGTTTTCCTCTGTTTTATTCCACTTAAGCTTTGACAATGCCGCATTTTTCTTCAAAATTAGCCTTTTCAGACTTTATCGTCAATGGTGGTGCATGGTGCTCTCTCAATCACTGACCAATGAATATTATGGGCATCTTCACAAAGTTGGTCAATATCCATTCCTCCAAAAGTACGTCGCATAACTAATTTAGGTTTGATTTAGGACGGCGTAGTTTATACGAAAGGAAAATTAAATCGTGATAAGAGAATGCATCAGCAGGACTTGAAAACTAGATTTGAAGATGTCACCATTATTAAGTCAAGAAGGGAAGGTGTACTGTTAGGAAAGTTATGAGTAGCAGAAAGGGGTAGGATTTGCATATTATACGCTTCAATTATAGACTCAAGTTTTATAGCTCGATTGTCGCCTTTAAGCAAACAGGTGTTAAAGTCACCCATCAAAATGGTATGACTATATGTAGGGATTAGTGATGCTAAAAGGGATTCGAAAGAAGTAAAATAGTTTATAGAAAGAGAGGGACTGTAGAAAAATCCAAGTAGGATTTTATTCTGACACAGGGAAACCTTAACCATTAATTTAAGAACGCAGTTGTATGAAGAATAATGTAATGTAATGAAGAAAGATTTTTCAGATATTTCAAGAATTGCTACATATACTAAAACCAATATAAAATATATTTCAAAACGACAGTTAAAACCACCAATTTTAGTGGAAAGTCCGCTAAGTTGGCAACATTAGACAAAACTCAGTGTCAGCACGACCCACCCTACCCCAGCCTACAAAAATGGGGTAAATAAAATAAAAAAAAATACCAACAGACGTATTTTAAATAGCACTTTCCAAAATTGTTTATTATTGTAATAGCACCCCCGTAGATTGTGAATAAAAAATAGGTAATTATCGCGCATCTTATAACGTCGATACCACTTGAAATAATTAAAATTTTGTAGGTTTTACAACTTAAAAAAACTTCACCCTTCGTGAATTAAACTTCACCACCACCGAAAATCCATTAAATGCAATATTAAGTGCAATTATTTAATCAAACCTATTTTGTCAATTGCCGAATGCACATGGAGTGTTGGCGCATGTGCGGCACATATAATCTAGGGTTTTTCTTCCGAGGATCTTTAGCGGCAAGTTCAATCTCTATTTTCTCTATTTGAATAGTAAATTGCGTGTAAGAGGTTAACTCATACGTTTCTATCTTAATTTTAATTAGTAAATTAAGCTGAAGAAGAAAATTACAAATTTAGATTGAGCGCATTTCAAGATGACTTAAAACACTAGCTTAAAGATGGTATTTCATTTACTACACTTATTTATAATGTTAAGAGCGTTTTCGAAAAGATGACTTTATTTTTGTTTTGTACCCATACAGAAAAAGTCGTTCAACCTTCGACTTTTCATAAAATTTTATCACAGTGGGTCGAAGAAGGATCATGGATGGCAGATTTAAGTATTTCCAGACCAGCAAATAGATCTCCTTAGGGTATACCTACACCATGTGATCCAAATCAAACGATATATGTATGGCTTGATGCTTTAGTAAATTATTTAACAGCCTTAGGCTATCCCGATGAGAAATTCACAGAGTTTTGGCCACCAACGTACAGCACAAGTATGTTTTTCTTTATTAAGGCGTATGAAATAAGCACGCGTTATGTGCACTTTTTTAAAAGCAGCTGTAAAGCCATGGTGTTTTATGGACTTGGCATGTATATTTATGAATCAACATCAGGTTTTCTTAATTTAATTTCAAAAGTTCATTATCATCCCATTATTTTTCATGACAATCAATGTTAATTATATGAAAAAACGTATTAACCATCTGCACTAGAATTTACATAATTTTTGCTTAATAGAACATTTTTACTTTTAATTTCGCACAGTTCACTCAAGTAAAAAATCAAAATGTTATCCATTCAAGAACAAGAAATCCTATCTGTGGGCAAATTTTTATATTATTGGGCAAGTCAAGTGGTATCGACGTTATAAGATGCGCGATCTTTACCTATTTTTATTCACAATCTACGGGGGTGCTATTACAATAATAAACAATTTTGTAGGCTGGGGTAGGGTGAGTGTCAACACGCGCCGTACGCAACGCGTTATATGACGTCATTAGCATGCGTCCTTATATTCGGATACCTACCCCATTTTATAAAATTCGGCGTTTCGTTGCCGGAGTGATATGCAAGGTTTCATATGATTTCATACAACGAATTCTAAAATGCGGCGCGTACGCTGCTTACGGTGCTGACAAATGTGCGTTCGACGCTTTAATCGTCGTTATGTAGGCGCCAGGTGGCCGAAATTTCCAGCAAACATTTTGTATAAGATGTATTAAAAAAACCTAGCTACAATACTTGGCTTAGTAATGCTTGCAGTTAAGTGTTTTTTTTTGATACGGCGCCGTTTACGAATGCAAGTTACTGACGTTCAGCCGGAATGACGTTACGATATGCTGACTAAAACGGCGGACAATGTCTAGTCCTCTCTAACTTGCTACATATTTATTTATCTATGGTCTAGTCTGATTACAAAACGACTATGTATAATACATAGACTTTGTATCTTATAGACTAAACATTCCGTGATGTCATCAGCGTGTGAAAGGAATGCACATATATAGTTAGACATAAGAATAAGGGAGAAGCAAATCTATATCTTTTTTAGTCTTTTTCTAGGTATGCGTTTTTGATTGTTTTCCCTCCTTTATTTGACATTAACGATGTCAAGCTCTTGTGAATAACATTGATATTATAAGCAAACAGGTAATTGAATTTAGTGTTGTTTGTGGGTTTTAGTTATTAGGTAAGGTTAAAAAGATGGTAAGTTGTAGCATTTTAGGATGCAACAGCATCAGTCAACGAAAAATTGATAATATTACCTTTCATCGGTAAGTTTGTTTAGTGCTTACATTTGCTACTTGTACTGATTAATATCTATTGTTTTGAATATAAAGTGTAACATTTCATGTGTTTAATGAACTTTGTGATGTATTTTGTCAAATATTTGGACTCCCGAATTGTAAATTCTTCATGATAATGCTCCCTAATTTGAACGGTCATTCGAAAGCTTAAAGTCATAACAAACGTGTACTTTTTGATTTGGTAGGATTATAGAAACTTTAGGAATATCAGCGAGTACAATAATGTTTTCGCATTGTCGAATAATAATTGTTATTGTGATTAGTAGTTATGTCCATAAATACGAATCACATAATGTTATACATATACATACACTTTTATGTTTAGCTTTAAAAGAAACTCCTTATTGCCTTACAACTATTCAATCATTTTCCATATTACATAGACGTCACAAATAATATGTAAGTATCAACCTGAAAACATGTTTGGATTCAAGTACATAAACATTGGGCAAAGTATATTTAATTTCACAAAATATGTATTGCCTGAAATTAGATGCAAAAAACTTTATTGCATTCCGTTCACTTCTACTATACATTAGCAACAGTTACATTACAATATTTATTAAAAAAATATGTCATACTAATATAAAAATAAATATAAACATAGATAGAATAATAAATAAATAAATAAGTCTTAATCTTAAGGTACACAATAACACAACAACATAAGATAATATTCTCAATTAATGATGTAAAAAAAATTGATGATAATATACTTACCGTTACCATTAGTCAGTATCAAAAGTCAAAAGTTATAGGTTTTGTGATAGTTGCCTAGCTTGGCAGGAGAATTGGCAACTGCAGTTATTTGGAGACAAACTGTGTGGGAGGCCTATGTTCAGTTGTGGAGGACATAACTATGATAGGCTGTAAATGTATTAATTAACAATATTTAAAGCTTAATATGTACATAATTTTTTTAAATGTTTGGTTTGAGTAATATTATCATTACATTTACATATACTTGCTATTTAATTAAATCAATTGATATTGTATTAATTGTTATAGGTATTGCATTTATACACAGATACCCAAACTTGATTTTTTTGTTAAATGCCTTGATATAAAAGTGTACTATATATTTAATATATTAATTTCTTTTAAATATATTATTTCCAGCTTTTTTCAAGAAATCAGCTATCCTTAACTGTTGGATAATCGCTACTGGTAGTAATTATAGGTAACCAACAAAACTTAGCAGTATATGCTCAAAACATTATGAGCCTTATTGTTTTAGGTGGACTAAATATACTTAACTTATGTAATTTATAATATAATTAAGATATTTTTTTTAAAATGTTATAATTTCTTGTTGTATCTTGTTGTTTCTCCATAAGTGATATAAGTTTGACCTTGTTAGTAGTTATGATTTTTGACATTGTTCTGTATGTATTAAAAATTGACTAGCATTGATTATTTTATTTTCAAATGGTGACATTCTGTATTATTATGAGTTGTAATAATTTGGTTGCATGACAATGACAAAATATTTACTTATAGATGGATTGATTAAACATGAATCCTCATTTACAAATGTTGGAACTTAATCTGTACTACCACGTTTTATGTAAATAAAGATTTAAATAAAAGAAATAAATAAATAATTTAAAGTCCTGACCTAAATATACAAATGAATAATTTATTATGCAATAATAATTGTAAAAATGACTGGGAATGCCTACCAATGGGACATTTAGACCACCCTTAATCCGTTTTATAAAGGTGTTATAAACAATAATGTGTAAATAAATTAAGAATTAAATGTAATAATTATGATAATTTCTATTTAATTGTCATAAATAATGTAATAAAGATGTTTTTGACAAGAGATAAGTATTACCTAACTAAGTATAATTTAGGAGTTGTACCTTACTATTTATACCATTAAAATATATTATATACAAGGCATACACCCTTCTAATCCAATTCTGACAACCAGCACCCAAGAATTTCTGCCATGCAAAAGTATAAATCAAGTTTACAAATGCATATTTTTGAGAAATTCTAAAGCTACTCAAACCAAGAATTACAACGAATGCTCTAGAAAGAAGACAAAAATTTTGTTAAATTTGTTTATTAATGTGAAGAAAAATTAATAAATAATCGTATGTTTATTTTAATGTTATTGAATTATATTTAATATATAATAATTGTGTTTTCATTTGTTTTACTTAATGTAATATTGTTAATATTTCTAAATGTTGTGTTTGACATAGTTTCAACGCTTGGAAAGCGGGTTGTGAACCACTGTTTTTTTTTTTATTTAGCTGTTATCAGGACAATGCTGCTGTTTATCTTCTTTGACGTTTCCTTATGTCGCCTCATACACCACCCATGGAATGATATGAGGTAGCAGATAATCTTACACTGCATGGTATATAAAAATAGAATATTATGAAACATTCGTTTTTATTTTATATACTTACCAACATATTACAAAAACAAACCCTTTGTTGATGCTTTACAACGTATATTAACTAAAACATTTTACCACCTTAACCATAAGGTAACATGATTAAGCCACCTAACCATAAGTAAGTCACCTAAAAAAGGCCTTCCCTAGATATCCTCATAAGATGACTTTTACCATAGTTGCCATACCTGCGTGAAAATATGCGTTATGCTGGTTGGCCACCGCAGTTATTTATTATATTAAGTTTTCATCGGGAAAGTGCTGCTGCCCCATCCCCATCTTGTATTATTGCTTACGACGCGGGGTAATATCATTCCGTGTACGGACAAATTCTCTTGTACGCCACAACTTGCCGCACACAAGACACTAACTTAGCAAAACATGCAGGAAATCGAGGGAGTAGCCTCATAACCGTGTTTTGTACTACAAAACCTAAGTGGAAAGCCTTTCCTTTCGGAGATCTGTGTTCAGCACTGAACTTGTGATGGAATGGTATGTTAAAACATTATTGATTTTTTTTTTGTAAAAACAAAACTCGACACGAGTAAATTTTTGTTTATCATTTAATATTTTTGTTCTTAATTAATATTTAAGTACATACATAACATAACGTCGTTTCCGCCCGTAGTTTTTAGTCACAGAATGTATTTTCAAGAGAAATGAATTAATCATTTGAATTATAAAAGAACATTTTTTTATGGTAACAATTAAGTTTTTTGTATGAATGTAAGTGCTGTGAATATAAATAAACCCATAACGGGGAAATGGAATAATATCTGGTAACCCAGTGAAAGTACCTCCCGCCTATTTCTATCTCAAAAGCATACGCGAATACTTTATCTAGTCAATCCTCTATCTACGGTATAATAGTTCTTTAAATATAGCTTGATTAGAATGACAGCTGTCATCAAAAGTGACGGCATAACTTTATAATAGCGTCCAACGCTCTTTATAAAGAGTAATTGTGTTCTGTGGTCCAACGTAACGAGTGATTTGATTAATATTTGAAAACGAAAAGTCATTAATTTCTGGCGAGTGAACAATATTTTTGATGACAGTTATTCACTTAAAAACGTGTATAACACATAAATTCGGCTTTGAAAGTAAAACCAGATATGTAGTATTAATTCAATGTCACAAAAAATGAGCCTATATATTATATAGTTTACCGATTTCGTCAGACATGATCACTTATCACATATATTTTTAAACATTCAAGACATTTAGTCATTCATTAATTCAAGCGAAACAACAAAAAGTCGATACTCGATATGTAGCAAAAGCAAACCATTAAATGGTTTGCTTTTGCTACATATCGAGTATCGACATTTTTGAACTAATGAAGGAAACTGATATATTTGTTTAATTTTGTAAATCGCAAATCTTTTTCCTTCTTTTTCTGCCGACTTCCAAAAAGGAGACGGTACTCAATTCGACGCGTATGTTTTTTTTTATGTGTGTTACCTCATAACTTTTTACTGGGTGGACCGATTTCGATGATTCTTTTTTTATATGAAAGCTGATACTTCTCGTGTGATAAATTTGATTAAGGTCAGACCAATAGTATCTGAATTATTCTCAATAACTTATGTTGAAGTCGGCTGTACAAAATTTTTAATTTTAAATTATTTATGGATATAAACGACTACTAATTTTGGTAATAAAACTTTCTTAAAAACTATGGTTTTATAACCGAAATTAGTTTGCATTGTTTACTAAAAATTTAGCAATATTTGATATTTACAAAATTATCCTACGTATACAAAAATCCTATTGTATACAAAAATTTACCTTTTTAGCGATATCGCAGTAATTATTCAAAATGTCTACCGTTTCTTTCTAAACAGAAACTAGCACATCTTTATAAATTGCTTGTTAAACTTTTACTAATACTGGGCTTCTTCTGTGTACACTAATCGTTCTAGTTCAGCCGGCCCAAGTCTAGAGGTGTTAGGTATGGTGATCTCGCTGGCCAGTTCACAGGTCAACTGCGACCTATCCATCTATCACCGAATTGGCTATTAGCGTCTGGCAATGATGTTGTCGTTAATGATTGTCACCCAATCGTTAACACTGAAACGAACTTGATCAGAATATTCTTTGATTTTGTGTGGGTTTTGGAAATACCACCAGTGTTCATTGTGCACATTGTATATTCCAATACGGGTAAATATCGATTCGTCGCACCGTCTAAGTTTTCACCAGACAAGACATAAAATCTCACCATTGCTAAGTACTCGACATTAGAGTATTGGTACATGTTTACAATAACTATCAGCGGGAGGGCCGACACTCACACGCAAAAACAAACAACGTCGTACGTCACGCCGTAGCTAATCGCAGCAGGTGACTGAAATCTGAAATGGGAGGAGTGCGGCGTAGATAGAGGATATGTCTATGGAGCCTGTAATGCGCCTGTGACCCTGTGAAAGAACAAGGACAAACAGGTGCGGTTAGTGCGTTTTATTGCCGCTCGTAAAGTAGGGTGCGTATGAATAAAACTTCGATAGTTTTTAATTGATTTGTTATTTTATTTCAAAACTTTTGTTTTTATATTTTAGTATGGAAAGTTTCATTCATTCATTCATTACAGCCCTTCACAAGTCCACTGCTGAACATAGGCCTCTCCCAAGGAATGCCACAAAGCACGGTCCTGAGCCACCTGCATCCATCGACTTCCTGCATGTCTTACCAGGTCGTCACTCCATCTTGTGGGGGGACGCCCTACACTTCGGCTACCGGTACGAGGCTGCCACTCGAGAACCTTTCTTCCCCATCGGTTGTCGGTTCTTCGAGCTATATGGCCGGCCCACTGCCACTTCAGCTTACTAATCCGTTGGGCTATGTCGGTTACTCTGGTTCTACTGCGGATATCCTTATTCCTAAGTTTATCACGCAGAGAAACTCCGAGCATAGCCCTCTCCATAGCTCGCTGAGCGACCTTGAGCTTCCTCATACGGCCAGCAGTGAAGGACCACGTCTCAGTTCCGTAAGTCATCACTGGCAACACGCACTGGTTGTACAATTTTGTTTTAAGGTTTTGAGGTATTTCTGACGAGAAGATGTGTCGTAGCTTCCCGAACGCTGCCCAGCCGAGTTGAATCCGTCGATTGACCTCTCGGTCGAAGTTGGACTTACCTAGTCGGGCTATTTGTCCCAGGTAAACATACTCGTCAACAACTTCGAGCTTAGTGCTCCCAACAACTACCGGCATAGGTGTGACATGGACATTAAACATAATCTTTGTTTTGTCCATGTTCATCTTAAGACCTATCCGTTGGGAGACACTATTGAGGTCATTGAGCATGGTGCTTAGGTCCTCCAGCGATTCTGCCATAAGGACTATATCGTCGGCAAATCGAAGATGAGTGATGTACTCGCCATTGATGTTGATACCGTATCCTTTCCAGTCCAGAAGCTTGAAAACGTCTTCCAATGCAGCGGTGAAGAGTTTCGGGGATATAACGTCACCCTGTCTTACACCTCTCTGCAATTGGATAGGTTTCGTACTCTGGTTCTGTACTCGGATAGTCATCGTAGCTCTACTGTACAAACACTTCAGCACTTCGATATACCGACAGTCAACTTGGCACCGCTGAAGGGACTGCAGCACCGCCCAAATTTCGACGGAATCAAAGGCTTTCTCATAGTCCACATACGCCAGACATAGTGGCAAATTGTACTCCTCGGACTTCTGTACAATTTGCCGTAGGGTATGTATGTGGTCTATGGTGCTAAAGCCCTTTCGGAAACCGGCTTGTTCGGGAGGCTGGAAGTCGTCAAGTCTGCGCGCGAGACGATTCGTAATGACTCTCGAAAACAGCACGTAGACGCGGCTCAGAAGGGAAATCGGTCGGTAGTTCTTCAAGAGAGCGTTGTCACCTTTCTTGAAGAACAAGACCACCGCACTTCTGCTCCACGCCTCCGGTGTAATGCCACCATGGAGGACGGAATTAAAGAGCTTCTGAAGGACTTCAAGTACCGGTCTTCCACCCGCTTTCAGAAGCTCCGCTGTAATTCCATCCTCGCCTGGGGCCTTGCCGTTTTTAAGGTGCTGGAGAGCCATTCTAATCTCGCTCAGACTGACGTCCGGGATATCTTCGGAATAGTGTCGAATAAGACTCGCTCTTGGATCGTTACTCACACTTGCGTGTGGCTTCAACGATGACGTGTACAGCTGCCCATAGAACCTCTCAATCTCACTCAAAATCTCAGGTGCCCCGGAAACGATGCTGCCACATTCGGTCTTCAGCTTTGACAGTTGGCTCTTTCTGGCAGACAGATCTCTGGCAAAGACTTTGGAGCCTTGGTTCCGCTCGATCGCTTCTTCAATACGAGCTGTATTGAAGTTGCGTAAGTCTCGCCGCATGAATTTGGAGATCTGTCTGTTCAGTTGCCTGTATGCTGTCAAATCTGTTGAAGAATGTAGCCTCATCTCCCGTCTAACAGCCATGAGATTAAGAGTGTGATCGGAGAGTTTTTGTGTTCTTCTGCGGTGGGTCTTGCAGAACTTAGCTCCGACCGCATGGACAGTTTCCACGAGCTTGTCATTCATATCGTCCACTTCATTGCAGTTTTCTAGGCACTGGAAACGGTTTTGTAACTCGAGCTGAAAGGTTTCGGGACTTTGGATTAGAGCACGAGGGGGACGGAGCGTTGACTTCATCAGACGAGACCTCTCCAACTTAACATTTAGGTTCAGTGTGCCTCTAACCATTCGGTGATCGCTGCCGGTTTTCAACCTCGCGATCACTGAGACATCACTGAACAGTTGTCGTCTGGTCGTCATAATGAAGTCAATCTCATTTTTTGTCGAACCGTCGGGGCTCGACCAGGTCCACTTCCTGTGGGGCCGCTTCTTGAAGAAAGAGTTCATCATAAAGAGTCCCTCTTTCTCCATGAAGTCGGCCAGCTGCTGGCCCCTTGGGTTCCGTTCCCCTATTCCAAATTTCCCTACCTTCAGCTCACCGTTCTCTCTTGTGCCTAGTTTTGCATTGAAGTCTCCCATTAACACCGTATATTAGGTTTTGGAGGAATGCATGGCTCTAGAGATATCCTCATACATTTCCTCCAAATTTACCTCCTCCAAGTTTACTTCAAATTAATAGTATTTATTGATAGATCAATTTCATAATTTGATTTTTTTTAATTGTAAAATATCAGTGCCATAGGCTTCTAATCCATTCACCTGTTACACCCTATTTTTTCAAGACGGTAAAAAAGTCATCCAGTATATTTCTTTATAAATAAATTACATTGCATGTACATTTATTTACAGTTTAATACAAATTATGACATAATAGTTACATATTATACTATGTATTAATTCAAAAAATAAAAATCATCTTCTATTTTATGTTCATTGCAACATTTATCGTCACATTAATATAAATAAAATGACTGCTATATCCTGTGATCTTCAGTACGGCTTTGACTGCACATGCAGCTTTTTTTATAACGCAAAAACATTACTATGACGTACGAGGTGTCACCCACTGAAAGTTCTTAGAAAATAAAAAAACTGAACAAACTAGAAAGTTAATAGTTTTATTATATCATCATCATCATCATTACAGCCCTTCACAAGTCCACTGCTGAACATAGGCCTCCCCCAAAGAATGCCACAAAGCACGGTCCTGAGCCACCTGCATCCATCGACTTCCTGCATATCTTACCAGGTCATCACTCCATCTAGTGGGGGGACGCCCTACACTTCGCCTGCCGGTACGAGGCTGCCACTCGAAAACCTTTCTTCCCCATCGGTTGTCGGTTCTTCGAGCTATATGGCCGGCCCATTGCCACTTGCGCTTACTAATACGTTGCGCTATGTCGGTCACTCTGGTTCTACTGCGGATATCCTCATTTCTGAGTTTATCACGCAGAGAAACTCCGAGCATAGCCCTCTCCATAGCTCGCTGTGCGACCTTGAGCTTCCTCATCCGGCCAGCAGTGAAGGACCACGTCTCAGTTCCGTATGTCATCACTGGCAACACGCACTGGGTGTACAGTCTCGTTTTCAAGTTTTGAGGTATACCTGACGAGAAGATGTGCCGTAATTTCCCGAACGCTGCCCAACCGAGTTGAATCCGTCGATTGACCTCTCGGTCGAAGTTGGACTTACCTAGTCGGACTATTTGTCCCAGGTAAACATACTCGTCAACAACTTCGAGCTTAGTGTTCCCAACAACTACCGGCATAGGTGTGACATGGATATTAAACATGATCTTTGTTTTGTCCATGTTCATCTTAAGACACTATTGAGGTCATTGAGCATAGTGCTTAGGTCCTCCAGCGATTCTGCCATAAGAACTATATCGTCGGCAAATCGAAGGTGAGTGATGTACTCGCCATTGATGTTGATACCGTATCCTTTCCAGTCCAGAAGCTTGAAAACGTCTTCCCATGCAGCGGTGAAGAGTTTCGGGGATATGACGTCACCCTGTCTTACACCTCTCTACAGTTGCATAGGTTTCGTACTCTGGTTCTGTACACGGATAGCAATCGTAGCTCTACTGTACAAACACTTCAGCACTTCGATATAACGACAGTCAACTTGGCACCGCTGAAGGGACTGCAGCACCGCCCAAATTTCGACGGAATCAAAGGCTTTCTCATAGTCCACATACGCCAGACATAGTGGCAAATTGTACTCTTCGGACTTCTGTACAATTTGCCGAAGGGTATGTATGTGGTCTATGGTGCTAAAGCCCTTTCGGAAACCGGCTTGTTCGGGAGGCTGGAAGTCGTCAAGTCTGCGCGCGAGACGATTCGTAATGACTCTCGAAAACAGCACGTAGACGCGGCTCAGAAGGGAAATCGGCCTGTAGTTCTTCAAGAGAGCGTTGTCACCTTTCTTGAAGAACAAGACCACCGCACTTCTGTTCCACGCCTCCGGTGTAATGCCACCATGGAGGACGGAATTAAAGAGCTTCTGAAGGACTTCAAGTACCGGTCTTCCACCCGCTTTCAGAAGCTTCGCTGTAATTCCATCCTCGCCTGGGGCCTTACCGTTTTTAAGGTGCTGGAGAGCCATTCTAATCTCGCTCAGACTGACGTCCAGGATATCTTCGGAATAGTGTCGGATGAGATTCGCTCTTGGATCGTTACTCACACTTGCGTGTGGCTCCAACGATGACGTGTACAGCTGCCCATAGAGCCTCTCAATCTCACTCAAAATCTCAGGTGTCCCGGAAACGATGCTGCCACACTCTGTCTTCAGCTTTGACAGTTGGCTGTTTCTGGCAGACAGATCTCTGGCAAAGACTTTGCAGCCTTGGTTCCGCTCGATCGCTTCTTCAATACAAGCTGTATTGAAGTTGCGTAAGTCCCGCCGCATGTATTTGGAGATCTGTCTGTTCAGTTGCCTGTATGCTGTCAAGTCTGTTGAAGAATGTAGCTTCATCTCCCGTCTAACAGCCATGAGATTAAGAGTGTGATCGGAGAGTTTTTGTGTTCTTCTGCGGCGGGTCTTGCAGAACTTAGCTTCGACCGCATGGACAGTTTCCACGAGCTTGTCATTCATATCGTCCACTTCATTGCAGTCTTCTAGGCACTAAAAACGGTTTTGTAACTCGAGCTGAAAGGTTTCGGGACTTTGGAACAGAGCACGAGAGGGACGGAGCGTTGACTTCATTAGACGAGACCTCTCCAACTTAACGTTTACGTTCAGTGTGCCTCTAACCATTCGGTGATCGCTACCAGTTTTCACCCTCGCGGAGTCACGGAGACATCACTGAACAGTTGTCGTCTGGTCGTCATAATGAAATCAATCTCATTTTTTGTCGAACCGTCGGGGCTCGACCAGGTCCACTTCTTGTGGGGCCGCTTCTGGAAGAAAGAGTTCATCATAAAGAGTCCCTCTTTCTCCATGAAGTCGGCCAGCTGCTGGCCCCTTGGGTTCCGTTGCCCTATTCTAAATTTCCCTACTTTCAGCTCACCGTTCTCTCTTGTGCCTAGTTTTGAATTGAAGTCTCCCATTAACACCGTATATTGGGTTTTGGAGGAATGCATGGCTCTAGAGATATCCTCATACATTTCCTCCACCTCTTCATCGGGGTGTGCCGAGGTTGGTGCGTAAACCTGTATGACCTTCAGCGAATACCGTTTGGTGATTCTGAGTATAAGGTACGCAACCCTCGTCGACACACTCCCGATCTTTACAACGTTGTTAACGAGAGACTTGTGGACGATAAATCCGACACCTCCTTGGGACAGATGGTCGCCCTCTCGGTGATAGAGCAAGTTGCCGGATTCGAGGATTACCGTGTCCTCCCCCTCTCTTCGGACTTCGGATTACCCTATAATATGCCAGCGCAACTTGTCTATCTCTTCTTCCAGCTCCACGATCTTCTCGTCAGTCCTCAGGGTGCGTGCGTTGTACGTTGCCAGGTCGAGTCATCTAAGGTGGCAACCGAACCTCCACCGGAGATTCTTAGCACCCCCTGCCCCGCCGTTACCATGGTCGCCACCGTAGCCAGGAATAGCGGGGACGCCGGGGACTGGGGGCCGTCTGTTTGTTGCTTTAGTCATTGGGGGGTATTTGCCACAGTTGCCACGCTTGGCGAGCGGGTTGGCAACCGCAGTTTTTTTTATTGAAATTTTGGCTATTATCAGGAAGATGCTGCTGCCCGTCTCCTGCCTGTTTGCCTTTGTCGCCTTTTACGACACCCACGGGAGGGTATGGGGTAGTGGATATTCTTGACCACCACTACACGGCATATACGGGTTTTATTATATATTTTCAAAATAGTATCTATTTACATCAAAAGTTTGCTGCATTCGATGGAACCACTGAGAAAAGCACTTTGCCCACTTGTCCTTAGGGGTCTCTCCGACGGCATTTTGTTACTGCTTCCTCGGCGTCCATAAAACGTTCGCCTCGAAGTTTTTCTTTTATTTTCGGAAATAAATAAAAATCGCAAGGTGCGAGTTCGGGGCTATAGGGCAGGTAACCCAGTAATTCCACGTCTGACGTCGCCAAGTAGTTGATTGTTTGCTTGGCGGTGTGCGACGAGGCGTTGTCGTGGTGAAGGAGGTTCCTACTGCGAGGTCGTTTCTCCCAAACCTTTTCCAAGACAAGTGGCAAACAATTGTTAGTGTACTACTCTGCAATAACTGTTTTTCGATACTCTAAAACAATTGTTGCGTAATGACCTGTCCTTCCGAAGAACGAGGCCACCATGTTTTTTTCTCACGCTTCGACCTATCTTCACTTTAGTTGGCAACTCCTTGGAAGGAAACACCCAGACAGTAGACTGTCTCTTAGTTTCAGGATCATAACAATAAATCCAGCTTTCGTCACCCGTAAGTATATTGCACACTGCATTTGAGTCACCTCCGTTAAAGCTTTGAACCATTTCACAACACCAATCACGACGAAACACGACGGAGTTTTTGGGCCTCTGTCAAATTATGAGGTATCCACCGGGCACAAAGCTAAATTTTCATAGAGGATTTTGTGCATATGACTCATACCAATGCTTAAGCTTATCCGAATCTGCTGATAAGTCACTCTTTTGTCAGTTTCTATCATACGCCGTATATCACTGATGTCATCTTCAGTTTTTTTTTTATGGAATAGGGGGCAAACGAGCATGCGGCTCACCTGATGGTAAGTGACTACCGCCGCCCATAAACAACCGCAACACCAGGGGAATTGCAGATGCGTTGCCGACCTTTTAGAAAGGTGTAAGCTCTTTTCTTGCAGGTTCCTAAGTCGTATCGGTCCGGAAAATTCGCTGGTGGTAATTGATTCCACAAGGAATTCGTGCGAGGGAGAAAACTTCTTCTAAATCGCACAGTGGTGGACCGCCAATCATCCAGATGGTATGGATGGTAACGCGAGTTTTGTCGCGATGTGCGATGGTGAAATTGAGCGGCTGGAATTAGTCCGAACAATTCCTCAGAGCACTCCCCGTGATAGATGCGATAAAATACGCAAAGAGATGCGACATCTCTACGCAGTGCCAATGTATCGAGCCGATCAGAAAGAACTCGGTCGTCGACGATTCGAACCGCTCTGCGCTGGATGCGGTCAAGTGGAAGGAGCTGGCACTGGGGTGCCCCGGTCCAGAGATGAGTACAGTATTCCATGTGGGGCCGAACTTGCGCTTTGTAAAGTTGCAAGCGATGTGCCGGCATGAAATACTGTTTCGCTCTGCTGAGCACGCCAAGCTTTTTAGAGGCCAATTTGGCCTTCCCTTCCAAGTGACCACGAAACTGCACACTATTCGATATGTCGACGCCAAGGATTCCGATACTGGCTGAGGCAGCAAAGGGAGTGCCTTGAAACTGAGGAGATACGACAAAGGGGTTCTTTTTAGCGGTAAACGCGCATACTTGTGTCTTCTGGGGATTGAACTGGACTAGATTTAGTCGGCCCCAATGCGAGACTTTGTTAAGCAAAGACTCGACTTCAGACACAAGTTTGTCCCGGTACTCGGCGACGTTTTCCCGAGAAATATTGGCACGGCCGGTATATAAGGCATCACCAGTGCTGTCGTCTGCATAGCAATGAATGCTACCAGTTAGCAACATATAATTGATATGCAGGAGAAACAGCGTTGGTGATAGCACGCAGCCTTGTGGAACACCAGCGTTGATAGGCTTGAGATCAGAGCATGCACCGTCTACTACGACTTTGATGCTCCGATCAGCAAGGAAACTGGTGATCCATTTGCACTATTTCTCGGGAAGCCCATAGGCAGGAAGCTTCGAAAGAAGCGCTTTGTGCCAGACCCGATCAAAGGCCTTCGCTACGTCCAAACTAACGGCTAATGCCTCCCCCTTGGACTCTACTGCCTCCACCCATCTATGAGTAAAGTAGACTAGAAGATCACCAGCTGATCGACCCCGACGTAAGCCGTACTGGCGGTCACTAAACAGCTGGTGATCCTCAAGGTACTTCATGAGCTGGCAGTTTATAACGGCTTCCATTATTTTGGAGAACAAGGAGGTGATGGCGATAGGCCTGTAGTTGGACGGGTCTGAGCGGTCGCCTTTTTTAGGGATCGGGTGCACCAAAGCTGTCTTCCATGTGTTCGGGACTACGCCTTGGGAGTAGGAGTACCGGAAAAGACGCGTTAAAACCGGTGCCAACTCCAGAGAACACGTCTTCAGCACAATGGGAGGGACTCCATCGGGCCCACTCGACTTGCTGACGTCCAGGGAGAAGAGTGCTTTGCGGACCGAGCGCTGTGTAAATCGCAGATCCGGCATGGAGCACTCACATCGCGGGATGGTCGGCGGTGTGTTCCCCCCGTCATCTAGAGTCGAGTTGGACGCAAAAAGAGAGCTCAGCAGGTCGGCTTTCTCCTTTGCGGCATGGGCCAGTGAGTCGTCCTCTCTGTGCAGAGATGGAAGAGATGGCTGACAGAAGTTCCCTTGGACAGCCTTGGCGAGAGACCAGAATGCACGGGTTCCCGAAGGAAGGCGAACTATCTTCTCGCCAATTCTGCCGATGTGCTCAGACCTTGCCTTGGCAATGACGCTTTTGAAGGACCTGGAGGCGGAATTATACTTCTTTTTAAGTGCGCTGGTGTTTACATCCCGAGACGTTGATGCGTTAGCCCAGGCCTGGCAGCACTCCTGTTTATAGCGTGATGCTATTTTACAGGAGCGACCAAACCATGTCTGGGATCTGCCTCCGATGGGCACCACAGAGGATGGAATAAAAAGTTCCATACCCTGAAGTACCACATCAGCAATAGAATCGGCAACAACGCTGGGATCTTCCGGCGAGAAGCAAACCCGCCCCCAAGGGTAGGATGCAAAATAAGACCGCATCCCGTCCCAATCAGCTGACCTATAGTGCCAAACACGGCGGCAAGCTGTAGATCGCAACTGCGATTGGAGCGTGAGTGGCACCGTACTCCGGATCAGACAATGGTCCGAAGAGCCCAGAGGGGCATCGACGGGGACCTGATATCCGTCTGGATGAGAGTTCAGCAGAAGGTCCAACAGGGAAGGTACATGGTCTTCCACATCTGGGATCCGCGTAGGCGAAGTAACCAGTTGTGTTAGACCATATGCCAAAGCAAAGTCATAGACAGATCTACCCACATGATCGGTTAAACGAGAACCAAGCCATTCAGCGTGGTGGGCTTTGAAATCACCAAGTATCACGATCTCTGCGGATGGGACCTGTTGTAGCACGGAGTCTGCAGCCATTTGGACGTGGTCGATGAGTCGGTCTGTGTCGGCATTACCGCTATGGGACCTATAGAGGCACCCGTAGACGCGGGGATGGTTGTCGCTGTCTACGCGCAGCCATAGGATGGGCAGGTCCGTACCTTCAAGACTGCCGAGGCGTCGAAAACAGATGTCCTCTCTGACATACACGCAAACTCCAGCCCGGGGCACAAACGAGTGTTCTAATTTGTACCCCGGGTAGGAGAGATACGAAGTATCAGCCGGAGAGGAGACCTGTGTCTCAGTTAGAAAGAGCAAGGCCGGCTTAGCTATCTCCAGATGGTAGTGGACAGCGTTAAGGTTTGAATGAAGTCCCCTGATATTGCAGAAATCCACGGTAAGCGTGGCAGGGGTTGCCTTTGTCTTCTTGCTCCGCTTGCCCCGAGCAGGTTTCGTCTTGTGCGGAATTTCGCCCCCCCCCCCCCAGAATATGCGGGGCAGCCTGAGCACCCACGCACAGGAGTGGAGTAGTTTGGTCGTGGATGCTCAGCGAGGGATTCTCCAGGGGTGCTGGTACCCTCCTGGGGTAGTCTTTTATTTAATTCCACTACCATGTTGATGGGGGGGGGGGGGGAGAATTGGGCCTCCGGCCACCTGCACTCACCAAGCGCGACGCAGAGGTAAACCTCTACTTTACGCTGGTATTCTGTGAGGTCGTGGTACCACCCCCGGTTCGAGCTGGCCCATCCGTGCGACAGCAAAAGCTACCGCTTGGCTCTACCACTGTTAAAAGTTGTCGCCGTAGAAGGCCCTCCCTCACGCAGGTCATCGGTGAGATTAGTGCGACTACGTTTAAATTCATTAAACCAGTTGTAAACAGTGGCACGAGATGGGGCTTTATCGTGAAAGGCCAATCGAAGTCTGTCGGTGGCCTTTCACGATAAATTAACGGTGGTAGAGCCACGCAGCAGCTTTTGCTGTTGCACGTATGGGCCGACTCGAGCCGGGTTGGTACCACGACCTCACAGAATACCGGAATGAAGTGGAAGCTCTGCTTCTGCATTTCGTCTGGTGAATGCAGGTGGCCGGAGGCCCAATTGCCCCCCCCCCCATCAACATGGTAGCGGAATTACATGAAAGACTACCCCAGGAGAGTACCAGCACCCCTGGAGAATCCCTCACTGAGCATCCATGACCAAGCTACTCCGATCCAGCGCGTTGGTGCTCAGGCTGGCTCGCGTATTCGGGGGGGGGGGGGGGGGGGAATTCCACTCAAAACAATTACTGCTCAGGGTAAACTGAGCAACAAGACCAAGGTGACCCCTGCCACGCTATCGCTGAATTTCTGCAATATCAGGGAACTTCACTCGAACCTAATCACCGTATGGGCAGCTGTACACGTCATCGTTGGAGCCACACGTAAGTGTGAGTAACGATCCAAGAGCAAGTCTTTTGCAACATTATTGCGATGATATCCCCGACATTAGTCTGAGCGAGATTAGAATGGCTCTCCAGCACCTTAAAAACGCCAAGTCCCCGGGCGAGGATGGAATCACAGCGGAGCTTCTAGAATCAGGTGGAAAACCGGTACGTAAAGTCCTTCAGAAGCTCTTTAATTCCGTCCCCCGTGGTGGCACTACTCCTGAGGGGTAGAGCAGAAGTGCGGTAGTCTTGTTCTTCAAGAAATGCAACAACGCTCTCTTGAAGAACTACAGACTGATTACCCTTCTGAGCCACGTCTACGTGCTGTTTTCGAGAGTCATTACGAATCGTCTCGCATGCAGACTCGACGACTTTCGGCCTCCCGAACAAGTCGGTTCCGAGAAGGCTTTAGCACTATAGACCACATACATACCCTTCGGCAAATTGTACAGAAGACCAAAGAGTACAATTTGCCACTTTGTCTTGCTTATGTGGACTTTGAGAAGTCTCTGATTCCGTCGAAACTTGGGCGGTGCTGCAGTCCTTCCAGCGGTGCCAAGTGGACTGTCGGTATATCGAAGTGCTGAAGTATTGGGACAATAGGGCTACGATGGCTATCCGAGTAAAGAACCAGAGTACAAAACCTATCCAACTGCAGACAGGTGTAAGACAGGTTGACGTAATATACCCTAGTTTTCACCGCTGCAATGGAAGACGTTTTCAAATTTCTCGATAGTAAAATAAATCTCAGGCCTTGAGATATTATCGTCATTAACTGTACATTGGGTTGAGCTATCGACAAAAATCAAAATCTGTCATTAACTGTACAATGCGACGTATCAGCATATTATGAAGTACCTTGCGGATAAAATACAAATCAGACTAAGCTGTATCGTATGACACCTTTGCCTACGTAAATTTGCGAATCGCATTAATATTTAATAATCTTTTCTTGTAGTGAATCGCAATATCTGGCAATATCGTTTTCGCTATTTTTATTTTCGCGCCATTTTTGACTGACGTTATAACACAGTTCAAATTGGTACAAATATATAATTTTTTTAATAAATAGTGAATTTAGAGGTGTCCTTTGATCTCAAATCAAATGAAAATAAGTGTTGTGGTGATATGACAATAAGCGTGTTAAATTTATAACAAAAATATAATCCATGCATTGACTTATATGTTACTAGAATTCATGTTAATTTTTACGAGTAATTTTAATAAAATGTTGCTTATTTATAATAGCATTGTGATATATCATTTAGTTATTTGACAAAACTTTTCATTGCTTAATTGTTTTGTATCAATAAAATAATTGACAATGCCTGGCTGCATTAATAACAGGAAGCATAGGAAAACTATTCAATCTAACAACGATTCTATTCATTCTGAAGATAATACGCATTGTTTAAAAAGTAAGGATTCCACGTCGAAAATGTAAGTGTTTTAGGTGTTGCTTTAGTTAATACCCTGCAGTACATGTATATGTAGGAAGAGCAGAATAGTAATAGTGTATTAGTTTGTTACAGATTTTATCACATTTCATTATCTTCATCATTACAACCCTTCACAAGTCCACTGCTGAACATAGGCTTCCACCAAGGAATGCCACAAAGCCCGTGCTTTACCCATCAATGGATACAAGTGTCTCAGGACCGTTCCTGAGCCACCTGCATCCATCTACGGGTCATCATCGGGGTGTCGTTTCGTCTACGGTACGAGGCTGCCATTCGACAACCTGTTTTCTCCATCAGTTGTTGGTTCTTTATGCTATATGGCCTGCTCATTGCCACTTCACCTTATTAATCCGTTGGGCTATATCTTGCACTCTCGTTTTACTACAGATGTCCTCATTTCTAAGTTCACATTTAATTAACTTATTTATATTCAGGTCTTAAGGCCTCAAGAGGACTGAGGGGATTTTGACTTTCCTTTGAAAGAATTTATAGTATTTTAAAACAAACTTAAAATGGTCAAAGAAGATAAGTTAGTTTTTTTAATCTTTCAAGTGTAATATCCCTCTGCAAGATGTGGAAATGTACAAGCTTGATTGTAATTGTGGCCTCTCTAAATAGGACAAACGAAAAAATAAGTAGAAACTGGGTACCAGGTTTGCTTGGCTTGCATGTTGTGCGTACTAGTAACCTAAAGCTCTTCCTTGCTTAGCTCTTTATCACACCAAATGTTGGCAATAATGACAAAAGAAAGTCTACTATTATATTATACAACATTCATTTATTCATTAATTTATTGCAGCCTATCAAAGTTCTATGTACTACTAAACGTAGCCCCCCCCCCCCCCTGTAGATTGCCACATAGAGTGTATGTGGTTGGCAATTTAATGGTTTCTTGAATCAATACATTGATTAAGACTAAACACACCAACCAAAATTGTGGCACAGGGTACTGAAGCCAACTGGTGTTGTATTACTTAAATTATGAATTAGCAATTATTTTTACTGCATATGTGACCATATTATCATCAATGGTGGGAGAAATTAGTTCAAGTGCATGTTGGCAGACTTAAAAGTCCTTGAAACATTTTATTTCTGAGACATGCAGGTTTACGCACAATATTGTCCTTCACCCCCAAGCATAGTAAATTAGCAATTGTAATAGAGAAAAAATATAATTGTATGTTGTTACAAATGATTACCAAGGGTTTCTTGCAGTTTTTCTCATGAAAGGGGTATTCTCCAAACTAGTGATTGCTTCAAAAATCGGTCATGTATTTACTATATACAAATGGCATTTCATACCACCAGTTCTACTCCATTTCTCTCCCCATCTAAATCATAATCATGCTTTTTTTATAGCAATTGAAGACAGCAATTTTTATGCATTTTTCCTGAGAAATATAAAAGAAAATAAAGACACAAAATAACAACCTTTTTATAGCTTTCTTTTAATCAATACCTTGTAGTTATTACCTATACATTTATTTTGCAGATTTTTCTTAGTATCATTAAGTAAGTTTTCAAGATAATTTTTTTACAGAATAAGGGTGACTATAGTATGTGCCATATCGATTGAGAAAAACGGACAATGACCTCAGATATGAGCCGAGTGTCAAAAGGCGTAACTTACAAAATCTCAATTTAGATGTGATAACAATATTTAAATATTGATATTATTCCCACTTCTAGGTCAGCACATATGTTTTGTTTTTTTGTTTCTTAAATAATATTGTCTGTGGTTCCTATAAACATAGTAAAATCTTACGGTACATCGCGAAAAATGTGTTATATTTTATATTTCAATTTATGGTAAGTAACGCAGCAATTCATTTAATAACAGTTTCATATTAAAAAAATATTTGAAGCAATATAATCACCATATTGAGCTTTTGCAAATTCATCCCTTTAAAATAAACAAAACGCGCGTTACGTCAGTTCGTTCTAAAAGAAACGTGACAATGGCAGCCAGAGATGCGTCACCTTTTTTGGGCCGGTCCGCCATTTTGTTTTCATTCGTGTTCGGATAGCGCTTGCGTGTGTACGTCTCGGGTAATTCATAGCATTCATTGCATTGTTTTAGTTGAGTTTTTACTGTTAAATTTGTTATATCGTTAAGTTTTTGTTTTTTGAATCTGTTATATTAGTTTTACTGTGACGGTCGTTACTAAATCGACATGAGTTCAGGAGAATTTGGTGAAGGACCCGGTCCTTCAACATCAAGTGGAAAGAGACGTCGCCGACCCATAATAAACGTAGCAGGTACGTACAAATAGGTACAAATGCGACGACGTAGCCTTTCTATTTCTTAAAGCGCTCTTTTTATGTGACCATGTGGTATTTATTTTCTAAAACAATATGTATTTATGTGATGTAGTACTATGGTAGTATATTTTTGTCATTTATTTACAGGCCCATCTTCTGGAGCACCTTTAACGTCACCAGTAAAAAAGAGAAAACCTACCACTTTGTCGGTCGGGGAACAAGAGATTATCATTAATGTATACAAATATGTCAAAAACACCTGGCCCGAAGACGTGTATCCTTCAAACGTTAATATGGTAGAAAAGGTTTCGGAGATCTCAGGAGTCAGCAAGAGCACTATATATCGCGTATTAAGCGTGTATAGAGATTCCCATAAAATACCAGAAAAGGGAATAATTAATAAAAGAAAAAAGTCTGTAATTGACAAGTTGGACGATTTTGATAAATCGGCTATAAGAGCGAAAGTGCATCAGTTCTTTCTTGCAGGAGAATTACCGACTTTAGACAAAATTTTGCTCAGTATAAATCAAGATGACCAGTTGCCAAACTTGAGCAAAACTTCCCTGCGACGTGTGTTGCGCCATTTAAAATTCAAATATATAAAGAGAAACAGAAAAAGTGGTCTAATAGATCGCCCAGAGATAGTTCTGTGGCGTACCAGATATTTGAGAGAAATACAAATATTAAGAAACGAGGGACGTAACATTTTTTACCTTGACGAAACATGGATTAACGCAGGTCATACTATGGGAAAGGTATGGGAAGACACCACAATTGAATCTTCTCGTCAATCACGGTTAGAAGGCTACTCTACTGGCGCGAAAGCCCCTTCGGGTAAAGGAAAGCGATTAATAGTTGTACACGTTGGCAATGAAAATGGCTTTTTGGAGGGATGTGATTGGGTATTTGAATCATCATCTACTGGTGACTACCATGAGAGTATGGACGCTCTCCATTTCGAGGACTGGTTTAGAAAAGTAATAGAAAAACTGCAAAGCGGCGATGTCATAGTTATGGATAACGCTAGTTACCACTCCAGACGTTTAGAAAAAACCCCAACAATGTCTTGGCGGAAACAAAATATGCAGGAATGGCTAGAATCTAAACAGATCGCATACGTGCCCTCGGACACAAAGACCCACTTAATGGAAAAAATAAAGGCAGTTAAAGATAACTATCGAAGTTACGTCACCGACGAGATGGCAAAAGAAAAAAGCATCACAGTGGTAAGGTTACCTCCTTATCACTGTGAGCTTAACCCCATTGAACTTGTGTGGGCAGATGTGAAAGGGTACGTTGCACGAAAAAATACAACTTTCAAGTTAAAAGATGTTAAAAATTTACTTAAAGATGGTTTAACTCAAATCACGCCAGATAAATGGAATAACTGTGTTCAGCATGTCCTTAAGGTTGAACAAAAAATGCGTGGCATGGATGATAGAATTGACCAAACTGCAGATCGCTTTATAATTAATGTTACAGATAGTTCATCAAGTGAAGATACGAGTGATGATTGCACCGAATAAAAATAAAGTTCTTATATAATATTAAAAATAAAGTTTTATCTTTTGCATAAGTACGTACTTATTCGGTGTCGTTATCACTCGAATCTTTATATGTGTTATAAATTAATGTTTTTTGTTGTTAAATGAATAAAGTACTTTATAACAATAGATGATTTTTCTTCTACAGCGATCTTTCACATAACTTTTTAATAATAGTTAATAAATATATATTATATCAATCATTATAAAAAAATCATTATAAATAAAGAAAGTACTACATATAAAATGTGCCTATATATTGAAGGTTTGTAACCCCTGGTTAAACGACCGAAAGGTCATTGTCCGTTTTTCTCAATCGATTTGGCACATACTATAACAAGCACACAGTCCACCTTTTTTTTTTATAGGATAGGGTGACAAACGAGCACACAGTCCACCTGATGGTAAGTGGCTGCTGTGGCCCATAGACATTTACATTTATCCTCGTTTGTGAATCAAAATGCAGATGCGTTGTCACCCGTGAGGACTAAGATGGAATGCCTCTTTTCCAGTAAAATGGGTCTCCGGTTCTCTACCCTCACCATACGAAACACAGCAGTGTTAAGCTGCTATTTGACGCTGGTATTCTGTGAGAGCGTAGTCCTTCCCCGGTCGAGCCGACCCATTCGCACTTCAACTATAATAAATAATAAATAAGTAACTAAATACATTTCTACCATTTTTAGAATTTTCTGTCCGTCTGTCTGTCTGTTTGTTTGTTAACGTATCACGTATAAAGTACTAATTTATATCATAAGAATCATTAAGGAAAATATAAAGTGTATCTTCGTGTTACATTTAGTCCTTATTTTATTAAAATCAGTTCATTCAATCAAAAGTTATGATAAATATTTTGAAGTATGAATATGAAGTATAGGTACGAATTTGTTCAACAGTGGCGATGGTTGAGTTATCAAGTGCATTTTAAACTAATACCATATCATAAATCATAATTAAATTAGGTAAAATTATGTTCTATAATGATATACATAATTATATCTACAATGCAGTAAACAAAAGTATTGAAGAACGTATTAAATAAAATATACAAAAATATATTATATTTATATACCTTATTTATATAACCTTATTAACTAAATCTAAAGTGAAATAGTTAACCAATTTCATCGATAGATGGCGGTATGGTACAAATGTAATACAGAAGCCTTTCTGTACTGTTTTGCTTACTATGCAGACACTGGTTTATAAGTTCTTTTATGTTTTATATATATAATAATGTACCAATCGCGTCAATTAATCTCTTTTATTTTTAGAATTGATTGCTGTTAGCAGCGCCATCTCTCTTTAAATATGTACTTATAATAAAAATGGTGATAACATGTTTCTGTTTTTGTACATTGTATAGAATATTTGTAACTAAAATCATTATAGGGAAATGAAAATAATTAGATAAGCACATTTTTATAATTTTTAGAATTGTCTGTCTGTCTGTTTGTTTGTTTATAAACGCATCACATCTAAAGTAAACATTTTTTTAAAGAAATCGTTAAGAAAATCATAAAGTGTATCTCCAAGTTACATTTAATTTTTGTTTTATTAAATTTGGTTAATTCTATCGAAAGTTAGGATTATTAGTTTAAAATGTAGGTTCGAATTTGTTCAATGGCGCCATAAAATCTCAGAAAAAGTAATAAAAAGATTTGTGTGTAAAAAAACGTTCTATAATAATATATTTATACTTAAAACACAAAAAACACAGTAAACAATAAAAAAGATGTTTCCTTAAATTATCAGAATCAGAATCAGAATTTTTATTTGCGTAAGAACATGGTATATAAAGGTGGTACATGTTAAAAAGGTGCACAGGTCTCGCTATTACAAATAGCATGCAAAATTAATATTATTATCTTGTATAATCATAAAAATAATATCACAAAGTCTCATTACAATAAATAACATTGAATTAAAGATAAATTAAAATATGTAATATAACATGAATAGTATTAGGGATTGATGTCAATAAAGTCTTTAATGTCATATATTTTTCTGTCAATGAGCCACTTAAATAATTTTGATTTAAATTGATTAAAATTTAATTTTGATGTCAATAGGAATTATATTATATATCGTTAAACACATTTTTAGGGCAACTTTTATGGTATTTAGCTGACCTTGGGATAACGTCTAACCACAGAACACAATTCTCTCTACCAAGAGAAGAGAACGCCAACTTCATACTAAAAAACGGAAACACGTGTTTACGAGTGTACACGAAAAGCGCTACGGTGGACGCCCATATAAAACTTTTTTAGTGGGAATTTCAAACCTTTGTATTCTGTAACTTTAAACTTTATTTAAGGCTTATATCGAGTAATTTTGGCTCAAGCCTCACAAACCTATGGGGCAGGGTGAGGCAACTTTGTATGAAAGCTGAAAAATCTGCACACAATCATGATTTTGTCAATATACGTGTTGGGCTTGTTAAAATAAAGCGAGATAAAATATCGCTGTCTCTTTCTTTCATTTTGTTTTAGATTGCCATTTTAAAAATTAGATAAACAAATTCATATTATATGGGAAGAAAATAAAAATATTAATTCGGTGTTAAACTTTTATTGGTTTGCTACTTACATATTACTCTGAGATTCGCACAATTAGTTTACCTATTAAATGATTTAAATAAAATTATTAAATACTAGCTGACCAGGCAGACGTTGTTCTGCCCTTTCTTATTATATTTATATTTTAATAATTAGCAATAAAAAAATTGCGGGTCACTTATCGGGATAAAAACTATCCTATCTCTCAAGTTTGACCAAACTGCGCACAGTCTGCAATTTTTTTTTTTGAAATCGGTTCTATCTGTTGAATACTTACAGCAACACGTGGTGGTTATACGACTAAATTGTAGCTAATATTAAACGTTTGTATTTTTAACATAGCGCCATCTATTAAATATTTACTCAATTAAGTCAACAGATATCGTCGTCTGACAGAATCGTTTAGAGCTAACATATAATTGTGACTGTCAAATAATAGAGAAATAAATTTCAATAAAATAATATTGTATTGCGACTATAAATTAAGATGTAAACTATCCTATCTTTTAAGTTGGATCGAACTGCACATTGACCAAAAATTTCATTGAAATCAGTTCAGTAGTTTAGGAGTCCATCGCGGACAAACAACGTGACACGTACTTTTTATATATAAAGACTAGTTGACCAGGCAGACGTTGTTCTGCCCTTTCCTAACGACCATTTGCTTTCCCAAAAAAACTCCTGAAATTAGCAATAAAAAAATTGAGGGTCACTTATCGGGATAAAAACTATCCTATCTCTCAAGTTGGACCAAACTGCACACAGTCTGCAATTTTTTTTTAAATCGGTTCTATCTGTTGAATACTTACAGCAACACGTGATGGTTATACTACTAAATTTTAACATAGCGCCATCTATTAAATATTTATTCAATCCAGTCAACAGATATCGTCATCTGACAGAATGGTTTGGAGCTAACAGACAATTGTGACTGTCAAATAATAGGCAAATAATTTTCAATAAAATAATATTGTATTGCGTCTATAAATTGAGATGTAAGCTATCCTATCTTTTAAGTTGGACCAAATTGCACATTGACCAAAAATTTCATTGAAATCAGTTCAGTAGTTTAGGAGTTCATCGCGGACAAACAACGTGACACGTACTTTTTATATATAAAGAAGATTAGCAGAATTTTATTAAAAGAAGCCATGAATTAATAGAAGAAGAAAAAATGACATTTGTTTGTCAACGTCTTTCATATTGAAAATATTTTCTGAAATTTATTAAAATTTATTTCATAAGTTTAGTTTTTTAATATTTATTATTCATTTTTGCTTAAATTCAGTTAGATGGACTTCATTTTCGTATGTACGCAAATATACAGTCATAATATCGTCGTAAATGTACAGTATGAATTTTTTGTGAGATGTTAATTCTGTATAAGATATTGACTATAAATGAATTCATTATTTCAAAGTTTTATGCACGATTTGTGATCATCATCGAAAGTAAGTTAAGTGTTGTGTAAATAAAAAGCACAAAATCATCTGATCACTTTCTGCAAGTTCCCTATGATAGGAAAAGAAAAACTTATGACAATATTGTGGTAAGGCTATAAACATTTCGAATTTATTGGCCGTTATTTGTAGGTTTTATAATTATATTGACTCGAATTGTATCTGTTTCAGATCACGTATTTGGGCTGAGTAAAGTTTTCATCATGAGAATTTTGCTGATCTAAATTTACGTTAACGTTCTGTGAAGAATAACTCTCTGACAATAACATGTGTTATATATTAGTAACGTGCGTGGAAATATTACGTGCAAAAGCAATAAAAAACATCAATAATAATGTGTAGTTTATAAAACAATCTGTCTTCCAGAAAATAAAATTACATAACTATACTTATTTATAGTTTTATTTTATCCCACATACTAATCTAAATTATATTCGAGTAATCTTGGTGCAACCTCTCAAATATATGGGAATTTACACCATAGGTTTGTGAGGCTTAAGTCAAAATTTCTCGAATAAGCCTTAAAAAGTTACAGAATACAAAGGTTTGAAATTCCCGCTAAAAAAGTTTTATATGGGCGTCCACCGTAGCGCTTTTCGTATACAAACATAAACACGTGTTTCCGTTTTTTAGTATGAAGTCGGCGTTCTTCTCTTGATAAAGAGTAATTGTGTTCTGTGCTATGGGGTAAATTCCCATATATTTGAGAGGTTGCACCAAAATTACTCGAATATAATTTAAATTAGTATGTGGGATAAAATAAAACTATAAATAAGTATAGTTATGTAATTTTATTTTCTGGAAGACAGATTGTTTTATAAACTACACATTATTATTGATGATTTTTATTACTTTTGCACGTAATATTTTCACGCACGTTACTAATATATAATACATATTATTGTCAGAGAGTTATTCTTCACAGAACATTAACTTAAATTTAAATCAGCAAAATTCTCACGATGAAAACTTTACTCGGCCCAAATACGTGATCTGAAACAGATACAAATCGAGTCAATATAGTTATAAACCCTACAAATAACGGCCAATAAATTCGAAATGTTTATAGCCTTACCACAATATTGTCATAAGTTTTCCTTTTCCTATCATAGGAAACTTGCAGAAAGTGATCAGATGACTTTGTGCTTTTTATTTACACAACACTTAACACTTAACTTACTTTCGATGATGATCACAAATCGTGCATAAAACTTAGAAATAATGAATTCATTTATAGTCAATATCTTATATAGAATTAACATCTCACAAAAAATCTTTATTATACATTCACGACGATATTATGAATTTAAGCAAAAATTAATAATAAATATTAAAAATAAAACCTATGAAATAAATTTTAAAATTTCAGAAAATATTTTCAATATGAAAGATGTTGACAAACAAATGTAATTTTTTTCTTCTATTAATTCATGGCTTCTTTTGATAAAATTCTGCTAATATTTAATAATTTTATTTAAATCAATTAATAGGTAAACTAATTGTGCGAATCTCAGAGTAATATGTATGTAATTATACTTTAAAAAGCAAACCAATAAAAGTTTAACCCCGAATTAATATTTTTATTTTCTTTCCATATAATATGAATTTGTTTATCTAATTTTTAAAATGGCAATCTAAAACAAAATTAAAGTAAGAGACAGCGATATTTTATCTCGCTTTATTTTAACAAGCCCAACACGCATATTGACAAAATCATGATTGTGTGCAGATTTTTCAGCATTCATACAAAGTTGCCTCGCCCTGCGTCTAACACAAGTCTATTAGGATTTCGCTTCAATCTTGTGTTCATGTCACTTGCTTTCATAAACAAATTGATATTTCTCTTCACGAAACAGCTTATTTCAAAAATATATAAATATAAAAAAGTTTTCTCACAAAGAACGTAATAGATGGCGTTGTACAAATTACATTCTTTTCTGAATTGTGGCGTTAAGATACTCCGAATCGTATTGAGACTCACTGACGTGGAGTCACAGTCTTACAAATAACCATACATTACCCAGAACCTATGTAGATATTATATATTTTCAATTTCAACTTAATAAATTAAATTAAAGTAAATGATATATATTATGGGTTATAAATATATATGTATATATAACTAAAATAGTCAATTTATTTTGTATCAGATTATAATGAACATACTAATATCCGAAATCACAACTTCCCACAACTCAATAGCAAACTCATATCCCAACTTCAAAGGATGCTACATGAAATAAATCCATACGTTCATAGTTTCAAGGTTGCATTGCAATCGATCCGTCAAGATTTAATAAACAATTATAAAATAGTTATTGACGCTGACAGACGTCTTGTTACTGAACACCGCGGTAACAACGTTCCTGTCACTGATGAAGTGGCAGTGGTATTAGTTAACCAGGAGTGCGATAGACGTGACATCGTGTTGCACTCACATGACGATAGTCTGCCAGGGATTTATGAATCTACAATATCCATTAATATATTGTCACGGTGAAAATGGGTACAATTTCGGAATTTATCAAGTTAATCCTAATACCAGAGAGACCAATTTTAATTAAAAAAATATTTGCTCTGCAATTTTCACGACTTTCTGCCACCAGGGCGGCGCCACTTTACAGTGAGGTAAAATATTTGACAGATTTCATAGCGGGGATGATAATTTCTTAAGAAAATGTAATATTTAAGGTTTCTTTCTGTATAGTTATATTTTATATTAATTACATTAGAAATGAATAAACCAAACTATAAAATATAACTAAAAGCCGATTTTTTAAAAAAGAGTTAAAAAGTGCAAACAATTAAAAAATCAAACCTCTGACGCATTATGTTGTGTAATAATATAATATTCTAGATAATGATAAACTATCATTTAAAACGAATTTCTCAATAAACTGACACTATGTTACAAAAAACTTAGTCACAACTAGCGACATCTGGTGAGTGGAAGATTATAACGCAACTTGACAACTTATTACTACGAGGGCTGCCAACATTGAAAAAATGCAACGGATTGTTTTTATTTGTCGACGGCTCCGTGGCGCAGTGGCTTAGCAATGAGTTGTTGCGCTGGGAGCCGCGGGTTAGAATCCCGCACGGAACAAGTATTTGTATGTCCAACAAATCATCGTTCCGGGTCTGGATGTTTGTCCTCGTGCAATTTATGTTTGTAAGCTGCCTCCACGATACAGGAGAAAATCCCAGTGTGGGGAAAACGTTTTTAAAAAAAGTTAAAAGATATGGTTGATGATTTTTAAGGAAACTTTTTATATGGTCTGATAATAAATGCATATTTGGTTTTCGTTTTATGTTTCTTTCTGATCCGATCATTGCGGCTTGTGAGACAGTAAACATCAGACACAATTGAAATGAAAGCTGTTGGAAGCCCAATAAAATACAAAAATTTGTTCTTTACATTTTTTATAGGATACGGTGACATACGAACACGCGGTCCACCTGATGGTAAGTGGATGCTGTGACCCATATACATGTACAACTATCCTCAATAAAGAGATGCGTTGTCATCCGTGAGGACTGTGTAAAACCTACCAAAATTAAAATTTTCTTGTTTTTTTGTATTGTAGCTTACATTGTGCCTGCATGCACACATGAGTTGCGGTACACCATTACTCGACGATTATTAAAAAAAATTGTTAAAAACAAACTGAATAATAGATACTGAATACGGTCAATCGTTCGTCGAACAGTCGTGTGTCAGGCATCGGGCGGGTGTGTATTGAACTTGCATTAGTCATATAATTAAACGTCTCTATACAGTTACAAAGAAAAATATGATGCAATCACATTTATATGGTTCATAAAAGTATCTCACTTGGCTAGATAGGCAAATATCCTATTCAAAAATATTTTGATATTAGCGGGCTACACTTCGATAATAGAATTCAAACTAACTTATTTTCACATTTGTGTGTCATACGTTACGTTGTAACTATTAGTCCAATATAGTTTCAACTTCCCTACTTTTCGGGAAAATTTAATGTATTGGCCACATTATTTCTAAACTTGCGTGTGTTTCGTCTAGCGTAAATACAAGTTGATAACGCACACATAGATTTTGTTCTTGCCCCACTTTTGAACGTCTGCTTTGTAGGGAACTATCGTTCTAGGTGTTATTATTCTAAGTTGATTCAGTAATGATATAATTCGTTTAATATTCTCTTACCTGAATGTCAAATTCTCTAAGTAAAACCTATATAAGCGAGCTACGCCGCGGCCACAGCTAGTTATGTAATAAATAACTCGATATATTTCAAATTTCATTAAATTTGAACCAGTAGTTTAAGAATTATAACTAGTCAAAGTTTCTTAATTTTGTCACTCACTGACTGACCGATCATCAAAACTCTAAGGCACTTCTAGCAGACATAGAAGCTTCAAATTTGTAATACAATTATTGTATAATATATAAATCAAGGAAAAATTAAAATATGTTGAAATTACGGTCCAGTTTTCGAGATAAACCAACTGCATGAATAACTTTGTAATTCCATATAAATATATAGGATTACAAAGTTATATTTGCTGTGAATGAATCAGTGTACCTATATATGTATAATAGGTATGGATAGTACCTAGATATAACTATCTACAAAAAGAAATGAGATGCCATCAAAAACATAACTTGTAAAAAAGCTAAGTCTCGCAAGTCGCAACTCAGTTCTTCTACCGTAAAAAGTTGTGACATCCATGTTATACCAGGTCGGTTAATTTATTCGATCCTACTTAAGGTTTCTTCTGTCTTAAATTATTACGTAATTAGCTAACCTAACAAAATCGTATAGTGACCATATCAATATCAAAAATCTTTGAAGTTTTAAATAAATAAATTGACTTGGCAATTGCACTAAACAATCTCATTTAATATAATATTGTATTACTTGACAGATACATTGTGTTTTCATGCGATGGCCAAGTCTATCAATATCTATCAATCTATTTATTTAAAATATAAAAGATTTCTAATATTGATGTGGTCACTATAAGATGTTCTTAGGTTAGCTAATTAAGTAATAATTTAAGACAGAAGGAACCTTAAGTAGGGACTGAATAAATTAACCGACTTTGTATAACATGGATCTCACAACTTTTTACGGTAGAAGAACAGAGTTGCGACTTGTGAGACTTGGCTTTTTTTACAAGTTATGTTTTTGATGGCATTAATATTCACAATTATCTAAATAAAAAATATTATTATTTTTGATTACTAAGGTTTAATTTATTTTAGCAATGGTGAAAAAACAGTTAAAAATGGGAATCAGTTGAAAATCACAACAATGTTGGCTTCAAAAAGAAATAGGTGTCCTACGGAAGAACATGAAGGGAATATTGCTGTAAGTATTTTAAATCAGACCCATAATTATGAACTTCACTACATGTGTAGATAGTCCACACAGTTTGGTTTTATTCCCTAAAGACTTGTAATTTTATTAATACAGAGAATTTGCCTGAATTGTCACTTGGTACGTAGATTGACAATCACAGTATCAGAGGTCTTGCACCATGAGGCTGCTGCCCATCAGCATACCTAACATTTCTATCTATATCTAACATTTCCCTTATTCACTTCCTATGACACCTATGGGACGAAATAAGGTAAGGAATTCGCGTGGTATTGAGTTAATTATGTCATTATTTCATTACAGCAAATCAAAAGTCCACTGCTGAACATAGGTCTTCCCCATAGATTACTTCATAAAGGGAGATAATTGCCAGTTTCCACGCTTGGCAGGTGGGTAGGCAACTGCAACTTAATTATTTTGAGTTGTTATTAGGAAGATGCTGCTGGCCATCTTCTGTTTTATTTCACTTGTCCCTTATGTTACCTACGGCATGCTATAGGGCCATGGTTTTTCTCACGGTGCCATTACACAGTTTAATTAATCTAATAAAATGTTTAACAAGTACCCATAAACATACTTCTTTCCTTTAAAATTCCTAATAGTAAAATAACCTTTAAGCTGAGGTGTTCATTAGTCACAATTGAAATAGTCTAATAAAATTTTTAACAAGTAGGTACCCATAAACATTCTTTCTTTTAAAATTCCTAATAGTAAAGTAACCTTTAAACTGAGGTGTTCATTAGTCACATTTGAAAAATAATAATAATAATGTCCTGCAGACTGAATTTCGGTCACGGCGGCCAGCCTCAATGCAGACTAGCCATTGGCGCATGCCAGGATTTAAGTGCCCAAGCGTATGCGCAAGCACAGATGCACTCTCTATTCCTTCACTCTCATAGTCCGATGGAACAGTAAACCGATACGACCGGAGAGAGATCAGGTGCAGGACCAACGGCTTTACGTGTTTTCCGAAACACGGGCGTGAGACACCGTGTTTCCTGATTCCGGGCAGCTATTGATAATTTCTTGATGTAGAAGCTCAATACTGATTTTTTTTCTCGAACCGGGTGTCGAACCCGGAACCTCATGATCAGCAGTCACACTACTACAACCACTAGACCAACCAGGCAGTCGAAATTGAAACATTCTATGTTGAAAACACTTAAAAATTATCAGCAAATCAAAAATGTTTACAAATACAGTAAAAACTCTTTATTTGTAGGGGTATATGCTACGTAAATATGCCGCGAATACAGAAACCGTGAGTATGGAATGGTAATTTATATGGGATTATAGGGGATACATTCCTAGGTAACAAAATAAAAAAATAATATATAAAAAATCAATTTAATTGAAGTTTTTAATCATTTGCTGCCTTAAATCCAAGGGGGAAAATTGCCGCGCCAGCAAAATAACAAAATAATATAAGGACAAAATACTAAACACGGTAACTAAATATCGGTTGTATAGGTTAAAATAAAAAAAAAATAATGGATATGGTGGCACATTGGCACACAGTAATCATAAGTCAAACTGAAATTTATATTTTTAATTTTGTTTTTATGGATCTTAAAATGGCGACAATTTGCTAAACAGCCTAAACGCTGTTTCGAGGGTCTTATAGCTTTAGTAGCTGCTATGTATGTTATGGATTATATTATGCAGCTATTTGTTTTTAATCAGTTCTATAATAGAATATTTTTATTACTTTCGCTGTATAGCAGTTTTTTTATAACACATATCTCTCTTTAGATATACGTATAAAAGATGAAAAATCTTGTCTTGGAAATAGTGTTCGATAAATTTAATTTAGATTTTATTTTTGCCATATATTGATAACAAATTAATTTTGTTCACTAGCACAATATAAACACACAGTGCATGCAAAATGGCGATATTCTGTTACTTATACAGATTTAAGTTGTACTTCATTTATTTTTTTAGTTTTATATTACTCTCATAGACAGAAGTCATAAAACTACTGTATTTACAAAAGTGTACAATGATACCATAAGAATAAGTTTTAGAAGAGAGTTTGCATACACCATTGTTCAGAAATAAGATTATAGTGATACTAAAATAAGACTTAGAGTTGTATAAGCAAGGAACACAATGCAAAAAAATAGCTTCTATACAGCTTTAATGATAAAATCAGATTGAAGTGTTACAAAATACTCAAAGTTATATATTAGAGTACTCATATTCTGATTAAGAACCCTAAGCTTACTTAGATCCCATAATACAGACTTTATACAGCTTGAGCTGTATAATAACTCATAAACCACTCTTATAAGAATATAACCGCTTTTCAACACTTTTATACGCATTTAAAAGAACTAAGTTCTATGTGGGCTGGTATATTGATGTTCATAACGCTTGTGTGCTGGTTGGGATTCAACACCACAACTACCATCAGGTTCTTTAAAATGTGCGTAAAGACGCTTTGCCTGTTCTCCCGGACCATTGGACCACTCAGGGGCACACTTTTTTGGTTACGGTCTTGATCTATAATGACAACACCACTTCCATTTTTTCTATTGCTGGATCACGAACAATTTTCGCTGACAAGTGAAGTTGAAGCTACAGACAACCTTATTTTATCTTCGGATTTTTTATCGATCGTACAGTTGATTCGATGACTGAATGAGCTTGATATGGATACAAACGACTTTCAAGGCGTACACGATCAAGCATTTCTATTTTCTCTTTAAGCGGTAACAGCTTTTCTTCGCGTCGAAACTAGTTTTTCCTTTTTTTAGTCGAAATTATAAATTAAGAAGACAGCGGTAGAGACGTGTTACTCGATCACAATTTTTGTAACGAATGGTTTGGAAAGATGAAACACTAAAACACGCAAAGCGGCTCTTACCAAAGGACGGAAAGTCTAATATAAGGTTGCTTTCATTCTATTTGTTTACATTCTCAAAAACAACGACCGCGGCGCAAGCGGCTTATATCAAAGGCCAAACCAATACAGCGGCGATCTCATTTAACAACATACTTTAGGTATAGTTGTAATAAGTTCTACATATTTTACTTTTTTCATAGACCATTTGACGACGCGTTTATAAAGGATATTGGGTTGGATACCTATAGGAATCCTTTTTATTAATACGTATGTACCAATCTACCGATTAGATCCGCGAATAAAGAAATCTGTAGCCGTGTATATAGGAATTGGGTCGCATTTTTTTAATCCGCGAATAGTGAAAACGCGAATGAAGGAAGCGCGTATAAGGAGCATTACAGGCTTAAAAATTTGCTAATTGGTATTTCTTACTTCTTAGTTTACTCATTATATGTTTATGCATTGATTATCTATTAAGTTCATCTGAGCTTCACAATGTTTTTTTTATAGGATAAGGGTAACAAACGAGCACACAGTCCACCTGATGGTAAGTGGTTGCTGCGGCCCATAGACATCTACATCTATCCTCTATTACAAATCAAAATGTAGATGCGTTGTCACCCGTGAGGACTAAGATGGAATGCCTCATTTCCAGTAAAAAGGGCCTCCGGCCACCTGCACTCACCAAGCGAAACACAGAGGTAAACCTCTACTTCACGCTGGTTTTCTGTGAGGTCGTGGTACCACCCCGGTTCGAGCCGGCCCATCTGTGTGACAGCAAAAGCTGCCGCGTGGCTCTACCACTGTTAAAAATGTACTAGCTAGCTGTTCCCCGCGACTTCACCCGCGTGGAATTTTTTTGTGCGGAACTCAGAAATAACAATAGCTTATGTTACTCCTTATAACATCAGCTATCTGCCAGTGAAACTCCCATCTAAATCGGTTCACAGGTTTTTGTATGATGTGTGTTCACGCCAAAATAGCTCGCAAATGACAGATTTTTTCCGACTTACATAACATTTATTTTTATGAATTATAGCATATGTGTTATTCTGTTGTATATGCTATATTATTGTAAAATTTCATTAAAATCCATTCAGAAGTTCCTCCATCCTCACAAACTTTCACCTTTAATAAGTTAATGTTCGGTTGTAATAATAATAATAACTCTTATAAATTAAAAAGTTATTTTACAGAAAAAGGCCAAATGTGAGGTTTCTGCTATGGAAGAAGATGAAACAAATGAAAATAGTTTAAATGATTGTAAAAAAGCAGTTCCAATAAATGATGATACTATGAATTTGGAAAACAAAATGGGTGTTAATTTATTGAACAAATGTGAACAGACCACAAATTGTGATGAACTTGTAAATATTATAAAAAATAAACAGAGCAATGGTGATGAATTGACAAAGTCTGAAGATGTAAATGATGTAGAAAAGAAAATTGTTTCTATAACGCCTGCAGACACAGAAAAGTGTGACATTTGTGGGCAATTTTTAAATAATTCTGATATTATTTACTACCAAGGGCATCCACAGGATGCTGTAGAAGAATTTATTGCATTGACAAATGAAAAGTTATTATTAGCTTCAGGTAATTAGTTGTTATTATTTTTGTTTGTGATTGCTCAGGTGCTTAACGCTCACCGTAAAACACACTAACCTCGTGTTCATCCCCACCGTATTACTAAGTACTGTTGGTAAATAGAATTGAATTTAAGTCTTTCGTTCAAATACTAATCTATTAATTTTATTTAAGACAGTTACCAAGATACACATATTTATTTTAGAAAGAGTGATTACATTTTAGTAATCTACTACATTTTCTATGTAATGCCATCATAGTAATCAATTTTCGTTCAATAAAATGACTTTACTTATAGAATGTAGTAGATGGTGCTATTAAAAAAATTAACAAGGGAGTGATTTTTGAAGCCCAATAAGGCAGAGCAGCATTTATTTTAAATAACAATTAGTAAATTTTCATTATAATAAATTTGTGTTGACAATATATAAAATGTTGGTTTAATTAAAATAAAATTACATAAATAATAGATAATTACCTAATTAACAAACTTTAATAAGTATTTTGTGTTATACTGGGACCTGTAATAATTACTTCATTCACTGTGGTGAGTCCTAGTGTTGCCTAAACCGATAATTTCTCTTCTTAAGATCGAAGAAGATGATGCGCTGTGAACAGTTTATGTTAAATAAATGAATGATATACACAATCTATGCTATTCAAAGTTATTGATGAATATTTGAAATGTTTCCCTGTAATACAAAAGTTTCACTTCTATTGTGTGTCTTTACGATACACACTGTTTTTTTTTATATTAAAATATTTTACAGGTGATGATGGAGATATAATGGAAAGACCTCAAACAAATATAACTGGTTTTTCCATTTTTGATCAACATGGCCATCTTTGTCCAATTGATGGCGGTCTTGTAGAAAGTGATGTGAGGATCTATATGTCAGGATATTTGAAATCTATTTGCTCCGACTCACAAGAAATTGATGAAGAGTCCATTCCTGTAAAAGATGTTGGACCCATTATTGAATGGTTAGTCTTAGTGTTAACAGTATATTTTACAAATTTTTAGATATGTTTTAAATTTTTCTTGTGAGAATCTTCTAAAAAGTAAGGAAACACATGGTAGATATTTTACCTTTTTAAATTATATTCTGCATTATTTTTAGGTTTATACATGGATTTGACGGTGGAACGAGAAACTGCGTAACACTTTCTACTGAATTTGGTGAATATAATTTATTAAAACCCAGTGAGCAGTATATTCCCCTTATGGATAATTTATATGAAAAAATCTGGCTTAGTAAAGTTGTTGTAGAATATTTGGAAGAATACCATTATCTGCAACCTACATATGAAGATTTAGTTGGAGTTGTTTGCCAATCCACAATCCCTGAACTTAATGACAAGAAAATGTCTGAAGAAATGTTACACAAACATGCACAGTTTGTGTGTGATCAAGTGGTGAGTTTGGAGACTAATGAAGATGATGAACCATTAATAACCTTGCCATGTATTAGAGAACTAATAAAATTAATGGGTATCAAATTCGGTAAACGGAAAATTCGTGCAAAAATAGACTACAAGAAAGTTGATAAAAAAACTTGGACAAAAGCTACAACTACTCCGCTTGTGCAAAAAACTTTTGAAAGTTTCTTTACAAATCAGTTAGACAAAACTAATCATGAATTAGTGTTACGAAGGAAAAGATGTGGTGTTTGTGAAGCTTGTCAATTGCCAGATTGTGGGGAATGCAATGCATGCCGTGCTATGGCGAAATTTGGTGGGCATGGGAGAACTAAAAAAGCTTGCGTTCGTAGATTATGTCCTAATATGGCTGTAGAACAGGCGGAAGATTCGGAGCCAGAAGATGAAGAAGAATATCGCCAAATGGCCGAACGAAAAGAACGCGATAAAATTGATGATGCAGTACCTGTCAAGTTGACTAGTTCAAATAACAAGAAAATTACGTGGATCGGGGAACCAATAAAAGCTGATGCTACTAAAGTTTACTATGAGAGGGTTGAGATTGATGATTTTGAACTAAAAATTGGTGATTTCGTTATGGTAGAAACATCTCAAGCTAATATTCCTGCTTTAGTCACGAGAGTCACATATATGTGGAAAGAAACTTTCAACCCAAAAAGCAGTTATTTTCACGGTGAAGTTTTCATAAGGGCTTCGGATACGGTTTTGGGAGAAGTAGGTGATCCGAGAGAAGTATTTTTAGGAGATCGTTGTTGTCATGGTGCACCTTTGTCCTCAATTTTAAGAAGAGCTAACGTAGAAAAAAGAGAAACTGCGAAAGATTGGTTTAAACTTGGTGGCAAAAAAGTAGTTGAAGAATTTTTCGAAGATGATGGAAAAACGTACTTTTATAATAAATACTACGAACGATTTACGGCACGCTTTGAAGATTTGCCAGAAGACCCGTTGTGTCCTAATGACTTGAGGAAACATCGGTTTTGTCCATCTTGTGAAAGGAAAACAAGAAGAGATGCTAAAGATATACCTAAGGTTTCTGGGAAACTAGTAGAAAAATCCAACTTTGTAACAGAATCTAACAGATCGGAATGGTCATTGGTTAGGTGGCAAGATTATGACTACAAAAAAGGCATGGGAGTTTTCCTTAAACCCGGCACATTTAAACTTAAAAATAATTTTACAAATACAATGAACAATAACAATAAAATCAAGTTAGATAAAGTAGATGAAGATATTTATCCCGAATATTATCGGAAAAGTGATAATAATTTACGTGGTTCTAACATTGACACTGGGGAACCATTTTGCGTAGGTCATATTGTTGCAGTTACGGCAGCAGGCGAAGGACCTCTTGTAGTTCCACAGGACATTTATATAAAAGTTAATGTGCTATATAGACCAGAAAACACTTGTAGCCGATTTCCGCAACAGGAAGATTTGAACGTTGTATATTGGAGTGAAGAGATAAAAGAAATCTCATTTTCTTCTGTAGTTGGGCCATGTCACTTGATTTACGAAAGAAATGTTCCGCATCAAGAGACCTTACATGAATGGCTTGAGAAAGAACCAAGTAGATTTTACTTTAGGATGTCCTATAACAAATTTACTAAAGAATTTGAAGACGTACCACAGCACGCCACGGCCGTCGGTAGGACGTATAAAGGTAAAGATAAGGGAAAAGGGAAAGGTAAATCAAGCAAACCTGTTGATCCAAACTTGGCTAAAGTAGAAGAAGTGAAAGTAAGACCATTAAGAACTTTAGATATATTTGCTGGATGTGGGGGTCTTTCTGAAGGCTTACATCAATCAGGTGTCGCCGAATGCAAATGGGCAGTTGAAAACTTAGAGGCTGCTGCGCATGCTTACTCTCTTAATAATAGAAACTGTACGGTTTATAATGAAGACTGCAATGCACTATTAAAAGATGTTATGTCAGGCGCCACACATAGTAAAGGTGGTCTAAGACTACCCATGCAGGGAGAGGTTGAGTTACTATGCGGCGGACCGCCTTGCCAAGGTTTTTCCGGCATGAACAGGTTCAACTCTAGAGAGTATTCTAACTTTAAGAACTCTCTTGTTGCGTCATATCTATCATATTGTGACTACTATCGCCCTAAGTATTTTATACTAGAGAATGTTAGAAACTTTGTGGCTTTCAAGAAAGGAATGGTTTTGAAACTGACTCTTAGAGCGTTGTTGGACATGGGCTACCAGTGTACCTTCGGTATAGTTCAGGCTGGGAATTACGGAGTACCGCAAACAAGAAGGCGACTTATTATTTTGGCAGCCGCCCCTGGTTACAAGTTGCCGTCATATCCGGAGCCTACGCATGTTTTCAGTAGACGTGCGTGTTCTTTGACGACGACTATAGATGGCAAGCGATTTGTAACGAACATTAAATGGGATGAATCTGCGCCGAGGCGAACTTGCACCATACATGATGCCATGAGCGACCTACCACGAATATGCAATGGCGCCAATCAAATAGAAATCGATTACGGCTCAATGCCAGAAAGCCATTTCCAGCGTTTGGTCAGGAGTAAGGATGAAAGTGCAAAACTACGAGATCATATATGTAAAAACATGGCTCCACTTATCCAAGCCCGTATCAGTAGGATTCCAATGACTCCTGGATCTGACTGGAGGGATCTACCTAATATATCAGTTACACTTTCAGATGGCACTAAATGCAAGGTAAGTTCCGTTTTTATTTTTTAATTCATAATAAAACATTAAAGGCTACAAATAATTCTTGAATCAAGGAAAATCTTAATCGCACAATTTATATGTTGATAGGCTTTTCAGCTTTTCAAAATTATTGTTACGAGCTTGGGGTTCGAGACAATTACAAACTGCCAAATTGAATTACCAAAATTGACTATTTAATTACACAACACTAATTAAAACTTAAAATCACACTAATAATAAAACACAGTTCGCCTATATTTCGCTTCGAAGTATTCTCTTGTATCGCCAATTCAATACTCCTCGGTCGTGGTCTATACCAGCCTTATATAGGGCCTCAGATAGTTTCCAGAACATTCTACTGTAGCGACATCTAGAATGTTCGAGTACATATCGGTCCCGAAATTTCTGGAAGGATCTTGACTCTCCTAGTTCTGCTACTCGACACTAAAGGGCGCTAGTGTAACTAGTGTTGCCATGTACAAGACATTAATAGTGGCGCGCAACACTGCCCCCTCCTAAGACATGCTCGTCCCGAGCATTATTGGCCCCATAATAACGCGCCAGTCGATCCACATGGACAATATTAGGAGTACCTCTTCTAAAATCAGTCAGCATCCGCCAGTTTCCCTGCTGATGCTGGGCGGTGCTGTTAGCCACACAACCCTCTTGAGATCGATCACCTTCCCCTTCTACAGTTCGCATAGGGCAGCTGGATCGAAGACGGCCCCTTTCCCCACAGCCGTAGCACCTAGGACTGTATCATTTATTGCGGTCGCGAACTGTAGCCGCTGCAACCTCCCTGACGCGATAGGAACGATGATCCTGCCGCACGGTTTCCACCTCCAGTGCATGGGCCAACGCGTCCTTAAGCGTCTCGTGGTGCCCGAGCCTCACAGCAGCTCTGACTTCAAGGTCGCGGATGCCGTCGATGAATTTCTGCACCAAGTTCCCTACAATGAGCACAGGTACAGACTGGTATGCTTTTCGAACCAGATTCTCCACCTCAAGGGCCCACTGCTGCAGGTTTTCGTTACTGCCTTGCACTCGATCTTTGAGCTGTGCACGAAAGACGTGTTCCAGGTGAGCGTCACCATATCTCGCCTCCAATGCCTCAAGGAGCTGCTCGTAAGTCACTTCCTTACCAAGAGCTTCCAGAACAGTTAAGGCCTGGTCGCGCAGGCCTAGGGTGAGAGCAGTCATGGCCTGACTTTTATTCCAGCCGTTCGCCTTCATGACAGCCTCGAATTGGATTTTGTAGGCCGACCAGGAAGAAGTCCCGTCGAACGGCGGCACTTTGAATCCACGTAGCGAAGGTGTTGTAGCTACCACGGGAGCTGTAACTCCATCCCCAAGTTTGAGGTCATACAGCGTTTTCTTCACGTCAGCCATCACGTTGTCAACCCGATTGTTCACTTGGTGGATTCGGGTTTCAGCTTCCGACAGGCGGTTGTCATGTTGAGCAACCCTATCCTTCACTTCCTTTATCTCTTTCCCGAAGGCAGCGTGAAGGTCCTTCCTGAGGAGCATCTGCTCTTCCATACCGCGCTGCAGCTGTTCTTCCAACCGACGGGTCTGTTCCTCCTGTCGGCGGGCCTGTTCCTCCTGTCGGCGAGCCTGTTCCTCCTGTCGGCAAGCCTGATCCTGCATCATCATCATCAGAGCACCTAAGTCAGGTACTGCAGATGCAGGTGCTGCTGACGGGCCGGCCTCCGGGGTCAGCAGCTGGCCCTCCGACGTTTGCGGCGCTGCATTACCAAATCGTCTCTGGTCCGTCTCCAGCTGGCGTTGACTTCGGGTACGGATACCCTCCATGTCGTCCTTTGGTAAAATCGGCATAATTTGATCCCACTTCTGACACCAATTGTTACGAGCTAGGGGTTCAAGACAATTAAAAACTGCCGATTGAATTACCAAAATTGACACTTTAATTACACAACACTAATTACAATCCTGTAAGGACGAGGGAAATGAAACACTTGAGTGTTGACGTAAGACTGTCTGTAATTACGTATTGTTAAGTTTATATATTAGATTATACCCAAACATACGTATAGATACTAGGTAGGTACTACACCTTCCTTCCCAAAGAAAAAAAAGAAATGAATACGTGCATTTCTTTTTTTTTATATAATACTAACATCTAAAATTACACAATAATTATATCCCTAAGTATTCTAATTTATAAAATGTAAACATAAAGAAATAGTTAAAATAATATTTAGATTAATATGATTACAATTGGTTTTATAGTACTTAGTAATTAATATTAAGGTAAGGTAATATTAATTAATAAAGCTTAATATACTAATTTATTACAATTAAAATCGATTAAGTACACTATGTCTTTTGACTTTAGATTATTAAACTTAAAACTTTAATATTATTACAATATTATATATGTTTATTTATTACATTTATTTGAAGGATAATACAATTTAGTTCGGTTTTTATTTATTTATTAGGTTTACCAGTAATTGTAATAATAATACAGCAATGAGTATTTAACAATAACAAGTGTTTTACAGCCAAATGCACGATTAATTTAGGTAAACACCACATGCGCAAACTGTTAACGGTGGTAACATCCAACTTTTATAAGTGACTTAATGTGTTCACAATAATTGAGAAAAATAATAATGTAATTTTTGCCATCTCTTAGTATTTTAACATTCGGTGAACAATCTCTAATTACTAAATATGGACCTGCATAAATGGCGCTGAATTTGTTACCAGTTTCTTCTTTAACTAATATCAAATCATTAATTTTATAAGTTTAGCGTTCATTTTACAATCATACTTGGATTTCCTAACAAATTTACTATTGATTAAATTTTCTCTTGCTTACTTTTGGGAGGTTTGTAGACAATATTTTAACTCTAACGGATAATCTTCGTAATTATATAGGGGTTCTACGGTTTAAGTTAAATTACTGGGTAAATTGCATTTTTTGCCATAAACTAACTCAAATGAAGTATACTTAGTTTCGCGGTGAACGGAAGTATTATATGAAAAATACCGACAAAAATATATAAAAAATAACATTTTTTTTATATCGTAAAAAAATAATGTTAAATAAAGTTTTATCTTATAATTATGTACATATAATATTTGTCTTGGCTTGGGTAGGGTGGCCAAACCCCCTATGTACACAATAATTCCGTAGTCAAATTCTGTATGTTTAAGTCTTAATGCATTGTTGCTTTGTTGATGTATTATGTTAGACAAAATCAGGTGTACATTCGCGAACGTATATTATTTTATTCGACACTTCACTGTAACACACTTTGATACTGAGTTATTCAGTTACTTATTAAGTCATTTATGTAGACATTCACATTAAATAGTACCCTTCCTTTATATATTTATTCACTTATAATTTTATAGTTATATATTTCATTTATTTATTTCATACCTTTATATTTAATGAAACACTTCTTTCATGATCCACACAAATTATTTAGATATTAATACTTTACTTTTTTTTTTGAAAAAATAATGCCTTATAAAGATAAAAACATATGATTTGAAGGTACAATAAATATAAAACCGACAATATAACATTTCATTTTAAGATACACATAACAAAGAAGTCTATGTTAGGCAATGTCATCATTTTCATTATCATAACAAACTACCAGATCAAAATACAAATTGCAATCCCAGCCACGTCAGCGATTTGTGACACTTTTGTTTTCAATTCCAAAGTATGTTAATGGGAAAGTTTGCGATTACATCGTATGATGATAACTAATTTCAACATAACTCACAAAAGGTTTTATTATAAATACACTTAAAATATCTAAAATTTATAGTATTAAACACGTTTTCATTTACATAGTTAAGATTACATTGCATTATCAAGTAATATGTGTTATTTTTATTATTAATAGTCAGAAACGTATTACATATTACTTTTTTTTAAGATTTCATGACTTCTAAGGAACATGTTTATCTTATATGAAACACAAATTTGTAAAAAAGATAGGCTATTACACAAGTCTGTATTAGAAAATATATGTTGTATGTTAATAAAATGTTATTAACATTAGAAAAGAAAAGCATATACGAGGGTGAATTGAAAAGTACTCGGCCTAACACAGATCCATTCAATTCTAAAAATCAAATCTACCCACATTATTTAGTTCAGTTCAGACTAGTTCATTGTGTGAAGTTCGAAACGTGTGCGATAATTAGTTGTGATTTTATAAATTTATTAACAAAGTAATCGGACATAATTTCCGCGAATGGAGCAAATCGAGCAGCGTGCCGTCATTAAGTATTTCCATAAGAAGGGGCTATCATCAAAAGCCATCCATGATGACATGGTCAGTACATTAGGCGATTGTGCTCTGTCATATTCATCCGTCAACAAATGGATAGCAGAATTTAAGCGTGGTAGAGAGAGTGTGAAAGATGAACCCCGCTCTGGAAGGCCTTCGACGTCAACTACTGACGAAAATATTAAAAAAGTACTTGATTTAATAATGGGAGACCGCAGATTAAAAATTAGAGAGATAGCCGAGATTATAGGCATTTCTTATGAACGAACTCAAAACATCATTGTCAACGAGTTGGGTTTCCACAAGGTGTCTGCGAGGTGGGTTCCGCGACTGCTTTCAGTTGAACAAAAAAGGACGCGATCGACTATTTCACGCGACTGTTTGGAGTTATTTGAAGCCGATGCAGATGATTTTTTGAATCGTTTTGTTACTATAGACGAAACATGGGTTCATTACTGTACACCGGAAACAAAACAACAATCAAAACAGTGGAGAAGACCTGGTTCACCACCCCCCTAAAAAGGCTAAGTCGATTTTGTCGGCAAATAAGGTGATGGCTTCAGTATTCTGGGACTCGAAAGGTGTGATTATGATTGATTATCTTGAAAGGGGTCAGACTATAAACTCTGATTACTACTGCACCTTACTACGTCGTTTACGAGAGGAAATAAAAGAAAAACGTCGAGGAATGCTCAGAAGAAAAGTCCTGTTTCATCAAGATAACGCCCGTGTTCACACGTCAGTACAGTCAATGGCTGAAATTCACAACTGTGGCTTTGAACTGTTACCGCATCCGCCGTATTCACCTGATCAGGCACCATCAGACTTCTTTCTGTTCCCTAACCTAAAAAAGTACTTGGGAGGTCAAAGATTTTCGACAAACGACGAGGTCAACGCAGCTGTAGACGCATATTTTGACTCTAAGGAAGAATCATTTTTTTTCAACGGTCTAAATGCTTGGAAGGGGAGGTGGCAAAAGTGTATTGAACTTGATGGTGATTATGTAGAAAAATAAAAATATAACTGATTTAGTATGTGTTTATTTTCTTGGTTAGGCCGAGTACTTTTCAATCCACCCTCGTAATAATATAATTTTTGATTTAATTGTAGATAATGAAAAAAACTTATAATAATAGCGAATTGATACACTTTGGACTACCAAATTTAGTTTTAAATTGTACAAATTTTACATAAAAAAACAACATAACATAAAGAGAAATTTAAGGTAGGGTTATCATAAATATAAATCAATTTAAATATGAAAAAACCTTGTAAATTCATATAAAATATGGTAAAATAATTAAGTATGTACGTGAAAATGTGTTTATTATTTTTGATTAATATTTTTTTGTTTACGTATGGTTATGTGGATCGATAATATAGTTACTGGGTACATGTGTAACTTGTGAGTAGGATTTTGGGTAGCATTAATAACTCTAATACAGAAATGCAAAATAACTACATATCTCACTTTTAGGTTTGGTCGGGGATCCCCTTATTACCTCATTTTAATTATTCTCATGTCCTTGCATGTTAGTTCTTTTCATGCTAACACTAATCTCATTTCCTTTGTTTTCGCTTGTCAGGCCTTATTTATTTATTTCATGATTCTTGTACGTACTTTCTTTTCTTTCTTAATATTTTTGACCTTTAGCTAGCTTTATTTCTTTAAATATTCTCTTCCCTTATATATTTATTTATTAATTAGATACCGGGAATCGGAGTATTAATTCACTTCATTTATATTTTCTTTCGTGATATTTATCACGCGGGTACTTTATAAATATGGGCCCCCCATTTACTTGGGTATTTTATTACTTTTTCATAACATTCATTACATTTTATTGGTACATAAACATTTTCTTATCATACTATATCAAGGTAAAACTGTACCTTGGGTTGTGCGCACAACCTTGAGGTCAACGTTTAAGTCATTTTAAAAGACTCCAACAATTGTCACGGAGGAAAACTAAGTTCACACTATGATCCAATGAAGGATATGACCTCTATGTACCATTATTAAGGGTAACAAATTTAATACTTCTCTGGTCCCCAACAGTACTAATATGAGTAAACTTGTTCACATCTCACTTGTACTGAAGGTATTGTTCCCTAGTACCCGATACTTCCGATTTTTTCATCCAATCATGGAAACATAGATACCCTGCTCGAGGACTATATGCTATACCAGTGATAGACGTTCCCGTATCTCTCCATTATTTGTTTGTCAAGGTCAACTTTTGTTTAATTTTGATTTATTTCTTTACTTTTATAGTATTTTATTAATCATTATTTAATTGTAACATAATATACTTTCACGTACATGGTCGCGTACATTCATGATAAAGAATATGGACACTATTCATATACAACACATAATAAATTATCATTCCCTCATTAAAACTCATTACGTCGTTAATCGCATCCGAACAACGTTAAAAAAAATTACTCGGTTATTAGGTTTTCCAAACTCTCAGCTGATCAGGCCAATTGTATGTGGATATGCTAATCTCCGATAATTTTCTTTAGATACTTGCCTTACTCTCACAACTACACTCTATTAATATTTTTCATTTATAATTCCGTATTTCTTAATTATATTATATTATCCTTTAATATAGTAGCCATAAATTAACTCAAGTCTTTACAAATTTATTAAATGAGTCTCTTATATGGTCTCTTGTAGTATTTAGGTACATCATTTTCAGTCAGGGAATGAGGCTCACAATGATCACAACAAAATTTAAATAAATAAATTGAAGAAATTATTTTCTCATGTATACAAATAAGTAAGATATTTAAAACTTTGTCATTTTCCCAGGAAGTAATGAATTATAAAAATTAAAAGTTTATGATTTAAAAGTTGAATAAATATAAAATCGAAATTAATAAATTATTCCATTTCATTTTCAAATTAATCAAAGAAATAATAATGGGAACATAAGTCGTCATCACTATAACGGCTACCAAGTTTATATAAACAAAACATTAATTTATTTAAACATTGAGAAGAACAATTTTGATTTTTAAGTAGGTTATATTAACTTGGTTATTTATTAAAGGTTATATATTTATTTATTTATAACTTTAAAATTGTTTTAAGGTTTTCATACCTTTAGAAAAGAAGAAAAATAATTGTCTTTTATTAATAGCGATTTTTTTTTAAATCCTTCAAAATTATATACATTTAAATAAAATTTACTACAGAAATAAATTTGGGTTAAATTTAAAAATAAATTTGCTTTAATCCGAACCTGATCATTCTAAAATGTAGCTTAATATATTGAATTTTTTTTTGAATACAGTACCTACTAGAAATATTATAAAATGTGACAAATATTTTCAAGTTACTTGTAAATAACGTACATTTGATATTAAATGCATTATGTACTTTTGTTTTTATTTTATATAGTCTAAAACATAATAAAAAATATGGTATTGAATGTGTAGAATTAGTTTGTTGAATGAATTGTATAATTTTATATTTAAAGACTACAGAAAAAAACAACGAAATGTATCACATTGTTATTTTAACAATAAATTTGGAGAAATTAAGTACGTAAAAATTTTATCTTTCATATTATTTCATTATTTTCTTTGCAAAACAATTACTGAATAAAAGTGAATATAAAATCGTCTAGAGCTTTAATATAAATGCCACTGAAGCACTTACGTAACTTAATTTATAATTATTGTAATATGATTTTTTTAAACAATAATAAAATAAGAAATAAATCGCTAATATAAAATATCTAATAATTAATTTCAACTTAAACATATATGTGAAATACTTCTATTTAGTACATAACTTCATTTTTTTTTATAATATCTAAAACTTTATAAAGAAATGACAAAAATTAGGCTAATGCGATGTTACCTCAAATTTTCTTCTTTGTTCTTTTTGGCTCATATTTCATATTCTTCTAGAAGAAGCTTGCAAAAGTGCAACTGTTACTTTCCTTTTAAAAGTAATCAGCCGTTTTTTGAATTTTAAACTTTGGTCATCATATTAAAAAAAAATCGACATTTTATATCCTCATTCTTCGTTAGTTGTCTTCATAGTACTATATATATTATATATTTTAAATTTTCAGTCAGCTTCTATAAAATTCTTATTGTGTTATTGTGGCTTCTTCTCGATTTCATATTTATTTATGTTTCGTCCCGTCCGGTGTTGTATTCATTGCGTTGTAATATAACTTTATTGTCAATCATTTTACTCAGGTCTTCTTAATATAATATAATATGTAGCAATATTTATTCCCATTTTTTTTTATTTTAAATAGGCCCGGCGGTGCGCTTGCATTGCCGCAGCGCACCGCCTGACAGGGTCGCCATGTAAGGACGAGGGAAATGAAACACTTGAGTGTTGACGTAAGACTGTCTGTAATTACGTATTGTTAAGTTTATATATTAGATTATACCCAAACATACGTATAGATACTAGGTAGGTACTACAATCCAAAATCACACTAATAATAAAACACAGTTCGCCTATATTTCGCTTCGAAGTATTCTCTTGTATCGCCAATTCAATACTCCTCGGTCGTGGTCTATACCAGCCTTATATAGGGCCTCAGATAGTTTACAGAACATTCTACTGTAGCGACATCTAGAATGTTCGAGTACATATCGGTCCCGAAATTTCTGGAAGGATCTTGACTCTCCTAGTTCTGCTACTCGACACTAGAGGGCGCTAGTGTAACTAGTGTTGCCATGTACAAGACATTAATAGTGGCGCGCAACATTATTTATTTTTCTCTTAACAGTGAAATAAGATAATATGCACTGGGCCTATAGAATCTTATTAAAATCTTACGCCTCTGAGTCACACTTAATGCCCTTGCGTCAGAACGTTCATGATAAAACAGTTCCAAATGCGATCTATTACTTCTAAATTGCATAAATTTCAGTGCATTATCTTATGAACTAAACATAGTTCGACTGCAAATAAGAATTGAACACGCCGAAAAAGGCGTAAAATTCCCAAAAAGTTATTTATTATTTTAAATACTAATACTGCTCGGGGCAAGCGGAGCAATAAGACCAAGGCGACCCCTGTCACGCTATCCGTGAATTTTTGCAGTATCAGGGGATTTCATTCAAACATTAACACTGTCCATTACCATCTAGAGACGGCGAAGCCGGCCTTGCCCTTTTAACCGAGACTCAAGGGTCCTCTCCGGCTGATACTTCATATCTGTCCTACCCGGGGTACAAATTAGAACACTCCTTAGTGCCCCGGGCTAGAGTTTACGTATACGTCAGAGAGGACATCTGTTTACGACGCCTCGGCAGTCTTGAAGGTACGGACCTGTCCATCCTATGGCTGCACGTAGACAGCGACGACCATCCCCGTGTCTACGGGTGCCTCTATAGGTCCCATAGCGGTAATGCCGAAACAGACCGACTCATCGACCACGTCCAAATGGCTACAGATTCCTTGCTACTGCAGATCCTATCCGCAGAGATCGTGATCCTTGGCGATTGTAACGTCCACCACGCCAAATGGCTCTGTTCACATGCGGGGAGATCTGTTTATGACTGCTTTGGCATATGGTCTTACATAGCTGATTACTTCGCCTACGCGGTTTCCAGACGTGGGGGATCATGCACCTTCCCTGTTGGACCTTCTGCTAACCTCTCATCCGGATGGATATCAGGTTTCCGTCGACGCTCCTTTAGGTTCGTCGGACCACTGTCTTGTCCAGAGTGTGGTGCCACTCACACTAACGTCGCGGCTTCATTCTGCAGGCTGCCGCCGTGTTTGGCACTATAGGTCGACCGATTGGTTTAGGATGCGGTCTTTTTTGCATCCTACCCTTGGGGGCGGATTTGTTTCTCGCCGGAAGATCCCAGCTTTGTTGCCGATTCTGTTGCTGATGTGGTACTTCAGGGTATGGAACTTTTTATTCCATCCTCTGTAGTGCCATCGGAAGCAGATCCCAGCCATGGCTTGGTCGCTCCTGTAAAATAGCATCACGCTATAATAAGCAGGAGTGCTACCGGGCATCAACGTCTCGGGATATATATCATCGCTCTTAAAAAGAAGTATAATTCCGCCTCCAGGCCCTTCAAAAGCGTCATTGCCAAGGCAAGGTTTGAGCACATCGGCAGAATTGGCGAGAAGCTAGTTTGCCTTCCTTCGGGAACCCGTGAATTCTGGTCTCTCGCCAAGGCTGTCCAAGGGAACTTCTGTCAGCCATCTCTTCCATCTCTGCACAGAGAGGACGACTCACTGGCACATGCCAAAGCAAGGCATGGCAAAGGAGAAAGCCGATCGGTTAAGCTCTCTCTTTGCGTCCAACTCGACTAGATGATGGGGGGAACACCGCTGACCATCCCGCGATGTGAGTGCTCCATGCCGAATGTGCGGTTTACATAGCGCTCGGTTCGCAAAGCACTCTTCTCCCTGGACGTCAGCAAGTCGAGTGAGCCTGATGGAGTCCTCCCCTGAAGACGTGTGCTCCGGAGTTGGCACCGTTTTTAACGCGTCTTTTCCGGTACTCCTACTTCCAAGGCGTAGTCCCGAATTCATGGAAGACAGCTTTGGTCCAACCGATCCCTAAAAAAGGCAACCGCTCAGACCCGTCCAACTATAGGCCTATCGCGATCACCTCCTTGTTCTCCAAAATAATGGAATCTATTATAAACTGCCAGCTCATGAGGTACCTTGAGGATCACCATCTGATTAGTGACCGCCAGTTTTCATCGGGGTCGATCAGCTGGGGATCTTCTGGTCTACCTGACTCATAGATGGGCGGAGGCAGTAGAGTCCAAGGGGGAGGCATTGGCCGTTAGTTTGGACATAGCGAAGGCCTTCGATCGGGTCTGGCACAAAGCGCTTCTTTCGAAGCTTCCTTCCTATGGGCTTCCCGATAATTTGTACAAGTGAATCACCAGTTTTCTTGCTGATCAGAGATTCAAGGTCGTAGTAGACGGTGCATGCTCTGATTTCAAACCTATCAACGCTGGTGTTCCACAAGGCTGCGTGCAATCACCAACGCTGTTTCTCCTGCATATCAATGATATGTTGCAAACTGGTAACATTCATTGCTATGCAGACGACAACCCTGGTGATGCCTTATATACCGGCCGTGCTAATATTTCTCGCGAAAACGTCGCCGAGTACCGGGACAAACTTGTGTCTGAAGTCGAGTCTTTGTTGAACAAAGTCTCGGATTGGGGGCGACTAAATCTAGTCCAGTTCAATCCCCAGAAGACACAAGTTTGCGCGTTTACCGCTATAAATAATCCCTTTGTCGTATCTCCTCAGGTTCAAGGCACTCCCCTTGCTGCCTCAGCCAGCATCGGAATCATCGGCGTCGACATATCGAATAGTGTGCAATTTCGTGGTCACTTGGAAGGGAAGGCCAAAGTGGCCTCTAAAAAGCTTGGCGTGCTCAGCAGAGCGAGACAGTATTTCATGCCGGCACATCACTTGCAACTTTACAAAGAGCAAATCCGGCCTCACATGGAATACTGTTCTCATCTCTGGGCCGGGGCACCCCAGTGCCAGCTCCTTCCACTTGACCGCATCCAGCGCAAAGCGGTTCGGATCGTCGACGACCGAGTTCTTTCTGATCGGCTCGATACACTGGCACTGCCTAGAGATGTTGCATCCCTTTGCATTTTCTATCGAATCTACCACGGGGAGTGCTCTGAGGAATTGTTCGGATTAACTGCCGTCGCCAAATTTCACGTACGCACATCGCGTCAAAATTCACGATACCATCCTCACCATCTGGATGCTTGGCAGTCCACGACTGTGCGTTTTGCTAGGAGTTTTCTTCCTCGTACAACTTCTCTGTGGAATTGTTTACCACCGGCGATTTTTCCGGACCGATACGACTTTCAAGAAAAGAGCTTACACCTTTCTAAAAGGCCGGCAACGCATCTGCAATTCCCCTGGTGTTGCGGTTGTTCATGGTCGGCGGTAGTCACTTACCATCAGGTGAGCCGCATGCTCGTTACCCCCCTCTTCTATAAAAAAAACTACAAAATTACAATTCATTGATTCATCCCTTTTAGATTTCACTATGGACAATGTAGCCAAAAAGTTACAAGATATAACAATTTGTTTTTAAATTTTGTGCTCATAATTTTGAACTTTTTTAGTTTTAGGATGCTTCTAATTTAGTTACTTGTATGCGTGTGTGCGTTCGTGCGTATGTGCCTGCGTGCGAGCTTGCATGCGTGCGTGTGTGTGTGTTAGAGAGAGAGAGAGAGAGTGTGTGAGTTACTTACGCAACGCAAATGTACATTATGAGTGACATCGCGGTGAATGTTAAACCGGTTCGGACACAGCCCCTACCCCTTCGGGCTACGACACGGCAGATCGCCAACTTACTAAAACTATAGCTACTAGATTACATTTGCGCATCCATCCATTTAATTTTGAAAGCTTAAAAGCAATTAGTACATGATTGTCACACAGTTTTAATTTAACAGTGGTAGAGCCACGCGACAGCTTTTGCTGTCGCACGGATGGGCCGGCTCGAACCGAGGTGGTACCACGACCTCACAGAAAACCAGCGTGAAGTAGAGGTTTACCTCTACTTCTATCTTAGTCCTCACGGGTGACAACGCATCTGCATTTTGATTCGCAAACGAGGAAAAATGTAGATGTCTACGGGCCGCAGCAACCACTTACCATCAGGTGGACTGTGTGCTCCTTTGTCACCCTTATCCTATAAAAAAAAAGTTGAGATAAATTAAAATTATACCCCAAATGAGTATTTTTAACGCAAATACAAATATTTCGTTGCTAAGATACTACTGGATGGTAACAATGTTTCTAGGTTCTCCAGTACAGATATGAGGATAAGAAGAACGGTCGTTCTGCGAGCGGTGCTCTGCGAGGTGTTTGTGCGTGTGCGGCTGGTGGGGTTTGTTCGCCGCACGACAAGCAGGAGAACACGCTGATACCCTGGTGCCTGCCACACACGGCCAACCGACATAACAACTGGGCCGGCCTCTACGGTACGTATGGGTCTGTTCGTCGCACGACAAGCAGGAGAACACGCTGATACCTTGGCCAAATTGAGGAAGTAAATTATTATTATTTATTTATTTAAACTTTTATGCACAAAAAATAGTACATATGGTGGATTGAACACCTTAAGGCATACTTTTCCAGTCAACGAATAGGCTAAACAGAGATAAACATATGGGAGTTAGTGCAGCAAAAAAAAAATGAAAAAGTTAACAAAGTATGGATAAACCAGAATATTATTATTAGTATAAGTAGAGTACAAGCTGCAACAGCAATGCGTTGGCTCGACTGGGGTAGGACCACGCTCTCACAGAAAACCAGTGTGAAACAGCAGGTTAATGATGCTGTTTCGTATGATGAGTGTAGAGAACCGGATACCCTTTTTAATGATAGGTGCCACGTAAATGGCAACTCATCTGCATTTTAATTCTTGATCGAGGGTAGATGTGTATATGAGCCACAGCATCCAATTACCATCAGGTGGACTGTGTGCTCGTTCGCCAACCGCATTCTATAAAAAAAAATGTGCGAGTAATTGTATACGTAATAAAACGTATAAAGTGAAACTTCTTTACGACATATCATTCTTCTTTTATTTTATATTTTACTTATGTAGGTTAAATGATAATATACTCATGTAGCCCCGGCGGTGAAACTACAAAAAACGTGACTTTTTTTAAATACCGTACTGAAATCTCCCTACTTGTTTACCGGCGCAAAGAAGTGTCACTTTGAAGAAGCGTTTGTTGTGTGCAGGACGCGTGTCGTGGGACGGGTACTTCAGCACGACGGTGACGGACCCCGAGCCCATGGGCAAGCAGGGCCGCGTGCTGCATCCCGAGCAGCACCGCGTGGTGTCGGTGCGTGAGTGCGCGCGCTCGCAGGGCTTCCGCGACGCCTACGTGTTCGCCGGCTCCGTGCAGGACAAGCACCGCCAGGTGCGCCCCACTACATTCACTCATCTCCCGCAGTTTACTTCCGCGACGCCTACGTGTTCGCCGGCTCCGTGCAGGACAAGCACCGCCAGGTGCGCCCCACTACATTCACTCATCTCCCGCAGTTTACTTCCGCGACGCCTACGTGTTCGCCGGCTCCGTGCAGGACAAGCACCGCCAGGTGCGCCCCACTACATTCACTCATCTCCCGCAGTTTACTTCCGCGACGCCTACGTGTTCGCCGGCTCCGTGCAGGACAAGCACCGCCAGGTGCGCCCCACTACATTCACTCATCTCCCGCAGTTTACTTCCGCGACGCCTACGTGTTCGCCGGCTCCGTGCAGGACAAGCACCGCCAGGTGCGCCCCACTACATTCACTCATCTCCCGCAGTTTACTTCCGCGACGCCTACGTGTTCGCCGGCTCCGTGCAGGACAAGCACCGCCAGGTGCGCCCCACTACATTCACTCATCTCCCGCAGTTTACTTCCGCGACGCCTACGTGTTCGCCGGCTCCGTGCAGGACAAGCACCGCCAGGTGCGCCCCACTACATTCACTCATCTCCCGCAGTTTACTTCCGCGACGCCTACGTGTTCGCCGGCTCCGTGCAGGACAAGCACCGCCAGGTGCGCCCCACTACATTCACTCATCTCCCGCAGTTTACTTCCGCGACGCCTACGTGTTCGCCGGCTCCGTGCAGGACAAGCACCGCCAGGTGCGCCCCACTACATTCACTCATCTCCCGCAGTTTACTTCCGCGACGCCTACGTGTTCGCCGGCTCCGTGCAGGACAAGCACCGCCAGGTGCGCCCCACTTCATTCACTCATCTCCCGCAGTTTACTTCCGCGACGCCTACGTGTTCGCCGGCTCCGTGCAGGACAAGCACCGCCAGGTGCGCCCCACTACATTCACTCATCTCCCGCAGTTTACTTCCGCGACGCCTACGTGTTCGCCGGCTCCGTGCAGGACAAGCACCGCCAGGTGCGCCCCACTACATTCACTCATCTCCCGCAGTTTACTTCCGCGACGCCTACGTGTTCGCCGGCTCCGTGCAGGACAAGCACCGCCAGGGGCGCCCCACTACATTCACTCATCTCCCGCAGTTTACTTCCGCGACGCCTACGTGTTCGCCGGCTCCGTGCAGGACAAGCACCGCCAGGTGCGCCCCACTACATTCACTCATCTCCCGCAGTTTACTTCCGCGACGCCTACGTGTTCGCCGGCTCCGTGCAGGACAAGCACCGCCAGGTGCGCCCCACTTCATTCACTCATCTCCCGCAGTTTACTTCCGCGACGCCTACGTGTTCGCCGGCTCCGTGCAGGACAAGCACCGCCAGGTGCGCCCCACTTCATTCACTCATCTCCCGCAGTTTACTTCCGCGACGCCTACGTGTTCGCCGGCTCCGTGCAGGACAAGCACCGCCAGGTGCGCCCCACTTCATTCACTCATCTCCCGCAGTTTACTTCCGCGACGCCTACGTGTTCGCCGGCTCCGTGCAGGACAAGCACCGTCAGGTGCGCCCAACTTCATCCACTCATCTCCCGCAGTTTACTTCCGCGACGCCTACGTGTTCGCCGGCTCCGTGCAGGACAAGCACCGCCAGGTGCGCCCCACTTCATTCACTCATCTCCCGCAGTTTACTTCCGCGACGCCTACGTGTTCGCCGGCTCCGTGCAGGACAAGCACCGCCAGGTGCGCCCCACTTCATTCACTCATCTCCCGCAGTTTACTTCCGCAACGCATACGTATTCGCCGGCTCCGTGCAGGACAAGCACCGCCAGGTGCGCCCCACTTCATTCACTCATCTCCCGCAGTTTACTTCCGCGACGCCTACGTGTTAGCCGGCTCCGTGCAGGACAAGCACCGCCAGGTGCGCCCCACTTCATTCACTCATCTCCCGCAGTTTACTTCCGCTCACTTCTACTCTTTGTGAACAAACACGTTTCTTTTTCGTTTTCGTAAATAATTTGACCGCCGGTGAATTGTTTCTCCTATTATATCGTTTAAATAATGGTTTCAAGTGGGTTTTGATATGTAAGTGGCGCGATTTGGTGATTTAAAATAATGTTAACGCATGTGTAAATTTGTAGACACAAGTTACATTAAAGATTAATTTCTTATTACTGGACACTGTAAAATGTACAATAGTACGAAACAAAACGTTACCCTCAAACTAGGATTTTCTCCTGTATCATGGAGGCGGTTTATAAACATAAATTGCACAAGGACAAACAGCTAAACCCGGAACAATTATTGGTAGATCATACAAATACTTGTTCCGTGCAGGATTTAAAACCGCGCCCCCTGGCGCCGCAACTCAATGTCGAACCACTGTGTCATGGAGCCGTCCTTTAAGCAGTGCCGCTGATGGACGTGCTGTGAAACATTTATTAACCAGTTTGGTCGACTTGTTTCCCTCGAGACTGCTGACCCCAGTGCACTTCTCTTCTCACTCACTCATTACACTTCTCAAACAGAATTAAAAATCGTTCACGGAACAAAATATTTATTATGTATTTATTTCCCAACTAGCAACACGCACTAACTTCGCTTGGGTAGGACCTTAACGTGGCGTTGTTAATCTTTTCGATAATCAAAGACCAATTGTTGTATCAATTTTTCGTTTTCTCAAAACAACTCCCGAGGTTTTCAGATAAATTATAGCTTACTACTGCTCTCTATCTGTTCGTGAAGTCTCATTATAATCTGCTCTACCATTTCAAAGATTAGCTCGGACAGGCAGGCAAAAAATTATAAATGTTTATTCATGTTTTAATGCCATGAAATTAATCCCTTCAGCTCAATATAGGGCATTTATTTCTGTATTAATGACAGAAACTTCAATTTTATTTATATATATACAGACTCTTCCTACATACTTCAATAGATATAACATCACACACATACATGCAGCCCATCAAAAGGCCACCGCTGAAAGCAGACCTTCATGCATAACCATAGGGTGACATATGCCACGCCTGGCCGGCGGGTATACTACATACTCGTAGTTTCTGTTGTTTACCAACTCGCCGCGCCGGCCAAGCGTGTATTGCTGCCCATTTGTTTACTACTGATTATAACATACTGTTCCCCTTTGTCGCCTCTTACGACATCCGTCTTGATGATATGTAAACACTGTAAATGTTAATGTCTTAATTCTCCTCATACAATTTTGAACTTTATTAATATATAATAAATGTAATTTATTTATATACTGGTTTTATACTAATTTTTCTTTATTCTACAAATTACACATAAATTTGCTTTTAACTTTTAGATTGGAAACGCTGTACCACCGCCCCTTGGAGCTGCACTGGGTCGAGAAATTAAAAAAGCGCTGAGCATATCACAAAAAGGATAGACACTTTTAAAATAGAATATGTTTGAGCTATTTTTTCAACCGTGTTCACTTTTGCCTTAAAACATTTTGACCTTCGAAATATACATGTGTTAAACGTTTCTAATATACATGCTGTTACAAAGAAAAAATATAAAATTCATTTGTACTTGTCCCTAACACCTTTATCTTTAGTATTATTGTCTTTAATTACGCTAATGGACATCTCCAAATTGGATGATTTATTCTAGAATTCCAACTACTGTGGCTTTCAACTGGCAACAAGTCCAACTCAATAGACAAGTTGTGTACAACAATGCCTATTATATATTTTTTAAAAAAACGTTACCCCCACCCGGATTTTCTCCTGTATCGTGGAGGCAGTTTACAAACACAAATTGCACAAGGACAAACATCCAAACCCAGAACAATTACTTACTAGTAATAGGCCATACAAATACTTGTACCGTGCGGGATTCGAACCCGCGGCCCCCAGCGCTACAACTCATTGCTAAGCCGCTGCGCCACGGAGCCGTCAAATTTATTATAGTTTCGTGAGAGCGTGGTCCTTCCCGCTCGAGTCAGCCCATTTGTACTGCAGCGTGGGCTTTATCACGCATTATAAACATTTTACAACAGTGAAGTATATCAGGGACAATTTACTTTGTCACTTTCATTCTGAAAATATTGTGGCTGGTTCGAACTCTGTCCATCGAGGATACACATGTATATATTATACAATTGCGTGAAAGCAATATGCGCGTGCGTTTGTAAATAGTACCAATTTGCTGCAGCGACATACTAGCAACATCAACATCTGGAATGCGTTATATTGATTTCGAAGGGTTTCAAAGACCCTTTGTGTAGTCTTTCCACAGGTTAGATGTGTATAGAGAGTTACAAAATGCTCAAAATAAACCTAATTTCACTTCTCTAAAGCACTGTGAAAACCTGGGAGGCGACATATATGCACTGGCAGAGCATCGTCTTCTGCCGATGTCGAGATAAATATTGTTTTTGAGGTCGGGTGAAACTATATAGCATAAATATTTGAAACAATTTTCCCTCGTTAGTCGAGTACTGTTTAAATTAAGAGCTACATAAATCATATTACGGTCAAATTTTATTTTAACCCGTGGTCACAGGCATCCTATTACTTAGGAGGTTTAGGATGCAGTAATTAGTCACCGTAGTAGCGGTGTAATAATATCCTCTACCCCTCATCATCCCTCATAAGTCGTCAGAGGCTACAGAGGGGAATCAAAGCAGATCAGCGTGCTCTTTATAACGACTAAAAATAAAAAAACTGCCGTTGCTTAGCAAGCGTGGCAACTGGCAAATATCTCCCTTATGAGGCAATCTATATGCACGGGAGGTCTATGTTCAGCAGTGGACTTTAGTAGGCTGTAACGGTAAATTCGCTTCGCCACCCTAATGAGCGTTAACGGACACCATATCATCATATCCTTGATTTATTTTTAGTTTCTTAGAGAAAGAAACCTTACGATATTGACCTTCACCGTAGAGCACGTGGTAAATCTATATAAAATTGCAATAAAGGTTTTTGAGGTGCCGATGGGAATTGAAGTCTGGTTGCTTCCGTATCATGAAGTAGTAAGGCCAACGAGTATATATATACACTTTTTTTCACTTTATATTTATGCCATACACATACATTATGCAATATTTATGCCTGGGTGCGGCTTTGGCGACTCGGGATGGAAACACCAGCATACTTAAAAATAAGTATAACTTCGCCTCCAGGTCCTTCAAAAGAGTTATTGCCAAGGCAAAGTCTAAGCACATAGGCAGAATTGGCGAGAAACTAGTTCGCCTTCCTTCGGGAACCCGTGCATTCTGGTCTCTCGTCAAGGCTGTCCAAGGGAATTTCTGTAAGCCATCCCTACCATCTCTGCACAGGGAGGAGGACTCACTGGCCCAAGCCGCAAAAGACAAAGCCGACATTTTAGGCCCCCTTTTTGCGTCCAACTCGACTCTTGATGACGGGGGTAAAACACCGCCAACAATCCCGCGGTGAGTGCTCCATGCCGGATGTGTGGTTCGCAAAGCACTCCTCTCCCTGAACATATACATACTCATGTTTAACCGTGTAGTGGCGGTGTAAGAATATATATATATATATATATATATATATATATATATATATATATATATATATATATATGAGGTAGATATCGTCCTGTTGGTATCTTAACAGGCGACAGAGGAAAACTGAAACAGGAGATGGGCAGCAGCATCTTCCTGGAAACAACTCAAGCGGTTGTAAATTAAGGCAACTATAACAAATTTTTTTTATATATAAATCTAATAGAGTAGTGGCGATTTTATATTATTTTATACTAGCTGGTACCCGGCGCGTTTCTGCTGCAGGAGAATCAGTTGTGGAAATATCGTTTTAAAGGAAGAATTATATTATTTAATTAGGAATTGTAATACATTTATTCAAATTAAATGGTATATATTATATTATATAACTCACATAAATTTGTCGGTACGATTTGCACGCCACCTACTGTAATTTAATAGTACTATACTTATAACATTCGTGCAAGTACAATCAATAAGTTGTCAGTTTTACCACAATCTGTTAAGTGTTGAATAATATGGCAGCACATAATACGAACAAACAAACATTAACTTTTATGATTATTAATATACTCAGTATTGAAATTCAATTTATATAATATGTATTATATCATTATTGTATGCTCTATGGTGACGTGTGCGCGGAGAATCAATCATCCCAACTATCCAGTGAATAATGTTAGATGAGATTATAGGAAAAGCTAGATAAATGTTATGGCTAAGGCCATGGGTCTCTTCCGTTATAAGGACCATTTATCTCTTATCGAAACAAGATTGCAACACCTTTTATGCTGTTCTCTGGGTATTTTACAACTGGCATAAACGAGTTTATGTTATTTTATTTTTGTGACTCATGTATGATGTTACTTACAAAATAAAAAATAGGGAATATTACTTTTTATTTTTTATTACACCTTTTGTCTTTCTTTTAATGTTTTTCACTAAAACACTTAGTTCTGCATCTTCTCTAGATTTTTTTGCTTCAGTATTAGGTTGGATAGGTGCATCAACCGGGCGTCGCTTTAATTTTTCCTGAATTAATTTCTCCATATTCTTAGTTTTCTTAAAGTTTGGATCGCTGGGATCAATGTTAAACAGGTGGGAGTTATAAATTGCATTAAAACGTTGATCATTTAGGTTTATTTCAAAGTCCGGTATTGACTCTTTTTGTTCTTTAATCTTGTCCTTTAACTTCTTTTTTCTTTTTGATTTCTTACTGTTATTTTCTGATTCTTGTATTTTCTTTAGGCTAAAGTGTTGTTTTCCATCATCTTCGTCGTCTAACAATAATTCTAACTCGGCTTTTCTTCTTTCGTCGTCCTCGTCTATTTCAGGTTCGTTTTTATTATCTTCATTTATTTTCTTAATCTTTTTCTTCTTAAATTCAGCCTTATTAAATTCTTCAGCAAAGTACGGATCATTCATGTCAACATCGGAAGGAATATCATCAGATCCATCCTCATCAGAATGTGTTGGTTCATTCTCTTCCTTTTCTTTGTTTTGTAGTTTACGTTGTTTTTTCTTTTCTTTACGTTTTTGTAGAAGTTTTTCGAAGGGGGTCATGTTTTTGTTATCTGGAAAATTCAGAAAATATGATGAATACAAAATACAATTACACCAAAAATGAAAAAGAGTGCCACCCTCAATTTTTTCTATTTCATTCATTCATTTCAATTTTCTGCCATATTTTAGATCGGGTCTACTACTCACACTACCAACTTGATATTTAGTGATTATTTGCAAGTTCAAATTTATACATATGCACACCATTTCAAAAACAGTAAAATCTTATCCTACATCTCGCTTCCTTATACGGCTATAGGCCGTCTACACTACGTCAAAAGGAGTCGTGAGAAAAATCTTACACTTTTTGTCGCCTAGCCCCCCCATCCGCCAAATTCGTACCGTCCGATAAGGAACTTCGTTCCAAAAGCAAAAGGTGGTAGATGGATGTTGTTACGTCAACAAACTAAAGCAAAATCATAATGACATTATATTACCTTCACTGAGTTTCTTCTGCACTAATTCTTCAGCCTTATCTTTTATTCCTAGACCCCAAGTTATTTCCATTTCCATGTCTTTATTTTGTTTTTTCTCTTCCTTTTTTTCGATGTCTTGTAACAACATTTTATACTTTTGAATAGGGTCGTCATTTTCGGACATGCCGCCTTCTTGGGAATCGTGTTCTTCATCAGATGGGTTCTCGTCATCTGTCAACCAACCAAATATTTTTATATGATATAAACTACTGTAGAAATAGTGGAAAGCAAATGAACAATTATTTTAACAACAATACAGTTTTAACTTAAGTTTGTATTTTTTTACTTGAAATCTGAATCCTATCTCGAAGTTGAAATCCCGATATTGTAGTTAAAATTGTCCTATTATTAAAAACGGAAATTTTATAAGTACGGACCGAATTTACAAGAGATAAACTAACTACAATTACTAACTGCGTAAAACTGACTATAAAGTAATAAAGAACTCGCTTATACATGTCTTCATGGAGGCTGCCCGCAATGCGGCCTTGTACCTCGGAAAGTAGGAGTCAGATCAAAGGGACTCTATTTTGCGGAGAACAGACAGGCCTGCATTTTGGCGGCGTTGACAGTGATCAGATTGTCGTCACCCCATTGGGAGATCGCTTAAGGTCGTATTTATCCGCTCCACCATGGCCTCTGAGTGAATGTAATACTACCCTTTCGTCTTTTGCACATGAATCTCTTTGTGGTTGTGCTGTCATATGCATACCCAACAGTCGCAGAGAATAGACCCCTTAGGAACTCCGGCATTAATATGCATTAGGTCAGAAGAGCAGCCATCTATGACTACCCTGATCAACCGTTCACTCAGAAAGTGAGATATCCAGTTGTGAAATTCGGCGGGGATGCCGCAAGCAGGCAGCTTACTCAGCAGACTTGCGTGCCAAACCCAAAAGCTTTCGAGATATCGAGTGAAATTGCTAGAGTTTCACTGTCCTTCTCAATGGCTTTGCTCCAGAAGTGCGTGACATACACAAGAAGACCGGCGGAAGCCATATTAATAGTCACTGAGGAGGTCATTTGTATCAAGGTATGTCAGCAGCTCACTGTTCAATACAATTTCCATAACTCAGTATAGAGGTGATGGCAATTTGTCGATAATAACAGGGATCGGTACGAGTACTCTTCTTGGGTTTAGATTTTTAATAGAGGTGGTACATGCACTTCAGAACAGGAGACAACTCAGGCGCACAATGCTTTAGTACTCTTGCAGGAATACCATCAGAGCAACTGGCTTTGTTCACGTCTAGGTTTGCAAAGCTCTACGTACTTCTTTCGTATGGATAGAGACCTTCGGCATCGAGGAATCATAGCCAGGTAGGGTTGACGGTTGTTTAGAACGAGCATCTAGACGAGAATTGCTTGCAAACAGAGATGCAAATAAATTTTCTTTCTCAGTCGCGAAGTGAACCAGTGTCCCATCAGGTTTCTGCATGAGAGGCAATCAGGGACGGCAGAAGTTAGATTCGACAGCCTTTGACTGGGACCAAAATTGCTTACTACGGAGGGTAAGAAGCAAGTCTGGCCCCTATATGACTGACATGGTCGAATCGCGCCCTACGTAGAACCCGCTTGCAGAACTTGGCAGCAGAATTAAAAGCTTTGTTCTTCGCACGAACTCTCTGAGCCCTAAATTTGCGATCGCGAGCTAGAACCCAGGTCCGATGGACGGACTCTTTGCGGGCTTCAACACGAACACAGTCCGCATTATATCAGGACTAAGCCTTGTGAACGAGTGTGCCTGCCGTATCACATCCGCAACCTATTTGCCTATTGGGCTTATGTTCGGCTACATCTGGTACCCGCGTCGCTACTTGAACCAGCTGAGTGAAATATCTAGCGATAACGCAAGTTTGCGCGCCTCTCTCCCAGCATGATCAGTTTTCTCGTATGGGAACAACCACTCTTTGTGGTGGGCGTTAAAATCCCCGAGAAAAACTAGCTCTGCAGACGGATATCGTTGTTGAGCTTTATCTGTCATCCCTGTCAGTGTTCAATGAGTCTGGTTGTCTCCTGGTTTCCGCTGTGCGATCGATAGACACAGGCATAGAGTGTTGTCTTTACACCGGTGTCCACAAAAAGCCACATTGCAGAAAACCCCGAAACCTCAAAGCAACGGAGACGCCGACAGCAAATGTCGTCACGAACGTTCACACAGATCCCAGCGCACTGTTTAAACTTCTGTACAAGCCCGTAACCTGGGTAGTTGATGTACGCCACATGAGACGGAGTTGCTATCTGCTTTTCCGTTAAGAAGAATAGGTGCGATTTCTCGGTCTCGAGGTAGTGGTGGACCGGATAACAATATAATATTCTCAGATCAGTTTACACACGAGTAGATTATGTTTTTGTATTAATTAGAAAGTTATTTAGTTGATTATGTTTATCTTCTGAGCGTCATAAACGATTTACAGAAAAATCTGTGAAAATCAAATCATATGCTTGATATTAAAAAATATTTTTTACGCGTGGCACTGACGATTGACCAATAATTGACGGATTTGTTGGTAAAATTACCAAACACCACGCGGATTATTTTAAAAAAAAACTGTTTATTTCATAAAAGCATATACTAAAATATCTATGATGTCTTCGACTTCGTTCACCAATTATACTTTTTTTTCCGACGTTAAAAACGCAACCGATAAAAACAGAATTTAAACTGTTTGAAACCAAAGTCGACGTATCAAATTTTCGGTTTCAAATTGCATTTAAAATATACAACACTAATTTTGATTTGTTTTACATCTGTGTTCTCCGTTTTTAGTTCTTTTTGTATTAGCATTAAAACAAGATATGAGTGCTCGATAGCGCTAGTAGTCAGTATTAAAGCCGCGGGTTTGAAATCCGCACGGAACAAGTATTTGTATAGCCTGCAAATAATTGATCCAGGTTTATCCATGTGCGCGAATTATGTTTGTAAAACGCCCAATAAAATCCTGATGATAATCTTAGTAGACAGCTTTACAGAAAATATTCCTGAATAAGGTTAAGAAGACATACCTTCACTACTAGAAGCCAAATAATCTTTAAGGTCTAAGTCATCTATCTTTCCATCCAAAGCACTTTTGATTGCTTCAGTGCGATTGGGGTTTGTTGCGTCCCACGTCAGTTGCACCTTAGCTTGCTGTAAGGCGGTAGTTGTGAATAGACGTGGTTTGTACCTTGTTAAGTCCGGTAGCTTCGTACACTCCTCCCTCGGTTCCTGTAGTAGTTGACATTATTTCAAAATCTAATCTAATTATTTAAATAAAACGGTAATTTTTACTGATAGTACATTAATCCAAATTTAACACTTTCACTGTCCGGTTTCCAGACACAATAGTAAGACAATAGCAGTGCCCTATATGTAGTGCACGGGACAGCGAAAGGCTTAAAACAACCAATTAGTAAGCCAAATCGTAATTTAAGTGAAATTAGCAAATACTGAGGTGTCTTAAGAGGCGACAGAGGGAAACAAACCAGCGTCTTCCTAATAAGAACTAAAAATAAAATTCTAAAAAGCACTTGTTAACCCACCCCTCAAGCAAATAATCCTTACGAGGCGATCTGAGGGAGAGGCCTATGTTCAGCAGTAGATTTTTAAGTCTGTAACGGTAGCATACAAATCCTTTTTTCCATGCTATAAACGAGAGCTTATGAACAATTTAATGATAGATTACAATTATATGCATAAATTAAATGCCATATAGCTCGAAGAACCGACAACCGATGGGGAAGAAAGGTTCTCGAGTGGCAGCCTCGTTACCGGTAGGCGAAGTGTAGGGCGACCCCCCACTAGATGGAGTGACGACCTGGTGAGACATGTCGTGGCACAGGTGTCAGTGTCGTGACAGGTGGTGGCTCCTTAATACTAGCAGATAAATCATTATTATATAAAGAATGTAAGGATATAGTGAGCCTCTCTGTTGAGCGAACTGTAGAAATGGCTTGTGTCGAGCTCGAGCACCTCATTGTTGTAAGTGTTTACAGACCCCCATGTGCTACTTATGACTATTTTGAAAGGATTGTGGAAGAAGTTTTGCTCAAACTTAGTAAACAGAACAAGTCTGTTGTAATATGTGAAGACTTTAACATCAATCTCCTTGAAACTTCTTCCATTATTATTAAGTTTAGCTCATTGTTTAAATCATATAATCTTGTTAATTTATTCTTAGAACCAACACGTATTGCTGGGCCTAGTGCGACCTGTATAGATAATACTTTTACAGATGTTAAGCCCTTGCATAAATCAATTATTCAAAATTTAAGTTCAGATCACTGTGGACAGTTGGTATCATTGCCTTACATACACAAGAAACAGAAAAATAAGAAAGTTGTGTTTGTTCCAATAAATGAACATCGCTTGGAGAGGTTTAGAAGTAATATAATAAAAATACTTCCATTACTTTCATTTAAAAACAGTGCTAATTATTTGTATGGTACATTATTTAAAATTATAACTTGTGAATTTAGTAGGATATTTACTTCTAAAACTTCCTCTTTTAACAGTCGCAAATCATTTAATGAATGGGCGACAGTAGGAATTTATAAGAGTAGGCGAAAGTTATACGAGCTTTATAATGAAAGATCATATAATAGTAGTGTTATATTTAGAGATTATATAAAAACATATTCTAAAATATTTAAAAAAGTGTGCGCCACAGCTAAGGCTTTACATTTAAGTAACAAAATTAAAACTGCATCTAACAAAATTAAAATGACCTGGAGAATAATAAATAGTGAAACGGGCAAGGTCAAACCGCGCAACTCGGATTTTCAATTGAATATTAACAATAATTTAACCCGATCTGATCAAGAAGTTGCTATGACTTTTGAGAAACATTTTACTGATGTTCCTTTTTTGACAACTAAATCATTAAACTCTTCTCCTACTGTCGCTGAATCATTGCTCAAACAAAATGTAAAGGCTTGTTCAAATACTTTTAAATTCCATAGAGTACTGCCAAAAGATATTGTTAAATATTTTAAAACTATTGATGTTAAGAAAACGGCAGATTTATGGGGGATTTCCGTTAAAGTTATTTTATCTATAATAGATATAATAGCACCTTATCTAGCCACTATATTTAATACAAGCGTCGAATCTGGTGTGTTTCCTGATTTAATGAAACTCAGTAAAGTCATATCTTTATTTAAATCTGGTAGTACATTAGACCCCGCCAATTTTAGACCAATTTCTGTACTACCAACATTTAGTAAAATTTTTGAAAAAATAATTTTAGATCAGATGTTAAGTTTCTTTAATATTAATAAATTGCTACATAGAAATCAATTCGGTTTTACAAGGGGTCGCTCAACAACTGACGCTGGAGTTGAGCTTATTAAACATATTTTTTGTGCATGGGAGAATTCAGAGGATGCTTTGGGTATATTTTGTGACCTTTCCAAGGCCTTCGACTGCGTTCACCATGAGACATTAATCAGGAAGCTACAGTACTATGGTGTCAAGATCACAGCGCTTAAACTTATAATTTCATATTTAAGTAATAGAATGCAGAAAGTTATTATCAATGGTAAAAGTTCTTCCGGGTCACCTGTACTAATGGGTGTCCCTCAGGGCTCAATTCTCGGCCTATTCCTATTTCTAGTGTATATTAATGACTTACCTTCTATTGTAGAGGATAATCATGATATAGTATTATTTGCTGATGATATTTCTTTGATTTTTAAACTTAAACGTCAATTATTTAAGTGTGACGAAGTGAATAATGCTATATCAAAATTAGTGCATTGGTTTAACGTTAATAATTTACATTTAAACGGAAATAAAACTAAATGTATTAAATTTACAACAACGAATGTTAAAAATCTGAGAACCAATGTGTTTTTAAATGGGGAAGAACTGAGCCCTGTTGAATCCACTGTTTTTCTTGGCATCACTCTCGACGCAAAGCTTCAGTGGGGCCCCCATATATCCAAACTAGCAAGCAGACTAAGTTCTGCAGCCTATGCTGTAAAAAAGATAAGAGGTCTCACTAGTGTCGAGACAGCTAGATTAGTTTATTTCAGTTATTTCCATAGCATAATGTCTTATGGGATTTTGCTATGGGGAAATGCGGCTGATTCAGAAACTATTTTTGTTTTACAGAAGAGGGCCATTAGAGCTATTTACAACGTTAAACTGAGAGAGTCTCTTAGAGATAAATTTAAAGAAATAAATATATTAACTTTGGCCTCTCAGTATATTTACGAAAATTTAATGTATGTTCACAAAAACAAAGGTAGTTTTAGTAAAAAAAAAGTGATGTGCATTCTGTAAACACTAGGAACAAACACAAGCTAGTGATACCAGTTTCTCGACTCCACAGAGTCAGTAATTCATTCTTGGGGCAATGTATACGCTATTACAACAAGGTCCCGAAAAGTGTACAGGCTCTCTCTATTAGCAAGTTTAAATGTTTTGTTAAGTTGAAATTGTATAAAAAGGGTTATTATAGTATAAATGAATACATGGTTGATAATAACCCCTGGGAATGAGGTGATCGCTTCCAAGCTGTTTCTAAAATAAATTTTGTACTTATATAGTTGTATAACCATTATTGTAAAATTTGCTTTAAAAAAAAGGTCCCGCTGGGTTTCTTGCTGGTTCTTCCCAGGACGGAGGTTTTTTTTTCGAACCAGTGGTAAAGTAAAAAATGACTTTCAATAAGAATTACACATGTGATCTATATTGAATAAAAAAATTATTCTATTCTATTCTATTCTATTCATGCAGGAAGTCGATGGATACAGGTGGCGCAGGACCGTGCTTTGTGGCATTCCTTGGGGGAGGCCTATGTTCAGCAGTGGACTTGTGAAGGGCTGTAATGATGATGTTGATGACATGCAATTAATAACTATGGGTGTAGTGTTGCCAACTTAACGGATTTTTAGTCAAATCGGAACTCAAACTAATTCATTCTTATCTTGAAAACTGTAGCATACTCACCCTACAGTCTTGAAGACAAGAATGAATAGTCTAATAGTTTTAAATCTGATGTCAATTGTAATCAATTCTAAATTATTTATGTCATAAGGATTCCAGGATTTTCGCAAGTTGATTATTACAACAAAGTTTCACCAACTTTTGTGTAAAGACACTAACTGTTTATGTTCAAGTCTGAATATTTTCCGCTTCTTAATCACCAAAGCCTGATTTTGATTCTATCGCTCTACTTAACTTTAGACATTGTCTGTACAAGTCGTTTTTTCCTACCAACTTATGACAGTCTATTAAATACAGTGCAATTAATTTTGTCAATTCAATATGGTCAAAATCAGCCATTATTCAACTAAAATTTTAGATATACACAACAATGAAATGCTATATTTTTGTCTATGTACATATTTGCGAACCTGATCAAATGTGACGTCATCTGGTATAAATCGCATATCGAGCCTTGTGGCACTACTCTCATACTCCATGCCATCACATTCGCTGTATAACTTGTCAGCCGTCGCCACGGAATCACACTCAACAACAGCATAGTAATATTTAAGCCTGTTCAATTGATAACGACGGAGCTTCTCCATGTGATATGATGAGCCTGAAATTTATTATTAAAATAGTATTTTAGCTTATATTATATGCTTAATTGTGACTTCATTAGACAATACAATACTCATTACCAAGCCCATTAAAAATATATACAAAAAAATGATAACGTAATACATAAACTTTGACTTATAAATATTTTTTTTTATTCTGATATTGAAATGTTATAAATAAATCAATTCATCTCTAATATTATTGGTAACTTTTACATATTATATAGACACATCGTATGAAAAATCATATAAACAGATCATATCAGAAAATATTATTATTTGTAGGTACTTTATAATTTTATACGCAGTCCGTTTGACTGTCCCTGTTACTGTTGAGGTCCTGAATTCGAATATCAAAAAATCAGTTCTGCGGTTTTTCTGTCACGAAACTCAGTAGCCTGGAATTAGGTCCGAAATATTAAGTAATTAATTTCCTAATGAAGACAAATTTTGTGGTAATAAACAACATTTTTAATAATTTAAAATTAAAAATTTTGTACAGCCGACTTCAATATAGGTTATTTGAGAATAACTCAATAACCATTGGTCTGACCTTGATCAAATTCATATGGGACCACACGAGCACTATCAGCTTTCATATAAAAAAAGAATCATCGAAATCGGTTCGCCCAGTACAAAGTTATGAGGTAACACACATAAAAAAAAAAAAAAAAAACATACACTCGAATTGAGTACCGTCTCCTTTTTGGAAGTCGGCAGAAAAGATAAAATCTGGATATACTAATCGTATTATATCCAATTATTGATATAACGGATATAGTAAAAAATCAGATTTTTAAAAACCCTGCACATGATATGCCTACTATTATTCAGTGGCGGATCGAAAAATGGCAGCGCGATGCGATTCATCCAATAGTGAACACAATTCTGGGACTTCTTAAACAGCATTTAGCTCATGAAGTATTTTTATTTTTTATTTTTATACAAACATTAAAAATTATAATAATATTCATAATATTTATAAAAAATATTTTAAACGGCTTTTCTGTATGCTAAAAACAACATTGTATAAAGGAATATATATATAAAATTACCTTCTTCATTTCCACCATCATCTGATTGCTCATCAATTTTTTCTTCAGTTAGCTCAATAGGTCCACGTACCTCCTCCTCTTTAATTCTTTTTAATCCGTACTCTGAAGGATATATCTACAAAAATCGTATAAAATATGTGTTTTAATAAATTATAAGGCATCAATTTCGTACGATTGATGACTTTGTAATTACATTGTGCCGTAGCTATTAGTAATAAGTATATAATCAGATAAATGATATTAATGTAGCTCAGTATTCAATGGATCGTCAGACTGCAAACATCATTATTATTTACATAGTCCTGTCCTTATACATAGGCTGCACTAAAAGTATCGGGAATGGAATATTTCCACTGTTCCTGTCATATTAAAATCTTTTTAATTGAAATCTCCTTGGTTTTAAAAATTGAATACCATTTATTTATTTAAAAAAAGATTCTCGGTCTTGTCACAAGGTTTTGTCAAACTTGTTTAGTCGTTGAGAAAATGGAATTGACTCGAGAAAATTCAAGAGCGATGATTTATTATGACTTTCGAAGTGGTTTAACACAAAAACAGTGTGTTGACCGGATGATTTCTGCATTTGGTGATGAAGCCCCATCCAAAACCACAATTTATCGCTGGTTTGCTGAATTTCAACGTGGACGTCTCAAGCTCAGTGATGATCCCCGTCAAGGTCGTCCAAAAACTGCTGTCACCCAAGAAAACGTTGATGTTGTGCGTAAGCTGGTTGAGGAAGATCGACATGTGACATACCGCGAAATTCAGGCAACTTTAGACATTGGCATGAGTCAAATACAAATAATCTTGCATGAACAATTAGGTGTAAAAAAGTTGTTTTCCCGATGGATACCGTATTCGCTCTGTGAAGAGCAAAAAGCGGCTTGCGTTACTTGGTGCGTCAGAACTCTCGAAAGATTCCACGCAGGATCCTCAAATGCTGTATACAACATCGTATCAGGTGACGAATCCTGGATATACACGTACGAACCCGCAACAAAAACCAGTCACGAGTTTGGGTGTTCGAAATTGAGTTAAAGCCCACAAAAATTGTTCGTTCACGGAGTGTTGCAAAAAAATGGTGGCCACGTTTGTCTCCAAAACTGGCCATGTTACGACTATTCCTCTTGAGGGACAAAGAACGGTTAATGCAGAATGGTATGCTAGCATTTGTTTGCCACAGGTCGTTTCTGAACTCCGTAAAGAGAACTGCAACCGCCGCATCATCCTCCATCACGACAATGCGAGTTCTCACACCGCACACAGAACAAAAGAGTTTTTAGAGCAAGAAAACAGAATTATTAGACCATCCGCCGTAGAGCCCCGACCTAAGCCCTAATGATTTCTATACTTTCCCTAAAATAAAGAATAAATTGCGTGGACAGAGATTTTCATCACCTGAAGAAGCTGTGGACGCCTATAAAACGGCCATTTTGGAGACCCCAACTTCCGAATGGAATGGTTGCTTCAATGATTGTTTCCATCGTATGGAAAAATGTGTCAAATTTCGCGGAGAATACTTCGAAAAGCAATAAATACATTTTTAAATAGTAATGTTGTGTCACTTCCTTGATTCCCGAAATTTTCAGTGCCGCCCTCGTAACATGGAATGGACCAACCAAACAGCAACTATTGTTACCACCAAAGTTTCAATTGTTTATGAGGGGTTTACTGACAGGATTTTTTACTAAAAACATTGGCAAATAGTATAATGTTTTCTTATATATATATGCCAACACTACACATCGAATAAAACTGCTTTTACGGATTCTAGTATATTGTTATGTGTGTTACCTCAAACTTTTTTCTGGGTGAACCGATTTCGATGATTCTATTTTTATTTGAAAGCTGGTGCTTTTTTATAGGATAGGGTGACAAACGAGCACACAGTCCACCTGATGGTAAGTGGTTACTGTGACCCATAGACATCCACATTTATCCTCCATAAAGAATCAAATTGCAGATGCGTCGTCACCCGTGAGGACTAAGATGGAATGCGTCTTTGCCAGTAAAATGGGTCTCCGGTTCTCTACACTCACCATACGAAACACAGCAGCGTTAAGCTGCTATTTCACGCTGGTTTCTGTGAGAGCGTGGTCCTTCCCCGGTCGAGCCAACCCATTCGTGCTACAACTATACTACTAATATAGCTGCAGCATGGCTCTACCACTTGTACAATGCTTCTCGTGTGGTCCCATATAAATTTGATCAAGGTCTGACCAATAGTTTTTGAGTTATTTTTAATAATTTATATTGAAGTAGGTTGTACAAATTTTTTAATTTTTAATTATTTGTATAGCCAGACTTTTTCAAATGGGTCAAAACTGTTTTGTGGTCAATCCTCAATTCATCGGCTATGTTGTAACTACTAATATGCCGATATTGCTCCACTTTTTCAAAAATGGCATCGACTTTATCCGCATGAGGGCGACCAGAGCGAGCTGCATCTTTGACATCAAAATTATCGGACTGAAAACGCTTAAACCAACTTTAGGCTACTCTTACTGACACTGCATTAGGTTCATAAACGTTACAAATTTTTTTCGCAGCTTAAGTCGCATTTTTCCCCTTTTTTTGCAATAAAACTTCAGAATGTGTCGAATTTCTTCGTTAGATTCACACAATTTGGCGGGACAGAAAAACAATAATTGAGAAATGCCGAGAAAGTGTTTTTATTTTATTTTTCTTAATGTCCTATATGTACTGATATTAAAACCAGCCTGATACAAACAGTACAATTAAATAGATTTTTCTTCATTTTATACATACATAATTTAAAATTAAAAATTTTGTACAACCGACTTCAATATAAATTATTAAGAATAACTCAAAAACTATTGGTCAGACCTTGATCATATTTATATGTGACCACATGTGAAGCACCAGCTTTCAAATAAAAAAAGAATCATCGAAATCGGTCCACCCAGTACGAAGTTATGAGGTAACACACAAATAAACATACAGTCGAATTGAGTACCGGCTCCTTTTTAAAGTCTGTAGAAAATACGAAGAAACTTTTTCCCCCACCTATTACATGTATGGAGATTTTACTCCTGGAGATGTGATGAAGATTGCCTAATTCCCAGAGTTCCCATTCCTACTATATCAGACCGGCAGTTTTGCCGTGTAATCGGATACACCTATCACTTTACAACTTTCGATTTTTATTCATATTTTTAGTAAAACGTGGTCAGACTGGCCTACAGTTATTCGGATTCTGCGTACCCCCTAGGGGAATACAGTCATGACGCTATGTATAAACGTTTACATTTCTGTCAGATAAACATACAGCATGGAAATATTTATAATTTCTTGCTTTGTCACTTCTCAGTTTTCCTAATGTTTCAAATGATCCATGTGAAAATCTTTCCCGTAAAACAGGATGCATCCAATGTTTTCTTTTTGCTACATTGCACCTTCCTTTTGAACAACACTTTCGTCATTGATTGTGTACGCAGGTCTGACCTCGACTAGGTTGATAGCTGAGCCTCTGGTTTTATTCCCCCAGAGCCGTATAATATGAACACTTATGTCCGTCGGCTTCTCGCGAAACTGCCAATCTAGAATAGTCAGAACGGGGTCTGTGAAACCATAGACAGGTTAAACCAATCTCCCTACTTCTGCAGCCATTTGGTTGAGTCTGTAATTAATGCTGAGTACTTGGGATTTTGCCCGTTTTATGACATGTCATGCCTATCAAAGTCTTTGCAACTAGTGGATGTAACACGATCTCAGGATTCGCAGGAGGAGACGAAGATTTTTTACTCTAACACCAAACTGCCATTGTTGTCACTATATAATCAGCATTCTGTACGGTAGGATAGCATTGATGAGATGAAAAAAGTTTTCAGCAGATATACGAAGATCATACTACGTTATGTTTGCTGTCATCATTTTCCTGCTTATTAGTACCCAGCATTAAATTTAGAAGTGTAAAAGCCAACAGAGCGAAACTGAACCAGGAGATGGGCAGCAGCATATTCCTGATAACAGCTGAATAAAAATAACAAACTGCGGTTATAGTACGAGCCATGTAAAAAGAACGCTGGAAGAAAGTGGAGGGGGTGTGTATGCGCACGGGTACACTCGTGCACGAAAGTACTGGACCCATTGTTTTATTTTTGAACTAACCTTTCACTCGCGGCTTCGTATATTGGTTATTGAAATGTACATTGAAAAATATATTAGATAAAAAATCATTAAACAGAATTAAAAAAAAAATTATTTCTTTTGATTCAGTGCAGAATGTTATTTTTTTGATAGAAAAGCGTGACAAACGAGCACACAATCCACCTGATGGTGAGTGGTTGCTGTGGCCCATAGACATCTTCATCTATCTTCGTTAGCGAATTAAAATGCAGATGCGTTGTCAGTCGTGAGGACTAAGATAGGATGCCTCTTTACCAGTAAAAGGGTTTCCAGTTCTCTACACTCACCGTACGAAATACAGTAGCATTAAGCCGCTATTTTACGCTGGTAATCTGCCTGTCCTATCATGACTCTACCACGTTTAACTTAATGACAAAAAAAAAATAAGTAATGTGAACACCAGACGAGGACGCGGTGTTGGTGCTAGTTGGTCATTTTATCGTCGTCGCTGTCGTCACTTGAGCTTTCATCCTCATTTCAGTCAGAATCATCATCCCCTACGCGAATAATAAATGTTTCTGTCATCATGTCAACCACATGATCGCTTTTACAATAATCGGCCTCTATTTTCTTTACCTTGGTGCATAATTTCCCCCATTCTGTTGCTCCCATTAAATTTACTTTTGCATTAACCAGTTCAGTTATTCATGTAAGGTTCCAACTCACATTTTTGCTGGCGACATATCCCTTTATTTGCGACCAAGCCATTTCCATAGGACTTAGGTCCAGGTGATATGGAAATAAATGAAGAACAGAATGGCTGCTTCGTTTAATATGGCATCGATATTTAATTTCTTAAATTTCTCTTTGTATTTTTTATTAAGTTGTACAACTCCGGCTTTAGCATGGTTTCTTCAAATTCAATTTCTTTTTGACGGAGCCACGTTTGCATGTTTGCCTTCTTTGTGTTTGACGTTGGTACCAACAGCACCGAGTTGTTTGTTATGGTACGATGCATTGTTGAATTAGGCGGTAAATTCGGAATCAGTTTAGTACGGAGCCACCGTTCGTAGCTCCCCGAATTCATATTGTCGTGGTAGTCGCCGCTTTTTGTACCGGCTTTGAACGTCAGTCACCCGCGTGCACTATGGCCAAGCGGCTACCTTTAGATAGAGGGTTTTTAATGCATTTGGTGAGACAGTCTCACTATGGAAAAGCCCCATACAAAGCAGTTTCATAACTAAGTTAAAAAATTTATTTTTAACTAAAAATAATTTTTTCCTTCCTTCCTCTCTATATTTTTTATCATTCTCAGATATTCAATTCTTTAAAATAAAATATGTGTCTGCTCAATGAAACTTTTTCTATTGATTTCTATTTTTTTGCACTTTATTCCTTTTTTTTACTGATCCTTGGAAATATAGGTCACCTGTAACTTCCTTCGCAATTTGCCTATGGTAGACACTTTTTTTTCAGTGACGTGGAAATTGTGGACGGTTCTTTTTATAACAGCCTAGTCAAAGTTATCAATGTCAATTATTGGTTTTTGTTTGATTGTTTTATTTTTGCCGGGAGTCCGGAAGACAGTAAGAAATTCCGAATCTTTTGAACTTTTTACAATTCGTCTCACTGTAGACTCGCAACATTTTGTTGCCTCTGCGGTCCGTTTCATACATTGTTTTTAAATTATCAACTGCATTATTATCAGCCTCCCCCTTCATAAAAAAATTTACGTCATATTAAATCATTTTTCTCACTTTTCTATGTAAAATCATTTCGTAATTAAAAACTTTTGTGGGCGATGGTATTTTGAGAACGGACGTATAAAATGTGTAACGTGGACACAGCGCGGTAAGCAAAGGTCGACTGACGAAGCGAACCAATAGCGCACCGGCAAGCATTGCCGCGTGACTCGCCCGCCCCGCACCTCATACCACCAAATAGACAAATAAGGCCGGTCACATACATACGGAATTCTGTTTCGGGATTCCGTTTCGGAATTCCGATTCGGAATTCTGTGAATGCATCACACACATATGTTTATTTCCCTTCGGAATAGCAAGGATCAGTTGAGAGACGTTAGTCATTGAGTCTAGACATTCTGCCAGCGAATAATGACGACGATTTTCTGATTGTGATTCCATTGTTGCTGTATCATTCTTAATAGGTGCATGCATCTCCTTATCACCCTAAGCTTGCAATATAGTCAATATTATGTAAAAATATCTATCTATCCAGAGATATTTTTTTAAATATGGATGTCTGTAAACTCTTTTGACGAATTATTAAATTAAATACGATGAAAGGTTACGAAAGCTATACACATATAACATTAAATGTACAAACAACTTAGACACACCTACTCTTAAAAATTCTTTTTTTTTCCAACATTTAATTAAGTTTAATGGAAACAAATTTTCTTAAAATTACTTAAATCACTAATCAGTATCGCTAGATTCTCCAGTTACATTAATTATGAAAGAATTTTGTTCTGCAAGTTCCATGATGTCATCCAAATTCCACATGGTATTTTCTTCGCGTATCACGTGGTCGCAGCACTTCTTCCAACGATTAGCGTCTATTAATGCTATTGCGTCATCTAATTTTTTTTTATGTCACTCATATTGAACGTGGAGTTATTGGCACCAACATAATTTTTTATTTAGGCCCAAACCAATTCAATTGGATTAAGTTTGCAATGGTAAGGCCATTACTTTTGGCAGTCTCATCTATTAAATATTTATGTCACTGTGAACTCGACTTTCTAATTTCTTGCATTTTAATTGGCTGCGGGGCGTGGCCAGACCGGCGGAAAACGATGACTCACTATTTTCTTAACGCGAACGGACTATACATGACGCGACCTGTACCAACGTGTTCGCCAACAGAGGCAACTATGGCAAATATCCACCCTATGTGGAAATGTATGGGGAGGGCTACGTTCAGCAGTGGACTATTGATAAACTGTAATGGTTAAATTATAAATTTAGAAAAACTATAATTTAATTATATTTCTATATATAATTATTTTGGTGTATGCAGACATAAATTATTGCAACAAATGTATGTACTCATATCTTACTGCTATGCCCTTCTATTGATACAAATTTAATTCTTGGAAATACAAATAACAACTTACAGTTATTTTATGTATAACACCTCCTGGTGGTAGAAAAGAACTCAGCAAGACCATAATATCTGTTGCTTTAATGTTGTCCCAATCCATGTTGCATATTGCTATCCTAAATCACAAATTAAATTTAAGTCAATATTTTAAATGTTATAAAACATCAGTGTGGTACATTACAAAGTTCATGTCGAGAATCAAAAGATATTCAACCATTACACATTGTGGTTATCAAGAAAAGCCAAAATAAATTCAATTTCAAAAATTAACTATTTCTTCCTATTATCTTAACTTTGTTTTTCTCATATTTGACACTAACATCATCACCTTCGTCATTACAGCTACATAATTCTACTGTTGAACATAGGTCTGTCCTAAGGAATGCCACAAAGCACAGTCTGAGCCACCTGCATTCATCAACTACCTGCATCCATGTTGACACTAACATCACATCAAAAATTAATTATTCTTATGTACACATATAAGATCACTGGAGTTGACAATTATTTTATGCTGTAATGATACAAATAAAGCTATCTAAATAATATAGGCACAACTTAGCCAAAACAATAAGGCACATGACAGGAATGTGGTTTTGACGCCTGCACCCAGCCTCTATCCCCGCGCTACCTCTAGTGACCGATCACCGTTCCGGTGTTCCCTCCCTAGTTCTAATGACGTCTTAACTGTCATACGCCTAATTGTTTTGGTCATGTAGTACAGATGTTGTGTCTTCTTATTCTATTTCAAACACCAATGTTCCATAGTCTCATGAAGTCTTATAATCTGTGATCACATCAGATTTCACAATGATTTCAAAATGACTCAACTATGAAAAAGAACTAGCAATCTTCTAAGTCAGAGTATGAGTCAATATTACATTTAATTATAAAACGCTGAAAGAATAATCACTAATTTATCTCAGCTCCTCACAGGTTTCAAAAAACTTTCTATTAACAAATCAGTAACAGATAAACAGCTCAAAAACTCAAAAACTCTCATTAAATCAAGCTTAAATCAAAGAAACTAACATTGCAGTTTGTTGCTATGACAGCATATGACTAAATTATTTATATCACAATTATATTCCTATAAGAACTGTGCTAGCTCACGGGTTGAGGGCTTGCTGTAAATTTCAACTATATTTCTTGAGCTACATATTATCTGTGGTTTGTAGGGTGATGCAAAGACTTATGAGCAGTGTGAAAGACTTGTTTAATTTACTATCAAACTGTCACATTAGAAATTATAACTAAAGGTTATGGTATAATATGTTTGATCCACCTAGCAGTGTAGAAACCAACAGTTAAGTCCTCACAGATTGATATATAATGACATTCCAAGGTCGGATAAGTATGCAAAAAGTTGCCTCTGTATGGGTGTCAAAATATATAACAAGATTCCTAGAGATATTAAAATGCTCCATATCAATATGTTTAAACACAGGTTGAACAAATGGCTAAGTCAGAATAACTTTTATAGCATAGATTCATTTCTCTGTACCAAAAACTTAACATAGATTAATATTTCTAACAGTGGTAGAGCCACGCGGCAGCTTTTGCTGTTGCACGGATGGGCCGGCTCAAACCGGGGTGGTACCACAACCTCACAGAATACCAGCGTTAAGTAGAGGTTTACCTCTGCGTTTCGCTCGGTGAGTGCAGGTGGCCGGAGGCCCTTTTTACTGGAAAAGAGGCATTCCACCTTAGTCCTCACGGGTGACAACACATCTGCATTTTGATTCGCAAACGAGGATAGATGTAGATGTCTATGGGCCACAGCTACCACTTACCATCAGGTGGACTGTGTGCTCGCTTGTCACCCTATCCTATAAAAAAAAATATATAGTTATAAATTCTTATTTTATTCAATTTTTATTCATTGACATATTTGGTAATAATTATTATATTAATAGTATGAATTGACATGTAATCTCATTATAATATTTTTAAACTCAATGTGTTATTGGCATGCTATTTTCATTATGGCGAAACATATGCGCTCTGTCAAACTTGTACGAGCTTATAATACTGTGTTTCTAAGCAAATAAAGAAATTATTATTATTATTAAGTATTAAATGTAATATATTCAACCTCTTGGTAGATTCATCAGTAGTCTCAGCATCAGCATCTAGTTCACCCCATTCATGCTCTAAGTCACTGTCTTGATCTTCCTCACTACTTTCCTCATCACTTGAACTATCAGTTAAAAGTACTCCTACATAAACAAAATAGACATTTAGGCATTTTCATTAATTTATTAATCACAGTTTTTAACAGTGGTAGAGCCACACGGCAGCTTTTGCTGTCGCACAGATGGGCCAGCTCCGACCTCAGAGAATACCAGCGTGAAGTAGAGGTTTACCTCTACATTTCGCTTGGTGAGTGCAGGTGGCCTGAGGCCCTTTTTACTGGAAATGAGGCATTCCATATTAGTCCCCACGGGTGACAACGCATCTGCATTTTGATTTGTAATAGAGGATAGATGTAGATGTCTATGGGCCGCAGCAACCACTTACCATCAGGTGGACTGTGTGCTCGTTTGTCAAGCATATCCTATATAAAAAAAACAGTTTATCAAGAGACTGCTGAACATAGGGCTTCTCCATAGGTTGCCTAATAGGAGATATATTTAGCATAGTTGTCATGCTTGAAAGGTGGATTGACATTTTGTTAAATTTTTTAAACATTTTCAGATGAAGTTAAAAGGCCCTGGTAATATAAAAGTGTGACAAAAAATACAGATGAACTTTAAGTACACACCTGGACATATTACCAATATTGTAAACAACACATTTAATTACATTAAGATATGTTTATAATTATTAGCACAAAGATTATTGATTCTAATAGATTGAAATAGTTATTAGCCTAGTAAATATATCGTAGAGCAAAAAGGACAGATGATTTTCTTTATAAACTTTGCATGGTGATGATGGCATAAGAGGATTCATTACCCTATTTTATATCATAGGTGTAGGGTTCGAAAGACATTAGCTTAATAAAAGGTTGGTAAGACCTCATGACCATCATAGATGGTTCAATAATTTTATATATAAAGTTACAGCATATATATGTCCTACTACTAGTCACAGGCCTCCTCTCATGTCTGAGGTTTTCGGGTTAGGAAATGTCGGCCTCGCTGCCTCAATGACAATATCAAAGACATGTTATGAACTTCACATGTCTTTGAAATTTTTTTTTTACTTATTTTTCAGACATACAGATTTCCTTACTATGATAATTCCTTCACCACCAAGCATATAGTTAATCAGCACTTAAAATTGCAATTAACTTTTTTATTAGTGCCGGCAAGATATGAAATCGGGTCACTCACATACTGTGCGTAATTTATAGCAAGCACTTATCCCTTGAGCTACCACAGCTCTCTAAGCTAACATGGCTCTCATATACACCAGATATAAAATATATACGGTCGTGCGATAGGTGACTGGAAGCAATGTTTAAGGTGCAAAAGAGATCTAGTACTCATAACACCAATGCACATTCAAGGCATGGCGGTTACAGAAGATCCTTACTACAATCAGAAACCGCATTCTGGTAGTGGACTGTTGTTGACTGATAATAATAAAAATTATATACCTTCACCACGAGCATAATCAATATCCAAGTCCAGCAATCGCTGCTTTGTTTTTTTATCTAATTTACCACGAGTTAAATTATCATTAGCGAATTTTGGTTGTTTCTGAACTTCGTCTTCATCTACACTTGGTACTCTTTTGACAAAACGTCCTCGAGTTTCAGTCTTTTCATTATCGTTTTCAGATTCTTCGTCTGAGCTTTCACTAGACTCGTCAATATCATAATATTTTCTTAAATTTTCAGTAGAAGTTTCATTAATAGGCCGTCCGCGTTTATCGACTGTATATTTCACTTTAAACTTATCATCTTCAAACATCGACTGAAATCTTTTATCAATTTTAACTTTTCTCTCATGCTTCGGTATTTGTTTATATCGGGGATCATTAAGATATTTAGCAAAACGGCTGTCTTTCAGTATATCGCTCATTATTTTGTAGCCTCACTTCACTTTATAGTATATTTCTAAATAAAAAGGAAAATATTATGGCAAAATTATTTTCCTAAAATATCGAATACTTAACCTTTTAGCAAATTGAGCAACACACAAAAACACATGTGACATGTGTAGTGTGTACTGGCTACTATATATCAACAATACTGATTCGCATCGAATAGGTAAGAGTAACCATAAAATCTTCGTATCGGATTTCAACAGCGTATCGGAGTAGAAAATATAAACGCGTACGCAGAATATATAGATATTGAAATATATAGTTTTGATATCAGATATTGAAACTCGAAATCTGATATAGATACGATTCTCAGAAAACCCGATACGACCCAGGCCTACTGTACTGGCAAAGAGTGTACCTTCCTTATATAATATATATTACTATACTCTTTGGAGTGTACTCATGGTTCTCCGCTAGGAGTAAAGTATTCTGTGGTACTGGTGTACTGGTACTGGTGTCACTGGTGTGTACTAATCACAGACTAATATGATACTCATTCCGTTCGGTTTATACAAAGGTATTCTGTGATGATACTGTAAAGGCGCCTCCTGACATGCCTGCCGCAGGGGCAATCTAGGGTGTAGGAGTGGGGATGACCCTTAATTGCCTCCCTAATTGTGATGTCTGTAGGCAAGCAGGGACAATTTTTTAAGTCGGCCCTGCAGCAGGGCGGCAGGAGCGCAATGCCTTCCTTGCTCCCTACATTGGCCCTGCCGCTGTCGCGTGTGTAGCCCAATTGGAGCAATTTCAATCAGTTCGTTGTGACGTTCACGCGGAGCACACGTATGAGTACAAGTCAGACCTGCAGAAAGAACGTTATTTGAACGTTGTACCTTACAAGTAACATTACTGGGATTTGTTTCCTAGCTTATCATAAGGGCTAGTATGGGACAGAAAATATTACAATAGTAAAAAAAATTGGTTATATTAAATTATGACGAGTGAAGTTAGTCATTAATTGTCTTTGATAGCCTTGAAATAGCGTGGCAGAGCTATGCTGCAGCTTATAAGCACTATATTATAGTTGTAATTATTAATTAATTATAGTATGTGCCATATCGATTGAGAAAAACGGACAATGACCTCAGATATGAGCCGAGTGTCAAAAGGCGTAACTTACAAAATCTCAATTTAGATGTGATAACAATATTTAAATATTGATATTATTCCCACTTCTAGGTCAGCACATATGTTTTGTTTTTTTGTTTCTTAAATAATATTGTCTGTGGTTCCTATAAACATAGTAAAATCTTACGGTACATCGCGAAAAATGTGTTATATTTTATATTTCAATTTATGGTAAGTAACGCAGCAATTCATTTAATAACAGTTTCATATTAAAAAAATATTTGAAGCAATATAATCACCATATTGAGCTTTTGCAAATTCATCCCTTTAAAATAAACAAAACGCGCGTTACGTCAGTTCGTTCTAAAAGAAACGTGACAATGGCAGCCAGAGATGCGTCACCTTTTTTGGGCCGGTCCGCCATTTTGTTTTCATTCGTGTTCGGATAGCGCTTGCGTGTGTACGTCTCGGGTAATTCATAGCATTCATTGCATTGTTTTAGTTGAGTTTTTACTGTTAAATTTGTTATATCGTTAAGTTTTTGTTTTTTGAATCTGTTATATTAGTTTTACTGTGACGGTCGTTACTAAATCGACATGAGTTCAGGAGAATTTGGTGAAGGACCCGGTCCTTCAACATCAAGTGGAAAGAGACGTCGCCGACCCATAATAAACGTAGCAGGTACGTACAAATAGGTACAAATGCGACGACGTAGCCTTTCTATTTCTTAAAGCGCTCTTTTTATGTGACCATGTGGTATTTATTTTCTAAAACAATATGTATTTATGTGATGTAGTACTATGGTAGTATATTTTTGTCATTTATTTACAGGCCCATCTTCTGGAGCACCTTTAACGTCACCAGTAAAAAAGAGAAAACCTACCACTTTGTCGGTCGGGGAACAAGAGATTATCATTAATGTATACAAATATGTCAAAAACACCTGGCCCGAAGACGTGTATCCTTCAAACGTTAATATGGTAGAAAAGGTTTCGGAGATCTCAGGAGTCAGCAAGAGCACTATATATCGCGTATTAAGCGTGTATAGAGATTCCCATAAAATACCAGAAAAGGGAATAATTAATAAAAGAAAAAAGTCTGTAATTGACAAGTTGGACGATTTTGATAAATCGGCTATAAGAGCGAAAGTGCATCAGTTCTTTCTTGCAGGAGAATTACCGACTTTAGACAAAATTTTGCTCAGTATAAATCAAGATGACCAGTTGCCAAACTTGAGCAAAACTTCCCTGCGACGTGTGTTGCGCCATTTAAAATTCAAATATATAAAGAGAAACAGAAAAAGTGGTCTAATAGATCGCCCAGAGATAGTTCTGTGGCGTACCAGATATTTGAGAGAAATACAAATATTAAGAAACGAGGGACGTAACATTTTTTACCTTGACGAAACATGGATTAACGCAGGTCATACTATGGGAAAGGTATGGGAAGACACCACAATTGAATCTTCTCGTCAATCACGGTTAGAAGGCTACTCTACTGGCGCGAAAGCCCCTTCGGGTAAAGGAAAGCGATTAATAGTTGTACACGTTGGCAATGAAAATGGCTTTTTGGAGGGATGTGATTGGGTATTTGAATCATCATCTACTGGTGACTACCATGAGAGTATGGACGCTCTCCATTTCGAGGACTGGTTTAGAAAAGTAATAGAAAAACTGCAAAGCGGCGATGTCATAGTTATGGATAACGCTAGTTACCACTCCAGACGTTTAGAAAAAACCCCAACAATGTCTTGGCGGAAACAAAATATGCAGGAATGGCTAGAATCTAAACAGATCGCATACGTGCCCTCGGACACAAAGACCCACTTAATGGAAAAAATAAAGGCAGTTAAAGATAACTATCGAAGTTACGTCACCGACGAGATGGCAAAAGAAAAAAGCATCACAGTGGTAAGGTTACCTCCTTATCACTGTGAGCTTAACCCCATTGAACTTGTGTGGGCAGATGTGAAAGGGTACGTTGCACGAAAAAATACAACTTTCAAGTTAAAAGATGTTAAAAATTTACTTAAAGATGGTTTAACTCAAATCACGCCAGATAAATGGAAAAACTGTGTTCAGCATGTCCTTAAGGTTGAACAAAAAATGCGTGGCATGGATGATAGAATTGACCAAACTGCAGATCGCTTTATAATTAATGTTACAGATAGTTCATCAAGTGAAGATACGAGTGATGATTGCACCGAATAAAAATAAAGTTCTTATATAATATTAAAAATAAAGTTTTATCTTTTGCATAAGTACGTACTTATTCGGTGTCGTTATCACTCGAATCTTTATATGTGTTATAAATTAATGTTTTTTGTTGTTAAATGAATAAAGTACTTTATAACAATAGATGATTTTTCTTCTACAGCGATCTTTCACATAACTTTTTAATAATAGTTAATAAATATATATTATATCAATCATTATAAAAAAATCATTATAAATAAAGAAAGTACTACATATAAAATGTGCCTATATATTGAAGGTTTGTAACCCCTGGTTAAACGACCGAAAGGTCATTGTCCGTTTTTCTCAATCGATTTGGCACATACTATAGTTGTTTTATTGATAAATGTGGGTGTCTATGGGCCACAGTGTCCACTTACCATCAGGTGGACTGTGCTCATTTGTCACCCTTATTCTATATAAAAAAGAGCCAAGCCTATATATACCGATTCATTGATATTTAGATAAAACTAGTGCCATTCTCAACGCGTGCGTCCAGCGAGACGTACACTCTCATACTGAACGGCAGGCGTGTGTGTAGAGACAGCTCCTATATTGCTTCGATCGCTGTGCTCCCTAGATTGCCCCTGCGGCAGGCAGGTCAGTAGCCGCCTTAATACATAGACTTCCTTAATATAATACTTTTGACAATTTTTGACAGATGTCACATTTATTGCCATATAGGCTATGGAGTGTAGAGAGAAGGAGGACCATCTCTATATATGAAAAGTGTCCCTAAAAACGTGTCCAATAAGGGTGGCGCTGCATATATTAAATGATAAATTTAAAAAAAGCGCCAAAAGTAATTAGAAAATGGAGAAATAAACAAGGACTGACCAATCCGCTCGATTTTGTACTACGTAAATAGTTGAGATTTTGTATACTGGCATTTTACTAACTACTCTGGTCATGAAGTTTTTTAAATATTTGAATTCAGCTGACGTCACTCCGTTCACAACAGCTATCTTCATATCGTAATTTTTCAGACGCCAGCGCTATTGTGGTAGGTTTTGGAACCTCTATTTTCAGTAAATAGTAGGACACTTTTTCAACTTTCGCCCCTTATAAGATGGTTCTCCTTGTACCCTACACTCCATACTATAGGCATTCCAACAGATAAATCAGTAACAACAATATTCAATTTTTAATCGATATCGACATCAATTATTTAGAGTTGGCAATCATTGACAATTTTATTTAGATTAATACCCGAATAAATTATAACTATACAAATCAAATCACAAAATTTATCAGTTTTTTTTATATTTATTGCTTACAGCTAATTTCCACAGCTAAAGGTATATAAATGAAAAATTAGATTCAAAACAAATCCTAAATTTATCATTACGTTTGGCAATGTTATAGTCAAAATATTAACCTGTTTTACGAAAACTATGTTATCGGTTCTGCTGTGGGTGTTCAGTAGGGTGACCCACTAGGTCCAGTACTTTTCAGTTTCAGAATTCAACCCATTATTTCAAATTTGAAATCAAAGCTGAATGTCTAGTACCATTTTTTTTTCCAATAATTTATCTACTTCTCATAGAGACACTTTAATTCAAAATTTCAATCTTGTTGCTCCAGGAACTATATCTGTTAGGTGCCCCGTTGTTTTTCAATACTATTAAACCTGTTTTAAAAACAAAATGTGATCAGTTTTTAAACCACGTTGACCAATTGTATAAATTAAACCCCCACATAGCTCTTACTATTTTAAAATATTGTCTTCTTGTATCTAGATTTACATACTTACTCCGCTTGAGTCCAGTCTGGAAATATTCGGATATTTTAAAAGATATTGATAATAATCTTAAAATAGCAATGGAAAAAATTCTAAATTTAACTTTAAATACAACAGCCTGGACTCAAGCTACTTTACCTATAAAATTCGGTGGCACTGATGTGAAAAATCTTTCTAGTGTTGCATTGCCTGCATTCCTTGCTTCCGTGCATAGTGTCAGTGACTTATGTAACATAATTTCAAATAATAAAGTAGACCTGTGCTTTGCTACGGAGGCAGGGCAGACATGGTAAACGCTCTGTCCCGGTGAAAATGTTCCACTAAAAGTTAACCAACAAAATCAGAGGGATATTCCGTTGGTACAGAGCGTGCAGAAAGAGTTTCATAATTTCCATAGTGACCAAGATAAGGCACGCCTTCTAGCTGTTTCGACTAAGGAATCTAGTCACTGGTTACACGCTTTACCATCAAGTAATCTCGGCACATTAATTGATGGGGAAAGCTTGCGCATCGCCGTAGGAATCCGACTAGGAGCGGCGAATAGCCAACCTCATCAGTGCCCCTGTGATAGCAGTGTAGACAAGTTTGGGCTCCACAGAATTTCATGTAAGAAAAGTGCTGGTAGGTTTTCACGACACAGTTCTTTAAACGATGTCATCCGAAGTTTTAGAGCCTTGTAGAATATTTAGAGACGATGGCAGGAGACCCGGCGGTATGATATTGGTCCCTTGGGAGAGAGGTAAAGCCCTAGTTAGTGTGGGATGCTACTTGCGTAGACACTATGGCAGCCTCTCATCTCAGGGGTACCTCATTTCGAGCCGGGGCGGCATCAGAGGCAGCTGAACTGAGTAAGTGGCGCAAATATGAGTCTCTGAGAGATGACTACATATTTGTGCCATTTGCTGAAGAGACCATGTTCCAGGTGAGCGTTGCCATATCTCGCCTCCAATGCCTCAAGGAGCTGCTCGTAAGTCACTGAACAGAACAGTTAAGGCCTGGTAGCGCAGACCTAGGGTGAGAGCAGTCATGGCCTGACTTTTATTCCAGCCGTTCGCCTTCTTGACAGCCTCGAATTGGATTTTGTAGGCTGACCAGGTAGAAGTCCCGTCGAACGGTAGCACTTTGAATACGCGTAGCGAAGGTGTTGTAGCTACCACGGGAGCTGTAGCTACATCCCCAAGTTTGAGGTCTTCCAGCGTTTTCCCCACGTCAGTCATCACGTTGTCAACCCGATTGTACACTTGGTCGATTCGGGTTTCTGCTTCCGTAAGGCGGTTGTCATATTGAGCAACCCTATCCTTCACCTCCCTTATCTCTTTCCCGAAGGTAGCGTGAAGGTCCTTCATGAGGAGCATCTGCTCTTCCTTATAGCGTTTGCTTCTATTTTCGCGTTCTCTTCCTTATAGCTGCTCTTCCAAACAACGAACCTGTTCCTCCTGCCCGCGCTGCAGCTGCTCTTTCAACCGACGGGCCTGTTCCTCCTGTCCGAGTTGCAGCTGCTCTTCCAACCGACGGGCTTGTTCCTCCTGTCAGCGGGCCTGTTCCTCCTGTCGGCGGGCCTGTTTCTCTTGTCGGCGGGCCTGTTCCTCCTGTCGGCGAGCCTGCTCCTGCAGCATCATCATTAGAGCACCTAAGTCAGGTGCTGCAGATGCAGGTACACTTTGGTACGATCCTGGCACACTTCTCTCGCCTCTTTTACATATATTTATTTAGATATATATCTACGCATACATGCTCGTCGGTTAAGGGTACTCCTAATCTGGCCCATTTTCAATATATCACCAATTGGTCGATAAACCGTCCTTTTCCCGACTCTACCGTTCGCATCTCCAATATAGATTTGCTGTCACTCTTTCCTCGTTCTTGCTTTCTAGATGATCAAACCACCGGAACATTTCTTTCTTAATCCTGGTCACAACATCATATTGCAAACTACACTTTTCTCTTATCACACATTTTGGCACCCTGTCATTCAGATTCAGGCTTAACATACTCCTTAACGACCGCATTTCTACATCATTTACTCTACTCTTGTGCTTCCTCTACTCTCCCAACTTTTACTACCATACATTAAAGTAGGGACTAACACAGTATTATGAATTGCCATACGTTTTTTTTTGACACATTCTGATTTTCTACAATAGAGTTTAAAGCCTCAATCACTCAACTTCCTGCGTTCACTCGTCATTCTATATCATTATCATATCTACCATCCCTACTAAATCACATCCCAAATACACATACTCATCCACTTGCTCAATCAACTCCCCTTCTATTCTTATTTCACATATCGTTTTACTTTTTTCCCTTTCACAAACCAAATTCTTTTAAAGACCTTGTAACCATAATTTGCATCTCGGCCGCCGACGATGCAAATATGACTTGATCATGGACGTACAAAAGGCATTTGACGGTTAACTCACCCTTTCTTATCCCACATCCTTCAACTTTCAATGTTTCCATACAACTATCCATAAATAGGTTAAACAACCACGGGGAAGCTACACAGCCCTGTCTGACACCTTTTTGAATGCCAAACCAGTCCGAGTAGACCCCGTTGATCTTGACACAAGCACTAGAGTCCCTACAAAGAGACCTTAATGCATGTATCGAACTAGCGCTCAGCCCAAATGAGTTCAGTGTTTGCCATATCACATTCCTGTCCCTTCTGTCATAAACTTTTTCCAAGTCTATGAACGCACAAAACACTTTCTGGTTTTTGGCCAAAAACTTCTCCGCGATCATGCGCATGGAAAATACTTGATACATACACACAATTCCCTTTCTAAATACCGCTTGCACATGCCAAATTTTTCTATCAGTTTACGCAAAATCCTAACCAGGCTGATACCGTGGTAGTTTTTAAAGTCGTGCTGTGACCCTCCCTTATATATTGGGACTATAACGGCTTTGATGTCTTCCGGTTTGTAGTCTTCCGGTACCCGTTTCAGTTCCCAAAATAAATTAAACAAGGTGTACAGCAGGCCTGACACCACTCCCTCTCCAACCCTTAGCATTTTCAGTGATATCTATCATATCCGGCTGCCTTACCTGCTTTCATGCTTTTCATTGCTTTCATTATTTCATCTGCACTTACATATATCCATACCTCCTTCCTTTTTTTTAAGTCAACGCGTGAAGCAATTAATCTCAATTACGGCCGCGGAATGGCGAAAAGAAGTTAATTATAAAAATATTTTTTTTTATTTGGGTACTAAGGTCGATTTTATTTAGATCTCTATTCATCATATGAGCCGTCTGGGTTATATGAACTGGATATAAACCCTAAAACATTACAAGCAATAATTATAGGCAGGTTTGCTTGTAACTTACTTGATTTTTCTTCACTCTCAACACTCCGAATTAATGGCACTACACTAAGCCTTTCAGAAACTGTTAAGAATCTGGGCATCATCATGGATTGCAAGTTGATATGGAATGCACATATCACAGAAAGCAACAGGAAAACCAATTACACTTTTCATTCCTTAAAATGACTCCAGTTTTCTGCCTTTAGCAACGAAGATTTCTCTTGTTCAAACACTTCATTTCCTGATTCTTGATTATGCTGATGTTTGTTATTTGGATACGTCTGAGAAACAAGTAAACTTGAGGACCTGCAAAACATATATCACTACCGACTCGGGCTATTCTGTGTATCTGTGTGCCGTGTACCGGCCTCCTAAATAGAGTGAATACCTATTTCTTAACGAACTTGAAAACACTTTACAAAATTACTGCTGTGATAAAGAGTTATATGTAATAGGAGACATGAATATTAATCTGAATTCGGATGGTCCTTTAAAAAATAAATACAGTAACTCAATGCACAGCTTAGGTCTTGTGCGTGGGATTACTGATAACACACGCATTGAAATATTGAGTAAAGTAAATCTTGCATCGATCATATTTAAGCGAGTTCCCATACACATGAACTTTTCAGAGTGGCTATCGGTACGATAATAGCGGAACACCGCGCCATAGTGTTTGCCTGTATTGGGTCGCGCATACAGGACTTTTCTAAAATTGATACTTGCATTAATAACAATGCGCTAATTAAGTGTCATTAAGTGAATTTTTAATTAAAACTTTGTTAGTGCGATTTAAGCTTCGATGTGTTTCGCTTGTGGCGCGACGGCATCGCCGCCACATACTCAAAGAATGTTGGATGCACCTCCACCTATTTATTTATGATCCGCGCAGTATCGTTTTTAGGTTACCCCAGGTTACCCACACGGAATTATCCGCCACAAAATTAGCTTTAGCCTATTAGCGGAGTTCAAAATTTACGCAGAAAATTGTGTCAAATACTAGAATGGTAATCGGTCACGACTGGAGTAAACACGGAAATCCACCGCTTATTAGCTACTTTAAGACTCGTGAAATGCATGTTAATAAATGTGCAAGCAATGACCGATTATAATGCTTACGATTGTCATAATAATGACCTAGACTCCGATTACAATTATAGTAATGACTATTCCGCCGATTATACCTACGAATCACCATATTATTATGATACTTAAAAGCGATCAGGACAAGATGGTATCCGAGTTCAATAATCATATTAGTTTAAGTAAGTAATGGATGTCTAAACATAGTAATATTCTTGAACAGTTATTAGAAAATCAGAGTAGGATTAACTCTACAATGGAACTGATATTAAGAAGTAATGCTGCTAGGAAGGATAGTTTATTAAATATGCCAAATTTGCACAATTATTAGTCATAACTAGCGAGAACACAGAAGACATAGCGCAGGAGATACTTAGGTTAGAAAAAAGCCTAGCTATCATTCGTGTTTCTAGAATTCGCAACTATAATAGTAAGAATCTGTTTTGTTTGTTTTGTAATGTTTCGTACATTTACGGGGGCAAATTCTCAGGGCAAATTTTAATGTCAATTTACTCTTCTTTCTACTTTTCGGAATATGTAATTCAAATACATTGTCAAATCAAATAGGTTTAATTGTTAAATCCTTGGTTTTAAATCAAACGATTGGAGGTTTTGGCGGGAACTTGACCGGCGACGGTTTGCTGCTTCTGTATTATTGTTTAAATAATGGTTTGTAGTGGACTTTGATATGTAAAAGTGGTGCAATTTTGTGTATTATGTGTCTACGCATGTGAACTATTAGTGGAAACGGTGAAACAAGTGGAACCGAAACCGGTATAAAGACTAAAAAAATAGTTTAGTGCACGGAACTGAATAACTTTTGTGCACTAAACTATTTTATTAAAAATTAACTGAATTTTTACCATGACCGTTTTAAAATAAGTAAAAATATTAAAATAACATGTTACCGGGGATAAGCTGCACCCACAATCCATTACAGCCTATAAAAATCCACTGAAAAATTAACATGGGCCTCTCTATAGATTACCTCATAGGTATATTATTTTATATTAGGATTAGTATATATTAGGATATTTGCCATCGCTGGCCAGCGGGTTGTCAACCAAAGTTTTTTATTATTTCGAGTTGTTATCAGGAAGATGCTGCTGCCCATCGCCTCTTTCAGATTCCCTTTGTCGCCTTTTATGACACACATGGGACGATATTGGGTAGTTGAAATTCTTTCACCGGCACCACTTGCCTTTTGTTGGATTTTAATTCAAAATGTACAAAATTGCAATAATATCTGAAGAGGAGAGGTAAGTCTACCGATAAAATGAAACAATTTTCTCCAAGAATTAGATCGGAAAGTTATATTTTTGACCTTTGGAGAAAAATATTTAATGCCATGTACAATTTCCCCGGAATTTATTTCTTTTTCAACATAACGTTAATGTTAATCAAATATAAATAGGTAGATACTTAATTAAGTATCTACCTATTTATATTTTATAAAATGTTCTGCTGGTAAAAATGAGGAGACGGAGTATATAATGGCTTCTTTATTTTTTATATCATTTATTACCTTTAATATTTATAAAACAGAATCTGAAACAGAAACAAAAAAAAAAAAACAAAATAATTTAATCTATACTAATATAATAAAGCGGAAGAGTTATTTTGTTTGTTTTTTTTTCAAAGCAAAGCAAACGCTTGTAAGCTGTACATAAAATTTCTAAGCGTGGGATTATTATTAAATCCACTACAAGATCTAACAGCGCTGAAAAACATTTCAAGGTGGTCCTGAGACATTTTATAAAAAGGGATAAATTTCAATAGAATAGAATAGAATAATTTTTTATTCAATATTGATTATTACATAATACTTATTGAAAGTCATTTTTTATTTACCACTGGTTCGGAAAATACCTCAGTCCTGGGAAGAACCAGCAAGAAACCCAGCGGGACTTTTTTTTTATACATTATTTCACTTAACAATAATTTTGTTTATACAATTTTTAACTGATTATTCATAGAACCAGCATGGTGGCGATCACCCTATTCCCAGGGGTTATTTTCATTCATGTATTCCTTGATATTATAATAACCCTTTTTGTACAGTTTTTCTTTAATAAAACTTTTAAACTTGTTTATTGACAAACTTTGAATATGTTCTGGGATTTTGTTGTAAAAGCGTATACATTGCCCCATAAATGAATTACTGATTCTGTGCAGTCTAGTAACTGGCATTACAAGCTTATGTTTGTTCCTAGTATTTAAAGTATGCACATCCTTATTCTTATTAAAGCTATTTATGTTTTTATGCACATACATTACATTCTCATAAATATATTGCGATGCCAAAGTTAATATGTTTATTTCTTTAAATTTTTCTCTGAGGGACTCTTTACAATTTAGGTTATAAATCGCCCGTACGGCTCTCTTTTGCAAAACAAATATAGCTTCAATATCAGCCGCATTACCCCATAGCAAAATTCCATAAGACATTACGCTATGAAAGTAACTAAAATACACTAATCTAGCTGTCTCAACATATGTGAGACTTCTAATTTTTCTTACAGCATATGCTGCAGAACTAAGTCTGCTTGCTAATTTAGATATATGGGGGCCCCATCGAAGTTTCGCATCAATAGTAATATCAAGAAAAACAGTGGTATCCACAAGACTCAACTCCTCCCCATTTAACAGCACATTGGTATTCGAATGTTTTACATTAGGTATTGTAAATTTAATACACTTTGTCTTATTGCCGTTTAAGAGCATATTGTTGGCGTTAAACCAATGTACCAATTTTGATAGAGCATTATTTACATCGTCATAATTAATTAACTGTCGTTTGAGTTTGAAAATTAAAGAGGTATCGTCAGCAAATAATACTATATCGTGATTGTCCCCTACAAGATAAGGTAAGTCATTAATATAAATTAAAAACAGGAATGGGCCAAGAATCGAGCCCTGAGGAACGCCCATTGATACTACCGATCCGGAGGAACCTTTACCATTAATCACTACTTTTTGAATTCTGTTACTTAAATATGAAGTAATAAGTCTAAGCGCTAAATTTTTTACACCGTAATGTTGTAGTTTCCTGATTAATGTCTCATGATGAACACAATCGAAAGCCTAGGAAAGATCACAGAAAATCCCTAAGGCATCTTGTGAATTCTCCCAGGCATTAAAAATATATTTCATAAGCTCAACACCGGCGTCAGACGTCGAGCGACCCCTTGTAAAACCAATTTGGTTTTTATGAAGTAATTTATTTGTATTAAAAAAGTTAACAATTGATCCATAATTATTTTTTCAAAACTTTTACTGAGAGTTGGTAGTACAGAAATAGGTCTAAAATTAGCGGGGTCCAATGTACTACCAGACTTAAATAAAGGTATTACTTTACTATACTTCATTAAATCAGGAAACACACCAGAATCGATACAAGTATTAAAAATAATAGCTAGATGAGGTGCAATTAAATCTATTATGGACGCAATAACTGTAACGGAAATCCCCCACAAATCTGCGGTCTTCTTTACATCAATGGTTTTGAAAAATTTTACATCTTGCGATAGTACTTTTTCAAATCTAAATTCTTTTAAACAGGTGTTAACATTCTGTTTGAGTAATGACTCGGCGACAGTTAGAGAAGTATTCAATGACTCGGTTGTCAAGATAGGAATATCAGTGAAATATTTCTCAAACACCGCTGCGACTTCTTGATGCAACCTCAATGCACCTTTTTCTATAAAATCAAGGTAAAGCCATTTTAGCGACCTTATGTTTATTAAAAACCCAAGTAGTCCTAGTTTTCTTGGTGAAAAAATTATTAAAGAACCATTTTCAAATTAAATGTTATAAAAATAATCATATATTTCGTCCAACTTATGAAAAATGTCATCTCTATTTTTTTGTAAAGGGGTTTTTTATAGACATAATTCAAAAAATTTCTTGAATTAAATATGTCAAATAAGTCATTAATGTGTGTAATAAATGTGACAGTAGCCTTCGAATTCTGGAATTGTGGTAATTTTAAATCCTATTCACAATACTCTATTGCTGTTGCTACTGAACGTGATAGTAACTGTGATGCTAGTTTAACCTTCATTTTCTGTTTAACGTAATTGATATGACGGAAGCTTAATTTGTTCGCTAAGTGAAGGCCTATTTCTTTCTGTAATTGGTAAAGAGCTTCTATGTAACCAAAATCAATTTTTTTAAATGATCCATCGATGAGAACTCTTTTTTCGCCGAAAAAGTTGCTAATCATTTTTAATAAATGACATGCATCTAAAAATACAAAATATTTTTGACCTTTATGAACAAAATGTGATCTAAAATTAGATCCAAAAGAAAAATCGGTACCTAAAATCTGGGCCATGTTTAGATTTGAAGCAATGCCATCAAATATAATGGAAATGACTTCACATTCCGTAAGGTGTAATAAATTCAGACATATTTTTAAAAGATTTACTTTTTGTGAGACCGTAAATCCCCTACACTGAAAATATCCTACTGGAATTTTCCAAAACACATTTAATGCCACCACCATAAAAACTAAAATCTGATTTGCAATTTTCAGCTACCCATTCAGTGTATTCACGTATACTCATTTCATCAAAAGTGAGACATAGTTTTAGATCAGGCTTCTTTTTTCTCATTTCTCTAATGGTGTTTAAAGATTCTTGAGTGAAACCAGCTTCACAGCCCAGTCTGGCATAACAGGTACGCAATGTGTTAACGTGTGGAAGACACAAATCAAATATTTCACGTAAATAATTATATGCTCTTGGACTATAGAAATGTATTGTGACAGCAAATTTTCGTAATTCTTCGTTATATTTGGATGCAGACACTATTTTACCACATTTTTTATCATTAACCCTGTTAATTAAATTCTGTATCAATTCATTGCTACATGCCATGGTGATATCGTTATAGTGATCTTTCAATCCTGGTCTTGAATGAATTTCTTCAAGCACGTTTTGCAATGTAACAATTTTTTTAACCTGTCTTTTAGTTTTGCTGCTAAGCTACGTATTTTCTTTTGTTTTTCTTTCAGCTTTTGTTTTAATTTCACGATTTTTGATAAAAGTTTTTTTTCTTGGTGTAAATTGATCACTTCTTTCTTGTGATTTCAAAGGTGGAGGGATTATGTCACAAGTTTTTGAGACTTTCATCTGTCCCCGAAAAATATAAAATAATAATAAATTTATTATCATTTTAGCTGCATGAATTTAAAAAATATAATGATCTTAACATAGACAACTCAAATACGCTGGAGACATTAAAGTCCACCAAGTGTCCGAGGATACAGATGTTACTCTTCTATTCTCTCAATCGCAGCATGTTAAGAAAACGATCACCAACACATGGAACGACCGCAGCAAGTGCACCTTTATCTTGCAGATCTATTGATCTACGCAACTGTTACTTAACTACGAGTTCCTCTTCTCTATGACTAACGCAGTAGGTAATGAACCACACTATCAAGCCCTCGGCACACTGTCATCGAGCATCAAACATGAATCGGACATCAAGCGTTGCGCGTATCAAATACTATGGAATTTATACTATCCTGGTAAACTAAATCGCCCGCCTCATGGCATCTAGTGGTGCTTCAGGAGTATTACTTAATAACCATACCTAACTACACTAAAAGTTTTATCATTGTGACTTAGAAATAAATTCCAAAGCTCCGCACAACCCCTTGGGGAAAATATATAGTAATAGAGATAGAGTTTTATAATGTATAAAAATCTATCTCTATTTTACCTAAAGTTTTAGAAGTTAAATTTTTATACCAGCGTAAAATAGCAGTTTAACACTGCTGTGTTTCGTATGGTAAGTGTAGAGAACCGGAAACCCATTTTACTGGAAAAGAGGCATTCAATCTTAGTCCTCACGGGTGATAACGCATCTGCATTTTGATATCGCAAACGAGGATAGATGTAGATGTCTATGGGCCACAGCAACCACTTACCATCAGGTGGACTGTGTGCTCGTTTGTCAACCCATCCTATAAAAAAAGAAGTCTTATTGTAACAATAATATACTTACTGGTACAAATAATGTAGGAATGGCTCCTTTTAATAAAGTTGTATTCACTCTGATTTTTCTTATATATTTCTCAATAAAATGTTTACTACAAATTGTAGAGTTCTTCTTATGATTCCACCCAACCCGCCCAATCAATACCTACCATTTTTTTCTAAGTAAAGTATCGAGGGAGTTTCTTTGGCAAACGGCAAAATAAAATTTTGTTTTTAGAACGCAAATGAAGCATTTAATTCGTAGATAGTAAGATACAAAGTCTATGATTTAATTTAATTCTTCTTTTTGTTGTGTATAAAAGTCTATCGATTCTTTATACACATTAAAGATAAATATCGACATTAATTTTGATATAGTTGAGTCAATCCCTAGCGTAAATGTAAAATATTTTGTTTAAAAATGAATTCACCAAAATCATACAAATTATCAACAAAATGACTTTTTTCTTTGCAAAATATCAAAATTAATAAAATAATTGAAAATATTATATATTTTAAACAGTATTTAACATAAATTTTAAGCAAAAATAGACGTGTCTTATTATTGACGACGTCTTGCGAATTTACCTGTGAAATGTGCAACCATCAGGATTACTTCTATTGTTGATACCACAGTAACTAACGAAACATGAAACCATTTTGGAAAACTATAAATTATACAAATTAACACTATTATAATCTAAAAACACACAAAATATCTACAAGCTTATATCTTGCGCGCCGACTTGCGCCGACTTGCGCCGACCTGTGATTCAAAATCGGTTAAAGCATGATCCACACCTTCTGATCCTATCCAATCCGATCCTAATTATCGGATGAAATCGGATAATGTATTGTGCAACAGGTCCCAATTTTATTATTATTATTATTACAAAATCGGATAATCGGATGTTTCGACCGTCCTTTTTCTAAAATCGGATCCTAAATCGGACGGTGTATAGAACCATTCGTCCAATAAAACGTCACAGTCACACAGGTCACACACGACCAGCGTCCCAGTCACAGAGTACTTTTTATAGTCCCAGTTCAGACGTGTACTCGCGCGCATTGAAATGTCATCGGACGGGGAAAGCGATTCGGTGTCAGGACCGCGAATATTTTGTTTTATTTTTGGAGTGTTACAAAGAATGTAGATGCTTATGGGACACTTCGGCAGCAGATTACTCAAATAGAGACTTGAGAACTAAGTCCTATGAAAGACTTTTAAAAGTTTTCAAACAAGTTTGTAAAAATGCAACATTAGCTGATATGAAAAAAAAATTGATAATTTAAGAAGAACAACGTACAAACGTGAATCAAAAAAGGTGAGTATTTTTTTCAAACTGGCGAGGCTAATGTTTAGGTACTCTTCATGCGTAATGTCTACTAAAAATGAAAAATACAAAGTCCGGTACTCACGTCATTAAATTATTTGTTTTAGGTTAGAGATTCCATGAAAACTGGCTCGGGAATTCAAGATATTTACTGTCCAAAGCTTTGGTACTACGAATATCTTACATTTTTCTTGATGAAAAAGATCTTTCACAAAGAACTGTTCAGGATGGCTTGGATGATGGTGCTGGCAGTAGTGGAAGTGTAAGTTCATTTTGAAAATAACACACAGTTTTTTTTAGAAAATTATTATTTTTTATTGGGGTACAACCGACAACATTTGCTCTTGAAATGAAACTACGCCTTCATTATTAAAATAACTTGTAAATAATTGTGGCACTTCAGTTCCTTGCTCATTGCGCTGATTTTTAAGTGGACGAAGAGATACTAAAGGATGTGTTTCACGCCATTCTACGTTTCTTACGGTTGTCTTTTTACGCCATTGTGCTACTTTAAATGATGCTTCGGATTCATTTTCAATATCGAGAGATGTTATATTAATGTATTTTTTATTATTTCTTGATAAATAATTATGTAATGCACAACTAGCTAAGACAATAATTGTGTTCACGTTATCTATATCTATGGAAATAGCACGACGAAATATTCTAAATCTAGAGGATAGAATTCCGAATGCATTTTCCACCACCCTTCTAGCTCTTGAGAGCCTGTAATTAAATATTCGCTTATCGTGAGCTATGTTCTTTAGAGGAAATGGTTTCATAATGTTTTTATCAAGCGCGAATGCACTGTCTCCTACAAAAACGTAAGGTGCAGTGATTTTTGAATTTGTTAACGTTGACGGACTTGGTAAATTTAACCCATCTTCCATCAACTTCTCATAAAATTTAGTCTTTCGCAGCACGGAACTATCTGAAACACATCCATTTGTACCCACGTGAATGTATATAAATTCATAATTAGCGTTTAATACTGCTAACAGAATAACACTAAAAAAATTCTTATAATTATAAAAAAGTGATCCACTGTCTGGCGGCTTTTTAATTGCAATATGTTTTCTGTCGATTGCGCCTACGCAATGATTGAAATTCCATTTGCTTTCAAAGTCCCAGCTCACTTCTATCCATTCCTCTGTCGTCGATGGCATCTGAAATTAATTTCATTTTATTTTATTTGCAGATTACTGGAAATGAAACATAAAACGATGGTTTCGCAGTTCCACCCACTAAAATAAAGAAAAAAAACAGGACCTCTATACGAAACAGTCTCAAATTCTAGATCAGGCTCAAAAAATATTAACAGGTAGTGAAGATAATGACTGGGAAGTAATCGGGAAATCAATTGGACTTCAACTCAAAGTTCTAACTGAAGAACAATCAGCCATTGCGCAAAAAATAATATCAGATGCTCTCTTCTATGCCAAAATGAAAGAACTAACAATAAATTCTCAAATAACTTTGGAACCTACATATCTACCCTCTCCATCTCCACAACCGCACTTACCGTACAAGTCACCATCCCATCAGTACACAATCACTCCATCACCTTCTCCATCTCCACAACCGCACCAGTCATTATCCCATCGGTACACAATCACTCCATCACCTTCTCTATCTCCACAACCGCACCAGTCATCATCCCATCGGTACACAATCACTTCATCACCTTCTCCATCTCCACAACCGCACCAGTCATCATCCCGTCGGTACACAATCACTCCATCACCTTCTCCATGTCCACAACCTTACCAGTCATCATCCCGTCGGTACACAATCACTCCATCACCTTCTCCATCTCCACAACCGCACCAGTCATCATCCCATTGGTACACAATCATTCCATCATCCTCTCATTCTTCACAGGCGCACCATCCATCTTCCACAATGCAATCATACACTTCTTCACATCAAACATCGACATTTACTAGTAGTGATTCAGACCATATTTCTTCAAATTCATTGCCATTGCGTAATGCAACAGAAACAGTTATTAACGAAGAATGTACATATTCTTTTGAACCTCCAGTAATTAGCATTCCATCACTGCCCCATTCCTCAACATCTAATTACATGCAGGGAGCTTTAAAAGACTTTATTATTTCTACTAAAAAATAAGTACTACAATCATTCTAAGCACAATGAATATCGGTAGGTAATAATTATGATTAATAAAAAAGTAACAATAATAAATAAATACAAATAATTACGTAAAAGGAAATTTCATTTCATACCTTTATGTAGTCCTTTAAGCATTTATATATTGCTATACAGGTTTCTGGTATTATTTGTGAGAGTAACTGAGGAGATATAGCTGTATTGAACATCAAGTCAGTATAGCTACAACCAGAAGAAAGGAATCTCAAAGTCGCTATTAATCTTTCTTCAGCACTTACTGCTTCTCGCAGAATAGTATTTTGCTTTTGGATAAATGGGCGTACCATACTCAGGAATTGAGAAAAACACTCTTCGTTCATCCTTAAATACGTCCGATAATGTTTAGACCTTAAAACCTTAATCATTGTTAGAGGTGTAAACCTTTTTCTCTGTTTGTAAATTTCTTCAGCCCATAAGCTTCTCTTTTTCCTCCTTTTTCGTGTATCCACGACGGTACTTGATATTGCTACTCCTATCACAATCTTTTGTATTTTAGACAACGTAGGAGCCATGTGAATCACGTCTGCACAGAATCACCGCTAAAAGCCGATCTGATTTTAAGGAAGCACATCGGAAAGTGTGTAGAGAATGACTCCGATTTAGGATTTCCGATAAATAGGATAGGATCAGAAGGTGTGGATCATGCTTATATCCTAAGTCCAGTGGAAACTCGATTAACCGGACTAATTGTTGTCGTTAGGGATTCGGATAATCAAAAGTTCGGATAATCGAATGTATGAAGAATAATTTGCATTTGATAATCATGAAATAAAATGATAACTTTAATTTGGTTTAAAATATTTGGTAATTGTCATTTGACGTAAGCCACTTTTACTCTTCATTGCTACTATACTCGTATCACGAATTCGTTTCAGCTGTTACTGTGCACTTAAGAGCTGTTTCTAAGGTCTGAAGTGCTTAATCATTAGATGATCCTGCATCATTTTCCACGTCTAGATTTTCATCTATTTCATCTTGCGTTTCTTGCTGTTCATTTATCTGCAATAACGACATACATACATACAATATTGACGACAAAATCGTAGAAAACCTACGATTTCCTCGTCCGACATGCTCTGAAAGCCTTGATCATTAATGTCACAAGTAACCCACTCTTTCATATCATCATCACAGTCCTGGCATATTTGTATCTTTGACATTAACTCATTTATATCATTCAAAATAGAATCATCCGTATTGGTTTTAATATTTTCATTCTCCCGATTAAGTACTCTGTTCCAAACCTTGTTTAAAGTTTTCCTTTCAATCAAATCCCACACATCTACAACCATGAAACAACACTCCTTTAAATACATTTTCTTAAAAAATGATAAAACGACTTCTACATTAATTATCTTCTTTGACAATTTCGTTCTCGAGGAGGAAAGGTATTTTATGGGTCCCGGTAGTGTTAGCTCAAAGTAATATTGTTACTCGTTCTTTGCTAGTTTTATATCCTGGAACTGAATTCTCTCGTCTAGAAGCTAAAGATTTTTAAGTTAATGACTTCCAGTTTAATCCAGTTTCATCGGCATTATAAACAAAATCCAAGTTGTAGTTATTTTGCGTCCAATTTCTTCTTAAAATCATCTTTGAAAGAGTTTGCTATGTCTACATTAGCTGACATTTTTTCACCTTGTATTTCCAATTTACGAATTTTATGACGAGATTTAAATCTGTATAACCACCCGTTACTTGCAACAAACGATTCATCGCCACATATTTTTTTATTTAACTGTAATGCTTTTTCACAGAGCAAAGGGCCAGGCCAGATATCGGTCGCCCAGTTGATTCTTTTTGTAAAACTCAATAACACAAAGCGTCTTCTAAATGTTCCGCCAATTTCAACACGTTCATGCTTACATAAATTCGACTTGTAGTACATATTATGTTAAAATTTTGTAACTTGTCTCAATATGACTTAATTATTTAATCGGTCGCGGTTGATAGTCCGGATAATCGCGAATCCGTATAACTGAGGGCCGGATAATCGAGTTTCTACTGTCTATGTTTTAAATAATAAAGTAGACCTGTGCTTTGCTACGGAGGCAGGGCAGACGCTCTGTCCCGGTGAAAATGTTCCACTGAAAGTTAACCAATAAAACCAGAGGGATATTCCGTTGGTACACAGCGTGCAGAAAGAGTTTCATAATTTCAAGTTTGGGCTGACTTTCATGTAAGAAAAGTGCTGGTAGATTTTCACGACACAGTTCTTTGAACGATGTCATCCGAAGGACACTTGTCTCTATAAATGTTCCCTCGGTTTTAGAGCCTTGTGGAATATTTAGAGACGATGGCAGTAGATCCGACGGTATGATATTGGTCCCTTGGGAGAGAGGTAAAGCCCTAGCTAGTGTGGGATGCTACTTGCGTAGACATTCTGGCGGCCTCTCATCTCAGGGGTATCTCATTTAGAGCCGGGGCGGCATCAGAGGCAGCTGAACTGAGTAAGTGGCGCAAGTATGAGTCTCTGAGAGATGACTACATATTTGTGCCATTTGCTGAAGAGACCATGTTCCAGGTGAGCGTTGCCATATCTCGCCTCCAATGCCTCAAGGAGCTGCTCGTAAGTCACTTCCTTACCGAGAGCTTCCAGAACAGCTAAGGCCTGGTAGCGCAGGCCTAGGGTGAGAGCAGTCATGGCCTGACTTTTATTCCAGCCGTTCGCCTTCATGACAGCCTCGAATTCATCAATCACTACTTATTTCATCATGATAGTCACCCGTGGAACTCTTACATTTGTAAATTAGTTCTGCGTTTCTTATGATGCCATTCTCACACCCAGAAGTTCACGCTGGCCCGTCATAATCCACCTATGGCCCGGATTAAAATTATTTTTTACACTAGCGTCTAGAGAATTTTGCCAGCATTTGGAGACGGTGTAATGGCTATGAATCCAGGTTTCATCGACGTATGTGACAGGTTTCTTATCAGCACCAAGTTCATCATTTTCCTTTAACCGTCGTAAATATCTTGCTGTCCAAGCCGCTATATCCGGTTTTTGTACAGGAAAATCTCTAATATTTTTACATTTTCGCAATCTATAACCCAGCTTTTCTTTTAATATTTTTCTCAATCATGTTTTTGACCAGGAAGGTTCATTTCGGTTTTTGCAACTGCTAATATTTTTGTAACAGTTGGTATTTCTTTTCATACGCTATAAAAACTCTCCACAATATTTCTAATAGCACAAATGGTAAAATCGTCAATGTCTAGGTTCTTTCCACAAGGCTTCTTTTTGTTAGGCGTTCTAAGTTTTACTTCTTGTGTATCAGCCTGGTGTAGGTGTAGTGCTCCTAAGCTTCTTGGCTTCATTTTTTATATTTCGTAGGGTTCGAATACTCGCCCCAATGGCCTCACTAGTGCGATCTAACGGACTTTCAAAGGGAATTATAGGCGAACCTTTTTGTTTATCCTTCTCAAAAAACGTTAGAACCTTTAAAATAATATCACGTTCTCAACCGCGATAGACTATACCTTGACCCATTTTGATTAAAAAAAAACAAACAAAACTTAACAAGAAAACAATGTATAATTTCAGACCGAGAACAATAAAATTAATGACGATGAACACGTGAGCGCACGGCATGACGGCAGCGTTGTTAACGGTACTAACTAGGCGAGCGCGGGACGCGGTCGGTGGAGGCGTGAGGGGTAGTCGTCGGCAAAGTTTCTGCGCGCGGCTTATACATTTGTATTTATTTTAATTATTTACATTACTTTTAATTTAGCTATAAGAGCCGTTGTTCATATACAGAATTGTTAAAAAAATCAAATACGCAAATCGATCACTAATAAAAACTAGATGCATAATCCCACACAAAAGTTCTCTAAAAACGGTCGCCAAATGTTTTGACGCATCGATCGCTAATAAAAACTAGATGCACAATCCCATACAAAAGTTCTCTAAAAACTGTCACCAAATGTTTGACGTAATTCTAGTTGATATAAATATACATTAATGTAAATTCAACCTTAAGTGAAATGCCTAAAGTTCTATTGACAAAGCAACGTACAAAAAGCAATAAAATTTTACGACCGAGGCTATCAATATTAAAAATCATTTATGTTTTAAATAAATAAATTGACTTGGCAATCGCACTAAACAATCTATTTAATATAATATGTATTACTTGAGAGACACATTGTGTTTTCATGCGATGGCCAAGTCAATCTATTTAAAACATAAAAGATTTTTAATATTGATATGGTGACTATAAGGTGTTGCTAGGTTAGCTAATTACTTAATAAATTGACAGTAGGACCCTTAAGTAAGGACTGAATAAATTAACCGACTTGGTATTACATGGATCTCACAACTTTTTACGGTAGAAGAACTGAGTAGCGAGACTTGGTTTTTTTACAAGTTATGATTTTGATAGCATAAATATTTTTACCGCTTCCCTAACAATAATTTTTCGATAGTCCTTGTAAGTAAAATGTACATTACTACCTAATGTGCACAATGACAAATCAAAATTGGTTACACATTTTCGAGCTGTCAAGGTCGTCTATACGCCAGTATATTCTAAGTCTATGGATCAGATTATAAATCCAGATTTCAGAGAATATTATGACATCATCGATCCAGCATATTATTATAGTGGTAGGCAAATAGGATTCCTATTTAAATTTCCTATATTTTCCAAAGAAAACTTCGACTTATATAAATTAGCTATAGTACCCAATAAGAGTGCCTAGGCTGTTATACCTCCATTCCAATTCATTTCAACCTCACAGAACTCATTCTTATATATACAGGCAGAATGCCCGAAGATCAGCACTTGGTAAGTTACCAGTTACGCATCAACTCTGTACCAAACCTGACTACATACATGGATTGATAATCGAACTCACCCTCCAAGAGTCATGCCAATTCACAACAATCACACTGATGAGAGAAGCGATGGAGAAACTGTATGTATCTACTCTCCTTTCCCTACCAGAGCAGGATACAGCTGATCTGCAACCGACAAGACTATACCTCACTACAGGGAAGTTACCTCATTACTATTCCACTTGGATGTCAATTGAAATTAGAAGAAGTTACACTTGTGAACGGTAACGATGAAATTAAGGGACATCCTTTCAAGCTAACAAAGATAACATAGATCTCAAAGAGAACCAAATCCCGGTAATCATCTTAACCTTACCACCAGCAACGTGCAAGGACTTCATAAACTCCAGGAAAAACTCATATTACAAGCCCTAGTGCATATAGATAATGCACGGGTGGATCCATTGTATCATACAATTATTCATTTTTATACAGTAATGGCTGCTACAACTATCATGGTAACTGTTGTATTATTAATTCGACGATACATACCCAGAAGAAAACTAAGGAATACCCAAACCATTCAACTGAAAGTTACAACAAATTATCCAAAACCAAAAATAAAGTATTCAGATTAAATCATCATCATCATCATCATTACAGCCCTTCACAAGTCCACTGCTGAACATAGGCCTCCCTCAAAGAATGCCACAAAGCACGGTCCTGAGCGACCTGCATCCATCGACTTCCTGCATGTCTTACCAGGTCGTCACTCCATCTTGTGGGGGGACGCCCTACACTTCGCCTACCGGTACGAGGCTGCCACTCGAGAACCTTTCTTCCCCATCGGTTGTCGGTTCTTCGAGCTATATGGCCAGCCCACTGCCACTTCAGCTTACTAATCCGTTGGGCTATGTCGATTACTCTGGTTCTACTGCGGATATCCTCATTCCTAAGTTTATCACGCAGTGAAACTCCGAGCATAGCCCTCTCCATAGCTCGCTGAGCGACCTTGAGCTTCCTCATACGGCCAGCAGTGAAGAACAACGTCTCAGTTCCGTAAGTCATCACTGGCAACACGCACTGGTTGTACAATTTTGTTTTAAGGTTTTGAGGTATTTCTGACGAGAAGATGTGTCGTAGCTTCCCGAACGCTGCCCAGCCGAGTTGAATCCGTCGATTGACCTCTCGGTCGAAGTTGGACTTACCTAGTCGGACTATTTGTCCCAGGTAAACATACTCGTCAACAACTTCGAGCTTAGTGCTCCCAACAACTACCGGCATAGGTGTGACATGGACATTAAAGATAATCTTTGTTTTGTCCATGTTCATCTTAAGACCTATCCGTTGGGAGACACTATTGAGGTCATTGAGCATAGTGCTTAGTTCCTCCAGCGATTCTGCCATGAGGACTATATCGTCGGCAAATCGAAGGTGAGTGATGTACTCGCCATTGATGTTAATTCCGTATCCTTTCCAGTCTAGAATCTTGAAAACGTCTTCCAATGCAGCGGTGAAGAGTTTCGGGGATATAACGTCACCCTGTCTTACACCTCTCTGCAATTGGATAGGTTTCGTACTCTGGATCTGTACTCGGATAGCCATCGTAGCTCTACTGTACAAACACTTCAGCACTTCGATATACCGACAGTCAACTTGGCACCGCTGAAGAGACTGCAGCACCGCCCAAATTTCGACGGAATCAAAGGCTTTCTCATAGTCCACATACGCCAGACATAGTGGCAAATTGTACTCTTCGGACTTCTGTACAATTTGCCGTAGGGTATGTATGTGGTCTATGGTACTAAAGTCCTTTCGGAAACCGGCTTGTTCGGGAGGCTGGAAGTCGTCAAGTCTGCGCGCGAGACGATTCGTAATGACTCTCGAAAACAGCACGTAGACGCGGCTCAGAAGGGAAATCGGAATGTAGTTCTTCAAGAGAGCGTTGTCACCTTTCTTGAAGAACAAGACCACCGCATTTCTGCTCCACGCCTTCGGTGTAATGCCACCATGGAGGACGGAATTAAAGAGCTTCTGAAGGACTTCAAGTACCGGTCTTCCACCCGATTTCAGAAGCTCCGCTGTAATTCCATCCTCGCCTGGGGCCTTGCCGTTTTTAAGGCCCTGGAGAGCCATTCTAATCTCGCTCAGACTGACGTCCGGGATATCTTCGGAATAGTGTCGAATAAGACTCGCTCTTGGATCGTAACTCACACTTGCGTGTGGCTCCAACGATGACGTGTACAGCTGCCCATAGAACCTCTCAATCTCACTCAAAATCTCAGGTGCCCCGGAAACGATGCTGCCACATTCGGTCTTCAGCTTTGACAGTTGGCTCTTTCTGGCAGACAGATCTCTGGCAAAGACCTTGGAGCCTTGGTTCCGCTCGATCGCTTCTTCAATACGAGCTGTATTGAAGTTGCGTAAGTCTTAACGCATGCATTTAGAGACCTGTCTGTTCAGTTGCCTGTATGCTGTCAAATCTGTTGAAGAATGTAACCTCATCTCCCGTCTAACAGCCATGAGATTAAGAGTGTGATCGGAGAGTTTTTGTGTTCTTCTGCGGCGGGTCTTGCAGAACTTAGCTCCGACCGCATGGACAGTTTCCACGAGCTTGTCATTCATATCGTCCACTTCATTGCAGTCTTCTAGGCACTGAAAACGGTTTGGTAACTCGAGCTGAAAGGTTTCGGGACTTTGGATTAGAGCACGAGGGGGACGGAGCGTTGACTTCATCAGACGAGACCTCTCCAACTTAACATTTAGGTTCAGTGTGCCTCTAACCATTCGGTGATCGCTGCCGGTTTTCACCCTCGCGATCACTGAGACATCACTGAAAAGTTGTCGTCTGGTCGTCATAATGAAGTCAATCTCATTTTTTGTCGAACCGTCGGGGCTCGACCAGGTTCACTTCCTGTGGGGCCGCTTCTTGAAGAAAGAGTTCATCATAAAGAGTCCCTCTTTCTCCATGAAGTCGGCCAGCTGCTGGCCCCTTGGGTTCCGTTGCCCTATTCCAAATTTCCCTACTTTCAGCTCACCGTTCTCTCTTGTGCCTAGTTTTGCATTGAAGTCTCCCATTAACACCGTATATTGGGTTTTGGAGGAATGCATGGCTCTAGAGATATCCTCATACATTTCCTCCACCTCCTCATCGGGGTGTGCCGAGGTTGGTGCGTAAACCTGTATCACCTTCAGCGAATACCGTTTGGTGATTCTGAGTATAAGGTACGCAACCCTCGTCGACATACTCCCGATCTTTACAACATTGTTAACGAGAGACTTGTGGGCGATAAATCCGACACCTCCTTGGGACAGATGGTCGCCCTCCCGGTGATAGAGCAAGTTGCCGGATTCGAGGATTACCGTGTCCTCCCCCTCTCTTCGGACTTCGGATAATCCTATAATATGCCAGCGCAACTTCTCTATCTCTTCTTCCAGCTCCACGATCTTCTCGTCAGTCTTCAGGGTGCGTGCGTTGTACGTTGCCAGGTCGAGTCATCGTAGGTGGCAACCGAACCTCCACCGGAGATTCTTAGCACCCCCTGTCCCGCCGTTACCATGGTCGCCACCGTAGCCAGGAATAGCGGGGCCGCCGGGGACTGGGGGCCGTCTGTTTGTTGTTTTGATCATTGGGGGGTATTTGCCATAGTTGCCACGCTTGGTGAGCGGGTTGGCAACCGCAGTTCTTTTATTGTACTTTTGGCTATTATCAGGAAGATGCTGCTGCCCATCTCCCGCCTGTTTCCCTTTGTCGCCTTTTACGACACCCACGGGAGGATATGGGGTAGTGGATATTCTTGACCGCCACTACACGGCATAGTAATAATAAAACATATTTTATCATAAAAACAAGCTGATAAACGTTTTATTTATATTTAATACTAGCAGCGAAACTCGGCGTTACTTAATTATTACTGATAAATATTAGAAATAATGCTTTAAAAAGAAACATTCCACGAACTGTGCATCCTGGTAAGGTCATGGGCATAATAAATAAGTGTAGTTTTTTACCCCACCCTCATATTTGTTATTGTCGGCAATAACGGTACTCGGTAAAGATTCAATAAACATGTAATGACTACCTAATTAATGAATGTAATGTGTGAAATTATTATTAAATAATCATTTCTGTGTAACACTTAGACCTGCCAATTGTCTCAACTGGAAGGGCTAAGCCTAATTTAATAAATAATTAATTAATCATATAAAAACCAAATGCTTTTCATAGTTTTATCAGTATTTTTATTAATTATCTGAACATAATTGTATAATTAATAATTGCCGTAAAGAAGTAAAAACCGCACAACATACATGCTTAAGGTTAATTGCCTGGATATCGGTATAATATATCATGCTAAGCCGACATCTATAGAAGCTATATAATACCTCAAATCATAGATTACTGTATATATACTAGAGACCCCAAATGAAGTGTCGAAAATGCTTGTGACAACCGTAGAGAGAGAATGAACTATAGAGGCGTCACTAAAATGACAATAAATGCGTGAGAGAAACACACTTATCTGTGTTACGGTAAGAGCGAGCGAGTCAAACAATGTATTTTGTTTCTTTCACCGTATGCGATTTCCTTTGTTTGGAACTAAGGTACTATGTTCCAAACAAACGGCTGTCGTCAAATGTTTTAGTGGTTTTATGTGATATTTGCTAAATTATTTACGTTTGAGTTACGTGACGTTTAAAGTTTTTTGTTTTAGACAGTTTATGTGAAATTATGATGCGTTGTGGTGTGTTAGGTTGTAAAAACCGACCAGAACGAAAAATACCAAACATAAACTTTAATCAGTAAGTAAGCTTATTTAAAGTAAAATTGCCTATAGAAATAGATTAGTTGATTAATTTTCATTATCGCTAGTGTATAATTAACAGAAAATATACAATAAATTACCAAAATAACCTACAACTTTTTTTGTTTTATACGACTAAATTAAGAAGCATTATTTTATTTAAAGGTCGCCATTTATTGTTTGTGCGTTTCAAATTTGCTGTATAATCACTACAGGGATACCAGTACTTGGCAAAAAAAATCCTTAATTTCTTAACGACTCTGAACATTTTTTTAACCTTAACTTAATTACCAATATAATTTATTTATTTTAGATTTCCTAAAGAAGCGAACATTATAAATATGTGGATTGTAGATACTGGGAGAAAGGAATGGCAACCTGAGAAGAATGACCGCATATGTTTGAAACATTTTGAGTCGCGTTATTTAATTTAATAGCCGGCGTAGACTTTAATTCGATATAAAATAAGATATTAATATAAAATAAATATAAGAATTTAACATAAAATATCTTAATTTAATCTAAACATACATATTTCTGAATAAAATGTAATAATAGTTATTTTATGGAATTCACAAATCTTCAATTTACGCAATATTTAGTTTGTACGGATTACAGTACAGTTCAGTTAAACATAGTCAATGTTCGGAATGGCTTCTCTAGTACGTAGTACATATAACTCAATGGTAGATAATAATATATCCAAAGGTAAGTTTTTTAAACTGTTTAATTTCAAGTATATTATTGTTTTTTTGTGTGTTTTTGCTTTATCTGTTATAAATAGTAAAACATTATATAAAAAAACTGATTATAATAACATGCAAAAGACAAAACGCAAAATAAAGCCATTTAAAATATAATAAAAAAAATCGTTTTATTTTTCAATTTAAATAATAAAAGTATTTACTTGCCACAAAACGATACAATGTTAATAAATAGACAGCTTAATAATAAATTGTGACAAAACGGTCTGTGACTCAGTTGTAACGGGAAACCCATTACTCCTGCTATTCTGCCACAGCCTTTGCACAGTATCCATACAGGGTCTTAGGCAAGTGATGAAACACACGTATCAGCAATAAATAAATAAACAAAAATTCAAACAATAAATAATAGTTACCAAAATATGAAATAAAAAATACAAAAATGTTCACTAATTTGACGGGATAGCAGGACCACTCAGTTTTTTTTTTATATTTAGTACATTAACCTTTTAATATATATCTTATATTATAGGAAATTAATGAACTACTATTAACCTAATAAGATATATCTTAGGAGGTTAATGAATTACTTACATATTTTTGAAACATTTATTCTACCTATAATTAGTAAACAGAATTTACTTTTCCCAAAAATCAAGAAAATAAAAATAGAGAATCATCGGCAACACTAACCATAAACTATTGCTATCCCGCTTAGGTATACGGCAATGACTATTCTATTGTACATACTCCCTCTACGGTGACAACCTTCGAAATTATGGAACAGAAAATACATATCTATCTCTTTCCAATACACTGCCACAGAATAAATAATAGTACTACGTACAGAAGTTGGACTTCTTTGATGTTGACTGCTTGCCGACGTTTTAACAGCCTACATAATTATTATTAATTAGATGAATCGCGCATGCAAGGTAAATAAAAGGTTATCGCTGCGCGCGAGTTTCCGTATTACTTTGCATCTTTTCCTCTTCCTACGTCACGACAGACTTTCCGTGGTTACTAAGGGCTGTTAATAAGGAGTAAAAAAATATATTGTGAAATGGTAAGTAAGTTACTTAGGTAAAGTACTTATTCTGACTATGATCGACCATATTTCCGCTACTATGTGAGATCTGTATGTTTAACGCATACAACTTACAAAGTCATTCGTCGGAAATAGCGATTTTTGGCTCGGAAGAAATAGGTAGATAGTATAAAATAAATAACGAATAAACCCGAAATACGATTCATAACAGAAATGTGATCGTAATCTACTTAGTTCAAAATCTTTTAAACAAAGTTTTAATTTCAGTATTTTTTGTTAATATTTTAATTATAAAATAAGTTTTTCTTCATAAATACCTATCTAATAAAAAAAAAGAAATATATCATTTTTAAGTTACCGACGGATAATGAATGGTGTATTTCATTATCAGTCGGTAACTTAAAAATGATATATCTGAATCCCTTTGTTTGCTCATTAAGCATCCGTCCACGCAACGATTATAGTAGGATAGGAACGACGTTTTGCTACTATAATTTATCAAATAGACAGGTAATATATATATATATATATATATATATATATATATATATATATATATATACAGACAGGGGTGCTCACTATGTTTTGCTGAAAACAAATGACTTTTCTGGGTAATCTGCATTTTCTCATCGCCCCAACACCATATATTGTTCTTAAATTACATTAAAACTTTTTAAATTATTTTATCCTATAATTAAATATACTAAACAATAAACAAAAACTATTTCGATGAGAATTTAAACAAGTATGTATAAAAAACTATATATGCAAACAGCGTTAAAAACTTTAACATTCAATCGCCTCGAACGCGCTAGCGCGGACTGTGTTGTGTTGTATGCCAGGGACGCCTCGTGACTGTAGGTAATTATTTCACGCAGGTAGCAAGAGTGACAGAGGCCTGACTCTGCCAGGTTCATAAGTAATAATAGAATGAGCCAATGTTTTAGGCTTGGGCAAAAATATCGAAATATCGTTAGTTTTTAATAAAAATATCGATATATATCGTCGATATTAGAATCGTCATATTTCGATATATCGATATTTATTTTATAGTATCGAATTCGTATCAATTTTGATATACATATTTTAAAATGTTCTATTAATGACAAAACAGGTAACAACAAAATGAGGTACAAAAGTATTCATGTGTGGTTGGTTGTCGTTTTTTTTTCGTCGTGCACCCGGCAGTAATATAAAATTTTGGATCTTTTCTTTACATCATGCAAATGATGACGATATATCAATATTTATCACGCGATATATATCGATACTGTTTAAAAATGTCGGTTCGATATATATCGATAAATTTTTCCCTTGCCCATCCCTACAACGCATTCTGTTGCTATTTATCATAATACAATGAGTCAAAGACTGAAAGTGTATCTACGATAGACCGCGTCTGTTGTGGGACATACAGCAAGGTGAACCGTGTGTGAGACATTATAATGGTATAATCTTTATGGTAGATATTATAATCTACACGTAGATAAAGGTCGCAATTTTACTACCGGTTAGTGCAGTCGCTTCATAATGACGCGAGGGCTCTAATGTCGAACCTACAGTATTTTTGTAGCGTAAGCATACCTACTGCGCAAAAATAATTCGAAATGGCGTGTCAAACTAAACGCTCCGAAACCGTCGTAATCCACGAGTTCCTGGCCTTTGTTCAACAAAAATTGGACGTCATGGACCAGGTGTCTCTGGAGCAAATACTGATGACAAGCTTCACTGAGGACGAGATCATCCAAGCGAAGAAGGTGTTAGCAGATTCAGCCGTGACCCAAATCCGTCTTATCACACGTCACAGGGATGGACGCGGTAAGAAAGACCTGCAAGACATCTTCAGGCTGTTCAATGAGACCGACCCTGATGACATTCCAACTTTCGTCGCGCGTGATCTCAACAAGCTGCCTCCCGTGACGTTCGATCACGTAGATGTCACCAGATTGTTGAAAGACATCACCACGTTGAGAGCCGATGTTACCGACATCCGTTCCAAATTTAAGGAATCGGAACGAGCCGCAACAGAGCTGAGGAACGAAGTCAATATGTTGCGCAACATAATTGCAACATCTGCAAAATCACCGCCGTCGCAGAATGTAAATACGACACGCGGTAACCGTAATAGTAGTCATATTTCACCGATGATTGCGACTCCGTCACGCGATACCGTCTGTCAGCAGGTTGATGACCGAGAAACTAGGGCAACCTCGGTCGTTATTGCATCACCACCTCAACCCTTGACTGAAGCCATTGGTACTCCTCCGCCGAAGCCAACCTCAAAACAAGGGAAGACGTTTTCGGATGTTGCCCGAAAATCTTTACAACCGGCACCCTCTTGTGGTCGAAAGCGGAAGAATGTGGAAATAAAATCAGTTCCAGTGGTGACCCAAGACAAGATTGATAAGGACGGGTTTACTCTTGTTGAGAAGAGACGTCGGTCGCGACCCGTCTGTAACCAGCGTGGGACCGCCAAGATAAACGCGAGTACAACTCTGCGTGCTGTGGAGCCAACCATACAACTCTACATCTCCCGTTTGGACAAAAGTACGTCGGGAGAAGATGTCCTGCGTTTCGTGGAAGAACGAAGCCGATGCCGCATTGAGGAACCGATCTCTTTACATTTGCAGCGTCTGGAGTCTAATAGGTCAACAAACTTCAAATCCTACGTACTCCAGGTTCCTGCAAAACATAAAGAGACATTCCTCGCTCCCGATTTCTGGCCCTCTGGGGTAGTGTTTCGCCGATACAGGGACGCGCCAAAGAAAAAAGTTCCCTAAATAGTGTTAAGTTATGTTTATATTTTATATATATTTTTAGGTTAAGGTATATATTGCTATGGGCCAATGTTCTTAATTTTTAAGTCCTTGATGCCTGAAATAAAGTTATTGTATTGTATTGTATACCTAAACCATGAAGTTATAGATAAAGATGGAGGCCACACTTGGAACAACAGCTTGAGTCAAATACCTACGTATCTTTATCTCACTCTCTGTGGTCTGACTTCTCTTTTTAGTGTGGAACACAATATTGCTATGTAATATTTGAATCTCCCGGTAAATTCTAAGAAATAATTTCCACACTAACTAAATCAGAAGTTAAGCTCTGTAAAATAATGTACCAATAAATAAATAGTTGATCTACGATTAGTTACATTAAAAATTCCAAAATTGAAGGTCTCGTATGCATTATCGGGTTAACAAATCAATGAATTACACTCCCATTTCCTAAGGGTTCGGTAATGTGGCAACATTAGCCCTATATGTCAACATAAATTAGACAAATATGGCGGTTGTTTACTTAGCTGTTCACAGCGTCGTTTGAGATATTTAAAGTTAATTATTGTTATAATTCAAGAAATGGTGCAAACTTGTGTAGTACGTGGTTGCGGCAGTAGTTGGTGTCCAGGAGGTGATACAAGATTTCACACGTGTGTTTAAATAGTGACTTCTGGCATTGAATACTTGTAAACATACTTTTTTGTATTTTCACTTAATATTTTGCAGAAACGTTTTATCAGTGTTTTAAACATATTAGTAAATTATAACTTTGGCAAAATCAAATAGTTTTACATTGAATTTAATTAAGTTTGAACATTTTTATTGTTTTCGTTTAAAAGAAATCGCACTGAAGTAGTGTGACCATATTGACGATGTATCTGAGACTTTCCGTGTGACCTTAACTAATTATATTATGTACATGTTTCTTATTATGTTACCGGAAATGCATGAAATTTAGGAATTATGTACACTTCCTATATATTCTATATAATGACGGATTTCATAATATTAAATTAAAAATTAGTAACATAATATATTCTTTTGGTAGACAATTTATTTTTGTTTAGTCTTTGTTTCTCATTATTCTGATACTTTAATTACGTTTATAATAATTATGTATTTAGAAATGTAGTAGTTTAAAAGTATGTTATAAAACAACATTTTGTAAAATATGTTATTATTTGCAGACAACAAGTGCATTACATGAAGAGTCTATTGTGCAAATAGCTGCTCTGGCTGTACCAAGCACTAGTTCTGGCATTTATGAAAGTAGTTCTGCACTTAAGGAAACAGAAGTGAAAATGTATTGGCTGTAATTTCGAAGAGCAAACTAGTAAAAAACAATGTCGAAAAATTCTTGAAAATTTATGCAATCTTAACAAATTACCTGTAAGTTTCCTTTTCCTTTATTACTAAATACATACCTTTTGTTTGTATTTATTATGACTTTAATATTACATTACATAATGTATTATATAGCTTAAAACACATACATATTTAAACTCTTTAGTGCCAATCGCAGTGTGGTAACCGTCACTACGACACTAAGCATAAAGCTTCTTGTTTGATGCTTCATTTATGCGTGCTCATGAAGGCGCGCTCCGGTGTATTATGTGTTACCTATTAAGTGATGTAAATTTGTACTGACATTATGATGTAGAAGAGTTATTTGTTTCTTTTTTTTTGTTTGAGTTCTCTAATCTCTGGAACTATACCAGTCTGATTTGAAAATATTTTTTTGCATCTTTAAAACCAATTTTTCAGGAAGGCTATCTAACATCACGCTACGACCCTTATGAACGGAGCAATACGATGTACGATGCTAAAAATACTGATTTCATAAAGTTTTCTTGTTTTCTTAGGTCAGCAGTGAATACGACGATCCCGCGAAGATTGATAGGGGCGTGCAAGTGAAAATAAAGTGTACTAAAGAAGAAATACTTGAGACGAAAACTAAGATTCTTAAGCAAAAAGTGGCGCGCCAAACTAAAAAATTCAGGATAGGTCTTTTTTAATGGACACTATTAAAAAGTATACGGGTCAGTCAGAAATTGAAAATATTATTCCAGGGCGTTTTGCTCATATCTGTAAGGACTTCAAAAAGCCACAGAGTAATCAACATGGTGTGAAAAATTTCAATAAATAATTTTAATATGGAAAGTGTTTTTATTTATTTTTTTAAGGTTTTTAACAAACCATGTAGTTGCGGTGTGAGAATATCCATTACCCCATATCATTCCGAGGGTGTTGTAAGAGATGTCAGAGGGAAAATGAAACAGGAGATGGGCAGTGGCATCTTCCTGATAACAACTCAAAATAATAATATATTATCATTCCTATTATAGTACATATGTTACTAAAAATCTATGAAATCCATTATTATATAGAATTCCTAGGAATTGTAGATAATTCTTAAAATGAACTGGATGTGTGGGATATAGTATTATACACATTTCAGCTCAGAGCAACCTGACTGATGGGTTAGGTCAGAAGGCTAAGGCAGGAGCTCCGCTACGCTGCTTTAGTCCTCGTGATATTTTTTTTAAATAATTGTCCAGAAATAGATTTAGTCTGTCTGAACAATAAATCAGGTATATTTTGCCCAATTCATTGATCACCCGGGGTTATAATAAATTTTAATTTTATATTTCGTTGGTACCGTTTAGGAATTGTATACAATAACCAGAAAATACATTATCGAAATGGTAGTTATAAAATATTCTCTGATATATTTATTTTCCACATTTTCTAAATAGGCTCGGCATTATATGGGTTGTGACGGAAATGCATGGTCATATTTTAATACCGGTTCTGCCCATGGACATGAAAACCTTCATAAAACTAGTCAGTTCCCAAAAAAATTGTACAAAAATATATAATCTATATAGGCTAGGTCTTAGTAGTAAACAGAGATATAGATATTTATAAATAAAACAATGTAACTCAACTACTTATAGCGATATCCTGGGAAAAATAAAATAAAGGTTACCTACTTAGAAAGGGAGGGTCTGCCCACAGAGAGCGAGATAGTAATACATATTTTTTGCTTCAAGTAGGTATTCGGAGTGTGGTCTCCATCTTTATCTATAACTTCATGACCTAAACGTAGTGATTATAAGGTTTTGGCAGGAACTTGACCGGCGGCGGATTGCTGCTTCTGTATTATTGTTTAAATAATGATTTAAAGTGGATTTTGATATGTAAAAGTGGTGCTATTTTGTGTGTTAAATACAATAGTCTGCACACGTGAACTATTAGGGGAAACGGTGAAACAAGTGCTCCAATGGTGATGTGAATCGCATGATAAGGTCTGTCTGCTTAGGCGCCTTGAAATACTATCGGTATCGCTAACTGTCTGCTGGTTCAAGTTGCTTTCAAACTCTTCCTTCCAAGGGCTGCACAATGTGACGCATCAACATAATGCGAAGCAGTGTACTATGAAGGATAATTAATTATACATTGTAACTTCAGGCTCAGAAGGCCTAGAACCCAGAATCGTAAAGCCAGTTATAAGAAAAACACCATATGACTGTGACAGTGACAACTGAGAAATTCAGTAAGTAACCTCTAAAATAGTTAAGGAGTCTGAAATTAAAGACAGTATTTTATTGCCTACGCTAACGTTTATTGATTGATTAGGTATAAGCAATATAATAATAAGATAAGTAAAACATGAACAGCATAGGTGAAGAGTGTACCGATTTAAAGAAAAGATATGATGATTGCTTTAATAGTTGGTTTTCGGAAAGATTTTTAAAAGGCGATCATGACGATTCTGTATGTTCTGGTATTTTCAAAGTTTACCAAGAATGTGTTAAGGTTATATAAACATATTTATGGTCATAAGTATACAAGTTTTTTTGTAATGTAACTAATAACTTTTGTTTTTTTCAGAAAGCTATGAAGCAGCAAAATATTGACTTTAAAGAAATTGACAAAGACGTCCTAGGTACTGATAACGAATTTAAAGCACCGCCGTCAGGAAGTAGTTGACAAAAATACAGTCTTATGTGCACATTCAACACTGTAATGAGTTGTGTATTTAATAATGGAGAGATTTAAAATTATTTCTCTCAAGAATTCATAAAACATATGCAGCAAATAAAATAATTATTGGGATGATAGAGCAAAATGTTGTGCTTACTATTTATTCAATTCACATTCATTACACCTTGTTAACCTTTCAACTGCGGATGTCTAACACTTGGACACGAAAATATCTCCATTGACTGCGGGTGTCCAAGTGTTAGACATTTTTTTATGACGAAACGAAGCATTAAGCACTATTTCTAACTCGTTCTAACATATGTCGATGTATACAGGATAAAAAAGGATTGCATCAAAACCCCACAGCTTACACACTTTAGTAGGATTTTATATCTATATCATGTGTTGATTTCGTCTGTGCCTTGAGACAGCCATCAGTGTAATTGACGCGCGCTAACATCGGAGTTGTTTGCAATTATTTGGTACAAATCTTGATTGATTGTGTGGTTAATTATGTTAAAACAACGCCTGGGTAACTAACCTTTCTATTTGTAACCTCATTTTGTGTTTCATCTCATTTTGTAAGTGTGAAATGTTTTTTTTAATTTGTATGAAGCAAACCGCTATCTTATAACGATATCGACATTTACTTACACTAATTATTTTGGGACTTTATTAAATTTATATACACATTTGTAGGAAATTTCATATAGAATTCAGAAATGTATACATGTCATAGTATTTGATATACCAGAATCGAGAAATTTGCGTTAAGATGGACTGCGCCCAATCAGCCGTCCATTTTATTAAACAGCTCCACAGTCAACGGAGTAGGGCGGTTAGAGTCTCCGCAGTCGAAAGGTTAAGTAACAATTGTTTCTGATTTATCATGTTCAATTTGTAATAATTTAGGATAATCATCACTGCTTACAAACACATAATGTGTTAAATCCTTATATTTTTTGTCATTTTTCAATAAAGCTTTCAGTGTTAGTCTTAAGATATAGCTTTGAATGTGTTTTAGGGATGTTATTGTATAATACTAGTTCCTTTTAGCATTCCACTTATACTTTAAAGGTATTTAAACATACTATGAACACATACAATGGAAGTTAAATCATCAATTCATCTGTATTTAAATGGGTATACTTTGTCAGCAATCCCTTTTAAATGTTAACCAGATGCAATAATAATAATTGTAATCTGTTTAATTTTTTTTCTGGTACAATAAACATGTATATTATTATTCCAACTAATTAGGCTAGTCATTTATTGTATTTTCCTACAAAATGTTACAATTTGATTTATATTATTCCACCACAATCATAAATTTATTGCTGTTAATATGTGTTAATTTTATAGAACATTGGAAATTAACATTTAAATTATTTATTAATTAATTAATAAATAATAATTGCAATTAGTATAATAAGTAATTACAATTTAATAGCAATGGTTAAGACGAAGTTATCATGAATAGTTCATGTACTTTTCTATATAATATGCTATGCTATTTCAGTTAAATAACTATTTTTTGTCATTGCAAAGAGCATATTTTTTTGTTTAAGGCTGCAAAGAAAATATATACAAGGTTGATTGAGTTTTTCTAACATTCTACATAATATAAAGATCAGTCAAAATCGGATTTAACTACTTATATCATATAATTAAATATAATTGATCTTAACAACTCAAATTAAAAATTCCGATTGAATCCCATATGATTGCCTTTTTAATATACTGTTTATAACTATATTGCTTACAATGACATTATATGAAATAGCTTTCTGTTTATATTATTTTTAATATAATACATTTAGAATTTTATTAGTTAACGTCGATGGCCTATGATAGGCCATGTAAACAAATAGTAGTAAGTAGTACTATCTAAGTCATTGGCACACAAATGCAGCTAATACAATCAAAGAGGAGACTTTTTCTATCTTTAGTATGTTGCTTGCTGTACTCTACATGCATCAGTCTAGTTTGTTATTATTGTGAAACCATATTAATATTAAACATAAAGCATATATCATAATTAAATTTGGAGTATGGAGCAATCAAAGATGTGGCAAAGGAATGTTAAGTTTAACACTTTAATTTAGGAAAGTAATAGAAAAACTGAAATCCCTTTTGAACAGTAATTGAAATTTTGAAACTGATAATGAAGCAGGCAAAAACCATTCTGACTTCAAAAAAGGAGAAGGTACTCAATTCGACTGTATTTTTTGTAATGTGTGTGACCTCAGAACATTTTCGGTGAACTGATTTTGATAATTCTTTTTTGAATTGAAAGCTGGTGCCTCTCACGTGGTCACATAAATTTGGTCAAGATCTGGAGCAGTAGCTTTTGAGTTATCCTTAATAATGCGTTTTAATTGACTTCAAATACATTGATGATTATCTCATTTTATTTATATTGAAGTCGGTTGTACATTTTTTTTTTTAATTTTAACTACTTGTTTTGCTAATAATGTGTCAGAATCTGGTCCTTCCTAGACAAGACAGCTGCAGCAGCAGCAGACAACTGCAGCATGGCTCTACATCATTAAAAATGACTGGTCCCCTCAATGTCATTATTACCAATTTCGACTGTATATCATTTCTTCAATGTATACAATGATTTTCACATTTTTGGTATTGTCACTAGTGTTAATTTGAAGTTAGTACATATATTACTAGTTTGTAGCTTCAATATTTTTATGTGAGAGTAGTCTATTTACATAAATGTGTATAATACTTAGTACAATATTGTCCAACTATTTATTATTTAAAATGATGTTTGTAGTAAATAATGTAATACAATGTAGTAAAATTAAAAATTGTTACTTATGTTGTGGGTAAAATGAGTTTTATTATACCAAATCAAAAGTAGTTAAATGTCTATTACTTCAATGTAAATTAAAGCTTTTTAATTTGATAGCATTTTGGAATGTAGTTCCTCTGAATTGAAATGAAAGAGCCAAGATAATTCATAGGTAACCTAATTTTTAATCAGTTTTATTGATCAAATACATAAAAGTTACATTTTGAATTATATAAAAATACCTGTAAGCAGTTATATGCTATTTTTAAATTAAGGTTCTTATTTCATAACAAAAACAAAAATTGAGGCAGGCAAAATGAGGTAACAAAAAATATTATGTATTATATTATTTTAAAATGTTGCTTCTTGTATGATAATAATGATAGACAATAGTTTTATGATAAATGTTTCTGATTTGAACTTTGAAGAGAATAAGTAGTTCATACACATATTGATTTTTATTATTTGCTTTAAAAAATTTAAGTTCTTTAAATCATTAGATTTGCATAAAAATTAGGGCTACATCTTGGATATTTGATACAAATTATGTCCATGTGTGCACCAAAATAATTATGGCATATCAGTTATAAGTTAATTGCTATGTATGCTAATAATTAATTCTCATTCAAATGAAAGAATATTATTCTCAATATATATTTTATTTTGTCTTCCATTCAAAAAATAGTTAATTTTTACCGCTGGCTGGTATCTCTAGGTCTGTACACAATTCCACGGCTCTTCATTTCTCTTATTACTCCTGCAGGTAGACGACCTGACACTGATATTGCATAAACTCCTGGACAAAATCGACCTGCATAAGATTTTTTTTTTTCAATTAGCATATCATGCATATACGGTCAATCAAGTAATAAACATATGTTTTTAATGAAAATAACTAAGTAAATTCTTAATGTATTTGATATTTCAAACATGCATATAATTTGTTAGTAATATACATACAGAAATTTATAATAATAATCAACATATTAGTAATTTAAGATTCCAGATAAGATTGGGAAAACAAAACTGTTGTTGTATGTAGTATACAACATTGGCATTCTTGATCAATCTCAATATACTCACTTATTCGCTGCCACTTGCATACCCAGCTATCTTCAGGACTCATTACTGCTATCATTCTGTAATAAATTATAGCATTGCTCAACATTTCATATTCCATATAATATATTAATTTTATAATGTGGTAGAACCATCTGCAGCTATATTACTAGTATAGTTGTAGCACAAATGGGTCGGCTCAACTGGGGAAGGACCATGCTCTCACAGAATACCAGTGTAAAATGGCAGCTTGACACTGCTATGTTTCATAATGTGAGTGTAGAGAACTGCAGACCCATTTTACTGGAAAAAAGGCATTCCATCTTAGTCCTCACGGATGACAATGCATCTCCATTTTGATTCTTGAGGATAAATGTAGATGGTCACAACAACCACTTACCATCAGGTGGACTGTGTACTCGTTTGTCACGTTATCCTATAAAAAAATACTCTATTTTGACCAAAAATTAATAATGTACCTACCCATCAAAGTTATTACTTGTGCAATCGTAGACATTGTCTTTATTATTTTTCATTCTAAGAAACTCATCGCAATTATCGCAGCCATCATATTCAAATTGGTCAAAGGTCTGAAATCACATAAATCATGTAGATGTGTAAATAATTTGGTATAGTTTATCCAAAATCTTAAGTCTAATTTATAAAATGTGCACAACAATCACCTTAATCAAGGAACACACTAAACAAGCTCGTAATCCTCTTATATCTTTGGGTACTACTTCAAGTGACATATTTGTATGTGTGTTTTTAGTTTCGTTTCTATAAATCCCTTCGTGAGGCTGCTTTTTATTTTTGTATGTCCGAAATAAATTAAATGTAGATGTCAGTCTCTGAAATTACGCTATTTAATTGAATTGGTTATAACTAAAGAGTAACTGTCCTTGATTATCACTCACTTATGCACGGATTTTAAAATACATATTAGTATATTTAAAAGTTTTTAATAACAATGTATGTAGTACTTCGTGTTTCTAATATTAGTATCACAGACAAGAAACAGAATAAATAATACTAGATTCGGGTAAATCTACTAGTTAGTCTGTGAATACTAGTACTACTAGTGAACTAGTGGCTAGAACCCAGAGCTGTAAAGCCAGTTTAAAAAAAAATAGTGAACTAGTGATGCGTCAAGCGTCAACTCGAATTAACTCGAATTGCACTTAACTCGAGTCGGATCTCCCAAACTCGAGTTTGGGCTGTTGTACGTGAACGGATCAAGTGAGTCAGCAAAAGAGATAGATTCGTTGGCTGTGTGCGCGCTTCGTGTTTCAAAGAGTATTTAGCTACAAGCAAAACAATTTGCTATTTAGAATTTTATAATAGCTAAGTTATGAAATTTAATTTCTTTTATAATTATGATCAATATAGTTACGTAAGTCACAGACCTATTATTGTAATACCCGTGTTGGCGACGCGCCTAAAACAGCATATTTACTTAACTCCTGTGAAAAAAAGTTGACAGTTTAAAAATTACTATTTAATGAGGGCATCCACGACTTTTTCTGCCACCAGGGCGGCGCCACTTTATAGTGAGGTAAAATATTTGACAGATTTCATAGCGGGGACGATAATTTCTTAGGAGAATGTAATCTTTAAGGTTTCTTTCTGTATTATTAGTTATATTTTATATAAATTACATTAGAAATGAATAAACCAAACTATAAATATGACTTAAAATAGAAAAATTAAAAAAAGTGTAATAAAGTGCAAAAAATTAAAAATCAAACCACTGACGCATTGTGTTGTGAATTAATATAATACTCTAGATAATGATAAACTATTATTTAAAACTTATTTCTCAATTAACTGACACTGTGTATCAAAAAACTTTACCTCAGTCGCTACTAGCGACATCTGGTGAGTGGAAGATTATTAGCCCTCATTATGACAGGCACTTCATAAGAAAATGTAATATACATCATATTTTAAATTAACGCCAAAAATGTTATATTTAACTTACAATAAATATTTTGAATTTGAAAAAAATTAATTTATTTAAGAATATTTTGACTGTGTTGACACATAAAAAACATAAAGTCGGATTGTATATCTCCTGTTTGAAGTCGGTAGAAAAGTAATTTGTAATAAATCATTTACTATATTTCGTACTGCTAACTCGATTTTCATATAAGGAGATGGTCCTCCTTGTACTCTACACTCCATAAGAGACAAGGAGGACCATCTCTATATATTTTTTTATAGGATAGGCTGACAAAGGAGCACACAGTCCACCTGATGGTAAATGGTAGCTGTGGCCCATAGACATCTACATCTATCCTCGTTTGCGAATCAAAATGCAGATGCGTTGTCACCCGTGAGGACTAAGGTGGAATGCCTCTTTTCCAGTAAAAAGGGCCTCCGGCCACCTGCACTCACCGAGTGGAACGCAGAAGTAAACCTTTACTTCACGCTGGTATTCTGTTAGGTCGTGGTACCACCCCGGTTTGAGCCGGCCCATCCGTGCGACAGCAAAAGCTGCCGCGTGGCTCTACCACTGTTGATATATATGAAAAGTGTCCCTAAAACGTGTCCAATAAGTGTGGCGCTGCACTAGCATAGGATAAATTAAAAAAAAGCGCCAAAAGTAATCAGAATAAGATGGAGAAATAAACAAGGACCGACCAATCCGCTTGGTTTTGTATTACGTAAATAGTTGATACTTTGTATACTGGCATTTTACTAACTACTCTAATTATGAAATTTTTTAAATATTTGAATTCAGCTGACTTCCGTTCACAACAGCTATCTTCATATCGAAGTTTTTCAGACGCCAGCGCTATTGTGGTAGGTTTTGGAACCTCTATTTTCAGTAAATAATAGGACTCTTTTTCAACTTTCGCTCCTTATAAGATGGTATAAGGTGGATCTGCTTGTACTCTACACTCCATAATTAAACTCATACGATTGTAGTTTTGCCAGTATTAACTTAGTAGGATTTATCCTATAATAAACTTCGTCATATGTTTATGCGTCATATTGCGAAGTTTTGGGGGATTTTGACGACAACTTGAGCCAGCATTCAGTTGATAATTATATTCTCAAGGCGGTTAACAGATAAACTAATTTGTTTAAATCTATATCGGGAATTTTCTTCATTGTTTTCACTAAGAGTTCTCATGCACAGACAGTGCATAAAATCGCATCAGCTTATGAGTCAAATCCACTTCAAAGCCTTAATTTAAACAATAAAACAGGCGCATAAACTGACTGGCAATCATGTTCTCTCTGGGCTTATATTATATCAAACAAATCGATAGCTTTTCTTAAAATGATCGGCAATATGTATCACAGTTAGATTTAGTCTTGATAAAATAGAAAACCTCCAGCTATCTGTCGCTAGGCTCAAACGGCGAGTATGTTTAATTGGGTTGAAGTCTTTTTCTTTTAGGTTTATTAATTTTCATCATGTGTAAGAGAGTACTATGTGCAGGTTTAAATGTTTAAGCAAATCTAAACATATGTGGAATATTAACATTTCATACGCAAAGTTTTCGCATATGGATATATGTATAAATATTTGCTCATATGTAGTAATATAAAAAACTATAATATTATGCTCATTATGTAACGATTGCGAATTTATCTTTTATTATAATTACAGCCCTTAAGTCCCTGGACATGTCCGATGTACTCTTGGACACGTCTCCTTGACCTGATTTACTCTCAGGCTAATTAGGCTAGAGCCTAAGGCGCTGAGCCTGCCTTTGTAAGCACCACTTATTTACAGAATCAATTTTGGTATGGTACACGTCGTCGAGTACCGGGCCAAACTTGTGTCTGAAGTCAAGTTTTTATTAAACAAAGTCTCGGATTGGGGTCACCAAATATAGTCCAGTTTAACTCTCAGAAGACACAAGTTTGCGTGCTTACCGCTAAAAGAATCCCCTTTGTCGAATCACCTCAATTTCAGGGAATTCTCCTTGCTGCCTTATCCATCATCGGAATCCTCGGCATCAACATATTGAATGACGTTTACCATGAAAGGTCATATAATCATAGCGTCGAATTTAGGGAATATGTAAAAAAATATTCAAAAATATTTAAAAGAGTGTGCTCCACAGCCAAGTCTTTGCATTTGAGCAAGAAAATTAAGACGGCTTCTAATAAAATCAAAATGACATGGAGTATAATTAATAGCGAAACTGGTAAGATTAACTCTCGCAATTCAAACTACCAGTTAAGAATTAATAACAAATTAACCGAATCAGATCAGGACGTTGCAATGGTTTTTGAGAAATATTTTACTGATATTCCGATATTAACCACAAGTCACTGAATTCTTCTCCTGCGGTCGCCGAATCATTACTTAAACAAAATGTAAATGCGTGTACAAAGAATTTTACATTTCATAAAGTATCATCAAAAGATATTGTAAAATATTTTAAAACTATTGATGTTAAGAAAACTGCGGATCTGTGGGGGATTTCCGTTAAAGTTATTGCGTCTATAATAGATACAATCGCGCCTCATTTAGCTACTATTTTTAATACTAGTATCGAATCTGGTGTGTTTCCTGATTTAATGAAGTATTTAACAGTGGTAGAGCCAGGCGGCAGCTTTTGCTGTCGCATGGATGGGCCGGCTCGAACCGGGGTGGTACCACGACCTCACAGAATACCAGCGTGAAGTAGAGGTTTACCTCTGCGTTTCGCTTGGTGAGTGCAGGTGACCGGAGGCCCTTTTTACTGGAAACGAGGCATTCCATCCTAGTCCTCACGGGTGAAAACGCATCTGCATTTTGATCTGTAACAGAAGATAGATGTAGATGTCTATGGGCCGCGGCAACCACTTACCATCAGGTGGACTGTGTGCTCGTTTTTCACCCTTATCCTATATAAAAAAAAAAAGTAAAGTAATACCTTTATTTAAATCTGGTAGTACATTAGACCCCGCTAATTTTAGACCTATTTCTGTACTACCAACACTTAGTAAGATTTTTGAAAAAATTATTCTTCATCAAATGTTAAATTTCTTTAATATAAATAATTTACTTCATAAAAATCAATTTGGTTTCACAAGGGGTCGCTCGACAACTGATGCTGGTGTTGAGCTGATTAAATATATATTTAATGCATGGGAGAATTCACAGGATGCTTTGGGTATATTTTGTGACCTATCCAAAGCCTTCGATTGTGTTCACCATGAAACATTAATCAGGAAACTTAAACACTACGGTGTAAGAAGTGATGCTCTTAAATTAATTATTTCATATTTAAGTAAGAGAACGCAAAAAGTTGTCATTAACAGTATGAGTTCTTCCGGGTCGATGGTACAGATGGGCGTGCCTCAAGGCTCAATTCTAGGCCCCTTTCTGTTTCTTGTATAAATTAATGACTTACCTTACATAGTAGGAGATAACCATGATATAGTATTATTTGCAGATGACACTTCTTTAATTTTCAAATTAAGTCGACAATTGCTAAAATATGACGAAGTAAATAATGCTATATCTAAATTAGTAAATTGGTTCAATGTTAATAATTTGCATTTAAATGGCACTAAAACGAAATTTATGAAATTTATGACTCCAAATGTCAAACAATTAAATACTAATGTAATTTTAAATGGGGAGAAACTGAGTCTTGTAGATACCACCTTTTTTCTTGGAATCACACTAGACGCGAAGCTTCAATGGAGCCCCCATATATCAAAACTAGCAAGCAGACTTAGTTCTGCAGCATATGCCGTAAAAAAGATTAGAAGTCTAACTAGTGTTGAAACAGCTAGACTAGTTTACTTTAGCTATTTCCATAGCATAATGTCGTATGGTATTTTGCTATGGGGACACGCAGCTAACACTGAAATTATATTTGTTTTACAGAAGAGGGCCATAAGAGCAATTTATGATTTAAAGCCTAAAGAGTCGCTGCGACAAAAATTTAAGGAAATTAATATATTAACTTTGGCCTCTCAATACATTTATGAAAATGTAATGTACGTACACAAAAATAAAAGTAGTTTTACAAAAATAAGTGATATTCATTCTGTAAATACTAGGAACAGACACAAGCTAGTAGTACCGGTTACTCGACTCCATCGAGTCAGTAATTCATTCTTGGGGCGATGTATACGCTTTTACAACAAAATTCCAGAAAATATACAAAATTTGACCTGCTCAAAGTTCAAAAACTTTATTAAACTAAGTTTGTATAAAAAGGGTTATTATAGTATTAAAGAATTTATAGATGATAATAACCCCTGGAAATGAGGTGATCGCTACCAAGCTATTTCTAATTTGTTGTGTTGTTAATTTGTGTAACATACATGATTGTAAGCTGTTATTTTAAAAAAAAAAGTCCCGCTGGGTTTCTTGCTGGTTCTTCCCAGGACAGAGGTTTTTTTTTCGAACCAGTGGTAATTATACAAAGGAGTGACTTTCAATAAGCATTATTTATAATCTATATTGAATAAAAAAGTTTCTGTTTCTGTTTCTGTGTAGGTCCGCGGTAACTTGGACGGGAAGGCTAAATTGGTCTCTATAAAGCTTGGCGTGCTCAGCAGAGCCGGACAGCATTTTGTACATGCCAGCACACCGCTTGCAATTTTTCGTGGGCTGGACAGGCACAGGCAAAACAGGCCATGGTTGGGGGAATATTCATAGTTAGCTTAGAGCTGTCAGAACTCTAAATCTGGCACTGGTCTCCTCTCATTTCTGAGAGGGTTTTAGGATCCTTGCCCTAAAACAGAAATAACACTACAAAACAACACTTCCTTAAGTATTATGTAGTTTAAATTAGATAATGCTACAATAGAGGTAATATCTCGCAATAATAATAGCTTCAATAATTTAAAATGCAGCCCACAAATAAGCAGTTGTATGATTTTACAAAAAAAAATAAACAACAATAAAAATGGTGCTTCCAAATATACAAGGCATGATGGACAAAGAGTTGGAAATTGATTTTTTTTTAAATAGTAACAACATACATTATCTTAAGTATTACTGAACATTGGTGAACATATTATACCTTTATGTTTAATTTCAGTAACCACCAGGTGGTCAGTTCTTCAATAGAGAAAAAAAATTACGTAATGGCTCCTTAACATTATCCAATAAAACATTATTATGTAAATAATGTAATGATAATATAATATGAGTATGAGAATATGAGATAACTATTTCTATTGTGCGAACTGTAAAATTGACTTAAATCGAGCTCGAACACCTCATTACTGTCGGTATTTATAGACCCCCATATGCTACTAACGATTGTTTTGAAAGGATTCTGCCAAAAGTTTTATTATCTATATGTTCATATGTTGTAATATGTGGAGAGTAAAATATCAATCTCCTTGTAACTTCTTCCACTAGTATTAAGTTTAAATGAACATCGCTTAGAGATATTTAGAAGTAACATGGGCAGTAAAAAAGCTTCCATTACTTCCATATTAAAATAATACTCATTATTTGTATGGTACCTTATTTTAAATTGTAAGTTTTGAATTTTTATTTCTAAAACATTACTTACCCTAAAAATAGTCTCAAATCATTTATGAATAAGCGACAGTAGGAACCCATAAAAGTAGAAGTAGGTTATATGAGCTTTATAATGGAAGTCGTTAATTATAATCATAGATTACATTTAGAGCAAGTATATTCTAAGTTTATGATTTAGTAGAGTACAAGGATATCCACCTTATACCATCTTATAAGGAGCGAAAGTTGAAAAAGTGTCCTACTATTTACTGAAAATAGAGGTTTCAAAACCTACCACAATAGCGCTGGCGTCTGAAAAACTACGATATGAAGATAGCTGTTGTGAACGGAGTGAAGTCAGCTGAATTCAAATATATAAAAAATTCATGATTAGAGTAGTTAGTAAAATGCCAGTATATAAAATATCAACTATTTACGTAGTACAAAACCAAGCGGATTGGTCGGTCCTTGTTTATTTCTCCATCTTATTCTAATTACTTTTGGCGCTTTTTTTAATTTATCCTATGCTACTGCAGCGCCACCCTTATTGGACACGTTTTTAGGGACACTTTTCATATATAGAGATGGTCCTCCTTCTCTCTGCACCATAGATATAAGAAAAATCAATGCTCTGCACTCCATAGTTCTGAGGGGTAAAAAAGAAAAAGTATTCTAAACATACTCCCTCTACGATTCTAAAGTATTTTTTATTTATTTTTGGCTGGGATATTTGTTCTTTAATCTCTGAAGCTTTTACATAACTGTGCTCTACAGCTAAGGCTTTATATAGATATTCGTATTAGCAATAAAATTAAAACTGCCTATAATAAAATTAAAATGACGTGGTGTATAATAAATAGTGAAACAGGCAAGGCCGAACTACGCAAATTGGATTTTCGATTGCATGTTCCTTTTTTAGACAAATTCTTTAAATTCTTCTCCTATTGTCGCCGAATGTAATGTTTAAACCAAATGTAAAGGATTGCTCAATTTTTTTTTAATACTATAGTGTGTTACAAAAGATATTGTTAAATGTTTTAAAAGTATCGATGTTAAGAAAAAAACAACATTCCTATGGGGGATTTCCATTGTATTTATTGCGTCCATGTTAGATACAATTGTATTTTATCTAGCTTCATATTTAATTAAACGTAGTAAAGTCATACCTTTATAAATCCGGTAGTACATTACACCCCGCCAATTTTAGACCAATTTCTGTTCTACCAACATTTCTAATATAACTTTCTAATATAAATAAATTACTTCATAAAAAAACAATTTGGTCGTTCGTCAACTGAGGCCGGTGTTGAGCTTATTAAACATATGCATGGGAGAATCCAGATGATGCTTTGGTTAAGTTTTGTGAAAATTCCAAGGCCTTGGACTGTGTTACATTACATGAGAATTCAATTAATACTATGATGTCATGAACACAGTGCTTAAAGTTATTATTACATACTTAAGTAATAGGATGCAAAAAGTTATAAAATAAGTGTTCATCAGGGCTCAATTCTCGGCCCATTCTTATTTCTAGTCTATATTAATGTCTTCCCTTTCCTTGTAGTGGATATAGTATTATTTGCTGATGATACTTAATTGATTTTAAACTTAAACGGCAATTTTAAATATGACGAAGTGAACTATGCTAAATCAAAATAAGTGCGTTGGTTTAACGTAAATAATCAAAATTCAGACGGCAATAAAACTATATGTACTAGGTTGAGATATAAGTTTTTGGGAACGCAATGAAACTCTATGATAACTATATAAATTTTTTTTCAACGTATATCGCCTTTTAAGCAAATACATTTGAATAGCGTTTTGTAAGTTGGTTAATTTCGTTGGGGAAAAAAGGCTTGATCTTGGGACTCAAATAAGTCCACTACAGCACACATCACCTCCTCGTCGCGGTCGAATTTTATACCATGCAAATGTTTTTTCAGCTGAGTAAAAAGGTGAAAATCACTCAGAGCTATGTCCGGATAATATGGTGGGTGCTGCACCACCTGAAACCCAGCAGTTCCTGCAACATAAGATTGATGGGCAGCGGCATTATCATGATAAAAGACTCCAGCACGCAATTTTACCACATCTTGCTTTGGTTTTTGTCTCCGAGTCAAAATGGTGTATCCATGTTTTCATCTACGGTTACGAAACGAACGCAAAAATAATCTGAATCTCCTTCAGTTATTGCTAAATTTAGCTTTGAAAAGTCAACTCTTGCTTTCTTTTGGGCGTCTGTTAACATTCAAGAAATCCATTTTAAGGTATGATTTAAAATAAACTAAATTGTCCCAAACGAAAGCTTAAGAATTTCAGCTAAATAACATTCTAATTATTCATTTAACCTTTTTTTGCGTAGCAGCCGCCCGGAGCAAGTCGTCACTGTAGGCGGTTCTGCCGCGTTTAAATTCAGGGCACCAGTATGCCACTGCAGAATAAGATGGAGTATTGTCTGCCAAAGTAGACTGCAGTTCTTCAAAAACACTTTATGTAAAAATATTTTAGACAGAAATATTTAATAACCATCAAATTCCTACCAAATGTGAAGTTTGAATAAAATTGGGTATAAGTAGTTTTTAATATAGGTAGTGTTTTCTGGCCTTGGCTACTAACGAACATAAGATTCGAAAAAAAAAAATAGAATGCATTTCTATAACACATTGATAAGTGTCCTATTCCGAAAACTTATTCATCAACCTGTTGTAAAAAGTATCTAAGTACAACACCAAATGTTAAAAATCTGAATACGAATGTGATTGTGAATGGAGAACGAACTGAGCCCTGTCAATTCCATTGTTGCTCTTGGCATTACTCTCGACGCAAAGCTTCAGTGGGGCCCCCATATATCTAAACTAGCAAGCAGACTAAGCTCTGCAGCCGAAGTCTCACTAGTGTCGAGACAGCTAGATTAGTTAATTTCAGTTATTTCTATAGCATAATGTCTAAAGAGTGTCGTTATGGGGAGAAGCAGCTGATTTAGAAATTAATTTTGTTTTGCAGAGGAGGTTGTAAGAGCTATATAAAACCTAAAATCAAGAGAGCACCTCCTAATTTTTTTCAAGATATATATATTAATATTGGCCTTTCATTTTTAAAATTTTATGTATATTTACAAAAACAAAAGCAATTTCACAAAAAAGTGATGTACACTACACTGTACTGTAAGCACCAGTAACCAACACATGCTAGTGGTACCAGTTATTCAGCTCCACAGTTATTCATTGGGGGGGGGGGGGGGGGGGGATACGATATTACAACAAAGTCCCAGAAAATATACGACGTCCAAGATACCAAGTTTAAATATTTTATTAAACGAAAACTGTATAAATCTGTATAAAAAGGGTTATTATAAAATGGGAAATAATAATGGTTCCGAAAAACAAATTAATTTCCAGCGATCTGTGGCCGACTATTATTCTAATTAACCAGCATTATAATAAATTACCGTCAAAAAAACCCAATACATACCGAAAAAAAATTACAAATTTAACAAACAAAGGAGAGAACGGTCAAATTACATTTCTCCTTAGAATAATAACACCTAGAAGTCGAGTCCGCGTCCGTAATGTGAGGCAACTCAAACAAAGCCAGTATGGCTTAGTTCAATACTCGGCCCGTTAGTGCTCAAAGTCGTGTCGTGTTGACAAAACCGAAATTTTAATTAAAAATGACGTTTTATGCAATGAACGGATGTCAGTACATCAGAGAAACACAAGAAACATAATAACATTACATTTCACAAGTAACTAATGCTTTTGAACTTATATTTTTACTTAAAACATTCATAAAATATAAATATGAATATTTAAAAAGTGACATATAACATTATATGGAAATGTTGCCAAAGTGAAGGAAAAATTCTCCCACCTTTTTTATTTAAAACTAAAACACGTCAATAGGAATGAGGGCATCCACGACTTTTTCTGCTACCAGGGCGGCGCCACTTTACAGTGAGGTAAAATATTTGACCGATTTCATAGCGGGGATAATAATTTCTTAAGAAAATGTAATATTTAAGGTTACTTTCTGTATTATTAGTTATATTTTATATTAATTACATTAGCAATGAATAAACCAAACTATAAAATGTAACTAAAAGTCGATTTTTTTTAAAAAGAGTTATAAAGTGCAAAAAATTAAAAAGTCAAACCTCTGACGCATTGTGTTGTGTAATAATATAATATTTTAGATAATGATAAACTATTACTTAAAACTAATTTCTCAATTAACTGACACTATGTTACAAAAAACTTTACCTCAGTCACAACTAGCGACATCTGGTGAGTGGAAGTTAATTAGCCCTCATTAAATAGAGTGCGTAACGCAACTTGACAACTTATTACTTCGAGGGCTGCCAACATTGCAAAAATGCAACGCATTGTTTTTATTTATTGACGGCTCCGTGGCGCAGTGGCTTAGAAATGAGTTGTTGCGCTGGGTGCCGCGGGTTCGAATCCCGCACGTAACAAGTATTTGTATGCCTTACAAATCATTGTTCCGGGTCTGGATGTTTGTCCTCGTTCAATTTATGTTTGTAAGCTGCCTCCACTATACAGGAGAAAATCCTAGTGTGGGGATAACGTTTAAAAAAAAATTAAAAAATATGGATGATAAATTTTAAGGAAACTTTTTATATGGTCTGATAATAAATGTTTGGTTTTCGTTTTATGTTTCTTTCTGATCCGATCATTGCGGCTTGTGAGACAGAAAACATCAGACACAATCGAAATAAAAGCAGTTGGAAGCCCACTAAAATACAAAAATTTGTTCTTTACATTTTTTTATAGGATACGGTGACATACGAACACACGGTCCCCCTGATGGTAAGCGGATGCTGTGACCCATATATATCTACAAGTATCCTCAATAAAGAGATGCATTTTCATCCGTGAGGACTGTGTAAAACCTACCAAAATTAAAATTTTCTTGTGTTTTTCGTATTGTAGCTTACATTATGCATGCAGTAAGGTGCAGTACACCATTACTCAACGATTATTAAAAAAAATTGCTAAAAACAAACTGAATAATAGATACTGAACACGGTCAATGTTTCGTCGAACAGTCGTGTGTCAGGCATCGGGTGGGTGTTTATCGAACTTGCATTAGTCATATAATTATAACGTCTCTATACAGTTACAAAGAAAAATATGATGCAATCACATTTATATGGTTCATAAAAGTTTCTCACTTGGCTAGATCCTATTCAAAAATATTTTGTATTTAGCGGGCTATACTTCGATAATAGAATTCAAACAAACTTATTTTCACATTTGTGTGAGTCATACGTTACGTTGTAACTATTAATCCAATATAGTTATAACTTCCCTACTTTTCGGGAAAATTTAATGTACTGGCCACATTAGTTTTTCATTTATGTGTGTTTCGTCTAGCGTAAACACAAGTTGATAACGCAAACAAAGATTTTGTTCTTGCCCCACTTTTGAACGTCCGCTTTGTAGGGAACTATCGTTCTAGGTCTTAGAGTATTCAACTAACAGGAGACGCCATGCGCATAAAGTTCCGAACAAAAAAGTCTGTCACTTCTAGCGGGAGGCGAGGTAACGCACACTAAGCAAATCGTAAACATTGGGCCACGTCGTTACGCACGCACACAGCATAATATGAGCACACGATTAAGCAAAACGCACACAACCTTGAAAATCTCTTATAAATGTCTCATCGTTACAGTGCATAAGCCATAAACAACTAGTGCGAGGGCCTTGTCGATATGGATATGTCGATGAAATTTTATGCAAGTTACATTTGCAAATTAAATAAAATAAAAATGAACAAATGTTTAATGATTAATATTACATTCAAAGTAAATTAAAAAAAAATACATAAGGTACAACATAATAATACAAAATTACCAAAATTAAAACAAATTGAAAAAGTTAAATTAATAAAAATATTATATTTTAACTGGTTTTTAAAGTGAATAAGTTTGGTATATGTGACGAATACACTTTTTGGGATCACTCTTTTTTTGCGAGGTAGCTAATTCTGGTGCTTGCATATTTTTCCATCACCAAGTTTGCCAGTTCAATGTTATGTGGAACGTAATCATTATCGAAATAATGTTCCTGTATGCTTAAAAATATATAATATGCCTAGTCTATGAAATGATTTTACCATTTTTTAATATCATGATAACCAGAAAGGTTATCTGTATAGGGGTTTTAAACGGTCTAATTTTACAGATTTTACCCAACCTATAGAGTTAAATCGTTTTAAGGCTTAGGGTTGAACTACATCTGGCAGCACGGAATCGCACTTTCCTGTGCTTCTATCCTTTTTGTTCACTCAGAAATGTTATTTACTAGAGCGAGAAAGAGAGCGGGAGTGTATAGTTTTACCCTCGAAAAGCCGATTGTAAACCGGTTTCAAAAGTTTATATATCATTCTTGACAATCCATACTAATATAATATTATAAATGTGAAAGTGTGATTTTTTGTTTATTTTTTTTCCTTCCTTTACGCAGCAACGGAATGGAGCAATTAAAAAAAATTAAACATTTGCTTTCTCTTGGTCGAAGTTTACGCTTAACCAAACATACTTTTTTTCATCATTTTACTTAGGATTGAAAAATAATTAATGTCTTCGTAAAAAGCGGTAATATTTTGTGTTCTACAGTACAAAAGTGTAGTACTCTGTATATGTTTAATAATAATAGATTATAAATATGACACTGAGATTATTTGTTTGTCCTTATTTATTTATTTAAGCGCTAATAATTCGTTTCTCATCTGAAAACAACAATTTGGTTGACACCATCTAAGACGATATACTTGTAAATAACATTTTAAAATGAATAAATATCGTTCACTAAACCTTCCATTTCGATTTGTTACATGTTTTGAATTTCATCCTTCATAATGTAAAATAAACCTGTAGCAAAATAATAAACTTACTCGTACTTCCAATAATTTCAAAGTCGGTACAGCAGTTTCATTTAGTTTGCTTTTATTATTTGATTGGATTACGAAAACCGATTAGTCAAAATGCTCGGAACAAATAGTGCTTGTTCGTTTAGGTACCCAGGTTATATGATCGCCACATGCTTTTATCCAAACTTGGCGCCTGTAAGGATCTTTTGGAAAACTGTAAAACCAAAGATCTTTTTTAAACATTGTACAAAAAAGAATTTTAAATAACACCTTGGTATTATATAACAAAGTATTACTTATAGTCAAATAAAAACATCGACACTAAAGATTACAGTGAACATCTCTATTATAGTCTTGATAATACCATTTTATATACTCGAAATTCCCCTTCTTTTCGTTTCATAACGTAACATTATGAAATGAAAATATCTATTTAAAATGTTTTAAATGTATAATGTATACAGTAAAACAATTTAAATTGATGTTTTCATTTCGTTAAAAACAATTAAAGATTATTAATGTTGTTTGAAATAATATAGTTTTGCAAATAGATCACAATAATATTGATGAATTTAAGACTATTCAATAACACGATATTGTCTTGTGTAATTAGAATTTAAAACAAAGGGAAACGACATTTGTCTACAATTAAGCAAAATTTAATTATGTCCTAGTAGTGCAAAAGTCCTTACTATAGTATTAATACTTTAAGTTGGCAACACTACCTGCTCAGATATATTAATCAGAATTTTCGTGATTTAATGCTTATATTAATTATTGAAATCAAAATAAATACTTAAAGATGAAAGGTAACGCCGTCTTCTTGTAAATTTGAGGTCTGTGATCTTTTTTTACAAGAAAACACACTGCAACTCGGTATTTTTCTGGAGGTCAACTCACGCTTACGACTACTTGGTAACTGACGCCGTACGCGGCGCAACTAGTTTTATAAAACGGGAATGATCCGCGCTCTCGTACTTTTGACAGCGGGGAACGCTCTTCAATGTCGTCTCCTGTTAGTTTAATACTCTAAGTTCTAGGTGTTATTATTCTAAGCATTTCTCCTAAAAAAAATAGATCTTCGAATAACAAATATAAACTTGCGAATAAAGTACTGAACCTCCGACAAGATTACTAAGTTACGGACAATAAAGGTTTTGACAAAATATTCATATTTTTACGACTTGCATGAACTATTATAATTTCTATTGTTGGTTATCAAATATATTTTTAACTCTCAATAATGATGAAAATACCTCAACTGTTTATCCCGCGCGATCGGATTCGGGTCGCGTTCGGCTGTTTTCGCGAGGTCGGATGGATGTTCCGAGCGCAGTGCGCTTGCAACGACCGATCCTTGCGTGTTTTGTTTGTATAAGTTATGAAATTAAATAGTTTTTGTTGCTATTGGTTTAATATTATGATGTCAAAAAACTAATAAATATACTTAGGTAACTACTAACTTAGTATCTATTTGATTTACGCCTAAAGCCAAAAGCTATTTTAGAGGCTCTAAACAACATGACAGGGATAAAGGCGCCTTCGAAACGGCAACTTAACAACTACTTATATGACAGAAGGCGCGAGAAGTTCGGAAGAGCAGCAATTTACTTAGGTGAACTTGAAAAATGGATTTTCGATCGAACAACTATTCCCGATGATGAAAATGAAGTTTTCGTGTTCAGCTATCACGTGATAGAAGCGGAAGAACCAAGTTTTCGTCTGGCATTGTCAACTAAAAAATTACTCAACATAGTTTGTTCCACGGACATACTGCACATAGACGCCACATACAAACTCATATGGCAAGGGTTCCCCGTTTTAGTTCTTGGTACCACGCAAGTTCCATCCGCTTTGTCTTGGTGTGTCCACGAATGAACGTCAAGAAGATTTTCAAATGATTTTTGATGGCCTTAAAGAAAAGGTTCTGTCTTTATTTGATCACGTGATGCAACCTAAAGTTTTAGTTTGTGACTCTGCTCAGAGTATAAGAAATGCTTTCATCGCAGTTTTTAGTACCACACCAGTTATTCGTATGTGCTGGGCCCACGCGAAGAAAAATATGCACCAAAAAGTTCAGAAAACCGTCAACAATAAAACGAAACAGAAAGAAATCATACAAGACATAGACGCACTACATAATGCTACATCATATGAAGTATTTAATGCTGCATCACATAAAGGCTTTTGTTGAAAAATGGCAGACTCAAACCGAGTTCATTCACTACTTTAAAGAAGAATGGTTAAAGAAACATCCAAATTGGTTTTTAGGCGCAGTGCCGTGTTTACCCGCCACAAATAATGCATTAGAAGCATTCAATCGGAACATAAAAGACCAAAACACCTTACGTGAACGTCTTCCACTTTCACATTTCTTGACCATTGCCCCTGAGATGGTTGCTCAGTGGTCTTTACAAAGCTGCAAATAACCTTTACCTGAAACACCTACTATTGAGCTGAAGGACTGGACCGATGGGTATTGCTGGGCAAAGAAAGATTTAAGAATAAAGATTTTATCATCCAACACGGCATACACTGAATACTTGATCCCAAGTAGTAGCCAAGTAGGAGAGGTATCGTACGGTGAGCAGTGGTTAAACTTTGAAGATTACAAGATGAAACATTTTGCTTTCTGGAAAGTCACAGTGCCTAAAAACGAAACACAAAATGTAGAATGGAGAAAAGGATTCTGCACTTGCCCACAGTTTCATAAAAAATACGTTTGTAAACACCTTCTAGGGCTCGCTATTAGATTGAAGCTCGCGACTCCACCTATGGAAGCGAAAGCACTACCTATAGGACAAAAAAGGAAACGGGGTCGTCCTACTAAATCCAGACCTGCTCTTATAATACAATGAAGATAATTAAGATACTGACAACTAACTACCTACCTCCCTATTTAGTTCATAAGTACAGTTATGTATGACATTTTGTACTACCTATCAAACAATATTTTTATAATGAACTGAATTTTGTTTTATTTTTATCTCTTTTCTCGCTAACATTATAAAAACAAGGGAATTTGTCGATTAAAAAAAAAACAGGATAATAGTAAAATATTGTAGGAAACCAAAATCCACCTGAGTTTAGATTTATCTATATGACTGTTCTGAATTTTTAACGCCTGCCCTAGTAGCATCGCCACTAAAACACGATATAATAAAGCGATTTATCGATTTGAACTTTCAAAATTCCATTGTATTTTGACAGATCATAGCGATAAATCGCTTTATCATATCGTGTTTCGATGGTCATGTTATGGGGGCTGAAGTAAATACTGATATCGAAGCATACCTGTGGTAAGTATAATTCATGATAAGTAAAAGGTAATATTATTACAAGTCCATTTTTATATTTTTTATAAGTTTCTGTATAACCACTCAGAATAGTATTTTCAGTATAACGTTGTAGTTAAAATAGCACCACAGTCTATGAAATATGGAAGGTAATTTATATATTAATAGTAGGTAAGTACAGATAAAACTTACAAAGCATAGTTTTCAGTAAAACCTAATTTAAGCTGGTAGAAAAGTATTATAGCACTAAAGGTTAATATTTAATTTTCGAAGATTTCAGTATTTCATTCGGTCGTTTCGTCATTTTTATTCGGACAAAAGTAGTCGGAAAGTTAGTATTTGAGGCAGTAGATTTCATATTTTGAGTAAGGGCAATTCTTATTTTTTTTGTCGGAACTTTTATTACTACACTTATAAAATAAGATAAGTCAGATAAGTCTTGTAAGTATTTTGTACAACCTGTATTTTATTTTACAACTTTACTTCGAAGAAAAAAGTCCTGCAGGGTTTCTTGCTGGTTCTTCCAAGGACAGAGGTTTTAAAAGTAAAAAAAAAGACTCAATAAAAATCACTTGTAGATTTACTTTATATCGAATAAAAATTATTCTATTCTATTCTGTTCACCGCGCTGCCCTAAAGCGTGTTGGCGGACTTCACATGTCTTTGAAATATTTTGTCTCTTTTATTTGTTTTATAATTCTTATAAATTTTGCATTTTAATTATAATTTTAACAAAGTTACAGCCTTTATACAGGCCTCCTCTCATTTCTAAAGTTATGGCATTTAGTTCGCAGCGCTGTTCTAGTGCATATTGAAGGACCTTGCATTTCCTAGAACTACTTTATTTCCTAGACATGCTGGTTTTACACGTTTTCTTTTACTGCTGAACACGTGGTAAATCCGCACTTCGAATTGCAATTAACAATTTCTTTGGTACTGGCGGGGTCGAACCTGGGTTGCTTACGTACTGTGAAATTTGCATCGAGCACTTACGATGTACCTACCACGGATTTTGCAAATATTTCATATAAAGTGATGGCCATATAATTAAGAACGGTTATATATAACCAATTTGTTCTTGAACAGAGTTGTATGACATAATACCATATCCACCAATTTCTTCTAAATTAGTAATCTGATTGAAAAATACAAGATTAGTTAAATTAAAAAATAGGTATAATAAATAAAGCAAATTTGTAATGTGCTACAGATAATATCCCGCAAGCGCCCAAGTGCCTAGACAGTGCAAGATATCTCGTCGAGACGATCCAAATGTTGTCCGTTTGGCGAACTATACCTATCCTTTTAAAGGATCTAACGTAACGAAATTAGAAAAAATGTTTTGGCGATAATGACAGCAGTCAGCTATTTCGGCACGCAACATTCGAAGACGTTTAGCGGAAGAATAGTTGTACGGCATCCTTTCGAGAAAAGTACCCATGTTAAAAATGTATAGGCATAGGAAAGTCCGTATTGCTGTTGTAAAGAAGTACGCAAATTGGACAGCCAGAGAGTGGAAAAACTTTATTTTTTCTAACGAAACTAAAATCAACAGGGTATGCTCAGATGGAAAACGATCCTAAGTACATAAACAACATTATTGACGGCTCCGTGGCACCACTGCGTAGTAGATATGAGCGCCAAAGGCCTATTCCACGGCGGCGGCGTAGCCTAAAAATTTCCTCAGCGGTGACGGCGTCACGGCGGTGCCGCGTGGCATGGCCGGCCATGGACCTTAGATATTTTTTTATAAGGGAGAGATTTCTTAAAAAAATTGAAGAAAACCATATTGTTGTTACCAAAAAACAGCTTTATATTTTTTAATAAAACCCTGGGGAGCCCCAGCCAAGAGATGGGAATAGTATTCCATGTGAGGCCGAACCTGCGCCCTGTAAAGTTGCAAGTGTTAGGGTAGCGTTAGCAATGAGTTGCTGCGCTGTTTTTTTATATAGAATTAGGGTGACAAACGAGCACACAGTCCACCTAATGGTAAGTGGTTGCTGTGGCCCATAGACATCTACATCTATCCTCGATTACGATTCAAAATGCAGATCCGTTGTCACTCGTGCGGACTAAGATGGAATGCCTCGTTTCCGGTAAAAAAGGTTCTCCGGTTCTCTACACTCACCATACGAAACACAGCAGAGTTATGCTGCTATTTTACGCTGGTATTCTGTTATAGCGTGGTCCTTCCCCGGTCGATCCGAACCATTCGTGCTCCAACTATACTAGTAAAATAGCTGCAGCATGACTCTACCACGTACCTTCTTGCTTATAACCTTCGTTTTATTAGTTTATTTTAATCATAGTCAAACAGTACAGACCGTTTTATTTTTATTTCGAGTTAGTTTTATTAAATTAAAAGAAACTTAAACAAAAATTAAGGTTTTCAATAGTTATAAAACTAACAAAATTATTATTAAACACTAAAAAACCAGCTTAGTCAACTTATTTTATTATCAGTAACTTTATTAATAACAATCAGTTTCATAATCCTGGTCATTTTCATTACAGCCCGTCACAAGTCCACTCTTGTACATAGGCCTCCCCCAGGGAATGCCTCAAAGCACAGTCTTGAGCCACCTGCATACATCGACTTCCTGCATGTTAAGACATGCAGGAAGTCGATGTGGTAAGACATTAGAGTAACGACTTGTTAAGACAAGTCGTTACTCTAATGTCTTACCAGGTCGTCACTCTCATGTCTTACCAGGTCGTCACATCTCCACCACCATCCACTCTATGTTAAAAGCGGTGGCACAAGACAAATCCAGATTACTTGAAAATTAATGACCGAAGCCATTCAAGGGCTGCCATTTTCTCACGATTCCAACTATCAGGAGTTTTTATATTACTTATATTTGCCATTTAATAAGCAAGGCTGCGGACGTCTTTAGTGGATAATCCATAAAATTTTGATGTAAATTGTTTGAAATATTGTTTCAGTGCTATTTCTTGGTAATCTATACATCTATACAAATAAATAAAATTGAAGTATCTGTTTGTAATGTTAAAATAACAGCTTTGTACTCAATGCATATGAATGTATATACGGTACTTATAACATTTTTGTCTGTCTGTCGGTCTGTCTGTCTGTCTGTCTGTTTGTTCCGGCTAATCTCCGAAACGGCTGGACCGATTTCGACGGGACTTTCACTGGCAGATAGCCGATGTTCTAAGGAGTAACTTAGGCTACTTATATTTGAGAAAAAGAATTAGGGTTCTGAGCAATATAATTAAAACCCTTAATTACACGCGGGCGAAGTCGTGGCGCACAGCTAGTTTCTTGATTTCGATGATTCTTTTTTTATATGAAAGCTAATAGTTCTCGTGTGGTGGAGTTATTCTTAAATAACCTATATTGAAGTCGCTTCTATTGAAGTCGGCTGTACAAAATTTTTAATTTTAAATTATTTGCGTAAAATCCGTTAAATCACTACCGTACGATGGCTTAGCACGCGCCGCACCCACGAACTGGGGTATTGGGAGGAGTCTTGCGGCCGCATCTTTAAATGTACTGTGCACTATCTAACAACGTCGCATTTTTGAAATATGGAAATGTTTCATTGTGTACTACTGGCTTAATGTTTGACAGGTGACCCTATGTGAAATGCCCCCAACAAATTACAACAAATTACTTCTTACAAGAAACACAAAAAGAACAAGGTATGTTTTATTAGTTTTCTTAAACTAGGAAAGGTTTTTAATTATATGGCCACCACTGTATACCTATTTATAGTAAAAAAAGTGTGTGTGTACTTATGTGCGCACGTAGGAAGTTATACATCTTTAGCGTAACAAAACTTGAGAGACAATTACCCACTGAAGTTGTTGCTTTTAGATGCATGAAGCAAATACAAACAAATACTATAAATATTATATTTGCTTCATGTTTAGGTGTCAGTGTGTGCGCGCATCGTAACAACTTCATGGTGTCGTTTTTAGGTGTCGGTGTGCGCGCGCATCGTAAAAATTCACTCTCATCAATTCAAAGATGAGGCTCGAGTTTTCTGCTCGTGCATTTATAACTTACTATAAGAGTAAGAGTTTTCATAATATACCCAACAGCTGCGTACAAGCCTCTTGTTAGCCCTGATCGAGTTTTTGGAGCAAGGAACATTACGCTACTCCAGTGCTTGTTGACGGACTGCACATGCCCTCGAAATCTTTTAACTTAATTTAAACATACAGCTTTCGTCACCATGTTTTCCGTTAGAGCCGAGCACGTGTAAACTCAGCACTAAAATGGTAATTGGCAATTAACATTAGCAGTGGAACTGGCAGTGATTCAATCGAAATCAAAAGCTCGCCTATGTACTGTACTATATTTTTCAACAAGAGACCTAACGTTCAGATACGTACAGTCTACAGAGAGTCCCCTATTCAAATCTCTGTATGAGACTACTAGATCACACGGGCATTTTTCTAAGAGTTGTAATTGAAAATATTTCTTCAATTAAATATCATGACTTATGGGAAATATTTTTATTAAATACCTAGTAAGTCAAAATCTAAGTATGTAGTTACATATTGTAACATACATTGTAGTGTATATATTAGGTTAATTTACCTAATTATATAAATTGTTAAAACATATAATTATTATATGCTAGTTTGTTGTTACTAGTACGTGATTGATAAGAAAACCATAAGTGTCAGGGGGTTATAGCAGAGGAGTAGAAATCTATGAATGAGCGGGTTAGAGGTCGGGCACGGGCCTTCGATCGATGTCATTAAGCTGTACAACTGCGTTAACAAACAAACGAGCGCCATATCTTTGTTAGGGTTACCCTACTTTTCGATATTTAGGGATTATTCCTGCTTTGACAAGAACATTTTCTTTACCTTATGGTGCACTGAAGTTCATGAATACAAGCTATAAACTTCAAATACAGTTGACATCCTACCGACTGCAAAGGAATGCCTTTTATATTTAGTCGTCGGTCTGGGTATTGACTTATTTATTGCATTTACATGTGGTTTTGTGTGACACATTACAGCACATGCACCCAGCAAGGGCATAACAATATCAAATAAAGTTAGCCTTAATTTCTAATACCTTAATCCTAATACTAGATAATATTTATATATTTTTATATATTATACGTATATTTTATATATTACAGGTATTATTATAGTATTTAGTATGTATACGTTGTATTATTATATTTATTTATTTACTTCTATTTTATATGTATAATATTCATCTAATTTATAGTTACATTTAACTCTGGCTTACACGAGATTTTTTTTATAGAATAAGTATGACAAATTAATACATAGTCCACCTGATGGTAAGTGGATGCAGTGGCCCATAGACATCTATATTCATCCCCAATCAAGAACCAAAACGCAGATGCGTCGCCACCCCTGAGAACTAAGATGGAATGCCTCGTTTCCAGTAAAAAGTGTCTCCCCGGTTCCCTACACTCACCATACCAAAAATTTTTTTTTTATATGATAAGGGTGACAAACGAGCACACAGTCCACCTGATGGTAAGTGGTTGCTGCGGTCCATAGACATCTACATCTATCCTCTATTACAAATCAAAATGTAGATGCGTTATCACCCATGAGGACTGAGATGGAATGCCTCATTTCCAGTAAAAAGGGCCTCCGGCCACCTGCACTCACCAAGCGAAACGCAGAGGTAAACCTCTACTTCACGCTGGTTTTCTGTGAGGTCGTGGTACCACCCCGGTTCGAGCCGGCCCATCCGTGCGACAGTAAGAAGCTGCCGCTTGGCTCTACCACTGTTAAAAAACATATAATTAAGCTGCTATTTTACTGTTCTATTCTATGAGAGCGTGGTTGTATCTCAGTCTAGCCGATCCAATCGTGTTTCAACCATAATATAGCTGCAGCGTGGGTCTACCACGTGTAAATATACTGAGATGGATGTAATATTGACATTTGTCGAAAGCGATAAGATTTTTCTGACATTTTCTTTAGTCGCAACTCTTACTCGGCCACACACGGTTATTACAGGTATCCAACCCGACAAGAGTTGTTACTAGTTTATTTTCGAAAAAAGTCTTTGAAAACTGCATCTTAGTAGCCGTGGCTTGGTCACCCACGGTGAATGAAAAATAACCCAAATAGCTGGCCTTAGTTGAAGAGCCGTGTTGTAGGATTGCATCAGGAGCGTTGTCCTCTCACCCCGCCCTGGCGACGTCGTGGTGGTGTACTGTGGGGTAAGAGAAGTGTCGATAATGCGATGCACCGCTCTTCTTACACTCCACTGCCGAAACGTGGTCAGCGGCGATGCCATATACCAGATCCGCCACTTGGGCAAGGAACGCGTAATGGACTCGGGGATTCGTTGTGCAGGTCGAGATGAAGAAAAGAATAGAGGGAGGAGTTTTACTCTCCCGAGAAGAGTCCGAAGGAAGCCAGCTGGTTCTGGTGAAGCCGCGGATGTGTGCCTTCGTTGAGAGTTTGACATAATCCGTCCTTGGTCTCGCAGGGATACCCGCCAAATAGGCATACCCCTATGAAAAGGTTAGGGCGAACGTTTGGAGTCGTACGATCGTGTAGTAATATATTATGATATTCGACACACCACTTAATTATTTCACAACTTCGAAATCATTTGTCCTCTTTTTAAATTGTCAATGATGGCCGACCGAACCATAGTAAATTTATAACTGCGCAGTAAAATTTCAACATAGCTTTGTAATTGAAACTTCAATAAAACGTTGTAACATAAATACGCAGTTTATTTTACATAAATTAATTGCATCTGATTATCTGTTGTTATGAAATCAAAACAGTTTTTTCTTGCTTAATCGTGTTATTCCACCCGATTGATGTAGCCTATGTTATAAATTGTTTTTTTTTTTAATAATTTTCACTTCTAATTACATATGAATAACGACAAAGTCTTTGTCCAACATCTGTCTGCCAGAAAAAAGCCATCTATCGAAGCTGAATACCGAATGTGGTAGCATCGTTTCCGAGACACCTAAGATTTTGAGTGAAATTGAGAGGTTCTATGGGCAGCTTGTACACGTCATCGTTGGAGTCACACGCAAGTGTGAGTAACGATCCAAGAGCAAGTCTTATCCGACACTATTCCGATGATATCCCGTAATTCAATCTGAGCGTGATTAGAATGGCTCTCCAGCACCTTTAAAACGGCAAGTCCCCGGGCGAGGATGAAATTACAGCGGAGCTTCTGGAAGCGGGTGGAAAACTCAAGTACTCTTGAAGTTCTTCAGAAGCTCTTTAATTCCGTAATCAATGGTGGCACTACTCCGGAGGCGTGGAGCAGAAGTGTGGTGGTCATGTTCTTCAAGAAAGGCGACAAAGCTCTCTTGAAGAATTACAGACCGATTTTCCTTCGGGCCGCGTCGCTGTTTTTGAGAGTAATGACGAATTGTCTCGCACGCGCACTCGAAGACTTCCGAAAAGGCTTTAGCACCATAAACCACACGGTGATGACTTCTGGTTCTGAGACGTGGCCCTTTACTGCTGACCGTATGAGGAAGCTCAAGGTCGCTCGGCGGGCTATGGGGAGGGCTATGCTCGGAATTTCTCTGCGTGATAAACTTAGAAATGAGGATATCTGCAGTAGAACTAGAGTAACCGACATAGCCCAACGAATTAGTAAGCTGAAGTGGCAAAGGTCCGGCCATATAGCTCGAAGAACCGACAACCGATGGGTAAGAAAGGTTCACGACTGGCAGCTTCTTACCGATAGGTGAAGTGTGGGGTGGCTCCCCATTAGATGGAATGACGACCTGGTAAGATATGCAAGTCGATGGATGCAGGTGCTTTGTGGCATTCCATGAGAGAGGATCCTATGTTCAGCAGTGGACTTGTGAAGGGCTGTTGATGACGACGATGATGATGATGACGTAGGAATTCACCGGTGCATATCGCCTTCTAGAAGTTCTGAGAAATTGGCATAGTTTATCGCAACGAAGATCAGATCCGGTCTGAACGGATAGTTTTCTCTTTCACATACCATACACCAGCGTCGGAGCGAAATGGGTTCTCGAACGCCTCCATCATAATAATTACAATTGGGATGTGATTAATAAGGAGCCTGGATGCCAAAGGTGTTTATTTATAAACTTTAATATTAACTCGTTGTCTAGTTCCTCGTTAGTCTAGTGGCCAAAGCGTGATTACTGATCATGAGATCCCGAGTTCAAATCCCGGGAAACCAGCTATTGCGTTTTTCTGACAAAAAAATCTCAGTAGCAGAGCGGAGTCGGAAAGGAGTTTTTATACGTGGTAGAATCATGCTGCAGATATATTAGTAGTATAGTTGTAGCACGAATGGCTCTGCTCGACCGGGGAAGGACCACGCTCTTACAGAATACCAGCATAAAATAGCAGCTTAACCGATTCGTTGCGGCACCGATTTTCGACAACTTTTAGCTGTGGCGGCGAACAAATATTCCATGACACGCCTGGCGTGTCAAGCGCCACAGAACGTTGCTTTATGCTTTTTTCACTTGTTTAGACCTAATTATGTTTCATCATCATCATTACAGCCCTTTACATGTCCACTGCTGAACATAGGCCTCCCCCAAGGAATGCCACAAAGCACGGTCCCGAGCCACCTGCATCCATCGACTTCCTGCATGTCTTACCAGGTCGTCACTCCATCTTGTGGGGGGACGCCCTACACTTCGCCTACCAGTACGAGGCTGCCACTCGAGAACCTTTCTTCCCCATCGGTTGTCGGTTCTTCGAGTTATATGGCCGGCCCACTGCCACTTCAGCTTACTAATCCGTTGGGCTATGTCGGTTACTCTGGTTCTACTGCGGATATCCTCATTCCTAAGTTTATCACGCAGAGAAACTCCGAGCATAGCCCTCTCCATAGCTCGCTGAGCGACCTTGAGCTTCCTCATACGGCCAGCAGTGAAGGACCACGTCTCAGTTCCGTAAGTCATCACTGGCAACACGCACTGGTTGTACAATTATGTTTAGTTGACATCAAACATCAGTTACAAACTTAACAATACAAAACAATACTTGTTTTTAGTGCGTAACTACGTGTTTTTCTACGTGTTTTCTTTGAAATTGAGAGTGACTTTTTTACGCAGAGATTACAAACATTTTGTACTAATTTTTTGTTTATAAAAAATCATTTATATAAGTAGGTACAGCTAAATCACCCTGGAAAACCTTGGTTTTTATTAAATTAAATTTTCACCTAATAATAATATTTGTAAATATCAAACAATCAAGAACCTTAGTTTGGAAAAAAATAAGGTTTATGATTCATTAATATTTACAAATGTTAAATATTATTTAATGTTATACAAATGTAAGTAAAGTCGATTTGAAAACGTCTAATTAGTAGGAATAGCAAAACAAGTGTTTTCAAAAGGAAAAAAACGCCAGCGTTTTACGGTGGCGGATTGACAAAAGACTATTTATTAGCGAACTTTTTATGCATGAACGGTTTCAAACTGTTTCAAGCAAAAATAAACCTTATACCATATCACAAGAGCACATGGTACTTCGTAGGTCTATTCGGCCATATGATAGTAATAAGACGGCAGTTCAACCATTTTAAGCAAAAAGAAACAATAAGACAAAAGCATTGTTTTTTTTAACAGGAGACTTGTTTTACAGGAATTTATTTACAACTTGAGTTTGTGAGCGATCGCAATGAGTGCCATTATTTGTTACTTATTAGACTAGTTTTCCATAACATGACTTAAAACCCACAAAGTAAAAATTGTACCATGTATAAGTTTAAAAAAGGTTGTCAACCCCTAAAAATTTAAATTTTTCAAAATATCCAGAAACGCAGCTGTACGCATAAACTACTTGCAAAATAATGAATATTTTGTTCTGGATAAATTTTCCAAAAACGCAATTTGAGCGAGTTATAACGATTTAAAAAAAGATACGACTCGCGTGTCATACGCCGGACACAAAAGTAATCGATGGCACGCCTGGCGTGTCATTCGCACTGAATCGGTTAACATTGTTTCATATGATGAGTGTAGAGAACTGGAGACCCTTTTTACTGGAAAAGAGGCATTCCATCTTAGTCCTCACGGGTGACATCTGCATTTTGATTCGCAAACGAGGATAAATGTGGATGTCTATGGGCCACAGCAACCACTTAACATCAGGTGGATTATGTGCTCGTTTGTCACCCTATCCTATAAAAAAAATATAGGTTCACTAGAGTATCCCTCAAGTATCTTAAAAAGTAATAAATTGGTTGGACTTCTTTAGTATTTTTGTATATTATTTAACACTAGCTTCTGCCCGCGACTTCGTACGCGGATCCTGTTGCTTATGCCAGCGACAACGGGGTCGTCAAAATCGAAGATCTGAAACGTCTGATGTTGAATTCTAAGAGCCCGGGGACGGGAAAACAACGTGATTCGCGAGACGATTCGAGACATTCTAGATCTTTCATTTTGTAAGTCAACAGGAAATGCCCATCAGACTAAACAGCTTTTGCTAATACGTCATTCCTATATATGTTATAGTGTCGCTGGGCTTTGGGTGGAGTGTAACTTCTTGTGTGTTATTAAGTTAATATATTGGTAATATTGTTTAGATCACGTTCACATGAGGCTTAAGTACTTATAAAACAAAAATAATTCAGCGCAAAGCTTCCGGGTAAACTATGTTGAAAGTTGACCCGTCCGGCACGTGAACATAAAGATTTCTAGAACTGCTAACCCGGGAAAGAGCGACGTACAACTGACCATGCGAGAAACAACTGACACCGAGATCTACTCCAGCAACACGAAAAGTCTGCCCTTGAGCCATATTAATTGTCATTGCATAACACAATGATACAGGGAATTGCGTTCTTTTAAATTGGAATGGAAAATTATTTGGTATTATGGGAATTCTGAACCTGACCCTGAAACCTGTTAGAATTTGAGCCTCGATTATATTTTGTTGCAACTGGGTTACTTTTAGCCGAGTCCCATTGCAAAGTTGTGGTGGTCTTTAATTTCGGAGCAGAATCGGATCTTTCGCATAGCCAAAAATTGTCCCTATTTAATATAATTGTTACGTTACCGTAAACCGACGATATAAGATGTGGTTGGGATTGCACTATACAACATAACTCAGGCGTCAGAATAAGTTTTCCTTGGTGTAGTTGTGGATAGGTACCTTCCCCAATCTTTAATAATTTATCAGAAAATTGACGATCATCCGGGTTATCTCCAGTTCTCACTCGCATGTTTATAGTCAAATGTACCGAATGTATATCACGCCACAAATAAGAGCTTTTTAGGCAAGCCCTAACCTCATCAGCTCGGTTTCCACGTGGTATTACCGGTAAGGTTTGTCGGAAATCACCACAAAATAAAACCGTGATACCGCCCATTGGTCGATCATTTTGTCAAGTTATCCCTTAAAGTTCTGTCTACCGCTTCTACTCCTTTTCGGTGGCTATCGTACATTCATCCCATATGATTAAATTACACTCACGTAACACCTTAGCTTTGTCACTATTTCTTGAAATACTACAGGTTGGACTTTCCGTGCGATCTAAATCAATTGGTATTTTAAACATAGTGTGAGCAGTTTTATCTCCTGGTAGCAATGTTGCAGCTATACCTGATGAAGCCACGGCAAGAGCAATTTTACGCTGATTTCGAACATAAGCTAATATTAATTTAGTCAAAAAGGTTTTCCCAGTTCCTTCAGGTGCATCTAAAAACCATATTGTTCCCAAATTATTCTGAACACTCTCGCACACGCGATCATAGACTGAACGTTGTTCTGCAGTCATCATTGGGACACCGTCTTCTAATGTTGCCAGCAGTTCCATTGAGTTGTAACCTATCTCTCCAGAATATTCCCTATTGGTAATCTCTTCGACTGAGGTTGGTGTTGGCAAACCATATTCACAGAGTGATTTACCGCCTACTGCTGTTAAGTCTTCCTGAAAAGCTAATAAGCACAGATTTATGGCAAGATCACGGAAATTATCATTAGTTGCGCCTTCATCATTGTGAGATATATTCCGAAGAAAGTCTTCTGCAAATTTTTCTTCATATTTTTCCCATAATTGTACAGCATCTGACAAATTACAAAATGTGAGTAATGTAACAAATAAATGGCGTAACCGTCGTGGATTATCACTAACACAGGATTCTGCTAAAGCGTCATCCCAATGCTGATCATTTTCAAACAAACGACGCGCTTGGCAAGCTGCATGATAAGTTGGATAAACAACATCGTCTACTTTTCTCAAATCTATAAATGATGTTGGTCCTCGCACTGTATGTAATAATAATCGCAAATAGAAACACTCAGCGTTGTTAGGATGAACGATATACACTCTACCAAGAACATGTTCTTTGAAAATACTTGACTCGCTATTTACAGGCCTGCCACGGCGTCTACGATTAAAGACACCTCGTTGCTTATCGTAGGTATAATACGATGGAACTTCCTCATACAAAAGAGATTTTGCAAAATCATCAGTTTGGAAAAGTCGAAAGAATGCTAATTAAGTTGTTTGTCTAGGGTTCTCTAATCGTTCTGTAACATTTTCGGCGTTGAAATATATGCGTTGACCGCCTTCAAGATGAACATCCAGATGAGTCACAGGTGGATATCTTTCGTGAATGTTGAAACTTAAGATCCGCCACACAGCTTCTGAAGAGCTGATATATCTGCCTGACTGAAATCTAGTAACTTCATCATGTTCATTTCTCAACGCAAATGTAGCTTGGTCACTGCCCTTGTTAATATGCTTACAAACATATTTTATTGACTCTACACTATTACAAATTTCAACATTTATGTGAGCTTGAAATGCTCTAGACATCACAGGCGAATACGGAACGACCCACCTATTATCTAAAGTAACCTGTTGTCCAGACACTCACTTTTCAAAAGTAAAACCACCATTGTCTCTTGAACGGCGACGATATAATAAGTATCCATCATGTCCTGTTACAGTTTCATCCACTAATGCTTTTTGATATCTTTTAGTGCAACGACCGTCTTGCATGCAAGGAGCATTCCCGTTACATGCACCACATGGACCATGTATCATATGAGTTTTAACAATGTCGTATAACACGGGATCTGCAATCGGATCTGGAATTTCAGCACTGATTGAACTGTCTACATCATTAGGTCGAACCTTATCTTTTAACCAAAGCAGGATATGTGAGTGAGGTAAGCCGCGTTTTTGCCACTCAACACTATACATATAACACAATACATCTCAAAAAATGTTATTTTGGTAAGTAGATCTATCATTGATTTTAATTTTAAATGAAAAACTCTTGCGATAATATCATGGCAGTCATGCGGTGCTTGACCCTCAATAAGCCCCCGAGTGATTTCATCCCACTTGGGATTGGTAGTTACAGTAATAAATAAGTCGGGACGTCCATATTTTCTTACGTAACAAAAAGCATCTTGAGTACGTTAGTGCATGTAGCGTGGACCACCAGATAAAGAAGAGGGTAAAATAACTAAACGACCCATATTCACCGTATCATTATCTTGCTGCATGGCGTCGCGAAGGTGCACGTATTCTTCAGCGCGCAGCTGCTTTTGATTAGATCGTATATAAACTAATCTTTCGGTTTCAATTTTTGCGTACATGTCAACGATAAACTGATTGAATAAGCCACGAAAACGTTGAAAGTATACAAATCTATTCCGTCTCACTTGCAAGTGGTAACAATAAAATTGAAGGCATGAACTCTTTTTATTATAATTAGGTGCGCCTGTACGCGGATCAGTTTGGTATAAAGCGAAATTATAACCATCTTCCCCTCGAGAGTATATCAAAGGATATTGCAAACTGTCGTAAGCCCTGTGGGTTTCCTAAATACGTTGCAAACGATTGTCTCTGGAACGGATAACAATATCACACTTACCACATTCCTGGTCGACCAATACTACAGTAACTTCATTCGTGGATAGAACGTTATAACGCCCAGAGTGTTCCTGAGTTGGACGCCTATCGGCATTTATAACAATTTTATAATTGTTATCACCATCTTGAGGAAGAACTTCTAATGCCGATTTAAAACTGCATACATACGAATTAACCTGATGCAACATGTTCTGAAGTTGTGAAATAAGTTCAGTATTTAAATTCAGGAAATATTGATTTCTTATATTCGACTGTTCGTTGTAGTCGGATACAAAATATATTTGAAGAAACTTAGGTTGGTCTTCAAGCAAAAGGGATCCTATCAAATGGTAAACCTGAACTTGTATCTTAAAAGTAGGCATGAAAGGACCTTCTGAGATTTGTTGAGCACCAAAGGATGTCATTTGAAACGCACTATTATAAGTGCGAATATTGTCTAAGAACTGTTTAGATTGCACATGTTCCCCTAAAAGTAGTGACTTCAAAGGTTCCGGTGGATCTTCGAACGAAGGCAAATTTATTTTACCTCCAGAACAACAGAAACCAGCCGACTCCTTACTCCACTTTGAAGCATTACAAAAAGAACATACTACGTTCATATCGCCTATTACAGAAGATGATCTGTAATCAATTGTGAGGTTATAAGCAAACCCACTTTTATATTTGTCGGACCACGCCACTGAATTTGTAGATTGATCTTCTATGTGTACATCTAAGTCATTAAGATTATGTCGAAATCTGTCTGCAGTAAGACGAGCCTCTCGCTGTTCGTCCGTTTCAAGAGACCGAATATTTTCAATTTTTAATCTTTCATTAGACAAACTTATTAATCGTTCTTGTCTCAAAGAATTGTAATATTCGCGTCCCGACTCTAGTCATTGTTCATGCTCATGTTCATCTTCAAGAGATCGAATAATATTATGGTGCACCCTATCATTTCTCAAACGGTCTTCATATTGAGTAAAAGTTTCAGATTCTCGAGATAAAATATGACGTTCGCGATCAGCTGTAAGACGTAATTCCCTCTCAGTGTAGGTTTCGGACTCGCGAGATAATGTATGCCGTTCGCGGTCAGCTGTGAGACGTAATTCCCTCTCTGTGTAGGTTTCGGACTCACGGGATAGTACATGCCGTTCGCGATCAGCTGTGAGACGTAATTCCCTCTCAGTGAAGGTTTCGGACTCACGAAATAGTACATGCCGTTCGCGATCAGCTGTGAGACGTAATTCCCTCTCAGTGTAGGTTTCGGACTCGCGAGATAATGTATGCCGTTCGCGGTCAGCTGTGAGATGTAATTCCCTCTCAGTGTAGGTTTCGGACTCGCGAGATAATGTATGCCGTTCGCGGTCAGCTGTGAGCCGCAATTCTCGTTGTGAAGCAGTTTCAGCTTCTCGGGATAACACATATTGTTCTCGGTCAATGGTAAGCCTTAGCTCTCGTTGAGAAGAACTTTGAGACGCCCGTGATGTAGCTCGTCTCGCTCTGTCAGCTGCTAATCACATCTCTCTTTCTGGAGAGCTTCTCGAGAAGTTGAGGCACTAACTCTCATAGAGTTTAACCGATGTGCTCTTTCCTCTGCCGATTCTTGAGAACGCACATTTCTCATTCTCTTAGCTTCTCTCGAATTTCGAGATAAAGATAATCGTTTTTTAGGTGGCATTGTGTATTTTATTTTTAATCGACAGTATTCAGTTACCTAACAAAATAATCTACGTTAGAGGTCCTAACTATAGCTTCCATACACTTAAAAAAATCTAAATGCCTACTTAAATAATAAAACGGATCCTAAATCCTAAATCTAAAATTAAATTCTTAAAAATAAGTAGGTAAACTACGTCTAATAGAATGAAATAACCTATTTGATACCTAGGTACCCATTTAAAACTACAGCTAAATAAAATAAAGTTTAATTTATAATTAAGCTAATACTAAGAAATATTTAAACACTACCAAAATAACTAATACCTATTTTACGCCGCGAGCCGGGTCGAGCGCGGCGACCGTTACACAAAAATAATCCTTATAGCATGATTCAGTATTCACGCGCGATGGCTCATTAGCGTATTTCATGTATAACTTTGGTGTTTCTATACCGATTTCTATGACTGTTTTTTTATTGAATAGATAATAATGTTAACTTTTTTTAATTAGGGATGAGTGAGAGTGTTATAAACGTAAGAGTAGACAAATATGACCAGAGAGCTCCGAACTGCTAAGCTATCGGGAGTTACACGTGTTATTGTGAGTCAACCATAAAAGATAGACATATGCTGTCGTGGGATATTTTTGATATAATTTTAAGTAGAACATTTCCGTTATTCATGATTTCTGTGTACCTTTAACCATTAAGGCTGCACACGCGACGGAAGCTTAAAAAATGGAGTAACTTCTCCCGTTTCCCCAACATTTATCTTTACTGCTCTGCTCTGCTCCTATTGATCGTAGCGTGATGAAAAGTATACTATAACCTGCCCAGGAGTATGAAGAATAATTGTACCAAGTTTCGTTAAAATCCGTCGAGTAGTTTTTGTCTCTATAACGAACATACAGACAGACAAAAATTTTACTGTTTGCATTTTTGGCATCAGTATCGATCACTAATCACCCTCTGATAGTTATTTTGGAAATATATTTCATGTACAGAATTGACCTCTCTACAGATTTATTATAAGTATAGATATAGATGAATAAAATAAAACATTTTTATATTTATCCCTACCCTTGGTAAGTGCGTATGCATTTTCAGACTTTCAATTTCGTAAGAGCAATTTTTCAGATTTTTGAGATTATTGCATCATTAAAAAAGTTAAGGCGAGGAGCTCCCCTGCTATGCCTCTGAATATTCATTATATATACGCATGGTTTTTAATAGTGGTAGAGCCAGGCGGCAGCTTTTGCTGTCGCATGGATGGGCCGGCTCGAACCGGGGTGGTACCACGACCTCACAGAATACCAGCGTGAAGTAGAGGTTTACCTCTGCGTTTCGCTTGGTGAGTGCAGGTGGCCGGAGGCCCTTTTTACTGGAAATGAGGCATTCCATCCTAGTCCTCACGGGTGAATACGCATCTGCATTTTGATCTGTAACAGAGGATAGATGTAGATGTCTATGAGCCGCAGCAACCACTTACCATCAGGTGGACTGTGTGCTCGTTTTTCACCCTTATCCTATAAAAAAATGGTTACATACTAGCTTGTTTTATAATCGAATCGTTTTTAATTTTTATTTATACAAAGATTTTTTTAGCTATTTTTTATTTTATATACCAGTGCTTGGCCTTAAGATTAGTTTATTTTCTAATCGATTCACTTTAGATTAGACAAAACAAAAAATGTAATTGAAATAAGTTATGGACTGCAGTCCGTTGGTCTGTGCGTCGGTGATTCTTCTCGCTTTTTATAAATGCAAGCAATAGATTGAGATATATAGTATTAAATAAGATTACATGAATCCCAAGGACGATCCCTATTTATCTCTGTTAATTAACTCAACACCGTTTAAAAGTTATTTATTTTGTTTCATCAAAATTTCTTTAAATTTTCATGAAAAATAAAATTCATGAATAAAATAAAAACACTCATAAGGAGTGCACTTCTGGATTTTAGATTTTTCATAGTAACCCTATTTTAGAAGGGCCTATGGCCCTATGGGACCATACATGGGTGATGAATAAAAACATGGGTAAAGTGTGATGAGAATGAAGAAATAAAATCTGAAAAAGTTACAAATAAAAAAAAAACATTAATTTTTAACATTTTATTTTAAAAACCAAAGAAGTACCCTTACATAAATTTTCCCACACCCAAATGATATAAATAATTTTTCATTGGTAAAATCTTTTCTGTATTTAAAAAAATTAAAAATCCGCAATTCTACGTAACAATCGATTTATATTAGAATGAATCATCAGCATTTACAATGAATTTATAATTATAGCAATGATTGAATTGTAATGTATTTTTCGAAAAAGATTACTGATTGATACCTTCATATGAAAATATTAAAAACTGAGTACGTTCGGAAATCCAATGAAAAATTGATAATAAAGATAGTATAAAATGTAAAAAGATCCTGTAGGTGGTAACTTGCTGTGTGTCATCGGTTTTAGAACGAAATTATCAACCGAAGTATGACCCGCATACCAACGGTTGAATTACTGTGACGTGATCGACACTGAACTCTACCGACGTTGTATTGCTATAAATATTCACTTTATACTATATGAAATAGTAAGGTGAACACCGTGTAGCATTACATGACAGCAAGATTATCTCGTATTGTAATCTTAATACATATATTTCGCAATTCTAAAATAAGCAACGCTTACTCGTAAGTTTATTCCGTCTTATCGAAATTAATACATCTTTCATAGTTTAGTTCATGTTAAACGTTGACCATAGGGAAGAGTGTGTAAGGTTTGCCGTAGTGGGGGAGGGCGATGGTGCTGGCGTGGCCGGAGCAGTGTTGCAGCCCTGCGGCATGCGCCCCGGACCATTTAGCAGCAATGACGTAGACGACGGAATGCGGCGCCGGGATAAGAGTCCACCAGTACGGTCCAAACCTGTTGAATAGAAATCAAAAATTTTAATGTTCTCCAGATTGGTGAATTTCGGTCATAATGGCCAGTGTTAACAGTGACTAGCCATTTCATTTTAGTAAGGTGGGTCCGCCTAAAAAGGGCCGGTTACAGATAAGGTCCATCTCTTCAAACTTATCGGAATTAATACTTAAACCAAAATGGATATCGCGCTGCCACTCCCCAGTAACCAATTACTAAAGTGCACCTGCGTTCATTGCTTTCGCGGTGGCCCTTTTTTCAGTGGCCCTGGGTATAACTTTAGGGGCGGTCGACGTAACTCAATCTACAAAATATTCTGATTAAATTTTGCGTTGTTTTAGTAATAAAACCCGGTCGCTATGTAAAAATTCTGCAATAGTAATGTTAAAATACTTTCAGAAGGTGGATTGACGAGGTAAGTTACCAAAACTATTGCTTTTTTATCACGATTTTGTTAGGTTTTCTCAGGACATATCTAAGTGCTTAACAAGGTCCACATTTTGTTTCAAAATAAGGGCCGAACCTTATTAGGGGCAAGAAGCTTTAAAATAGGCGTGATCATTTACTTAAATGAATTATATAAGTGTAAATAAGCAGTTGACCTGGCAAGTGGCACGTTTGTGCTAGCTATCGCACAAAATGCCACATGTCTAGACACCTTTCCTTCCTTGCACTTCAACTAATATTGAAAAAAATAATCCAGACGCTTTCGAGTTTTATACTTAGCAACACATTTACCCATTCGTTTTTACGTAGTTTTATAAGATTTTATTTACGCAAATTACCAGTAGCTTTTGGCACAAGTATTGTTCATACATAATATAAGTATATTGTTTCCAGTAAAGACAAAAATGGACCCCTCGCAAAAAATAAAACGATGCTCAGGATGGTCTCTAACTGATCTTCAGTATGCTCTAGATGATATGAAAAAACAGCCAAATGTCTAAGCGTGCAGCAGCTTTAAAATACCATATACTACGGCGAACATTGAAAAATTACATAAAATCTGGAAGCGTGGTGAAGAGGATGAGAAAGAAAGCTGTTTTTACCGACACACAGGAAAAGGAATTGGTAGAGAGAATTAAGAAGTTTTCAAATTTTACCTTTGCCTGATACCTTTAACACCAAAGTAAAACGTAAACAAATTTACTTATTTTGTGGAAAAAATAATATAAAAAATCATTTTAGTAACAAAAAATCTATTATGATTACAGAAGTATAATACCTAATAAGGTCCGAGTACTAAGATTGAAAAAATGACTGATTATTAACATTTTGTGATTTTCTTTACTAGAGTTAATAAAAATCTGCACTCAACTACAATTTGTTTCAATTATAACTATAAAATAAATTAGTTATAACTTATATCATATTCCTAATACTTTATAAGGGCCAGGACACTAATTCATATGAATTTCCGTTTCATTATGCGAAAGCCACGAATTTAATAGTAATTTAAAGCCATTGCTTTATAAAGGTGTGATTTTTCTGGTATATAACGCCTAAAATCTTGCAGTTCAATTATGGACCTTATTTAGAGCCCTAGTGCCGTACAGGGACCATAGACAAGCTTTTAAAAAACTTATTTTGTAAGTACCTTGACCTTGGCACCTTGTTTATGTATAATATTTTCTCTTCAAATATAAACAGTTTATTTGATTATGATGTTTTACAAATTAAAAGACTTCCCAAAATTTATTTATAATGATTTTCAAAAACCCGGCCGTTATTAGATGCAATCACCTTATAAGCGAGTGCGTTAGCACTGTTGTACTCTATTGCCTCACTCTCATAGTCCGATGAAATAACAATATGACACGATTCAAGAGAGATAAATCGCAGGTTCAATGACTTTACATGCTAACCGAAGCATGGGGGTGACAGAAAAACGCAATAACTGATTTTGGCCCTAACCGAGATTGGAACCCGGAACCACATGACCAGTTGCCGCGCTTACGACCACTAGACCAACGAGACAGTCAATCAAAATTTTAACTGTTGTAATTTCTAAAATAAATAATTACACATTAGGTACTTTTTCTTATTTTTTAATATATAACACCATTGAAAACATTAAAATATGCAAATTACATAAATCAAAGTAATTTTTATTCGAAATTGGGCCTTAAATAATTTAAAATTAAAAATTTTGTACAGCCGACTTCAATATAGGTTATTTGAGAATAACTCAATAACCATTGGTCTGACCTTGATCAAATTCATATGGGACCACACGAGAACTATCAGCTTTCATATAAAAAAAGAATCATCGAAATCGGTTCGCTCAGTACAAAGTTATGAGGTAACACACATAAAAAAAAAAAAAACATACACTCGAATTGAGTACCGTCTCCTTTTTGGAAGTCGGCAGAAAAGCACTTTTTGAAAGTAAAAAATCACGCTATCGATTCAACAAGTCCTTATTGTGCGAGACGTTGTGAAAACAAGCGGCAAGTAACTTACTTGTAGACACACATATTTTTCAAACAGTAGCCAAATTTCAAGCTCAAGTTCAAATATATTAAAAACGATATACCATTATTGCAGTTTTTGAAAATACGAGTAAACAAGGCTTCTACTTTCATTTGAAATTATCCCAATTTGAATGTGATTTATGCCCAACAACGTTTTTGCCTGCTGATCGACCCTTACGAATGTGTGCGTGAGCAGTAAAATTAGTTAAAATAATGCATTCCCACGAATTTTGAATTTAAAAGATAAAAAGGACAGAATGTTTGAGTTTTTTTTTTAATTAAATTTTCTTCACCATTTGCCGATATTACTTATTCTGAACCTTCTCTGCTAATTTGGCTGGCCACTGCAAAATAATCCTGTATATATATACATAAATCAAGAAAATCTGATTATGTTCAAGCCTTCGTTATCTTTAAACTAATCATCTAATTTATACCGTTAGAGCATTAAAGTTCACTGCTGAACATAGGCCTCTCGCATATATTGCCTCATAGGGGGGATATCTGCCATAGTTGCCACGCTTGGCAAGCGGGTTGGCAGCTGCAGTTTTTTTATTTTTTATCGATATTAGGAAGATGCTGTTGCCCATCTCCTGATTTGTTTTCATCTGTCGCCTCTTACGACACCCACGGGATGATATGGCGTAGTGGATATTCTTACACCGCCACTACACGATATGTATCTAATTTATACTAACCTTTTTTCTTTAGATTATTTTTACACCTATTTTGAATTTACACAAATGCAACTTAATAGATACCCGATTAAGAATCAAAATGCAGAATGCATTTCCACCTCTGAGAATGGCCTGCCTCTTTTCCAGTAAAAAGGATCTCGGGTACTCTGCACTCACCTTACGAAACATTGCACCATTGAGCCGCTATTTTACGATGGTATTTTGAGAACGTGGTCCTACCCCGGCCGAGCCGACCCATTCGTGGTATAACCATAATATAGCTGCAGCATGGCGCTACCATGTAAGCTGTGAGACCTTGCTTCTTGAAAAATTTTATAAGTTTAGAGGAAGAGAAAGTACTCTATAGTACTTCCTCTTAACCCAGACTTATTGCTTGTGAGTATAAAAACCTAGATTGATTTTGATTTATGATTTTTCGGGTATCATAACTTTCGTTATGGCTTAAATTCTTCGATGCACTGTCTTAGACTCATAAGCTATTATGTGGAAATTATTATAATTTTTTTAGTTTTTGACATCTGAGCACTACTTTAAGTTCAAAGGTTACAAACTAGAATGTCATCTAAAAAATTACCATAAAACTTTATCTCTATTTTTCCACCCTTAGTTCAGGGCTGGAATTTTTTTTTCAAACCATTCAGGTAAAGCATTTTAAATAAAATAAAAATAATTTAAAAGGTTCAGTCGTTACCTGAAAATTTCAAAACGACACCTCACACATTCCTGAAAAACGGTCTAGACGGGTTAACGACCGAATAAAATGGTAAATGATAAACAAAATGGTCCTATAAGGGTTCAGTTTTTCCCTTTCGAAGTAAGGAACCCTAAAAATTGTGTATCCATGCCTATATCGATGGTTCAAAGGCAGCTTACCGTTGTCAGAATTCTCGGGGCAGTACTTGATGGTATGCGCACGGTCACCGGTGGCGCCACAGCGCGGACAACGGAAAGCGCGCAGTACGGGGCACAGCACGCGCCCGCGCCAGTCCTTCAGTGCGTGTGACGAATAGCACTCCTCATTTTCGCCGTTGTTTTTACAGAACGCACACTCCTAAATTCGAATATGGGATTAATGTCACGTACTACGCGAGTATATCAACTCGTAAAGCAATCTACAGCAAGTGTACGGCCCGGCTTGGGCAACTACGAGAGTTGCCCAAGCCGGGCCGTAGTCGACGGGGCGATGAAATTTTTTAAAGTCGCCTTACAGAAAGTGTATGGGGCGTAGCATGAGTAGCTGCCGCCCGAGGCATCTAAGAGCCAATGCCGCTCCACACTAATGCCCTCCCTCCCCCCTCCTCATTTTCGAACATCCAGATGAGTCACAGGTGGATATCTTTCGTGAATGTTGAAACTTAAGATCCGCCACACAGCTTCTGAAGAGCTGATATATCTGCCTGACTGAAATCTAGTAACTTCATCATGTTCATTTCTCAACGCAAATGTAGCTTGGTCACTGCCCTTGTTAATATGCTTACAAACATATTTTATTGACTCTACACTATTACAAATTTCAACATTTATGTGAGCTTGAAATGCTCTAGACATCACAGGCGAATACGGAACGACCCACCTATTATCTAAAGTAACCTGTTGTCCAGACACTCACTTTTCAAAAGTAAAACCACCATTGTCTCTTGAACGGCGACGATATAATAAGTATCCATCATGTCCTGTTACAGTTTCATCCACTAATGCTTTTTGATATCTTTTAGTGCAACGACCGTCTTGCATGCAAGGAGCATTCCCGTTACATGCACCACATGGACCATGTATCATATGAGTTTTAACAATGTCGTATAACACGGGATCTGCAATCGGATCTGGAATTTCAGCACTGATTGAACTGTCTACATCATTAGGTCGAACCTTATCTTTTAACCAAAGCAGGATATGTGAGTGAGGTAAGCCGCGTTTTTGCCACTCAACACTATACATATAACACAATACATCTCAAAAAATGTTATTTTGGTAAGTAGATCTATCATTGATTTTAATTTTAAATGAAAAACTCTTGCGATAATATCATGGCAGTCATGCGGTGCTTGACCCTCAATAAGCCCCCGAGTGATTTCATCCCACTTGGGATTGGTAGTTACAGTAATAAATAAGTCGGGACGTCCATATTTTCTTACGTAACAAAAAGCATCTTGAGTACGTTAGTGCATGTAGCGTGGACCACCAGATAAAGAAGAGGGTAAAATAACTAAACGACCCATATTCACCGTATCATTATCTTGCTGCATGGCGTCGCGAAGGTGCACGTATTCTTCAGCGCGCAGCTGCTTTTGATTAGATCGTATATAAACTAATCTTTCGGTTTCAATTTTTGCGTACATGTCAACGATAAACTGATTGAATAAGCCACGAAAACGTTGAAAGTATACAAATCTATTCCGTCTCACTTGCAAGTGGTAACAATAAAATTGAAGGCATGAACTCTTTTTATTATAATTAGGTGCGCCTGTACGCGGATCAGTTTGGTATAAAGCGAAATTATAACCATCTTCCCCTCGGGAGTATATCAAAGGATATTGCAAACTGTCGTAAGCCCTGTGGGTTTCCTAAATACGTTGCAAACGATTGTCTCTGGAACGGATAACAATATCACACTTACCACATTCCTGGTCGACCAATACTACAGTAACTTCATTCGTGGATAGAACGTTATAACGCCCAGAGTGTTCCTGAGTTGGACGCCTATCGGCATTTATAACAATTTTATAATTGTTATCACCATCTTGAGGAAGAACTTCTAATGCCGATTTAAAACTGCATACATACGAATTAACCTGATGCAACATGTTCTGAAGTTGTGAAATAAGTTCAGTATTTAAATTCAGGAAATATTGATTTCTTATATTCGACTGTTCGTTGTAGTCGGATACAAAATATATTTGAAGAAACTTAGGTTGGTCTTCAAGCAAAAGGGATCCTATCAAATGGTAAACCTGAACTTGTATCTTAAAAGTAGGCATGAAAGGACCTTCTGAGATTTGTTGAGCACCAAAGGATGTCATTTGAAACGCACTATTATAAGTGCGAATATTGTCTAAGAACTGTTTAGATTGCACATGTTCCCCTAAAAGTAGTGACTTCAAAGGTTCCGGTGGATCTTCGAACGAAGGCAAATTTATTTTACCTCCAGAACAACAGAAACCAGCCGACTCCTTACTCCACTTTGAAGCATTACAAAAAGAACATACTACGTTCATATCGCCTATTACAGAAGATGATCTGTAATCAATTGTGAGGTTATAAGCAAACCCACTTTTATATTTGTCGGACCACGCCACTGAATTTGTAGATTGATCTTCTATGTGTACATCTAAGTCATTAAGATTATGTCGAAATCTGTCTGCAGTAAGACGAGCCTCTCGCTGTTCGTCCGTTTCAAGAGACCGAATATTTTCAATTTTTAATCTTTCATTAGACAAACTTATTAATCGTTCTTGTCTCAAAGAATTGTAATATTCGCGTCCCGACTCTAGTCATTGTTCATGCTCATGTTCATCTTCAAGAGATCGAATAATATTATGGTGCACCCTATCATTTCTCAAACGGTCTTCATATTGAGTAAAAGTTTCAGATTCTCGAGATAAAATATGACGTTCGCGATCAGCTGTAAGACGTAATTCCCTCTCAGTGTAGGTTTCGGACTCGCGAGATAATGTATGCCGTTCGCGGTCAGCTGTGAGACGTAATTCCCTCTCTGTGTAGGTTTCGGACTCACGGGATAGTACATGCCGTTCGCGATCAGCTGTGAGACGTAATTCCCTCTCAGTGAAGGTTTCGGACTCACGAAATAGTACATGCCGTTCGCGATCAGCTGTGAGACGTAATTCCCTCTCAGTGTAGGTTTCGGACTCGCGAGATAATGTATGCCGTTCGCGGTCAGCTGTGAGATGTAATTCCCTCTCAGTGTAGGTTTCGGACTCGCGAGATAATGTATGCCGTTCGCGGTCAGCTGTGAGCCGCAATTCTCGTTGTGAAGCAGTTTCAGCTTCTCGGGATAACACATATTGTTCTCGGTCAATGGTAAGCCTTAGCTCTCGTTGAGAAGAACTTTGAGACGCCCGTGATGTAGCTCGTCTCGCTCTGTCAGCTGCTAATCACATCTCTCTTTCTGGAGAGCTTCTCGAGAAGTTGAGGCACTAACTCTCATAGAGTTTAACCGATGTGCTCTTTCCTCTGCCGATTCTTGAGAACGCACATTTCTCATTCTCTTAGCTTCTCTCGAATTTCGAGATAAAGATAATCGTTTTTTAGGTGGCATTGTGTATTTTATTTTTAATCGACAGTATTCAGTTACCTAACAAAATAATCTACGTTAGAGGTCCTAACTATAGCTTCCATACACTTAAAAAAATCTAAATGCCTACTTAAATAATAAAACGGATCCTAAATCCTAAATCTAAAATTAAATTCTTAAAAATAAGTAGGTAAACTACGTCTAATAGAATGAAATAACCTATTTGATACCTAGGTACCCATTTAAAACTACAGCTAAATAAAATAAAGTTTAATTTATAATTAAGCTAATACTAAGAAATATTTAAACACTACCAAAATAACTAATACCTATTTTACGCCGCGAGCCGGGTCGAGCGCGGCGACCGTTACACAAAAATAATCCTTATAGCATGATTCAGTATTCACGCGCGATGGCTCATTAGCGTATTTCATGTATAACTTTGGTGTTTCTATACCGATTTCTATGACTGTTTTTTTATTGAATAGATAATAATGTTAACTTTTTTTAATTAGGGATGAGTGAGAGTGTTATAAACGTAAGAGTAGACAAATATGACCAGAGAGCTCCGAACTGCTAAGCTATCGGGAGTTACACGTGTTATTGTGAGTCAACCATAAAAGATAGACATATGCTGTCGTGGGATATTTTTGATATAATTTTAAGTAGAACATTTCCGTTATTCATGATTTCTGTGTACCTTTAACCATTAAGGCTGCACACGCGACGGAAGCTTAAAAAATGGAGTAACTTCTCCCGTTTCCCCAACATTTATCTTTACTGCTCTGCTCTGCTCCTATTGATCGTAGCGTGATGAAAAGTATACTATAACCTGCCCAGGAGTATGAAGAATAATTGTACCAAGTTTCGTTAAAATCCGTCGAGTAGTTTTTGTCTCTATAACGAACATACAGACAGACAAAAATTTTACTGTTTGCATTTTTGGCATCAGTATCGATCACTAATCACCCTCTGATAGTTATTTTGGAAATATATTTCATGTACAGAATTGACCTCTCTACAGATTTATTATAAGTATAGATATAGATGAATAAAATAAAACATTTTTATATTTATCCCTACCCTTGGTAAGTGCGTATGCATTTTCAGACTTTCAATTTCGTAAGAGCAATTTTTCAGATTTTTGAGATTATTGCATCATTAAAAAAGTTAAGGCGAGGAGCTCCCCTGCTATGCCTCTGAATATTCATTATATATACGCATGGTTTTTAATAGTGGTAGAGCCAGGCGGCAGCTTTTGCTGTCGCATGGATGGGCCGGCTCGAACCGGGGTGGTACCACGACCTCACAGAATACCAGCGTGAAGTAGAGGTTTACCTCTGCGTTTCGCTTGGTGAGTGCAGGTGGCCGGAGGCCCTTTTTACTGGAAATGAGGCATTCCATCCTAGTCCTCACGGGTGAATACGCATCTGCATTTTGATCTGTAACAGAGGATAGATGTAGATGTCTATGAGCCGCAGCAACCACTTACCATCAGGTGGACTGTGTGCTCGTTTTTCACCCTTATCCTATAAAAAAATGGTTACATACTAGCTTGTTTTATAATCGAATCGTTTTTAATTTTTATTTATACAAAGATTTTTTTAGCTATTTTTTATTTTATATACCAGTGCTTGGCCTTAAGATTAGTTTATTTTCTAATCGATTCACTTTAGATTAGACAAAACAAAAAATGTAATTGAAATAAGTTATGGACTGCAGTCCGTTGGTCTGTGCGTCGGTGATTCTTCTCGCTTTTTATAAATGCAAGCAATAGATTGAGATATATAGTATTAAATAAGATTACATGAATCCCAAGGACGATCCCTATTTATCTCTGTTAATTAACTCAACACCGTTTAAAAGTTATTTATTTTGTTTCATCAAAATTTCTTTAAATTTTCATGAAAAATAAAATTCATGAATAAAATAAAAACACTCATAAGGAGTGCACTTCTGGATTTTAAATTTTTCATAGTAACCCTATTTTAGAAGGGCCTATGGCCCTATGGGACCATACATGGGTGATGAATAAAAACATGGGTAAAGTGTGATGAGAATGAAGAAATAAAATCTGAAAAAGTTACAAATAAAAAAAAAACATTAATTTTTAACATTTTATTTTAAAAACCAAAGAAGTACCCTTACATAAATTTTCCCACACCCAAATGATATAAATAATTTTTCATTGGTAAAATCTTTTCTGTATTTAAAAAAATTAAAAATCCGCAATTCTACGTAACAATCGATTTATATTAGAATGAATCATCAGCATTTACAATGAATTTATAATTATAGCAATGATTGAATTGTAATGTATTTTTCGAAAAAGATTACTGATTGATACCTTCATATGAAAATATTAAAAACTGAGTACGTTCGGAAATCCAATGAAAAATTGATAATAAAGATAGTATAAAATGTAAAAAGATCCTGTAGGTGGTAACTTGCTGTGTGTCATCGGTTTTAGAACGAAATTATCAACCGAAGTATGACCCGCATACCAACGGTTGAATTACTGTGACGTGATCGACACTGAACTCTACCGACGTTGTATTGCTATAAATATTCACTTTATACTATATGAAATAGTAAGGTGAACACCGTGTAGCATTACATGACAGCAAGATTATCTCGTATTGTAATCTTAATACATATATTTCGCAATTCTAAAATAAGCAACGCTTACTCGTAAGTTTATTCCGTCTTATCGAAATTAATACATCTTTCATAGTTTAGTTCATGTTAAACGTTGACCATAGGGAAGAGTGTGTAAGGTTTGCCGTAGTGGGGGAGGGCGATGGTGCTGGCGTGGCCGGAGCAGTGTTGCAGCCCTGCGGCATGCGCCCCGGACCATTTAGCAGCAATGACGTAGACGACGGAATGCGGCGCCGGGATAAGAGTCCACCAGTACGGTCCAAACCTGTTGAATAGAAATCAAAAATTTTAATGTTCTCCAGATTGGTGAATTTCGGTCATAATGGCCAGTGTTAACAGTGACTAGCCATTTCATTTTAGTAAGGTGGGTCCGCCTAAAAAGGGCCGGTTACAGATAAGGTCCATCTCTTCAAACTTATCGGAATTAATACTTAAACCAAAATGGATATCGCGCTGCCACTCCCCAGTAACCAATTACTAAAGTGCACCTGCGTTCCTTGCTTTCGCGGTGGCCCTTTTTTCAGTGGCCCTGGGTATAACTTTAGGGGCGGTCGACGTAACTCAATCTACAAAATATTCTGATTCAATTTTGCGTTGTTTTAGTAATAAAACCCGGTCGCTATGTAAAAATTCTGCAATAGTAATGTTAAAATACTTTCAGAAGGTGGATTGACGAGGTAAGTTACCAAAACTATTGCTTTTTTATCACGATTTTGTTAGGTTTTCTCAGGACATATCTAAGTGCTTAACAAGGTCCACATTTTGTTTCAAAATAAGGGCCGAACCTTATTAGGGGCAAGAAGCTTTAAAATAGGCGTGATCATTTACTTAAATGAATTATATAAGTGTAAATAAGCAGTTGACCTGGCAAGTGGCACGTTTGTGCTAGCTATCGCACAAAATGCCACATGTCTAGACACCTTTCCTTCCTTGCACTTCAACTAATATTGAAAAAAATAATCCAGACGCTTTCGAGTTTTATACTTAGCAACACATTTACCCATTCGTTTTTACGTAGTTTTATAAGATTTTATTTACGCAAATTACCAGTAGCTTTTGGCACAAGTATTGTTCATACATAATATAAGTATATTGTTTCCAGTAAAGACAAAAATGGACCCCTCGCAAAAAATAAAACGATGCTCAGGATGGTCTCTAACTGATCTTCAGTATGCTCTAGATGATATGAAAAAACAGCCAAATGTCTAAGCGTGCAGCAGCTTTAAAATACCATATACTACGGCGAGCATTGAAAAATTACATAAAATCTGGAAGCGTGGTGAAGAGGATGAGAAAGAAAGCTGTTTTTACCGACACACAGGAAAAGGAATTGGTAGAGAGAATTAAGAAGTTTTCAAATTTTACCTTTGCCTGATACCTTTAACACCAAAGTAAAACGTAAACAAATTTACTTATTTTGTGGAAAAAATAATATAAAAAATCATTTTAGTAACAAAAAATCTATTATGATTACAGAAGTATAATACCTAATAAGGTCCGAGTACTAAGATTGAAAAAATGACTGATTATTAACATTTTGTGATTTTCTTTACTAGAGTTAATAAAAATCTGCACTCAACTACAATTTGTTTCAATTATAACTATAAAATAAATTAGTTATAACTTATATCATATTCCTAATACTTTATAAGGGCCAGGACACTAATTCATATGAATTTCCGTTTCATTATGCGAAAGCCACGAATTTAATAGTAATTTAAAGCCATTGCTTTATAAAGGTGTGATTTTTCTGGTATATAACGCCTAAAATCTTGCAGTTCAATTATGGACCTTATTTAGAGCCCTAGTGCCGTACAGGGACCATAGACAAGCTTTTAAAAAACTTATTTTGTAAGTACCTTGACCTTGGCACCTTGTTTATGTATAATATTTTCTCTTCAAATATAAACAGTTTATTTGATTATGATGTTTTACAAATTAAAAGACTTCCCAAAATTTATTTATAATGATTTTCAAAAACCCGGCCGTTATTAGATGCAATCACCTTATAAGCGAGTGCGTTAGCACTGTTGTACTCTATTGCCTCACTCTCATAGTCCGATGAAATAACAATATGACACGATTCAAGAGAGATAAATCGCAGGTTCAATGACTTTACATGCTAACCGAAGCATGGGGGTGACAGAAAAACGCAATAACTGATTTTGGCCCTAACCGAGATTGGAACCCGGAACCACATGACCAGTTGCCGCGCTTACGACCACTAGACCAACGAGACAGTCAATCAAAATTTTAACTGTTGTAATTTCTAAAATAAATAATTACACATTAGGTACTTTTTCTTATTTTTTAATATATAACACCATTGAAAACATTAAAATATGCAAATTACATAAATCAAAGTAATTTTTATTCGAAATTGGGCCTTAAATAATTTAAAATTAAAAATTTTGTACAGCCGACTTCAATATAGGTTATTTGAGAATAACTCAATAACCATTGGTCTGACCTTGATCAAATTCATATGGGACCACACGAGAACTATCAGCTTTCATATAAAAAAAGAATCATCGAAATCGGTTCGCTCAGTACAAAGTTATGAGGTAACACACATAAAAAAAAAAAAAAAAACATACACTCGAATTGAGTACCGTCTCCTTTTTGGAAGTCGGCAGAAAAGCACTTTTTGAAAGTAAAAAATCACGCTATCGATTCAACAAGTCCTTATTGTGCGAGACGTTGTGAAAACAAGCGGCAAGTAACTTACTTGTAGACACACATATTTTTCAAACAGTAGCCAAATTTCAAGCTCAAGTTCAAATATATTAAAAACGATATACCATTATTGCAGTTTTTGAAAATACGAGTAAACAAGGCTTCTACTTTCATTTGAAATTATCCCAATTTGAATGTGATTTATGCCCAACAACGTTTTTGCCTGCTGATCGACCCTTACGAATGTGTGCGTGAGCAGTAAAATTAGTTAAAATAATGCATTCCCACGAATTTTGAATTTAAAAGATAAAAAGGACAGAATGTTTGAGTTTTTTTTTTAATTAAATTTTCTTCACCATTTGCCGATATTACTTATTCTGAACCTTCTCTGCTAATTTGGCTGGCCACTGCAAAATAATCCTGTATATATATACATAAATCAAGAAAATCTGATTATGTTCAAGCCTTCGTTATCTTTAAACTAATCATCTAATTTATACCGTTAGAGCATTAAAGTTCACTGCTGAACATAGGCCTCTCGCATATATTGCCTCATAGGGGGGATATCTGCCATAGTTGCCACGCTTGGCAAGCGGGTTGGCAGCTGCAGTTTTTTTATTTTTTATCGATATTAGGAAGATGCTGTTGCCCATCTCCTGATTTGTTTTCATCTGTCGCCTCTTACGACACCCACGGGATGATATGGCGTAGTGGATATTCTTACACCGCCACTACACGATATGTATCTAATTTATACTAACCTTTTTTCTTTAGATTATTTTTACACCTATTTTGAATTTACACAAATGCAACTTAATAGATACCCGATTAAGAATCAAAATGCAGAATGCATTTCCACCTCTGAGAATGGCCTGCCTCTTTTCCAGTAAAAAGGATCTCGGGTACTCTGCACTCACCTTACGAAACATTGCACCATTGAGCCGCTATTTTACGATGGTATTTTGAGAACGTGGTCCTACCCCGGCCGAGCCGACCCATTCGTGGTATAACCATAATATAGCTGCAGCATGGCGCTACCATGTAAGCTGTGAGACCTTGCTTCTTGAAAAATTTTATAAGTTTAGAGGAAGAGAAAGTACTCTATAGTACTTCCTCTTAACCCAGACTTATTGCTTGTGAGTATAAAAACCTAGATTGATTTTGATTTATGATTTTTCGGGTATCATAACTTTCGTTATGGCTTAAATTCTTCGATGCACTGTCTTAGACTCATAAGCTATTATGTGGAAATTATTATAATTTTTTTAGTTTTTGACATCTGAGCACTACTTTAAGTTCAAAGGTTACAAACTAGAATGTCATCTAAAAAATTACCATAAAACTTTATCTCTATTTTTCCACCCTTAGTTCAGGGCTGGAATTTTTTTTTCAAACCATTCAGGTAAAGCATTTTAAATAAAATAAAAATAATTTAAAAGGTTCAGTCGTTACCTGAAAATTTCAAAACGACACCTCACACATTCCTGAAAAACGGTCTAGACGGGTTAACGACCGAATAAAATGGTAAATGATAAACAAAATGGTCCTATAAGGGTTCAGTTTTTCCCTTTCGAAGTAAGGAACCCTAAAAATTGTGTATCCATGCCTATATCGATGGTTCAAAGGCAGCTTACCGTTGTCAGAATTCTCGGGGCAGTACTTGATGGTATGCGCACGGTCACCGGTGGCGCCACAGCGCGGACAACGGAAAGCGCGCAGTACGGGGCACAGCACGCGCCCGCGCCAGTCCTTCAGTGCGTGTGACGAATAGCACTCCTCATTTTCGCCGTTGTTTTTACAGAACGCACACTCCTAAATTCGAATATGGGATTAATGTCACGTACTACGCGAGTATATCAACTCGTAAAGCAATCTACAGCAAGTGTACGGCCCGGCTTGGGCAACTACGAGAGTTGCCCAAGCCGGGCCGTAGTCGACGGGGCGATGAAATTTTTTAAAGTCGCCTTACAGAAAGTGTATGGGGCGTAGCATGAGTAGCTGCCGCCCGAGGCATCTAAGAGCCAATGCCGCTCCACACTAATGCCCTCCCTCCCCCCTCCTCATTTTCGAACATCCAGATGAGTCACAGGTGGATATCTTTCGTGAATGTTGAAACTTAAGATCCGCCACACAGCTTCTGAAGAGCTGATATATCTGCCTGACTGAAATCTAGTAACTTCATCATGTTCATTTCTCAACGCAAATGTAGCTTGGTCACTGCCCTTGTTAATATGCTTACAAACATATTTTATTGACTCTACACTATTACAAATTTCAACATTTATGTGAGCTTGAAATGCTCTAGACATCACAGGCGAATACGGAACGACCCACCTATTATCTAAAGTAACCTGTTGTCCAGACACTCACTTTTCAAAAGTAAAACCACCATTGTCTCTTGAACGGCGACGATATAATAAGTATCCATCATGTCCTGTTACAGTTTCATCCACTAATGCTTTTTGATATCTTTTAGTGCAACGACCGTCTTGCATGCAAGGAGCATTCCCGTTACATGCACCACATGGACCATGTATCATATGAGTTTTAACAATGTCGTATAACACGGGATCTGCAATCGGATCTGGAATTTCAGCACTGATTGAACTGTCTACATCATTAGGTCGAACCTTATCTTTTAACCAAAGCAGGATATGTGAGTGAGGTAAGCCGCGTTTTTGCCACTCAACACTATACATATAACACAATACATCTCAAAAAATGTTATTTTGGTAAGTAGATCTATCATTGATTTTAATTTTAAATGAAAAACTCTTGCGATAATATCATGGCAGTCATGCGGTGCTTGACCCTCAATAAGCCCCCGAGTGATTTCATCCCACTTGGGATTGGTAGTTACAGTAATAAATAAGTCGGGACGTCCATATTTTCTTACGTAACAAAAAGCATCTTGAGTACGTTAGTGCATGTAGCGTGGACCACCAGATAAAGAAGAGGGTAAAATAACTAAACGACCCATATTCACCGTATCATTATCTTGCTGCATGGCGTCGCGAAGGTGCACGTATTCTTCAGCGCGCAGCTGCTTTTGATTAGATCGTATATAAACTAATCTTTCGGTTTCAATTTTTGCGTACATGTCAACGATAAACTGATTGAATAAGCCACGAAAACGTTGAAAGTATACAAATCTATTCCGTCTCACTTGCAAGTGGTAACAATAAAATTGAAGGCATGAACTCTTTTTATTATAATTAGGTGCGCCTGTACGCGGATCAGTTTGGTATAAAGCGAAATTATAACCATCTTCCCCTCGAGAGTATATCAAAGGATATTGCAAACTGTCGTAAGCCCTGTGGGTTTCCTAAATACGTTGCAAACGATTGTCTCTGGAACGGATAACAATATCACACTTACCACATTCCTGGTCGACCAATACTACAGTAACTTCATTCGTGGATAGAACGTTATAACGCCCAGAGTGTTCCTGAGTTGGACGCCTATCGGCATTTATAACAATTTTATAATTGTTATCACCATCTTGAGGAAGAACTTCTAATGCCGATTTAAAACTGCATACATACGAATTAACCTGATGCAACATGTTCTGAAGTTGTGAAATAAGTTCAGTATTTAAATTCAGGAAATATTGATTTCTTATATTCGACTGTTCGTTGTAGTCGGATACAAAATATATTTGAAGAAACTTAGGTTGGTCTTCAAGCAAAAGGGATCCTATCAAATGGTAAACCTGAACTTGTATCTTAAAAGTAGGCATGAAAGGACCTTCTGAGATTTGTTGAGCACCAAAGGATGTCATTTGAAACGCACTATTATAAGTGCGAATATTGTCTAAGAACTGTTTAGATTGCACATGTTCCCCTAAAAGTAGTGACTTCAAAGGTTCCGGTGGATCTTCGAACGAAGGCAAATTTATTTTACCTCCAGAACAACAGAAACCAGCCGACTCCTTACTCCACTTTGAAGCATTACAAAAAGAACATACTACGTTCATATCGCCTATTACAGAAGATGATCTGTAATCAATTGTGAGGTTATAAGCAAACCCACTTTTATATTTGTCGGACCACGCCACTGAATTTGTAGATTGATCTTCTATGTGTACATCTAAGTCATTAAGATTATGTCGAAATCTGTCTGCAGTAAGACGAGCCTCTCGCTGTTCGTCCGTTTCAAGAGACCGAATATTTTCAATTTTTAATCTTTCATTAGACAAACTTATTAATCGTTCTTGTCTCAAAGAATTGTAATATTCGCGTCCCGACTCTAGTCATTGTTCATGCTCATGTTCATCTTCAAGAGATCGAATAATATTATGGTGCACCCTATCATTTCTCAAACGGTCTTCATATTGAGTAAAAGTTTCAGATTCTCGAGATAAAATATGACGTTCGCGATCAGCTGTAAGACGTAATTCCCTCTCAGTGTAGGTTTCGGACTCGCGAGATAATGTATGCCGTTCGCGGTCAGCTGTGAGACGTAATTCCCTCTCTGTGTAGGTTTCGGACTCACGGGATAGTACATGCCGTTCGCGATCAGCTGTGAGACGTAATTCCCTCTCAGTGAAGGTTTCGGACTCACGAAATAGTACATGCCGTTCGCGATCAGCTGTGAGACGTAATTCCCTCTCAGTGTAGGTTTCGGACTCGCGAGATAATGTATGCCGTTCGCGGTCAGCTGTGAGATGTAATTCCCTCTCAGTGTAGGTTTCGGACTCGCGAGATAATGTATGCCGTTCGCGGTCAGCTGTGAGCCGCAATTCTCGTTGTGAAGCAGTTTCAGCTTCTCGGGATAACACATATTGTTCTCGGTCAATGGTAAGCCTTAGCTCTCGTTGAGAAGAACTTTGAGACGCCCGTGATGTAGCTCGTCTCGCTCTGTCAGCTGCTAATCACATCTCTCTTTCTGGAGAGCTTCTCGAGAAGTTGAGGCACTAACTCTCATAGAGTTTAACCGATGTGCTCTTTCCTCTGCCGATTCTTGAGAACGCACATTTCTCATTCTCTTAGCTTCTCTCGAATTTCGAGATAAAGATAATCGTTTTTTAGGTGGCATTGTGTATTTTATTTTTAATCGACAGTATTCAGTTACCTAACAAAATAATCTACGTTAGAGGTCCTAACTATAGCTTCCATACACTTAAAAAAATCTAAATGCCTACTTAAATAATAAAACGGATCCTAAATCCTAAATCTAAAATTAAATTCTTAAAAATAAGTAGGTAAACTACGTCTAATAGAATGAAATAACCTATTTGATACCTAGGTACCCATTTAAAACTACAGCTAAATAAAATAAAGTTTAATTTATAATTAAGCTAATACTAAGAAATATTTAAACACTACCAAAATAACTAATACCTATTTTACGCCGCGAGCCGGGTCGAGCGCGGCGACCGTTACACAAAAATAATCCTTATAGCATGATTCAGTATTCACGCGCGATGGCTCATTAGCGTATTTCATGTATAACTTTGGTGTTTCTATACCGATTTCTATGACTGTTTTTTTATTGAATAGATAATAATGTTAACTTTTTTTAATTAGGGATGAGTGAGAGTGTTATAAACGTAAGAGTAGACAAATATGACCAGAGAGCTCCGAACTGCTAAGCTATCGGGAGTTACACGTGTTATTGTGAGTCAACCATAAAAGATAGACATATGCTGTCGTGGGATATTTTTGATATAATTTTAAGTAGAACATTTCCGTTATTCATGATTTCTGTGTACCTTTAACCATTAAGGCTGCACACGCGACGGAAGCTTAAAAAATGGAGTAACTTCTCCCGTTTCCCCAACATTTATCTTTACTGCTCTGCTCTGCTCCTATTGATCGTAGCGTGATGAAAAGTATACTATAACCTGCCCAGGAGTATGAAGAATAATTGTACCAAGTTTCGTTAAAATCCGTCGAGTAGTTTTTGTCTCTATAACGAACATACAGACAGACAAAAATTTTACTGTTTGCATTTTTGGCATCAGTATCGATCACTAATCACCCTCTGATAGTTATTTTGGAAATATATTTCATGTACAGAATTGACCTCTCTACAGATTTATTATAAGTATAGATATAGATGAATAAAATAAAACATTTTTATATTTATCCCTACCCTTGGTAAGTGCGTATGCATTTTCAGACTTTCAATTTCGTAAGAGCAATTTTTCAGATTTTTGAGATTATTGCATCATTAAAAAAGTTAAGGCGAGGAGCTCCCCTGCTATGCCTCTGAATATTCATTATATATACGCATGGTTTTTAATAGTGGTAGAGCCAGGCGGCAGCTTTTGCTGTCGCATGGATGGGCCGGCTCGAACCGGGGTGGTACCACGACCTCACAGAATACCAGCGTGAAGTAGAGGTTTACCTCTGCGTTTCGCTTGGTGAGTGCAGGTGGCCGGAGGCCCTTTTTACTGGAAATGAGGCATTCCATCCTAGTCCTCACGGGTGAATACGCATCTGCATTTTGATCTGTAACAGGATAGATGTAGATGTCTATGAGCCGCAGCAACCACTTACCATCAGGTGGACTGTGTGCTCGTTTTTCACCCTTATCCTATAAAAAAATGGTTACATACTAGCTTGTTTTATAATCGAATCGTTTTTAATTTTTATTTATACAAAGATTTTTTTAGCTATTTTTTATTTTATATACCAGTGCTTGGCCTTAAGATTAGTTTATTTTCTAATCGATTCACTTTAGATTAGACAAAACAAAAAATGTAATTGAAATAAGTTATGGACTGCAGTCCGTTGGTCTGTGCGTCGGTGATTCTTCTCGCTTTTTATAAATGCAAGCAATAGATTGAGATATATAGTATTAAATAAGATTACATGAATCCCAAGGACGATCCCTATTTATCTCTGTTAATTAACTCAACACCGTTTAAAAGTTATTTATTTTGTTTCATCAAAATTTCTTTAAATTTTCATGAAAAATAAAATTCATGAATAAAATAAAAACACTCATAAGGAGTGCACTTCTGGATTTTAGATTTTTCATAGTAACCCTATTTTAGAAGGGCCTATGGCCCTATGGGACCATACATGGGTGATGAATAAAAACATGGGTAAAGTGTGATGAGAATGAAGAAATAAAATCTGAAAAAGTTACAAATAAAAAAAAAACATTAATTTTTAACATTTTATTTTAAAAACCAAAGAAGTACCCTTACATAAATTTTCCCACACCCAAATGATATAAATAATTTTTCATTGGTAAAATCTTTTCTGTATTTAAAAAAATTAAAAATCCGCAATTCTACGTAACAATCGATTTATATTAGAATGAATCATCAGCATTTACAATGAATTCAATGAATTTATAATTATAGCAATGATTGAATTGTAATGTATTTTTCGAAAAAGATTACTGATTGATACCTTCATATGAAAATATTAAAAACTGAGTACGTTCGGAAATCCAATGAAAAATTGATAATAAAGATAGTATAAAATGTAAAAAGATCCTGTAGGTGGTAACTTGCTGTGTGTCATCGGTTTTAGAACGAAATTATCAACCGAAGTATGACCCGCATACCAACGGTTGAATTACTGTGACGTGATCGACACTGAACTCTACCGACGTTGTATTGCTATAAATATTCACTTTATACTATATGAAATAGTAAGGTGAACACCGTGTAGCATTACATGACAGCAAGATTATCTCGTATTGTAATCTTAATACATATATTTCGCAATTCTAAAATAAGCAACGCTTACTCGTAAGTTTATTCCGTCTTATCGAAATTAATACATCTTTCATAGTTTAGTTCATGTTAAACGTTGACCATAGGGAAGAGTGTGTAAGGTTTGCCGTAGTGGGGGAGGGCGATGGTGCTGGCGTGGCCGGAGCAGTGTTGCAGCCCTGCGGCATGCGCCCCGGACCATTTAGCAGCAATGACGTAGACGACGGAATGCGGCGCCGGGATAAGAGTCCACCAGTACGGTCCAAACCTGTTGAATAGAAATCAAAAATTTTAATGTTCTCCAGATTGGTGAATTTCGGTCATAATGGCCAGTGTTAACAGTGACTAGCCATTTCATTTTAGTAAGGTGGGTCCGCCTAAAAAGGGCCGGTTACAGATAAGGTCCATCTCTTCAAACTTATCGGAATTAATACTTAAACCAAAATGGATATCGCGCTGCCACTCCCCAGTAACCAATTACTAAAGTGCACCTGCGTTCATTGCTTTCGCGGTGGCCCTTTTTTCAGTGGCCCTGGGTATAACTTTAGGGGCGGTCGACGTAACTCAATCTACAAAATATTCTGATTCAATTTTGCGTTGTTTTAGTAATAAAACCCGGTCGCTATGTAAAAATTCTGCAATAGTAATGTTAAAATACTTTCAGAAGGTGGATTGACGAGGTAAGTTACCAAAACTATTGCTTTTTTATCACGATTTTGTTAGGTTTTCTCAGGACATATCTAAGTGCTTAACAAGGTCCACATTTTGTTTCAAAATAAGGGCCGAACCTTATTAGGGGCAAGAAGCTTTAAAATAGGCGTGATCATTTACTTAAATGAATTATATAAGTGTAAATAAGCAGTTGACCTGGCAAGTGGCACGTTTGTGCTAGCTATCGCACAAAATGCCACATGTCTAGACACCTTTCCTTCCTTGCACTTCAACTAATATTGAAAAAAATAATCCAGACGCTTTCGAGTTTTATACTTAGCAACACATTTACCCATTCGTTTTTACGTAGTTTTATAAGATTTTATTTACGCAAATTACCAGTAGCTTTTGGCACAAGTATTGTTCATACATAATATAAGTATATTGTTTCCAGTAAAGACAAAAATGGACCCCCTCGCAAAAAATAAAACGATGCTCAGGATGGTCTCTAACTGATCTTCAGTATGCTCTAGATGATATGAAAAAACAGCCAAATGTCTAAGCGTGCAGCAGCTTTAAAATACCATATACTACGGCGAACATTGAAAAATTACATAAAATCTGGAAGCGTGGTGAAGAGGATGAGAAAGAAAGCTGTTTTTACCGACACACAGGAAAAGGAATTGGTAGAGAGAATTAAGAAGTTTTCAAATTTTACCTTTGCCTGATACCTTTAACACCAAAGTAAAACGTAAACAAATTTACTTATTTTGTGGAAAAAATAATATAAAAAATCATTTTAGTAACAAAAAATCTATTATGATTACAGAAGTATAATACCTAATAAGGTCCGAGTACTAAGATTGAAAAAATGACTGATTATTAACATTTTGTGATTTTCTTTACTAGAGTTAATAAAAATCTGCACTCAACTACAATTTGTTTCAATTATAACTATAAAATAAATTAGTTATAACTTATATCATATTCCTAATACTTTATAAGGGCCAGGACACTAATTCATATGAATTTCCGTTTCATTATGCGAAAGCCACGAATTTAATAGTAATTTAAAGCCATTGCTTTATAAAGGTGTGATTTTTCTGGTATATAACGCCTAAAATCTTGCAGTTCAATTATGGACCTTATTTAGAGCCCTAGTGCCGTACAGGGACCATAGACAAGCTTTTAAAAAACTTATTTTGTAAGTACCTTGACCTTGGCACCTTGTTTATGTATAATATTTTCTCTTCAAATATAAACAGTTTATTTGATTATGATGTTTTACAAATTAAAAGACTTCCCAAAATTTATTTATAATGATTTTCAAAAACCCGGCCGTTATTAGATGCAATCACCTTATAAGCGAGTGCGTTAGCACTGTTGTACTCTATTGCCTCACTCTCATAGTCCGATGAAATAACAATATGACACGATTCAAGAGAGATAAATCGCAGGTTCAATGACTTTACATGCTAACCGAAGCATGGGGGTGACAGAAAAACGCAATAACTGATTTTGGCCCTAACCGAGATTGGAACCCGGAACCACATGACCAGTTGCCGCGCTTACGACCACTAGACCAACGAGACAGTCAATCAAAATTTTAACTGTTGTAATTTCTAAAATAAATAATTACACATTAGGTACTTTTTCTTATTTTTTAATATATAACACCATTGAAAACATTAAAATATGCAAATTACATAAATCAAAGTAATTTTTATTCGAAATTGGGCCTTAAATAATTTAAAATTAAAAATTTTGTACAGCCGACTTCAATATAGGTTATTTGAGAATAACTCAATAACCATTGGTCTGACCTTGATCAAATTCATATGGGACCACACGAGAACTATCAGCTTTCATATAAAAAAAGAATCATCGAAATCGGTTCGCTCAGTACAAAGTTATGAGGTAACACACATAAAAAAAAAAAAAAACATACACTCGAATTGAGTACCGTCTCCTTTTTGGAAGTCGGCAGAAAAGCACTTTTTGAAAGTAAAAAATCACGCTATCGATTCAACAAGTCCTTATTGTGCGAGACGTTGTGAAAACAAGCGGCAAGTAACTTACTTGTAGACACACATATTTTTCAAACAGTAGCCAAATTTCAAGCTCAAGTTCAAATATATTAAAAACGATATACCATTATTGCAGTTTTTGAAAATACGAGTAAACAAGGCTTCTACTTTCATTTGAAATTATCCCAATTTGAATGTGATTTATGCCCAACAACGTTTTTGCCTGCTGATCGACCCTTACGAATGTGTGCGTGAGCAGTAAAATTAGTTAAAATAATGCATTCCCACGAATTTTGAATTTAAAAGATAAAAAGGACAGAATGTTTGAGTTTTTTTTTTAATTAAATTTTCTTCACCATTTGCCGATATTACTTATTCTGAACCTTCTCTGCTAATTTGGCTGGCCACTGCAAAATAATCCTGTATATATATACATAAATCAAGAAAATCTGATTATGTTCAAGCCTTCGTTATCTTTAAACTAATCATCTAATTTATACCGTTAGAGCATTAAAGTTCACTGCTGAACATAGGCCTCCCGCATATATTGCCTCATAGGGGGGATATCTGCCATAGTTGCCACGCTTGGCAAGCGGGTTGGCAGCTGCAGTTTTTTTATTTTTAATCGATATTAGGAAGATGCTGTTGCCCATCTCCTGATTTGTTTTCATCTGTCGCCTCTTACGACACCCATGGGATGATATGGCGTAGTGGATATTCTTACACCGCCACTACACGATATGTATCTAATTTATACTAACCTTTTTTCTTTAGATTATTTTTACACCTATTTTGAATTTACACAAATGCAACTTAATAGATACCCGATTAAGAATCAAAATGCAGAATGCATTTCCACCTCTGAGGATGGCCTGCCTCTTTTCCAGTAAAAAGGATCTCGGGTACTCTGCACTCATCTTACGAAACATTGCACCATTGAGCCGCTATTTTACGATGGTATTCTTTAAGAACGTGGTCCTACCCCGGCCGAGCCGACCCATTCGTGGTACAACCATAATATAGCTGTAGCATGGCCCTACCATGTAAGCTGTGAGACCTTGCTTCTTGAAAAATTTTATAAGTTTAGAGGAAGAGAAAGTACTCTATAGTACTTCCTCTTAACCCAGACTTATTGCTTGTGATTATAAAGACCTAGATTGATTATGATTTATGAATTTTCGGGTATCAAAACTTTCGTTATGGCTTAAATTCTTCGATGCACTGTCTTAGACTGACTACAGAAGCTATTACATATGTGGAAATTATTATAAATTTTTTAGTTTTTGACATCTGAGCACTACTTTAACTTCAAAGGTTACAAACTACAATGTCACCTAAAAAATTACCATAAACTTTACCTCTATTTTTCCACCCTTTGTTCAGGGCTGGATTATTTTTTTCAAACCATTCAGGTAAAGCATTTTAAATAAAATAAAAATAATTTAAAAGGTTCAGTCGTTACCGGAAAATTTCAAAACGACACGGACGAATAGACAACAAAATGGTCCTATAAGGGTTCAGTTTTTCCCTTTCGAAGTAAGGAACCCTAAAAATTGTGTATCCATGCCTATATCGATGGTTCAAAAGCAGCTTACCGTTGTCAGAATTCTCGGGGCAGTACTTGATGGTATGCGCACGGTCACCGGTGGCGCCACAGCGCGGACAACGGAAAGCGCGCAGTACGGGGCACAGCACGCGCCCGCGCCAGTCCTTCAGTGCGTGTGACGAATAGCACTCCTCATTTTCGCCGTTGTTTTTACAGAACGCACACTCCTGTATTCGAATATGGGATTAATGTCACGTACTACGCGAGTGTATCAACTCGTAAAGCAATCTACAGCAAGTGTACGGCCCGGCTTGGGCAACTACGAGAGTTGCCCAAGCCGGGCCGTAGTCGACGGGGCGATGAAATTCTTTAAAGTCGCCTTACAGAAAGTGTATGGGGCGTAGCATGAGTAGCTGCCGCCCGAGGCATCTAAAAGCCAATGCCGCTCCACACTAATGCCCTCCCTCCCCCTCCTCATTTTCGAAGTATTTTAAAATTATAAAATTCGTAAGTATTCTAGTCTTTGGTATAGCCACTCGGGGCCATGTCCGAATATGTGTAAAAGTAAATGATTAACATATATGTAATAAATACTAATATCTATAAAATAGACACCATTTTGAAGTATGCATTTCTTTTTTTAATTTCATTGAAATGAAAACAGCTTTACGTAATTGGAAAACTTTTCATAATATGTGTGTTTACTGTACATCACTTAAACCTGTATATTGTATAAGTACACAGATATAGCTTAGTAGTAAATTAAAACGGAGATACAAACATTTGGCAGGGCGCGCCTGGAACGCTTATCACTGCGCACTTTTGCCACCTCCTGCAGGAACTCATAGAGCAGACTGGGGCGGATAGAACGAAGCACCGATAGCTGCTCCCTGGTCAGCATCGACACGTAGTTGTTTGCAGATGACAAGCCTGCCAAATTAATGGAGTATTAAGATTAAAAATTAAAAATATCACAATAGTGAATATTGCTTTTGGTACAGCAATGTTATTATTTCTGCATTAATGTTTTAGTAAAGTAATTTCGTCTATCGTAAAAAGTGAAAACTGTTTTAAAACTTTTTAATAAGTATTTTATAAGTCAAAATCACATCTGGATATTTTAATACGAGGTTAGTAATTTATTTTATTAATTGATTTAACTTCCTCGTATTAAAATATCCAGATAAGTTCTTTTTTAATAAATATGGTACTGGTAAGAAGTTTGGTATTAATAAGCAACAAAAGTATGGCAAAAATTATAATAATTTATAATATTGTATAAAAACTCAACTTTTTTATACGTATTATACAATAGCACGAATGGGTCTGTTCTCTATTCTCCGAATCACGTTTGTACAGAAAATAATAGTAAAATTGCAACATTATGTTGCTCAGGATCTCCGGTCTTCATCTGTGAGTGATGAAAACTGGAGATCCTTTTTACTGGTAGCGTGTTACATTAATCATCCCTTCACACCCAGAAGACTAATGTGACATTAGTCCTCATGGTGTTAAGGGATGATTATTAATAGAGTATAGATGCAGGTGTCTAAGGGCTACTTATGCTTAAGGCTGCTTATTTAAAAATCTATATATTTTACCATAAAAAACTCACCGTTATCATTATCATTACCTTCCAAGCAAAATAAAAATAATGTAACTTGAATATAATTACTAACTTTTTATCAGGAAGTCAAACGTGTCCACCATTTCTCCGTTTCTAGCACCTGATGCACCGGAATGTTCGTTCCAAATGTTGGTATGAGGCGGCGGCACTGCCTCAGACCTATTGCCGTCTAAATAATGTTGAGTAACTAAATTTTTTTATAATAATCTCAAAATACATGATTTCTTATATTTAGGAAAGGGAATATAAACTAATATTATTTTCAGAGTGTTTAATTTTAATATATTTTAATATCATCATGCGTACAGCAAAGGAGTGGAATAAGTTGCCGGCATGTGTCTTTCCATCCAATTACAGTGTGGGTTCACTGTAATTGGATCGCTTCACCATCTTAGGCTACATCACCACTTACCATCAGGTGGGATTGTAGTTAAGCGATGGCTTAGTAGAATATAAAAAAATCCTAACTTTCGAGTTCCTCGTGGCGTAAAATATAGGAAACTTTAATTCCCGAAGTTTCATAGTAGGTTAAATAAATAAATACGATAAATTAGTAAAATTAGTTTCATTAGATATAATATAGAAACCTAATAACCTTTTTAAACATTTTTTATGATAATCATAATGAAAGGAATAAATATATGGCAAAGTTATTTTATAAAGTCATTTTCTTTACACGTGGTAGAGCCATGCTGCAGCTATATTACTGGTATAGTTGTAGCACGAATGGGTCGGTTCGAACGGGTAAGGACCCCGTTCTCACAGAATACCACCGAAAAAATAGCAGCTTAACACTGCTTTGTTTCGTATGGTGAGTGTTGAGAACCGGAGACCCATTTTACTGGAAAAGAGGCATACCATCTTAATCCTCACGGGTGACAATGAGGATAGATGTAGATGTCTATGGGCCACAGCAACCACTTACCATCAGGTGGACTGTGTGCTCGTTTGTCACCCTATCCTATAAAAAGAAAACTTGCAGAAGAATACCTAGTACACCAAATGGTATAAAAAAAATTGTACAACCGATTTCAATATAAATAGAATGACATCATCAATGTAGTCAAAATAATTTAAATACGCATTATTAGGGATATTCCGACGATATCCCGGACGTCAGCCTGAGCGAGATTAGAATGGCTCTCCTGCACCATAGAAACGGCAAGTCCCCGGGCGAGGATGGAATTACTGCGGAGCTTCTGAAAGTGGGTGGAAAACCGGTACTTGAAGTCCTTCAGAAGCTCTTTAATTCCGTCCTCCATGGTGGCAATATTCAAGTGGCGTGCAGCAAAAGTGCGGTGGTCTTGTTCTTCAAGAAAGCTGACAATGCTGTCTTGAAGAACTACAGACCAATTTCTCTTTTGAGCCGCGTCTACGTGCTGTTTCCGAGAGTCCATCACGAATGTCTCGCACGCAGACGACGACGACTTCCAACCTCCCAAACAAGCCGGTTTCGGAAAAGGCTTTAGTACCATAGACCACTTACATACCCTTCGGCAAATTGTACAGAAGACCGAAGAGTACAATCTGCTACTATGTCTTGCGTATGTGGACTATGAGAAAGCCTTTGATTCTGTCGAAATTTGGGCGGTGCTGCAGTCCCTTCAGCGGTGCCAAGTTGACTGTCGGTATATCAAAGTGCTGAAGGGTTTGTACTTTGTACTGTAAGGGCTACGATAGCTGTCCGAGTACAAAAATTCGACTGCAGAGAGATGTAAGACAGAAGACGTTTTCAAGTTCCTAGACTGGAAAGATACGGTATCAACGTCAATGGCGAGTAGATTGCTCACCTTCGATTAGCCGACAATATAGTCTTTATGGCAGAATCACTGGAGAACCCAAGCACTATGCTCAATAAACTCAATAGTGTCTCCCAACGGATAGGTCTTAAGATGAACAAGTACAAAAAGTCATGGGTACCGTCCATGTCAAACCTATGCCATTCTGTTGTTGAGAGCACTAAGCTCTAAATTGTTGACGAGTATGTTTACCTGGGACAAATAGTCCGACTAAGTAAGTCCAACTTCGATCGACGGATTCAACTCGGCTGGGCAGCGTTCGGGAGATTACGACACATCTCGTCAGGCATACCTCAAAACCTCAAAACAAGATTGATAAACCGGTGCGTGTTTCCTGTGCCAATGACTTATGGATCTGAGACGTGGTGCTTCACTGCTGGCCACATAACCATAAAACATATACATGTAATATACATAGTAACCGACATAGCCCAACGAATTAGTAAGCTGAAGTGGCAATGGGCCGGCCATTTAACTCGAGGAACCGACAACCGATGGGGAAGAAAGGTTCTCGAGTGGCAGCCCCGTACCGGCAAGTGAAATAAAGGGCGCCTTCCCACTAGATGGATTGACGACCTGGTAGGATATGCAGGAAGTTAATGGATGCAGGTTACTCAGGACCATGCTTTGTGGCATTCCTTAGAGGAGGCCTGTGGGTACGACTTTCCATTGACTCCCGTCGAGTTGGGGCTTAATACGTATTTTTACAGAAAAGTTACACAATTATAAGCACACACACAAAGTTAAACATGCGGAAGCGCGTAATTTTTGAGAAAAAAGTTATTGAAAATCAATTATTTTTGCATTGTTTATGTCTAATCCTACAATAAAACGGACGCCATTTTTATTGTTATTGTCAGTAGGGATGTCGATTCTTTCCGAAAAAGATCGATTTTTTAAATAGATTCGAATTGTAAGCTGATGTATCGATTCCCAAAAAATCGATTTCTAAAATATCTATATCTTTGCATGTTTGAATTTATAATGTAAATATAAATCCATTTTATGAGAAAAAATCCCCTTCATCATAAAATATAGGAGGACGATTCAGAAGGATTTCTGTATCTATTTTGAGACTGCTACGTCTCCGGCGCTGCGGGAAGAGTAGCTTCTACGCCTTAGCGTAACAAATCGCAGGCATCGGACGAACCGGAGCGGCTGAGGCTGGTCCCCGAAGGCGACCAACAAGCCGAAGCTGCGGAGACGAGGAGGCTGCTCCCCCTACGCGCCTCCGGCTCTTTAAAACCACTCTAGGGGTAGAACAGACTTGTACCAGGTGGAGTCTGTGTCAATCAATTCGGTTCTTTGACATAAGCTGAACCTAACTTATTTTATTTGTTAACTGCCCTAATAGGTACTGTTAAAATAAAACAAATTTCAATAAGAGATCATTTATTATGGTATCTTTCTTGTTTTTCATAAAATGGAATTATATTTACATTATAAATGCAAACATAAAAAATATAGATATTTTAGAAATCGATTTTTTGTGAATCGATACATCAGCTTACGGTTTGAATCGATTTAAAAATCGACCTTTTTCGGAAAGAATCGACATCCCTACTGACGACAATGACATTACAAAATGGCGTCAATTTTATGGTAGAATTAGATATAAACAATGCAAGCATAATTGATTTTCAATAACTTTTTTCTCAAAAATTACGTGTTTCCGCATGTTGTGCTTTGTGTGTGTGCTTATAATAGTGTAACTTTTCTGTAAAAATACGTATCAACCCCCAACTCGACGGGAGTCAATGGAAAGCTAAGCCGGCCTATGTTCAGCAGTGGACTTGTGAAGGACGGTAATGATAATGATAAATGATATTAAGGGTAATTCAAAAACTACTGGTCAGGTCTTGATCAAATTTGTATGGGACCACATCAGAAGCACCAGCTTTCAAATAAAAAAAGAATCATCAAAATCGTTTCGCAAGGCAACACATAAAAAATACAGTCGAATTGAGAACTTCCTTCTTGTTTTAAAGTCAGTTAAAAGTGGTGGATACCTACGTTTCCTCATTGAATCGTTCCAGGTAAGAGAAAAAAAAAACCTTTAACATTACCACTACAAATACCTAATTTCCCTCTGAAACTCAAAAACACGAGATATTATGGAGGTAAGTACGAGTGTTTGTGGTGTCAATTATTTAACAACGCAAAAGTACATATTTATTTTGTCCTATTTTGAAATCATTTGTCGTGTAGAAGCGGTACAGAAAGTACTGCTTAAAACTAAAATTAAAAAGTAAAAAAAACCCGCGATACAAAAAGGGCTGATGATCTTCAAACGGCTAAACAGATTTTTTCAAATAGCTAAGAACATATTAAGACACCTTTCAAACGAAAAAAACTCAAAATAAGTTCACCCGGTCAGGAGCTATGATGCCACAGTCAGACACACAGATATATATATATATATATATATATATATATATATATATATATATATATATATATATATATATACAAAGGTACACAGATACACACTACAAACATATAACACCCCTGTGTTCACGTCGGGGCTTAAAAACGAACAACGCTTTAAGAGTAGCACTTATATTTAACGTTTAAAAACTTATTACTTAAAATTTATTTTCTTTTCAAACATGATAGTAGTTTCCTAACCCCGTATAATGTCGGCTAAGAGTAGGGAGGATCCACTATCGTAATATCATCCTGTGGGTTTCGTAAGAGACGACAGAGGAAGGCGAGAGAGGGAAAATGAACTGGAGATGGGTAGCTGAATCTTCCTGATAACAACTCAAAACAATAAAAATCCCACCAAGCTTGGTAACTATGGCAAATATCCTGTGTAAAGCAATCTATGGGGAAACCTATGTTCAACTGTGGACTTGTGGAGTTCTTAGGCTACCGTCTCCTATTAAATGCTATACGCGACGTCCGACTTCAGCGTAAACGTTCCGATCGGCGTCTGAAAGCCAGGCACAGCGTCAGCGGTCAATACATATCTTAGCAGCGGACGACGTCTCGACTTTCGATCACACAACAGTTAATTAGCCGTCAGTGCTCACGTGTAGTTGTATGTGATATTTGTATATAAAATGGATATAAATTCAACACTTTTGGCGGCGCTTATGTTACTTGAAGAAGAGGCACAAGACAACCGTATACACAGAAAAATAAAGGCAACAAGGCACCGATTATTTATGAAGAGAAATGAACAAGGATGTTTCCAGCTATTGATAATGAAATAAACATAATTTTTATGTTCCTTGTCACTTGTATTGTATATTGCAATATAACATTTTATTGACTCAATCAATAACTCCTTTTTTCTTTATTAAATTTTGCCATTTTGCATTGACGCTAGACATGACGTTCACGCTACAATTAATTAAATTTATTATTTAATATTTTTTTTAATTATATAATATTTATTATTTATTAATTAATTAAAAAAACGTAATTAAAGAGATCACAACACTACATTTACATAGTAAGCATCGTAACGCGGCGTACGGCGTGACGCTGTAAGCGGCCGATGGCGTTTATACGAGACCACCGCCTTAAAACGTACACGCTGCGCGTTGTAAAAAGCGTTATATTATGTTAAATTATAGCATAATGGTATAAGGTGTCAATTGCTCTCCAACGTATTATAATATAGATTAAGTAATACGTTATTCACATAAACTTCGTCTATACGCTAACTAGAAAATAATCAAGTCATAAATCTACCTCTACTCAACATGCGCAGCGAGCTACTCACAAGAGCTAACCTTTAAAGCAGTTACAGCTTATATACGAGGGTGGATTGAAAAGTACTCGGCCTAACACAGATCCATTCAATTCTAAAAATCAAATCTACCCACATTATTTAGTTCAGTTCAGACTAGTTCATTGTGTGAAGTTCGAAACGTGTGCGATAATTAGTTGTGATTTTATAAATTTATTAACAAAGTAATCGGACATAATTTCCGCGAATGGAGCAAATCGAGCAGCGTGCCGTCATTAAGTACCTCCATAAGAAGGGGCTATCATCAAAAGCCATCCATGATGACATGGTCAGTACATTAGGCGATTGTGCTCTGTCATATTCATCCGTCAAAAAATGGATAGCAGAATTTAAGCGTGGTAGAGAGAGTGTGAAAGATGAACCCCGCTCTGGAAGGCCTTCGACGTCAACTACTGACGAAAATATTAAAAAAGTACTTGATTTAATAATGGGAGACCGCAGATTAAAAATTAGAGAGATAGCCGAGATTATAGGCATCTCTTATGAACGAACTCAAAACATCATTGTTAACGAGTTGGGTTTCCACAAGGTGTCTGCGAGGTGGGTTCCGCGACTGCTTTCAGTTGAACAAAAAAGGACGCGATTGACTATTTCACGCGACTGTTTGGAGTTATTTGAAGCCGATGCAGATGATTTTTTGAATCGTTTTGTTACTATAGACGAAACATGGGTTCATTAATGTACACCGGAAACAAAACAACAATCAAAACAGTGGAGAAGACCTGGTTCACCACCCCCTAAAAAGGCTAAGTCGATTTTGTCGGCAAATAAGGTGATGGCTTCAGTATTCTGGGTCTCGAAAGGTGTGATCATGATTGATTATCTTGAAAGGGGTCAGACTATAAACTCTGATTACTATTGCACCTTACTACGTCGTTTACGAGAGGAAATAAAAGAAAAACGTCGAGGAATGCTCAGAAGAAAAGTCCTGTTTCATCAAGATAACGCCCGTGTTCACACGTCAGTACAGTCAATGGCTGAAATTCACAACTGTGGATTTGAACTGTTACCGCATCCGCCGTATTCACCTGATCTGGCACCATCAGACTTCTTTCTGTTCCCTAACCTAAAAAAGCACTTGGGAGGTCAAAGATTTTCGACAAACGACGAGGTCAAAGCAGCTGTAGACGCATATTTTGACTCTAAGGAAGAATCATTTTTTTTCAACGGTCTAAATGCTTGGAAGGGGAGGTGGCAAAAGTGTATTGAACTTGATGGTGATTATGTAGAAAAATAAAAATATAACTGATTTAGTATGTGTTTATTTTCTTGGTTAGGCCGAGTACTTTTCAATCCACCCTCGTAGTTTAAACTGCTGGGCACAAGCTTCCTCTTATGTCTGAGAGGGTTTTAGGGCAAAGGAATGACCGCCGCGCTGCCCCAATGCGTGCTAGCTCTAATTATGTAGTTGCTTAATTGTTAGTCTGTTGAATATGTGTTCGGCATTTTCTGCCGACTTCCAAAAAGGAGACGGTACTCAATTAGAGTGTATCTTTTTTTTTATGTGTGTTACCTCATAACTTTGTACTGGGCGAACCGATTTCGATGATTCTTTTTTTATATGAAAGCTGATAGTTCTCGTGTGGTCCCATATGAATTTGATCAAGGTCGGACCAATGGTTATTGAGTTATTCTTAAATAACCTATATTGAAAGCGCTTATATTGAAGTCGGCTGTACAAAATTTTTATTTTTTAATTATTAGAAGTGTTTGCTTGCGTCAGTGTGTCGTCAGAGTCTGTAGGCAGTGTGAATTAAAGCAGAATATTTTATTTCCAGGTGACATTGAATATTGCCTCTTATTTCATTTCAGTTGAATAAAATAATTTAATAATATTAATAATTTTGTACAACCGTCTTCAATATAAATGTATAAATAAACTAAGTACTTTTAATTTTTACTTTATTTTTAATTTACATATCATTAGCGTTACCGTTACAGCCTATCAAAGCCCACTGCTGATTAGGGTTGCCATCCGTACTATAATATATAGTATCGTACTATATTTCAGTCAATTGCACTATATATTGTAGAATAATTTAAAATTAAAAATTTTGTACAGCCGACATCAATATAAGATATTAAGAATAAGTCTAAAACTATTGGTCGGACCTTGATCAAATTTATATGGGACTACATGAGAAGTACCGGCTTTCAAATAAAAAAGAATCATCGAAATCGGTTCACACAGAAAAAGTTATGAGGTAACACACATAAAAAACATACAGTCGAATTGTACCTCCTCTTGTTTGAAGTCGGTAGATTAAATAGAAACGAAAGTTAAGCCTCAGCAGTTTACGCCTTTTAGTTATTTAAGAGATAATATTGACAGGGGCGTAGCTACCGCCGTATCAGCCGTATCAATGATACGGGGCCCCCGGGCTACAGGGGCCCCCAACGTGTGTAAGCAAAAACTCCAAGGACTTCTAATGGGACAGGAAAGGCTATCACTATTCTCTAAAGAAGTAAAGAATTTAGTAAAACTGAAATCGTCTTCAGCTATGTTCGCCGAACAAAAGGCACGAAAATTAAATTGTTTGGCTAGCTTAGTTCCTAGGAGTATTTATTGTAAGTAATAACTCATAAGCCCGTGTAGTGGCGGGTAAGAATACTCACAACCCCATATCTTCCCGTGGGTGTCGTAAAAGGCGACAGACGGAAACTGAGGCAGAGGATGGGCAGCAGCATCTTTCTGATAACAGCAAAACAACAATAAAAAAACTGCGCTTGCCAACCCGCTCGCCAAGCGTGGCAACTATGGCAATATACCCCCATGAAAGTAACGAAGAGATGGCCCCCAGTCCCCGGCAGCCCCGCTATTCCTGGCTAAGGTGGCGACCATGGTAACAGCGAGGCAGGGGGTGCTAAGAGTCTCCGGTGGAGGTTCTGTTGCCACCTACGACGACTCGACATGGCAACTTATAACGCACGCACCCTGAGGACTGACGAGAAGGTCCTGGAGCTAGAAGAAGAGATAGACAAGTTGCACTGGAATGTCATAGGATTATCCGAAGTCTGAAGAGAGGGGGAGGTCACGGTAATCCTCGAATCCGGCAATTTGTTCTATCACCAGGAGGGCGACCATCTGTCCCAAGGAGGTGTCGGATTTATCGTCCACAAGTCTCTCGTTAACAACGTTGTAAAGATTGGGAGTGTGTCGACGAGGGTTGCGGACCTTATACTCAGAATCACCGAACGGTAATCGCTGAAGGTTATACAGGTTTACGCATCAACCTCGGTACACGCCGATGAGGAGGTGGAAGAAATGTATGAGGATATCTCTAGAACAATGCATTCCTCCAAAACCCACTATACGGTGTTAATGGGAGACTTCAACGCAAAACTAGGCACAAGAGAGAACGGTGAGCTGAAAGTAGGGAAATTCGGAATAGGGCAACGGAACCCAAAGGGCCAGCAGCTGGCGAACTTCATGGAGAAAGAAGGACTCTTTATGATGAACTCTTTCTTCCAGAAGCGGCCCCACAGGAAGTGGACCTGGTCGAGCCACGACGGTTCGACAAAAAATGAGATTAACTTTATTATGACGACCAGACGACAACTATTCAGTGATGTCTCAGTGATCGCGAGGGTGAAAACCGGCAGCGATCACCGAATGGTGAGAGGCACACTGAACCTAAACGTTAAGTTGGAGAAGTCACGTCTAATGAAGTCAACGCTCCGTCCTTCTCGTGCTCTAATCCAAAGTCCAGAAACCTTTCAGCTCGAGCTACGAAACCGTTTTCAGTGCCTAGAAGATTGCAATACAATGGACGATATGAATGACAAGCTCGTGGAAACTGTCCATGCGGTCTGAGCTAAGTTTTGCAAGACCCGCCGCAGAAGAAACAAAAAGTCTCCGATCACACTCTAATCTCAATGGCTTTTAGACGGGGTATATAGCTGCAGTCTTCAGTAGATTTGACAGCGTACAGGCAACTGAACATACAGATCTCCAAATGCATGCGGCGGGACTTGTGCAACTTTAATTCTGCTCGTATTAAAGAAAAGATCGAGCAGAACCAGGGCTCCCAAGTCTTTGCAAGAGATCTGTCTGCCAGAAAGAGCCAACTGTCGAAGCTGAAGACCGAGTATGGCAGCGTCGTTTCCGGGACACCTGAGGTTTTGAGTGAGATTGAGAGGTTCTATTGGCAGCTGTACACATCATCGTTGGAGCCACACGTAAGTGTGAGTAACGATCCAAGAGCGAGTCTTATCCGACACTATTCCGATGATATCTCGGACGTCAGTCTGAGCGAGATTAGAATGGCTCTCCAGCATCTTAAAAACGGCAAGATCCCAGGCTGGATGGAATTACAGTGGAGCTTCTGAAAGCGGGTGGAAAACCGATACTTGATGTCCTTCAGAAGCTCTTTAATTCCGTCCTCCATGGTGGCACTACTCCGGAAAGGTGACAACGCTCTCTTGAAGAACTACAGACCGAGTTCCCTTTTGAGCCGCGTCTACATGCTGTTTTCGAGAGTCATTACTCCCGAACAAGCCGGTTTCCAAAAAGGCTTTAGCACCATATACCACATACATACCCTTCGGCAAATTGTACAGAAGTCCGAGGAGTACAATTTACCACTATTTCTGGCGTATGTGGACTATGAGAAAGCCCAAAGACTTTCAATCAAAATTACGTCGAAATTCGGGCGGTGCTGCAGTCCCTTCAGCGATGCCAAGTTGACTGTCGGTATATCGAAGTGCTGAAGTGCTTGTACAGTAGGGCTACGATGGCTATCCGAGTACAGAACCAGAGTACGAAACCTATCCAATTGCAGAGAGGTGCAAGACAGGGTGACGTTATATCCCCGATACTCTTCACCGCTGCATTGGAAGACGTTTTCAAGCTTCTGGACTGGTAAGGATACGGTGTTAACATCAATGGCGAGTACATCACTCACCTTCGATTTGCCGACGATATAGTCCTTATGGCAGAATCGCTGGAGGACCTAAGCACTATGCTTAATGACCTCAATAGTTTTTCCCAACGGATAGGTCTTAAGATGAACATGGACAAAACAAAGATCATGTTTAATGTCCATGTCACACCTATGTCGGTAGTTGTTGGTAGCTCTAAGCTCGAAGTTGTTGACGTTTATGTTTACCTGGGACAAATAGTCCGACTAAGTAAGTCCAACTTCGACCGAGAGGTCAATCGAGGGATTCGACTCGACTGGGTAGCGTTCGGGAAATAACGGCACATCTTCTAGTCAGGTATACCTCAAAACTTGAAAACGAAATTGTGCAACCAGTGCGTGTTGCCAGTGATGACATACGGAACTGAGACGTGGTCCTTCACTGCTGGCCGGATGAGGAAGCTCAAGGTTGCTCAGCGAGCTATGGAGAGGGCTATGCTCGGAGTTTCTCTGCGTGATAAACTTAGAAATGAGGATATGCGCAGTAGAACCAGAGTCACCGACATGGCCCAACGAATTAGTAAGCTGAAGTGGCCATGGGCCGGACATATAGCTCGAAGAACCGGCAACCGATAGGGAAAAAGGTTCTCGAGTGGCGGCCTCGTACCGGCGGATGAAGTGTAGGGCGTCCCCCCACTATATGGAGTGACGACCTGGTAAGACATGCAGGAAGTCGATGGATGCAGGTGGTTCAGGACCGTGCTTTGTGGCATTCCTTGGGTGAGGCCTATGCTCTTTAATGGACTTATGAAGGGCTGTTATGATGATGATGATGATGATGAACTAGTGGAATTAGTACTTTTGCCGTTGTCGTGATAATTGACGATAATTTATGTGTACATAGAGAACTGAAGACCATTTTTATGTATATGTTTTTTATTCCTTTATTCGTTTTTTCATTCCTTGGACTTATGAAGGGCTGTAACGATGATGATGAATAACTTAAAATCAATATATAATAATTTGAATTCAATGCAAGCGTTTTTGTTCCTTTTATGAAATCTTTACTCTTCATTGGGGCCCCCCAACAAATTTTGATACAGGGCCCCTCGAAGGCACGCTACGCCACTGAATATTGACCACTATAAATGTGTACACTCATCAACATTATATACATTTACAAATACATGAAATTTAAAACTTACTCATGAAGTAATTCTGAGTATTGTGCTCGATGTTATCAAAGAGTAATTCAGAGCTATTGAGGCGAAGGTTCAGCAAAACTTCTTCCATCCCTGTTGTGGTCGGTGCTGGCAAGAATAAAAATACAAAGCATTGTACAAAAGTGTCCCTAAAGTTAAACAATCCTTCGCGATTGCGATCATGAGATCAAGGCAAATTGTTAATTTTATGTTGAGAGCGTAAGACAAAGTTATGTTGTAGTAATCGCCGTGTAGTGACGGCGTAAAAGCATCAATCCGTGGATGTCGTAAGTGGCCACATAGGGAAAAGAAACAGTAGATTGACAGCGGCATCTTGTGATAACAGCTAAAAATAAATAATTAAAAAAACCGGCCAAGTGCGAGTTGGATTCGCGCATGAAGGGTTCCGTACCATCATACACGTTTCTAATAGGGGAGCCCCCTTTAATTTTTGATTAATTTTTATTAAAATACACATTCTGTGAAAATTTCAACTGTCTACCTAATACGCATCATGAGATACAGCCCGCTGATAGACAGATGGACGGACGGACGGACGGACAGCAGAGGCTTAGTAATAGGGTTCCGTTGGTTACGGATACGGAATTTCGGTACGGAACCCTAAAACTATTTTGCCAAGCCGTCTGCCAAAGAATGGCGAATAATCCTATAGAAAAATCTATGGTGGAGGCATACCTGTAATGATGTCTGAAGGATGCACGCGTAAAAAATACACGCGTAAAAAATATGAGATAAATTATCAGAAATATAGAAATCATTCAAACCAGAAAACCAATATGCTTCTACTCTTTTTTTATCTAGTGATGTGCTTACGTTTACTGTTGCAGCCGAATAATATAATCCAACTCTGACAAACATAGTATTCTGATGTCTACCTAACTGTAGCGTAAATAGCTCGGCTAATAAGATAAATTAAAAAAAAAACTCCAGATCAAATTTTTATACATGATAATTTTTAAGTCTGTCATCGGGTCTTAATTTTTTATTTGAAGGTACCTGTATCCGCTGGACGGGGTTCTTGCTGCATCATATTCAACAATTCGTTGCCTACCCGACTCTGAAATGGTGTTGCTAACGGTGAGAAAACACTGTCTTGAGAGTGATTATGGTTTCTGTTGTCGGGAGTTACGAAACTTTCCTGCAAACAAAAAATGTATTATTTATATTACACAATTTCAATCCATAATAATCTATAAGTATAAATAAAATGATAGAGGTTTGCAGTTGTGCGCGTCACGGAAAAACTACTGAATATATTTCAATTAGGTTTTCTAAGTTTTATTTCTTAGACACTTGGCCTTATCTAAAAAAAATATTGCAATATCTTCTTTTTATATAAAGTTATTAAAATTTTAAGAAACAATGATTTCATAAGCACTACGTGTTCAGTGATGTGCGATTGTCAGCTAGTACACTATACATAGGCCGTTGCCATAAGAACCGAATTGACTATTACAAAGAGATTCCAAAAATAATTATAACTTAACAAAAAGTAAAAACCGACTTCAAATTGCTAAAAAAGAAGTTATTTATTTGCTACCCTTAGGGGTGAAATTTTTCTCTCCAAGTTCATATGGGACCACCCTTGAAGTACCCTATTTAATAAAAAGAATCAACAAAATTGATTCACAGTCGGCGAAGATATCGTGTAATATACATAGAAAAGAAAACATACACTCGAATTGAGAACCTCCTTCTTTTTGAAGTCGATTAATTACATCTGCTGAGATTTATACAAAGCTCCTAAATTTTAAAATCTATCAAACTATCATTGCAACCGCAGTATAAAGGAGTTGAATAGAATTTATATAGCAACAAGCCAATAAAAATTATGATCTTAGCAGTCTTACATTTTCTGCAACAAACAAGCCAAACTTTTAAATTGTAAAATATTAGGATCCAAAACACTTAACAACCCGTTGCGTAAATACAAAATTATAGGACGCCGATTGTAAATCTTAAACAGAAAAACTCACAGTAGTCGTTGTTGCCGGTGTGTCACCTGCAGTCGTGAATATAGGTTTTCCCTCCTCCATATTATAATTAAACGGTATCGAATCCATTACACGAAATAGTACAAAATTCAACTTACGCGAACAACAAACTAATTCTCTGTTTACAACGGTGCACCGGTCGTAACGAAAAGAACTCTCCGGCCTGAATCAGCAGAATATATAGGAAACGCGTACCTATTCGTACATATATACTAATATTTATGATATGACGTCCACTTAGCAACGAGGGATATGAAATAAACATAAATCTACCCCCAAATAATAAACAATATTATGTTTACCAAAGCGCTAATAAAATTAAAATGACGGTAGATGTAAGAGAGTAGGAATCTTAATAGAAGAAGTTTTGTATTTGTTTATATGTTCATATGTATAATGACTCCTATTGTTGAAATTATAAGTAACTATAATTTATAAACGTAGTAAAACGTATGGATGTATTCTTTTTAAATATTTTGTAATATGTTAAAGTAATCGAAGCGAACTTAGACATTTATAAATACCGCTGTTGATATTATATTATATTATTTAAGTTAATTTTAGAAATAAATTGATAAGTTTAATTATTGATAAACGTTAAAACGTTTAGTTTATTTGCAAATATAATAATATTATTCATCATCATTCATTAATTTATTAGAGCCCTTCACAAGTCCACGGCTGAACATAGGCCTCCCCCAAGGAATGCCACAAAGCACGGTCCTGAGTCACCTGCATCTTTTGACTTCCTGCATGTCTTACCAGGCCGTCACTCCATCTAGTGGGGGACCGCCCTTAACTTCATTTCTTCCCATCGGTTGTCGATAATTTTAATCGAATTCGAGCTATGTGGTCAGCCCAGTGCCACTTCAGGTTATCCATGATGACGTAAAAGATTAAAATACCTTGAAAACATAACGCTATAATCAATAAAAAATTGACAAATTTTGAAAAAAGAATTCCAGGTATTTAAAATAAAATTAATTTAAAATTAGAATTCTCAGCTAAACAAAAATTAATTTGATTTGAAATGCAATTTCATGGGTAACGACCTATTATTATAAGTATTTTTCTCAAAAGTTGGTCTTGGTAATCATCACCCCCTCACCTATTTTGCTGCCAATCAGCAGTGAGTCCAATGCCAGTTTTAATGGAATGGAAATATGTAGAGCCAATATAATCATTATAGAATTCACAGATGATTGCCTCTCTAGGCTACTATCGTAGACGCGACTATTGACCATGTGCTCATGGTTTCGAATCCTGAGTCGGGTCAAAAATCAGTAATTAGTTCTTTTGTCAAGAATTTCTAATTAGCAGTTGGGAGTCAGAAAGTTGGCGGTCTTTCATCCCCGTGCCTCGAAAATCATGTAAGGCCGTTGGCCCTGCGCCCGATCTCTCAGCGGTCTTTTCGGATTACGTCCCATCGCACTATGAGAATGAGGGAATATAGTTTGCACTTGTGCTTGGGCATTTACTTGCGCACTTGAGCAGATGGCGTCTCTGTTGGGACTGGCTGCTGTGACCGAAATTCAGTCTGGAGGACATTATTATTATTATAGGCCATTGAGTTATATGTACTACGTACTAGAGAAGCCCTTCCGAACATTGACTATGTTCAACTGAACTGTAGTGCAGTCCCTGCAGTCCATACAAACTAAATATTGTGTAAATTGAAGATTTGTGAATTCCATAAAATAATTATTATTACATTTTATTTAGAAATATGTTTATTTAGATTAAATTAAGACATTTTATATTAAATTCTTATATTTATTTTATATCAATATCTTATTTTATATCAAATTAAAGTCTTCGCTCATGCGCGACGCGACTACTACTGCCGCGCATGCGCGAAGACAGAGTAGAACACATTTTTTGTTTCGAAAGGCTTCTCTAGTACGTAGTACATATAACTCAATGTTATAGGCTAATAAGCATTCCATTAACATATCTGCAGTTGCGTTTGTACATAGGCTTCAGTAGCGACTTACCAACAGTGACAATTTGTGTTAGTGAAAACCAATAAATACTGTCTTATAAAACACTGTTCTAGGGTCTGACAAAAATCCAAAGCCGGAAATGACGAAATGCTACAGCAGTCATATAATTATTTTCTGTATAATTCAGTGTCTAGAATACAGTGGAATAGTAAAGTTACAAGTTATATACATTCCACTACTGGGCACAGGCCTCCTCTCATTTCTGAGAGGGTTTTAGGTCAAGGAAACGTCCGCCGCGCTGCCCCAATGCGTGTTGGCGAACTTCACATGTCTTCGAGATATTTTTTTATCTCTCAGACATGCAGGTTTCCTCATGATGTTTTCACTCAGTTTGAATCAGCACTTAAACTTGCTTAACAATTTCATGGTGTCGGCGGGATTCGAACCAAAGTCGCTCGTGTTCTGGTATGACTTACCTGAAAAGGAGAAGGGGCCTGTCGTCTCCGCCATGGGGCGGGCGGCGCTGGCGGGGCCGCGGATGTGTGAGAAAGCGTTTCCATGGCACTGGTTATATGTGACGAAGGGTTTCAGTCGGTGCGTGACCGATATAACCCATCCGTGCCCCCGCAAGACGGGTATATGTGTATGTTAGGCATTTCCTTATGTAAAAAAAGGTTAATTTCATAGCCCGCGACATCCTGGCTTCTTCCATCTTTTACCACGGAGGTGAGAAGCACATTGTAAGGAAACCTACATGAAGTCATGTGAATCCCGCTAACACGCACTGAAGCAGTGCTGTGCTAAAAATATATCCCTAAGCTTTTCTGAAATAAGAAGAGGCTTGTGTACAGAATTAATTGGAACGTATATGTATGTGTTTTTTCTTCTTACGGGTGCTTTGCAGCATCCTCGTAGCCATTGGCGTTGCAAAGTATTCGTAAAGTTGTTTTATTCAAACCAAGAAAATTACAAAATTTAATCTCTAAACTAAATGACGACACTTGTTCCGAGGTGTAAGGGTGCGTACAGATGTTTTATAACACGTCCACATTATATAACATTGTTTTTCAACATTGCAACAAATAACAATACTGTACACATTAGAATATCAATACAATATTATAACAATGTTATATGACATTGACGTATGACATTGTCTTTTGTCGTTCTGCCGTTCGAGTTATATAACACTTTTTATAACATTCAGCCTCCACATTACTGAAACATGTAATATAACAACGTTTTATAACATGTTATGTTATATAATGTGTACGCACCGTAATGTAATAATTTCATTGAATAAAGTTTACTCTTACGGTGCCATCACATGTCATAAGTAATATTATTGACATTTTAAACTCGAGCGGTTACAAATTAATGCATCTTTTCATAACGGATAATGTTATCTAATAACATTATAAGAAACAATTAGACGTAGATATTATGATCTCAGCAGTAGAATAATAATATTCTTTCTAACCATAACGATTACTTAATAAATAAAAAGTACGCAGTATTTTGTGTGTCTACCCCCCTAGACACACAAAATACTGCGTACTTTTTGTTTACCAAAAATTTCTTTATTTGTTTTGTTAATCACAAACAGGAGACAGTCAAGATTCGCAATTTTCCAAGGACGTTTTTTAAAAATACTTTATTTAAAACTTAAGACTAATAAAATGCTAAAATGTGATACATTAATTAATAAAAGGTGTCTCAGCGCCGATTTTAAACATTGAAAATTTATATATAAAAAAACAATTGTGTTTATAATATTTTAATTGCAGTAAATTATAGTATATTAGTGCGAATTTTATGTACGAAATATTACACAGTCAAGATGTCTTCCATCACGGCGAAATCACTCTTCAAAGCGGACTAACGAATTTGCAGTAACACGCCGCACAACGTCAACTGAAATGGCCTTCACTTCGGTCGTTATTTTAGTCTTCATCTGCTCCAAATTCGTAAGGTATCAAAGGTACGTAAGGGTATCAAAAACTCTTGCTTTGAGATAACCCCATAAAAAAAGTTAGCTGGGGTTAAGTCGGGAAATCTGGGTGGCCACAATATCTCCAAAGCGGTTTATGATTTTTCCCGGAAACAACGCTTTTAGTGTGTCCATGGAGACCCTAGCTGTGTGGGCTGTGGCCCATCTTGCTGAAATGATACATGGGTCAACATCCTCTTCTTGCAGTTGCTGTAGAAAAAGTTATTAATCGTGTCGATATACCGCTCGCTCGTCACTGTAACCGTTGCACCTCGATCATTCTCGAAGAAAAATGGCCCGATGATTTTCTTCGCCGATATTGCGCACCATACAATAACTTTGGGGCTGTGTAATGCCTTCTGATGTTTTTCTTTTGGATTGTTGGATGACCAGTAACGGCACTTTTGGGGATTGACGTACCCTTCGAGGTGAAAATGTGACACATCGCTAAAATAAACATTTGCCAACCCATTTTCCTCTGTAAAATCTCTAACATCTTATGACAGAAAATTTTTCGCTTGTTGTAGTCTTCTGGTTTGATTTTTCGAACTATTTGGATTTTATAGGGATGTAATTTTAAGTCTAAGGCCAAAATTCTTTGAATACTTGAACGATGGATACGCAAAGAGGCATCATGTTTTCTAACTGATCGTCGTGGATGCTCCGCGACCGCAGCGGCGACGCGGTCGATGTTTTCAATCGATCGAACAGTTCTATTTCGAGGGTCAATTGAATCTTTCAGTAAACATCCTGTCGCTCTGAACTTTTTTACCCACGACTTAATTAACTGAATACTCGGGGCATTACTTAAACGGCGGATTTCATAGCGATTAGAAAACTGGCGTTGTGCTTCTCTCAGCGAAAACTTGCTGCAAAAGTGCGCCTCTACTGCGTACGCGTGGTGCTCGCCAGACCACTGTGACATAGCGAGTAGCGACTAAAAAACCGCACTAATCACCTACCGAATGCTACCGCTACCCTCCCGCTAACCCCGCGGGTTGCCGAGAAATTCGTGTTTAAAGTTTAAAATCGGCGCTGAGACACCCTTTACTAAAACTATATGTCCTATACATGTGGGAGCCTAACTAAGACTATCCTACTTCTTATTCTAGAACATTAAGCTAAAGAACAGTTATCAATATGCCTACGAAGGACCTTTTTTACTAGTGGAGCTAGAACACAATCTTAAAAATAACTACCAATAATTATTTGATTTTCAGTCGGTGTTTTACATTTGAAGATCAGTTATACAGAGCCATTAATGGGACATTTTGCAAAGGGAAACCTATCCTACTTAATTTTTACGAGGTTTCATCAGCAAAATTCTTAATTTTGGATAAAACAAACCTTGTCAATTTCAAAGAAACACGACTTAGTTCATATTGAAAAAAATCTACATCATTACAAGATTTCTATTTAAAAGGAAGGCCAATGAGACTTATTAAAAAGTAAAGTTTTTATTTTGATTAATATAATTCCGAAAGGGTTTTTATCTGTAATAATAATTTTCATCAAAAATAGCATAGACTTATAAAAGTCATGCACACGGTCAATCATACTGAAGATGATCAATTGTACTATAAAATATTTAATAGACTATTTCCAGTATAATTACTCAAATATCATCATTAATGTATGACTGGCACACTTAAAAGTTTTATCAGATGGCTAAATGATTAACTATCATATTATGATAGGGTCATGCTTTTCTATAAAAGCTACAAGGAATCTTAATTCACTTAATTAGCGAAAGACAAGATGGACTGATCTCAAAGTTTACTTTCTTGTGTAAAAAGTGCTATTTTGAATTTTATGCAGATGACAATTAAAGTTTCTATGTAACTAAGTGTAACATAACAGGTATTACGGTGCGTATATTACACATTATATAACATAACATGTTACATAGCGTTACACAAATGTTATATAACTTGAACAGCAGAGCGACAAACGACAATGTCATACGACAATGACATATAACATTGTTATATTGTATTGTTATTCTAATGTGTACAGTATTGTTATATGTTGCAATTTTGAAATACAATGTTACATAATGTGGACGTGTAATAAAACAAAAGTTATACAACATGTTACTTGATCTGTACGCACCCTTATATTCATTTGGTACGGGCCATCCATACTTGGAACAATTTTCTGTGCCCTACGCCCACGAATATTTCAACTAAGAAATACCAAAGCCAGCATCATTTTCTGTACAGAAACTGGCAAAGTGTTGCTCAAAGCACTATGAATAAAGCAGCTGATAAAAATGTTACACTCATAACTGTTAACAAAAATTGTTACTACAAATGGTCTTATACAAAAAACTATTCCACCGTGTCAGGTTCAAGAGCTATTATTAGAAGGAGAAGAGGTAAAATTTTGTTTTAGAGATACGCAATCAATATTGTTTTATCTGCAATTGTGCATAAAATAAAAAAATAACTTCAGCCAAAGAGCACAACTGCCATTATACTCAGGCCCATCAATTGGTATGGAGAAAAAATAATTTTATGAGGTTTAAAAAAATCCGACATAAATCAATATATGTACACACACACACACACACACACACACACACACACACACACACACACACATATATATATATATATATATATATATATATATATATATATATATATATATATATGTATGTGTGTGTGTGTGTGTGTTAAGTTAAATCCTTAAATTCGCAATAAAAAATTTTGAGGGTCATTTATCGGGATAAAAACTATCCTATCTCTGAAGTTGGACCAAAATGCACACAGTGTGCAAAATTTCATTGAAATCAGTTCCGTAGTTTAGGAGTCCATCGCGGACAAACAACGTGACACGTAATTTTTATATATAAAGATAAGATATAAAGATAAGAGAATATATATTGATTTATCGCCGCTTAGTAACTGACACTAACTCCGTACCTATATAACATCCTACAGTTACGCCGAAACTAAGAGGAAAGTATTACTGTAGAAAACGTAATAATTTATTGCGAAAATTTTGTGATAAAATAAAAAAATACAAACTTATCCAAGATACCTAATACGTTACAAAAATAAACTAATGAGTTTGCGTCAGTTTTAAAAAAAAGGTTACAAAGATATAACAAAAGGAAACAAAAATAAAAAGAAGTTCTAATTGACGAAATACAGATGACACTTAATCACGCTTTTGGAAACCACGTCAGGTCTGTGAAAAATGGTGTGTACACAAGACAATTAAGAACAGCCAAAATCTTTCTTTTCAAATTTCCGCCGAGTTGTAAGTAGTAGGCCAAATAGACCATGTACCAATTTAATTAAATATATTTTATACGAAGTGATCTTGATACGTTTCATCAATCAACCATTGATTCAGCAATTTTACAATTGTGTTTACAAGAAACACTATCAGTTGAACCTTGCAGCTTGTTCATTATTTTTATTATAAATACCTGTAAATGTATATATGTATAATTAATAAATCATTCCCTTAGTATTTCGTATTATTTTTATTTTGCCCTGCCTGAAACGTTCGAAACTCTATAGAAAATGTGGCGTATGAAATGACTGACAAACTAGAACATTTTTTTATTGTATAGGTACAAAGATGTTTTACTTTTTCGTGGCCTCCATATGATATTTTTCTCAGCATTAGGTACCCTTCTATATCTGAAACGAATATGAATATATGCAATGTTTGTATACGAGGGCACTGAAAATTTCGGGAATCAAGGAAGTGACACAACATTACTATTTAAAAATGTATTTATTGCTTTTCGAAGTATTCTCTGCGAAATTTGACACATTTTTCCATACGATGGAACCAATCATTGAAGCAACCATTCCATTCGGAAGTTGGGGTTTCCAAAATGGCCGTTTTATAGGCGTCCACAGCTTCTTCAGGTGATGAAAATCTCTGTCCACGCAATTTATTCTTTATTTTAGGGAAAGTATAGAAATCATTAGGGCTTAGGTCGGGCCTGTACGGCGGATGGTCTAATAATTCTATGTTTTCTTGCTCTAAAAACTCTTTTGTTCTGTGTGCGGTGGGAAATGTCTGCCGCGCTGCCCCAATGCGTGTTGGCGAATTTCACGTGTCTTCAATTTTTTTTTCTTATTACTCAGACATGCAAGTTTCCTCACGATGATTTCCTTCACCGCCGAGCACGTGCTACATCTGCATTTAAAATTGCAATTAAATATTTCATTGGTGCTGCCGGGGATCAAACCCGGGCGAAATTTACAACGAGCGCTTAGACCCAGAGTTACTTTTACGACACAAATAAATGCGCTTTAACAAATATAATATAAACTATTACGTACTTAAAACTTAAATATTTGATAGGTCGTGATGCCTACCGGACGAGGCTACAGCACCACACCGTGCAATCTAATTGAATATGCTTACTTAACCGCGACATAACTCTCAGTGATGCGCTAGCATAATAGGCAGTATATAACTTATATACTTTTCACTTCTGCAGTCTATTAATCTTTGTACTTTTCTAATTAATACAGAAAGTAGTCACTAGACGGTTTGATGTTGGCTAAAATTTCTGCGGTCGCTGTTTCGTCAAGGTTATTCAGGCTTCTTAAAGCCATAAAAGATCCGAACCTATCAAACCGTTGTATTCTATTGTTGACGTCATATACATAGAATTTGTTTTTTGAAACGTTTAAATGTTTTAAAGAGTGAGATGTATATAGATTCGTTATGTTGGCTATGAGCGTGTGCACTTAAAACCTCAAAAGGTTCGTTAAATTAGGTACCGGAAAAATATTGCTCTGCCTTAGCTGGATTTATAAAAAATCTCGTGCTTCCGGTGTCTATCATAAAACGAGCCTGGATTTTTGGGATCTCAATATACGGGAGTTTTAAAATTATATCACTGTTGGAAGCTTCTCTCTGAACATTTTCTATACTATTTGAAGTGATGTCCTGACATAGCTATCCTGACTGTACCTATACTTCCGGGTTTTCATTATACGGTTCTATTTCATATCGTGGCACTTCTAAAATATACGTGTAATTATTTTCATCACAGTCGCTTATATTCTGGTTATAATATCCCGCGGATGTTTGGGGGTTCCTTATTACCGTATACCCCTATTATTTTGTAGTTCCTTAGAGTCGTCTAGCATATTTTGTCCTAACAGACGTGCGGTATGAAAAGAGACATCGATGTTTTCATTTAAGTTTTGTTTTTGGAAATTCTGATTGGGTATAGCAAAATTAAAATTATTTTGAGGTTGGTTTGCAAAAACTGGCAGCAGCAGATGGCTTAAAGGCTTAAAGCCTTGACTTTGTTGAGGTATGCCGAATTTGAAATTATTTTGGGGTTGGCTTGTAAAACCTTGTAGAGTGTCGCGTATGGTTATTTATAGGTGACCTGAAGCCTTGATTTTGTTGAGGTATGCCAAATTTGAAATTATATTGCTGATTGGGAATGCCAAACTAAAAGTTCTGTGGTCCCATGTTATTATTAAAAATAGAGCCATTATTATTAAAATTACTTGGAACAACAAATTTTTGACTTTGTTGCTGATGTGAGATTCCGAATTCAAGGTGTTGGTTGGGCATTTGGAATTTACTTTATGGTCCAAAATGTGGATTTTGCAAATCTAAAATACGAGGAATTATTAGGTAACATATTAACAGTATTTATTTATTTTTATTTATTTATTTTATTAGGCTCTCACAACAATGAGTACACTGTTACATACATATGGAATGACATCACAATTATTAAAACTAAATGTCCCATTACTTATAGGAGGGCACCACATGCATAAAAAAAGAGACTTTACGTTGATTTTACAACAGTACATAGGTACAATTTAACTCTAATAAAATTTTAATTTTAATTAATAATGAAGAAACCATTTCCATCCATTAGAACATAGCCTTAATCGCAGATAACTACTTTTTTGATGCCAGCCATCGAGGTTGAGAATAGATCTATTCTGCTTTGGTATTCTTTATATAATGCAAACATTCTCGTTAAGGAACAATGTGATCTTAAATTAGTTCGACCTTGAGGTGCAACAAATAATTTGCTATTACAGGATCTAGGCAATCGATGCGGTACATTAAAATTTATCTTACTAAGAAGATCGGGACAGTCCAAAAATCCAGTCACTAATTTCTTTAAGAACAATAAATCAATAATTTTTCTTCTCGTTTCCAATGATGGGATCTTAAAATGAGACAGTCTTTCCTCATATGACTTGAGCGGCCTGGCCATATTACAGCTACGAGTCAAGTGCCACAGAAACCTTTTTTGTACTTTTTCAATGCGGTCTATATGTATTCTGTAACTAGGTGACCAAACTACACTGCAATACTCCAAGTGACTTCTTACTAATGAGTTGTACAATATTATTTTTGTGGCTGGTTTTTTAAAATTCCTACTCTCCCTTAGCACAAACCCAAGCATCTTTGATGCTTTTAGTACACAGTAATTTATATGTAAATCAAATTTAAGTTTTGGATCCATCTGAATGCCTAGGTCTTTAATTACATGAACTTCTTCAAGCAATTCATTACATATACTATATCTAGAATTGACGATCCCTCTGTTTCTGGTGAATCTGATATGCTTGCATTTTTTTATATTTAAAGACATTTTGTTTCGGTCACACCAATCTGCAAGCCTATCCAGATCACTTTGAAACAGCAAGATGTCCCCCTGATTCCTTATCATTTTAATAGCTTTAAGGTCATCAGCAAATAAGTGTGCTTCAGAGTTTTGGAAACACTGTTCAATATCATTCATAAATAATGTGAAGAGATAGGGCCCAAAATGGGATCCTTGCGGGATTCCAGACGATGCAGCATAAGGACTTGAGCAAATACCGTTCAATACAACTTTCATCTCTCTATCAGTCAGATATGATGCAAACCACCCTAGCAGAGGTCCTATAACTCCATATAATTATAGTTTTTCCAACAATATACTATGATTTACTGTATCAAAAGCCTTGCTGAAGTCTGTATATACCGCATCCACCTGTACGCGAGAATCGACGGCCCCAACAAGTGATTCAACATATGAAAATAAGTTAGAAGCCGTAGATCTCCCCTTCATAAATCCATGTTGGTTGTTCGACAAATACTGTTTCAGATGCCAAGACAAAACAGGACAAATCAGAGCCTCAAAAACCTTTGCAAGACAAAATAGCTATTGGCCTATAGTTAAATACAATTTATTTATCATTACATTTAAATACGGGGACAATATTAGAATCCTTCCAAACCGATGGGAAAACTCCTGACTGTAAAGATTTGTTATATATTAACATTAAAGGGAGTGATATCTCATTAGCCGTTTTGCAAACAAAAATGGGTGGAATTAGATGTTATGTTGGGGTTTGAAATTTTGAGACGTTGTATTTTGTTTAATTTTATTATTAGCGTTACATTGATTCATAAAATTCACTTCCTCGGTTACGAAACTTAAAGCGGCTTTTAAACTAGCACATTGTCTAAGTCGCACGATACGGATTAAGGCGCATGGTTGAGCAAAATGTCGCGCTAGTCGTTATTTGTGCAGTTTTTAGGAACTACCTACTTTTTATGAAAAAGATATATCAACTAATAAAAACACATTATATTTCTACATAATCTTGATTCCATAAGAGTAATATCCAATTTTTTCGAAAGGAATAAATATTAAAATAATCTCCTTACAACGAAACCATATAAATGTGAAATAATTATTGATAACATGCATCTCCTCGTAAAGTAAGCATTATATTATTTTGCGATTGACACTAATGGATAGGCAATTTATTAATGAACATTTCTATCATAAATTTTTTTTTCAAAGACCAAAATTTGATTTTATCAAGAAATTATTGTAAGAACTGGGCGTATTCATTGCACACGGGGTTGCTGGAGTCAGTGAGCCACAGAGTACTTTTTATATACTGAAAGTGAGCGCTAAGCTCTTGAAGATGAAACCTGTGTCGTTAGTCACGGCGTCGAGCAGCGCACACGCTCACGTCATCTTATCAGTCGATAATATTATTATTACTTATTAGGTTATTTATAGGTAGTATTATTTGTTTGTTTTTGGTATAATTTTTCATATTAGTTATACATATATTTGTTGTGTTTTTACTGCACGATGAAGCTTTTTGCGTGTTTTTGCTTTGAAGTAAATGCAAATATAAAAATGAAGCACCATTAGCATGTAAGATTTGAATCCATAATTAACATTTCGACAAATATTATAATTTACACTATAAAAAGCTAATTAAATATTATCAGTATAGTATACAGTTAAAAATAATCCTAATACCTAACCACAATATCTTAGTAGGTATAGTAATTCGGTAAAAAGTATCTAAGTAGGTATTAATATACCTACCCAGTATAACTAATCACAATAGGTACCTATGTAGGTATTATGATTAGATAAAAGGTACTTATTTAAATAGTTATCTACTTTTACTAAGTAAGTACTAATACCTACCCGGGCATCATTTAACTACAACCTAAAAACCCCTATAACTAAACTGACCAATTATTTTTTAACTCAAAACGGGACATGGGCTTATTTATACTCTAAAAACTATAACTTTATACAATTAGTGTTCACTATAAAATTATATTCGGTATATACGGTAATTATTAAATGCAACATATTTTTTAATTATTAATTACATTTGTCAGTGAATTAAATTTGCTTTAATAAAGTTGGTGATAATTTTAAATAAGAATAAAATTCTGGGCTAGTTTCTTTTATTGTTACCTTTGTTAACAACATTGCCTTTAGAACTGGAACCGTAAGTGTTTTTTTCAGACGTCCACAATTTATTCAAAATAGAAAAATACTCTTTCTACTGGAGCATTTGTACCAGGTAGACATAAAATATATTCGATTAAAAAAAATTATGTTGAAGATTGTTGGTGCAAAAGACTTTGAATACTTCCATCCGACGAGTTACGGGACAATTTTGTGTCCCGGGGCTTTGTTTGGGGACAATGGGACAGGTGACCGAGAAAAGGGACAGTCCCGTACAAAACGGGACGTATGGTCACTTGATTTTTGTATTACGTTTATTAAAGTTACCCTTATATATAAATAAATATAATTACGAATGTAGAAATAAAATTGAATAAAAATAAAAACAAACATGTTTTTTTTTTCATTCTCATCAATCATTGGGGTGAGGATAATGTCAGCCAGCATAAGTAATAAGCAGGCTAAGTTACAAGGTGCTCAGTTCAAAAATTAGTAGGTAGGTATGTTACTTTTCAATACGTGACGCGTAAAAATTAACAATAATCAAAAACACATCTGCGAAACATCCTATTTATTTATTCTTTATTGCACCAAATATTTGTACAAAAGGCGAGCTATCTATCTATTTACCTATAGTGAGTAGGTATCTTTTAAACTCACAATTTCCAATGCTTCATTTTTAATATATAATTAATTATTAAATTTCATAATTAGATAATATATGAGAATACATAATTCTAATATAATGCAACTAATATACCGAATAAAAAAATTAAAATACATTTATCGTTGTGCGCCGTGTGTATTTCCATTTTTCATAAAATAGTTTATTGATGTTGAAAAAATAATACTACGTTCGTATAGTAGGTGGCGTCTTGCATATTTCTTACGCGATATATTGTAGCGAGTCGGCGCGGCGGACTGAATACTCAAGGTCGTTCGCATGGAGTAGCCCCTTAAGTAAATTCTCTGGTAAATTGTAGAGAAACACATTTAAGGACATATTTTTATTAACTATAATCTTAGCTGCTTTTACTTCTTCGTCTTGTATGAAATTGATTTTTGCAAACAAAGTACTACGCATATGTTGTATCCTATGACAAAAATCTATGAATGATTCACCAGACTTAATTTTCATTTGTTCTAACTCGAACTATGCAAACTTCCGAACGCGGATCGCAAAAATGTTGAATTAAAATATCCTTAACAGATTTCCAACAATTAATATCATCACGCTCACTTAATAAATTACATACAACGTTTGTGAAGCATTATTAGGGTCTGGGAAAGATATGTAAATGTACTGAGCCTAGAGGCGAATTAAATCTTTACAGCGTCCTAGGCTAGCATCTCATCGGCGCCCCTCTAGCGGCCATATATTGTAAATTATAATTACTCATTTGGCCAATAAACTACAATCATGGACAAATTTTGAGGAACACAAAAAATGGTTTAATTTCTCCCTGCGTACTGGTCAAAAACATTAGTAAATGCTATAAGAAAAAGTTTTGGCATGTTTCTTATTTTCGAATATCATTTGTTTTTGTATAAATGTTGTGTAATATTGCGTTCTTTCATATTGTAAAATATTTTGCCAACTTTTGAATTTGAGTTTATTAGGTTTAGATTTTGTTTAAATTATTGCCTTGACTGCCTTGTTTATCGTCTTAAGTGGGAATTGTTACTGCAAACAAACTGAGAATACCAGATCTAAACCTAATTTCAATAGAGAAAGAGGTTGGGTGCTACCACATGCTTGGGATCTTGTAATAAATAATATTAAAACAAAACTCAAGCATACCTCCGCAAGATTTCAAGACACAGTAAGTTCATTCTGCGTAGATCGGATCAAAAGTAATAATTAAAAAACTGAAGGTATTCCGGATTAACTCTGACATCGGAACGTCAATCACCTCAGTCCCCCGTGCGAAGCCATAATTTAAAAAAGAAGAAGACCACGGGTGCTGTAAAGCACCCAAACGTCGGGAAATAAAAAGTAAGTATAACTAAACGCAATAAAATCCGTAAATTAGTTTTATTCAATGTGTAGCGTTCGCGTAAATAAATCATTGTACAAAAATGTTTCTTACCCGTAAAATTTTTCTTTTTTACTTAATTTGGTTAATTTTTATCATTTGATCGTATGTTTTCTCGACGTTTGCAATAATAAAATTAACTACTAATAAGCAAATTCCAAATTAATAAACTTAATTATCATAAATATCCATGATATTTTGTTCATATACACTTTGTTTGCTATCCTCTAAATTTGTCGCAAATGTGTATATTATAATTCATAATATAGTTTAATAGTAACCTAATATGTAGTTGCAAAATAATTAGGACACGAGTACTCTTAACAGGTGGGCGTGAATAAAAAATGTGGTAAAAGAGTGAGAGCGATGGAGTAACCACATTGACGATTTTTTTTCGGAAAACCTCTGCACGCGCCCCTTTTTAAACGTGCGCCCATGGGCACGTGTTAAGGATAATCCGCCACTGAATGAGCCTTCTTAGTAAATAAATTTAATAATCCTTCCTCTCCTTCAAACTTAGGTATTAGACAAAGTAAGTCTTTGGTATTATACATTCCATTTTCATTAAATATTATTATAACAAGCTATTTTGAATTTTTTTCACCAACACCTGAATTTTCCCAGGGCGACAGACAGACACGACTCCACTAAGCCTTACCGTTTAGCCGGGCAGTAGTACCCCATCTCCTGGAAGACCTGAACGCAGACGTCATTTTATTCGTAATTTTCTCAGTAAACCCCTTCATTTGATATCCATATCACGTGCACATCCTAAGAAGTAGTAGTTAGACTTTGTCATTGGGGTGCATAAAAAACATAGTCCGCCATCTTTGGGTGTCCCCCATTTAGTGATTTCGAATGAGTCATTTTATTTTCATATTCTTCTCAGTAAACCCTTTATATTTTTATATCCATATCATGAGAAAATAACTAATCCGCTATTAAGTGGTAGAGCCACCCTGCAACTACAGGTTGGGGCAGTGAAGGCGGAGGTTTTTGAAACGGCACTTCCACCCCGAATGGCTGATCGGGGTGGAGCTAGTACCGTTAGGTTAATAGGGTCTTAGCATTTTTTATCAGTCAATCCTATGGACCTGTGGTTATTGGAACACCGTGTTTTCGCGTAAAAGCTTCACCCGAAATAACGAGTCTCACGGCAGTTCAACGTGCCACTTCAACATTCACCGAAATTGAAGTATTCCCTGACGAATTTGCGCCCAATAACGGCACTTCTGCTTGTTAACCATGCCATTCAGATGGAAATGATCTTCATCAGACATGAAGATAAAGGTTCTCATTTTGATCAAAGAGTGCTTCCATCCCACGCGCGAAGATTATTCTTTGTTCGTAATCCCCTGGCTGTAACTCTTGAACAACTGCCAATTTGTAGGAGTGAAAATGCAGGTCAAGGTGCAAAATACGCATGTCCATCCGAATACTCAAACGAAGTTCAAGGGAATGAGTTCGAGCATATCGGTGTGGACTGCGCAGAATGACTTGTCGGACTTGTTCAACACTTTTTTTTTTAAAAAACGTTACCCCCACGCTAGGATTTTCTCCTATATCGTGGAGACAGTTTACAAACATAAATTGCACAAGGACAAACATCCAGACCCGGAACAATTATTTGTTGGTCATACAAATACTTGTTCCGTGCGGGATTCGAACCCGCGGCCCCCAGCGCAGCAGCTCATTGCTAAGCCACTGCGCCACGGAGCCGTCAAATTTAGTGGGGTGCGTTTTGTTCGTCAAAACACCTCGTGTACGAACTGCTTAAACCCAACGAAGAATGGTGTTTTGTGAGGGAACATTTCGATTTCGGTGAATGTTGAAGTGGCGACGGAATTCACGTTGAACAGCCGTGACAGACTCGTTATTTCGGATGAAGCTTTCGTACGCGAAAAAACGGTGTTCTAACAACCACAGGCCATGGCTTGGACTGATAAAGAAATGCTAAGACCCTATGAGCCTAACGGTACCAGCTCCATCCCGCATGGCCATTTGGAGGGTGGTGGGGTGGTGGAGTGCAAGCCATTTCAAAAACGTCAGCCTTCACTGCCCCACACTGTATATTATGGTTGCAGCACGAATGGGTTGGCTCGACCGGGGTAGGACCACGCTCTCACAGAATACTGTTACTGTTTTAGCATATGTAATACCTCTAATCTTTTTTGTATAAGGTTTTCTGATTTATATAATTATTTTTTGTATAAGGTTTTTGGCGGCTCCGTGGCGCAGTGGCTTAGCCATGAGTCACAATGCTAAGGGCCGTGGGATTCAAACACGCGGCCCCCAACGCAACAGCTCATTGCTAAGCCACTGCGCCACGGAGCCGTCAAATTTTTGTTAGAACATTATGTGTATTATGTTTATTAGCTTAATGCTGCTGAACCGGAGGCCCTTTTTACTAGAAAAGAGGCATTCTATCTTAGTCCTCAGGGGTAACAACGCATCTGTATTTTGATTTTTAATCGTAGTTAAATGTAGATGTCTATGGGCTACAGCATCCATTTACCATCATGTTTGGACTGTGTGCTCGTTTATCACCTTTATATACACCCGTTTATACCCTTTTTATATCTATAAAAATAAAAAATATGCGTCAGTGTCGTGGAACACTTGGTTGGAACGAAGATCCTTTGGTAGTGTATTATTATTGATAAACATATTATATTATTGAATAACAAATACAAATAAATGCATTACTAGCGTCTATTAAAAGCCAATTATATCATCAAAATAATATTTCTCTCATGGCAAGATAAGAAAAAGTGCGAGGGAGATGGATGTTATTCCATATCGCTCGCACTATAGAAAGGTGGTCGTGACGGAACAATCTTACACTTTATCTCGCCTAGCCCCCATCCGACAAATTCGTACCGTGCGATAAGGTACTTCGTTCCAAAAAAATCTTGGGCGGTCTGCCATATTGGTTTTAGAATGACGTCACTTAGTTTATCAGTGTCAGTTACTTAGTTAAACGTGGTAGAGTCACGCTGCATCTGTATTATGGTTGTAGCATGAATGGGTCGGCTCGACCGGGGTAGGGCCACGCTCTCACAGAATAATATTAGCGTAAAATAGTAGCTTAATGCTGCTGTGTTTGGTATGGTGAGTGTAGAGAACCGAAGACCCATTTTACTGGAAACGAGGCATTCTATCATAGTCCTCGATAGTAATCGAACTTGGAAACACGCGTAGACTGCTGTGTTACTTTGCTCAACTGACACAATAATGAAGGGATTTTGAAATTTTAAATCGAATCATTACTTGTGATTAAAAGTGGATACTGTACGATAATCGGAAGCGCTCGTCGCAATGGCTGAACCCTGGAGACCCAGCCAAATCCTACCCTAAACGCCGGTGTCGTTCACTACAGCTTTCTTAAATCTGGCCAAACGATTACGACAGATATCTATTATCAGCAACTGCAAACCGTGAAGGAAGAACTAGCTGCTAAACAACTGAGATTGGTCAATCGCTCTGGGTCACTACTGTTTCACGACAACGCAAGACCACACACTGCACGACAAATAACCACTAAGTTAGATGAGCTACAATTGGAATGTCTGTGACATCCACCGTACTCCCCGGACCTTGCTCCAACAAATTACCATTTTTTCCGGAATTTCGACAATTTCTTACAAGGAAAAGAAAATCAACTCCGATGCGGCAGTCCAAATCGCCTTCAAAGAGTGTATTGATTCTCGCCCCCATGGTTTTTTTAGTAAAGGGTCAATGAACTATCTATGAGATGGCAAAAGTGCATGGATAACAACGGTGCATACTTTGATTAATTAAATATATTTTACAAAAAAAATGACTTTATATTCCTCCCGTACAAAATGCCAATTTCATATGTAAGGACCTAATACGAGTAATAGAAGCAGCGTATTATATTCAATCCGCTTGGAAGACGTAGATATTATATTTTTTAGATGCACCTGTTGACATGGCCATCCTCTACGTTTCGAGCTCGGCGTCCGTTGCGCAGGTGGAGTTGAGGCCGCGGAGGAAGGCTTGCCTTGTGTTCTTGGTGCGCCTTACTTGAGAAGCAAAAGGGGAGGAGTAATCCTCCCCCGAGGAGGGACTGCCTTGTGGCGGCCGGTGATGGTGGGGCTGCGGATTTGTGCAAAAGCGTTCCGGTGCCCTTGCCAATATGCGGCGATGGTGGAACAACATGGGGTTTTAGTCGGTGCGTGTCCTACATAATCCGTCCTTGCCCCCGCGAGGCGGGTATGCGCAAGCATTTCCCAATGTAAAACAAAAAAGGTGTCCATGGCTAACCCACTTACAATCAGGTGGACTATAAGTTAGTTATAAGAAAAACTTAGCCAGTGTTTTAAGTATATAATAATAACTCTCGAAAATAAGTTATATTTAATTTTTCGCCAAGTTGAGCAAAAAACGGCACGGCCGTACTATCCTTTTCTCGAAGCAGTTAAGGCCATTTTAGAAACCCTATAACTTCGTTGTGGATCGTTGTGGATAAAACTAGAAGCTTGAATTTTCAGTAACCAAGTAGTCATTGTATAAACTCGGTATATTTCAAATTTCATTCAATTTGAATCTGTAGTTTAAGAATTATAACTAGTCAGTTTCTTAATTTTGTCACTCACTGACTGACCGATCATCAAAACTCTAAGGCACTTTTAGCAGACATAGAAGCTTCAAATTTGGAATACAATAATTGTTTAGTATATATATTAATGAAAAATTAAAATATTTTACAATTTCGGTCCATTTTTCGAGATACACCAACTGCATAAATAACTTTGTAATCCCATATGATATATGATTACAATAGGATACAAACCCATATAGGATTACAAAGTTACATTTGCAGCGAATGAATCAGTGTACCTATATATTATGTACTAGCTTTTTACCCGCGGCTTCGCTCGCGTGCGCTTGAATTTAGGAACATCATTAAAAGCTGTTCCATGCCAAATTTAGAAAAATGCGATCACTTTTAGAGTCACCTCAGTGTCTATGTCAATCAAAGTTTTTTTTTTCATTCTAAAATACTATTAGACGTAGATGATTGGTAACATGCTACAGAAACACGTGAATATGTATGTCTAGAAACACCTACTATTTTTTATATTGGGTGCGTCTTCCGATTCCGATGTATCCATAAGTAAGGTAAATAGTCTTGAAATAAAAATGTATTATTATTATTTACATTTTACTCTTTACATTTATTCATAGCTAAAGTTAATTTAGTTTTAGCAAAGTAATATAATGTTTATTTGAGACATTTTATTCATATCATTGGTCCTATTTAATATTGATTAGCACCATAAAATAGATGTAGAATTTATTTTTACTTCGAGTAGACTTGCAAATTTCATAAATACAGTTCTATAATAATGAATACTACACATGGATTAAAACTAATGTTACGGGTTTTTTACGCATCTTGGATGAAAGTTCCGAGTAAAAGAACATATCCTTGATGTGAAACACCGAAGCTCCGAGAAGTCTAGTATGTCACCGAAGTGAATAGAACACCGAATCCTACCAATGATGATGCGCGAGGCTATTGAAATTAAAAATATCCTAATTTTGATATGGAAGATGGCAGAGAATAATTAATAAAATTAAATTCAAACTACTACTGCATTTATTCTATTCTATTTTAACTTCGACATCAGGTCGTCAACACCTCAGTTCTCCCACCCCTCCCGTGACCATCGATGCTGTAAAGTGTCCAAAACATCGGGAATTTAAAAAGTTAAAATTAAACGCGATAGAATCCTTAAAATTAGTTTTACTCATTATAAATATTATTCACAGTGAACGTGAGGATCACTACACTCATGAACGGGAGTAGAAAAATGTTCGCCCTTGACGGTGAAAGAAAATCCAACATCTCATATCGTCCCGTCGTAAGAGGCGACATGGGAAAACTAACTGGAAATGGGATGGGCTGCATCATCTTCTTGACAACAGATCAAAATAATAATACCTGCGGTTGCCAACCCGCCTACCAACCGTGGCAACTATAGCAAATATCCAGTTACTTGACAATTTATGGGGGAGGCCTATGTTCATTTCAGTGGACTTTTGTAGGCAGACGATAATGAGTTCTACTCATCTTTGCAAGCCTTAATATTTAGGTAGAGTGAAAACAAAAAGTAACATACCCGACAACACGAATGAAATAAAAACTGCATATATTGCCCTAGGAAAACTAAAAAATAGCAGCTTACATACATGTTACTAATGGGCACAGGCCGCAGAGTTTTTGGCCAAAACAGTGTTCGCTGCGCTGATTCCAACGCGGGATGAATGTAATGTTAATGATTCAATTATTTACATCGCATATTCAGTAGCATTGTATTATTTCATTTTATCAATGAATTGCCATTTTAGTTTATTTAGAAGTAAGTAGGTGGCGCTAATATTCGATGAAATAATAAAAGCCAAATTCATACCATCTAGTAATAACAGCAATTGAAGCGAACATTTATTTATTATATCAAATATCAAGTATTATATCAATTATCAGTCATCATTAATAATAACTGAATAACATTCAATCTAACAAGCAATCAAAAAAAATAAAATCAAATTATCTACTTAGTGGACTCATTTGAACAATCATTAGTTGAATGTATTATATACTGTAAAATTTAACCAATAATATTGTTTCATTGGAGTGAGTATTGGATAAAATAACGTTGTAATACAACATTATTGTATTGTAACGTTATTTATCATGATATCCTTCTTTCCATCCTATCCCATCTTAATTTTAAGCCCATTGTCTTAGATTGGTTTGCATCCTATCTTCGCGGGCGTCAGCAGTCAGTTCACGTAGGTCATAATATGACCTCAGCTTGGGCTGAAGTTGAATGTGGCGAACCGCAAGGCGGTATACTCTCTTCTATCATCTTCTCAGTTTTTATAAACTTGATCACTGATAATTTTGATTGCTCGTATCATCTGTACGCCGATGATCTGCAGCTATATGTGCATTGTGGCGTTGAAAAACTACATAATGGCATTCACAAATTAAACCAAAATTTAAACACAATTAAAGATTGGTCCTCGCGCTATGGAGTCTGTGTGAATCCAGTAAAATGCCAAGCGATTTTAGTGGGAAGTAAAAAGATGCTGGCTAGGGTTAATCAAGCAGACTTACCGTGAGTACCTTTACCTGAGTACCTGAGTGGCGAAGCTTGCGAAGACACTTATTGATTTCACGATGTCTGTCCGTCTGTCTGTCTGTCCCACGATTATCTCGAGAACGGTTTTGAATTTTCAAATTCTGTTTTCAGCAATCGATTACTGATCACCCAGGCATCTGAACCTCCTATTTTGAAACTGATTGCTCAACGGCAACCGTTAGAAACCGCTACAAAGCTGATTGCTTCGCCACTTTGCTATGCTGTTAGCTTGCTAGGTTTATTCCATTTAGTGAGTCTGTTAAAAACCTTGGACTGTATATTGATAGCTCTCTGAACTGGAAAGTGCAGGTTACCGATTTAAGTCGGAAAGTCATTGCCACCTTACGTTCCCTTTATCGTCACAAATACTTCCTTCCTATTAAGTTTAGACTCATGCTTGTCCAAACTCTTATTTTACCTATCTTTGATTATGCAGCTGTGTGCTACCCAGACCTATCCCAAGAACTTCTTAATAAGCTGGAGCGCCTGCTTAACCACTGTATTAGATTTATTTTTGGTCTGCGTAAGTATGACCATATTTCTCATTATAGATCTCAGTTTAAGTGGCTTACCATAAGGCAAAGGCGCAACTCCAGAATATTACTTGTTCTTTTCTCAATTCTTATTATTCACCTTCTTACCTCAAAGAACGGTTTCAATATCTCTCTTCTTGTCATGATAGGGTTCTTCGATCTTCCTCTAATAACAATATTTATATTCCCACTCATCTCACCGGGTACTATGGTAATTCCTTCACTGTACAGGCTGCACGTCTTTGGAATTCCTTGCCTGATGATATCAGAAAAGCATCTAACAAATACTCCTTTAAAAAGAAGGTACGCGAGCATTTACTGAATAATCATTAGAATTTACAAAATTGTTAATTAATAGTATTTATATATATGTATTAACTTTGTATTTATTTATATTTATATCCATATATATGTATTTATGTATGTTTATATTTGTTTATTGACATATAAATATATTTATATTATGAATATGTGTGAATATATGTAAATGTGCGAATATATATATATATATATATATATATATATATATATATATATATATATATATATGCATTTACTTATAATATTATATCATAATCTGTTTTCTTTTAATTGCTACACCTACGACAAACTCTCACCACTCCATGGGTTGACTGGCAGAGAATGCGTTTAGGCATTATGTCCGCCCTTTGTATCCTTTTATTTTCTAAAGGGATGCAATAAAGTTTTTAAATAAATTAAATAAATTATTTTTACACTTAGCAATTAAAAAGGCAGCACTGCAAAGGGAACGCCGCATTGTTCACAGTTGGCGCTTTATTCATGATAAAAGATAACTTTTTGGATAGAACGTGTCTAGATCGCAACCTCACAATTGCCACTGTATCCTTTCTTGGTAGCGCAGCCAGTTGAAAATATTACATATATCACAATGGACACACGTCCACTTTAATTTATTAATTCTTAGTTTTTTTCTATTTTAAAAAAACGTTACCACCACACTAGGATTTTCTTCTGTATCGCAAGGGCAGTTACACATACATAGATTTCAAAAGGACAAACATCCAGACCGAGAACAATTATTTGTAGGTCATACAAGTACATATTTGTTTCGAGCGGAAATCAAGCCCGCAGCCATTAGCGCTGCAACTCAATGCTAAGCCACTGCGCCACTGAGCCATCGTGTCCGTGGTGACCTCGAAATACATATTAATAATTACTCAGAAAGGGATTTTACCACGATGTTATCTTTCATAATAACGCTATATAACTCATTACGTCATATAAATAATATTGGAAACTATCTCTAGCAAACAGTCGGCCGCAAACTATACCTAATTGAGACCCTATGTTTTTGAAGAAAACCTTTTCAGGAATTCCATAAGTTAACGGTCAAAATCGCAATTGAGTTTTCTTTTAAGTAGTACTAGTAAAAATTATTGCAGGAGTTCAAATAAATTTTTATAAAACATCAGAATAAATTTTTCGATTAACGATTTCTCATAGGCCAGTCCCAATCGAATGAAATTTTAGGTCCATGATTAATTCTTCATGGGGTTTAACTTTCAAACTTTCATTATAAGGTGCATTGGGGTAATTGCTAAAATGGATTTATTCAGATTTATGTTAATTGCTAACAAACGCAGCGACATATATTTATTAACAACGTAAGAGTAGACGACATCTTCAATCACCCATCGTCCTTTCGGTTGACGTTTGCCGCAAAACTGGCCAACCATGAATGTCAAGTTTTCTAAAAATTACGCGCAATTTTTTTCGTTCGAATTAACTCCCAACTACTTTTTCTTAACAACCTGGTAATTTAATTAAGAAATAAATTATTTTTGACACCACCATCCGCCCTAAGAAATCAACCCTAGGGTTTATACTCGGAAACGCGTGTTCGTGTATTCACCCTAGACGTGGTGATAACCGGAATTCACTTTTGATTGTTGTTTTTTTTTATAGTATAAGGGTGACAAACGAGCACACAGTCCACCTGATGGTAAGTGGTTGCTGCGGCCCATAGACATCTACATCTATCCTCGTTTGCGAATCAAAATGCAGATGCGTTGTCACCCGTGAGGACTAAGATGGAATGCCTCATTTCCAGTAAAAAGGGCCTCCGGCCACCTGCACTCACCAAGCGAAACTCAGAGGTAAACCTCTACTTCACGCTGGTATTCTGTGAGGTTGTGGTACCACCCCGGTTCGAGCCGGCAAATCCGTGCAACAGCAAAAGCTGCCGCGTGGCTCTACCACTGTTTAAAACTGTTTTTTTTGTTTTTGTTGTTCCGCCTATCCACTTCAACAGAAAATATATTAATACTTTAATATATTATTCATAAAGTTTTAATAACCTTTATGGTTATTAACAAAATTCATATTACGTATTGCATTTAAACCAAATTAAACTTCCTCGTTTTAGATAGTAATAAATAATTTATGAATTCTGCAATATGTCCAGGAAATGACCAGCACAAATTTCATTACTGAGCAGACGTAATTGTATATCCTTTATAAATTCGTCTCTGTTGATATACATTTGCATTCGTTTTCTAAAATTGTTTGTTACAACAGATGTGTTAGCAAAGAACTGGGCGTTTTTTTGCAAGCAATCCAAAACCTTTACTAATTTGGATGTTTGCCTTTAATTTCATTAGATTTTTTTATAGGATAGGGTGACAAACGAGTACACAGTCCACCTGATGGTAAGTGGTTGCTGTGGCCCATAGACATCTACATCTATCCTCGTTTGCGAATCAAAATGCAGATGCGTTGTCACCCGTGAGGACTAAGATGGAATGTCTCTTTTCCAGTAAAAAGGGTCTCTGGTTCTCTACACTCACCATACAAAACACAGCAGCATTAAGCTGCTATTTTACGCTGGTATTCTGTGAGAGCGTGGTCCTTCCGCGGTCGAGCCGACCCATTCGTGCTACAACTATAGTACATAATATAGCTACAGCATGGCTCTACCATTTTTGATTTTTGATATTGTTTTATGCCAAGATTCCAATGAATTTGTAGTTCTGTGAGACACTCCGAATGAATTCTAAACAACCACATAATTTTCGTCCTTGAGCCATGTCTTTTCATCATATTATCATCATTATTCAAAAAAAGATTTAACAAACAGCCATCCCTCAATAATGTTGGAGGGTAATAGCGGCAATCGTGCTGTAAGTAGCACTATTCTCCTCGTATCCTGGTATTTATTGATACCTAGCTTATCTGCTCGTTTTTGAATGCACTTCACATAATGAAATTTTGCAGTGCTCTCGTTGTTGCTTTTTCTAAGTCGATTATGTTACGGGATTCCATTCAGAAATTTGTGATATTATTAAATTAAATAATATGTAATAAGTATCTTTTTTTTCTATTATTCATTAATGAAAATTATTAATAAAAAAAAGGAAGGATACTGTTTTTATAACCGTGTATAGTGAATACTTGATTAAATGGTTTAGGGTATATTCTAAAAGTTGCATCGCCAAAGAAATCTGTGAGTCTACCCATCTGGTCCCTTGCGAAATCGTTACAGAATACCAAAATTCGAACATTATCATGCATGTAGTCCGCTAATAAAAATTCTGGTATTTATTTGGTAATAAACTTCAGAAAGTTTTTTAAAGTTAATTTTTTTAAACCTAATTCAGCATTGCTACGTTCATATAAAGTAGTTTTTGATTTTTGAAAATTAAGGAATTTCGTTTAGTAAGCCGATATCATTGACAGATGCTGCCATGTTCTTATAGATTGTCGGCATCTGATCAAGTGAAGTGGTTACTTCGTTTACACATTTATTTATGCGTGCATCCATTATATTTTTAATGTTATCTTGTAGGTATAATTGTGGGTGTGGTTCTGTCTTCGTTACAGTACTTTACTGTAATAATAAAATTAAATAAAGCTTTAAATGATACGCAAAAGAGAGCAGACCATTTCTGACACTTTGTAAATCAAAATATGAGTATTCATAAGTACCTAAGGCGATTTTAAAATGAGGTTGAATAAGGAATTTATATTAAGTATTATCTATATGAGGTTTATGAAGAGTTTATATTAGAAAAATAACCCGCCACGAAACGGGTAAAACAAGAAAAAACAAAATAAAACAATAAAAATTTGATTAGTAAAACAAAAAAATTTAATGTCATTTGAATTTTTCAGCAGGTAATCTATAAATTTGATTGAATATTAAGAATACGATTATAGAATTCAAAAGTAAGTACAATACGAGCACGTTGTGTTATTACATTAATGTTGTGTATTTTTATGAAATGGGAACGCTTGATTTGCTTTTGTTCAGGACACATATGTGCCAGAGACAACCGGCGATGATATGATTCAACGTGACAGCTAAGAGAGATTTATAGATATGGAAGAAAATAGTCAAAGGTGAGATTCTATGGCACTAAATATATCCGAAAATGAAACCAAAATTTTTGAAAAAGATACTCAAATGAACAAAACCGTGCTCAGCTCATCATCTACGCAAACGAAAACTACTACTATTGAAGAAAAAAAATGGAGTTAGCTAACAATGCTTTTGGAGTGTTTGTTGGGCATGAACTGGTTCATGTACTTGTATTTAAAAGACGATATGTTATGTACAAAATATTACAGCTATCAGACTCAGAATTCATGAACTTATATAATGAAAAATCTGATTTACATTTATTCAGTAAACTGAATCCAGTAGTACTGACTCTCGTGGATTGGTACTGGATTAATGTGAATCAGTTTTGAAACTAAGAACATTTTTTCTTTTTACCTTTACGGTGATGGTACCGGTGCAGTTATTTACTTTTCTTTTTGAACACAATCAATAAGTTGTTTGATTCACATATGTTTTCTTATAGTGGTATCTATTATATGGAGCTACTCAACCCTTACTCCTAGTCAAAATTACAATTTTATCGTTACTGTTACTACATTGGGGCTCAATAAAAGACATTTTAAAGTTTGTTAAGTACCGTACTATTTTCAATAGTGCGCTATTATATGTTTAATAATATGTTTATTTAATTTAAATACCTACTTCAATTAAATACAATGGCAATTAATTGCAGTTAAAACATTTCTTTCACCTTGTGATATCCCTAAAATGACGTAAATTATGTCACATCAAATGATAAGTAATTGAACAATTAAAAGTATTTCAATTTATTACCTTTAAACAAGAAGTATGAATGAATTTTATAAATATGCTAACGTCTACTAAGTAATCTTGGGCCAGTTTCTATCATGTCTTTATAAACGACTGTACACAACCGAGGGAGAAAATCGGAAGAAAAATAATATACTAATTCCGATTATCCACCCCATCAGGGGCCGATAAACGAACACGCGTTTCCGAGTATCCACCCTAGGGTGGATTTCTTATGGTGGATAAACGGAATAACCCGTTTTTGTTCAAATGTTAAAATATATGATACGTCCTAACTTCGTTTCTAATATTTATTCGGAATAACCTTTATGGGGGAATTCATATAGGATAAATTTAATATATATATATATATATATATATATATATAGTAAAACATGGGGGATGAGTCGCTCGCGTCCGTAGGCTTCGACCACCTAATCCTAGACCCACCCTACACGTGTCCCCCGGGTGGTGCTAAACGAGCGACAAAGCCAAACGACAGACTCGGCTCCTCGCCGTGTGGTAGCGGCGTAAAATCTACCACCCTTTATGTCGCACCATGAGCCAACAAGTTAAAGAAATGGCCCCGAGTTCCCGGCGCCCCTTTAATGGGGCAGGGGTGCGAAGAATCTCCGGGAGGAAAACCGGCGACGAGGTTCGCCACCCGTCACGTCCTGTCTCCCGGAGGGGCGAAAAGTGGATTGCAGAGGCCCGTCTGGCTACGCTGAATATATGTGGAGCAATGAATGATAAGATGGATGAAGTATGCGAAATGATGAATGATAGAGGAATAGATGTGTTATGTGTAAACGAGACAAAACGAAAGGGAAGGGATGTCACTGCACATGGCATGTATACCGCTTACTGGTCTGGAGTAGACGAGACCGAGCGGGCATGCCAGGGAGTCGGTGTCATCCTTTCAGAAAGAATGGGTCAATGTGTGAAAGAGTATGAATGTGTAAGCCCAAGGCTGCTGTGGATACGAATGAAAGTGGGCTTAAAGAAGTTGTTTGTGATAGGGGTGTACGCCCCAGATATGTCTAAGCCCACTTACATCCGAGAGCAGTTTTGGGACATGGTAAGGTTGGTGCTAATGAAATGCAAGGAAAATGAAAATATTATTATGTTAGGAGATTTTAATGGAAGGGTTGGGGTGAGGAGGTCTGGTTATGAAAGGATATTAGGAACGTTTGGTGATGAAAGTATAAATGAGAATGGTGAAGACCTCCTCACCGTATGTGTGGAAAAGAATCTTTTTGTGACGAACACTTTCTTTCGTCATAAGAGGATTCACATGTATACATGGGAAAGAGGGGATGATAGAAGCATGATAGATTTCATAATTGTGGATGAAAGAATGAGGAGCGCAGTGTTAGATACAAGGGTTTACCGGGGGTCCAACGTAGGAACGGATCATTACTTGGTCGTATGCCGAATTAATAGTCTATTCAGGCGTTGGCGGCATCGGACATCTGTGTCTACCACTGCGTTAGAGCGTATAAGAATAGAGAGGCTTCAAGATGAAGGTGTGAAAGAGAAGTATAAATGTAGACTGAGGGAAAATATAAGAGATGTGAATGAATTATGTATGAGTGATTTAGACTTGAAGACTGTATGGAATAATGTTAAGAAAGTTTTGGTGGATGCAGCCACCGAGGTATGTGGTGTAAGTAAGGTAAAAGTAATACGTTGTGGTGGGATGATGAGGTACGGATGGAAGTTGAAGCAAAGAAGAGAGCATGGCTAGATTTACTAGCAACCAAAGCTGGAAAAAATCAAATCTAGCGGTATGAATGATGAGATTGAAAGAAAAAAGGCAGATTTTAAACGTATAAATAAAAGAGTAAAAGAAGTTGTTGAAAGGAAAAAGCAAGAAAGGATGGATAAGAATGATAGAAGAATATGTGATAATTTCCAGGCAAATATTAAAATGTTCTGGAAACTCGTAAGAACTGCCAGGGGAAATTCAAAACAGCCTAGAATGAATGCTATACGAGACGAGAATGGCTGCATGCTGAATGATGAAGTTTCGAATCTAAAGAGATGGAAGGAATACTTTGAAAGCGTGTTTAAGAGTGAAGAGTCGTCTGAAGTAAGTGTAATAGAAATTCCGGAAGAAGTGAAGAGAGGTAGGGAGATAAGTGTAGATAAAATAATGAAAGCAATGAAAAGCATGAAAGCAGGTAAGGCAGCCGGATATGATAGAATATCACTCGAGATGGTAAGGGCTGGAGAGGGTGTGGTTACAGGCCTGCTGTGCACCTTGTTTAATTTATGTTGGGAACTGAAACGAGTACCGGAAGACTGGTGTAAAGCCGTTATAGTCCCAATATATAAGGGAAGGGGCTCACAGCAGGACTGTAAAAACTACCGTGGTATCAGCTTGCTTAGCATTGTGGGTAAACTGTATGCTAAGGTGTTAATTGAAAGAGTTATGGAAGAAACTGATGGAAAAATTTGGGATGTGCAACCTGGATTTAGAAAGGGGTTGGGGTGTACGGACCAAGTCTTTTCCATGCGCATGATTGCGGAGAAGTTTTTGGCCAAAAACCAGAAAGTTTTTTGTGCGTTCATGGACTTGGAAAAGGCTTATGACAGAGTGGACAGGAATGTGTTATGGCAAACACTGAACTCATTTGGGTTGAGCGCTGGTTTGATACAGGCATTGAGGTCCCTTTATAGGGGACTCTAGTGCTTGTATCAGGATCAACGGGGTCTACTCGGACTGGTTTGGCATACATAAAGGTGTCAGACAGGGATGTGTAGCTTCCCCGTGGCTGTTTAACCTATATGTGGACAGTTGTTTGCAAACTTTGAAAGTTGAAGAATGTGGGTGTGAGTTAACCGTCAAATGCCTTTTGTACGCAGATGATCAAGTTATATTTGCATCGTCGGCGGTCGAATTGCAAATGATGGTTACTCTAATGAACTTGTCATTGAAAGAAAGGGGTATGAAAGTGAACGCAAGTAAGAAGAAAGTGATGGTTTTTGAAAGAGAAGAGAGTAAAACGTTATGCGAAATAAGAATAGAAGGGGAGTTGATTGAGCAAGTGGATGAGTTTGTATATTTGGGATGTTTATTTAGCAGGGATGGTAGATATGATAAGGATATAGAACGACGAGTGAATGCAGGAAATAGAGTGAATGGGGCTCTACACGCTATTATGAGGAGTCAGAATGTGTCAAATAAGGCACGTATGGCAATTCATAGTGCTGTGTTAGTCCCTACTCTAATGTATGGTAGTGAAAGTTGGGTCTGGCAGAAGAAGCATGAGAGTAGAATAAATGCTGTAGAAATGCGGTCCTTAAGGAGTATGCTAGGGCTGAATCTAGATGACAGGGTGAGAAATAGTGTGATAAGAGAAAAGTATTGTTTGCAAGATGACGTTGTGACCAGGATTAAAAAAGGAATGCTTCGGTGGTTTGGTCATGTAGAAAGAATGAAAGAGGAAAGAGTGACAAAGCAAATTTATGTTGCAGAAGTGAACGGCAGGGTCGGGAATGGACGCCCTAGACGAAAGTTTATCGACCAAATCGGCGATACATTAAAAATGGGCCAGATTAGGAGTACCCTTAACCGACGAGCGTGTATGCGTAGGTATATGGATGTGGAGGAAGCGAGAGAGGTGTGTCAGGATCGTGCCAAATGGAAGTCCGTAGTCTCTGCCTACCCCTCTGGGTGACAGGCGTGAGTGTTTATGTTATGTATGTATGTATATAGTAAAAGTCAGTGATTCTCAATCTGTGATAATGTAAATTTTATTATTTATTTTATAGATGTTTAGGATTTATAACAATGTATGGCGATAATTTTGACAAAAAGTTTTAATAATAATATTATTATTATTGCATGCTGAGCGCAAAGCGCGTGGGTATGTTCTACTAACGCCTAAAAATCAAAATTCCAACGTTTTGTCGCATGAAATCGTATCCAGCAATCATATTATACATACAAATGATATAAAAAGCACATTGTTAGAAAGATAAATGATTGTTGAACTTATTAATATTTTTTTTAAATCGGTTAATTGCTATTTTTAAATAAAAAATGGGATTTTAGTGGCTTATGGTGTGGATTTATCATGTCCCCAAGGCTTTTAAACACTATAACTTTTGAAAATATCAATTGTTTAACTCAATCTATTTTTTAATCTCTTCATCTATCATGTGGAAAGCCACTGAATGTAAATGGCAGTGTAATTTCGTTTTGTTTAGCTATAATTAATTTTTTACGCCTCGAAAATAGCGAAATTTTCGTTGATTTGGTAGCCTAGTATAAAATTATTTCTGTAAATGGGGAGCTACAGCCACAGAGTAGTTTACTAACTCAGTTCGCCATCGCCATAGATTACTGTATATATCAGTTCGCCGTCAGTCGCCGTTGTGAGTGGACATTATTTTGGTTGTTTGCAGCGGTTCAAAAAGATCGCTGTACAAATACACAATATTCGAATAACCAAATTTCTTAAATACTTGATTATAATAATAATAAGAGATTTTTTTTACTACAATATTTTAAAAGCACAGAATAAATAATAGTAGTACGTAATAAAAGTAAGTAGTATCAATTTTTTTGTCATGGGTGAAATTTTCATGGTTTTCGAGGGTGTTGAAACCGATAGGGTTGTCGAAATGTAAATCCAAGATTGCGGCCGCAATAAGTATTAATTTTTTCATAATGGGTGTCATTTTCATGGTTTTCGAGGGTGCTGAAGCCAATAGTGCTGTCGAAATGTAAATCCAAGGTGGCGGCTGCAAAAGGTATAAATTTTTTCATCATGGGTGTCATTTTCATGGTTTTCGAGGGTGTTGAAGCCGACAGTGCTGTTGAAATGTAAATCCAAGATGGCGGCTGAAGTAGGTACCAATTTTTTCATCATGGGTGTCATTTTCATGGTTTTCAAGGGTGCTGAAGCCAATAGTGCTGTCGAAATGTAAATCCAAGGTGGCGGCTGCAAGGGGTATCAATTTTTTCATCATGGGTGTCATTTTCATGGGTTTCGAGGGTGTTGAAGCCGATAGAGCTGTCGAAATATAAATCCAAGATGGCGGCTGAAGTAGGTACCAATTTTTTCATCATGGGTGTCATTTTCATGGTTTTCAAGGGTGTTGAAGCCAATAGTGCTGTTGAAATGTAAATCCAAGATGGCGGCTGCAATGGATATGAATTTTTTATCATGGGTGTCATTTTCATGGGCTTCGAGGGTGTTGAAGCCGATAGTGCTGTTGAAATGTAAATCCAAGATGGCGGCTGAAGTAGGTACCAATTTTTTCATCATGGGTGTCATTTTCATGGGTTTCGAGGGTGTTGAAGCCGATAGTGCTGTCGAAATGTAAATCCAAGATGGCGGCTGAAGTAGGTACCAATTTTTTCATCATAGGTGTCATTTTCATGGTTTTCGAGGGTGTTGAAGCCGATAGTGCTGTCGAAATGTAAATCCAAGATGGCGGCAGCAATAGGTATCAATTTTTTCATCTTCGGTGTCATTTTCATGGTTTTCGAGGGTGCTGAAGCCGATAGTGCTGTGGAAATGTAAATCCAAGGTGGCGGCTGCAATAGGTATAAATTTTTTCATCATGGGTGTCATTTTCATGGGTTTCGAGGGTGTTGAAGCCGATAGTGCTGTCGAAATGTAAATCCAAGATGGCGACTGAAGTAGGTACCAATTTTTTCATCATAGGTGTCATTTTCATGGTTTTCGAGGGTGTTGAAGCCGATAGTGCTGTCGAAATGTATTGAAACTACTTTAAAAAGATTCCGTATAATCATGCTATACGTTATTTTTAATGCGAAGGCATGCTCAATTGGATTTACCAATATATTTAATTAATTAATGAGTGGGCCCGCTCTTGACCTCGATTTGAAATATATTATAACGGTATATACATATTATGGTCTGGTGCAGCAAGTAACGACTGTTTCTATCCCCGAATTGACCAAAGTGTGATTGAGCTTTTTCATTATATCTAGCAGTACAGACTCTGTTCTGTTAGGTAGATGTTAAGATGAGTAAGACGATGTTAATGGTGACTTGGTAACTCTTTTTTAAAATGACAGCATAACTGTTACTTTTTGGACTTTCTTTGAATGTTGATTCATTTTTTTTCGCAAAACGTTAAAACTATCTGCAATTACTGCAAAACTGAATCCTTGTAATTTCCCTAAAAAGTAAGTAAAATGATTTATAACTAGTAAGTTAATTGATATCATTTGTAGGAATATAAACTTCTTTTCTGAATAAGTATCTACATGTATATGTTTTACTGTTGTTTCTTACGTTAGCAAATGTTGAGAACCACATATTCTTTACGACGTTATTCCGAAGCAATATATCATAAAAATTACTCGTATACCTATGTTATAACCAATATTTTAAAGTAACTTAGGATAGGAATAATTCCGCATGAAAATTAAATATAAAACTAAAGTCTAATTGTGACAAAAAACCCTTTTGAAAGGAATCGGAATTACCCCAGGATATTTCGCAATATACAAGTATGTATAAGGAGAATAACAGTCAAGTTTTAAAATCCGTAATTAAAAAAAGCTAATCATGTCATCCGTGACATCTTTATATAAATAACAATGCCATTTATTCAAATCAACACATGTAAAATAATTTAATTGGAAACTTAAACTTACTCCAAGCGATTTATCAAAACGTACAAATTCCGTCGTGTCTTGGAAATTTCTGTCGATATTACCCCAATGCATTTCGACCTTTTTTTTAAATATAATAGTACCAATCGTGTAGTGGTGGTGTAAGAATATCCACTACCTCTTATCGTCCCGTGGTTGTCGTTTGAGGAGATAGGGGGAAACAAGCCTGGAAATGGGCAGCAGCGTCTTCTTAATAACAACTAGAAATAACCTGCGGTTGGCAACCAGCCTACCAAGCGTTGCAACTGTTGCAAATATCCTAATGAGGCCAACTATGGGGGAGGCCTATGATCACCAGTTGACTTTGATAGGCTGTATTGACGATGACGATGAATAGAGCACCTATATTGTGTATTTTATATTTATGAAAATATTGTGTAAGTATTTAACTGAAACTTTTCATTTAGTCATTTAGCATTACTGATGACAGCACTGGTGATGCTCTATACACCGGCCGTGCTAATATTTCTCGGGAAAACGTCTCCGAGTACCGGAACAAACTTGTGTCTGAAGTCGAGTCTTTGCTGGACAAAGTCTCGAACTGGGGGCGACTAAATCTAGTCCAGTTTAATCCTCAGAAGACACAAGTTTGCGCGTTTACCGCTAAAAAGAACCCCTTTGTCGTATCTCCTCAGTTTCAAGGCACTCCCCTGGTTGCCTCAGCCAGTATCGGAATCCTCGGCGTCGACATATCGAGTGACGTGCAGTTTCGTGGTCATTTGGAAGAGAAGGCCAAATTGGCCTCTAAAAAGCTTGGCGTGCTCAGCAGAGCGGGACAGTATTTCATGCCGGCACACCGCCTGCAACTTTACAAGGCGCAGGTTCGGCCTCACATGGAATACTGTTCCCATCTCTGGGCAGGGGCTCCCCAGTGCCAGCTCCTTCCACTTGACCGCATCCAGCGCAGAGCGGCTCGAATCGTCGACGACCGAGTTCTTTCCGATCGGCTCGACTCATTGGCGCTGCGAAGAGATGTTGCATCTCTTTGCATTTTCTTTCGCATCTACCATGGGGAGTGCTCTGAGGAATTGTTCGGATTAATCCCAGCCGCCAAATTTCACGAACGCACATCGCGGCAGAACTCCCGATACCATCCACACCATCTGGATGATTGGCGGTCCACCACTGTGCGATTTAGAAGATGTTTTCTTCCTCGCACGACTTCCTTGTGGAATCGATTACCATCAGCGATTTTTCCGGACCGATACGACTTAGGGACCTGCAAGAAAAGAGCGTACTCCTTTTTAAAAGGCCGGCAACGCATCTGCAATTCCCTCCCTGATGTTGCAGTTGTTCATGGGCGGCGGTAGTCACTTACCATCAGGTGAGCCGCATGCTCGTTTGCCCCCTCTACTATAAAAAAAAAAAATTACTCACACATTAAAAAAATTCTTTAAGTTTACTCTGTCTCCTCTCCAGATATGATAACGTATCTAATCTACATTTTGATTGATGTACTCCTTTGTCATCTTAACTTCTATACTATAATGTAAAATTTCAGGCGATTTTATACATTTATTTTATTGAATTACTATGTGGCAAAGGAATTTGCAATAGGTGGAAAACTTACATATTTTTTTTAATGTTTGATGCTGTGAAGATTGATATTAGTTATAGGCTATAGAATAATTTTACTACGTCATATTTGACGATTAATAAAAATTGTTGTTATATTGTACCAAACAGGTCCTCATCAAAGCTTACACAACATAATCACTACGTTTTAGTCCCCATGATCATGATGATAAAAAAAGTCTAATCAGACGCTGCTATATGACTATATCTCAATAAAGTTCGAGTTGACTGGGAGAAAATGGCACAATGGCGTAAGTCCGCCCATTGTACTTGTACTATTAGATAAGGTAAGGTGTTCACGATTAAAGAACGATTTGGTGGTTTGTGTATTGCTTCTGCCCTATATTACGGAGAAATTACTTATTATCAAAGCCATTTAACTTTTACTTAATCTCTTTGTTTATTATTCATTATCATAACCTTACTAATGCATCTGTCAATGTGACTAAATGTTCATTTTAATTTCAATCAATTTATTTGTCAGTAATATACATATATTATATTTATTTATTGTGTATGTATTTATTGTGGGTATTTGTGTATATGTATAAAATACTATTGTATGCATGTAAGTAGTAATGTAAATGTATATGTATGTGTATTGTATTTATTATCATTATATTATAATTTTGTATTTTTTCCTTAAACCTTTAATTTTTTTTTAATTATGAGTTTTGCACCCATCACTAGATTCTCTGCACAAACCAAAGGTAGACTGGTAGAGAATGCCTTTAGGCATTAAGTCCGCCGTTTTGTACATTTTTTTTTATGTGTGCAAATAAAGCTTAAATAAATAAATAAAATAAAATATAAGTCAATGGTTAGTAGGCTTTCTATGATGGAGCGTAGAAAAGCAAAAAAGGAAATAGACCACATTTTTGTCTTCGTATTTATTAAGGCAAAAAATACTAACATTTTTATAAATTTTAATCTAATAAAAATTTATTATGTCATAATGATGTTTTTAAAACTATTTGCTTACAATCTAAAATACTCTTAAAAGTGCTTATCGATCTATTACAGAAAAAAGGTTAAAATTATCGGCATAAAAAGGAACATTAACTATTATCTAATAAGTACTTTTGAGTTTAGCATATTTCTTTTTAAATATTTTCAAATATTTTAGGCTTATTGTTACCTAATTTCATGTAATTATAGGTACGTCGAAATTATATACGAATCATGTTGTGTTTATAACAGAGATAACAGAAGGCGAAAAAATAGCCTGGTGATTCCGTTTGCTCAATTTTCACGCCTTAAGCGTGTGAATTGTCAGTTTAGAATTCTAAGCATTTTACCGGCGAACATAATTTTAACAGAGTAAACACAACACAAATTATAAGGCAAATGCCACTCATTGATAGGTGGGTTGCAAACACAGATAACTAAGTCAGAGAGTTGCAAAGCTTGGAAATCAACTATTGGCTTATTAAATTACAAAAAGGTACCCGTTAAGACTGAATAAAGTACCTAAGTTATAGATGCAAAACTGATGTGAAACAATCATTTAAATATTACATATATTTAAATAAATATTTTTTGATAATTTCCTACAAATATTTTGAATCGAAACTTTAGTTTGGTGATATTTTATTTTACTTTGATCTAAACTTTAGTTTTTGAAATATTTGTAGCTAACATTTTTGATTTCATAATCAATAATTATATTAAACTAAGAGAGCATCACTGACTGTGGTGGTAGCAACGAAAGTTATTTCACTCGGCCACTAATATGCGAGAAAAGGATACTGTATAATAACACCTTTGCCTTTGATTAAATGCTTGATTTAACAAAATAATAAAATCACTAAACACTAACACATACAAAATAAATTATTACAACGCAACTTATTGCCTACTAAAGGAACTAAAGATTTATTTTTCAAAGAATGGAATTTTCATCAAAAGAATACTTCTGCATTAATGGCACTTTTGCATGGATATTTGTATGCTGGTAAAGTCGTCAAATATAGACTTAATAACAACGACATAACCTTACAATAGCTGTCACTTTAAAAGCAGTATAAACGTTTCTACTACACGAGGTCACATAGGAACAGAAAAACTTATTTACATCCATACATATTTACATCCCAAAACATGCTGGCACAGTAGGTTAAAATATGAAAATTGCATTTTGTTTATATACCTAATCATATAAAAGCATAAGAATCTGACATTCTTAGTACAAAGCAGAGGTCTCTTAAAACAGAAAAATAGTCTTAATCGATTTTTACAATTGAGGTATGAAGAAATTTTAGTCATGCTCATTTGGCAAACACAAAACTCTGATTTTTAACAACTTTTAGGACGTTATGCTGGACGCATCGTCATAAATAGGGTGTTGGATGTGCTTAGAGGCGACGTCAGCCAAAGGCGATGCCGACACTCGCGGTGCGCTCGCTAGCTTTCAGTGTTCTCGTCATTTTCGGTGGGTGGTCGGCAACGGTGGATAAAGGCTCCTACGTTCGCGTCGTCCTCATTGACCTGGCACGTCATTCCAGTTCCGCAATGACAGCTGTAAGTAACAAAGTTAATGAAACTCATTTCATTCTTGTTAATTGCTTCTGGACTTTGATCGCAATAACAACATATAAGGCGAGAAGAGCAGACATTTTCGTATCTTTACAGTTATGTATTACGTATGATGAATGACGAGAAACTAACACTTATAGAACGAGTAACGAGGCATTGCATTTTAGTCTTCAGTAAGCCTATTCGCTAATTCAGTCGTTACCAAAATTATAGGCACTTTGCTGTACATAATATGTATGTATCGTATACTATGTAACATTTCTACAAGAGCACAAAAAAGCACCCATGAGAACTAGCATCAAATGCTTAACGCTCTAGATAAGTGCTTCTCAAACCCACAAAAATTTCTATGCTTTAAAAAAATTATTCAAATTTTCAAAATAATTCTAAATTCAATTTTGATTGAGACTTTTTAATTGATGGGTATCGTGAATGAATAGCTATTTAGTATGTACGTGCAAGTATATTCAAGTTTATATGGTTCACGGTGTCAAGAGCTCATTATCGAGAAAATTGATAAAGTAATGTCGATCGGTACATGAGAACTATTTTACGCATTACTATTCACTCCACGTCATCACATTTTACTATCTTGCTTTTATGACAGTATAAGTAATTTTACGTACAAGTAGGCAAATATGTGCATTTGTTGCAACAGGAAAAATTGTTATTAATACAGTTTCTAAGTAACTAAGAAAGCTATTTTAAAATGAATACAGGCGTTTTGTATTGCACCATTATGTTAAGAAATAATTTTTACAGATTACGGGTGACAAACGAGCACACAGTCAACCTGATGGTAAGTGCATATTCATAGAAATCTATATTTATCCTCGATGATCTATAGTCATCGCTGATATCGTGGTTCTCTACACTCTCCATACGAAACACAGCAGCATTACTCTGCTATTTTACGCTGGTGTGCTTTTAGAGCATAGTTCTTCCCCGGTCGAGCCGACCCATTTCTGCTACAAGTATAGTAAAGCTGCAGCATGGCTCTAAAGAAATATTACAAAGTACATAAATCATAAGAAAAAAGATAATAAATTAAGGATTAGCTTAGAATATCATTAACTGAGAATAAAATAAAATAATGTTAATAATAAAAAATAGCGTACAATCCGATAACTTATTTAATGGTATAAATAAATTATCATCACATTACAACAACAATACTTACTACGTATTTGTGATCTGTGTCTCAATTATCTTTTGACGGGATCTATAGATTGACCAAGCGCACGGTGTTTGCGGCATACAAATTTCTTTAGATTTCTCTGACGTGGAGGAGACTGATTTTAAAAATTCATCTTCGTCCATGTTCACCGCCCGCTGTAAAGAGATAACTATATGATCACTCAGAAATATTATCAAGTTACGGCCATACTGTTTATGACCGATGACCCTTTGGCGAGTAAAATGTGTCTTGTTCTGTTTGACGAAAAAAATATAAATAATATACTTAAAATTGATTTTTCTAATCTTTCTTCGAGGTACTTTCAAATTGAGAGAAAGATAATAAATTATTGTTCTGTCAATAATCTGTTAATAATTCAACTATCAAAAAACACTTAAAACTCTGTTTTTACTATTATCTCTAAAACTATATGCGATATTGAAAAATGTTTAAATTAAAAATTCAAGGCCTACAAATTTCACCTAAGTAAGGTTTTATCACTCAGTTTCATTGTAACCATGTGGTCTTTATTGCATGAAACTAAGAATTAAAACATAAAGTGTAAGGACCTTTTTGTTACCGTGTTAAATTGCAAAACAAATAAATAAATTGTGTCGAAACTTTTTTTATTTCTTTTAGTATGAGTTAATCATTAAAACAGTCTAATTAGAACAATCAGTTTTCGATTTATGGATCACTCAAAATCGGTTCAGCCATCTCGTAGATTAGCTGGACGGATAGACTTCATCGACAGATCCAATATGGCTTTGCACCGTTCGAGAGATTACGTCACGTCTTCTCATCCTGTTTTTATTTTACAAAGCTAAAGTGACAGACAAACTTACGGTTCACCTGATGGTAAGTGGCTACAGCAGTCCATGTACACTTCAGTCAATTTCAAATAAACAACGCTCCAGATGCATTTTCAGCTCTGATGATAAGGTATACCTCAAAACTTAATAACATAGGTGTACAGCCATTGAGTGGTGCCAGTAATGGCATATGAATCCGAGACGTGCTCGCAAATTAACAAAAGCACGATATTAATTGTTTATATAAATAGATATGTTTTAGAACTCGTAGATAGAGAATCGCACACAGACTTGTCGGTGAAGTCGCGGAGCTCCAATTGAAAACCTGCAGCGCTTTTGCAGCATTAAGCTGCGTTGGAGACCTACTTGGTATCCCTTTTTTATAGGACAAGGGTGACAAACAAGCACACAGTCCACTTGATGGCATGTGGTTACTGTGGTCCATAGACATCTACATCTATCCTCGATTAGGAATCAAAATGCAGATGCGTTGTCCCGTGAGGACTAAGATGGAATGCCTCGTTTCCAGTAAAAAGAGTCTCCGGTTTTTTACATTCACCATACGAAACACAACAGCGTTAAGCTGCTATTTTACGCTGGTATTCTGTGAGAACGTGGTCCTTCCCCGGTTGAGCTGACCCATTCGTGCTACAACTATACTAAATTACTAATATAGCGGCAGCACTTTTTATTTTTCTTTAAATTTAATAAAAATACGGATAAGTATTGCTTATTTTTATTGTCCTTTTTAATTTTAATTTAAAAAGTTATGTAAAATTATTTTTTTCTTGATATTATTTGTTATCTCATTTAATTCATGTACGTGAAAAAGAATATTACAATTTTTTATTTCTTTTTTCATTGTTCATTTTCTTCCTTAGGAGTACCACCAAGACTTTTATATTATTAATTTGTAGTGAGCAATTGATGATAAGATGTATCTTAAGGGCAACTACGGAGAATTCACAATCTTAATTCAAAGTTCACATGAATACGTCAATGCGGAAGCTATTGAAACGGATGATAAATCTTAATTTTTAGTCGACTTCGAGATATCAAAAATGCATTTTTTATATTTTTGTTTATTCTATGCAAATTGAGAACTGATTTTAATAATTATTTTTTTTATTAAATAGTTTAATATCTCAAGCATACATATATAAATAGCGACTTAAATTTGAAGAAAAAATCCATCTGTAAGGTTGACCTCTAAGGTATTTTTTTAATGTACCTATTTAGACGGCATTTGAGTTGTTAATTTGTGCTCAAAAGAGTCTAAACCGTTAAAAAAAAAGTAATACTCTACTTCAAAGAACTGAAATATTTATTAATTTAATTTCCTAAAAAAATTACTTTTGCAATCAGAGTTTTAATCATCTATAGGTACAATATGTCTGTCTTAGCACTGACTTTAGAAGCTTTTACATTATTTGGAAATTAACTATCTATACTTTTTAGTTTTTTGATTTTTTCTATATGTTTAAGTTCCTTTTTTCATTTTTATTTTCAAAAGATTGTTTCAAATCGGAGTATCTCATCGGATAATCCTATTTGTAGAAAGGTAAATAACTTTTGAAAATTTTGCAAATTAATTGTTAAATTTTTTTCAGATAAGAATAAAACAGATGATGAAGCCTCTGTGTTATTTTCAATTGTAAGCAATAGTTTCACGCTTAATTCGAATCAATTACAATGACAATAATACTACGTATGATTTGATATGAAGAATACATAACGTAAACAGGCGCTCCGGAATTTGGTAGTAAATAGTAACAGACCAATACGGGCAGCGTACGCCGCGCCCTATCCGGCGTCAGGTCGCGCCACATGTGTCTTACGACTTACGTTACCGCCTGTTACGAGTTATGGAATGAATGGAATAAAATCGCATATATTATCACGTGGATGCGTGATCACATAACCGAGTAAACAGGAAGACACGACCACCCGCGTAAACAACAGCGGGTCATTGACCATTATGTTTTTCTTTTACTAAAATAATTACATTATTCCAGGAGAGAAAAACATCTAGCCGAGTCACGGCCACGAATGACGTGAGTCACAAAGTAAATGGAGAAATAAAATGAACTTGAAAGGTAACATCAAACGGACGTCGAAAATACAAACGTTTTTTGATGTGTTGGGGTTTTTTAATTTACTGCTAGTTTGAAAAGTAAATTTTGAGGGAGAATTATTTTTAGGCGTCATTTATTTTGCATTCTGTTACGGTTGCAGCATTTATTCAATAGTATATTTCTTTTATAATCTCGTTACATTAGTGTGATTTTTAAAGGATTAGTAGTACGTTTCCATATTTTGTTTTTATTACACCGTGTAGTAGAGTAAGAATATCCACTACCTACCCCATATCGTCCCGAGGGTGTCTTAAGAGGCGACAGAGGAAATGAATCAGGATATGGACAGCAGCATCTTCCTGATAATAACTCAAAATAAAAAACTGCGGCTACCAAGCCGGTTGCCAAGGGCTTTGCCAACTATGGCAAAATCCCCCCATGAGGCATCAGCAGTGTACTTTTATAGGCTGTAAATGGAAAATGGAAATTTAATTATATAAAATACTAGCGCCCCAGGTACGTTGTACTGCTCTTTCCAACGACCCTTCCTATAAAAATCCTTAAATTCGCAATAAAAAATTTTGAGGGTCATTTAGCGGTATAAAAACTATCCTATCTCTCAAGTTGGACCAAAATGCACACATTGTGCAAAATTTCATTGAAATCAGTTCAGTAGTTTAGAAAGAGTCCATGGCGGACAAACAACGTGACACGTAATTTTTATATATAAAGATTTTTCCATTTTATTTAATTTTTCCCACATTTATCTAAGTTATGCACAAAAATATTAAGTTCAAAAGATACGCAAATTTTTTTTTACTTTCTTCGTGACACTTTTCTTTTGCGAAGTAGATTTTCGTATTTAATTTAACGCGTTTAAATGTCTATAGTTATAGTAAAATTATGGAACTTGAAATGCACATCCAACATGTTTTGATATGCATGTTATAAAGAAACTTACAGTTTCATAATATGTATGTTTGCAGAGTAAGAACCAGATTGTTAAGATTTTTTTTGACAAAAATGTAAGAAAACGAGCAGTGTTATTGGTTATCTTTCAACCGATCTCAAAAAGCAGGAGGTTTACAATTCGTCGGAATCTTTTTCTTTATGTATGTAAACCGATTACTCGAAGACGCCTGAACCGATTTGGAAAAATCTTTTTTGTTTCAAAGGGTATTACTTCCCAGAACCATCATTTAAATTATACCAAAATCGGTCGAGCGGTTTTTAGAAAATCTACAATAAATTATATTTATATTGATGTTGGTTTGTCCAAAATTTTTAATTTTATCATTTGTTAACCATGGTAAATTGAATCTCAAAAAAAAATTAACGGAACGGAACAATTAAACGAAGAAATACGTGTCAATAAAATATTGTTTTCGAATTTTTATATTGGATAAGTAGGAGAAAGCTTAACATTTAAGGCAACAGCTTTCTAAATACGCACTTGCTAAGTTTTTAATTTCCCCCAATTTCCCTGTTTGTTTTAAAAGCGTCGCTATAAGTCGTTAAAGTTAATTCGTTAATAGTCAGCATATATTCTCTCTATTATCTTATCTGTCAATTTAAGAGGGCTGTAACACTCTGGTGCCATCCTTTTTTTCTTAGTCATAGAATTTTTAATAAGTTCTAGCAAATTCGTTCAAATCACCACCTCCCCTTAAATATTTATTTACTCTTCGAAGCAAGACTTAGTCTCATAAACATGAGAAATATGTTTACTAGGTTATAAGATCTAAAATGAATTCCGAATTAAATAAATATGAACCGACATAAAGCTCATCAGTTATTTTTCAGAAAAACCTCTTAAGTATGTCTATAATTTATATTCATGATTATAACGATCATTAATCAATTTTATGAGTTTCTTTTAAACACATATTTTTTATTTTGACATAGTCTTCATTAAGATAACGAAACGTAACGTAATGATTACTTATAGTTACAAAGCATAGAGCGGGATTTATAGAGGCATGCGGGACATACGTGATGCTTCAGACTTTTAAGGGTTAAAGTCCCCTAAGTCCAACTTTTCTACCAAACATAATCAGTTTGTCAAAATTATTAAATTAAAAAGCTGAAACAAATTAGAAGACGCAAGACAACTTCTTAAACAGGAATGAGTACATAGATTATCTTATATTATTATATCTTGATTAAAACAAGAGATTTATATAGATAAACCAGTTTTACCGCTGTTGTCTCAAAAATTTCCAAAATATAATAAGAAATAACATCCATTGAAATAATTACTAGCGTTATATATGAATGAGCATATATATAGCTATAATTATTTCCGAAAAATGTACGTGAAATTTTGCACTTAAATATTTTGAATTTAAATTTTATTATGGTGAGAGCTTTAAGTTTTCAAAAATCACTTTTCACCAAGTACCGGCGGCAAAATTCAAAAAATACGATTTGTATATTAAGAAAAAAATCATGTAATAATATTTATTTCAGAAATAGATAGCATTTTTGCTACCCCGCTTGAAACATATTGTATGTAAAATTTACTAATATAAGTTACTTACCCTAAGTTTAGGAACCATGGCGGCTGAGAACGTGATGGCAGCTAGTAGAATTAGAAGTTCTCCTTTCATGCTTAATTTTTAATTCGGCTACGATGGGGGTACCAAAATAAAGTGTTCAATAAAATAAAACGCGCGCTCTTGCTTTGACGTCGTTGACGGAGCGAAAATGAGTGGCACCGGCGGCTTGACGCGCAGTTATAAGTAGCACTGGCACTGACTGGTGCTGAGGCTGCCCCACCGCCACCGCCGCACCTCACTCCGTAAATCAGAACCCCGAAACTACGATGTACGTGCAGTACGGGGCAACTAAGTAATCGTTTATTGTTGTAACGATTTAAATGACAAGAGTATGAATGGACGCGACGATGCCGACAACCTATGATCCGCACGCGTCCAATTAATAAACAAGAATGTTATTTGTTATTGTACTGCTCGTGATTACTACGCGCACTCCCATCTTTTGTAACTGAAACTGGTTTGATACGACGACATTTATTAATGCTATTTTAATTCATAATATAATTAATGGTAAAACTTTAACTGTAGATCAATTTTTACGTACCAGAGTCGCGCTGCAGCTACGAGTATGTCATCGTAACAGCACGAATAGGTTGGTTCGACCGGGGAGGACCACGCTTTCATAGAATACCAGCGAAAAATAGCAGCTTAATGCTGCCGTGTTTCGTAATGTGATTGTAAGAACCCTTTTTACTTGAAACGAGACATTCCAATTCCATCTTAGTCCTCAGGGGTGACAACACAGCTCCATTTTGATTCTTAATCAATGGGCCACAGCATCCACTTACCATCAAGTGGACTGTGAGCTCGTTTGTCACCTTTATTAGTAAATAAAAGTGACAAACCCCATAGCAATATATAGAGTAAGCTGTGCCTATCTAATACTAAAATGTTGGGAATGAGGGTAAAAAATAAAAGGAAATACGAACAAATGAAGGTAGAATGGTAATCTCCCACTTGTTTTGGCGGTATAAAGTATCGCACAAGCGACTAGGAGGTAACTGCGCCCCCTTTTCCAGCGGGATCGCTTCTGACTCGGCAGCAAGGCCATACAGGCCAAAGCCAGTCCCACAGGTGGTGTTTAGTAGGTAGGCACTTCTTAGTGAGTCCCACATAACCACGTAGCCGGCTGCGTGGTATGCTATGAGCATTCACCACCTCCCTCCCCCGCTTCCGGAGGGTAGCCTTGCATTAGGCGCAAAAAAACTAAGAGGCATCAGTCTGGTCTTGTCGCCACTCATGGTCAATTAAACTGATCAGTTTAACTGACGTACATCTAAAAACTGATCGTGAGTTTGAAATTTTAAGTTGAAATTTTTAACTGACGGCAACCCATGGATTTTTCCGGGCGCACCGCTATCCGCTGGCTTTAGTTCGTTTCAATTATTGGTAAGTACTTACTTTCCTAGTAGCTACTTACATTATTTCTATGCTGGTTAGATTTTATATTATTTTATATATTTAGAGAAGCGTTTGACGGAGGATAGAGACCAAGGGGACTGTGATGATGTCACCTTCCTTATGGTTGACTTAGAAGGTGGGTAAAGGACCTCAGTGATGCGACTACGTAGAATCATCGTGTTTGGACTCATTTTCAAAAAGGTTAATGGAGACATAGCTGACTGTGATGATATCACCTTTCTGATGGTGCAATCCGAAGTTGGGTGTAGGATCTCAGTGACGGCATTAGATAGAACGGTCGTGTTTGAACTAATTTGAAAGGGCTCATAAAGACCTAGGAGGCTGTTATGACCTCACATTTCTGATGTTGCAATACGAAGGTGAGTATAGGATCTCAGTGGCGGCAGTAGATAGAACGATCGTGTTTGAATTCATTGAAAGGGCTTATAAAGACCTAGGCCAATGTGATGATATTACCTTCATGATGGTGGACTTAGAAGGTGGGGTAAAAGATCTCAGTTATGCCACTATGAAAGACCATCGTGTTTGGGCTCATTTCAAGGGGCTCAAGATGTAACTAGTTGAAACACCCTTTCAGATTTATTGTGGTGTGTGACTTATTACTGTGTGATAGTAAAAACAGTATTATTACTCACTTTATTATGTCTTCAGGCATTAAATGAAACTAATTTTTACGGATTTTATCGCGTTTAATTTAACTTTTTAATTCCCGAGTCCCCCATGTGACCATGGGTGCTGTAAAGCACCCGAAACGCACCCGAAACAATATTTTTGGACGATATATCATCATACAGACATAGATCAGTTGGACTGATCAGTTGAACTGACCGTGTGTGTCGAACTTTTTTTGGATTAAATCTGTTTGAACTGATCATTTGAACAGATGTCAGTTTCACTGACCGTGTGTCGGCCATAAAAGAGTTCCACTGTCATTACTATGCCCGTTGGGGTATTCTACGGGTGTAAGGAAGGTCGTGTTGCTCAGAGGCTGAGCTGTGTTACATTGAGATGCGTAGTGATGCTGTTGGTCTGCATACTTAGGTGTTATCATGTAATTGGGTCCTGATAGTAAGCAGAGTTTGTTACCAAGTAGTGTTCTTTTATTTAAATACTTTTGAGGATAATTTTTATTTGTTTGTTACAATAAATTAAATACAAATATTCCAGATGAATTTATTAATATGAATCGAAATATTATAGTTATACTAGCTGACCAGGCAGACGTTTTTCTGCCCTTTCCGATGACCATGTGTCCTAAAAATACATTAAATTCTCAATAAAAAAAATTGAGGGTCACTTATCGGGATAAAAACTAGCCTATCTCTCAAGTTGGACCAAACTGCACACATTGTGAAACATTTCATTGCAACCGACAAACAATGTGACACATAATTTTTATATATATATAGATGTATATTCTTACAGTTAACCTGTTGACACGCCAGGCGTGTCATTGAATATTTGTTCGACGCCACAGCTAAAAGTTGTCGAAAATCGGTGCCACAACGAATCGGTAGTAACGAAATCCCGAAGAAGTAGGAACCATTACCTAATTTATAACTGTGTAATTACTCAAGTTTATAACTTAAGTGATAACAATAAATCACGTGTCTGTATTATATTATTTAGCTTAAATGTAATAAAATACATTACAAGTTAGTATATACACATCATGGAAATCCAAATAAGAGCAAGCTTATGACGCCGCGCACACTGCAGTTGCGTCATCCTACCTTGTCCACAAAACCGAGGGAGTAATAAACTGTCAGTCTTTATATTTACCATCCCCGTTACATTTTCATTTTATTCTGCTTCAGCCATTGAAGTGTATATTACTTCAATAGCTTCAGCACGCTTTTAAATTAAAACTCTGTCTGGTGTTATTACAATGTTTCGCATTCACTTAAGTATATATTTATTTTTTGTTTAAATTTTATATCCTTTTAAATATATAGTACGTGTGGCAGAATTGAAATGAGAAATTGTGATTTCAAATTTCGGTTTATAATATCGTGCGTTATGTAGGTGTTTCTTGTTTATTTAGTTATATGTTTAGTTCCTTAGTGTTGTTACATTTGTGCTAAAAATAAAGGTTTCGTTAATAACTATTATAGGTAAACTGAATTGCTTAAAAATTGTATTTGTCAAATCGTCGCGATCACAGATTAATACTATTTCAACTATTACGTCTTAATTAAGGAGTCTATGATCTATGTATTTGATAGGAAAATTTTTAGTTATACTCATCACACATATTGTTATCGCTATTGCTATTGTTATCGGAATCACAAGGTTTTGACACCATTTCTGTGAACTTTGTGATAAGCATTCGGTTGCGTCCCTTTTAAAATCTTAATTAATTTTAAAACTTTCCTCATTAGAATAAATTCATTCAAGGAGTTAGTTACTGGAACAGCAGCAACGGCTATTGTATTCGTAAAAACGGGAACGGTTTTCCTCATTGTGCCAACATTTTTAATGGAGCTATTCTATTTTAGCTTCATAAAGAATATCTTTTAAACTGAAACTGATTGTTGCAGCCTACAGTGTTTGATTTGATGGGGACTATTATCTTCTTCATTTAATTCTCTTTTTTATACGTGGTAGACCTATTCTGCAGCTATATTTGTAGTATAGTTGTAGCACGAATGGGTCGGTTCGACCGGGTAAGGTCCACGCTCTCATGGAATACCAGTGTAAAATAGCAGCTTAACGCTGCTATGTTTGGTATGGTGATTGTAGAGAACCGGAGACACCTTTTACTGGAAACGAGGCATTCTATCTTAGTCTTCACGTGTGTCAACGCATCTGCATTTTGATTCGTAGTTGAGGATGGGTGTTAATTTATTTGGGCCACAGCAACTACTTACCATCTGGTGAAGTGCGTGCTCGTCTGTCACCTGTATCCTATAAAAAAAATCGTCGCAACTAAGGGAAAACAAAAGAAAATTATATTATTACGATTTAAACACATTAAATGTTGAACAGCGTGACACTTGTCCTATCGTGCCAGAGTCACGATCGTCATCCTCATCGCCATCTTCATTATCATTATTAAAGCTTCTTACAAGTCCGCAGCTGAAAATAAGCCTCCCCCAAGGATCACCATCCACGTCCATCGATTTCCTGTATGTCTCGTCACTCCATCTAGTGGAAGCCACCCCAACCTTCCAAAGGATTAAAAAGAGTAGAAGTAAGAGACAAAATGACGATTTGCATCATCATTAGTATCAAACGACTCCTCAAATTTTAAAGATAGCTGTTTATCTGTGAGTAGGGTTGCCATCTGTCCGGCTTCAGCCGGACATGTTTGGCTTTTTCAGGTTGTGTCCGGCCAAATTTCCATGTGTCCGGCCTGTCCGGCTTTTGTTAGGCTTTTTGTGAGTATAACGCGTTGCACGCATCGCTTGCAGAATAAATAAATAAGTAACGTATACACTTGAAACTGTGCTGTGATTGATTAATAAACAATTAATGTATGTAAAGGAGTATTTTAGTTTTTTTTCTCGGGGGGTTGGAGTTGGTGAGTATTTTCGCTGCATGGCCTCAGAAAGGTATGTTTGGCTTTCTAAAAATTACTATCCGGCTTTTAGGGCCAAAAGTCCGGCTTTTTGGAGCGCCGAGTCCGGCTTTTTTATTTTAGGAGATGGCAACCCTATCTGTGAGTCATAATATATTACTAAGTCGGTGCTCGACATCACGTAACACTCCTAATTACACAGAGTTTTGCTGATTTAAAAGAAGTCAGTTTTCGCCACTTCAATCCTTTCTAATTTTGCGGCAAGCCTTTCAGATGTTACAGCTTCGTTCTGGACCCCTTCCCGCGTCTTATTTACATATTATGAGTAAATAATCTGACGAAAAGGGAGGGATCGGGATTTGGCAAATTAATCTTTACATTATTTATAAATGTATACGTCGAAATTTACGCAACTTCAATACAGTTGGTATTGAAGAAGCTGTTAGACAGTACGCTACCAAGGCTTCAAGTCTTCGCCAGAGATCTATCTGTCGGAAAGAAATAACTGTCTAAGTTGAAGACAGACTGTGACAGAATAATTTCTAGACCTGAGGTTTTGAATGAGATTGTGAGGTTCTACGGAGAATTGCTAGCGTAAAATACGACTACAAGACCCAATGACAAGTCTCTTCTGATACTTCCGGTAGTGTATTGGACGTCAGTCTGAGCGAGATTAAACTGGATCTCCAAAGCCGTCAAAATAGCAAAGCATTACGTGAGGATAGAATTACAGTGGCGTTTCTGTAAGCAATTAAAGAATCGTTTCTTAAAGATTTTTACGAGCTCCTTAACCACTTATATAACCTTTGGCAAATTATTTGTAACACCGAAGGGTACAATCAGCTACTTTGTCTTACATATGTGGACTATAAGAAAGCCTTTGATTGCGCCGAAATTTATACAGTGCTACAGTCGCTGGCGATGTAAGATTAAGTGTCATAGATTCTAAGGGTATTCTAAGGTTAGAACAGTAGGGCTACGATGGCTATCCGAGTTCAGAACCAGAGTACGAAACCTAGTTGCAGGGAGATATAAGACAGGATGACGCTATATCCCCGAAACCTAAACACCTAAATGTATTACACGGTGTTGTAGAGCTACGCTGCAGTTGTATTATGGTTGCCACACGAATGGGTTGTGTCGACCGGGAAAGTACTACTCTCTCGTAGAATATCAGCGAAAAATAGCAGCTTTATGTTGTTGTGCTACGTATGGCGAGTGTAGAGAACCTGAAACAAAAACGGTTAAAAAGCTAGTGTTAGCATAATATCAGGGCCGTTCTTAACCTATTGGAGGCCTTGGGCATATAAGGATAATGGGGCCACTATGATCTTAATAGAAGCTGCTTTCTAAAGAATTAAAATAATAAAATCATTGAGTTATATGTACTACGTACTAGAGAAGCCATTCCAAACAAAAATTGTGTCCTACTCTATGTCTTCGCGCATGCGCGGTAGTAGTAGGCGCGCATGAGCGAAGACTTTAATTTGATATAAAATAAGATATTGATATAAAATAAATATAAGAATTTATTATAAAATATCTTCATTTAATCTAAACAAACATATTTCTAAATAAAATGTAATAATAATTATTTTATGGAATAAACAAATCTTCAATTTACACAATATTTAGTTTGTATGGACTGTAGGGACTGCACTACAGTTCAGTTGAACATAGTCAATGTTCGGAATGGCTTCTCTAGTACGTAGTACATATAACTCAATGAATAAAATGATTTTACATTCTGAAGTACACTATGTACAGAAAAAATAATTTTGATTTGAAGTCTGCTTTTACTTTTTATTAAAAGTTAATTTTATTGGCGACGAGGCATTCCATCACAACGTTAAGCCACAATACACACTTTTTTCTCGTTCGTCATCCTTACTTGACTTAATAAACTATATTTATCATGTGTCTATATTATGTATCTGTTTCGATAAAAACATATTATTATTATGATAATTGTTACTGAGTTCATTTTAAATTTTTATGGGGTTCATCAAAATCCTCGTTGATATCCTAAGAGTTCACCGATAAAACAGTTTAGGGCAGGCTAGTTAAAGTGATATAAAGCTCCCACCCAACAAGTTTGTTTAAAAAATAGTCTGTAAGCATGTGAAAAAATCGTAATGTACACAAAAATAAAAGAAGTTCGAAGTTCGAAGAAAGTTCAAAAACTTTATAAACTAAGTTTGCATAAAAAGGGTTATTATAATATTAAAGAATTTATGGATGATAATAACCCCTGGAAATGAGGTGATCGCTACCAAGCTATTTCTAATTTGTTGTATTGTTAATTTGTGCAACATACATTATTGTAAGCTGTTATTAAAAAGTCCTGCTGGGTTTCTTGCTGGTTCTTCTCGGGACAGAGGTTTCTTTTTCGAACCAGTGGTAATTAAACAAAAGAGTGACTTTCAATAAGTATTGTTTATAATCTATATTGAATAAAAATGTTTCTGTATCTGTTCCTGTTACTAGGAGAGAATGCTCTATGGTATTAAGCCCGCAATATGAAGTACTTTGTGCAAGGAAGTAAAAATAAATAAATATTTAATTGGCCATAAAGACTAATAAATATTGTCAATCTAACCTAAATAGGTACGCCACGTAATACTAAAAATGCTGAGGAAAAATGTAACCATGTTACGAGTACATTAACTTATCTATAGCTGCGCAATGCCATGTTAAGAATTTTTTTTTCTTTAAATATAAGAAAATTAAATATAAAAGAATAACAAAATAAACAAAGTGGAGTATTTAAGAAAATAGCTAAGCGCATATAGCGACACACTCAACATTATGTTCCGATGTTTATCTATAAAATTTTCTAAATTTTGAATGGTACAGTGGCAAAAATCCTAAATAAAAATTGTTTTCAGATTCTTAGAAAAAAATAGGTAGTGAAAGTGTGGCAAATTATAAATACGCTGTCCTACGAACCAACTTTTTAATATACTTAGTGTGAAACCTGGCAACTTTGCCATTTTTGGAAGGATTTAAAATTTTAGGACCAATTTTCCAACAAAAATGTACTGTCAATGTTAAATGTGATATTATATTCTTCATAGATTTTGAATTAATTAGTGATTTAAACAAATAAGTACTAACATTAAATAGATAAAATACTCAAAAATGGAAAATGGCAAAGTTAACCTCATTTTGTGGCAACTTTACCATCAGGGTTTATAATGAAAATACTAGGATTTGACGTCAAGGTTGAAGGTAAGATTACACTCAGAGTTATGAGTTGTTGCTATAATTGTATTACAAATAGCAAAGTTTACGCTTGTGGCAAAGTTACCGTCCCATTTTGTAATTTTTCATACAAGTTTGAAAATATGTGTCAGGGTTGTCAAAATCCTTGAATACGTATTTTATTTAATCTTTTTAATTAAATTTTGTTACAATAATTTCTTAAGCAAAAATCTAAAATATATCAAACAAAAATACTCTCGTTTAAAATTTAAAATGAAATTGGTGCAATAATAAGCTTAAATCATCTATAGTATAGATAAAAAAGCTTGTCACAATTATCTATAACAAGTTTTTTTTTACTAGTCATCATCGCAGTAGAAATAATATAGATTTCTCTTTTTATTCCTTTACTTTTGATAAAGATGAATTGATTGACGACTCTGACACAGGGCTCGCTACCTGAAAGGCCGCGAGCTATTTAAAAAGGGAAAGGATGGGAATGAGGATGATGTTTTCTTATGATTTGGTATTGTTAACAATCATCATGCCCCCTCTGTTGAAGTTTTTTGAGCTATTTAACCGCTGTCCGAGTGGGGGTGTGCGAACCCCCGCCCCTAACTGCTTAGGTCGTGTCGGTCGATATTCTATTTTATACGTGGATCTAGATTATTATTTTATACATGCTAGAGTCATGCTGCAGCTATATTAATAGTATAGTTGTAGTACGAATGGGTCGGCTCGATCGGAGAAGGACCACGCTCTCACAGAATACCAGCGTAAAATAGCAGCTTAAAACTGCTGTATTTCGTATGGTGAGTGTTGAGAACTGGAGACCCTTTTTAGTGGAAAAGAGGTATTCCATCTTAGTCCTCGCAGGTGACAACGCATCTGCATTTTGATTCGCAAACGAGGATAGATGTAGATGTCTATTGGCCACAGCGACCACTTACCATCAGGTGGACTGTGTGTTCGTTTGTCACCCTATCCTATAAAAAAATTCTGGGTGGTGAGAACTGCCCAGGTGCGCGGGTGTATGGTGTGCTGGAACGCGTCGTGCCCGCTTATGGATTCAACGCGCCCTATCCGTTAAAACGCTTTAACCTGTTTTGTACTGACACTATACCCACACCAACTGGGACAAGCACAAGCAGTGCTTGTCACAGTTGGTGTGGGTATAGTGTCAGTACAAACGTGATAGAGCCACGCTGCAGCTATATTATGCTTTTAGCACTAATGGGCCGGCTTGACCGGGGTAAATGGGTCTTTGAACTGAAGACCTTACTGGAAACGAGGCATTCCATTTTAGCCCTCAGGGGTGACAACGCATCTGCATTTTGATTTTTAATCGAGGATAGATGTAGATGTCTATGGGCCCCAGCATCCATTTACCATCAGGTGGATTTGTTTGTCACCCATACCTAATCTACAAAAAAACATCGATACAAACATACATACATAGAATGTCAAGTACAGAACCCTTTCTTTAAATATTCGTAATCGGTTAAAAATATAGGTTTAAAGTCCTAACCCTTGGTTGTAGCAAAATATGGCAAAGAAACCTCCAAAGAGCCCTTCGGATGACATCGTTCAAAGAACCGTGCCGTGAAAACCTACCAGCAATTTTCTTACATGAAAGTTCGTGGAGCCCCAACTTGCCGACGCTGCTACCACAGGGGTACCGATGGGGTTGAAAAATCACCGCTCCTAATCGGATTCCTACGGTGATGCGCAAGCTTTCCACATCAAGTAATGTGCCGAGATTACTTGATAGTAAAGTGTGTAACCAGTGACTAGATTCCTTTGTCGAAACAGCTAGAAGGCGCGCCTTATCTTGGTCACTAAGGAAATTTTGAAACAAATATTTCTGCACGTTCTGTACTAACGGAATATTCCACTGTTTTTGTTGGTTAACTTCCAGTGGAACATTTTCACCGGGACAGAACGTTTGCCATATCTGCCCTGCCTCCGTAGCATAGCACAGGTCTACTTTATTATTTAAAATTATGTTACATAAGTCACTGACACTGTTACGGACGGCGAGGGGAGCCGCAGCCCCGTCGCCCTTCATACCCCGTTGCGCCCCGCGCACCCCGCACACCGCCAGCAGATCACGCGATGTCGCCGACCAATCAGCGCGCGGCATCACCTCACGACGCTACTCACATAACGAGGCACTCTCTTGTGAGATATAAGAAGGGTGTTTTGGTCTGTGAGCTGTTCATTTCGGAAGCGGCACTCGAAGACAACAGCAAGAGAAGAAATTAAGAGAGAAGAATTTATACTCCATTGAAGACTCCCCTCTGTGTATATAGTTAATTAGTGAAAGCCGCATTTGTAAATAGTTGAATACATTATAGTCTACAGTACCATCTTTTTCTTAAGCAGTCCCTAGTGTAGTATACCTCAACATCAGTCACTTAGTTAATCAATACAATCCACTTGCATAGTAAAATCATACAGTCCACTTCTGTCCCTAATATTCTTGGTCCTTGGAGCCGGATAGAAGTCAGAAGGAAGAAGATAATTATAGAAGAAAGAAGATAATCATAGAAGAAAGAAGATCATTACGAGTAAAGAAGATCTTCAAGGAAGAAAGAAGCTCGTCGACGAAGAGAGAAGATCGTTGGTGTACTAATTTCTTCCCCGTTTCTTGTTACGATTACGTCTACACATACGTCTATTGTCTGTTTCCAGACAATTTCTTGTTTCTTAACCGCGTTTACGCGGCCAGGTGATTGCTCCCTAACGGTGCCAAACTGCGATCATCTGTTAACACCCTTGGGGCGGGAATGGCGTCCAATACGTGCGTCTTTTTGAAGACGATCGGAAGCCGCAACGTGTGACGTCATGAGGAAGACAAGAAGCCAGAAGACACGGAACGACGACGAAACGCCGGTAGGAATGCGGATATTCAAGGAAGCACCCGCGTCCCCGTCCGATTATCTCGCGTTGGCACAAGCGCCCTCCGCCGCGCCTCAGCCCCCGCTCGCGCCTACATCTATTCCCGCGCACGCGCCCGCGCCGCCGTGCCCCGCTATGTCCGTGTCTACAACTGATCGCTTGGGAGAGGTTAGCACATCCGCGCCGCGTACAGAGACGCTCGCCGCGATTATAGAAGATCTTCCGGTAACAGAGACTAGTTCGATAGTGCGTACCGTCGCGCCTGTAGCAGACGTTGTACATAGGCCCGCGCCTCGCGCCCCGTCGGTCCGTTCAGTTCGTTCAGCCCGGTCGACAGCTAGCGCGATAGCAAATTTAAAAGAAATCGAGTATAATACCGCGGAGGAACTAGCTGCAATTAGAAGGAAGCAATTGCAAATCGAAGAAGATCTCATCAAGAAGAAATACGCTAGGGACGTCGCTCAACTGCAAGAAGAAACGGATAGGGTGTAGTGTTATACTACTTACATATCATTTTACATTATTTTTCCATTCTGTTTTTGATTTTCTGCATTTATATTTTGCATCACCTTTATTTCCATAGGATCCTGTAACGTTTTTACACAATAACAAATCATTTTCACTTCGTATTTTCACACTATCAGCACCTTTTAAAATCGCTGTCAATGGAGTCTTACCTTTTTCGGTCTTTTATTGAGTTCTCCGTAACTCTGCAATTTCAGGCTTCGTGCGCGCTGCCGCGCATTAGTTTTTCCTATATGAATAATATCTCATTTCTTACTTAAATGTAATGGTTTTTCAATTATAAGCCTGAAATCAAAAATTGTTAGATTTGACAACCATTATTTATATGGTTGTTATGGTAACTTTTATTCAAATTCGTCACTGGTCTGATGTTCTTAGTTTAATATTTCCTCATAAGTACTCTTTGGCTCTAGGTCATATACAATAAATTTCCTTTTAATTTAAATAATTTCTCGTTCTCTCTAAGAAGGTATAAAAGCCGAACAATTGGAGAATACAGAGAGTCTCGCTTCAGTTCTCAAACGAGAAGCATCTACTAAAGGCCTTATCTCGGGGCCGCATTGCCCCGGGATCCTGCAAGCCTCCATCTACATCCAAAGTCGTCGGCAGTCTACTTCAAGCGCGGGGCCACACTACTCCGGGCGCTACGACTGCTTGCTCCAGGCGCTGAGTGCACCTACTGCCCGCGCTACCTTTGGGCGCTACGACTGCTTGCTCCAGGCGCCGAGTGCACCTACTGTCCGCGCTACCTTTGGGCGCTGCGACTGCTTGCTCCAAGCGCTGAGCGCACCTACTCCAGGCGCTACGTGCGTCGGCTCCGGACGCTGCGTGTGCCCGGTCCAGGCGCTGCGTGCCGTCGCCGCCAAGAAACCTCAAGCTCCGCGTGTGCCTACTTCTACAAGCGCAGCGTGTGTCCTTCGACCTTTAGGCTCCACTATAATACTATATTCTCCTATTCTCCTATCTTTATTTTTTTTTAATCTAATTGTAATCTCACTTCATCCATCATCATCATATTTCATTTTTTTATAAAATTGTAAATACCTTTTTAAAAAATTTAAATATATTATTTTCTTGTTCTACTTTTGTTGTTTTGTTGTTCTTAGGTTAGGTTCTATTTTTTTTAATTGTCGCTTCACGACAGTTTGGCGCCCAACGTAAAAGTCCTCTTTCTCTCTTAATTCTTCACCTTTACTGCGCCTTGTCCATTCCCTTTTGATTTAATTGCTTTCCCTTTCGTTCTTAACTCATTATTCATCATTCATTTATTCATCCTTTTCATACCTTCAAAATTCTAAAACAAAACTTCTTCTAGTTTTTCAACTTATCTGGATTATATTTAGACCTACATATAACACTTCACTTACATTCATCACTCTAATATTCTTATTCTAGATAACTTAAAGAGGTACAATTTTTAATAAAATTTTTATTTCTTAAACTTAACTTTACACTTAATTATAACAATGAAAAGGGTTATTAAGTACGAATTTCTTAACAAGGCCGAACTTGAATACGAAGTGAAGATTAGATGTGAGGAACCAGCTAATACTGTTTTGCTTCTAAAAAAACAAGTTTTGCGTTTAGTTGCGAATTCTCACCCTGAAGATATTCTGACTTCTCCAATTCCGATCGAAGATGACTTGTCTCAAATTGATTCTACTTTGACCTATCTGGACTGTAAAATTAAAAAATTTTTACAAGGTGAAACCAAATACTTACGACTAATAGAAACTTTTATTAACCATGTTTTTTACAGATTAGAGCGAATAAATACTGACTTATATCCAGACTTTAAAGCTAATTTCGATACTTTGAAGATGAAATTTGACGCTATTGCTAAACAACTCGAATCCTTGACTCCACCTTCAACTGAAAATGACTCTCCATCACTTGACCCTCCTGTTGACCCGACTGTCATGGAACCTCCTCTTGTTTCTCAAACTTCTGTTATGATCCATACCCCGTATCCTTCACCACCACCTCAATCTTTTTCTCCAATTAACGTCTTCAAAGATCTGAAAAGACACACCTTCAATGGTAAAAGCTGTCCAAGATCCTTTCTTCAAAAACTTGAAGAATACTGCTTAGCTCGTGGCTTGTCCAAACACTTGTTGATTTCTCAAGCGTTTGAAATTTTCACCGACAATGCTCTTCATTGGTTCAGATTTAAATATAATCAGAATCCAAACTTAACTTGGAACGAACTTTCCTCTTTATTAATTAAAGACTTTGGTGGTTTTGACTATGATCATAAACTTCTAGAAGCGATTAGGAATCGAACTCAAGGCCGTGATGAACCTATCGTCATCTATATTTCCATTATGTCTGGAATGTTCTCTCGTCTTTCGAAGAAACTTTCTGAAACAGAACAATTGGAGATTATTTTGAGGAATATTCGCCCATGCTATTCAGTCTTCGTAGCTCTAAAAGACATTGACTCTATCGACTCTCTTCTGGCTACTTGCCAAAATTATGAAAAGTTCCTAGACAGAGACAAACAATTTAAAGAACCAAATGTACAACAAAATCCTCTTATTTCTGAATTCAACTACAAACATTCCACTCCAAGTTCAGTTGACTCTCCAAATTCTTCCAATAACTCACGACCTTCTCCTCCATTCATGAATAAATTCACTTCATCCTACAAATACCCTTCTAGACAAATTAATAGTCTCTCTCAAACTAAAGCCCCTCAAGAAAGCTCCTTTTGTGTTCGCTGTCGCAAACAAGGTCATACTTTGAACACTTGTACTCAACCACGATTCGTGATTTGTTTCAAATGTGGTCTTAAAGGTTTTAAAACTGCAGATTGCCCTACTTGTTCTCCCAAACCACATACTAGTTCAAAAAACTAACTGCTGACTTGAAAAAAAACTTAAACTTTGATAAAGACGATTGGACTAGTTGGATTAAAACAATTCAAAACTTCTTTTCTTGTTACAAAATCTCTTCTAAACTCTACTCCAAAGAACAAGATCTTAATCGTCCATTCGTTAATGGCAAAATTTATGACTTAACTTTATCTGGTTTACTAGATTCTGGCAGTTCAGTAACTATTCTGGGTAATAATTCTCATTTAGAAATTCTTAAACTGGGCTGTAAACTTTTCAAGTCAGATCTTATCACTGTCTCTACTGCTAACAATCAAAAAGTTAATTCCTTGGGTTATTTTGACTTACCTGTTCATTTCAATAATCAAACTCATTTAATTAAAGCTTATGTTTTCCCTGAAATATTTCCTTCGCCAATACTAGGTACTTTTACTTTTTTTTAGGTAGGTACTTTTGGAGGAAATTTAATCTTTTACCTAGTGTTTTATCTTCTCTTAACTTTACAGAATCTAAATGCTCTGCTATCGAAACTAAAGATATTAAAGTTTTACCTTATGAGCATTTAACTCCTAACCAAAAGAACATCGCTAACGACATCATCCAACGCTTCTAGACAATTTCTTTTGAGGAAAAAGGTATCCTGGGATGCACACATTTAATCACCCACAAGATTGATACTGGTGATTCTCTTCCAATCAAACGAAGATGTTATAGACTGTCTCCTGAAAAACAAAAGGCGTTAATTAATGAAGTTGACAAGATGCTGGGATGGAAGGTCATTGAACAATGCGAAAGTCCTTGGTTATCTCCAGTTCTCATCACTCCGAAGAAGAATGGTGAATGGCGTTTCTGTGTAGACAGCAGGAAGCTTAACTCAATTACACGTCGTGATGCTTATAAGTTGCCATTAATAAGCGAAATTTTGGACAACCTGAAGAATGCCAAATACTTATCAAGCATTGACATTGCGCAAGCATTTTGGGAAATTCCCTTGAATCCTGCTGATAAAGATAAAACTGCATTTTATGTACCTGGAAGAGGTATGTTTAGATTCAAAGTAATGCCTTTCGGACTCACCAACTCACCTGCAACTCTACAAAGATTAATGGATATGCTGTTTACTCCTGAATTTGAGAACAAGTATTTTGCTATCTGGATGACATTGTTATTATTTTTATATAAGACTATATGAGACTTTTGATGAACACATATCGCTTCTCATGAAAGTTCATGAAAAACTTTCATATGCTAATCTAACTATTAACTTTGAGAAGAGTCAATTCTTCAAGAAAGAACTGAAATACCTTGGTTTTCTAGTAGACGAGTATGGTCTACGTGCGGATCCAGATAAAATAAAAGCTATTTTAGAATATCCTGTACCTACTTGTAGAAAAGAAGTACGAAAATTCATAGGCACCTGCAGCTGGTTCAGAAGATTCATTCCAAACTTTAGCACTATTGCCTCTCCACTCAACCAACTAACCTGTTCCGGGAAGAACGCTCCTAAGTTTTTATGGAATCCACAAGCTGCAGCTGCTTTCCTGAAACTTAAAGAAGCTTTGGTAACTGCTCCTGTCCTTGCTTGCCCTAACTTCGAACTACCCTTCTCTGTACATAATGATGCATCAAATTATGGCATAGGAGCAATGCTTACTCAACATCAAGATGACAAAGAAGTCGTGATCGCTTACATGAGTAAAGCACTAAACAAAAATCAACAGAACTACTCAACTACTGAAAGAGAAACATTGGCTGTAATAACTGCATTAGAACATTGGCGATGTTACCTAGACAATGGTAAAGAATTTACAATATATACTGATCATGCTGCACTTAAATGGTATCAGAATTTATCAAATCCATCAGGAAGACTTGCTCGCTGGACTTTACGCTTATCATGCTTTAACTTTGTCCTAAAACATAAAAAAGGAAAGGATAACGTTAACGTTAACGTCCTGATACACGAGAAACTTTACCTCAAGGCGTACATCCCATTACGATTGAAGAACAACCTGATCGTAGACTTGAACATTACAACAAAATTTTTCTCGGATGCTCCAACAACCCAGACGCATATCCCAACTACACTATCAGGGATAACAAACTTTACCGCTGTATCCATTCTCCCGATCGTCTAAACGATGACTTTATTTGGAAAGAAGTTCCACTACCTCAAGATAGACATGCACTTATTGAAGCTAACCATGGTTCCCCTTCAGAACTCCATCTTGTTATCTTCAAGACATTCAAGAAAATATCATTAAAATACTATTGGCCTGGTATGTTTAAGGACATTGCCGAATTAATCTCGACTTGTGAAACCTGCTTAACCTACAAACACCCTAATCATTCTCCCTATGGTCTTATGGGTAAACCCAAACTTTGCTCCAGACCTTTTCAAACTATATCCTTAGATCTTATGGGTTCATTGCCTATGACTTGAAGACGAAATCAGTATATTCTAGTAATTAACTGCAATTTTACTAAATATACTATGATTTTTCCCCTTAAACGTGCTACTTCAGCTAATATTATTAATGTTTTGGAAAATTCAGTTTTTCTAGTTCATGGCATTCCCCAAACTATTATAATGGACAACGCTGTTCAATTTCAGTCACGAGAATTCCACTCATTTTTAAATTCTTATAATGTTCCTTGTATTTTTCACACAGCTTTATATTGTCCTCAGGTTAATCCTACGGAGAAGTTTAATAGTACAATTATTACAGCTCTAGCATCTCTAGTAGGAGACGATCATAGATCCTGGGACAACCATCTTGCTAAGATTCAGTACGCAATGAACAGCGCTACAAATGTAGCTACTGGTTTTACTCCAAATTTTTTAGTCTTTGGTAGGGAAACAATACCTTGTGGTTCCTTCTATACTCCAACTCAGAACTTCGAGGAATTGGTATTTATGCCTCGTGATATTTACGCGTCTAATGCTGGTCTCCTCTCATCTATATTTCACAAAGTTCAAACTAAACTTCACATAGCTCACGCTAAAAATAGCGCTCGCTATGATCTTCGCCGGTCTTTTAAAGAATTTAATGTGGGAGACACTGTTTGGCGTAAAAACCATGTTTTAAGCGATGCCGGCGCATACTTTAATGCTAAACTTGCCCCTAAGTTCATCAAGTGCAAAGTGATAGCTAAACTGTCACCACTAGTCTATGTGCTTGAAGACCCTAATGGAGTTAGAGGCAAGTGGCACATCAAAGATGTAAAATCATAAATTTTCTTAACTTTTATTAACTGTTAATTTGTATATATGTATAAATATCACCATCATTTTCACCTTATTATTTTTATTTCTTTTAATTTGTTTGTTCGTTTGATGATCCAGTGTTCTTCAACACATCTTGCTTTAAGACCTCGAATTTTAGTTGGATTAATCTTCACTTTTTGTGTTTGTTTCAGACACATCTCGTTGGTGATGTTGCATAAGTCATAACGACTAATGCTTGTTTAAGATTAAGTTCTTTATCTTTATCTTCACTTGGGAACGGCTGACTACTCCCTTAATTTTCTTTACCTTTATCTTCACTTGGGAGCGATTGACTACTCCCTTAATTTTTTCTCCACACAGGAGCGGTTGACAACTCCTTAAATAAGCCTTAATGTCGTTTCGAAAACACACTTTTAGAGTGGTAGTCATTGAATGTGAACTCCACCCTTACCTGAATGCAGATGATGAATGTAAGAGATAGTATATCTGATTTTGCCTGTTGATGTCTGTTTCTGCAAAGCTGTGTTTTTATGGTTTATTTTAGAATGTACATGTCAAAATTTTTGCTGAGTCAAAAATTTTCCAGGGTCGGGGGGAAAATGTAGTGTTATACTACTTACATATCATTTTACATTATTTTTTCATTCTGTTTTTGATTTTCTGCATTTATATTTTGCATCACCTTTATTTCCATAGGATCCTGTAACGTTTTTACACAATAACAAACGCGCCTCGCGCCCCGTCGGTCCGTTCAGTTCGTTCAGCCCGGTCGACAGCTAGCGCGATAGCAAATTTAAAAGAAATCGAGTATAATACCGCGGAGGAACTAGCTGCAATTAGAAGGAAGCAATTGCAAATCGAAGAAGATCTCATCAAGAAGAAATACGCTAGGGACGTCGCTCAACTGCAAGAAGAAACGGATAGGGTGTAGTGTTATACTACTTACATATCATTTTACATTATTTTTCCATTCTGTTTTTGATTTTCTGCATTTATATTTTGCATCACCTTTATTTCCATAGGATCCTGTAACGTTTTTACACAATAACAAATCATTTTCACTTCGTATTTTCACACTATCAGCACCTTTTAAAATCGCTGTCAATGGAGTCTTACCTTTTTCGGTCTTTTATTGAGTTCTCCGTAACTCTGCAATTTCAGGCATCGTGCGCGCTGCCGCGCATTAGTATTTCCTATATGAATAATATCTCATTTCTTACTTAAATGTAATGGTTTTTCAATTATAAGCCTGAAATAAAAAATTGTTAGATTTGACAACCATAATTTATATGGTTGTTATGGTAACTTTTATTCAAATTCGTCACTGGTCTGATGTTCTTAGTTTAATATTTCCTCATAAATACTCTTTGGCTCTAGGTCATATACAATAAATTTCCTTTTAATTTAAATAATTTTTCGTTCTCTCTAAAAAGGTATAAAAGCCGAACAATTGGACAATACAGAGAGTCTCGCTTCAGTTCTCAAACGAGAAGCATCTACTAAAGGCCTTATCCCGGGGCCGCATTTCCCCGGGATCCTGCAAGCCTCCATCTACATCCGAAGTCGTCGGCAGTCTACTTCAAGCGCGGGGCCACACTACTCCGGGCGCTACGACTGCTTGCTCCAAGCGCTGAGTGCACCTACTGCCCGCGCTACCTTTGGGCGCTACGACTGCTTGCTCCAGGCGCCGAGTGCACCTACTGTCCGCGCTACCTTTGGGCGCTGCGACTGCTTGCTCCAAGCGCTGAGCGCACCTACTCCAGGCGCTACGTGCGTCGGCTCCGGACGCTGCGTGTGCCCAGTCCAGGCGCTGCGTGCCGTCGCCGCCAAGAAACCTCAAGCTCCGCGTGTGCCTACTTCTACAAGCGCAGCGTGTGTCCTTCGACCTTTAGGCTCCACTATGATACTATATTCTCCTATTCTCCTATCTTTATTTTTTTTAATCTAATTGTAATCTCACTTCATCCATCATCATCATATTTCATTTTTTTATAAAATTGTAAATACCTTTTTAAAAAATTTAAATATATTATTTTCTTGTTCTACTTTTGTTGTTTTGTTGTTCTTAGGTTAGGTTCTATTTTTTTTTAATTGTCGCTTCACGACAAGGGATAGTTTAAACTAAGACGATTTAGTGGAAAATAGGGTCCGCGTTGATAGGTGGTTAGAGAACGTGGAGACTGTGCGGGGGGAGCCGCCCTACCGCCCGTCTCAGCTCGCGCCCCGCATCAAGATAGAGCAGGCCCCGCCGAGTAGGGGAACCGGTTACGACCACGCTGAAGATGCCCAGGGGAGGTCGGTTGCGAATAACGATCAACCACGTCGCGTAGATACGACACAGAGGGACAATGGAGTCGCCGTAGAAATGAACCAGGTGGATCGCCGTGTACGGGTTACGTCGTCGTCGCGCGTCCAACACCGCACTCTATCGCCTATACATAGATCGCCATCGCCACATCGCCACGCGGACCGTAGACTACCGTTGCCGTGTTGCAGGGATGTAGGTGTACATAGGTCACCAGCGCCACAGCGTAGGCTAGAGGGTAATAGGGATAGAGATAGGTCGCTCACCCCGCGAGGGAAAGATAGGGGTATAGAACGATTAGCGGAAGCCTTAGAAGGCATGATAAGGCTTAGACCAGCCGCCGCGAAGCAGACACAGGAGTTGCCTATTTTCAACGGCTCGGCCGCGGAATGGTTATCGTTTAAAGCCGCGATGAGGGAGTCCACGCGTCTGTATGGATTCACCAATACGGAAAATATAGCAAAGTTAAGGAACTGTTTACGTGGTGAGGATAGAGAGGTAGTATCGGCGCTGCTGTTTACCGCGAAGGATCCAGCAGACTTTATACGGACACTGGAGCAGTGTTTCCGCCGACCGGAAGTGATTATTGATCGTGCGTTATGACTTGAAACGCCTTCCGCGCCCGGGTCAAACCGCCCAGGAGTTAAATTCGTTCGCTATTAAGTTGCAAAATATAATATGTATTATGCAGAACGTCGACGGCAAAGGATATTTACAAAATCCGATGCTAACTAGGGAGGTTACGAGTAAGCTTAGCCCTCACTTACGGTCGCGTTGGTGTGATTATGCGGAGCACTAGGGAAGTGCGGACGAACCGGACATTGTCACACTATCCCGGTTTATGATGAGAGAGGCTAACCGTGCGTTAAGTCACGCCTATACGTCCGTAACGCCGACTAAGGAATCGCCCGTAAGACGAGAAGCAACGCCGTCGAAAAGGATAGTGTTGACACGCCGCGTAGAGGATAGGGCCCGCGACGTAAAGACGTTCACCGCCCAGGAGGACACCGGTAGTGCCTCGTGTATGTGTTGTAGGGGTGAACACCCAATCGTTAAATGTAGGAAGCTGGCACAAATGGGTTTAGACGACCGGTGGAAGTGGGTAAGGGAAGATGGGGTGTGCTTTAGGTGTTTAAGCAGCAAACACCCACGCCTATGTTGTAAGGCTAGGAAGTGCGGCGTCGACGGCTGCAACGCCCCCCACCACGCTCTCCTTCACGCCCGCAAGGCCCGCACGTCTGAAGCGTCGGTAAAACCGGATGAAGTCGTGCTCGTCGCATCGAATGTTAATAATAGTGCGTCTGTGTTATTGAAAGTGTGCCCCATTACCGTGCGCGGACCGCGTGGTAAGGAAGTTGATACGTATGCGCTACTTGACGAAAGCTGTACCATATCGTTAATCGATGACGACTTAGCTCGCGAGTTAGGAGCGGAAGGACCGGTAAAGCCGCTCAATATTAGAGGCGTAAATAATAGTCAACGCGAGGCCAATAGTAGGTTAGTAAATATAAGGATACGTGGCAAGACGCGCAGTGAGATTTATAATGTAAGCGCTCGAACAATAACGGATTTAAAGATAGGCTCGCAGTCTGTGAGTAGGGAGTGCTTACGGTTGAAGCACTTACGCGACTTACCGAGTTCGGTTATGTTACGACGACGCTAAACCGAGAATATTATTAGGCGCCGACAACTGGTACTTAATAATCACCCGTAATTTGATAATAGGACGTCGAAGGCAGCCCATAGCTGCACGTACGTTGCTAGGGTGGGTAATTCAGGGAACCGTGCCGCGATTAACGTGTAGGGAAGACGGCGAGACCGTATTACACGTAGCAAGCACTAGCGGACGGCCAGATAGGGACATCCGAACGTTTGCCAGTCAGGACGAGGAGCTAACGGAACTCCTCAAACGGCAGTATGAGATAGACTCTATAGGTATCTCGCTAAAGAGCAGGCCGCGACGGGAAGAGAAGCGCGCTGTCGATATATTCCAGGGCACCTTCAAGAAGGTTGGCGAGCAATACCAAGTTGGACTGCTATGGAAGGACGACAATCTGCGGATGCCACCCAGCTATGAAATGGCAGCTAGAAGACTACGGACGATTGAAAGGAAGATGGACTAGTCGCCGGAGTTTCGGGACGCCTACACAGCCCAGATAGACAACCTCCTGGCGAAAGGATACGCAAGGGAAGCCGAGGGGACGGAGAGAGAGGACGCCAAGAGCTGGTACCTGCCACACTTCGCAGTGCGGAACCCGAACAAGCCGGGGAAGACAAGAGTAGTGTTCGATGCGGCAGCGCGCGCATCCGGTAGATGTCTTGATGACTATTTACTCGACGGCCCCGACTTATTAAGGAACTTACCGGGAATACTGTTTAAGTTTAGAGAAAACGAGATAGCCGTGTCCGCGGATATTAGGGAAATGTTCTTACGTGTGAAGATCGATCGTCGCGACCAACCCGCGCTATTGTTTCTCTGGCGAGGAAACGAGCGACACAGCCCACCGCGGGAGTACGTTATGACGTCAATGATTTTCGGCGCGAGGAACTCGCCGTTTCTCGCACATAGTGTTAGAGATTATAACGCGCGCGTACACGCAGAGACACACCCGTTGGCACTTAGCGCTATCGTATGTAGTCATTATATGGACGACTATTTAGACAGTTATGCAACGGTAGAGGAAGCGGTAAACACGGCGAGGCAGGTTACGGAAGTGCACCAGAAGGCCGGTTTCAGCTTGGCAGGCTGGAATTCTAATCACGCAGCCCTATTGGAAGACACGCCGGAGGAACTACTGGCGAGCAAGCCTAATCAAGTAGGCTTAAGGCAAGACAGCCGAAGCAGAACCCTAGGGTTGTTATGGATGGCCGACGAAGACGCCCTAATCTTCAACACATAGATGAAACTTTGTGACCAAAGAAGAAAGCGACCAACGGTTCACAGGACCGTCATTTCTTTACGAGGATAAAGACAGATGGCCTCACCGGCAGGAAGAGAAGGCAGGGGATGATGAAGAGTTGGAGGAAATCGTGGCGCACCAGAGCGACACCAAGGACGCTCCACACCTGCCAGACATAGAACGATTCTCTTCCTACGAGAGATTGATCAGGGCCACAGCACGAGTACTGCAGTTCGTCGATGCCATACGAGGAAGGGCACAAGGATTGACATTGCAGCACATCCAGAGGGCAGAGCGGATGTGGATAGAACGCAGCTAACTCGAGAGCTTCGCTGAACACATCAGCCGCCTTGAGCGGGGAAAGAACCTGGCCACCGGCAGCGCACTTAGGAAACTCGACCCGATATTGGAAGATGGAATGCTACGACCCAGGGGAAGAATCGATGCAGCCGACGTGGACGGCCAGATGAAGAGACCGATCATACTGAATGGACGCCATCAATTCGTGAAGCTGCTTGTAGAGAAGGCGCATCAGAAAGCAAGCCACGCCAACAGAGAGAGGGTGGTCAACGACCTACGCACCAGATTTCATATCCTCCCATTACGACCTACCGTACGCGAAGCGGAGCGGAGATATCTGCGATGCAGGGTACGCAAGGCGACACCACGGTCTGCGGTTACAGGAGACCTACCACCCGAAAGGTTAGGGGCGTTTGCGCGACCGTTTACTTACACCGGAGTCGACTATTTCGGGCCTCTGATAGTTACGATAGGACGACGACACGAAAAGCGGTGGGTAGCACTATTCACGTGCTTAACGACGCGCGCGGTTCATTTAGAACTAGTTTATTCCCTGACAACGGACTCGGCGATATCGGCATTGCGGCGCATGGCGGCTAGGCGTGGGTGGCCACGGGTTATATACTCCGACAATGGCACAAATTTTCATGGGGCAAATACAGAACTGCAACGGGCGATAGAAGAGTGGGCACCGCAGCTGAAGGACTACGCGTTGACTCGGCAAACAGAATGGAAATTCATCGCACCGGGCGCGCCTAGGCGTATACGAGCGTCTCGTGCGCTCAGTGAAGACCGCACTCGAAGCCACTCTACATCAGAAGAGCCCACGGGAGGAGACGCTAGCGACGCTCCTGACAGAAGTAGAGAATACAGTTAATTCTCGACCGTTGACACACGTACCGGTCGATATCAACGATGAAGAGGCGTTGACACCCAACCACTTCATCCTGTTGGGACCATCGGGCCTAACAGTCACCGCGCCGTGCACACCCATCGAACTTCGGGCGTGGAGAGCGGCGCAGGGGCTCATCGACGACTACTGGAGGCGCTGGGTGAAAGAGTACCTGCCGACGCTGGTTGCGCGCGGGGACTCCCGAGACGCTCAGCAGCGCCAAATACAAGAAGAGGACGTCGTCGTGGTTGTGGACGGCAACCTACCAAGGAACGTGTGGACGCGGGGGGTCGTCACGAAGACATTTCCTGGACCGAACGGCGTGGTGCGCATCGTCGAGGTCAGGACCAGGGGCGGAGTGCTGCGGCGACCAGTAAGGAAGATAGCCGTCCTCCCGAGGGAAGCTTAGGCTCGCAGGCTACGCCGGGGAGAGGATATTACGGACGGCGAGGGGAGCCGCCGCCCCGTCGCCCCTTCATATCCCGTTGCGCCCCGCGCACCCCACACACTGCCAGCAGATCACGCGATGTCGCCGACCAATCAGCGCGCGGCATCACCTCACGACGCTACTCACATACCGAGGCACTCTCTTGTGAGATATAAGAATGGTGTTTTGGTATGTGAGCTGTTCATTTCGGAAGCGGCACTCGAAAACAACAGCAAGAGAAGAAATCAAGAGAGAAGAATTTATACTCCATTGAAGAATCCCCTCTGTGTATATAGTTAATTAGTGAAAGCCGCATTTGTAAATAGTTGAATACATTATAGTCTACAGTACCATCTTTTTCTTAAGCAGTCCCTAGTGTAGTATACCTCAACATCAGTCATTTAGTTAATCAATACAGTCCACTTGCATAGTAAAATCTGTCCCTATTAGCCCACTTCTGTCCCTATTAGACACTATGCACGGAAGCAAGGAAAGCAGGCAATGCAACGCTAGAAAGATTTCTCACACCAATACCACCAAATTTTATAGGTACTTACACAACAGCCTGGACTCAAGCCACTTTGGCTTGAGTCCAGGCTGTTGTGTCCGAGGCATCACTAGTATGGTAACTTTCCTAAGTTAATTTTATAGATAAATATTAAGACCAACATATAAAAAACGATATTATTACATTTGATAACCATTAATATTACGGTACTACAAAGATATAGATACCTACATTCAGTATTTCAAACAAAACCAACAAAAGTTCTGGAGCACTGAACAAAGAGGTTATTTCGCCTGCACAATTCCGCGTTAAAATAAAATGTCAAAATTAACTCTCATGTTGCCATATCGAAAGCAATGCTGTCAATTACTTATTTTATTTTATTTTCATCCAAAAAATGGCATAATCGTAATTTTGTACCAGTACACCCCTGATGGCAAAGTTAACTTCCATTGGTAAAGTTGCCAGACTTGACTGTACTGGAAGAGTTAGAGATCAACCAACGCCTGTACTTTTTTATAGAGTAACGGTGGCAAACGAGCACAAAGGACACGTGATGGTATGCTATGGACCATAGACATCTACATGTATTCTTGATTAAGAATCAAAATACACGAACTAAGATGAATGAAGCCTTGTTTGTAGCAAAAAGTGTCTCCGGTCCTCCCTGCACAACCAATAAGGTACATTTTGGATTTATCGTAAGACAGCCTTAGGTTACTGGATACGTAATTATAGTAACAGGTAGTCACATCAAGCATGAGGCTAGTTGTACGATAACATATAATTAAACAAAAAACCTACTACTCGTATATCTTTAATAAAAATAACCAAAATGAAATGATAATAAAATAACATTTGCAAGTTTTGCTGGCACGTAACTTTCTTCGGCCGCAGCTGGCGACAGCTGAGAATTTTTATAGTATGTTCACTAAACAACTTAATGAACTTGTCTTTAATAATAAATTTCCTGTACAGTGTACTTAACCAAGATATTGATGAATGGTGACAGCGATTAGTTCTCGGGTTGACGAAGAAGAAGAGTCTGTTCAAAATCCGGCAAAGACGAGTTATTTTGCAAAATAAAATGAATATAATTCTGCTTATCTTTAAAATAAAAATAAGCCTTCCTTTATACTTAATCCTTACCATTTACTATTCAACTGGATGGGCTACATTTTAGATATGTGGGTGTCTCCACATAATATGTACCTACTATGAAGCTTGTACCTACAAGACGAACCTATATGAACAACTAGTTTAAATTAGATTCTTATCGAAAGCCGACGCGGGAAGGAAAGGGAAGAGTGAAGGAGATGCTCCTAAACAACTCTGTTACTTTGGTTATCCTTTAAATAAAATATTGAAGACATCGTTGCACTATACTATATCGAATATATTATATTGAAACTATTGATATCGATTCTCTATAACGCTTTTTGTGTTTGTGAACGTTTATTTTCTCTTAAAATGAACGGATTTTATTCAAAATTATTTTTTGGAACATCAGCCTATTAATGCGGGTGTTCCACAAGGCTGCGTGCTATCATCAACGCTGTTTCTTCTGCATATTAATGATATGTTGCGAAGCGATAACATTTATTGATATGCGGATGATAGCACTGGTGATGCTTTATACACCGGCCGTGCCAATATTTCTCGGGACACCTTCGCCGAGTACTGTAACAAACTTGTGTCTGAAGTCGAGACTTTCTTGAACAGCCTCAGACTGGGGCGACTAAATATAGTCCAGTTCAATCCCCAGAATACACAAGCTTGTGCGTTTACCGCTAAAAAGAACCTCCTTGTCGTATCTCCTCAGTTTCAAGGCACTCCCCTTGTTGCCTCAGCCAATGTCGGAATCCTCGGTGTCAACATATCGAGTGACGTGCAGTTTCGTGGTCACTTGGAAGAGACGGCCAAATTGGCCTCTAAAAAGCTTGGCGTACTCAGCACAGCGGCACAGTATTTTATGCTGGCACACCGCCTGCAATTTTACAAGACGCAGGTTCGGCTTCACATGGAATACTGTTTCCATCTCTGGGCTGGGGCTCCCCAATGCCAGCTTCTTCCACTAGACCGCATCCAACGCAGAGCGCCTCGAATCGTCGACGACCGAGTCCTTACCTATCGGCTCGATTCACTAGCGCTGTGTAGAGATGTTGCATCCATTTGCATGTTCTTTCGCATTTACCACGAAGAGTGCTCTGAGAAATTGTTCAAATTAATCCCAGCCGCCAAATTTCACGAACGCACATCGCGGCAAAACTCCCGATACCATCCACACCATCTGGATGCTTGGCGGTCCACCATTGTACATTTCACTAGGAGTTTTCTTCCGCGTACGACCTCTCTGTGGAATAATTTACCACCGGCGATTTTTCCGAACCGATACGATTTAGGGACCTTCAAGAAAAGAGCTTACTCCTTTTTAAAAAGCCGGCAACGCACCTGCAATTCCCTTGGTGTTGCGATTGTTCATGGGCGGCGGTAGTCACTTACCATCAGGTGAGCCGTATGCTCGTTTAAAAAAAACATATTGAACTTACATTCTTATATTATTTGTATTATCTTTTTAATTCTTCACTGATAATTTAGATTTATATTTCAAGCTCTAAAAGTATTTTTATAAATAAGATAATTTTCACGATTTAATATTAAATACGAATTTGAATAAGAAATATATATATAATGAATATGATGTTACTTGCGGACAAAACAACATGTCATACCTACTCATCCTAAAAATGATTTTATCGTTATTATTTTTGTCGCTAATATTAGAAAAATAGAAAACAATAGACCCAAACAATTTCATTGAATACGACGTAGTCAATTATGTCAATAAAATGTATTTATCTGTTATTCTGTATTAATGTGACCGAAGCGTTACAGACGTAGATTATTTACGTTCTAACATAAATATTTAACGATTTTAGAAAAACAAATATATTTACATGTCATCATATTATGATAATGTTAAATGATTTAACATATAATAATATAATGAATCAGACCGGCGTACAAAAACAAATCCGCTTAATTTTCTGGAATAGCCAAGAGACGTTTTTCAGGTGACCTTAATAAATGCGCGCTGCCATGAAAAATATTATTTAATTCGAGAAAAGTCTATTCTGAGAATAGCTTATGCCGACGGGTGCCAGTAAGTGTAATCGAGTGCATAACACAATCGAACAAATTACGATACACTATAAATATCAATGTGGTTTTAAAACAATATTAAAGCAAATAATCAAGGGTATGGTGGCGTAAGCTTATTGACGCGGAACACCCGCCGTCATATTCCCAAACTAAAATATGTGTTTCAAATTACTACTAAATCTGCAGACATAAAGATATCTAAAACAATCGACAAAATCGGTAAAATTATAGGGTAGACTATTTTGGGTTGTTTACTTAGGTATTAGGGTAGGCGTTTTGCACAGTGAATAGTTTGGACAACGGTGTGAATCGCCCAAGTCCTTTTTTCGAATGAGGCTTTCCAGACTACAGTGAGAATTGCACAAGATCTTTCTTTGAACTGAAGACTTCTTAAGAATCGTTGTGATTTCGAACTCGATGAAACGAAAAAGTGACACTAAAAGAAATAAACATATTATATTTATATAGAATTTAGCCTGCGAGGGAATTTATTTATTTATTTACTTTTAAAGGGAAACTTGCAGTACAATAATAAATTACATTATAAAACATAAAAGTAATCCTATAAACCAATGAAGTTTCCACAGATATCTAATACATAATATAGCTTGCCACCACAATATTATGTTGTATAAAAATTAAAAAATATATAAAAGAAGACAAATAACTGAATGGTATTTATAATTAAATATTAAGTAAGTTAAAGCCGTAAGATTAGTAAGCTGAAGTGGCAGTGGGCCGGCCATATAGCTCGAAGAACCGACAACCGATGGGGAAGAAAGGTTCTCTAGTGGCAGCCTCGTACCGGTAGGCGAAGTGTAGGGCGTCCCCCCACAGGATGGAGTGACGACCTGGTAAGACATGCAGGAAGTCGATGGATGCAGGTGGCTCGGGACCGTGCTTTGTGGCATTCCTTGGGGGAGGCCTATGTTCAGCAGTGGACTTGTGAAGGGCTGTAATGATGATAATGATGAAGTTAAAGCAGTTAAAACTCATATTAAACAACCAATAGTGAAACAACCAATCATAAATTAAGTTATACAATATTTTTTTAACTAATATATTTAAGGTGAAATGTATATCTAATTAACAATATTTTACGTAAAATTTTTTACTTAGATGGAATACAATGTAGTAAGCAACATTAGTCTACTGTGGGGACCGCAAACTCAAAATGTTGTTGATTCCGATTACTGTCCTGACCTGAACCACTCCTAACCCCATTTATTTTCCCATTAGTCGTCAAACGGAATATTAGTAATGTTAATAACATTGCTAGTTGTTTGCACACATCGAACGCGAAGCGGAGATATAGTGCTCTATTGTCACCAAATCAAAAAATTGCGATCCACTTAACTTAAATCACTTCCACCAGCTTTATATTGCACTTATATAATAAAAAAGTACCCCAATAGCAAGAGGAGATTTCAATTAATATTTCTGACATACATAGTTATAAGATTATATACTTAAACACTCAACTGGCAGGTGAACATTAAAGTATTTTTTTTATTTGTTTTTAGTTTTAGGAAATTTATTAACTTATTGCATACCTTAAGCGAAAGCGCAAGGTGTGTTCTACTATCGCCTAAAAATTAAGATTCCAACGTTTTATCGAATAAAATCGTATCTAGCAATCATATTATACATATAAATGGTATAAAAAGCACATTGTTAGAAAGATAAATGATTGTTGAACTTATTAATATTTTTTTTAAATTGATTAATTGCGATTTACAAATAAAAAAGGGGTTTTTGTGGCTTATGGTGTGGATTTATCAAGCCCGGAAGGCTTGTAAACACTCTAACTTTTGAAAATATCAATTGTTTAACTCAATCTATTTTTTAATCTCTTCATCTATCATGTGGGAAGCCACTGAATGTAAATGGCAGTGTAATTTTGTTTTGTTTAGCTATAATTAATTTTTTTCGGCTCCAAAATGGCGAAATTGTCGTTGATTTGGTAGCCTTGTATGTAAATTAATTCTGTAAAGGGAGCTAAAGCCACAGAGTAGTTTACTCACTCACTCAGGTCGACGCACAGAGTACTTTTTATATATTGGTCAGTCGCCGTCGTGAGTGGACATTGTTTCGGATGTTTGCAGCGGCTCAAAAAGATCGCTGTACAAATACACAATATTCGAATATCCAAATTTCTTAAATACCTGATTATTATAATAATAAGAGATTTTTTTATTACAATATTTTAAAAGCACAGAATAAATAATAGTAGTACGTACTAAAAGTAAGTAGTATCAATTTTTTTGTCATGGGTGACAGTTTGATGGTTTTCGAGAGTGTTGAAACCGATAGGGTTGTCGAAATGTAAATCCAAGGTGGCGGCTGCAATGGGTATCAATTTTTTCATCATGGGTGTCATTTTCATGGGTTGCGAGGGTGTTGAAGCCGATAGTGCTGTCGAAATGTAAATCCAAGATGGCGGCTGAAGTAGGTACCAATTTTTTCATCATGGGTGTCATTTTCATGGTTTTCGAGGGTGTTGAAGCCGATAGTGCTGTTGAAATGTAAATCCAAGATGGCGGCTGAATTAGGTACCAATTTTTCCATCATGGATGTCATTTTCATGGTTTTTGAGGGTGTTGAAGCCGATAGTGCTGTCGAAATGTAAATCCAAGATGGCGGCTGCAAAAGATAAAAAATTTTTCATCTTGTGTGTCATTTTCATGGTTTTCGAGGGTGTTGAAGTCGATAGTGCTGTCGAAATGTAAATCCAAGATGGCGGATGCAATAGATATCAATTTTTCATCATGGGTGTCATTTTCATGGTTTTTTGAGGGTGTTGAAGCCGATAGTGCTGTTGAAATGTAAATCCAAGATGGCGGCTGAAGTAGGTACCAATTTTTCATCATGGGTGTCATTTTCATGGTTTTCGAGGGTGTTGAAGCCGATAGTGCTGTCGAAATGTAAATCCAAGATGGCGGCTGCAATAGGTATTAATTTTTTCATCATCGGTGTCATTTTCATGGTTTTCGAGGGTGTTGAAGCCGATAGTGCCGTTGAAATGTAAATCCAAGATGGCGGCTGAATTAGGTACCAATTTTTTCATCATGGGTGTCATTTTCATGGATTTCGAGGGTGTTGAAGCCGATAGTGCTGTCGAAATGTAAATCCAAAATGGCGGCTGCAATAGATATCAATTTTTCCATCATGGGTGTCATTTTCATGGTTTTCGAGAGTGCTGAAGCCGATAGTGCTGTCGAAATGTAAATCCAAGATGGCGGCTACAGTAGATATAAATTTTTTCATCATGGGTGTCATTCGAATGGTTTTCGCGGGTGTTGAAGCCGATAGTGCTGTCGAAATGAAAATCCAAGATGGCGGCTGCAATAGGTATTAATTTTTTCATCATCGGTGACATTTTCATGGTTTTCGAGGGTGTTGAAGCCGATAGTGCTCTCGAAATGTATTTAAACTAATTTAAAAAATTCCGTATAATCATGTTATACGTATTTTTTTATGCGCTTAAGGTATGCTCAATTGGATTTACCAATTATATTTTTTTATAGTATTGTATTTATTATACGTTATATTTTATTTTATTTTATATAGATATTAATTTTTATTTTAAAATGTCTTATTTGGTCATTAGAAGTGATACTGAAACATATTTAACTACAGATAGATTACAGTGTCCCTAGCTTACAGCCTCTCTCTGAAATACTAGCTTCACAATTTTCTGATGTTCCTAAAAATTTCAACGTTGTTCACAAATGCCCAAAGCATTCCGGCTCACTTATCAGATATGCTGGCTACCTTTGACTCTAAGGATATTCATGCTAGTCTCGTTTCTGAGTCATGGCTTAAACCTTTTCTCCCTTCCACTAATTATTCTTTACCTGGCTTTCATCTCATAAGATCTCATTTAGTGAGGCTGCTGACGTGGCCATTAATCGGTATCCTACTGCACAGTTGATCTTTCTGGGGGACTTTAACGCTTGTCACCAAGACTGGCTGTTCCCATACCAAAAGACCGACCATGCTGGAAGAGAAGCGTGGAATTTTGCTTTGACGCTAGGTCTTTCTCAGATGGTAAAGGTGGCGACTAGGGTACCCGATGTAGACGGTCACACAGCAAATTGCTTGGACCTTCTGCTGACTACCGAACCAGACAGATATGAAGTACAGGTTACTTCTCCTTTGGATACATCTGACCACTGTCTGCTGAAATCTGTATCGTCATATTCTCCACCTGATTACGGGTCCCAAGGTGTTCGACGAATATGGCGGTATAAGTCAGCTGATTGGGATAAGATGCGACACTTTTTTGCATCTTATCCTTGGCGGGAGGTTTGTTTCTCTTCTGCGGATCCGTCGAGCTGCGCGGTTGCGATAACGGATGTGTTGCGTCAAGCTATGGAGTACTTTATCCCCTTCTTCGACGCTCCCACCGGTAGCAAAGCTCGCATTTAGCTTACCTATCCTGGGTTGACGCTCGAAACCGCAAAGCTCCGGATATTAGCTCCAAGAAGAGAACCTTCAATCAGACCGCCAAGTCCTACAAAAAAGCATTACGGAAAGCTAGTCTCGATCGCATTAAACATATTGGCGCAAAACTCTCTGCCAGACCATCCGGTACTAGAGCTTTTTGGTCTCTCGCCAAAGCGATCGAGACAAACTTCTGTCGGCCTACACTGCCTCCATTGGTAAAACCGGATGGCACACTGGCTCATACTGCTAAGGAGAAAGCGGACTTGTTCGCGTCTCTCTTTGCCTACAATTCACGTCTGGATAGTGGCAACAACGTTCCACCAAAATTACCTCACTGCGGGACCTCTATGTCGGAGATTCGTATAACGAATAAGGAGGTTCTTAAAACCTTGCGGTGTCTAAACGTGAATAAAGCTAGTGGACCAGATGGTATACCAGCCATAGTCCTAAAGGCTTGTGCACCTGAGTTGTCTCCTGTGTTGACACGCTTGTTCCGCCTCTCATTTAGTACTGGAATAGTGCCAAAATCCTGGAAGCTGGCCAACGTGCAGCCTGTTCCAAAAAAAGGCAACCGCGCCGACCCTGCCAATTATCGTCCAATCTCAATTACCTCCATACTCTGCAAGATTATGGAGCGTATATTGAATGCCCGCTTAATGGCGTACCTAGAACAGAATGACCTCCTTAGTGACCGGCAATATGGGTTTCGCCGAAATCGGTCAGCTGGGGACCTTCTAGCGTATGCCACACACGTATGGGGCGAGGCACTCGAGAACAGTGGGGAAGCACTTGCTGTTTCCCTTGATGTCTCGAAGGCCTTTGACAGAGTTTGGCACAATAGCCTTTTGGGTAAGCTTCCAGCGTACGGCTTATCCCCTGGTCTGATTGAATGGGTAAAGGACTTTCTGAGTGAACGGTCTCTCCGGGTCGTCGTCGATGGCTGCTCATCCGAACCTATGGCGACTAACGCCGGTGTTCCTCAGGGGTCCGTTCTCTCCGCAACTCTCTTCCTGCTGCATATAAATGATCTGCTTATGCCCGGTATCTATGGGTATGCAGACGATAGCACAGTGGTTGAGAGATACCAACCAAGTCCTCGGGCCAGTCGGGATCAAATCCAGTCCGAAAGAGAAGCTATGGTAGAGCGTGTGAATCTAACATTACAGGCAGTCTCCGATTGGGGCGATGCCAATCTTGTGAAGTTCAACGCCTCCAAAACACAAGCGTGTCTCATCACTGCAAAAAGGAGCCAGCTCACCTTGGCTCCTTCTTTCCGAAATGTATCACTGGAGTATACCGACCGCCTTCAGTTGTTAGGGTTTGAAATATCCTCAAATTTGAACTTTGGGCGAATCATTGAGAACCGCCCAAAGTTCAAGGCCAAAGCAGCTGCAAGGAAGCTGGGAGTCCTTGCAAAGGTGCGGCGATACTTCACGCCGGGACAGCTGCTTACTTTATATAAAGCGCAAGTCCGGTCGTGCATGGAGTATTGCTGCCATATATGGGCTGGTGCTGCAAAATGCCACCTAGGAGCTTTGGACTCAATGGAAAGGCGTGCTATGAGGCTTATTGGTGACGCGAATTTGGTTAAAACCAATCTTACCAGCCTCGAACACAGACGTAAAGTAGCCAGCCTTTCGGTTTTCTACAGGATGCATTTCGGAGAGTGTGTGCAAGAATTACATAACTTAATTCCACCCTCTCCCTTCCACCATCGGACAACCAGACGTTCGGCCAGTCTCCACCCTTTCGTTGTTGACTTACCACACATTCGAACCAAACGGTTCGCCACGTCGTTCTTCATGCGTACAGCAAAGGAGTGGAATAAGTTGCCAGCATCTGTCTTTCCATCCGATTACAGTGTGGGTGTCTTCAAGGCAAGAGTGAATAGGCTTTTTTTAAGTCAGTGCGCTTCACCATCTTAGACTACATCACCACTTACCATCAGGTGGGATCGTAGATAAGCGCTGGCTTAGTAGAATAAAAAAAAAAGAAATGATCGTACTGTGGGCGGTGGTGGTGGTGTGGCAATATATCTCCGAGCGTATATTTCCTTTTCTGTTGTTGATATGTCATCTCAACCAACTCCGGCCAATGTAGGTGAACATCTTTTTATTGAGGTGGAGTTTAGTTATACGAAAATTTTTCTGGGTGTATATTACTGTCCTTCATCTCGTATTAACTTCTTCACTTCCTTCGAAAACATTTTAGAAAATGTATCTTCATACTCGCAGACGATCATTATGGGCGACTTTAATATTTGTCTACTTAAATAAGACTGTCACTCATCTTCTCTTCGATTCATCGTAAATTCCACTTATCTCTCTATTTTACCTATAAATTCTACTTATCACTTCCCTAATGCTACTCCGTCATTGCTTGATCTTATTTTTGTGTCCTCTTCTGAACTCGCTGTTAAGCATGATCAGTGTCCAGCTGATGGGTATGTAGGGATTCCGAACCGTTAAATTCATAAATCAGTACAAATTGGTGATGCCGCTAAAGTCTGGAGTTTTCTGAGATCAATGGGGGTTCAAAACTTCCATAATAATGTACTCTCTAAAGATTTAAATATTGATTTACTAAATCATCACTTCTCATCCTCGTCAAACTTAAATGGAACTGCAAAATTGAACACATAAAATTTTCTTTCATCGAATGCCACAAACCACGGTCCTGAGCCACCTGCATCCATCGACTTCCTGCATGTCTTACCAGGTCGTCAATCCATCTCGTGGGGGGTCGCCCTACTCTTCGCCTACCGGTACGAGGCTGCCACTCTAGAACCTTTCTTCCCCATCGGTTGTCGGTTCGTTGAGCTATATGGCCGGCCCACTGCCACTTCAGCTTACTAACAGTGGTAGAGCCAGCGGCAGCTTTTGCTGTCGCACAGACGGGCCGGCTCGAACCGGGGTGGTACCACGACCTCACAGAAAACCTGCGTGAAGTAGAGGTTTACCTCTGCGTTTCGCTTGGTGAGTGCAGGTGGCCGGAGGCCCTTTTTACTGGAAATGAGGCATTCCATCTTAGTCCTCACGGGTGACAACGCATCTACATTTTGATTTGTAATAGAGGATAGATGTAGATTTCTATGGGCCGCAGCAACCACTTACCATCAGGTGGACTGTGTGCTCGTTTGTCACTCTTTTCCTATAAAAAAAAATCCGTTGGGCTATGTCGGTTACTCTGGTTCTACTGCGGATATCTGCATTTCTAAGTTTATCACGCAGAGAAACCCCGAACATAGCCCTCTCCATAGCTCGCTGAGTGACCTTGAGCTTCCGCATACGGCCAGCAGTGAAGGGCCACGTCTCAGATCCGTAAGTCATCACTGGCAACACGCACTGGTTGTACAATTTCGTTTTAAGGTTTTGAGGTATGTCTGACGAGAAGATGTATCGTAGTTTCCCAAACGCTGCCCAGCCGAGTTGAATCCGTCGATTGACCTCTCGGTCGAAGTTGGACTTACCTAGTCGGACTATTTGTCCCAGGTAAACATACTCGTCAACAACTTCGAGCTTAGTGCTCCCAACAACTACCGGTATAGGTGTGACATGAAACATGATCTTTGTTTTGTCCATGTTCATCCTAAGACCTATTTGTTGGGAGATACTATTGAGGTCATTGAGCATGGCGCTTAGTTCCTCCAGCGATTCTGCCATAAGGACTATATCGTCGGCAAATCGAAGGTGAGTGATGTACTCGCCATTAATGTTAATACCGTATCCTTTCCAGTCCAGAAGCTTGAAAACGTCTTCCAATGCAGCGGTGAAGAGTTTCGGGGATATAACGTCACCCTGTCTTACACCTCTCTGCAATTGGATAGGTTTCGTAGTCTGGTTCTGTACTCGGATAGCCATCGTAGCCCTACTGTACAAGCACTTCAGCACTTCGATATACCGACAGTCAACTTGGCACCGCTGAAGGGACTGCAGCACCGCCCAAATTTCGACGGAATCAAAGGCTTTCTCATAGTCCACATATGCCAGACATAGTGGCAAATTGTACTCCACGGACTTCTGTACAATTTGCTGAAGAGTATGTATGTGGTCTATGGTGCTAAAGCCCTTTCGGAAACCGGCTTATTCGGGAGGCTGAAAGTCGTCAAGTCTGTGCGCGAGACGATTTGTAATGACTCTCGAAAACATCACGTAGATGCGGCTCAGAAGGGAAATCGGTTTGTAGTTCTTCAAGAGAGCGTTGTCACCTTTCTTGAAGAACAAGACCATCGCACTTCTGCTCCACGCCTCCGGTGTAATGCTACCATGAAGGACGGAATTAAACAGCTTCTGAAGGACTTCAAGTACCGGTCTTCCACCCGCTTTCAGAAGCTCCGCTGTAATTCCATCCTCGCATGGGGCCTTGCCGTTTTTGAGGTGCTGGAGAGCTATTCTAATCTCGCTCAGACTGACGTCCGGGATATCTTCGGAATAGTGTCGGATAAGACTTGCTCTTGGATCGTTACTCACACTTGCGTGTGGCTCCAACGATGACATGTACAGCTGCCCATAGAACCTCTCAATCTCACTCAAAATCTCAGTTGCCCCGGAAATGATGCTGCCACACCAGGTCTTCAGCTTTGACAGTTGGTTCTTTCTGGCAGACAGATCTCTGGCAAAGACTTTGGAACTTTGGTTCCACTCGATCGCTTCTTCAATACAAGCTGTATTGAAGTTGCGTAAGTCCCGCCGCTTGCATTTGGAGATCTGTCTGTTCAGTTGCCTGTATGCTGTCAAATCTGTTGAAGAATGTAGCTTCATCTCCCGTCTAACAGCCATGAGATTGAGAGTGTGATCGGAGAGTTTTTGTGTTCTTCTGTGGCGGGTCTTGCAGAACTTAACTCCGACCGCATGGACAGTTTCCACGAGCTTGTCATTCATATCGTCCACTTCCTTGCAGTCTTCTAGGCACTGAAAACGGTTTTGTAACTCTAGCTGAAAGGTTTCCGGACTTTGGAACAGAGCACGAGGGGGACGGAGCGTTGACTTCATTAGACGAGACCTCTTCAACGTTTAGGTTCAGTGTGCCTCTAACCATTCGGTGATCGCTACCAGTTTTCACCCTCGCGATCACGGAGACATCACTGAACAGTGGTCGTCTGGTCGTCATAATGAAGTCAATCTCTTTTTTTGTGGAACCGTCGGGGCTCGACCAGATCCACTTCCTGTGTCTCTCTTTCTCCATGAAGTCGGCCAGCTGCTGGCCACTTGAGTTCCGTTGCCCTATTCCAAATTTCCCTACTTTCAGCTCACAGTTCTCTCTTGTGCCTAGTTTTGCATTGAAGTCTCCCATTAACACTGTATATTGGGTTTGGAGGAATGAATGGCTCTAGAGATATCCTCGTACATTTCCTCCACCTTCTCATCGGGGTGTGCCGAGATTGGTGCGTAAACCTGTATGACGTTCAGCGAATACCGTTTGGTGATTTTGAGTATAAGGTACGCAACCCTCATCGACAAACTCTTAATCTTTACAACGTTGTTAATGAGAGACTTGTAGACGATAAATCCGACACCTCCTTGGGACAGATGGTCGCCCTCCCGGTGATAGAGCAAGTTGCCGGATTCGAGGATTACCGTGTTCTCTCCCTCTCTTCGGACTTCGGACTATAATATGCCAGCGTAACTTGTCTATCTCTTATTCCAGCTCCACGATCTTCTCGTCAGTCCTCAGGGTGCATGCGTTGTATTTTGCCAGGTCGAGTCGTCGTAGGTGGCAACCGAACCTCCATCGGAGATTCTTAGCACCCCCTGCCCCGCCGTTACCATGGTCGCTACCGTAGCCAGGAATAGCGGGGCCGCCGGGGACTGGGGGCCGTTTCTTTGATACTCTCATCATAGGGGGGTATTTGCCATAGTTGCCACGTTTAGCGAGCGGGTTGGCAACCACAGTTTTTTTATTGTAAGTTTGTTGTTATCAGGAAGATGCTGCTGCCCATCTCCTGCTTGTTTCCCTTTGTCGCCTTTTACGACACCCACGGGAAGATATGGGGTAGTGGATATTCTTAACCGCCACTACACGGCAGTTTAATTATATGTTTAAACAGTATATAATCAATAAACGATGATCGCGTATAGTGATTAAAATTTAGAGCTAATTACTATATTATGTAAACGTTTTGGAATTGTCGTAATGATACATATTTACTAAAGCAAATATCTTCACGATTAGTTTCATGTACTATAACATTAGAAATAACGTATAAAAACAGAAAAGTTATCACATTTTTGATCGAACTTCTCACACGTTAATATTCCACAAACAAAAATGGCGAAGGTTAATTTTAACTTTTTTTTATAAATATTTTGTTACAGATAAAGTTCACTTTCACAGATGACAAATTTCATATAGCACCATCTATAATTTTGTACTGTATTAATAACAGCTATCTTTTGCGCTGTACACGTTTAAACCGAAAGATGTCGTTTGGTGACTAAACAGGTGAGGCAATAATTGTTTTTAGGGACTGTAATCACCGTGGACGGTTGAGTATTTAACATGTCCATGCCTGTTGTATCTAGATGATTTGAAACTCTTTTCTGTTATCGATACACTCGGCGATTCGTTAAATCTTCAGTCGAATTCAGACTCTATTCATAATTGGTGTCAAGAAAACTACATGGCATTTTAATACAAGAAAATGCTTTATCATATCATTTAACAAAAAGAAACACAGGCTTACTTTTGATTAAAAAATAAATGGACAGGTAAGTACCTACTACTTGATAGAAAATCCGTAGTTAAGGATCTTGGAATACTGTTTGATGAAAAGCTTACGTTCCGCGATCATTACGATCATGTGGTATCCAAAAGTACAAATCTTCTTGGTTTTATATTCCGAACTGCCAAGACTTTTAAAAATCCGCAAAGCTTTCTCATTTTGTAATGTTCTCTAGTATTAGTAGATTCCTATTTTAGAGTTCAACATAATTATATGGTTTCCATACTACGCTGTCCACATAGATCGTATTGAACGTGTTCAAAAGAAATTTCTATCAATCCTGTGTTATAGGTATGGTTTAAATAGAAGTCTGCCCTCGTTTGAAGACAAACTTAAAAAGTTTAACAATATATCACTAAAAACCAGGTGTAAATATCAGGATATGACTTACCTTTTCAAAATTATTCATTCCCTTATTGATTCCCCCACCCTCCTTTCATTTATCAAGATTAATACTAAGCCCCATGGTCGCTATACTTTCCTAAACACTTGTTTTGCAAGTTTATAGAAATAATACGTCCTATTATAATCTTTTAGTAAGAATGTGTCGCCTCTACAATGAATTAGGCCGCGTTTATAATATTTAGATAGACGCGGGTGGTGACGCGCGTGGCGTGCACGTAGCGGGTGCGTGTCGTCGGAACGCGGCCTTATTGATTAATAATAGTAAAATTATCGACATATTTAATAGAAAAGTAACTATTATATAGTAAAATTTCAAAAAATCTGTATTAGATATACTTTGTAAATAAGGCAATATTTTAATAAAGAATTAATTTTTCAAACTTAAGTTTATACTCGTAAGTATGTACATTTATAAGAAAGATTATAAGTATTTGCGCTGTAAACTCGTTACTGTTACCTTATATCATGTTGTGTGCACATGTTTTGGAATACCGTACAGATTGTAATTTTGCATTTATTATGTTCAATTGTTCATGTTTTGATGGCATTCTGTTTTGTGTACCTAAATAAACGAATAGATATCATTGCTGGTGTCCCGCAAGGTGGCGTATTATCTCCCTTACTTTTTAAATTTTTATTAATTCTATAGCCACTAAGATTACTTCTTACTACCTATACGCAGATGATCTTCAAAGATATACTCATGTTTCTCCTAGTGAACTAGCTGTAGCTATTAGTACTATAAATAGTGACCTTGAGCAAATATCAGATTGGGCTAAAACATATGGCTTGAAGATTACTCCCTAAAGACTCAGGTAATTGTCATCGGAAGTTCGAATATGATTGGAAAATCAAACATATCTCAAGCACCTCAAGTTGGTTTTGATTGAAATTTTATCCCTGTTAGTGAAAAAGTCAAAGACTTGGGAATTTTTTTTTATAGGATAAGGGTGACAAACGAGCACACAGTCCACCTGAAGGTAAGTGGTTGCTGCGGCCCATAGACATCTACATCTATCCTCTATTACATCCTACTCATGATATTCTAGATTAGTCTCGTTCTATCAAATATTAGTTTTCTGAAGGTTTCAGAGTGATTCGAATTTGGAACTAGATATCAGAAACAGATCTTCAACTTGCAGATAGGAACGCAATGTACTCCCGTTTGGTTGACGGTCGATCGATGTATATTTTACCCGCACGCAATAAAAGTAAAGTAAAGTTGCAGCCTATTTACGCCCCACTGCTGGGCACAGGCCTCCTCTCTTTTCTGAGAGGATTTTAGGGCAAGGAATTGTTCCCCGCGCTGCCCTAATGCGTGTTGTCGAACTACACGTGTCTTCGAAATATTTTTTTTCTTCTCTCAGACATGCAGGTTTCCTCACGATGTTTTCCTTCATCGCCGAGCACGTGGTAAATCAGCACTTAAAATCGCAATTAACAATCATTGGTGCCGGCGGGGATCGAACTCGGGTTGCTCGAGTACTTTGAAGCTTACAGCGAGCGCTAACCATCTGAGCTACAACGGCTCGCAATATTAATATAATAATTATTATTATAGACATTATTGGTATTACGTAAGTGAAAATTGTGTTAATGAGAAATAAATTTTTTAAATCGAACTATTATCAAGTAAAAAAAAATGTCTTTATTCTGTCTTTCATTTTATAGAGTATTTCGTAGGTTTATTGAAGCGACGCGACAAGAAGAAAATATTGAGCCCAAACAATTTAACAAAGTAAAAAACACATATTTAGTATACTTCTTAAAATGTATATGTTATTCTGTATATATTAGTAATATTTATAATTATAAATTAGGAAAATATTAAAAATAACAGGAAATAGACAGCAGAATCTTTCTGGTAGGTAAGTACCTAATAAAAAACTGCGGGTGCTAAACCACTTGCCAAGCATGACAACTATGGCAAAGTCCTCCCTGAAAAATAGAGGAATTATAAATTAAAATAACACATAACACACACGTGTAGGTTACTAATTTTTACTTACAATGAGTATAAAAATATATGCAAAATAGTACATAACGTTTAAGTATAAGTACTGGGCAATAATAAAAAAAAAAGAGTAAAGAATCTATTTACCATAAAAATAAAACTTTAAGAGGTCGATTTACGTACATTGAATATTATTTAGAAATTTTAATTGGACATACTGTCAGTATCATTGATAGAGGTGGCAAAACAACTATTAATGAAATCAGAAATGTAACTTATCTAAGATAGAAGTATCTGAAATACAGATACAAGATACAAATTACGTATTTATACCTTGTAACTAACTAAGCGTATGTGGACTATGAGAAAGCCTTTGATTCCGTCGAAAATTGGGCGGTACTGCAGTCCCTCAGTGGTGCCAAGTTGACTGTCGGTATATCGAAGTGCTGAAGTTTTTGTACCGTAGGGATACGATGACTATCCGTGTACAGAAGCAGAGTACGAAACCTATCCAATTACAGAAAGGTGTAAGACAGGGTGACGTTATATCCCCGAAACTCTTCACCGCTGCATTGGAAGACGTTTTCAAGCTTTTGGACTGGAAAGGATACGGTATTAACATCAATGGCGAGTACATCACTCACCTTCGATTTGCCGACGATATAGTCCTTATGGCAGAAAAGCTGGAGGACCTAAGCACTATGCTCAATGACCTCAATAGTGTCTCCCAACGGATAGGTCTTAAGATGAACATGGACAAAACAAAGATTATGTTTAATGTCCATGTCACACCTATGCCGGTAGTTGTTGGGAGCACTAAGCTCGAAGTTGTTGACGAGTATGTTTACCTGGGACAAATAGTCCGACTAGGTAAGTCCAACTTCGACCGAGAGGTCAATCGACGGATTCAACTCGGCTGGGCAGCGTTTGGGAAACTACGATACATCTTCTCGTCAGACATACCTCAAAACCTTAAAACGAAATTGTTCAACCAGTGCGTGTTGCCAGTGATGACTTACGGATCTGAGACGTGGCCCTTCACTGCTGGCCGTATGCGGAAGCTCAAGGTCGCTCAGCGAGCTATGGAGAGGGCTATGCTCGGGGTTTCTCTGCGTGATAAACTTAGAAATCAGTATATCCGCAGTAGAACCAGAGTAACCAGAGTAACAGCCCAACGGATTAGTAAGTTGAAGTGGCAATGGGCGGGCCATATAGCTCGAAGAACCGACAACCGATGGGGAAGAAAGGTTCTCGAGTGGCAGCCTCGTACCGGTAGGCGAAGTGTAGGGCGACCCCCCACGAGATGGAGAGACGACCTGGTAAGACATGCAGGAAGTCGATGGATACAGGTGGCTCAGGACCGTGCTTTGTGGCCTATATATAGGCCTAAGGTCGTCAGTGGACTTATGAAAGGCTGTAATGATAATAATGATGATCTTGTAACTGTAAAACTTTTTTAATTAATTTCGTATCTTGTATTTAAATACCTTTAGTTTGGTATCTTTGTATTTTGTAGATACTATGTTTGCTAAAATACTTTTAGTAAAAATTAATTGATTCTATTGTGACATCTTAGGTGACATTAATTTTAAATGTCAATGTTGTCGTAGATAAAACTGAACGCGCCATTGAATCTTTAGTCTGGCGCCAAATTGATAGATGTCGTGGCAATTCTTTCTTTCTACAGAATGTTGGACGGGAAGGCTGTGCTACTTGACTCGTGTAATTTTTAATTATTCCACATAAATCTGTGTTTGAGTGAGACACGTAAAAGTTTGGTCGGTCGGTCGGAGCGGGAGAAAAATAGGAGGTTTTAGAAAATATTGAAGGTGATATAAAAAAGTCAAAAAATAAATCTTTTTATATGTTTTTAGAGGATTCTAATTCCTCTGTTGCAAGTGCCGAAAACACAGAATCTACTGGCAGCATCGCTGACTTAGAAACATTGCAAAACTTAAATAATAAAGATACCAACTTATAGAGCTTAAATTAAATGCTTATCCTACAATAAAAAAAATATTTTTCAAATACAACACCTGTTTGCCAAGTTCTGCCCCTGTGGAGTAACTCTTCTCATTTGGGGCATAATGATGAGGCCTCATCGAAGAAAAATGAGTGATAAACTGTTTGAAGTACTGGTTTTACTTAAGTCTCAATTGAAACCTTAAAAATATAAAATTCTGTTGTGTCACGTTTGCGCAATGAACGCGATTTACATGTAAAAAATAAAGTCATTAAAAAATATTGGTTTTTTTTTACAAAAGTATTTTATCTATAAAAAGTATTCAAAAGATACGTATTTTATATCTAGTATTTCAAATACCATTCCAGAAAGTTTGCATCTAGTATCTGAAATACTTAATTTAAAAGTATTTTGCGTTTTGTATTCCAGATACCATAGAATTATAATAATTCTATGCCAGATACTTTATTTAAGGTTTGCACATCACTGAATGAAATTAATTTTTCAAGTTCCTAGAGGGAAATACTAAGGTATGGTATCGTATATAATTATCTTTTAGCCGAGGATTTGCTTCGGCCTCAGTTTATTTTTTATATGTCGTAAAATCGTATCATCTATCTAAAGTTTTCAGGCTATCATGGATTTCTCTCCAACTTGCCTCCGTGCATAACCGGTAGGTCCTGGCAGTTCACTCAAAACATTATGACTTCCTCAGCGACCTGCCACCTCTGAGCCATTTTCAAATATAGATTTCCATAATATTCCACCTGGTAACATCACATTATTATGAGAGGTATTTCCATAAAATGATCTTCGAACACCACGTACTGGTCATTTTCGTGACAATCTTCTTCTAGTTTATTGTTGAATGGCAACCAACGGTATGTTATTGACTGAATCATCACTGGAACTTGACACAAGGGCTGCAGAAATATTATGTGTATCGCTGTCTTCAACTTCTGATAGTAATGGTACACCTTCGCCTTCACTACCCGATTGATTTTTTGGCATCGATTGCAATAATGTCAATATTTATTTGTCTTCAATTGCAATAATTTCTGCTTCACGGATATACTAGAATAGAATAATTTTCATTCAATATTGATTACAAGTAATTCTTATTGAAAGTCGTTTTTTATTTTACCACTGGTTCGAAAAAAAATCCTCGGTCCGAGGAAGAACCAGCAAGAATCTCTGCGGGACTTTTATTTAAATAAATTTTACAATACAAATGATTACATACTATTTACAAAATTTATTTTAGAAACAGCTTGGAAGCGACCACCTCATTCCCAGGGGTTATTATCAACCATGTATTCATTTATATTATAATAAGGCTTAGCTTTCCATTGACGTCAGTGGAGTTTGGTGTTGATACGTATTTTTACAGAAAGATTACACTATTATAAGCACACACACAATGTCTCAATATACGGAAACGCGTAATTTTTGAGAAAAGAATAATTGAAAATCAATTATTCTTGCAATGTTTACGTCTAATTTGCTAATAAACTGGCGCCATTTTGTAATGTCATTGTCGACGTCAATAGGGATGTCGATTCTTTCCGAAAAAGGTCGATTTTTAAATCGATTCAAATCGTAAGCTGATGTATCGGTTCACAAAAAATCGATTTCTAAAATGTCTATATTTTTTTAATGTTTCTATTTATAATGTAAATATAAACCCATTTTATGAAAAACAAGAAAGATACCATGATAAATGATCTCTTATTGAAATTTGTTTTATTTAACAGTACCTATTAGGGCAGATAAATAAAATAGGTTAGGTTCAACTTATGTCAAAGAACCGAATTGATTGACCCCGACTCCACCTGGTACGAGTCTGTCCTACCCCTAGAGTGGTTTTATAGAGCCGGAGGCGCGTAGGGGGATCCCTCCTCGCCTCCGCAGCTTCGGCTTGTTGGTCGCCTTCGGCGACCAGCCTCAGCCGCTCCGGCTCGTCCGATGCCTACGATTTGTTACGGCAGGCGGAGGCTGCTCTTCCCGCAGCGCCGGAGAGGTAGCAGTCTCAAAATAGATACAGAAATCCTTCTGAATCAGTCCCCCTATATTTTATGATGAAGGGGATTTTTTTCTCATAAAATGGATATATATTTACATTATAAATGCAAACATGAAAAAAATATAGATATTTTAGAAATCGATTTTTTAGGAATCGATACATCAGCTTACGATTTGAATCGATTTAAAAAACGACCTTTTTCGGAAAGAATCGACATCCCTATTGACGTCGACAATGACATTACAAAATGGCGCCAGTTTATTAGCAGATTAGACATAAACATTGCAAGAATAATTGATTTTCAATTATTCTTTTCTCAAAAATTACGCGTTTCCGTATATTGAGACTTTGTGTGTGTGCTTATAATAGTGTAATCTTTCTGTAAAAATACGTATCAACACCAAACTCCACTGACGTCAATGGAAAGTCGTACCAATTAATTACCGATTCTGTGGAGTCGAGAGACCGGTATCACTATCTTGTGTTTGTTCCTAGTGTTTTTTTTTATATTTTATATTTTATTTTAGCAAAAAAAGTGATATACACTCTGTAAAGTGTATATCACTTTTTTTGCTAAAATTATCTTTGTTTTTGTGAACATACATTAAATTTTCCTAAATATACTGAGAGGTCAAAGTTAATATATTTATTTCTTTAAAATTTCTCTAAGAGACTCTCTCGGTTTAACGTTGTAAATAGCTCTTATGGCCCTCTTCTGCAAAACAAAAATAGTTTCTAAATAAGCCGCATTTCCCCATATCAAAATGCCATAAGACATTATGTGTATGGAAATAACTGAAATAAACTAATCTAGCTGTCTCGACACTAGTGAGATCTCTAATCTTTTTTACAGCATAAGCTGCAGAGCTTAGTCTGCTTGCTAGTTTGGATATATGGGGGCCCCACTGAAGCTTTGCGTCGAGAGTGATGCCAAGAAAAACAGAGGATTCAACAGGGCTCAGTTCTTCCCCATTTAAAAACACATTGGTACTCAGATTTTTAACATTCGTTGTTGTAAATTTAATACATTTAGTTTTATTTTCGTTTAAATGTATGTATTATTAACGTTAAACCAATGCACTAATTTTGATATAGCATTATTCACACTGAAATATTATTCATGAAATATCAACGAAAAATAATGAAATTTACTCAATAAGAAAGCGTAGTGTAATGAACATATAAACTAAAATATTATGTAGGTATGTGAAACAAGATCAGTCAATAAAATAAAAAAGTAAAAATAATTAACCTATCTACAACACCCATTCATTCATCCATTGAATAGGTCAAATGACCCTAGCCGTCATCGTGTGTGATTTTTTTTCATATTTGTATGAACATATTACAATGTAAATAAGTTTCTTTATACAACAATCGTAATTCATTAAAAGTGATGAAGTACAAAACTGTATAAACGAATGGTAACAAAATAATCAGCGCTGCAAGTTCAAATCGCTGCGCTGCGGGTCAAAAGACCCGTGCTGTCTTGCAAAAAAATTAAAAAAATTAAAAGATTTTAAAATAGTCTATGATGCATCTTTAGACGTAATATGAGTTTGGATTGTCGTTAGGGACCGGGCAGATTGAAGGGCCTGGACTTTTGCCAGACTTTTCACAATCTCCGCGTTAATATCCAGTAAACGCACCCAAACAAATCCAAATTTTACGCCTCCCGCAATAAATAAAACGTTGCGAAATAAACATCGGTTCGTCCAGCAACAATAAGACAGTAAAACTTGTAATTTATTTCACCGTCTGAACGGTCGTCTACTGTTCTGACGTGAGTCAATTTGAAGCTTTACCGGCGCGACCACAGCAAAACTTCTCAACGCGTTCTATACATAGCGTTGACACAATAGTATTAGGGTGCGGCTGGCCACAAATAAGTCTGTCTGTCCCTTCTCCCTTCTCTAAAGCAAGTTTGAAATTGAGACTTAATCATGCGTTTATAAGGAAGTCGTATATAAATAACGTTTCAATTGTTTTTAACTTACAGGTAAATTACACAGAGATTTCGACATACGAGAACATAAAACTGCTATACTAAACTTGGTGTTTTTTCGTACTGTGTGAAAATACACTATAACTAAGGATGTATTTTATAATTTTTGGTATATTATAATTCATCAAATTAAAGATAACTTGAGACTCAATATCCTATGCATGTAAGCCCAAAACATGAAGCTATGGCTTGTTTTTGTAGACAATCAAAATAAATTTTATTTAGAAATAAGGAAAAATTTAGAAAAATACCAGTATTTAATAAATTATTACGTTAGTTGGCGACGCAAGATAATATTACCAAAAAACTTATTTCTTATTTCTCAAAAGAATAATTCTAATTTATATTAAAGACGGATTATGTTAGTTTCCGACAGACAAAGATATTTGAATTAACTTAGAGTCATGCATTATATAGCAATCGGCTATACAATACTCCTACAACTAAAGAATTAAGTAAATGTTTAATTATTTGCATAATTTAAAGATATGTGTTATGTTTTCTGATAAGAGATAAGATACATAATGGCTAGATAAGGATAGCAAATGTAAGAAGAAAAGAGTTATACACTAAACGAATTTTACATACTACCAGCGTAAAATAGCAGCTTAACGCTGCTGTGTTTCGTATGGTGAGTGTAGAGAACCGGAGACCCTTTTTACTGGAAATAAGACATTCCATCTTAGTCCTCACGGGTCACAACGCATCTGCATTTTGATTTGTAATAGAGGATAGATGTAGATGTCTATGGGCTGCAGCAACCACTTATCATCAGGTGGACTGTGTGTTCGTTTGTCAACCTTATTCTATAAAATAAAAACAAAGACAGCTATAATTTTAGAGCGAGATATCACGAGCCTCCTATTGTGAATCGGGGGTTGTGCTCAGATTAGTTGTTCACCTTGTAATGGTATTTAGCATCGTCAAATTATAGTACAAAAATATACAAAATATTAATTGTTTAAAGCAATAATTGTTTTCATGTAAATTTCAGTAAGTAATGAAAAAGATAAGTAATAAATATTTCAGGAATGTTTCATAAATTAATAAGATAAGAAATATATTAAAAGCATTTAATTTTATTGATATAAAAGCGAAATAACAACAAAATTGTACAAGAAAATTAAAGTTTAATTATCGCTGCTTAAATAATTTAATTTGTGAATTAAACGATTGTATTGTTTAAGATATTCATGTTTATGGATAAAAACCATTGTTTAACGTATGTGCATTAGGTATTTAAGATTTATGACTCTGAAAATAGCTTTTATACACTTAAGCCGGCTACATACATACAGAATTCCGTTTCGGGATTCCATTTCGATATTTCGATTCGGAATTCCGAACGCAGCAAGTCCATATAAAATCTATGACCCGCCACGCACGTACGGTAGCTTTACGTTCGAAATTTTGCGGGGAAAACGGGATTCCGTATGTGTGTGGCCGACCCGTTCGGAATTTCGAAACGGAATCTCAAAACTTAATTCCGTATGTATATGGCGGGCCTTAGTGTATGATAGTGAAAGTTGGGTGTGGCAGAAGAAGCACGAGAGTAAAATAAATGCGTTCATTAAGGAGTATGTTAGGGATGAATCTGAATGACAGTGTGCGAAATTGTTTGATAAGAGAAGAGTGTGGTTTGCAAGATGATGTTGTGATCAGGATTAAGAAAGGAATGCTTCGGTGGTTTGATCATGTTGAAAGAATGAATGAGGAAAGAGTGACAAAGCAAATTTATGTTGCGTAGGTGAACGGTAGAGTCGGGAAGGGACGTCCTAGCCGAAAGTTAATCGACCAAATGGGCGATATATTGAAAATGGGCCAAATTAAGAGTACCTTTAACCGACGAGCGTGTATGCGTAGGTATATGGATGTGGAGGAAGCGAGAGAGGTGAGTCAGGATCGTGCCAAATGGAAGTCCATAGTCTCTGCCTACCCCTCTGGGTGACAGGCGTGAGTGTTTATGTTATGTTATGTTTGAAATAGCTTGTAAAGTTGCTGTGTTTTGATAATTCCTTTATATGACATTAATGCTCTAATTATTATTATAATGTCTTTATTGTATTTTATGTGAACTATAATTGTGTAATGATGTTGTGATGGGTAATAAAGATATGGGGTTATAAACGGATATGTAATAATGAAAATTATCGATTAGATTATGTCGAAATGGCGTTTGGCGCGCGGTTCTCTTTAAGGTAGAGTCACCCGAGGCAAGTGTGAGCATAAATATAACTAAAATGAACATCTAAATACTTTTACTCTGTAAGGGTTTAAGATAGATAATTCCGTTTTAAAACATCAGTTATTAATTGGTTGTTTGTTTGATCGAGCATTTTAGTATCTATAATTAGCATTTTGTAATTTGAGGTAATTAAAACTAATTAAGGTGTAAGACTGTCACACTTACCCATCAATGAAGCAAGTGTGACAATACGCTTCTTCTTGTAGTTACTTTATTATTATTTGTAGTTTTCGAGAAAATTCAATATATTTTATGATCTATTTGAACAATTTGAACGTCTATTTTTGTGTAACAGTGGATTTTTCCACGCATGGGGTAACTGTGATAGATTTTAACCGATATAGTGATGTGCCTATAAATGTCATACTTTCCCTAGATGTTTTGAAAGTGTAATTAAAAACAATACTAAGTGAAAAATAACTTTAGTTCCGATTAGTTGCAAAATATGGGAAGAATGGCACGGTAGTTTTAGAAGGGTAATATTCTTTTCGTTAGCCTTTATAATAACATTTAAGTCAAGGTGTGTTGAATAGCCGTCGTGACAAGTAGTGGATTGCTTGATTTGTATATTTCCGGCATCAGTATACTTGAAAAGTAACTTTCGAAGACTGAAGCTTCCATATAATCCTTCGGCGTAGTGGTAAATTCCGAATTCATCAAATTATCATTAATCGAATAACCATGTATTCCAAAGATACGTTCCTTTAAAAATTATTAACGAAGGAAATTTCTGGCCCCAGGCATTCCATGCGAACAATACAGTTGTATTATCGCGGCCTGGTGAGCTAGTGGTTTTTGTGGCTTGAAAACCTTTTAGGTCAATTATTTTCAACTTTCCTGGGTCTTGATAGAAACTTGTTTCATCAAGATTCCATTATTTTATCACCTTTGAATCGTTGCTTTTGTCAACTTTTCTTCTTGCGATTTCTTTTTATCTAGCCTGTTATCCACTCGTCTCTCGTAATCCTATGTTTGAAGGGAGTATCGATTTCATTGCGACGAACATATTGGCCAACTAAAGCTCTGACTTTTCACTGAGTTAAACCAAAGGCATAGGTACCCCATGAACTGATATTTTTCACCACTTATGATACACCCCAATGTTCACGCTCAAACGTTGGTTTCAAGACTTGACGCCGGAGGGCGCTCGGCTCGATACGGCGCGTTCATAACCGGTAGAAGTGTGGGCGGTTAACGGGAGTTTTTGTTGCCAGCTGGCCGCGACCGGGGATTGCACGTTCCTGCCGGCGGCGGAGTGAGTCGCTAGAATACCGTGCTGTCGAGAGCACGTCAAGTTGCCTGGGAAACCTCCATTTTTAGAGTCGGTTTTGTTAGCAAATTTTTGCCACGACGAGGGTTTTTTGTTAAGTCTAGAATTAGAAGCCGGGCTAACAAATTGTTAGGAAGTTAACATTGATTGCGATCAACGTCTGAACTGTTTTAGAAATAATTGTTGCCACGCGAACGGAAGTGACCTTTGATCCGAACCTTCGGTAGTCGTGTTGTGTTTTACGCCTTATAATAAACGAGTATTAGTGGCGTCTGGAAGTTAGTTAATTGTACGGTATAATTAATAGACTGTCATAGTGAAGAAGGAAGAAAGTGACTGTGGGTGACGCCGCTGGAGATTACCACAATTTGGAGCAGCGCCGAAGTCTGGGCTGCTGCCGACTTCAAAGGTCCCGTCAGGTTTATCACAACCAACACTACAAAAAACCACTACACTCAACACATACACACCTCCGGCCTGACCGAGCCCTGAGACAGCAGTCGCCTCATATACAGGTAAGTAATATCTATTTGACTAGCCTCCCCATTAAATTGTAGTGGGATAAAATATTTTCCATATAGCTTAGTATTATAGGAAATTCTTCCATATAGCCACTCGGGCTCGAACGAGCAGCCTCGTTGAATCTCCGCTCATGGGCCCCAGATATTGAACCTTTGCAGGAGCAGCTGTAGGCCGTAACAAATTTTGATAGCAGAGCGTGGTTTTTTAACCAATGAGGTCTTCAACCCGAGGAGGATCCGTCTTGTCAGACCACTTAATGCGCTGCTGCAAAAGATGTAGGTACTCCAGAGAACATCGGTGCCAAAAACGGTGTCATCTGTTGCAGCAGGTCAAACCTGCTCAACCGCGAAGAGTTCGTTTCCCTGATGGGGTACTCGGGCAGAGCGTTAAGCGGCTGGCCAATCAAGAAGTGTCCCGGGGTTCTAACCCCGGGACACTTCTCCGGGACAATTATCCGAATGATTTAGAGGTTCTAACCTCTAAATCATTCGGATCGGACGAGAGGGGACAGAGGGGCCGAGAGTTGAGTACCGCCTCAATTTTACAGAATACAGTGGCGAACTCCTCTAATGTCAAAATAGTTTCGCCAATAACGCGACGGAGATGCGTTTTTGCAACCTTAACCACCGCCTCAAAAATACCGCCCCAGTGGGGACAAGCCGGAGGGTCGAATTTCCACTGGATGCCCCTTTTTGACATCGCATTACCTAAATAAGTCCGGTGGCTGGACAGAAATTCGACGACCTCTTTCAGATACCTATCCGTGCCCTTATAATTCGTTCCGCAATCAGACCGGATCAGGTCCGGCAAACCGCGCCGCGATACGAAACGGCCCAGCGTGGCCAAGCAGGCCTCCGTGCTGAGGGCACTTACAAGTTCTAAGTGAACGGCCTTAGTGGAGAGGCACACGAAGACGCAAAGATAGGCCTTATGTGAACGCGCGTTACGTAGGTTAGAGGACTTGACGAGGAAGGGGTCAGCAAAGTCTGTTCCGACTCCAGCGAACGGTCGGATGGCCCTGACGCGGTCGGGTGGCAAGTCACCCATCATAGGCTGCGATATGGTGGCCTTCAGTTTATAACAAGATATGCACTTAAAGATGACGCTCCGAATGGTGCGTCGACCAGCCAAAATCCAAAACTCCCGCTGCAAAATAGCCGAAAGAGCGTTACACCCAGCGTGGGCGTTCTTAATATGATGGTGGGTTACCAGCAACCGGACAAAGGCGCCGTCCTTGAGGAGCAGTAGCGGGTGTCGAGACCCGTACGGCAGTTAGGAATTTCTCAAACGTCCACCAACGCGCAGCATCCCAGCGTCGTCCAGAAAGAGGTTCAGACAGGCCAGAGCGCCCTTGACAACGGAGCCACGCTTCAAGTTTTAAATGACGGGCTCAAAATGCTCCGTTTGGACCATACGGGTCCAATGCATCAAAGCTTCACGACGCTCGCTAGGGGACAAAATGAAATCAGAGAGTCGGTTGGACGGGTCTCTCGAATTGCGGACAAATCGGCGCAACCATGCAGTCACTCCTAAGAGCTTACCGAGAGAGCTGTACGGTTCCAGAAGAGAGAGATCCCGAGTGGGCTTATCCTTGCCCACTCCTACTCGGGCTCGTAGGCCAGGCAATATTCAATAGGTTCGGAGTAATTACCCTGGGGCCAGAATGACTGAGACTCAGATAACCAACCGGGACCCCACCACAGCGGGTGGTCAACCAACGAGGGGGCCTCACAGCCACGAGAAGCGCAGTCTGCGGGATTCAACTCCCCTGGGACATGTCTCCAGTTTAAAGAAGTCGCAGAACTCTGGATTTGACACACGCGGTTCGCCACAAAGACTTCAAGATTGTGAGGTGCAGCTCTGAGCCAACAAAGTACTATCTCACTGTCCGACCATGCGTAGACGTCCGTAATGTCGATTACAGGCTTCAAGGACGACGAACGTGGTTGAGGAGTCACGTGAGAAGAGCTGCTCCGGACAGTTCCAATTTAGGGATAGTTAAGCGGGACCTAATGGGAGCAACCTTGCTTTTAGCAAGTACGAGATGGACTGCAGTATGACCAGAAGAACTCACAGTCCGCAAATATACGACAGCCGCATAGCCTTTCTCAGAGGCGTCGCAAAACCCATGTAGGGTAGCCCTGCATTTCCCTGGAGGGAGGAAGCACCTTGGCATGGAGACCCGGTTGATATCCAGAAGGGAGGAGACCATGGAGGGCAACTCTCGCAAGAGGGCTCCGCTAATAGGCTTGTCCCAACCCAACCCGGACATCCAGAGCTTTTGAAGAAAGCACTTAGCCAAAAAGATGACCGGGGTGATCCATCCATTAGGGTCGAAGGTGCGGGCTACTGTAGATAGCACGGAGCGCTTGGTCCATGCTTTGGGAAGTGGATCAAGTTTTACTCGATACGTGAAGTTGTCCTGAACAGGCTGATATTGAATGCCCAACACAGTCAACAAATTAGGATTTTCAGGTTGCTCGAATAGATGAGGGTCTTGTTGATCCTCTCCTGGGAGGTCCTTTAAAATATGAGGGGAGTTCGACAACCATTTGCGTAACTCATAACCTCCGGACTTCAGGACGGCAATTAATTTATCTCGCAAGACAATAGCCTCCTCGACGGTGGAGGCGCCGGTACAAATGTCGTCCATGTAGACCGAAGTCTCCAAAATAGAAGCTCCCCGAGCGTATCTTAGGCGCTCTCTCTCGGCGAGTTCAAGGAGGGTTCGCATGGCGATATACGGGCTGAACCGGAGTCCATAGGTGGTGGTGTTCAACTCAAACACCTGTATCGGATCGCTGGGCTTCTCGCGCCACAATATCAGCTGATATCGACGGTCATCAGGATGGCAATCATGGATTACCACTGATTGTCGAAACATCATCCAAATGTCGGCTACAAAAACCACTTGGTGTCGGCGGAATTGGATCAAGATGTCGGATATGTCCTTGATCAGTTTAGGACCAGAGTGAAGACACTGGTTCAGGGATACACCATTTGACGTGGGGGCGGAGCCGTCAAAAACTATCCGAATCTTACTCTCAGGGGTCCTCAAGACCGCATGGTGAGGGAGGAAGTAGTGCTCCTGTGAACGCCATTCGAAGTTGGACGATAACATGTGACCCAGCTCTCGATACTCGCGTATGAACTCGACATATTTGTCGCGAAAGGCTGGGTCGCGCCGCATGCGACGCTCCATGGAAAGCAACCTCTTCTCGGCCAGTGCACGAGATTGACCCAAAGGGGGACGTGAGTCCAGAAAGGGTAAGCGAGTGACGAAACGACCGTCGACACGACGGCCGGTATTGTTCTGGCAGAACAACTCGCACTCACGGTCCAGAGGGTTGACTGGAGCTGCATGTGGTGGTTCCTCAATTTCCCAAAACCGCTGGACGGCGTCCGAAGGGACACGCCCACAACGGAGAGCGGGTCGGCCGTCGGAGGGGGAGGAGACCACATAACCGGTCCCAAGAAACTGTGCCCAAATACAGTGGACACGGCCGACAAGCCATCAGGCTGCAGGGCTCGTATCTCGCCTAACAAGATGAACCCCAGCGCGTCGGCCCCCAGCAACAAATCTATAGGCCCAGGTTGGGACCATTGAGGGTCCGCCGGTCTCAAACCCAACGCACAACGAACCGCGCTGTCGTTTATACGGACGTTAGGGAAAAAGCCTACAATGTCATCGAGGACATTTACCTTGACTAAAATGTGAAGGTGTTCGCTGGCGGGGCTGAACACCAACTCTGCTTGTCCCCTAGGAGCATGGGGCTCGGCACCTGCGATACCTACCATCGGACGTGATTCAGAGCTCCAGGGGAGCCCCAGTCTTCCCACCAACCAAGTGGAGGCCACACTACGTTGTGAACCCGAATCCAATAGAGCTCGAACCGTTAAGCGGTCGCCGCTCGGGTTGTACACCTTCACTGAGGCTGTCGGCAATAGAACAGTTTGGCAGGTGGACTGCTGACGGCTCAAAAGCTCAGTGGAGGCGGCCGTGGTGGGAGCTAGGGTGGCAGCCTCCTATCTGGAGCTGCCTCTGTCGGACCGGCACCTGAACCGGGGGCCCCGAGAGTGGCACTCCGACGGCATCTCGATGTCAACGCCACGCCCGTAGTTTGAGCAAGCGGGAGTTTTGTTAAGGCTAGGTACTTTAACTAGGTAGATAAGGTTGTCACGTAATTGGATAATTTTGTTGATCGTACTAGTGTTTGTTATTTGTTATTTTGATTTGTGTTTTTTTTGTGCTAACTTGTATTTAATTTAATAAATAGTAATTTGTATTTAACTTGAGTTGATCGCACTAGTGTTTGCTATTTGTTAATTTGATTTATGTTTTTTTGGCATTAGTTTGTATTTATTAGTGATGCCGTCGCACAAGCGACCGGCGCTCCGCCTGCAAGCGGAGCTGCGCTGGGCCGCAAACGCCCATATTTTGATAGGACGACCTGATCGGGTTTATAGTTTAGGGAAGCGGCTCGAGCAGATCGATGCCCGAAGGGCTGTAGTGGAGGAGGCTTGTACAGAGCTTTTGGCCTCGGATGCGGAACAGGAAGTCCTAGACTCCTGCCTCGCGGACTACGAGAAATTTTTTTCGCTCACGGACGATTTGATCGAGGCGGGGGCCAAATATGCTAATGAAGCACGTGAAGCTCGGCTGAGGGGCCTGTCCGAGTCTCCTCGGAAGCAACCTCATCCGGAGCTGTTGGGACAAATCCCAACTCTGGACCTGCCAAGGTTCTCCGGGGTCCTTTCCGAATGGCTGACCTTCGTTAGTCTTTTCGACAGCCTAGTAGACGCCCGGAGGGACTTGACCTCGATCCAGAAGATGGCGTACCTCCTGGCCTCACTGAAAGGGGAGGCCCTGGGCGTCGTCGGCCACTTGAGATTGTCGGACGACGCCTACCAGACTGCTCGGGACTTCCTACCTAGAAGATACGCCAACGTTCGGCGAATTGCGGACGAACATGTTAAGCAGCATCTAAGCCTCCCGCTGCTTAGTGACCGAGCCAGACTACGTCCGGACCTGGTGAATCCAGTCTTGGTAGCCTGTAATGCGTTGAGGCGGCTGGATTTACCAGTTGACAAGTGGTCCATTTTGTTGCTCCACATCGTGCTGTCCCGTCTACCTCTCGAATACATTTTGAGGAGAGGTACGGCGGGGACGGGGCCTCCTATATTCTGCCCTTCAATGACCTGCTGCGGTTCTTAGAGGAGCAGTGCCGGCAGTTTGAGAACGCGGCGGGCACCGTTGACGACTTACGAGCCGTTCCCAGTGAGAGGCGGAATCCGCCGGGCAAGTCGTCGTCAACCCCCTCCAGGCATATCGGAGCTCCCGCGGGAGGGTGTCGCTCCCTACCATCTTACTGTGGCCTAGCGGCCAGGGAGGCGCCCCCCTGCTCCTATTGTCGAGCGTCTGATCACCGGGTAACGTCGTGCCCGAAATTATTAAGTAAGCCGGCTCCGGCGAGGCGAACTATCGCCAGGTGCCGCTGGTGCTACTCGTGTTTGGAAGGGCACCTCCAACGAGACTGCCTGCACCAGCAACCCTGTCCGTATTGCCGGGGTGGTCACCATGCAGTTTTGTGCCTAAGTGCAAACGGCGTCTCCTCTCGGGGCTCTGTCCGACCCTCGACCCCCACGGGCGGGGGTGCTCAGCCACGCCCTCTGACGGGCGATGCCCGGCGTTTGCCGGCCGGCCACCGGGCCCCTAGGTTTGAAAGGGGTCTCTCCCCCGACCAGTCGGGGGGTAATTCCCCCAGGGGCGGGGGTGTCATCGCCCCCCCTCAGCGTGTGGAGAGGAACTTCACGGCCACTCAGCAGTCCGCTAGACCCTTCTCACCCCCGTTAGCTGAGTGGCCGTGACTGGTGCACCACCGTCCCCCCTTTGATGGAGGCAGCCCTAGCTAGCTGCCGCCTTAGCTCCCACCACGGCCGCCTCCACTGAGCCTTTGAACCGTTAACAGTTGACTTGTCAAACTGTTCTGTTGCCGACGGCCTCAGTGAAGGCGTACAACCCGAGTGGCGACTGTTAGCGGTTTGCGCTCTATTGGTCTCGGGTTCACACGGTGTGGCCTCCACTTGGTTGGTGGGAAGATTAGGGTTCCTCTGAAGCGTTGAATTACGCTGTCAAGGAGTATTAGATTTGGTTTTGGTCGAGCACTTGGTTAAAATTTCTTTAAATTAATATTAAAATGCTTTGGGTTTTCCGCGAAATGTTTCATATTATGGCTATTGTGATGAAAAGGGTTGAATTTAATACTCGTATACTCCTTGAATACGTGTGCATATGTTTGTAAATATATTTGATCATTAGGTTGCTTTGTTGAAAAGAAAATTAAAATTAAGTAACACTGTTTGTGCCGAAAGAAATAAAAATCAATCCTCTCTTTGTTTTCATATTTTTGTTGGCATTGTCGAAATTATTTATTTTGAAAAAAAAACTTTTTTTTCAAAATAAATATTTTTTTTCGTATTTGTTTGTCGTTTTGCTTAGTTTGTCTGTTTTGATCTATGCGCCTCAAGAAATAAATTTATTACAGTTTGTTTTCAAGATTTTTGTTTTACATAGTAGATTGAGTATTAATGCTTTTGAAATTTTTAACCTAACTACCTATACTACTATATAACTAACTAACTATAGAGGACCTAAGCACTATGCTCAATGACCTCAATAGTGTCTCCCAACGGATAGGTCTTAAGATGAACATGGACAAAACAAAGATTATGTTTAATGTCCATGTCACACCTATGCCGGTAGTTGTTGGGAACACTAAGCTCGAAGTTGTTGACGAGTATGTTTACCTAGGACAAATAGTCCGACTAGGTAAGTCCAACTTCGACCGAGAGGTCAATCGACGGATTCAACTCGGCTGGGCAGCGTTCGGGAAGCTACGACACATCTTCTCGTCAGACATACCTCAAAACCTTAAAACGAAATTGTACAACCAGTGCGTGTTGCCAGTGATGACTTACGGAACTGAGACGTGGTCCTTCACTGCTGGCCGTATGAGGAAGCTCAAGGTCACTCAGCGAGCTATGGATAGGGCTATGCTCGAAATTTCTCTGCGTGATAAACTTAGGAATGAGTATATCCGCAGTAGAACCAGAGTAACCGACATAGCCCAACGGATTAGTAAGCTGAAGTGGCAGTGGGCCGGCCATATAGCTCGAAGAACCGACAACCGATGGGGAAGAAAGGTTCTTGAGTGGCAGCCTCGTACCGATAGGCGAAGTGTAGGGCGACCCCCCACGAGATGGAGTGACGACCTGGTAAGACATGCAGGAAGTCGATGGATGCAGGTGGCTCAGGACCGTGCTTTGTGGCATTCCTTGGGGGAGGCCTATGTTCAGCAGTAGACTTGTGAAGGGCTGTAATGATGATGATGATGATGATAAGCATAGGACTACATATCTAAAAGGCTAGCTAGTTGAGAGATTATCAGATTGAAATCAGCTACTGCACAATTAAGTAAATAGTTATATAGTAGATGGCTTGATTATGCCCACTGTTTAAAAATCTATACTAAGGGCTATCTGTGCGTTTCGTTTGGCTCTCCACAGACGACGTTCATGTGGAATTTGTGGGTGCGCTCTGCACTGAAGCTTGGGAGGCCACGCTGGGCCGCTTCGTATCGCGTCGCTGTTTACGGACCTGATCCGGTCGGATTGCGGAGCGAATCATAGGGGCGCAGATAGGTGTTTAAAAGAGGTCGTCGGACTTCTGTCCAGGAATAGGACTTATTTATGTGCTGCGATGTCCAGGAAGGGCATCCAGTTGAGGCTCAAGCCTCCGGCTTGCCCACGTTGGGGTTGTAGTTTAAGGCGATGGTTAAGGTTGCAAGATCTGATGGGGTTCCTAAGGTGGCCTAGTTTGGTTGTATGTTCGGTCTTGCAACTTGTCGTCGCGACCCTGTCCCGCTTACCGGTTGCTCTCAGACATAAATCCTTATGTCCGGGACGGGGGTTTGTTTATGCCCAAAAATGGGCATTTTGAGTCGTGTCATAGTCGTGTTGTGTTTTACGCCTTATAATAAACGAGTATTAGTGGCGTCTGGATGTTAGTTAATTGTACGGTATAGTTAATAAACTGTCATAGTGAAGAAGGAAGAAAGTGACTGTAAGAGACGCCGCTGGAGATTACCACAATTTGGAGCGGCGCCAAAGTCCGGGCTGCTGCTGACTTCAAAGGTCCCGTCAGGTCTATCACAACCAACACTACAAAAAATCACTACACTCAACACATACACACCTCCGGCCTGACCTAGCCCTGAGACAGCAGTCGCCTCATATACAGGTAAGTAATATCTATTTGACTAGCCTCTCCATTAAATTGTAGTAGGATAAAACATTTTACATATAGCTTAGTATTATAGGAAATTCTTCCATATAGCTACTCGGGCTCGAACTTGCGGCTGCTCGTTGAATCTCCGCTCATGGGCCCCGGATATTGAACCTTTGCACGAGCAGCTGTAGGCCGTAACACCCTCCATATCTCAAAAACCACCAGTTTTCAATTTGTATTATATATGAACATTTTATACATTAATTAAAATCAGATAAGTCTTTCAAAAGTTATCACTATACATACAAAATCATACAGACATATGTACATACAAACACAAGTACATACTAATATACAAACACCTATTCGTTTAACGTAACTCTGAGATCTCACACCCTTCGCTCGCTCGTTTATTAAGTATGAATATAAAAATAAATACTTTAATATAAATACATACAAACACACGGGTAAAGTGCATCCTCCTTTTTTGAAAGTCAGTTAAACAATAGGCTATCCCATCACTAGTTACGATATTCTCATAAAAGATGATCGGGGTAAGCGTGACACTGTCACACTTACCCCGCTGGTAGATAATTAGGTGAGGTACACAGGTGTAACTGTATCCGTATTCCAAGGGGTAGTGGATTTCAGGTCACAGAAACATATTACACTATAAGTTCCAATATTATTCTTTATCACTTATTTTGTATCTTGTTTAAAATAACCTAATGACGTATCTAAACACTTAAAAACTTCGCCTCTTAAAATTGCGCAGGCTTACGCCAGTTGAGTAGTTTTAAAAAAATGACGCTTGTCGATAAAATATTAGGTCCTTACATATGAAGAGCACAGGAAAAGAAGGAGCTCATTAACATTCTCATTGTTTCGAGCAATTAAAGAATTAAACCTAAAATTTCAATTTCTACACTTACAACTCTACTAGAATATGATTTGTTATTTTTGTTAATTTAAAAGATTGGGTTGGTAAATAAACAATAGTTTGTAATTTAATTACCTAACTCCCAAATGTAAAAGGCAAGAAGGTGCTCATTGTCACATTGATCTCCTTTTTACATTTTACAAATTAATTGGTGATCATAAACAATGTCTAATTACATAAACACACTAATGAAATAAAATACATGTTAATTAGCATGAAATTTATTTGTTGGGTAAGTTAATATATTGGGGTAAAATTAATTTTAAAGATGAAAAAAGAACCGGGGCCCTACAAACAGCAGTAACGGCAGAAAATGTATGAACTACTGAAATGTTGGTGCGAGAAGACCCACGAATCACATATACGGACATCGAAAAGATTGTAGGCATTAGTTCGGGCAGCATTCATACCATCCTACATCAACATCTTGGAGTAAGGAAGCTTTGTTGTCGACGGATCCCCCGTTTGCTCTCCGAAAGTGAAAAACAGACTCGTGTGGATTGGTGCCATGAAATGCGTCTACGTTTTGAAAACGGGGCCTCTAGACGTGTTTCAGAAGTCGTTACTGGTGACGAGACATGTATCTATCAACATGATCCGGAAAATAAAAGGCAATCATCGGTATAGGTCTACTCAGAAGGACAGTTACTGACAATACTGCAAAGACCTCGCAACGTTGGCAAAAAAATGGTGGCTAGTTTTTTTCGCGGAGCGGACATTTGTCGACGTCAATGCTGGTAAATTGTAGGTCAGTTAACTCTGAATGGTATACTACAGTTGCATTACCCAAAGCTTTTCAAGCTGTGCGGGAGAGTAGACCAAAGACTGGGCTTCGAGGAATCATGCTGCATCACGATAACGCCTCTTCACATACCTCCCTTAGAACAAAAGTATTTATTGAGGAATCTGGTGTTGAAGCCGTGGCTGCCTACCAAGAAGCGATTTCCGACCTGTCAGATCAAGACTGACAAAAATGTTTTCAGAGTTGACTTAGGCGAATGGAACTTTGTATAGAGCATGATGGAGAATATTTTGAAAAGATGTAAAATATATATTAATAATATCTAGAATACTTTTCGTATATCTTAAAACTTATTGAGTGTCCTACGTATTATTGTCAATTTTGAGATAAATAAGCAAAAATTTTTAAAAACCTAACGTACACTAAAGAAGTCGTAAAATTTATGCAAGGAAGCTTATCTGGCAGTTGTCATTTGTATGACAAAACAATACAGATGGCCGACTATGAGCGCGTTTTCTGTTACAATCGCTGCGATCAGCCCGTTCTAGCGTGGTTTCATAGACAATGGGCACCTTTTTACGCGGTATAGAATGCAATGAGCGTGTTTTATCCTAAAGTACATTTTTTTTAAAATCACTTTATACAAAATCAGCGCCTTTTATCGTTTTTAAAATAACGTGCTCTGATTGGCCATAAAAAACGAAGTAAAATGGTATAGTTCATTCCAAAAACGTAAAATTGTCAATGAGCTCCTTTTTTCCCTGTGCCCTTCATATGAAATTGGCGTTTTGTACGGGAGGAAAATAAAGTCAATTTTTTTTTGTAAAATATATTTAATTAATCAAAGTATGCACCCTTGTTATTTATGCACTTTTGCCATCTCATAGGTAGTTAATTAAGAAGTTGTCCAAAACCGGAAAAAATGGTAATCTGTTGGAGCAAGGTCCAGTGAGTACAGTGGATGTCGCAGACATTCCAATTGTAGCTCATCTAACTTAGTGGTTGTTTGTTGTGCAGTGTGTGGTCTTGTGTTGTCGTGAAGCAGCAGTGACCTAGAGCGATTGACCAATTTCGGTTGTTTAGCAGCTAGTTCTTCCTTCATGGTTTGCAATTGCTGACAATAGATATTTGCCGTAATCGTTTGACCAGATTTTAGAAAGCTGTAGTTAACGACACCGGCGCTAGTCCACCAAACACTCACAAGTAAATTTTTTCTGAGTCAATTTTCATTTAGGGCTGGATTTGGCTGGGTCTCCAGGGTTCAGCTATTGCGACGAGCGCTTCCAATTATCGTACAGTATCCACTTTTCATCACAAGTAATGATTCGATTGAAAACCCCTTCATTATTGTGTCGGTTGAGCAAAGTAACACAGCAATCGACGCGTGTTTGCAAGTTCGATTTATACTGCGTGTATACCGCGGAATAGCGTTTTCAGATACTTGATATATTTTTTAATTTTCAGTGTTGTTTTTATGATTAGTCCCTTCCCGCTTTGAGCATGACTATTTAATTAAAAAGTGAATTTAAAAAAACAAAATTCCGAGCTATACTTTTGCGTTTCATTCACTAATTAGAGCATGTCAAATGTGATCTATTTCGGTATTTTGTTAATTCACTGTATGGGAAATATAGCTGGAAAATTTAAGTTCATACATAATTCGATGTAATGTTTAGTAAGTATTATATTATATTTACGAAATTAAGTATTTTATATAAATTATGCAAAAATCTTGTATTTTTTAAAACTCTGAATTAGCAAACGAGATTTTTTGGTATGAAACTCTATTCCGATGTATAGTATCGATCGGGATATATGAGCACTTTATTCCGCGGTATAAATGTATGTAAAATAAAAAAATACGGAGTGTTCATAATTTTACGCAGCTTGTTATGCACTTTGCTTTAGTTGCAATAACGCGTAGGTTGCTATTTCCTTTATAATAATACCTTTACAATCTTAGGTGGGTTGGTGTAAAGATTTATGGATAATAATTCACAACTATAGTATGTTTCTAGAGCAGGCGGAAAAACGTACATTGACCTATGACGATGTCATCGGGGTAGCCAACCTTTTTCTTAGGTTTTGTCTTTTTATTCTTGCATCATTACATACATCATCAGAGTGAAAGATAAGAGTGTCGAGTGTGAAGTTCTTCGCAGATCCTGTGTATATTATTTTATTATGAAGAAAGAAGATTATCCTGTAGTTATATGAATTAAAAAGCAAATTAACATTAATTTCAATTTATTATTTATAAATCTATTTATAATAAAATTTTAATTATTACGTTAAGAGTAGGTAAGTAGTGTAATAACTAGGTAGGTAGGCAGTTACGTTTTGTGAAAAAAAATTGGTCAACGACACCTTGTTAATTAATTAATTGCATTATTAAAAATTATATTAACATGTTAGGTCTATACCCACGGCGATGATTATTCATATTTGTTAAATTATAATGATTTTGGTTGTAGGATAATGAACACCATGTATTATTCTTCCTACCTTTTACGTTTGCAATTTGTACACTCGGAGTTAGGAGCCAAATACATCGGAATAAGCATTTTTATATTGGAATAAGCTACCTCCGACCTTCTTTTCATATTTAATTAATTTAGAGTGCAAATCTATATCTAATAGCCAAAACTATTGTCTATTTCAATAGTAGAAATTTATAGTTCTGATAAAAATAGACAAACATTCAAAGGGGTACAACAAATGCTTCACTTTCGATATCCTTTCGAGTTTTAATAACAATACCGCAGACATAGGTGCCCTTACCTTATATTAGAAAAAATCTCTTATTTTACGATGGTATTGTATAAGACCATAATCTTTTTCCGGTCGAGGCATCCCATTCGTGTAGCTGCCATAATATAGCTGCAGTATGGCTCTATCACCTATAAAACAACGTATAAAAGTAATACAGTTATTTTTCCCACAAAATATTTGTAACTGAAATATCCAGCAAAACAAATTAAACGGGAAGTCTCATGTAATTCATACTAAAAAAATGCGAATAAAATATTAGAATACTGAGAGTTGTGTGGCATATGGGGCCACTCATACATATTTCTTAAAATTAATTTACTATGCAATTATAAAAGGCCGATTAGACTACGCCTATTTCTTCTCTAACCCACTTATAATAGTGGGTTAAAAATATTAGTCAGTCACAACAACAACACAATAACACCTCTTGAATAATTGTAGGAGCAAGAAATTCGACGCCTATGCCTATTTTCAGTTTGAATGTGGCGATCCGCCACTTGTTATTAGACGGTAATACTAATTGGATGCCTTTTTATCAGGTTTTCCGGTTTTCCTACTATCGGGAAAAACTAAGTTTAAAATACTCCAAACCTAGTAAAAAGTAATGAACAATAATAATTATAATTATATTTATCACTATGTAATTCTCCCCGTGTAGTAGCGGGTAAGAGTACCCACTACCCCATATCTTCCTGTGGATGTCCTACTCGTAAGAGGCGACAGAGGCAAACTGAGGTAGAGGATGGGCAGCAGCATCTTTCTGATAACAGCAAAACAATAATAAAAAAAACTGCGGTTGCTCTATCTCCAGGTCCAGCTACCAGCTCGTCAAGCGTGGCAACTATGGCAATATACCCCCCATGATGAAAGTTACGAAAAGACGGCCCGCAGTCCTCGGCGGCCCCGCTATTCCTGGCTACGGTGGCGACCGAACGGCGGGGCAGGGGATGCTAAGAATCTCCGGTGGAGGTTCGGTTGCCACCTAAGACGAGTCGACCTGTCAACATATAATGCACGCACCTTGAGGACTGAAGAGAAGATCCTAGAGCTGGAAGAAGAGATAGACAAGTTGTGCTGGAATATTATAGGATTATGCGAGGGCCGAAGAGAGCGGGAGGACACGGTAATCCTCGAATCTGGCATCTTGTTCCATCACCGGGAGGGCGACCATCTGTCCCAAGGAGGTGTCGGATTTACGGTCCAGAAGTCTCACGTTAACAGCGTTGTAAAGACTGAGTGTGTCAATGAGAGTTGCGTACCTTATACTCAGAATCATCAAACGGTATTCGCTGGGGTCAAGGTCATACAGGTTTACGCGTCAACCTCGACAAACCCCGATGAGGTGGTGGAGGAAATGTATGAGGATATATCTAGAGCCATGCATTCTACAAAACCCACTATACGGTGTTAATAGGAGACTGCAACGCAAAACTAGGCACAACAGAGAACGATGAGCTGAAGGTAGGGCAATTTGGAATAGGGCAACGGAACCCAAGGGGCCAGCAGCTGGTCGACTTCGTGGAGAAAGAGAGACTCTTTATGATGAACTCTTTCTTCCAAAAGCGGCCCCACAGGAAGTGGACCTGATCGAGCCCCGACGGTTTGACAAAAAATGAGATTGACTTTATTATGACAACCAGACGACAACTGTTTAGTGACGTCTCAGTGATCGCGAGGGTGAAAACTGGTAGTGATCACCGAATGGTTAGATGCACACTGAACCTAAACGTTAATTTGAAGAGATCTCGTCTAATGAAGTCTCCGTCTCCCACGTGCTCTAATCCAGAGTGCCGAAACCTTTCAGTTCGAGTTACAAAACCGTTTTAGTGCCTATAAGATTGCAATACAGTGGACGATATGAATGACAAGCTCGTGGAAACTGCCCATGTGGTCGGAGCTATGTTCTGCAAGACCCGCCGCAGAAGAACACAAAAACTCTCACACAAAAACAGTCTTTAGTAGATTTGACAGCGTACAGGAAACTGAACAGACAGATCTCCAAACGCATGTGGCGAGACTTACGCAACTTCAATACAGTACGTATTGAAGAAGCGATCGAGCGGAACCAGGGCTCCAAGTCTTTGCTAGAGATCTGTCTGCCAGACAGAGCCAACTGTCGAAGCTGAAGATCAAGTCTGGCAGCATCGTTTCCGGGACACCTGAGATTTTGAGTGAGATTGAGAGGTTCTACGGGCAGCTGTACACATCATCGTTGGATCCACATGCAAGTGTGAGTAACGATCCAAGAGCTAGTCTTATCCGACACTATTCCGATGATATTCCGGATGCCAGTCTGAGCGAGATTAGAATGGCTCTCCAGCACCTTAAAAACGGCAAAACCCCAGGCAAGGATGGAATTACAGCGGAGCTTCTGAAAGCCTGGGGAAAACTGGTACATGAAGTCTTTTAGAAGCTCTTTAATTCCGTCCTCCATGGTGGTACTACACCGGAGGCTTGCAGCAGAAGTGCGGTGGTCTTGTTCTAACTAACATTTAAACTACAGACCGATTTCGCTTCTGAGCCGCGTCTACGTGCTGTTTTCGCAACGAATCGTCTCGCACGCAGACTCGACAACTTCCAGCCTCTCGAACAAGGCAGTTTCCGAAAAGGCTTTAGCACCATATACCACATACATACCCTTCGGCAAATAGTACAGAGGTTCGAGGAGTACAATTTGCCACTATGTCTGGCGTATGTAGACTATGAGAAAGCCTTTGATTCCGTCGAAATTTGGGCGGTGCTGTTAAAAAAATATACATCTGAATAGATGTGACAGCACTCCATACTATCATAGCCATTGCATTGCACTTGTTTGCACATGTATTTGATGTAAATTTCTGATTTTCTTTGTATAGAGAGATGTCTTTTTATAATATATTTTGTACATGCTACTTCACCAAAACGTAGAATATAAATGTATATTCTACATTGCATTTTAGAATAAATCTATCACAATTTGCTCTATAACTCGAAATTTGAGCAGCTATTATTTTCATGCTGTTTGTTTTATGTCCATAAACTAAACACTCCTTACAACTGTACCTTTTTTTGTGATAAGTATGAGCTAACCTTATGAACTGTTATCACAAGCCACACTCGACAGAGTTCTTAGAATTGAAAAATAAACATACCCTTTTTTGTCGTTTTTTTTGTCGCGTAAAAGGAGGTAGATTTAAAAAGTTTGTAATGTGAAAATAATGTATTGAGAGGTGTGATTTTTTTATCTCTTTGATACAATGTTATATTGCTATACAAATATAACAAATAAGTTTACAAGTAAATAGCTTAATTCATAACGATTCTCCCATACAAATTAAAAAGATATTATTGTTTACATTAGCACCTGCCAGTATGGGACGACCTTCAGTACGGACCCAGCCGTTTAGTGCTAAAAAAGAAACATGTCCGGGGTCCGGGCGCTTGACGGTGTGAGGTGTATACGCTTGACAGCATTGGTGTTTGTCGATTGAATACACATTAAGATAAGAACAAGGTTTTATGAAGTGATCGTAGCCGGTTTAATCGTTATTAACGATCAAATAGAAAAATTTGGGATATTTGGAAAATGTCATAATTTTCACGATAACTAGAAATTATAAGACATTAGGTTAGGGTAACCTGTTAAAAATGTGCCCCAAGAGGTGAACTGTCCCCCCCCCCCCCCCGCCCCTCCTCACTCAAGTCTTCACATCGGTCTTTCGCACACCTGTATAATATTATGTTATTATTATTATGCTAATAAATAAAATAAAATACTACTTCAGACTTACTTTACATTCTTTTGATTTCTTCATGTTGTTCCTAATATTATTTAGACTAGCAGCCCGCCACGACTTTACCCTTGTTGAATCTATTTCTATCTTAATAATAGTTAGGTAGGTCATGGTATATTGATTTTATCGCGCAAGAGTTTTTACGTAATAATTAAAAATTAAAATTTTTGTAGAATCGACTTCAATATAAATAATTAAGAATAACTCAAAAACTATTGGTCAGTCAACCTTGATCAAATCATCATTGAAAAGAGTCATCAAAATCTATTCACCCAGAAAAAAGTTACGACACATAAAAAAATAAATACAGTCGAATTAGGTACCTCCTCCTTTTCGAAGTCGCTAGAAAATGGTTACTGTGAGCTATCTTTAGAAGACAATATTATTAAACTGTTTACTTTGAGCTGTGTCGAGTATAACTTAAAATATAGATGTACAAACCCCATAACCTTATATTTTTATTGTTTCATCTCTCAGGTCAAAATTTTCAAATAGCAGGGTAATGCTGTTGTGTTTCGTATGGTGGGTTATGAGAACTGGCCACCCATTTTACTGGTAACAATGCATTCCATCATAGTTTTAAGTAATAATGCATCTGCATTTTCATTCTAAATCGACGTTATATGTGTCTGGTCAAGGAATACACTTACCATCAGGTTGACTGTATTATAAATTTATTTATAATTCACCCTTACGTTTAAACAAAAAATTCTGTCATAAATTGTTATGATTAATTTGAATATCGTTTTCAGTAGGTATGATAAATATTTTGTAAATTAGATTTATGCCCGTCAAGTTCTGTCTCCTAGAGCGGCGAAAAGTGGATTGTGGAAGCCCGCCTGGCTACGCTGAATGTATGTGGAGCAATGAATGATAAGATGGATGAAGTATACGAAATTATGTTTGATAGAGGAATAGATGTGTTATGTATAAATGAGACGAAACGTAAGGGAAAGGATACCACTGCAAATGGCACGTATACCGCGTACTGGTCTGGTGTAGACGAGACAGAGCGGGTATGCCAGGGAGTCGGTATCATCCTTTCAGAAGAAATGGGTCAATTTGTGAAAGAGTATAAATACGTAAGCCCGAGGCTGCTATGGATACGAATGAAAGTGGGCTTAAAGAAGTTGTTTGTGCTAGGGGTGTATGCCCCAGTAGTTAGTTTGTACCATTTCTGGCTTACTGAGTCCGAACTGGTACAACTCACCATCCTCAGCTCTAATCGGATGACGGTGGGTCCACGCTCCCTAAAAAAATGTATTCAACATCCCTGAAACTTATATAGCAAATACATTAAGCAATATTCACCACAAACTGAAGTCCACTCAGTTTGAACCCTATCAACATTCCAGTGCCCATCTTTTACAATTCCTTTTCAAAAACTAGATGATATCGTGCAGGTGATCGTCCATATGAATCAAAATATTGACCGATGCCATTCGTATCGATATATAAAGCTACCCAATGTGAGCCTGGTTTATCATTTGTATCCAAATTGCATATTATATACGTTGGTACGTGGGTATGCATGGGCAGAGTATTAGCAGCATAAACATTATTTTCTAGACTGGGATGAATCTTTTTCAGATGTTGTTGTAAATCCAGTGTTTTCATGATAATACTGCTATTAGTAGAGTATTACAGTACCGATCTATTCAATGTTAACCATAGGAATGATCAATTGTAGTGATTTTTAAATATTAAATCGCATTCTTTTGTTATGATTTCTAGGAGCCATCTGTGTCACAACACGAAAGAATGCGAGATAAGCTTGTTGATTCATAAAGTTACTACCAGTTTCACTGCGAAAATGCTTTAGATTAGATATACCTTACTGGTGCTATATAAGACCGAGCAGCTGCAGTCATGGAGTTAGTGTATGGTCGTTTGACCGTAGTTGATCTACCAATACTACGTTTGCGTTACTTCAACGCATCAATGGCTATGGACGTTAGTTTTTATTTTATTGACAAACTTACTTTTCTTCCTGTTGTTTTCTTACGTGTGTGTGTGATTAAGTGTAAACAAATTGATATTAACATGATAACTGTGTTGTTGCAGAAATCATTCAGCTTACGAAAATACCTATAAACAGTATTGCTACTTGCCACTCTCTCCTCAAGAAGAGATTGATGCCATCGTCATTAATAATAACACATGTGATGGTGGAAAAAGAAAACCGAAATCGATTTTTTTTTAATGAAGTTGAATAAAAAATAAAAAAGAAGAAGCTGTTATCGTTAACCGTAGCACGAGCCGCTAGAGATGGTGTATCATACATTTCTACTAATTCTGACGACGGAGATCAAGCGACGCATTTCATAAAAATTGAAATGTACGATATGAAGAAGCTATCCAAGATTCCAACTACTGATGATTGGAAACATGCTTCCACGATAATTTAATATTATGAAAAGACTAATAAGGATAGCACCTACGATAACACAAACGACCTCGTATACAATATTACAAAGCCAACAGCAGAAAGTGAAAAAGTAAAAAATACTTTTCTTAATACTGACAGTCATTAGCTGATCATTAGTGAATGTGATTCTGTTTACTTAAATTACTTCCGTGTACTCATTAGATTCAAAGAGCTGTCGTCTTGTGCTGCCGAGAGGAAGACAAGAGCATAAGGAACAAATGAGTGTGGCATACGTGTACAGAACACGTCATTGAATAGCAAAACTACAATACTGAGTGGAGAAGAAAAAGAGAAGAATATGCAGTACTCAAGAGCTGAGTATCCATTCTTCAGTTCAAAATCTAGCCGATTGCTCAGTTTCGAATACTGGCCTCTCGTTATGCGACAAAAGCCTGAAGATCTTGCAGAAGCAGGTTTCTTTTATACTGCCTATGCAGGCAGGACCAAGTGTTTCCATTGTGGTGGTGCTTTAAAAGATTGGGAAGATGATGATGATTCTTAGCAGCAGCATATTCAGTGGTTTAGTCAGTGTGCTTATGTAAAGTTTAAACTCGAACAGTGTTTTGTATAAGATTAAATAGAGTGTTTATAAGGAAATAAAAAATAATATCGATACCATATACGTATAATAAGTCAACTGACATTATAGTAATTTTATAGGAGAGCGATTTGAAGGCAAACCGTTTATATTTTAATGAAATCAAACTAATTCGAAATAAATTAAATGTTTTTTTTAATAAAGATTGTAAGCTCTACCTTTGGAATAAAATGATTTTACTGATTTTTGTTTTTAAATGACATTTTATGTATATAACTGGGTATACGCGAGCGGGTCTCAATTGTAAAATTGTTTAGCTACCAGTTATATGCATGTACGTTGTACATCAAAATCCATGGTTTACACTAAAATATTATGAAATATGATTGTCATTTTATTGATTCCAACTTACTTTTCATTCTTTTCGGGATTTTCTGACTCATTTAATAATAATATGTTGAAATTACATCACTTGACGCATTATACTAGGAAAGTACTAAGCTATGTTAGCATTTGAAACTTCGACGTATACTGGACTATATAAAAACTAAACTACGACGTATACTTCACCGAGGCTTTTTAATTACTCATTTTATTTCGAATACTTTACGAAATATGGGATTAATAAAGGCTAGGAAAAAGAAGAAGAATCATAAAAAAAACAGCGCATTTTAAAAAATCACAATGTGTTTTTCACTATAATTAAGTAGGAACATGTTTTTTAGCCTTAGTAAAAGCTACAAGTTGAATAAATCAACAATAAATTATCAAAATTGTATCATTAAAGTTTCATAAAAAACAACAAACAATCAATAAAAATAAAAACTAAAACAGGTACTTCTCTAGTAAGTCAATAAAAATAATGACAACTAAAAATGGTAACTTACGTTAAACAATATGTATTAATAAAGAGAATAGAAATGAATAACATAAATATCTAAAAAAGTCTAGGCAATTATAATGCTCAAAAATAGCTTTAAAGTTTAACAAAAGAAATAAAAATATTAAAGGTTAAAAAATCAGTCTGAAGCGCTGTCATCAGCTCCATTAGAGTTAGTTGAAATCAAATTATTAAAAAATAAATGACACTCTTTAGGAATTATCAGCGTTTTACAAAGATCCATCAAATTTTTATGCTTATTTTGGTCTATAGGAATGGGTGTCTGATAAGCTAAAGAAATATTATCTATATCAACATTCAACTCTCTTCGATTTCGTGTAGCTTTAAGTTTCTTTACACAATCTGTCCACTTGTAAGCATCGTCTTGGTAACTCGTTTTATAAAACACCCTAAATGGATTTTCTGTTTTAACTACTACTTCCGTTACTTTATTTCAAGGCATTTTAGATCCATCATTAGTACTTGTCCAGTAGTTTATAAGTTTTAACTTTGATTTGAAGTCTTTTATTAAATACTGAGACACTTCGATAACTTTGTATAGCTTTTCATCGGATTTGGCAAATCTAAATGCTGTATACCATTGATCAGGCGTATAAAGTATTTTATCTTTCGTCTGTCTTTCAATTAGAGTGTGCATACTGTCGCCTTCATTTTGCGTGTGACCCACTATTAGAAACCGATGCCTAATATCAATACTAAACTTCAAACTAGCTAACATATACATTAGGAACACAATTCTGTTTCTATTTTGGCCTCCACAGTTGTCTGACCAGAACCGGTAATCTTTGACTCCTTCACCCACCGTATCATCTATAAAATTAAAAACACAGCTGGAAATTTCATTTGCACCTCTCTTTACTGTCTGTTGATGCCATGAAAAACAATAACCTTGGTGAGATTCCAGATTGAATATCGTGAAATTATACAAAGAATGTTTCCGTTTATAATAAAAAGTACTTACGTTCCCGTCGGGTACATTAAGGCACTTTTGAAGATCAAATGCTGCTGTAAGGATTTCATTATTTTGTAACGCTAATTATTTATATTTTGTTTTCATTTTTCTTGCTTTCTCTTTTTCTTTCAAATGCTCTTCATGCTTCTCTTTATCTGTCTGTGTAACTTGCTTGTTATTTTATAAATGTGGCATTGTTCACACACATCTTTTTTGGGTTTATGAAAACCTATATTGATATTTTTTTTAATTATATCTCGGTATTGTCTCACGGTAGTCGCTTTAGAAGAGTATTTATTAGAATCAAACCATTCATTATATAACTTATACATTTTTGGGAAGGATAAAGAGCTCTCAAGATATTTTTTACTCAAATTTTGGCGAGTGTAATGTGATTGTACAGGAGAAAGTGCTTCAACATGGTCTATAACACTGCGAACGATATCTCCATTGATAATCTTTGGGTGATTAATATGCCTTCCACGCTGATCTGCTTCAACAAATCCATTTCCTTTATTGGACTATTCTAAAGCTGTGTAAACAAAATTAAAACTAAGAGAAAGGGTTCTTAGGAACATAGTTTTGCAAACCGATATTTTTGTAGTCTCAATATTATCTCCTTGACTGTTTGGAAGGTAATAAGAAATAGTGTGAAGACGTTTTAAATTTTCTTTATCCACAGTAAATCTTTTTTTTTTCAGATCTTATAGAGCATATCTTGCCAAAAAATCCCATTGTCTTGAGTGGTCACCAATACTCCAAAACATATCAAAAACTCTGCCGAATATCTTCTGCTAATTTCTCGCTGCATTTTTTACGACGTTTGGCGTTATTGGACGGTGAGTATGTGATATCATTAATGTCAGCTGCAGGGGGAGGCGACCGAAGGACTATCATTTAACTCGAAATTAACAGGTGATGGGACAAAAGAATTATAAGGCGATGGTACTGGAGTAATATCACAATAATTTTCAATAATGTTATTCTGGATGGGCGAATTCCCTGGAGTGTTTTCTATGACTGACGGCGATCGATCTCCTTTTTGAGTTCTATTATCACTATTCGGTACACAAGGCGAGGAGCAAGGAATATCATCCGGAAATTATATGGAAACGTTAGAAGGGATATTTTTAAACAGTGGTAGAGCCATGCGTCAGCTTTTGCTGTCGCACGATGGGCCGGCTCGAACCGGGGTGGTACCACGACCTCATAGAAAACGAGCGTGAAGTAGAGGTTTACCTCTGCGTTTTGCTTGGTGAGTGCAGGTGGCCGGAGGCCCTATTTACTGGAAATGAGGCATTCCATCTTAGTCCTCACGGGTGACGACGCATCTACATTTTGATTTGTAATAGAGGATAGATGTAGATGTCTATGGGCCGCAGCAACCACTTACCATCAGGTGGACTGTGTGCTCGTTTGTCACCCTTATCCTAAAAAATATAATTTTGCAATACATCCTTGCTATCATTTAAATCAACATCATCAAGTATTGATAGCTCCTTCTCCGTAAAATTTGCATTAGGTGGCAATGGAGACTCTAAAACAATGATAATTTAAATTAAAAATACAAGAATTTATATTTTTGTATTAAACATGCCAATAACAATTAATATATATAATATAATATAACAGATAAAAAAATATATTATAACACAAATAACACATAAGTATCAAAAATTCAATAGGTACATTATTATAAACAGATGAGTCAAGTATCTTCTTTATAAAGTTTGTTCGCCGTATACTGGTGTAACTGCAGTTGTATGTTGTAAGTGACGTGAATAACAATTATCAAAGAAAATCAACAAAATCACACATATACACATAGAGATAACTTACCATCTCTATCCCTATTTTGCATTATATTATCATTGATTCTTGTGTTGTTGTTTATTGTATCATTGTTATTATTCACATTGTCATTGTGTAAATTTAAAATTGTTCGCGCCCTGTTTGACTGCATTATGTTTCTTATATTAATCAAAAATATAAAACAATATAAGACAAATACATTTACATTTACTTTATTCACTAATTATACGAAACAAAAATATTAACTAAAATTGCGTGTGCACTGGCCGCAGTTCATCGAATACTGAGCCACAATAAACTTATATCAATGCGTCCCTCCTCACGCCCCGCCGATGTTATTTGGATCAGTTAACAATGTACAATTTTAACTGATGTTGAAATTCATTTAGTTTACGTGAAATTATCTCGGTAATTATCGTCCTTTTTTAATTTTTTTAGCACTAACATTAAAATCATGGTTTATTATGTAAGTTTATATAAAAATAATAAAATAACTAAATTTGTTAGATGACTCCGTATACTAAAGAGGTATCGATATATTGCATACAATTTGTTTTATTTAATTTTATAATGTTTCACATAGTTACATGCACACAAAATGCATTACGAATAACATATAAATCTAACACACAACACACATTATAACCTTAGCTACCATAGTCTACAGTAACATTTCTGTTTTTATCTATTTCAATAATATTATCAAACTCAGCATAAACTATATAGTCACTGACCTCTATAGCGGTCAGTGTAAACAGTTAATTGTTTGTATTAGTGAGGATTCAAACCGTACTTCTACTGTTACACTACCATGCTTTATGAGATTCCAATGAGCTGAGCTAGCTTATAAATCAGGAGTTAAGTCAAATGCTAATAGACAGTAACCTTTGGCATACTGTTCACAAGAGATTCCATTTCTTGCTTTAAGAAAGTGAATACCAGTTCCCGAGAATAGAGTATGATATGGTGATGTAAATATACTATTATTAAAAGATTGGTTGCAAAGCTTTTGAAGGTATTTGTTGACCATCAGTATGTAAGCTGAAAGAATTAATAACATAGTTTTCAAAGTTGAATGGATTTTTAGTAAGGGAACCATTAAATGCAAAATTGTTCACAAATCCAATTATATATCTTTTGGGTACCTGTCCTAAGAATATATTATCAAGAGTTTTTCCTTGAACACCCAATGGAATTGTTAAAACTTTTACCCCAGCTCGAGTAATAGGATATTTAGCAGTGGCTAAAACTAAAAGCTAAAACTTTTTGATGTGCGAGTAATACACTTGGATTAATTCGTGCTCGTCGGATAATAAGAGTTGCGTTCGTAATGTAAACTTTAAATTTTACATCGTTTGACCCAGCAATTAAATTAAAACTCTCTCTTGATCGAACTAATTTTACACTTATTTCAAAACCATTAATTAAAATTTATCTTGATAGAGAATGTCACCGTGAAGATGTCCAATCATTTCTATTTCCCTACTTTCACTAACCAATTCTTTGTACAAAAAAAAAAGTCTTTTAACAAATCCTACATTTTTACCATCTGTAGAATCTATTTTTCCTGCTGTATCCTCATACCAAAGACTACAAATAAGATGAAATTGTTTAACGGCAGGAGTATAGTTTAAAAGGGTTTCTATGTATGCTCGATATGTTATGCATAGGTATTATTAGGTGGTGATCCAAGTTTTTGATTTAAATAAACATCAAGTTGACTAAAAAGTGAATGCAGCCAATTATTTACAGGTGCTAATGCTGTAGCCGATATCAAGTTAGTTGAATCTTGATTTAATACTTTTGCCTTTATATGGAGTAATGTATAAGAGAAATCTATGTAGTCATCGCCTGTCAAAGGAACTTGAAACTCGATAGGTCCATCATCAGTAAGAGACGAAATTGGTTTATGGTGAATCCACAATCCATTTACAATGCTTGTTTGTGTAGACGGTAGTGCAAACAAATCCAATTCTGGCTTAACGCACTCATAAGAATGATTATGAAGGAAAGACATATTTAATTTGAAAATATATCTTTGATATTTTTTGGTTTTAGACCAAGTTTTTTCGCAGCTTTCACTTTAGCAGTTAATGATGGAATGAACGAGGCCAATCTCGGCGGCTGGGGTACGCCCGAGTCGAGCGCGACGCTGTGTTCCCGTGCAGTCGTCTCTGTACCTGAACTGGGGGCCACACCAAATTGTTTACCGGAATACTAACCTAACCTTTTTTTACATGGGGAAATGCCTATGCATACCCGCTTTGTGGGGGCAAGGATGGGTTATGTCGGACTCGCACCCGACTAAAACCCCATGGTGATCCACCTTGGCCACATATTGGCAGGGCCATGGGAACGCTTTCGTACACATCCGCGGCCCCACCAGCGCCGGCCGCCACATGGCAGCCCCTTCTCGGGGGGGGGGGGGATCTCTCCTCCCCATTCTCCTTCTCAGTCAAGCGGCACCAGGAACACAAAGCACGCCCCCCTTCACGGCCTTCAACTCCACCTGCTGACTGACTAAACCACTGAACATGCTGCTGCCAAGGATCATCATTATCTTCCCAATCTTTTAAACCACCACCACAATGGAAACACTTGGTCCTGTCTGCAAGGCCAGTATAAAAGAAACCTCCTTCTGCAAGATCTTCAGGCTTTTGTCGCATAACGAGAGGCCAGTCTTCGAAACTGAGCAATCGGCTAGATTTTGGACTAAGGAATGGATATTCAGCTCTTGAGTAGCGCATATTCTTCTCTTTTTCTTCTCTACTCAGTATTGTAGTTTTGCTATTCAACTTCTTCTGTACACGTATGCCACACTCATCTCTTCCTTCTGCTCTTGTCTTTCTCTCAGCAACACAAGACGACAGCTCTTTGAATCTAATGAGTACACAGAAGTAATTTAAGTGAACAGAATTACATTCACTAATGATCAGCTAATGACTGTCATTATTAAAAAAGTATTTTTTTACTTTTTCACTTTCTGTTATTGTCTTTGTAATATTGTATATGAGGGCGTTTGTGTTGTCGTAGATGCTATCCTTATTAGTCTTTACATAATATTTAATTCTCGTGGAAGCATGTTTCCAACGATCAGTAATTGGAATCTTGTATAGCTTCTTCATGTCTTACATTTCAATTTTTATTAGATGCGTCGCTTGGTCTCTGTCGTCAGAATTAGTAGAAATGTATGATACACCATCTCTAGCGGCTCGTGCTACGGTTGACGATAACAGTTTCTTCTTTTTTATTTTTGATTCAGCTTCAAAAAAATTATCAATCGATTGCAATTTTCTTTTTCCTCCATCGCATGTGTTATTATTAATGACGATGTCATCATTCTCTTCTTGAGGAGAGAGGGGCAAGTAGCAATACTGTTCATAGGTATTTTCATAGAAGTTGAATGATTTCTGAAACAATACAGTTATCATGTTAATATCAATTTGTTTACACTTAATCACACGCACACACACACGTAAGAAAACTACAGGGAAAAAAGAAAGTTTGTCAATTAAATAAAAACTTACGTCCATGACATGATTTGAGATAATATTATTACCTATCTGTTAGGTTAAAATCATCATTCAATTCCATAAAGTTTCAGAGATCTAACTCAAAATAAGTGCAAAACGAGGTTTTTTCTTCTTCTTTCTTAATCGAGAATTTTTTATCGGATCGTGTTTTCGCTTCAACAGATTTGAAGATTATAAGTCCAAGTTTCATGTGTTTAAATAGCAAGCTCTTAGGCCTTATTGATACCGAGATCCAGATCGCTCAATATCACCAAAACAGCATTATATGGACTCTTAAGAGTGGACATATAACCATCTTCTATTATTTTTTAGCCCCAAAGGATGCAATTTGAAAGCAGTCATTATACTTAGGTTTCTGCTGCTGCTGCCGTCGATGATGATGATGTTGATGATAGTGATGATGATGATGTATTTGTAGTAAGTATGTACTTAGGTATATTTGTATTCAAAACTAATTAGAAGTCGCCTTGTAACCTAACCCTAAAATAAATTACTTTTTTGCACGAGTTTTTACGCAAGTTGCTGTTAAACATGCTGTATAATCCTACATCTATACTTATAAAAAAACTTTTCTTGTATAATGGTACGGAACTCTTTGTATGCTGGTCCGACTCACACTTGCCCACAAAATATAAGCCACAGGACAAGTCTTTTTATAAGTATAGTTTATTCGCGTACATAAAAAGTAAACACCAATAGATCACCAATGGTTTAAATAGAAATCCCGTTTGCACTTAGCTTAGAATTCATAGTTGAACTCCCAGTAAAATATTTTCTCTAAGTTTTTTGGAAATACATTTCGATAATAGGTACATAATGATGATATTTTACTATGGTACAAGATATAATAGTGTGTAAAACCTTTTTATTTATGTAATATACCATAAGCAATGATAAGTATGTTATAAAATATAACAGAATCAATACGGTTTCGAGAATTAAAAATGTTTTCATTTAAAGAAAAGATGGCCAACACTTGTAGACTCAACATCCGGCTGCGTCTGTTTATATGCAACGTCGGGCCACCTGGCACTCTTTCATAAATGTCTGACGAGTCACTGATACTGCAATCTGGCACCTTACACCGCAGGTGACCCACAAACTGTTGGCTTGGCGATTGGTTTTCATTAGTGGAGTTCAACGTCCTAAAATTAGAATTAGATTTTTTACAGTTGTAAACTTGCAACATATTTATTAATCTGTGATTGTCAATGAAAAAGCAGCTTAACTTGTTACGTAAATATTACAATACTACACTATAAAAATAATTATTTAATTCGTCTGAGTGTTAATCAGTAAATTTAATCAATACCAATTTTAATAACCGATTTAAAAAAAAGCAAAATGAGACGTTCTCATATTGATTGTAATGTTTTTACTTTTAGTGACTATTTTAAATAACGCAAAATTGATACTAAAATCTCAAATATTTGAGAACTTTTTTATACTGAAAAGGTAAACTCTTTCGTAAATCAAATTCAAATTCTTTATTTTGAGGATGGTTTATTTGTTTTAAATTATTTTTTTTAATTTTTAGCTACTTATACCCATTTACTATTAAAAGTTACTTACTACTGGTAGTTCGTAAGTTGAGTTTGTAGGTTATTTTATTTTTATTTTATATTAAATTGAGAGTTCATGAAAAAGCCATTGACAAAAACAATCATATAAAATGTCTTTAATTCGTTTTTGTTGGAAAACTCTGATTGGAGAGTCCGGAACAAACTAAACTACAGCCATGCGGATAGTAAGGTGGAAAGCTGGGTCAAGTTTACATCTATATACGTCCCATTGCTGGTCATAGGTGTCTTCGCATTTCTAAGGCGGGTTAAAAACCGTTTAAAAGGGAGAGAGAGAGAGAGAGAGTTTAAGTAAAAATAAAGTAGAATTAGTCTTACTTGTGCACACCGAAAAATATCTTGCTCAAACTTTATAAGTACTCAAAAAAATATAACAAAATAAATAATTAGGTAAATATTATTAGAAACGTATATGATTATGAATTTTATTGCGTGGCCTATACTTTCAAGTATTTTATCCATATTACCTTTAAGCATTCATAATAGGGAGATTGATTAATAAAACAATTATAACATATTAAGAGCTCGTATCTCGTACTACAATGATCTCACGTGTCAGTAAAACGATCAGACAGCATGGCGACGCGTCGGCTGCGACCGCAACCGCATCGAACAGCGAACACTGCAATACACAGACATAATTATGCGCTACCTACAATAGTGTACACCACTATATACCCAGACTATTTTGACTTTACTATTACTATTGCATACTGTGTTCAAAAAGTAAAGTTGTGATCAATGGATGGTCATTGGTCTTATATTATAATAATATTATGTAGACGAGTTGTAACAGATGATGAATAAATACGTCAACTAAATAGGTACGCTAAATTGCTAACTCCCAACCATGCTGCTTTTGAGGAATAATAAAAAACTGATTTAAAAATTAAATACTCAAGTAAGTGCAATATACAAAGTCTATTATCGTAAAATTTTATTTGTTTCTTATTATGATATCAACATTTTTGTATTTATTTCAATTTAATTACTCTTTACGGCCTAAAATTTTACAATTGTAAATATTTTGTTAGGCGATTAGTTTGGGAGTTTTCAGATTTTAATAATTAAAGTATTCTTATTGAAAACAAAGTTGAAAATAATAGAACTGAAACAAATTCACAAAAATAAATTAAACAATACTATCACTAACAATTACGACCTTTACTCTTGAGGTAAATTGTTGTAAAATTCTCTGAAATCCGCTGGCAGGACTTCTTTAATTTGATGAAGGTCATCGTATTTTCGGGTTTTAATTTTCAGTCTGGTTTGGTGCAAATTTGTATTTCTCCAAAACTTTTTGCTGAAAAATGTCCTTCCCTTTGGGGCAGCAGCGTCCATGGCCTTCATCTTCATACCGCAACTTATTCAAACACGACGTCTGTCTGACCACGCATCACGCGAAAACCTGAGAACCCATTTGGATGAGACTTTCACTGGCGGATAGCCGATGTTATAAGGAGTAACTTAGGTTAATTTTATTTTAGGGTTCCGCCTAAAAACAATTAAAAATTAAAATTTTTATTAAAAAAAAGCCTAGTCAGAGCCTGATTTATCCACAGGCTTACCATGCTGCCTGTGGATAAATCAGGCTCTGACTAGAGGCTTTTTTTAATAAAAAAAAATTGTTCAGGCTTACCATGCTGTACAGGCAACTGAACAGACAGTTCTCCAAATGCATGCGGCGGGACTTACGCAACTTCAATACAGCTTGTATTGAAGAAGCGATCGAGCGGAACCAAGGCTCTAAAGTATTTGCCAGAGATCTGTCTGCCAGAAAGTGCCAACTGTCAAAGCTGAAGACCGAGTGTGGCAGCATCGGTTCCGAGGCACCTGAGAGTTTAAGTGAGATTGAGAGGTTCTATGGGCAGCTGTACACGTCATCGTTGGAGCCGCACGCAAGTGTGAGTAACGATCCAAGAGCGAGTCTTATCCGACATTATTCCGATGATATCCCGGACGTCAGTCTGAGCGAGATTAGAATGGCTCTCCAGCACCTTAAAAACGACAAGACCCCAGGTGAGGATGAATTTACAGCGGAGCTTCTGAAAGCGGGTGGAAAACCGGTACTTGAAGTTCTTCAGAAGCTCTTTAATTCCGTCCTCCATGGTGGCATTACACCGGAGGCGTGGAGCAGAAGTGCGGTGGTCTTGTTGTTCAAGAAAGGCGACAACGCTCTCTTGAAGAACTACAGACCGATTTCCCTTCTGAGCCGCGTCTACGTGCTGTTTTCGAGAGTCATTACGAATCGTCTCGCGCGCAGACTTGACGACTTCCAGCCTCCCGAACAAGCTGGTTTACCGAAAAGGCTTTAGCACCATAGACCACATACATACCCTTCGGCAAATTGTACAGAAGTCCGAGGAGTACAATTTGCCACTATGTCTGGCGTATGTGGACTATGAGAAAGCCTTTGATTCCGTCGAAATTTGGTCGGTGCTGCAGTCCCTTCAGCGGTGCCAAGTTGACTGTCGGTATATCGAAGTGTTGAAGTGCTTGTACAGTAGGGCTACGATGGCTATCCGAGTAGAGAACCAGAGTACGAAACCTATCCAATTGCAGAGAGGTGTAAGACAGGGTGAAGTCATATCCCCGAAACTCTTCACCGCTGCATTGGAAGACGTTTTCAAGCTTCTGGACTGGAAAGGATACGGTGTCAACATCAATGGCGAGTACATCACTCACCTTCGATTTGCCGACGATATAGTCCTTATGGCAGAATCGCTGGAGGACCTAAGCACTATGCTCAATGACCTCACTAGTGTTTCCCAACGGATAGGTCTTAAGATGAACATGGACAAAACAAAGATCATGTTTAATGTCCATGTCACACCTATGCCGGTAGTTGTTGGGAGCACTAAGCTCGAAGTTGTTGACGAGTATGTTTACCTGGGACAAATAGTCCAACTAGGTAAGTCCAACTTCGACCGAGAGGTCAATCGACGGATTCAACTCGGTTGGGCAGCGTTCGGGAAATTACGACACATCTTCTCGTCAGGTATACCTCAAAACTTGAAAACGAGACTGTACACCCAGTGCGTGTTGCCAGTGATGACATACGGAACTGAGACGTGGTCATTCACTGCTGGCCGGATGAGGAAGCTCAAGGTCGCTCAGCGAGCTATGGAGAGGGCTATGCTCGGAGTTTCTCTGCGTGATAAACTCAGAAATGAGGATATCCGCAGTAGAACCAGAGTGACCGACATAGCCCAACGGATTAGTAAGCTGAAGTGGCAATGGGCCGGCCATATAGCTCGAAGAACCGACAACCGATGGGGAAGAAAGGTTCTCGAGTGGCAGCCTCGTACCGGCAGGCGAAGTGTAGGGCGTCCCCCCACTAGATGGAGTGACGACCTGGTAAGATATGCAGGAAGTCGATGGATGCAGGTGGCTCAGGACCGGGCGTTGTGGCATTCTTTGGGGGAGGCCTATGTTCAGCAGTAGAATTGTGAAGAGCTGTAATGATGATGATGATGATTACCATGCTGGATCCTAGGGCGCAAGGTTCGAGGGAGCGCTAAGCTTGCCTTTGCAAGTAAAAGGACATTGCTCTGCGCCCATACATTGTTCGCCCTGGAACCAAGAGAATCGGAAAATTATGTATTTTATTGTTGATCATTAGTAAATTCCTATTTGATCTTATTTTTATAGCGGACTAGCTGCATAATAGATATATTTCAAAAAAAGTATCAGATTTTGAGGTTATAATCGAACCATAAATATTACGGTTTTTCATAGATCCCAGTGATTTTTAACAAACTGAAAAACGATGTCTTAAAACATTTAGCTATTTCTAGTAGGCACCTATCTACATAATTAGGTATGCAATTTTTGTTCTAAAGCCTAAGTGTATGTAAGTGCAACGTATAAATGCATAGAATGTAGTAAAACCTGCTTTCTGAGCATTGGTTTTGAAATGAGAGATGTTTGTGTGTATTAATGTGAAAATAAAAATATATGTATATTATATACATATATTTTTATTTTTTACTGCTGTTAGCATTGAGATGTTGTCATTAGCATATACGGTACGGTAAGATATCTAGTACCTAAAGCTGTCAGTCACGCCGCTAGACATGCCGTCGAACAGCGAGCGTATCAACCACGGTTTCAACAGTGCGCGCGTGAACAGCGTGAATATTATAGACTACTATCTAGTACATTTGCAAGCGTGTGCGTCTGGACGGCGCTGTTCAAACGTGTGACTATGAAACCAGCCCTACCGACTTAGTACCTAATTGGTAGTATAAGTTGTTTTTACACGTACATCAACTTATTATGTTTGAATTAGAAATAAAACACAGATTAATTTCATGTTTATTGTTCATTTTCTAAATTGGAAATAAGAATATTGTCTAAAAACTGTGCAGGGATGTCGGATATTATTTTTAATGTCTCGTAAAGCTCAAGTACTAAATAATAGTCATAACATGGGCGCAGCAACCGATGGTTCTGCGTACAACGATGCAATTATAGCAATATTACACGATTGCTTCTATGTTCATCTTTCAACAATATTGTACCACCAGCAGAGCCGCTATTTACACAAAATACACTTTCCATTGCGTATGCGTAAGTCCGTTTATGAATGCTAGGTTATCGTTTGAGCGGTACACAGTTCCAAAAATCACAGCAAGGTAAGTCGTTCTTGAAAGCAATCAGAGTCCATTAAAATAGCCAAGTCGTAATGTTCAATATATAATCACGAAAGTCACCACAACACCGATACAATTATGTACAAAGACAATTATTACTATTGCAAACGACGCCAACCAATGTAACTTTGACAGAATTAGAGATGACGGTACAAAGTAGGCATGTCCTATTTTTGAAATCGTTTAATCGATTTCGAGTAACAGAATCGATTTTCCAGATCGATATAGATCTGAAGAATCCTTGTCCGATGTCGATACAGAAACCTCACGAATCGGACTTATTCAAGAACTAGCTATATTTCAAACGATTCAAGAAATACTTTTGCATAGTTGGAACATGTTCCTTGTGACAGACAGAAAAACTGTTGTTCTGGTTTCGATCCCAGGGTCGGACAAATTATTATTGGGTTTTTATAATTTGAAGTTCCCAGTAGTAGCACGGAGTCTGGATTTGTGTCCGGTGTTTGGCAATACGCGCAGCCCCTATTACATGGGATGTTTAACATAACAGTACTTACACCCCTCTACCTACTCCTTCAGGAAAATACCAGCGTAATGTTATGTTTATTAATTTAATGATTTTTCTATACAGTTAGTTGTTTTTACGCTAAGTTATCGTCAATAATATTTTGTATCTATATTAGGCATGTTTGAAAATGTTGCGAATGATCAAAAATAGATCTGTTAATGCTTAATTTAATCGAGAATCGATTTTAGTATGTTCGATTTGCATTGATTTGGAGATCGTATTTTTTTCATGAGAGACTGACAAGTGACCATTTAGTGACATCAAAAATACGACTGCTGAATATTTCCTAAGATTTATTATAGCCGTACGTTACAAACAGTATACCATCTATATAGTATTATATCATCTTTTGTCATACGATAATATTAGTACCATAACACTGTCCTACTTTACTTATAATAACACGTACGTCTCTACTTCTTCCATACTTGTAACAATATTAATAATAATATCTGTATCTAGTCTGCAATATTGCTCTTTAAAAAAAACACATTTATAATTAATGCAGTAACGATAACTGTTTTTTTTATTAATTGTCGTAAACGCGTAAGTTATCGTTAAGTAAGACGTAAAATATACTCCTGTCTAACGATCATTAGAAAATCCTGAATAATAATCTTTACGAATATTTTTTTCAGCATTATTCTAACTACCTATTCAAAATCGAGTATGACATTCAATAGTTATAGTAGGTTTTTAAAATTATACTTGTAGGGAATAATATAAAAGAATATAAAGAAATGGTAATATAATATTTTTATTGTAGCTTCTTTTTGCAACTTTTTTCGAAATAAATTAAAATGTAATTCGTATTAAAAAATATACAACAGTTCATTAAAAATTCAATAATCGATTAAAATCGATTGGGCATCCCTAATCATTCTTCGACACTACATGATGTTTGGCGAAGATGGCGGCGATTAATGTTATTAGTCGAGTAGAATACTTTTTAATGTTCATTTTTGAACGCAGCTAGTCCGTGTTATAAAAGTATTTGCAACTAATATAATAAAATAGAAAATTAATTATCGTGTATGTCCGATGCTTTTATTACACAGGGCGGTTTTGGACATTGTCCTTTATGTACAGAATGAAATTTGGTATACATAATATTCTCAATAAATAATAGAGTAAGTGCCGCAAGTATTTTACTTGTTGCTCATTCTTTCTTTTTGGTACAAAACAAATAAATATATTGTAAATATAAGACTGAATTATTTGGTACCTTTCGTCTTTCGTTGACTGACTGGACGTGATTTAAATATTTTAAACTGCTTCTCTGCCTCTACCTCTAATTTTATTAAGGTGTTTTGCCTAGGTTGTCCAAGAGAACTTCTTTCAGCCATCTGTTCCATCTCTGCACAGGGAGAATGACTGACTGGCCCATACCGCAAAGGAGAATTTCGATCTTTCAGGTTCTCTTTCTGAGTCTCACTCGTCTGACTCGACTTCCGATGACGGGGGATACACACCGCTCATCGTCCCGCGGTGTGATTGCTCCATGCTGGATGTGCGGTTTACACAGCGCTCAGTGTAAAGAACTCCTCTCCCTGGACGTCAACAAGTCGAGTGGGCCTAATGGAGTCCCTCCTATTGTGCTGAAGACTCTCCGCTCCGCTCCGTAGTTAGCACCGGTTCTAACGCGGCTTTTCCGTTACCCTTACTCCCTAGACGTAATCATAAAGTTATGGAAGACAGATTTAGAGCATCCGAACTCCTGACATAAAAGGCGACCGCTCAGACCCGTCGAACTACGCTTATCACCATCGTCTTCTTGTTCTCCAAAATAATGGAATCCATTATAAACTGCCAGCTGATAAGGTACCTTACCAGCTTCTAGTTTTAATCTTCTAATTTATCTGGCTCATAGATGAGCGGAAGCAGTAGAGTCCAAGAGGGAGGCCTTTGTCGTTACTTTAGACATAGCGAAGTCCTTCCATGGGATTTGACACAAAGCGCTTCAATAGAAGCTTCCTTCCTATGGGCTTCCCGAGAAATTGCGCAATTGTATTTTGGCCGTAGAATGACAAGGGGAGATCTGCCGACCGATCAGTTAGTACAGAGCTATTCAAAACATAAAATTTTAGTATATGTATATATTTGTGGACTAGACAGGCACAGACGGAACAGGCCAGGAGGGGGGGGCGTCTATTCATAGTTAGCCTAGGGCTGTCGGAACTCTAAATCAGGCACTGCCTCTAGTTCGATCCAATGTCTTCTGACTAATGCGATTCTTTACCAGTGAGGTTCAGCTGTCATCATTTTAAGCCTTTTAAGTTGCCTTCCTTAACTTCTCTTGCCATCTCTAGTGAGTAATTGTTATGCTCAATTTTTCATACTTGCTGCGAATCACATGTCCTGTCCAATAACAAGGTTTATATTGTTCTTGATAGTTTATCTGGTTATCTTTTACATTTTTTTTCACAATTAGTATATTCCTTTCTATGGCTCCCAGTCAGCTTTGTAGTCTCTCTCTCTATGAATTTTGCTCAATGCTCATGTTCCACGCCCATATTCGTATGAGTATACAAGCGTTGAACGGTTTTTCTTTAAAGAAGCTATAGTCTTTGTTTTTGATTATTTCTTTCAAAGTCCACTATTTTTTCTATCCCGATGCGATTCTTACTCTCTTTGTTGAGAATCTTGGTCATTTTGGTTTATGACTTATTTTAAGTCAGTATGATAAATTCTAGTTTCCTGTTTCATTAACAGTTTAATCACGTTCGTAGTAGAAACTTTGTCTTAAAGAATGAAACACTAGGGATAATAACGTTAAATTTCAAGTAATGATGGCTGATTCTTACCAAAAATGCAAATACAAACGTCATGGTTCGACGGTAGTTTCCACGCAATATTGACTCATTTGTGCCATTCATTCCATTGCAGCTTATATAATAACCTATAAAATCCTAAAGTATGGATTTTCTATGATAATCACAAGTGAAATCTTCTGATATGATCTTTTGATAATCTTAATAATTTAAATGTACATAAAATTATCTTGTTTACATTGCCTTACATACAGGGTTGGCCGCAGGAAAATAAAATAAGATATGATTTAAATTTATTAATGAATAACTTTTCATGTAATAATAATATAAACTTGACATTTAATTGTTATAATTATAATAATAAATGTAATTTAATAGACATAAATAATTTACTTAAGAAATTTTTGACTAATGATAGGTATTACCTATCTAAATATATTTTAAGACAGATAGCAAATGTGCTATCTTATTGTTTATATATTAACTCAGCCAAGGACTTGGCTACACAGACATCTGCTCCTTTTGAGCAGTGTAATGACTTAATATGTAATTTGGAATCAGTTCCAAGTAATTTAAATTAGAAAATGAGACAATAGAGGTAATCTCTAGCAGTTGTAATAATTTAAATAATTTAGAATGTAGCTTACAAATCTTTAATTGTATGACTCCACAGAGTGATAATGAAAATTGTATACACCTGGTGCATCAAAATATACAAGGCATGGTAGGCAAAGAGTTAGAAATTGAGTTGTTCTTAAATAGCAACAATATTCATATTTTATGTATTACTGAACATTGGTTAAAAGCTTATAACTTAATGTTTAACTTCAGTAATCACCAGGTGGTCAGTTCTTTCAATAGAGAAACGGTTTTAAGAGGTGGCTCCTTAATATTAGCTAGTAAATTATTGTCATGTAAAGAACGTAAAGATATTGTGAGCCTCTCTGTTGAGCGAACTGTAGAAATGGCATGTGTTGAGTTTGAGCACCTCATTGTTGTGAGCGTCTACAGACCCCCATGTTCTATATACGATACTTTTGAAAAAATTATGGAGGAAGTTTTTGCTAAGCTTAATAAACGGAATAAATCTGTTGTAATATGTGGAGACTTTAACATCAATCTCTTAGAAGCTTCCTCAATCAATATTAAATTTAGATCATTGTTTAAATCATATGGTCTTTTTAATTTATTTTTAGAGCCAACGCGTATTGCTCAATCTAGTGCAACATGTATAGATAACATTTTTACAAATGTGAAGCCGTTGCATAAATGTATAATTCAAAAATTAAGTTCTGATCACTGTGGACAAGTAGTTTCGTTACCATATGTTCACAAAAAGCAAGTAGATAAGAAAGTTGTGTTTCTTCCAGTAAATGCACGTCGCTTGGAGAAATTTAGAAGTAACATAGTGAAAAAACTTCCATCACTTACATACCAAAATGATCCAAATTTTTTGTATGGAACATTATTTAAGCTTATTTGCAATGAATTTAATAATACTTTTACTTCTAAAACATTCTCCTTGAACAGTCGGAAGTCATTTAATGAATGGGCGACAGTAGGAGTCCATAAGAGCAGACATAGGTTATATGATCTTTACCATGAAAGGTCATATAATCATAGCGTCGAATTTAGGGAATATGTAAAAAAATATTCAAAAATATTTAAAAGAGTGTGCTCCACAGCCAAGTCTTTGCATTTGAGCAACAAAATTAAGACGGCTTCCAATAAAATTAAAATGACATGGAGTATAATTAATAGAGAAACTGGTAAGATTAACTCTCGCAATTCAAACTACCAGTTAAGTGTTAATAACAAATTAACCGAATCAGATTAGGACGTTGCAATGGTTTTTGAGAAATATTTTACTGATATTCCGATATTAACCACTAAGTCACTGAATTCTTCTCCTGCGGTCGCCGAATCATTACTTAAACAAAATGTAAATGCGTGTACAAAGAATTTTACATTTCATAAAGTATCATCAAAAGATATTGTAAAATATTTTAAAACTATTGATGTTAAGAAAACTACGGATCTGTGGGGGATTTCCGTTAAAGTTATTGCGTCTATAATAGATACAATCGCGCCTCATTTAGCTACTATTTTTAATACTAGTATCGAATCTGGTGTGTTTCCTGATTTAATGAAGTATAGTAAAGTAATACCTTTATTTAAATCTGGTAGTACATTAGACCCCGCTAATTTTAGACCAATTTCTGTACTACCAACACTTAGTAAGATTTTTGAAAAAATTATTCATCATCAAATGTTAAATTTCTTTAATATAAATAATTTACTTCATAAAAATCAATTTGGTTTCACAAGGGGTCGCTCGACAACTGATGCCGGTGTTGAGCTGATTAAATATATATTTAATGCATGGGAGAATTCACAGGATGCTTTGGGTATATTTTGTGACCTATCCAAAGCCTTCGATTGTGTTCACCATGAAACATTAATCAGGAAACTTAAACACTACGGTGTAAGAAGTGATGCTCTTAAATTAATTATTTCATATTTAAGTAAGAGAACGCAAAAAGTTGTCATTAACAGTATGAGTTCTTCCGGGTCGATGGTACAGATGGGCGTGCCTCAAGGCTCAATTCTAGGCCCCTTTCTGTTTCTTGTATACATTAATGACTTACCTTACATAGTAGGAGATAACCATGATATAGTATTATTTGCAGATGACACTTCTTTAATTTTCAAATTAAGTCGACAATTGCTAAAATATGACGAAGTAAATAATGCTATATCTAAATTAGTAAATTGGTTCAATGTTAATAATTTGCATTTAAATGGCACTAAAACGAAATGTATAAAATTTATGACTCCAAATGTCAAACAATTAAATACTAATGTAATTTTAAATGGGGAGAAACTGAGTCTTGTAGATACCACCATTTTTCTTGGAATCACACTAGACGCGAAGCTTCAATGGAGCCCCCATATATCAAAACTAGCAAGCAGACTTAGTTCTGCAGCATATGCCGTAAAAAAGATTAGAAGTCTAACTAGTGTTGAAACAGCTAGACTAGTTTACTTTAGCTATTTCCATAGCATAATGTCGTATGGTATTTTGCTATGGGGACACGCAGCTGACACTGAAATTATATTTGTTTTACAGAAGAGGGCCATAAGAGCAATTTATGATTTAAAGCCTAAAGAGTCGCTGCGACAAAAATTTAAGGAAATTAATATATTAACTTTGGCCTCTCAATACATTTATGAAAATGTAATGTACGTACACAAAAATAAAAGTAGTTTTACAAAAATAAGTGATATTCATTCTGTAAATACTAGGAACAGACACAAGCTAGTAGTACCGGTTACTCGACTCCATCGAGTCAGTAATTCATTCTTGGGGCGATGTATACGCTTTTACAACAAAATTCCAGAAAATATACAAAATTTGACCTGCTCAAAGTTCAAAAACTTTATTAAACTAAGTTTGTATAAAAAGGGTTATTATAGTATTAAAGAATTTATAGATGATAATAACCCCTGGAAATGAGGTGATCGCTACCAAGCTATTTCTAATTTGTTGTGTTGTTAATTTGTGTAACATACATGATTGTAAGCTGTTATTTTTAAAAAAAAAGTCCCGCTGGGTTTCTTGCTGGTTCTTCCCAGGACAGAGGTTTTTTTTTCGAACCAGTGGTAATTATACAAAGGAGTGACTTTCAATAAGCATTATTTATAATCTATATTGAATAAAAAAGTTTCTGTTTCTGTTTCTGTTTCTGTTTCTGAAAAACGCCTGTAGCCAGATCAAATACCGTAATAACATCCTTAAGTGAAGTTCACACATAGATATGTGATAATGTGGTCTTCCGATGGATCTGGACTCTAAAGTCTTCATAGACTTTGTAGAATCCAGATCCCCAGAGTTATATCGCAAAGGATAATTGACCTTTCCTCTAAATGGCAGAAATGTATAGATATTGAAGGTAAATATAATTAAATAAATAATTTTTTCGTAGAAAAATAAAGGTCTTTGAATTTTTCAATATAAAACGGACAACTAGATACTTACCCAATACCCATAGAAATAATGTGTTCGCATGTTTTAAAAAATGTTCAGCCAGTTAAAATACTGGTTCATTTTTAATTTATTTTAGTATTTCTCCTTGAAGAGGTCATATTCCGAAACTTATTACTAAGGTTGGAAGAAGGGCAGCCAAATAAACGCTCTTATTAGGTTAACCTTTGCTCAACCTTTTGAAATTCGAAGTTGTAGTATAAGAAATTATCTGGTAAATTTATCACACACCGGCGCACCGACAAACAGATGGTATGGATGGAATGTAAAGTTTTGTCGTGATGTGCGATGGTGGAATTTGACTGCTGGAATTAGTTCGAATAATTCCTCTGAGCACTAACCGTCGAAAATGCGATATAATATACAAAGAGATGCAACATCTCCTGGCAACACCAGTAAGCCGATAAAAAAGAATTCGGTCGTCAACAATTCGGGCTGCTCTCCGCTTCATGCGATCAAGTGAAAGGAGCTAGCACTGCAGTGTTCCGGTTTAGAAATGAAAACAGTAGTCTATGTAAGCAGGAACTTGCGCCTTATACAGTTGCAAGTGATATGTCGGCATAAAATGAGGTGCCGGTCAAAAACTACAAAAAGTTTGGCATGCTCAGTAGCATCAGTGATCGGGTGGACAAATTTTGTCTTCATGGAAGAAAATAGCGCCTAAATTTATAAATAATAGAACGCAAAAAGTTGTAATTAAAAACATTAATATCTATGGTTGTTCCTCATCGTTTAATTCTTGGCCCTTTCCTGTTTTTACTTGGACTTTCCTTATTTGGTAAGGAATAACCATGATATTACTGATGTTACTTCGTTGATTTCCAGACTTAACTTCCAGAGTTAAGGCTTTAAGAAGCCTGAATGACCTTCACGAAACGGCGACCGCAGAGATTTTAGCTAACGTCAACTCCATCTATCGGCTGCGTTGTGTATTATGTAAAGATTAATAAACTGCAGAGGTGACAAGTATATAAGTGATTTACTGCCTAATAAGCTTGCGTATTACTGAGAGTCATGTCGCGAGCGCGATGTTAAGCATCTTCAATTACATTGCACTGTGTGCTGCTGCGGCTTCGTGCGGTAGGCATCACGAGCTATCAAGTTACAGGGTTATTTTGCAATAACCGGCCAAATTAGCAGAGGTGGTTCAGAATAGGTAATATAAACGAATGGTGATAAAATTAACAAGAAAAAAACGGAAATAATTTAACCTTTATATTCAAAATGTGTGGAAATGCATTATTTTTATTGATTGTCATTGATAAATATGAAGCGCCTACTATTTTCTACGCATGCACACATTCTTAAGGGAGTATTGAGTTCGGAAGCGTTCGGAGCTCTTGCCCGGTTACAGATTTAGCTATCTAATAGCTGTTTTGAATCAGTAAGGACACACGCGTCTCCCCGGCTCCCCGCCTTCTTCCTTCCGTTACACCGCTAGGCACTGGGTACGTTCACTTTTTTTACATGGGGAAATGCCTACGCATACCATACCCGCCTCTCGGGGGCAAGAACGGGTTATGTCGGATTCACACCGACTAAAACCCCATGTGTTTCATCTTCGTCGCATATTGACAGGGCCACGGGAACGCTTTCCCACAGATCCGCGGCCCCACCAGCGCTGGCCGCCCCATGGCGGCACCTCCTCGGGAGAGGACTATTCCTCCCTCATCTCCTTCTCAGGTAAGGCACACCAGAACACATGGCGCCTCCTCCTTCGCGGACTTCAACTTCACATGCGCAACGGGCGCCGCCGTCACCGATGCGCGAAGGCCATGGGGGCAAGGAAATACTAGCACTCAGACGTATCAGCCTTCCCGACCCCAGCGGCTGATCTGGTCTATGGCTCCGCCGCCAGTCAATATTCAGCTGCGGAGGGTAGGGGGAGCGGTACCTCGCAATACCAACACACCTCTCCCCCTGCACCCCCACCACCACCACATCAATTAACGGTGTGGCCCCGACGGAGTCGCAAAGGGTAGGGCGAGTGGTGCATCGCCATACCGACACTCATCTTCCCCCGCGACTCCACCTCGGCTGCTGCGGAAGGGGGAGAGGTCAACCCTCTCGCTGCAGTCCACCGACACACATCCGAAGTGGACTCGTCAAGCCCACTCGGAGTGGCCACCTCGGGCCGGCCCTACACCACGGGCCAGCCAAGGTGATCCTCTTTGTTCACCGCAGGTGACCAAGCCACGGCTACTAAGCCCCCCCGCCCCCGCTACGACAAGGCGGGAGCCCGTTCTGGGGGAGGGGGGTTCGCTCACCTCTGGACCACCAGGGGACCGTGACCTCATTACGTACCGAGTGTCCTATTTTAAATGTTTCTAGCAGGGGCGTAGCTACCGTCGTATCAGCCGTATCAATGATACGGGGCCCCCGGGCTACAGGGGCCTCGAATGTGTGTAAGTAAAAACTCCAAGGACTTCTATGGGATATGAAAGGCTATGACTATTGTCTATAGAAACAACGAATTTAGTAAAACTGAAATCGTCTTCAGCTACGAATGCCGCCGAATCGTCTTCAGCTATGTTCGCCGAACAAAAGGCAAGAGAAGTGTATATTTGATTTGAATTGTTTGGCTAGCTTAGTTCCTAGGAGTATTAATTGTAAGTAATAAATTAAAATCAATATACAATATGTAACAAAAACCCTGTGGTTTCCGTGGTTAAGTGCATTATCAGGATCAGTATTCAAACCTATAGAAATACCTTTTTTTTAAAAACTCGACAAATTTTTTATTTATTTATTTAAGAATTTATGTACACACAGAAAAATGTTATAATGAAGAAAAAAAAAAGATATTTTGTACAAAGACACTGCTTATTTCATATTGAAATTTCTTCCAGCAGGCCTGATACTGGACAAATTAAAAGAGAAGCTGATCTAGTGTGCACTCTCATAATAAAATTTTATAATATTAATATACTTAACATAAAGTAAAGACACTAAAAATAAATATCCATGTAAACATACATATAACTAAATACCACTATAAATACATACACACACACACACACACACACACACACACACACATATATATATATATATATATATATATATATATATATATATATATATATATATATTACATATATAAATATAAATATAATAATATATTATATATGTTCGAGACGGCCTAATGACATTAAGCAAAAAGTGATTAAAGAATATTAATTTGTTTAAAAAGTGAAAATACGGACAAAATCAATCAAATAATGTGTTAATATAGTTTTACCATGTATTTACAACTCTTAATATGTTTGTATAGAAGGTCGTTTTTATAATAGTTAATATAAACAACTTTATTTTGTTTAAGAAAAACCGACCAATCACAGCGCGCCGTGTCGTAGAACTTTCTGGAAATTTAAATTAACTGCGTAATAGTTTTGTACCAAAAAATAATGAGAATATTTTTATGTTCTAAAAGAGTTGTAAATGTGACATTTAGTTAGCATATGTTGCATAGATCATGATGATAAAGAAATATTTCGTATAATTAAACACATTCAATAATTATAGGATAATTAAAGAATTAATATGCCCATTTATTGTAAAAGTTTGGGACATTTCACTTAATAACTTTTTTGAATGTAAATATATTAATTATCCTTTATCACGTACTGATGAAGAACAAAAATTCCTATTTAATGATGTATAGCGTGTTAGAATTAAGATTAGTGTTATATAGAAAATGTTGCAATTTGTGCCATTTGCATAAAGAAAAATGTTTAAAAATAAAGAGGCAAATGGGAAATGGCAAGCGGCTCACTATAGAGTATAGCCGAAGTCTACCTTATAGGGTCGAAACACATCAATGTTGTAGTAGGAAGAACTACCAGTGCCCAGCAGTAGTATCCGGTAGTAGTTGCAGTGACTAGCAGAAATATATAGTAAATAGTGAAAGTGTTAGCTAGCCGAAAAAAGTGGCAACTGAAAATTCGGTGTTGCATACAGTAAAAAAGTGTTAGCTAACAGAAAAAAGTCGCAACTGAAAATTCGGTGCGGCATATAGTGAAAAAGTGTTAGCTAGCTAAATAAAGTGGTAACTGAAAATTCGCAGTTACATATAGTGAAAAGTGTTAGCTAGACGGAAAAAGTGATAACTGATATTCGCAGTTACACAAGTGTTAAATTCAACTAGTTTTAGTTGATTAATAGCTGCTAGTCAATAGTGTCAGAAAAACCAGCTACTCCGGACAGATATTTTATACTACCGCTCATTTAAATTAAATATTGTAAAATATATAGTGACCAACCTATAGTGAACAACCGTAGTTGACCAACCGTTTTGGAATAATAGTGATAAATAAATAATAGTTGTAAAATTTCGCGACAAATTAATTAGTCGAACCGCTGGCCACTCCCTTGCTATTTAAATTTATAATCGTGCATTTTAATTTTGAACCTCAGTCCACAGTTTATCCGCAGCAACCGCAGAGACGGCAGTGAAAGTATCCAACGGAACCTACAGGTGTAGAACGTGAGCGACTCGCGGAGTATCTTCGACAACATTTACTCCGGAGAGTTACGCCCGTCCGGCACAATATATATAATCATTGGGACGACAAAGAAAGATAGTGCTCTTTGACTCGCCTTTTGAACACGGACACTGTTTGAGCCTCTCGAATTGCAGCAGGAAGAGAATTCCATAACCTAACTGCATGTACTGTAAAAGAGTGAGAATAGGACTTAGTTCTAGAGGAAGGGAAATTAAGGAGGGTTTTTAAATGTGATCTGCAAACTGCATCGGGGGAGTGCGCAAAGTGGAATCGATCACGTAGATAGGGTGGTGATGTTGGATTGTATAGTATGTTAAAGAGGAGGCAAAGGATTCGAGTATTCCTGCGAAGTCGGATTGGGAGCCACTTGAGCTGTTTGCGATAGGAGGAGACGTGGTCATACTTTTTTAGCCCGAAAATATAACGAATACATAAGTTTTGCAACCGCTCAAGTTTGTTTAATTGCTCCTCAGTCGCATCCAAATAACAGACATCAGCATAATCAAGAATCGGGAAAATAAGTGTTTGGACAAAAAAAAATCTTCGTTGATAATGGCAGAAAGTGTTGAAGGCATTTTAAGGAATGAAAAGTATAATTGATTTTCCTGCTAATTTCTGTGATATGTGCATTCCATGTCAACTTGCAATCCATGATGACGCCCAGATTCTTAACCGTTTCTGAAATGCTTAGTGGAATGCCATTAATTTGCAGAGTTGGCAGTGAAGAAAAGTCAAGTAATTTACGAGTAAACCTGGTGCCTATAATCATTGCTTGTGATTTTTTAGGGTTTATAACGAGTCCGTATGATCTAGACCACTTATCGATTTTATTTAGATCGTTATTTATTTCAAATAATGCTGAATTTGCTTCAGTCACTAGAAAATGACGATACAGCTGCAAATCGTCTGCATAGAGATGGAAGTTTGAAGATATCACCTGGGTGATACAGTTGATAAAGATGGAAAAGATTAAAGGAGAAAGGACGCCACCTTGAAGTACACCCGCGGCTAGATTGCACCACTTAGATAAAGTTTCATTGATACGAATACACTGAGAGCGGCCACGGAGGTAGGAATCAAACCATTGAATAGTTGAAGGAGACACATTAATAGAATGAAGAATGCTAAGAAGTATATCAAAATCAATAGAATTGAAGGCACTACTAAAATCTAGCAGCACAAGTACCGTTAAATATTTTTGATCTATACCACACCGGATATCATCCGTTACCTTGAGGAGAGCAGTAGTTGTACTGTGACCAGGCCTAAAACCGGATTGAAAAGTACTTAAGATATTGTTACGGTTAAGAAACTTGGTCAAATGTGTGTGGACAATATGTTCAAGCACCTTTGAAAGAAATGGTAAAATGGAAATAGGGCGGTAATGTGTTGCAGATGAAGGATTCGAAACTTTAGGTATAGGAATAATATGAGCTAACTTCCATGACGACGGAAAGCAACAAGAAGATAAAGAGAAATTAAAGATATGAGTAAGAATAGGGAAGAATCAACGTAATTATTTTAGAGCAGATGTTATCATTTCCCATAGCAGTAGATGAAATTGCAAGGACGGATCGCATAGAATCATCTTCAGTAAGAGAAGTGAAATTAAATGAGGAATAATGACGTATTGGGCATTTGGATAATTCAAGTAGGGTTCTGGCTATTATTTATTTTTATAACTTTTTTTAAAGGAGAATGGGATTTTTGGGCCTGAAGTTAACTAATTGGTTTATACTATAAAAAATTTGACATATTTTTCTTAAGTAAAATACAAAACATTAGCTCTTTTTACAATCTAGATTTCGAAAAAACAATAAAACAAGAAATAAGTTAGAAAATCGATTGTAGTGTATTCTCTATGGCAATAAATCGATTAACTTACGCTAGTGAAATTCTCGTTTCTGAACGTTATTTTACAATAGAGGACTTCTCATTTTCACAGTTCAAACTTCAAACTATTTACTTAAAAGAAAAAGACAGATTTCCGATTCGATTTGAAACGAGCGCAATATAAGTATAATCGAATCTCGATTAAATTTAGCATTTTAATACCTATTTTCGATTATGTTTCTGTATTAACTAGGGAGATAAAAGAATTGCGCACATATCTACAAAATAATAATAAAAAATACAAAATATCTAAATTCCAAAAAGCAACAGTTTCAACAACAATTTAAGTAATCGATCTCAGATCGATATCCTTAATGTTCACGTCTTTTACTTACGTTTTTATTTTAACTTTCGTTAATCATTTCACCATTTCATGTTATTATCAACCACAGCTTCTTTGCTGATTACATACTGATCCTGCTTTTAATCTTTAAGTAATTATAGTGAAAAATAGCCTGTTACAGTGTAATAACAGTGACAAATCACCTGATCCAGTGTAGGTAATAGATAATATGACGACCAGACGACAACTGTTCAGTGATGTCTCAGTGATCGCAAGGGTGAAAACCGACAGCAATCACTAAATGTTGAGAGGCACACTGAACCTAAACGTTAAGTTCGAGAGGTCACGTCTAATGAAGTCAACGCTCCGTCCCCCTCGTGCTCTAATCCAAAGTCCCGAAACCTTTCAGCTCGACTTACGAAACCGTTTACAGTGCCTAGAAGATTGCAATGCAGTGGAAAATATGAATGACAAGCTTGTGGAAACTGGCCATGCGGTCGGAGCTAAGATTTGCAAGACCCGCCTGCTCGTATTGAAGAAGCGATCGAGCGGAACCAGGGCTCCAAAGTCATTGTTAGAGATCTGTCTGCCAGAAAGAGCAAACTGTCAAAGCTGAAGACCGAGTGTGGCAGCGTCGTTTCCGGGACACCTGAGATTTTGAGTGAGATTGAGAGGTTCTATGAGCAGCTGTACACATCATCGTTGGAGCCACACGCAAGTGTGAGTAACGATCCAAGAGCGAGTCTTATCCGACACTATTTCGATGATATCCCGGACGTCAGTCTGAGTGAGATTAGAATGGCTCTCCAGCACCTTAAAAGCGGCAAGGCCCCAGGCGAGGATAAATTTACAGCGGAGCTTCTGAATGCGGGTGGAAAACCGGTACTTGAAGTCCTTCAGAAGCTCTTTAATTCCGTTCTCCATGGTGGCATTACACCGGAGGCGTGGAGCGGATGTGCGGTGGTCTTGTACTTCAAGAAAAGTGACAACGCTCTCTTGAAGAACTACAGACCGATTTCCCTTTTGAGCCGCGTCTATGTGCTGTTTTAGAGAGTCATTACGAATCGTCTCGCGCGCAGACTTGACGACTTCCAGCCTCCTGAACAAGCCGGTTTACCGAAAAGGCTTTAGCACCATAGACCACATACGTACCCTTCGGCAAATTGTACAGAAGTCAATTTGCCACTATGTCTGGCGTATGTGGACTATGAGATAGCCTTTAATTCCGTCGAAATTTGAAAGAGAAAATGCAAAGGGATGCAACATCTCTTCGCAGTGCCAATGAATCGAGCCGATCGAAAAGGACTCGGTCGTCGACGATTCGAGCCGCTCTGCGCTGGATGCGGTCAAGTGGAAGGAGCTGGCACTGGGGAGCCCCTGCCCAGAGATGGGAACAGTATTCCTATGTGAGGCCGAACCTGCGCCTTGTAAAGTTGCAGGCAGTGTGCCGGCATGAAATACTGTCCCGCTCTGCTGAGCACGCCAAGCTTTTTAGAGGTCAACTTGGCCTTCTCTTCCAAGTGACCACGAAACTGCACGTCATTCGATATGTCGACTCCGAGGATTCCGATACTGGCTGAGGCAAGAAGGGGAGTGCCTTGAAACTGAGGAGACACAATAAAGGCGTTCTTTTTAGCGGTAAACGCACAAACTTGTGTCTTCTGAGGATTAAACTGGACTAGATTTAGCCGCCCTCAATCCAAGACTTTGTTCAGCAAAGACTCCACTTCAGACACAAGTTTGTTCCAGTGCTCGGCGACGTTTTCCCGAGAAATATTGGCACGGCCGGTGTATAGGTAATCTGGCGCAGAATATAGGATATACGCTGCATAATAACTTTTTCCAATAATTTTTTATTAAGCTTTTTATAGAGCAAAGTATAAGCGAGTACCTATTATCTTATTTATTACTAGCTTTTTACCCGCGGCTTCGCTCGCGTGCGCTTGAATTTAGGAACATCATTAAATGCTGTTCCGTGCCAAATATAGAAAAATTCGATCATTTTTAGAGTCACCTCGGTGTCTATGTCTCTATGTCTGTCAAAGATTTTTTTCATTCTAAAATACTATTAGACGTAGATGATTGGTAACATGCTACAGAAACACGTGAATATATAGGTATGTCTAGAAACAGCTGCTATTTTTTTTAAATCGGGCGTGTCTTCCGATTCCGATGTATACACAAGAAAGGTAAATAGTCTTGAAATCAAAATGTATTATTATTATTTATATTTTACTCTTTACATTTATTCATAGCTAAAGTTAATTTAGTTTTAACAAAGTAATATACCTAATGTTTATTTGAGACATTTTATTCATATCATTGGTCCTATTTAATATTTATTGGCACCATAAAATAGATGCAGATTTTTTTTACTTCGAGTAGACTTTCATAAATAACGAGAAAATTTCATAAATCCAGTTCTGTAATAATGAATACTACACATAAACTAAAATTAATGTTACGGGCTTTTTTTTACGCATCTTGGATGAAAATTCCGAGTAAAAGAACATATCGTTGATGTGAAGCACCGAAGCTCCGGGAAGTCTAAAGTGTGTCAACATGTTTAGTATCGTCCCAACCATTATATCGGATCTGACAGACAACAAATCCTTGCAATAGAACACCGAATCCTACCAATGATGATTCGCGAGGCTATTGAAATTAACCATATCCTAATTTTAATATGGAAGATGGCAGAGAATAATTAATAAAATTTAATTCAAACTACTATTGCATTTATTCTATTCTATTTTAACTATGACATCAGGTCGTCAAATACCTCAGTTCTCCCACCCCTCCCGTGACCATGGGTGCAGTAAAGTGTCCAAAACATCGGGAATTTAAAAAGTTAAAATTAAACGCGATAAAATCCTTAAAATTAGTTTTATTCCTTATAAATATTATTCACAGTGAACGTGAGGATCACTACACTCATGAACGGGAGTAGAAAAAGGTTCGCCCTGTTGTGGCGATGAAAGAAACTCCCCCACCTCATATCGTCCCGTCGTAAGAGGCGACATAAGAAAACACACAGGAGATGGGATGGGCTGTATCACCTTCTTGACAACGGATCAAAATAATAATAGCTGCGGTTGCCAACCCGCCTACCAACCGTGGCAACTATAGCAAATATCCAGTTACTTGACAATTTATGGGGGAGGCCTATGTTCATTTCAGTGGACTTTTGTAGGCTGACGATAATGAGTTCTACTCATCTTTGCAAGCCTTAATATTTACGGCAGAATGAAAACAAAATGCAACATACCCGAAAACACGAATTAAATTAAAAACTGCATATATTCCCCATGAAAAGTAAAAAAAGTAGCAGCTTACATACATGTTACTACTGGGCACAGGCCGCAGAGCTTTTGGCCAAAAAAGTGTTCGCTGCGCTGATTCCAACACGGGATGAATGTAATGTTAATGATTCAATTGTATACATCGTATATTCAGTAGCATCGTAATATTTCATTTTATCAATAACTTGCCATTTTATTTTATTTAGAAGTTAGTGGGTGGCGCTAATATTAGATGAAATAATGGAAGCCAAAACTATATTACATATAATCTTAATACTTAATATCAGCGATAGAAGCGAACATTTATTTATTTTATCAATAAGGCATAAAGTGATGTCAATTCTCTTAAAAGTTCTGTTTCTGTTAAAAAATACGCTATCAGCGCCGCTAGCGGTGAAAAACGATTTAATGATATCGTCATACGACCATATTATGAGATAGCAACGTTGTGTTCAGTTATTAATATCTTCAAACAATTTCTATTCATTGATTTGGTCAAGCTATATCATAACATGGTCAACAAATAGTCTTAAATATCACGAAATGATAGACTACTTTGTGATATATGATCAATCCTACGATCTGGCCACGACCAGTGGCGTAGCTACGCAACCAAGGGCCCTGGGACAAAAATGAAATTGGGGCCCTATTCAAACTAAACTAAATATTTTAAAGATGCAAAACTACTTCATCATCAGCTCCTTAGCGCCCACTGCAGGGCATAATAAAGCAAAGCTACTTACTTACTACTAACTATTATGTGTAACCAGTGGCGTAGCGTGCCTTAGATCGGCCCTGTATCAAAATTTATTGGGGGACCCCAATGAAGAGTAAGGATTTCATAAAAGGTTTTTTTAACAGTGGTAGAGCCAAACGGCAGCTTTTGCTGTCGCACGGATGGGCCGGCTCGAACCGGGGTGGTACCACGATCTCACAGAATACCAGCGTGAAGTAGAGGTTTACCTCTGCGTTGCGCTTGGTGAGTGCCGGAGGCCCAATTCCCCAATTGGAAGGCAGATCCCAGCCATGGTTTGGTCGCTCCTGTAAAATAGCATCACGCTATATGCAGGATTGCTACCGGGCCTGGGCTGACGCACCAACGTCTCGGCATGTAAACACCAGCGCTCTTAAAAAGAAGTATAAATCCGCCTCCAGGTCCTTCAAAAGCGTCATTATCAAGGCAAGGTCTGAGCACATCGGCAGAATTGGCGAGAAGCTAGTTCGCCTTCTTTCGGGAACCCATGCATTCTGGTCTCTTGCCAAGGCTGTCCAAGGGGACTCCTGTCTACCCATCTCTTCCATCTCTGCACAGAGAGAACGACTCACTGGCCCATCCACAAAGGAGAAAGCCGATCTGTTGAGCTCTCTCTTTGCGTCCAACTCGACTCTAGATGACGGGGGGAACACACCGCCGACCATCCCGCGATGTGAGTGCTCCGTGCCGGGTGTGCGATTTACACAGTGCTCGGTTCGCAAAGCATTCTTCTCCCTGGACGTCAACAAGTCGAGTGGTCCTGATGGAGTCCCTCCCATTGTGCTGAAGACGTGTGCTCCGGAGTTGGCACCGGTTTTAACGCGTCTTTTCCGGTACTCCTACTCCCAAGGCGTAATCCCGAATTCATGGAAGAGAGCTTTGGTCCACCCGATCCCTAAAAAAGGCGACCGCTCAGACCCGTCCAACTACAGGCCTATCGCCATCACCTCCTTGTTCTCCAAAATAATGGAATCCATTATAAACTGCCAGCTCATGAGGTACCTTGAGGATCACCAGCTAATTAGTGGCCGTCAGTACGGTTTTCGTCGGGGTCGATTAGCTGGTGATCTTCGAGTTTATCTGACTCATAGATCAGCGGAGGCAGTAGAGTCCAAGGGGGAGGCCTTAGACGTTACTTTGGACAAAGCGAAGGCCTTCGATCGGGTCTGGCACAAAGCGCTTCTTTCGAAGCTTCCTTCCTATGGGCTTCCTGAGAAATTGTGCAAATGGATCACCAGTTTCCTTGCTGATCGGAGCATCAAGGTCGTAGTAGACGATGCATGCTCTGATTTGAAGTCTATCAACGCCGGTGTTCCACAAGGCTACGTGCTATCACCAACGCTGTTTCTCCTGCATATCAATGATATGTTGCAAACTGGTAACATTCATTGCTATACAGACGACAGCACTGGTGATGCGTTATATACCGGTCGTGCCAACATTTCTCGGGAAAACGTCGCCGAGTACCGGGACAAACTTGTGTCTGAAGTCGAGTCTTTGCTTAACAAAGTCTCGGATTGGGGGCGACTAAATCTAGTCCAGTTGAATCCCCAGAAGACATAAGTTTGCGCGTTTACCGCTAAAAAGATCCATTTGTCGTATCTCCTCAGTTTCAAGGCACTCCCCTTGTTGCCTCAGCTAGCATCGGAATCCTTGTCGTCATCATATCGAATAGTGTGCAGTTTCGTGGTCACTTGGAAGGGAAGGCCAAATTGGCCTCTAAAAAGCTTGGCGTACTCAGCACAGCAAGACAGTATTTCATGCCGGCACATCGCTTGCAACTTTACATAGCGCAAGTTCGGCCTCACATGGAATACTCTTTTCATCTCTGGGCCCCAGTGCCAGCTCCTTCCACTTGACCGCATCCAGCGCAGAGCAGTTCGAATCGTCGACAACTGAGTTCTTTCTTTATTTCGGCTCGATACACTGGCACTGCGTAGAGATGTTGCATCTCTTTGCGTATTTTATAGTATCTATCACGGGGAGTGCTCTAAGTAATTGTTCAGACTAATTCCAGCCGCTCAATTTCACCATCGCACATCGCGACAAAACTTGCGTTACTATCCATATCATCTGGATGATTGGCGGTCCACCACTGTGAGATTTAGAAGAAGTTTTCTCCCTCGCACAACTTCCTTGTGGAACCGATTACCGCCAGCGATTTTTCCGGACAGATACGACTTAGGAACCTTCAAGAAAAGAGCTTACACCTTTCTAAAAGGCCGGCAACGCGTCTGCAATTCCCCTGGTGTTGCGGTTGTTCATGGGCGGCGGTAGTCACTTACCATCAGGTGAGCCGCATGCTCGTTTGCCCCCTCTTCTATAAAACTTACTTACTTACTTACTTATCTTCACGCACAATCCCTGACGGTGTAGCCAGAGAGAACAGATGGCCAAGTGTCACGATATTTACATACCTCTTTCGCTTATTTCAGATTCATTATCTTCTTCATACATGCACGTCTAGGTATCCGAGTACTCTTGACCCTCCCCTCTTCGAGCAATTTGCTCACATGGTCTTCGAAAGTTAGTCTCGGTCTACCTCGACAGCTTTTAATATTAACTTTCGCGCTATATATTTTCTTCACCATTCGGTCTTCACTCGTTCGCTCAACGTGCCCAAACCATCGAAGCACGCCCTTGTCAATTTTTGTGATAAGGTCATCTTTCAAATCTGCCATATTACTAATCTCTTCGTTTCGCTTTCGGTCAGCCATGGTAACGCCGCACATTTTACAAAGAGATGGCATCTCCACTGCATTCAACTTGCTTTTATGCTTCTTCTGGCATACCCAGGTTTCGCTGCCATATAACAAAGTCGGTACCAACACTGCGTTATGTATTGCAAGGCGTGCACTCTTCACTACGCCTTGCCTTTTGACCAACGCAGTCAGGGCACCATTGACTTTGTTCCCGGCAGCGACACGCCTGTCCACATCTAAGTCACATCTTCCATCCCGGCTAAAAGCACTCCCCAAGTATACAATTTCATTTACCTGTTCTAGACATTCCTGATTTACCCATATTTCACACTTCGTTCTCTCTTCGTCCCTTTCAAATACCAGAACCTTAGTTTTATTAGCATTCAAACGGAGACCTTTAATCTCACATTCCTCCTTCATACACGTGACTAATGCCTGCAGTTTTGCCTCTGATGGTGCAATAAGCACTGCATCATCAGCATACAGCAGACAATTTACTTTAATGTCACTCAATTTCACACCCAAACAGCTATCTTTGAGCTTCTGTAAACAGCTGTCGAGATACAGTATGAACAGCCAGGAAGACATGACACAACCCTGTTTTACACCCGTTTGGATGCTAAACATGGGTGACAGGTCATGCCCTACGCGCACACAGGCTTTACAGTCACAATAAAGTGACTGCACAGCCCTTAGCTATCGACCATCCACACCATACCCCGGCAACAGTTCCCACATTTTCTTCCTTACAACCTTATCAAATGCTTTCTCATGATCCACAAAAGCACAGAAAATCTTCTGGTTAGCAGCCAGAAGCTTCTCCGTGATCATGCGGAGAGCAAACATTTGATCCGTGCATCCTCTTCCAGGTCTAAATCCGCATTGTGCCTCCCATAGAAATCTTTCCGATTTCTCTTGCATCCTACGTGTCAAAACCTTCGAGTAAACTTTACTTGCTAAACTGGTCAAGCTGATCGCCCGATAGCACCCGCAGTCAAAATGTGAACCGTTACCTTTATATAAAGGCACAATGACTGCGGATCGCCAATCTTCCGGGACATCCCCCGTCCGCCAGCACAAATTGCACAGCAGATGAAAGCTGTCCCGGACGCGAGGCCCACCATACTTGACCATTTCAGCAGTAACTCTGTCTAGTCCCGCAGCCTTACTACATTTCAAACTTTGAATCGCACGTTCAATCTCTTTCATACTGATGACCTCAGTGTCATCGAGGTTCGGGTCTGGCGTACCAGTCACGGCGTCACCCCCGGATCCCTCACTAAGATCATCACACGCATACATTTCTCTATAAAATTCGCTCCATCCCTGCATGACGTCCGATTTTTCTGAGAGGACGTCATTGGTTCTCGAAAGCACTTTGTTCGTTCTTAAGGCCGTCGCACCACTTCGGGTCCTTCCAACCTCTTTCCAAAAGAGTTTGGAATTCTCCTTAAAGTTGTGCGACAACCTTTCGTCCGCTTCCATTCTACACCTTTCACGCACTTCCTCAATCAATGTTTTCGTGTGAACTTTCTGCAGCTTATATCTTTCTTTCATCTTCTCTCTCATATCCTTATCATTACTAGAGGCCAAGTAGTCTAACCATGCTTTCTTCTTCTTCTTTACAGCTTCTTTCACTTCATCATTCCACCATGCATCTCTTCTTTTACTACTACCTCTTTTTATCGTTCCACACACTCCTTCCGCTGCACTTACCATTCCATCCCTAAGGTTCTGCCATGTTCTCTCCACACATTCTTTTCTGCCATCGATGGTGTCAAGCTTTTCGGCTACCCTCGCATGATATTTGTCCCTAGTATCCGCTTCCTGAAGCTTCCAGCTTCGGATGCGACAGACCGACTGTGGTTCTGTTACTGCCGTCCGGTAGCGCCAACCCGCGAACAGACCGCTAAATCTAGTAATCACTGGATAGTGATCCGTTCCCAGGTCAGCACCCCTGAACACTCGCGTATCCATCACCTGTTTTCGCAATCGGTCATCCACCAGGAACAAATCGATCATACTTCTCTCATTCTTTCTTTCTCTAGTATACATATGGATTTTCTTGTGATTAAACATAGTGTTTGTCACAAGAAGACCCTTTTCCTTGCATACATCCAGTATAAGCTTGCCAGCATTATTAACCCTTTTATCGCCAAACTTTCCAAGCACCGACTCGTACCCTGGTCGAGCGGTACCAACCCATCCATTCAAATCACCACATACAACAATTCTTTCGTTTCCCCTAACCAAATCTAGAACTTCTCTTACATTCTCCCAAAACTCCTCCAGCTCAGCCCTGGACGACGAAGCTACCGGCGCATAAACAGCCAAATGCAATAACTTCGTCAGTCCCAATTTAAAGCGAACCCAGAGAAGTCTTGAATTCACAACCTTATATTCAGTCATAACATCGACCAACCGAGACGACAGCAGCACCCCCACTCCCTGGCAGGCACTCTCGCTCTCCGGGACTCCAGACCATAGAGCTAACGCCCTGCCAGGGAGCTCTTCAATACCACTTCCGTTTGGTCTCCGACATACACACGACATCTAATTCTCTTTCTTTCATTATTTCGATCAACTCATTCGTCTTATCTCTCATGCCTCTTCTATAAAAAAAAGGAACAAAAACGCTTGTATTGATTTTAAATTATTATATATTGGTTATACGTTATTACTTACAATTAATACTCCTAGGAACTAAGCTAGCCAAAGAATTAAAATCAAATATACACATTTCTTGCCTTTTGTTCGGCGAACATAGCTGAAGACGATTCAGCGGCATTCATAGCTGAAGACGATTTCAGTTTTTCTAAATTCTTTGTTTCTATAGACAATAGTGATAGCCTTTCCTGTCCCATAGAAGTTTTTGGAATTTTGGCTTACACATGTTCGGGGCCCCTGTAATCCGGGGGCCTTTTTTTAAATCTGGTAGTAAATTGGACTCCGCTAATTTTAGACCTATTTCTGTACTACCAACTCTCGGTAAAATTTTTGAAAAAATAATTTATGATCAATTGTTAATTTTTTTTAATACAAATAAATTACTCCATAAACATTTATTTGGTCTCACAAGGTCTCACGCTCGACGACTGACGCAGGTGTCAAGCTTATGAAATATATTTTTAATGCCTGGGAGAGTTCAGAAGATGCCTTAGGTACTTTTTGTGATTTTCCAAGGCTTTCGATTGTGTTGAACATGGAATAATCTCTCATATTATTTCTCATGAAAGTGGAAAAAAAGAAACTTTTGGATGTTTAGGAATAATTTATGCTATAATAGCAATTGGTTTATTAGGATTTATTGTTTGAGCTCATCATATATGGGCCATTCTCAAAAACGGACTTAAAATTCTAAAATTTTATTTTTATTTTGATATGATTCAAAGTAGTCTCAAATGAAAGGTATCTTATCTTGCTAAATGGAGCACATAAAAGCCTAGCTATTTTCACTGTAGTTTTCACAAAAAACATGAAAAATGAAAACACCTCTCCACGGAAGTGACACAACTCCACGGTAGTGACATATTTGTATAATTTTAATAAATTATTAATGATTTATGGACGAATGTAACGATATTTTTTTAATTATTATATGTATATAACTATCAGTTTGGTATTTATTAATTTTAAATATTAATTAAGTACGTATTTACGCTTAATTAATATTATGTTAATTATATCTATTACTAATAAGTTTTATAGGAACACATGTTGGTTAACAAAACTTTTATTCGGTTCTATCTGGTCACATAAGCAACATTTTAATAGTAATTAAATTATTATTAATCCACATTATTTAGTTAGCATATAACTTGCAAAACTCTTACGAAATAAAGTAACTAAGACTATTTAAATTATTATAAATGTGAAACCATAATAAAAAGTAGTAACAACTTAATCATTTTTAGAAAAAAATAAATCCAAGCAATGAATCTGATTCATTAGAATAATCTTGGCGCAGATGAGGGAATGAACGTAATAATATTTTTTAACATTTCTTCGACCGCAATGTGATTGTGATAAAGTAATAGTAATAACTACAATCAGAAACATCTTTACACTGTGGCCAAACGAACTCCGTGTACTCTTCATCACACGTGTCAACTAGAATCAAACTTGATATAATACTAAAACTTTTGTTTAGTAGTAAGGTGACAAAAGAGCACCCAATTCACCTGATGGTAAGTGGTTGTTGTGGCCCATAGACATCTACATCCTCGATTACGAATCAAAATAGAGATGCGTCGTTACCCCTGAGGACTAAGATCGAATGCCTCTTTTGAAGTGAAAAGGGTCTCCGGTTTTATACACTCACCACACGAAACACATCAGCATTAAGTTGCTATTTTACATTCTCCCAGTACGCCCCAGTCGAGCTGACCCATTCATGCTACAACCAAAACAGCTTCAGCGTGGCTCTACCACGTAAAAGATTAGAGAATTATAATCCAGTACAGTGACAATTTAACCATTGTAAAATATGTTTGAGTTTTTGCAGACCAATTTAATCAGTTGCCTTCGATCAATTCCCGAAAAGAAGTTACAGCTGTTATTTGAGTTCTGTCAAATATGTTGGATTCTTCAGTTACTATCATAGTATTTTCTGGCAGTTCATGTGGGATATCATGACTGGGGCTAGGAAGAGATTCTTCAGTTATTATTACAGTATTTTCTGGCACTCTATGTGGAATGTCATGACTTGAGCCAGGAAGAGATTCTTCAACGATGGCACTTCGTGTATATACTACTTTCCTATTCCATTGTGAGATCAATTTCTATCACATTTTGCACAGCTAAGTCGTCTTAAAAGTATTAAGTCTAGTTTTGTTATGGTATGATATAGTACTTACTACAACTACTTGATGAATCAAATATTCTAGGCGAGTAATTTTCTAACACTGATGGATATAGGGCTCTGTAAGATGACGAATACGGCTTCAGACAGAACGAGATCATCTACTTAAGACCGGATGTTTAAATGTCTAACTAAAACTGGATCATTTTCAATGTCACTTTAAGGCGATCATCACGCAAACTCGATAAAAATCTTTTCCTAATTTTTCCCTATTTTAGGAATTATTACTAAATTTTTCCCTGCATTTTCCATTTATTCTACAATTTTTTTGCCTCTTACGCCATTCTTGTTTCTGTTCTTTTTTTGGTTTCTTTCTGACATTTGATGAATAGATATAATTTTATTTTAGATTTCTATAACGTTCTCTTTCTGTAGCTTTAGCCTGTTCGCACAACTGTGGATTGAACTTTGTTTTTTCCGACGTCGCCTCTTGCATTCTTTTGTCTTGTGATTGATCTGTTCCTGATTTTTAGTGCTATAATTACCCTGGATCAAGAAATATTTAAATCACATTGATATATTTTAAATTACCAAAGAGCGATCTCAGTACTGTCACATCCATGGACGTTAAGTCACCTCCGTGGATAATCGTAATCCACGTAGGTGACATCCATGGAAGTGAGATTTTAAACTTAAATACCGTTTTTTCGTAATCTCAAATGCTAATTACTAAAAATGACGAAATACCAAGATAACGTCTCCAGTGACACATCATTTTACAATATTGGATAGACCTTAATTAAATTAATACTTTGTGATTAGTAATCCACAAAAGTGACTGAAATAGCATGCTAATTTTAAAAAAATCTTACTTTATAGGTCTTTACTCCAAAATTATTATCCAAACACAGACAAACTGTCAAAAATTTTCAAGATGGCATTGTATTTGTTGTCTGTATTCGTTCAGGAACTGTATTTACCGATTTATTGAATTGTGGCTGTGTTCAGTAAGTTTATCCATGGAGGTGATAATTTTTCCATGCACAAAAGTTATGAAATATTTGGAATCATTTATTTCATTTGTGTCTTAATTATTTTGAGTGTTTTAGAAAGATTTTTCCATGTATTATTGTAAAAAAAATGAAATAATTAATTTATTATTGATATATATATTTTATATTAGCCTATACTATCATAAATTGATTTTGCACACGACATGGAGGTGACATTTTCGTCACTTTCTTAATGATGATTAAAAACATATTTATGTTATTTAAATTTTAATAAAAAATCCTGTTAATATAACCTACTTCAAATAATTGTAGATAGGTATTCTAGAAATAATACAAGTATTTCATTTTTTAATACAATTGCACAAAACAAATTTGCAAAAATGAGAATGGCCCATATTTACAGTAGGAATAGATATCGATACTCGAGCTTATTTTACTTCTGCAACTATAATTATTGCTGTACCAACAGGAATTAAAATTTTTAGTTGATTAGCAACACTACATGGATCCCAAATTAATCAGGAAGCTACAACATAACGGTGTCCAAAATATTGCGCTTAGTCTTATTATTTCATATTTAAATAACAGAACTCAAAAAGTAGTTATCAATGGTAAAGGTTCCTCCGGATCAGTAGTACGAGGGCGGCACTGAAAATTTCGGGAATCAAGGAAGTGACACAACATTACTATTTAAAAATGTATTTATTGCTTTTCGAAGTATTCTCCGCGAAATTTGACACATTTTTCCATACGATGGAACCAATCATTGAAGCAACCATTCCATTCGGAAGTTGGGGTCTCCAAAATGGCCATTTTGTAGGCGTCCACAGCTTCTTCAGGTGAACAAAATCTCTGTCCACGCAATTTATTCTTTATTTTAGGGAAAGTACAGAAATCATTAGGGCTTAGGTCGGGGCTGTACGGCGGATGGTCTAATAATTCTATGTTTTCTTGCTCTAAAAACTCTTTTGTTCTGTGTGCGGTGTGAGAACTCGCATTGTCGTGATGGAGGATGATGCGGCGGTTGCAGTTCTCCTTACGGAGTTCAGAAACGACCTGTGGCAAACAAATGCTAGCATACCATTCTGCATTAACTGTTCTTTGTCACTCAAGAGGAATAGTCGTAACATGGCCGGTTTTGGAGACAAACGTGGCCACCATTTTTTTTTCAATACTCCGTGAACGAACAATTTTTGTTGGCTTTAACTCATTTTCGAACACCCAAACTCGTGACTGGTTTTTTGTTTCGGGTTCGTATATCCAGGATTCGTCACCTGATACGATGTTGTATACAGCATTTGAGGATCCTGCGTGGAACTTTTCGAGAGTTCTGACGCACCAAGTAACGCGAGCCACTTTTTGCTCTTCACAAAGCGAATCTTTTTTTAAATAAATAAATGGTATTCGATTTTTAAAACCAAGGAGTTTTCAATTAAAAAGATTTTAATATGACATGAACAGTGGAAATATTCCATTTCCGATACTTTTAGTGCAGCCCTCATATCAATGAGCGTTCCTCGGGGCTCGGTTCTTGGCACATTCCTGTTCTTAGTCTATATTAATGACTTACCTTATCTCGTGGGGGGCAATCACGATATAATATTATTTGCTGATAATACCTCTTTAATTTTGAAACTCAAACGACAGTCAAATAATTTTAACAATGTGAATAATGCTTTATCGAAATTAGTACATTGCTTTAACGGCAATAAGACAAAATGTATTAAATGTACAATACCTAACGTAAAACATTCAAATACCAGTGTCCTCTTAAATGGGGAGGAATTGAGTCTTGTGGATACCACTGTTTTTCTTGATATTACAATTAACGCGAAGCTTCAATGGGACCCCCATATATCTAAATTAGAAAGCAGACTTAGTTCTGTAGTATATGCTGGAAGAAAGATTAGAAATCTCACCAATGTTGGGACAGCTAGATTAGTTTATTTTAGTTACTTTCATAGCGTGATGTCTTATGGAATTTTGCTATGGGGTAATGCGACTGACATCAAAGCTATATTTGTATTGCAAAAGATAGCCGTACGGGCAATTTGTAACTTAAATTGTAAGAAGACCCTCAGAGAAAAATTTAAAGAAATAAACATATTAACTCACAGAATACCAGCGTGAAGTAGAGGTTTACCTCTGCGTTTCGCTTGGAGAGTGCAGGTGGCCGGAGGCCCTTTTTACTGGAAATGAGCCAATCCATCTTAGTCCTCACTGGTGACAACGCATCTGCATTATGATTCGCAAACGAGGATAGATGTAGATGTCTATGGGCCGCAGCAACCACTTACCATCAGGTGGACTGTGTGCTCGTTTATCACCCTTATCCCATAAAAAAAATAACTTTGGCATCTCAATATATTTATAAAAATGTAATGTATGCACATAAATACATAAAAATATTTGATAAGAATACAGAAGTTTTTATACTTTAAACACTCTTGTAATGCCTATGGGGCAAAGCTTTTACAACAAAATCCCAGAAAATGTACAAATATGTCAATAATCAAGTTAAATGTTTTATTAAAGAAAAATTGTACAAAAAGGGTTATTATAATATCAAAGAATACCTAAGTGAAAAAACCCCTGGGAATGAGGTTCTATTAAACCACCATGCCGGTTATATTAAAACTCATTTAAAATTTGTACAATCAAAAACAAAATTATTCTGAAGTGAAATACTCGTATGTTTTAAAAAAGTCAGGCTGCGTTTCTTGCTGGTTCTTCCCAGGACAGAGGTATTTTCCGAACAAGTAGTAAATAAAAGAATGACTTTCAATAAGTATTATGTAATCATCTATATTGAATAAAAATTATTCTATACTATTCTATTCTATAGCCACAGCAGCGATCACAATAGCTCTTACAGGTCGCAGTGATACTGGTCTTTCTAGAACTGCATAGCTGCTTGCACAAAATAAAAACCTGCATGGCATATCTACACTGGAGAAGTCCGGTTACCACGCACCGGAAAATCAGGGCGGAGTCTTCAGTTCTATTGCCCTCCTAAGCTCCCAACAAAATGAGACCCCAGCAGTAGGTGCATTCATATTCGTCAATTATGATATGTTGTATAAAAAATCCATCATAATTCAAACGTTTTATTCAAATAAAACTAAGTATATAGATAAATACATTAACAGCATAAAGGAGTATTGTAAACATCTTTCAATAGACGTGCTCTAAATACAACGAATATTCCTAGTTACATAATAATTATACTATAGTACATTCTATGCTTTTCTTGTCTTTTAAATGGCAACACTAAATAAAGAACACCTATTTATAGATAAAAGACAAGCATACAACATTTCTACGGTAATTAAGTTTTATAAATTCGTATAAGCGATTAAAATTATAGGTAACAATAAATCTCGTTTTTTGAGATTGATGAGCACCAACGAATTTAGGCTAGAGAAATGAACTTTATGTTGATTTAATATTATGTTTTAAAGTCGCCAGATATACCGACGTAACAAGAATTCATCCCATTTTCATCAGTATATAAGGCGGCCAAATGATGGCGGTTGAACCAATTTTGAAGGGACTTTCACTGGCACATTAGCTGATGTTATAAGGAGTAACTTAGGCTACTTTTAATTTAGAAAAGAATTAGGTTTCCAAACTAATAAACAACCCATGAAATTGGGAACAAAATCCGATTCAAATAGGAAAATATTGAGGTGTACAAATAAGTTTCCGCCATTTAACAAAAGTTGGCGCTACCAGTAAGTTATTAAAATTGCCAGATGTAAAACGTCATTATCGTAAGGTTGGACATCTGTCAACAACATAACCTTTAAATGTCAGTGAATTTTTATCAGTATAATATATTCTTTTGTGTGTGAAAATGTCGAGTTTTGTGCCGAATAAGCGTTATTTACGGGAACTTTTGATTTACTTTTTCAATTTGAACAAATCTGCAGCTGAGACGCATCGATTGCTTATAGACGCATATGGTGAGGCTGCCCTAAGTAAAAGAAGTTTTCGTGAGCGGTTTAAGAATGGTGAATTTGACATCGAAGACAAAGAACGTAGCGGAAGGCCGATAGTGCACGAAGGCGCAGAATTGGAAGCATTATTCGAGGAAGATTCGTGCCAAACCCAAGAAGAATTTGCAGAATCTTTGGTAGTGATTCAACAATCAATTTCACATCGGTTTAAATCATTGGGAATGATTCAAAAACAAGGGAACTGGGTTCCATATGAACTGACGCCGTGAAATGTTAAACGCCGATTTTCCATATGTGAAATGCTGCTTGTCAGGTATCAACGAAAGGGTTTTCTGCACCGTATAGTCACTGGTGATGAAAAATGAAACCACTATCATAATCCACCACCAACTGGCCATGCTTAACATCTACAGCTAAACCAAATATTCGTGAGGGAAAAACTTTTTTGTGTATTTGGTGGGATCAGCGTGGTGTCGTGTATGATGAGTTGCTCAAACCGAGCCAAACCAATACTGGGGCTGTCTACCGAACACAATTGATGAGATTGAGTCAAGCACTCAAGGAAAAGCGCGTCCAGTACTACCCCAGCCACAAAAAAGTTATTTTCCTTCATGATCGCTCGTCCACATGTTGCGCCGCTGGTCAAAACATATTTGGAAACATTCAAGTGGGAAATTTTACCCCACTCGCCTCATTCACCAGACATTGCTCTTCTGATTTCCACTTCTTACCATTGATGCCGCATGGCCTGTCTGAGCAGCACTTTCGTTCTTATGAAGAAGCCAAAAATTGGGTAGACTCGTGGATATCTTCAAAAGATGAAGCATTCTTCCGACGTTGTATCCGTATGCTGCCATAAAGATGGGAAAAAGCCATTACTTTTTACAAGCGATGGACAAAACCTCGAATAGAACATAATATTCCGTTCTTTCACAATAAATGCCTAATTTTTTTTATGAAAAACGGCGGAAACTTATTTGTACCAATATAATATTAAATTACTAAAAATTATTCTACGCGAACAAAGTCGCGGGCACAGCTAGTTAATATTTATAATTTTCTACGCCATTAACGATCGTAGAAAGTCATCTTGGTTAATCCTGAATTCGGCGACCAGCGTTAAAGGTGCGAGACGGCAAGTGCTGCAATTGCTAATCCGTCTGCCATGCGTGGAGATTATGGCAAGTCGTTCCTACTACAAGATGGGCCCATGTTTAACAGTATACCTTTACGGCTGGTAATGAGGTCCCACCGATCCAACTGACAGACCCACAAACAAACCAACGGACGGATTCAAAAACGAACCAAGAAACGAATTGGGCAAACTATACGTTTGTGTTACATATTATAAATAAACATAAATGGCCGCTAGATAAATTATCTACTGATAATTTAAAATTAAAAATTTTGTACAACCGACTTCAATATAAATTATTAAGAATAACTCAAAAACTATTGGTCAGACCTTGAGCTAATTATGATATATGGGACTACAAATAAAGCGCCAACTTTCAAATAAAAAAAGAATCATCGAAATCGGTTCATCCAGTAAAAAGTTATGAGTGAAGACACAAAAAAACATACAGTCGAATTGAGTACCGTCTCCTTTTTGAAGTCGGTAGAAAATCCTAGTCTAGAGAGGAGTGACGACTTTGATATACAGCAAGTGTATGGATGCAGGTTGCTGGCCTGTGTGGCAGTTGTGGGGATATCTGTTCAACGGTGTACTTGTAATGTAATAGTGATAATATATATATAAATTCTTTCATTCATTTCAATCGGTTTTGTAGGAACGTGGTTACAGCTTCAGCTCTTCATCAAACTATATTAATATTAAACTGGATCATGATTGTTTTTTTTTTCTGGTTATTCTTTATGAAATGCTATAATTTCTAAATAAAAAATAAAAGTTACGCAAGCGGAGTCGCTTAAAAATAGGAGTTATTTAGGAAGCACGACAGAGCATCACTGGTTTCACCTTAACTTGTATTTTTATATCTGTTTTTGTTCGAACTTTACAATGGCCTGCTTAGTAAATTTATATGTTTTACTGGGCCTACATAATTATAAAAGAATTGATTTTTCATATACATTCATACACATACTGCAAGCAAGACAAAGCATGTTACAAATATCTGGTGTCGCTCTTTTAATATGACATAAAACTACATGTGTACCTATATAGGTACCTATTACATTTTGGGGTGAAATGTAACTTGAGATTTTTGAGGTATATATTTTTATTGATATTTATGCTGAAAGTACATTGTGATATGTCACATACATAAAGGTCACATGTCATATTATTTTATTGTGGCAAACTTTTTGCAGATTAGAATAAACACCAATTTAACGGCATATTTAGGAATTCTGCTCTATACAAACAGTAAATTCATACAAACAGAATAACATTTGTAATAAAAATTACAAAATTCAATACAACATAAATGACAACAAGGCCACAATATACATTACATGTAAGAATAAATGGCAAGTGAGAATAATACGATCGTATTAACCTTTAAACTTTAAAATAAAAAATATAAAAATATATAACGCTCTAGCATTCTATGAGATTCGAATAGTGCGAAAGAAAAAAATAAAATGATTGAATATTTTAATAGTTAACTCGAATTAAATGCGAAGCATTTTGGAATGATTGGAAGAAAATTGAAACTCTGCATTATATAGGAATGTAATCAAAACATTCGTTTACGTTTACAAATTAAACGCGCTACCTTGATACTTAATCCTATTTTTATGTTACTGTACAAAGAACAATAATTTAAAAAAAATTATAACTAACCAGCAGCTGGGAACAAAAAGTGTTACACAGACATAAAAAAGAAATAAAAACGAGGTAATAAGGACATAATTTTGTAGTCGTACAAATATATGAGTAAGGAAGACATATTCTCGTAAAAATAAAATGTCCTTTTGCGAGATGCCAATGTGACATAAATATGATAATGGCCAAAAAATATCACGAGGATTTCTAAAAATTACACATTTGCACCGCAGTTTCCGAAATAAAATATTTAATTATTTAATCTGATTGCGAGTTGATATAAGAAGTAAAAATAGACGCTAATTTGTAACAGTGGCATTGCGAGGCTATAGAAATATTTTTATTAACTGTCGTACGTAACATATTATCTATAATTTATTTATAACTATATTTATTTACAAGCTGGAACACGGCGCGTTGCAGCCGCGGAAGAAGTAATTGTGGAAATATACATTTGGAACAGTTATATTGTTTAACTGGGAACAGTTATATTGTTTAACTGGGAACGATAATACATTCATTGAAGTTTAATGATATACCTATAACTTTGCGGTACGATACGCACGCCACCTAGTGTAAGTTAATTGTACTATGCCTATAACCTTCGCGCAAGTGCAAGCAATAAGTTGACAGTTTTACAGCAATCTGACGAACGGTGTTGAAGCGCATAAAATACGAACAAACAAATATTAATTTTTATATATTAGACATATTTCTAATGTGTTAAATGTCGCGTAAATACTATATAAGTTATAGTTGAAACATAGTTATGTGGTCTCATCGAAGTTTTAGTGGGCTGTATTCACTTTTAGCAATCGTTCTCACAAATATTTCGCACTTTGGACAGCAACATAAAAATATTTAAGGCTTTAAGTACTAAAAAATATAGATATATAAAAAAAACTTATATTAATATTTAATTTAAATAGCGGCTTATACTAATAATATATCATTAGGGATAAACACCTTATTAATTAAAATATATTTTAAGGCAATGGTCGATGTTTAATAAATAACAAATTTTGATTTGCAATTGATTTTCAACATTTAAAGCTGATGATAACGTGGTAAACATTTTTACACAAATAATAGTTTTAACGCTTAGTAAAAACATCGTTTTGTTTTTACAAAATCACATTAGCGATATCATTTCGACATCTATGTCAAAGTGACACTAACAGCATGTCACCCATGTGGACATATAAAATTTATATTTCTTTACCCAATTTTAAAATCTTTGGTACTAAATATCTTGTATATGTTTATATTATAAGCAAATCACATCATCGCTTATTTATATGGCCTTAAATGTAATTATTATTCTCGCAACAGTTACTCATTAATAAATTGGCTGAAGTGATTGTGAATATTTTGAACCATTTTGTTAATACAGAAAAAATTTTAAATTTGAAAACGATTATGTAGTTCAATATATTTCAAGCCTCCAAAGTCACAGAGATCATAAAAAACACACACAAAAAGTTATTAAATACTAAAAAAATATCAAGCGTAACTAAGAAGCTGTATAATAGTGATGGAATACTGTTGGAACTATGTTTAGATTACAATTTGAAATAGTTACTTTTTTATATCCAATTTATTTTAGTGTTTGGTGTAATATTCACTAATGCTTCACTGCTATTAAAACTGGCACAATATTTCGTTAGGCGTATTAATTTATAATTGATTCCAATATTTATTAAGACACTGAAAACTTCTGCATTCCATGCGTATAGTGTATATACATACAACTGAGCCGACGATTTTCATAAATTTTTTAAGGACAGAAAACTGTGATATTCGATAATATTGTCACTAGCAACAAGGTACTTTTGTGAATTTTTAACCCAATCGAAACAAAATTAATAAACAAAGTTTAGCTGACTAAAATTTCTTACTTGATCAAGTAGAAGATTAACTATTGATTTGGATAGATTTATTTTTTCTTCAAACATTTCTAGAGCCGAAATAGAAATGCCTGTGGAACTATTATGTCGTTATGAGGGTCAAAATAGTACGCACTGTTTCGAATTCACATTACCATATAACACGATTCGTGAAACGTAGAGGTGAGTAGGTATCACCGGTCACCATAATTCATTCGCGCCACCACAGCCGTAAACACCGCAGTTTTATTTCCATATATCATTCACTCGGTTGTTCACCTGGAAGAAACCTTATGTTTAATTACAAGGAAACAGATCGCAGTCTTACAAGTTACAGCGTATATACGTTCCACAGCTGGGCACAGGCCTCTCCTCATTTCTAAGAGACTTATGAAGCAATTAATCCGCCGTGCGCCTACGTACGTGTTGGTGGACTTGACGCATGTCTGAAGAATTAAAAAAAAAGTTTTCATCACGATAAGACGGGTTTCATCATGATGTCTTCATACACCACCGCGCCTATGGTAAATAAGTACTTGAAATTGCAATTTACAATTCAATTGGTGTCGGAGGGACCCAGGTTGCTCCCGTCCTGTGTAATTTACGATTTTATCTAAACACTTTCTACATGTGCGTATTTTCTCCTACTAAACTTGTGCAACATATTAATAGTTACTACTTCAGAAATAATAATACTTATATAACTTTATACGTGGTAGAGCCATGCTGCAGCTATATTAGTAGTATAGTTGTAGCACAAATGGGTCTGCTCGAACGGGGAAGTACCACGCATTCACAGAATACCAGCGTAAAATAGGAGCTTAACACTGCTGTGTTTCGTATGGTGAGTGTAGAGAACCGGAGACCCTTTTTCCTGGAAAAGAGGCATTCCATCTTAGTCCTCACGGGTGACAACACATCTGCATTTTGATTCGCAAACGAGGATAAATGTAGATATCTATGGGTTACAGTAACCACTTACCATCAGGTGGACTGTGTGCTCGTTTGTCACCCTATCCTATAAAAAAAAACTTAAATTAAAAATATAAAAGTCCACCGAAACAAAAAGAATTGATGATCATCAAACGGCTGAAATGATTGGCTTGAATCACAGCTAAGAACCCTCTCGATCAAGTTACCTTTCAAACAAAAAAAAAACAATCTAAATCGGTTCATCCGTTTGGGAGCTACAATGCCATAGACAGACACAGATACAAACGTTAATCATATAACACCCCTCTGTTTGCGTCGGGGGTTAAAAATAGATTTAGAGTAAATTACATATGAAACCAAAAAATAATTTTATACTTAAGCATAAATATTGGATCAGAATGAAATCAAACTTAGAATTCATAACTCAACACACAACACAAGCACTCACGCCTATCACTCAGAGGGGCTAGACAGAGACTACGGACTTCCATTTGGCATAATGCTGACATTCCTCTCGCCTCCTTTACATCCATATATCTACGTATACATGCTCGTCGGTTAAGGGTACTCATCTCTCTTACAAAGCAATAAGGACCGTGGCCGAGCTCACTTGACTACTCTAGCGCCATCTATTATCTATCTACGGAAGCGGTTGCGATGTATATCGATATGAAAATTTGACGCGCTAAATACATCGTTCTTTATTTAATACATTTCCATAGATGTCGCTACATGGTACCGCTAAGTAAGATTGACGAAGTCATTGAGCTCTAGTAAAACACAATTCATAACTCATTCGGCATAAATAATGATTTATATTAATTTGTCGTCGTGAAGTGAATCCACTACTCCATATCCACCCATGGGTGTCTTAGAAGCCAAATAGGGAAATGAAACAAGACCTTCCTGATAACAACTACACAATATGAACCTTACAACATTTAAAACCTTACCACCTAATGGTAAGGTTTTAAATGTTTCTCGGTTCATCTTAATAATTTGATATATATGTTCGGTTTTTCTACGCGAATGATGTTTATATACATAAACTATATATAAATTCTTATAATTAAGTGCAATATATTAACAAGACTACATCTTATTTGGTTGAAGCAGGCGTTTGGAAAAAAAGCATTAAATAATACGGTGCAAGTTTGAAGCGCGCGCGTGCGTTTATGTTCATGCTTAGGTACATGTATACCTAGTACATGCGTGTTAGTTTGGAGTCTTATAGGAAGCATGAATATTAGGTCATTTTTAGTTAGGTGAAATATTTTTATAAAATAACAATTAGTATTATAAGTTTGTCCAAGTCTGTTTATAAAACTTAGATACATAACGTGTACCAGTGAGGGGTATATTCAACAGTCGGATGCTGTATGTCTCGTTCGTGAGATTATGAGAATGGTACATTTAGATATCGATATATAACTATTTTAAGTAAATTTACCAACTTTTATTGACTACTAAACTTTCTCCATCTAATTCCTACATCCCTTATGTGTATGTCTATATGGAACAATGTCATACAGATGGTGTTGCTATATTTAATGAGGTAATGAGTAATAGTGAAAGAGAAAGGGAGAGAGACAGAAAGAAGGGGAGGGAGTGAAAGAGGGAGAGGGAGAAAGGAAGGAAGAAGGAGAAGGGAAGGGAGAAGGAAAAGGAAAGGGAGAAGGAGAAGGAAAAGGAGATGGAGAAGGACAGGGAGAGGGAGAAGGAAAGGTATAGGGAGAAATGAAAGGGAGAAGGAGAAGAAGGGAAAGAGTGAGAGGTCTGAGGGATAGAAGTTGTGAGGTGGGTACCGTCGTTGTTGTTGTGTCGCGCGCGCACGAGGCGCTCGGGGTGCGAGTGCGCCAGCTGCGTGTAGTCGCGGAACACCTCGTTGTACGTGTCGTCGTTCGACGACATCTCGCTCTCGCGCATCTCCTCGTTCAGCTTCGTCAGCCGCAGCCTGCCAACCGACACAACGCTCAACTGCGGCTGACGCACAATCAGCCATTGTAATTAAATTATCCTCAGTAGAGCCATATTATGCTGCAGCTATATTATGCTTGTAAACACGAATGGATCGGCTTATACAGGTAAGGACCACCACCTCACAGAATACCAGCGTAAAACATCAACTTAAAGCTGCTGTGTTTAGTATGGTAACCATAGAAAACCGAAGACCCTTTATATACTAGAAACGAGACACTACATTTTATTTCTCAACACAGCTGCGTTTCGATTTTTAATTAGGGCTATAATTATGTAGACGTCAATGTGCTACAGTATCCACTTACCATTAGGTGGATTGTGTATTAGATTGTCACCTTATTCAACAAACCTTCGCATACACATATTCTAAATACAGAAATTCTACACACTTTTTCGCATTAGCTTCTAGATCTGCTTCCGCATATTTATATCGAAAGCAACGAAGCTTTCTAGAAATGGCGAGATTGACCATAGCTAATCTTTACTAAGTTTTGAGTATTTATTTAAATAAAAATTATTATAAACAATTCTTATATGATAGTACGGTTTCCGTCGAGGTCGTTCAGCTGGTGATCTTCTAGGTTACCTAACTCATAGATGGACGGAGGCAGGGGAGTCCAAGTGGGAGGCGTTGGCCGTTACTTTGGAAATAGCGAAGCCCTTTGATCGGGTTTGGCACAAAACACTTCTTTCGAAACTCCCTTTCTATGAGCTTCCCGAAAAATTGTTCAATTGGATCACCAGTTTTCTTGCAAATTGAAGCATAAAGGTCGTAGTAGACGCTGCATGCTCCAATTGCAAGCCCATTAACATTAACCATTAAAGAAAAGAGCCTTTTCAAACGGCCAAAAACGCATCTGCAAATCACCTGGTGTTGCAGTTGTTCATGGACGGCGGTAGTCACTTACCATCAGGTGAGCCGCATGCTCGTTTGCCCCCATTCATATATAAAAAAAGAAAAAGTATAACTTACAAAGTGACAATATCGGCGTTGGCATGTTCCACGGCAATATCCAGTGGTGTGCGACCCTCATTATCCACTATGGATTGGTCGGCGCGGTATCGTAACAGCAGACATACCTTGAACACAAAATAATTACGTAAAATTAATATGCGTAATTTTATAATCAACATCACCTGAGATCATAAATAGTTATAACGTTATATGCAATAACTAATCATCAGTAATATTTTCAAGGTTATGACAGAGACACAAACTACATAAAGTGCTGGCAGAAAATGCATTTTGGCATTTGGCCCTTTGTACTCTTTTTTATAGGGAATGCAATGAAAATAAAAATTAAAAAATACTTCTAATTCTAATACGATACTTGCCGTGTTATGGCGACGCAAGATAATCTATTACTCTTTGTCACGTAGTGTATAAGTACAAGGCGACTCATTACATCCTATCAAAAGTCCACTGCTAAAGATGGGCCTCTCCCATAGATTGCACCATAGACAGGATTATGGTATAGTTACTTCGCTTGCCAGGCGGGTTTTGCAAATGCAGTTTTTTTTTATTATTTTCGGTTGTTACGAGAAAGATGCTGTTGTCCATTCCTGTTTCAGTTTCCCTCCGTCGCCTCTTACGACACGAGATGATATGGTATAGTGGATATTATTGTGCTGCAAGTACATAAGAGCCGTAGTAGCTCAGATGGTTAGCGCTCGTTGTTAATTTCACAGTACGCAGACAACCCGGGTTCGATCCCTGCCGGCGTCAATGACATTGTTAATTGCAATTTTAAGTGCTGATTTACCTCGTGCTTGTCTAAGAAAAAAGAAAAAATTTTTCAAAGACGTGAAGTTCGCCAACACGCATTTGGTCATTTGGACATTTCCTTGTCCTAAAAGGAGGCCTGTGCCCAGCAGTGAGACGTATATAGGCTATAACTTTACTTTTTTTTACTTTAAAAAAACACTGAAAACTTTAGTAATGTGTGATCACAGTATCTAAATGTGTGATCTAGGGTGTTGATTTTCAACATTTTCAAAAGTATCACTTAACCAAGTAACATGGAATTTTTATTTTTATTTTTACTAGAAGTGGTACAACCTAGCTTATCGCCCCGTACCCGCCGTTGAGGTTGTCCCGACCTGTATAAATGTGAAACAGCTAATAATTTCCAACTGTAGGCGACAAAGTTAACACCGTAATAGAAATTGTCAGGATAATATCATCATCGTCACCTGTCCAGTGTGACCCGCTTCAGTGGCGAGGTGCAGCGGAGTTTTCCCATCTTCGTCCTGCGCGTTGAGCTTACTGCCGTTCAGCAATAGAAACGAACACGCCATCACAGAACCCTGGATATTAAACAATTTTACATTTATAAAAGTAAACATCGCAACTTTACTATTAACAACTGCCTCGTTGGTCTCATCATCATTCATCATCATTAGAGCCCTTCACATAGGCCTTCCCCAAAGAATGCCACAAAGCACGGTCCTGAGCCACCTGCATCAAATTCAAATTTCTTTATTTGCCATACATTGACTTCCTGAATGTCTTACCAGGTCACCACTCCATCTAGTGCCCCCCCCCCCCCACACACACACACACACACTTCGCCTACCAGTACGAGGCTGCCACTCGAGAACCTTTTTTCCCATCGGTTATCGGTTCTTTTCTTCAAGCTATATGGCCGGCGCATTCAGCTTCAGCTTACTAATCCGTTGGGCTATGTCGGTTACACTGATTCTACTGCGGATATCCTCATTTTTAAGTTTATCATGCAGAGAAACCCCGAGCATAGCCCTCTACATAGCTCGCGGAGACACCTTCAGTTTTCTCATACGGCCAGCAGTAAAAGTTCAGCCCAGTTGAATCCGTCGATTGACCTCTCCGTCGAAATTGAATTTACCTAGTCAGACTATTTGTTCCAGGTAAATACACAGTCAGGTCATAAGTATTGTCACACAGTAAAAACTTTTCTTTTACAATGCTGGCCACAAAAAAGTTTATTGAATTCGAATTTCGAATTGTTCATGAAAATAAAACTGTATACTTTTTAGAATTTTACTCATTTTTAAATATGGAGTGGACGCTTAAGAGCCCTCTTACATTTCGGCGTTTCGCAAATTTAGGTATTTTACGCACCGAGCGGGCGGCAAGCTACGCGACCGATACTTTCTTTCATATCTATTCACTCGCTCGCACTATAATACTGTGAGTATGGCGACTAAACGATCTTGATCTTCCATAATACAAAGTTTTCTTAGGATAGACTTCAGTGGATGGAATATTTTTTGGTGTGTCATTTTAATGTTATCTTATTCATTTATTATTATATAATTATATAATTTATTATTATATACCATTTTGATATATTATTCATTATTTATGAAATTTAGTGTCAAAATAAGTACACATAAATATTTTAATTGTTACGCTGTAATCGAATGTTAATAATCGATTATGTCTACTACCGGTAGAATAGTGGTATAAATAAATAAACGGTTGCAACCTGTTTTAATAAATATAACAACCAAATGTAACTAATATTTTTTTAATCGGTACTTACAGTCAATTACTATATTTTTTATAAGAAAAATATTTGCTGCGACGGTATTGACCGAACTTTTCTCGATTCGATAATTTCAGGCAGTACACACTTTTCATAAAAAGCTTGTAACTTGGGTAACATATTGAAAATCTAAAATTGGTCGTATTTGTAAATTTTTAGTACTTTTACTGCATTAATCTGGGCCAATACATATTATGGCAAGTATTCAGACATTTTTATTTGCTAAATGAAGCTGGCCTTGGATTTGGTAAAACCAGTCATTATTTTGATTTAATGTTACACTTGAATCACTGAATTTATAAACTTTAACTTTTTTTTTGTCGAAAGGCCGTATCAAAATCTATTCCGAAAGCTGAAATAGGACATTTAACTTCAATAAGACCGTTGCTGTATAAATCATTAGGTGAAGCCCTCAAATAACAATGATCTAAGTCAATGAATAGACCACATAGAATAGAATAGAATATTTTTTTATTCAATATAGATCACATGTGTAATTCTTATTGAAAGTCATTTTTTACTTTACCACTGGTTCGAAAAAAAAAACCTCCGTCCTGGGAAGAACCAGCAAGAAACCCAGCGGGACTTTTTTTTAAGCAAATTTTACAATAATGGTTATACAACTATATATCCATCACTTTCGTTTAAAAATAGTGCTAATCATATGTATGCTACATTATTTAAAATTATAAGTTGTGAATTTAGTAGAATATTTACTTCTAAAACTTTCTCTTTTAACAGTCGCAAATCATTTAATGAATGGGCGACAGTAGGAATTTATAAAAGTAGGCGAAGGTTATACGAGCTTTATGATGAAAGATCATATAATAGTAGTGTTATATTTAGAAATTATGTAAAAACATATTCTAAAATATTTAAAAAAGTGTGCTCCACTGCTAAGGCTTTACATTTAAGCAACAAAATTAAAACTGCATCCGACAAAATTAAAATGACCTGGAGAATAATAAATAGTGAAACGGGCAAGGTCAAACCGCGCAACTCGGATTTTCAATTGAATATTAACAATAATTTAACGCGATCTGATCAAGAAGTTGCTATGGCTTTTGAGAAACATTTTACTGATGTTCCTTTTTTGACAACAAAATCATTAAATTCTTCTCCTACTGTCGCCGAATCATTGCTCAAACAAAATGTAAAGGCTTGTTCTAATACTTTTAAATTCCATAGAGTACTGCCAAAAGATATCGTTAAATATTTTAAAGCTATTGATGTTAAGAAAACGGCAGATTTATGGGGGATTTCCGTTAAAGTTATTTTATCTATAATAGATATATTAGCACCTTATCTAGCCACTATATTTAATATAAGCGTCGAATCTGGTGTGTTTCCTGATTTAATGAAACATAGTAAAGTCATACCTATATTTAAATCTGGTAGTACAATAGACCCCGCCAATTTTAGACCAATTTCTGTACTACCAACATTAAGTAAAATTTTTGAAAAAATTATTTTAGATCAGATGTTAAGTTTCTTTAATATTAATAAATTGCTACATAAAAATCAATTCGGTTTTACAAGGGGTCGCTCGACAACTGACGCTGGAGTTGAGCTTATTAAACATATTTTTTGTGCATGGGAGAATTCAGAGGATGCTTTGGGTATATTTTGTGACCTTTCCAAGGCCTTCGACTGTGTTCACCATGAGACATTAATCAGGAAGCTACAGTACTATGGTGTCAAGAACACAGCGCTTAAACTTATTATTTCATATTTAAGTAATAGAAAGCAGAAGGTTATTATCAATGGTAAAAGTTCTTCCGGGTCACCTGTACTAATGGGTGTTCCTCAGGGCTCGATTCTCGGCCCATTCCTGTTTCTGGTGTATATTAATGACTTACCTCACCTTGTAGGGGATAGTCATAATATAGTATTATTTGCTGATGATACTTTCTTGATTTTTAAACTTAAACGTCAATCATTTAAATGTGACGAAGTGAATAATGCTATATCAAAATTAGTGCATTGGTTTAACGTTAATAATCTGCATTTGAACGGAAATAAAACTAATTGTGTTAAATTTACAACAACGAATGTTAAAAATCTGAATACCAATGTGTTTTTAAATGGGGATGAATTGAGCCCTGTTGTATCCACTGTTTTTCTTGGCATCACTCTTGACGCAAAGCTTCAGTGGGGCCCCCATATATCCAAATTAGCAAGCAGACTAAGTTCTGCAGCCTATGCTGTAAAAAAGATTAGAGGTCTCACTAGTGTCGAGACAGCTAGATTAGTTTATTTTAGTTATTTCCATAGCATAATGTCTTATGGGATCTTGCTATGGGGAAATGCGGCTGATTCAGAAACTATTTTTGTTTTACAGAAGAGGGCCATTAGAGCTATTTACAATCTAAAACCGAGAGAGTCTCTTAGAGATAAATTTAAAGAAATTAATATATTAACTTTGGCCTCTCAGTATATTTACGAAAATTTAATGTATGTTCACAAAAACAAAGATAGTTTTAGTAAAAAAAGTGATATACATTCTGTAAACACTAGGAACAAACACAAGCTATTGATGCCAGTTTCTCGACTCCACAGAGTCAGTAATTCATTCTTGGGGCAATGTATATGCTATTACAACAAGGTCCCGGAAAGTGTACAGGTTCTCTCTATTACCAAGTTTAAATGTTTTATTAAGCTGAAACTGTATAAAAAGGGTTATTATAGTATAAATGAATACATGGTTGATAATAACCCCTGGGAATGAGGTGGTCGCTTCCAAGCAGTTTCTAAAATCAATTTTGTAAATAGTTCGTAATCATTTATATTGTAAAATTTATTTAAAAAAAATGTCCCGCTGGGTTTCTTGCTGGTTCTTCCCAGGACAGGGTATTTTTTCGAACCAGTGGTAAAGTAAAAAATGACTTTCAATAAGAATTACACATGTAATGTATATTGAATAAAAATTATTCTATTCTATTCTATTCTATTCTATTCTATAAGTACAAAATTTATTTTAGAAACAACTTGGAAGCGATCACCTCATTCCCAGGGGTTATTATCAACCATGTATTCATTTATACTATAATAACCCTTTTTATACAGTTTCAACTTAACAAAACATTTAAACTTGCTAATAGAGAGAGCCTGTACACTTTCCGGGACCTTGTTGTAATAGCGTATACACTGCCCCAAGAATGAATTACTGACTCTGTGGAGTCGAGAAACTGGTATCACTAGCTTGTGTTTGTTCCTAGTGTTTACAGAATGCACATCACTTTTTTTACTAAAACTACCTTTGTTTTTGTGAACATACATTAAATTTTCGTAAATATATTGAGAGGCCAAAGTTAATATATTTATTTCTTTAAATTTATCTCTAAGAGACTCTCTCAGTTTTAGGTTGTAAATAGCTCTAATGGCCCTCTTCTGTAAAACAAAAATAGTTTCTGAATCAGCCGCATTTCCCCATAGCAAAATCCCATAAGACATTATGCTATGGAAATAACTGAAATAAACTAATCTAGCTGTCTCGACATTAGTGAGACCTCTTATCTTTTTTACAGCATAGGCTGCAGAACTTAGTCTGCTTGCTAGTTTGGATATATGGGGGCCCCACTGAAGCTTTGCGTCGAGAGTGATGCCAAGAAAAACAGTGGATTCAACAGGGCTCAGTTCTTCCCCATTTAAAAACACATTCGTTCTCAGATTTTTAACATTCGTTGTTGTAAATTTAATACATTTAGTTTTATTTCCGTTTAAATGTAAATTATTAACGTTAAACCAATGCACTAATTTTGATATAGCATTATTCACTTCGTCACATTTAAATGATTGACGTTTAAGTTTAAAAATCAAAGAAGTCATCATCATCATCATTACAGCCCTTCACAAGTCCACTGCTGAACATAGGCCTCCCCCAAAGAATGCCACAAAGCACGGTCCTGAGCCACCTGCATCCATCGACTTCCTGCATGTCTTACCAGGTCGTCACTCCATCTTGTGGGGGGACGCCCTACACTTCGCCTACCGGTACGAGGCTGCCACTCGAGAACCTTCCTTCCCCATCGGTTGTCGGTTCTTCGAGCTATATGGCCGGCCCACTGCCACTTCAGCTTACTAATCCATTGGGCTATGTCGGTTACTCTGGTTCTACTGCGGATATCCTCATTCCTAAGTTTATCACGCAGTGAAACTCCGAGCATAGCCCTCTCCATAGCTCGCTGAGCGACCTTGAGCTTCCTCATACGGCCAGCAGTGAAGGACCACGTCTCAGTTCCGTAAGTCATCACTGGCAACACGCACTGGTTGTACAAATTTGTTTTAAGGTTTTGAGGTATTTCTGACGAGAAGATGTGTCGTAGCTTCCCGAACGCTGTCCAGCCGAGTTGAATCCGTCGATTGACCTCTCGGTCGAAGTTGGACTTACCTAGTCGGACTATTTGTCCCAGGTAAACATACTCGTCAACAACTTCGAGCTTAGTGCTCCCAACAACTACCGGCATAGGTGTGACATGGACATTAAACATAATCTTTGTTTTGTCCATGTTCATCTTAAGACCTATCCGTTGGGAGACACTATTGAGGTCATTGAGCATAGTGCTTAGTTCCTCCAGCGATTCTGCCATGAGGACTATATCGTCGGCAAATCGAAGGTGAGTGATGTACTCGCCATTGATGTTAATTCCGTATCCTTTCCAGTCCAGAAGCTTGAAAACGTCTTCCAATGCAGCGGTGAAGAGTTTCGGGGATATAACGTCACCCTGTCTTACACCTCTCTGCAATTGGATAGGTTTCGTACTCTGGTTCTGTACTCGGATAGCCATCGTAGCTCTACTGTACAAACACTTCAGCACTTCGATATACCGACAGTCAACTTGGCACCGCTGAAGGGACTGCAGCACCGCCCAAATTTCGACGGAATCAAAGGCTTTCTCATAGTCCACATACGCCAGACATAGTGGCAAATTGTACTCTTCGGACTTCTGTACAATTTGCCGAAGGGTATGTATGTGGTCTATGGTGCTAAAGCCCTTTCGGAAACCGGCTTGTTCGGGAGGCTGGAAGTCGTCAAGTCTGCGCGCGAGACGATTCGTAATGACTCTCGAAAACAGCACGTAGACGCGGCTCAGAAGGGAAATCGGTCTGTAGTTCTTCAAGAGAGCGTTGTCACCTTTCTTGAAGAACAAGACCACCGCACTTCTGCTCCACGCCTCCGGTGTAATGCCACCATGGAGGACGGAATTAAAGAGCTTCTGAAGGACTTCAAGTACCGGTCTTCCACCCGCTTTCAGAAGCTCCGCTGTAATTCCATCCTCGCCTGGGGCCTTGCCGTTTTTAAGGTCCTGGAGAGCCATTCTAATCTCGCTCAGACTGACGTCCGGGATATCTTCGGAATAGTGTCGAATAAGACTCGCTCTTGGATCGTTACTCACACTTGCGTGTGGCTCCAACGATGACGTGTACAGCTGCCCATAGAACCTCTCAATCTCACTCAAAATCTCAGGTGCCCCGGAAACGATGCTGCCACATTCGGTCTTCAGCTTTGACAGTTGGCTCTTTCTGGCAGATAGATCTCTGGCAAAGACTTTGGAGCCTTGGTTCCGCTCGATCGCTTCTTCAATACGAGCTGTATTGAAGTTGCGTAAGTCTCGCCGCATGCATTTAGAGATCTGTCTGTTCAGTTGCCTGTATGCTGTCAAATCTGTTGAAGAATGTAGCCTCATCTCCCGTCTAACAGCCATGAGATTAAGAGTGTGATCGGAGAGTTTTTGTGTTCTTCTGCGGCGGGTCTTGCAGAACTTAGCTCCGACCGCATGGACAGTTTCCACGAGCTTGTCATTCATATCGTCCACTTCATTGCAGTCTACTAGGCACTGAAAACGGTTTTGTAACACGAGCTGAAAGGTTTCGGGACCTTGGATTAGAGCACGAGGGGGACGGAGCGTTGACTTCATCAGACTAGACCTCTCCAACTTAACATTTAGGTTCAGTGTGCCTCTAACCATTCGGTGATCGCTGCCGGTTTTCACCTTCGCGATCACTGAGACATCACTGAACAGTTGTCGTCTGGTCGTCATAATGAAGTCAATCTCATTTTTTGTCGAACCGTCGGGGCTCGACCAGGTCCACTTCCTGTGGGGCCGCTTCATGAAGAAAGAGTTCATCATAAAGAGTCCCACTTTCTCCATGAAGTCGGCCAGATGCTGGCCCCTTGGGTTCCGTTGCCCTATTCCAAATTTCCCTACTTTCAGCTCACCGTTCTCTCTTGTGCCTAGTTTTGCATTGAAGTCTCCCATTAACACCGTATATTGGGTTTTGGAGGAATGCATGGCTCTAGAGATATCCTCATACATTTCCTCCACCTCCTCATCGGGGTGTGCCGAGGTTGGTGCGTAAACCTGTATGACCTTCAGCGAATACCGTTTGGTGATTCTGAGTATAAGGTACGCAACCCTCGTCGACACACTCCCGATCTTTACAACGTTGTTAACGAGAGACTTGTGGACGATAAATCCGACACCTCCTTGGGACAGATGGTCGCCCTCCCGGTAATAGAGCAAGTTGCCGGATTCGAGGATTACCGTGTCCTCCCCCTCTCTTCGGACTTCGGATAATCCTATAATATGCCAGCGCAACTTGTCTATCTCTTCTTCCAGCTCCACGATCTTCTCGTCAGTCCTCAGGGTAGAAGAAGTATCATCAGCAAATAATACTATATCATGATTATCCTCTACAATAGAAGGTAAGTCATTAATATACACTAGAAATAGGAATGGGCCGAGAATTGAGCCCTGAGGGACACCCATTAATACAGGTGAGCCGGAAGAAGTTTTTTGAAGAGACGTGATCTAAATTATAACTATATAAAATAGTTTTAAACCGATCCATCAAAAATTGCGGTCGTAGTTGACGATGTTCTAGTATGCAGGTAATCGACGCACACTACGATAGCAATCGACGCACACTACGGTAGTATCGAAACGATGCAGCGCCCGAAATAAACTGACGCAGGTCCACCCTCGGCAAGCGCTCGCGCGTTAATGATCGCAGATGGCCGGCAGCCGGCACAGTGAAATATATAGTACTTTTATTTAATTAATTAAAATATAATAGTAACGATTTAAAAAGTAAAAATAATAGCATAGTGTAAGCAAATGTTGATGATTATTTTGGTATAAATTTTACTTCTAAATGATGTAGAACTTCGGAAATATAGGGGCTTGTATCGAAGCTTTTTTGGTCGTTTTTTGAATTATGTCGATTTTTTTTCCTAGCGTGAAAAGCATATAACGAAAATGGATTCAACTATTATTAAAGTGTAGGATATTTGGGAGATAAAAATATTTTTCTTGATGGTCGATATTCAATAGAATCTACACATTAGAGCTCCCAAATCATGTCTTCGAGAGTTTTTGCCTAAACATGCATCGGGAGAATGATTATTACTGATTATTACTGAGGAGAAGAAGGAAGAGAAAGAGACCAAGAAGGAAGAATCTAGTCTGACGATGAAGATATGGGCTTCGGTCTCTTCGACTAAGCTTGCTTGGAATTAAGTTCTTTATCTTTATCTTCACTTGGGAGCGGCTGACTACTCCCTTAATTTTCTTTATCTTTATCTTCACTTGGGAGCGGCTGACTACTCCCTTAATTTTTTTATCTTTATCTTCACTTGGGAGCGGTTGACTACTCCCTTAATAATTTTTTCTTTTTCCACGCAGGAGCGAATGACAACTCCTTAAATAAGCCTGAATGTCCTTTCGAAAACACACTTTTAGAGTGGTGTCTCTTCGACTAATTTTTTTTTCCACGCAGGAGCGGATGACTACTCCTTAAATAAGCCTGAATGTCCTTTCGAAAACACACTTTTAGAGTGTTAGTCATTGAATGTGAACTCCACCCTTACCTGAATGCAGATGATGAATGTAAGAGATAGTATATCTGATTTTGCCTGTTGATGTCTGTTTCTGCAAAGCTGTGTTTTTATGGTTTATTTTAGAATGTACATGTCAAAATTTTTGACTCAGCAAAAATTTTGACATGGCTCCACCGACGGACATGGTCGACAACTTCTCACGACCCTGCGCGATCAGTTCTTCAACATTCTTGCCATTGAGTTCCGAGATGACCTTCTTCAGTTTCTCGGAGTCTGCCTCAATACCCACAGAGCTGAGGATCTTCTCAACGTCAGCAGCGCCTGGCTTGCAGGATGCGCCTGGCCTGCAGGATGCGCCTGGCCTACAGGATCCCGGGGCAGTGCGGCCCCGGGATAAGGCCTTTAATAGATGTTTCCCATTTGGAAGCAGAAGTGAGACTCCCTGTATTGACCGATTGTTCAGCTTTTATACCTTTTTAGAGAGAACGGGAAATTATTTAAATTAAAAGCAAATTTTTGTAAATGGCCCAGAGGAAAAGAGTATTTATGTGGAAATATTGAAGTAAAAACATCAAACCGGTAACGAATTTGAGTAAAAATTGCCATGACAACCAGATAAACAACGATGTCAAAACATGTCAATTTTTGGTTTCAGGCTCATAATTGAAAAACGGCAAGATTTAAGTAAGAAATGAGATATTATTGATATAGGAAAAAAGGTAGCGCAACAGCGCGCACGAATCCCGAAATTGCAGAGTTACGGAGAACTAAATAAAAGATCGAAAAAGGTAGACTCCCTTGACAGCGTGAAAATACGAAGTGAAAATGATTTGTTATGGTCTAAAAACGTTACAGGATCCTATGGAAATAAAGGTGATGCAAAAAGAAAATCAAAAACAGAATGGAAAAATAAATTTAAAATAGTGTAAAATGATATGTAAGTAGCAGAACACTACAAGTGAAGAAGCGAGCCACCGCGTTCCGCGTGTCCAACGAGGTCATTTTCCATCCTCGCTCATGGTATGGTTGAGAGTTTCTTATTGGGGCTTAACAGAGGTACATTTTTGTGAGAAAGGTGTAAAAACGAATGCAGTTGTGTATCAAAATACAGTCCTGACGAACCTTGTGGAACCTGTTTCTCATACCATGTTCAATAACAGGCACTGGGTATTCCAACAAGATTCGGCGCCAGGTCATAGAGCGAAGAGCACACAAGACTGGCTGGCGCCGCGTGAAATCGACTTCATCCGGCACGAAGACTGGCCCTCCTCCAGTCCAGATTTGGATCCGTTAGATTACAAGATATGGCAACACTTGGAGGAAAAGGCGTGCTCAAAGCCTTATCCCAATTTGGAGTCACTCAAAACATCCTTGATAAAGGCAGCCGCCGATATTGACATGGACCTCGTTCGTGCTGCGATAGACGACTGGCCGCGCAGATTGAAGGCCTGTATTCAAAATCACGGAGGTCATTTTGAATAAACTTTAGTGTCATGAGAATCTATGTTTTGTTAAGTTCATTTTGGTATATAAATGGTTACATAATGAATAAACTTGTTTCAATTATTTTATATTAAACATGTGACAGAATTTATGACCTGACTAGGTATACTCGTTAATAATTTTGATCTTAGTGCTCCCAATAACTACCGGCATAGGTGTGACAAGAACGTTATACATGATATTTGTTTTGTCCATGTTCGTCTTAAGACCTATCCGTTGAGAGGCACTATTGAAGTCATTGAGCATATCTAGGTGCCATAAGGACTATATAGTCAGCAAATCGAAGGTGAGTGATGTATTCGCCATTGATGTTAATACCGTACCCTTTCCAGTCCAGTAGCTTGAGAAGTGAAAACATCTTCCAGTGCAGTGGTGAAGAGTTTCGGGGATATAACCTCACCCTGTCTTACACCTTTATGCAGTTGGAAAGGTTTCGTAATCTGGTTCTGTACTCGGATTAGCCATTGTATCCCTATTGTACAAACACTTCAGTACTTCGATATATCGACAGGCAACTTGGCACCACTGAAGGGACTACAGCACCGCCCAAATTTCGACGGAATTAAAGGCTTTCTCATATTCCACATACGCAAGACAAAGTGGCAGATTGTACTCTTCGGGTCTTCAGTACAATTTGCAGAAGGTTATATATGTGGTCTATGGTGCAAAAACCTTTTCGGAAACCGTCTTGTTCGGGAGGTTGGTAGTGGTCGCGTCTCCATGCAAGCTGATTCGTAATGACTAGACATGTTTCAATTCTGAATGATTCGTTCATTTGAGCCGGGTCGCATCAAAGTATTTTTTTTTATTATCTATCTTTATTTAAAAAGGCTTTTATCCTACAAGGATATGTCAGCCTTATCGTAACATAGCGTGTTCCTGTTTCACAAATGCTATTTGGAAAGGGGCAATCAATATGGTAAAAATATGGAACTGACTGATTTTGCTACCGCTGAGTGTGGCTCCGCAAGTATACTCAAAAACCAACCCGTTTCACACAAATTGATACTAAATTTTTGTACCAGATTCTCCCTTTCCCTTTGATATTTGACACATTCTGCTAGCATATGTTGGACATCTTCTATAATATGACAAATATCGCAATTGGGCGAGTCTGCTTTTTTCATTAAAAATACAAAATTTTTATTGCGGTAGTGCCCAGAACGTAACCTATGAATAACAATTATATGGTTTCTATTCATTTTAATATTATTATACCACGGTATTCGAAGAGGCTGAAAAAGTATTAATGGTTGCAATTATATGTTTTGAATGTTCTCTATAGGGGGACAACTCCACTCTGCACATTCAAAACGAGGCAAACGGAGCAAAAAGCACCCTATCCTACGCATGCTGTGCAACATAAGGGGACTTCATTCACCGCCATCTTGAGACGGCTAAGCCGGCGTTGCTCTTTCTCACCGAGTAGCAGTTTTTTTCTGGCTGACCCATCTTATTTATCTTACTCAGATTACAAACTGGAACCCTCCTTGCTGCCTCGGGCCGGAGATCATGTGTACATCAGAGAGGATATCTGTTCTCGACGCCTCGATAGTCTTGAAGGTAAGACCTGTCCATCCTATGGCTACAAACATAGATGGCGACCACGACCCCAGCGTCTATAGGTGTCTTTATAAGTCCCACAGCGGTAATTCCACACAGACATACTATCGACCATGTCCAAATGGCTACAGATTCGATGCTAGAACAGATCTCATCCTCAGAGATCGTGTTCCTTGGCGATGTCAACGCTCACAATGCCGAATGGCTCGGTTTTCGTACCACCGATAATGCGGGGAGATCTGTTTACGACTTTGCCTTGGCATATGTTCTGACACCACTGATCACTTCGCCCACGCGGATTCCAGATTTGGAGGAGCATGTACCTTCCCTGTTGGACGTTCTGCTGACCTCTCATCCGGGCGGATATCACTTCTCCGTCGATGCTCCTCCCATAATATACTCACTGCAGGCGCGATCTGTAGGCTGTCGCCGTGTGTGGCACTATAAGCCAGCGGATTGGGATGGGATGTGGGCTTTTTTTGCATCCTACCCATGGGGGCGGAATTGCTTCTCGCTGGATGATCCCAACATCGTTGCTGAGTCTGTCACCGGTGCTTAGAGTATGGAAGTTCACATCCCGTCATCTGTAGTGGCTATCGGCGACAGATCCCAGTCATGGTTTGGTCACTCCTGCAAAATTGCATCACGGCAAAAGCGGGAGTGTTACAAGGTCAGGGCCGACGCATTGGCGTCAAGGGGTGCAAATACTAGCGCACTTAAAAATAAGTACAACTCTGCCTCCAGGTCCTTCAAAAGAGTTATCGCTAGGGTAAAGTCATTAAGAGAATTGGCGAGAAAGTAGTTCGCATTCCTTCGGGAACTCGTGCATTCTGGTCCATCGCCAAGGCTGGCTAAGGGAATTTCTGTTACAGCCATCATTATCACCTCCACGCAGAGAGGATACCGCCAACCATGCCGCAGTGTGAATGCTCCAAGCAAAATGTTTGGTTCACACAGTGCTTAGTGCATAAAGACTACGTAATAAGTCGAGTGGGTCTGATGGAAAAATCCAAATTGTGCTGATGACGTGTGCTCCAGAGTGAGCATCGGTTCTTACGATTTTTTCCGGTTCTCTTACTCTTTAGGCATCGTTCCGCTCTCATGAAAGACAGCTTTAGTGCACTCGATTCCTAAAAAAGGTGACGGCTCAAACCCGTCTCACTACAGGCCTATCGCCATCACCTCTTTGTTCTCTAAATGAATGGAGACTATTATTACCTGCCAAATCTTGAGGTACCTTGAAGAGCATCAGCTAATTAATGACCGTCAATAAGGTTTCCGGCGAGGTCGCTCAGCTAGTGATCTGTTTGTCTATATGACTCACCGATGGCCGAAGGCAGCAAGTGGAAGGCCCTGACGGTTAATTTGAACATAGCGAAGCTTTTTTATCGGATTTGGCACAAAGCACTTCTTTCGAAGCGTCCATTTATTATCCCAGAAATTATGCATTGGTTACCAGTTCTTACAGATTGGAATATTAAGGTCATAGTCGACGGTGCATGCTCCGACTCCAAGACTGTGAATGCTTTAGTAACATTCATTGTTATACAGACGATTGCATTGGCGATTCCTTATACGCCGACCGTGCTAATATTTCTCGGGAACACGTCGTCGCTTGCTGAAATAAACTTGTGTCTGAAGTCGAGTCTTTCTAAATCTAATCCAGTTACAGGTTTGCGCATTTACCCCTTTGTTGTATCTCCTCAATTTCAGGGCACTCTCCTCGTTACCTCAGCCAGCATTAGAATCTTTGGCGTCGACATATGGAATACTGTTCTCATCTCTGGGCCGGAGCACCTTAATATCAGCTCCTTCCACTTGACCGTATTCAATGGAGACTGGCCCGAATCGTCGACGGCCAAGTTCTTTCCGATCGGCTTGATCCACTTGCCTTACTAAAAGCCGTTGTATATCTATGTAACTTCTACCACGGATTAATAGAAGCTGCAGAATTCCACCATCTTACACTGCGAGAAAACTCTAAATTCCATCCTCATCGTCTCGATGGCTGGCGGTCCACTACTGTGCGATTTACGCGGAATTTACAGCCTTGCACGCACTTTTCGATTTTTCCTGACCTATACGACTTAGGAACATTCAAGAAAAGAGCCTACTCCTTTCTGAAAGGCCAGCAACCCACCTGCGATTCCCTTAGTGTTGCGGATGTTCATAGGCGACAGTGACAACTTCCCCACGCACCCCTATGTAAGCTTTTGCCCCTAGGCACGTGTCTAGTTTGCCTTAAGGTAATCCGTCACTGTGAATCGCACTAAAAATCACAGGTGTTCCGGAAACGATGTTGCCAGATTCGATCTTCAGCTTCGACAGTTGACTCTTTCTGGTACACAGATCTCTAGAAAAGACTGCATCCCTGGTTTCGCTCGATCGCTTCTACAATACGAGCTGTATTGAAGTTATGTAAGTCCCGCCGCATGCATTTGAAGATCTGTCTGTTTAGTTGCCTGTATGCTGTCAGATCTGTTGAAGACTGTAGCTTCATTTCCCGTCTATCATCCATGAGATTAAGAGTGTGATCGGGGAGTTTTCGTGTTCTTCTGCGACGGGTTTTGCAGAACTTATCTATACTCTGACCGCATGGACAGTTTCCACGAGCTTCTCATTCATATCGTCCACTGCATTGCAATCTTCTAGGAGCTGAAAACGATTTTGTAACTCGATGATTAGAACACGAGGGGGACGGAGCGTTGACTTCATTAGACGTGAACTCTCCAACTTAACGTTTAGCTTCAGTGTGCCTCTCATCATTCGGTGATCGTTGCCAATTTTCACCTACACCATAACTAAACAGTTGCCGTTTAGTCATCATAATGAAGTCAATCTCATTTTTGTCGAACTGTCGGGGCTCGAACAGGTCCACTTTCTGTGGAGCCGCTTCTGGAAGAAAGACTGCATTGTAAAGAGTTTCTCTTTCTTCATAGTCTGCCAGCTGCTGGCCCCTTGGGGTCTGTTGCCTTAACCCGAATTTCCCTACCTTTAGCTCACCGTTCTTTCTTGTGCCTGGTTTTACGTTTAAGTTTCCCATTAACACCGTATAGTGGTTTTGGGAAGAATGCATGGCTCTAGAAATATCCTCATACATTTCCTTTACCTCCTCATCGGTATGACATTCAGCGAATACCGTTTGATTATTCTGAGTATAAGTCGACACACTCTCAATCTTGTTGTTGTTAACGAGACTTGTGGATGATAAAACCAAAACCTCCTTGGGGCAAATGGCCCTCCTGGTGATAGAAAAAGTTGCCGGATTCTATGGTTACCTTGTTCTCTCTCTTTGGACCTCAAACAATCCTTTAATATCCCAGCGAACTTGTCTCCATCTCTTAAGTTTTTTTGTCAGGTAATTCTCGGTAGCAGTTCAGAGACAGGAAGTTGGCTGTGTATCATCCCGAGTTTCGGAATGCTCATAAAGGTGTTGATCCAGTGTATTACCTCTCTACGGTCATATTCGATTAGCATCCTATCCCACACTGAGAGCAAGGAAATAGAGAATGAGAATGAGAAAATGAGAGTGAGGAATTGTACGTGGTAGAGCTACGCTGCAGCTATATTTTGGTTGTAGTACGAATGGGTCGGGGCTCGATCGGAGAAGGACCACGTTCTCACAGAATACCAGCGTAAAATAACAGCTTAACGCTGCTGTGTTTCCCTTGCTGTGAGACCCTGTGTGTTGTTTGCTGCTGTGTTTTACTGGATACGAGGCATTCTATCTTATTTCTCAGGGGTGACAACGCATCATAATTTTGATTCTTAATCGAGGATAAAACGTACATGTCTATGACTTACTATATCCACTTACTATCAGGTGGACTGTGTGCTCGTTTGTTACCCTTATTCTAGGTATAAAAAAGTATGTGTATGTTCATTGTGTGTGTGTGTGTGTGTGTGTGTGTGTGTGTGTGTGTGTGTGTGTGTGTGTGTGCGTGTGTGCGTGTGTGTGAGTGTGCGTGTGTGTGTGCGTGTGTGTGTGAGTGCGTGCGCGTGTGCGTGTGTGCACGTGCGTGTGTGTGCGTGTGTGTGTGTGTGTGCACGTGCGTGTGTGTGCATGTGTGTGTATGTGCGTGTGTGCGCGCGTGAGTGTGTGTGTGTGCACGTACGCGTTTGTGCGTGTGTGTGTGCGTGCGTGCGCGTGTGTGCGAGCAGTCCGTACACTGAGCACAGCGGCGTGCAGCGGTGTGCGACGGCGCGCACGCGGCGCGGAGGGCGGCGCGCCGGCCGCCAGCGCAGCGCGCATCACGCACACGTTGTGCGCACGCGCGGCACGCCACAACACCGCCGCCGCCGACAGTCGTGACAGCTCCTCCGCCTCTGCAACAATACACCCGCCCTCACACTTACACTGTTCGACAAAAGCTTGCCAAACCTGATAATTTACATTAAAAAAGAAACGAAAAAAACGTCGAAGATACGAAACGTCCGGTTTTGTAATCACCGATCAGCCTGACAAGTATGACGGCAAGGCAAATCCTTCCTACGACAGAGAAGGTTCATGTTTTTTTTTATATAGAAATAGGGTGACAAACGAGCACACAGTCCACCTGATGGTAAGTGGTTGCTGTGGCACATAGACATCTACATCTATCCTCGTTTGCGAATCAGAATGCAGAAGCATTGTCAGCCTTGAGGACTAAGATGGAATGCCTCTTTCCCAGTAAAAAGGATCTCCGGTTCTCTACACTCACCATACGAAACACAGCAGCATTAAGCTGCTATTTTACACTGGTATTCTGTGAGAGCGTGGTCCTTCCCCGATCGGATACTATAAGTGTGCCGTGCAACCAACCTAAAACTTTTTAACCCTTAAACTAACTTCTCGAATCTAAAATTTAAAATTATAACCTCATGTCTGTTTTTAAAGAACTACATTTTATAACTGTTCCTAATTTCAATCAACTAACGTGAAACATTCCTAGAAGAAACCCCCTCTGCGACAAGCAGACAAACGGATGCAACAAAGAGATTCCATAACTTTTGTCATACCATGAAATGTTTTGTCGAATTTGGCCAATTTAAATGTGTGTGTGCATAGAAGAACGTTGATTTTTATAACACCGCACAATAATTAGGCGCATAGATTGGTTGCTCAGAAAGTTTTAAATCTAGACGTATAGGCCAGAAGACATTCAATCAAATTGAAGCTTCCTAATAAAGCCAAAATAACAAAAGCTTTTTTTTTTAATATGGATCTAGCGAAACTCGAAAGCCTAAGCCAAGATGTATAAAAACTTCTGTGTATTTCTAGTAGATCGATTTTGACAAAAGATGTATGCAATTATACGTATTTTAGGAACACGAAAGAATTTCTGTGCGGAACCCTCTGAACTAAGGCTGGTATTCACAGACAATCCAAGTTACAAATTAAAAATATTAATTCTGTGTTTTACTTTTTTTTTTGTAAATGCCTACAATTTTAAATAAATTGTGGGCATTTACCAAAAACGTTCATAAAACAAAAAAAAAAAGAATTAAACCTTCTTTTCATCTCTCTTCTCTTTAAAAAAACGTTACCATGGAGGTAACTAAGACTTTCTCCTGTATCGTGGGGCAGTTTACATACATAAATTTCACAAGGACATACATCCAGGACCCAGAACAATAATTATTTGTACGCCATACAAATACTTGTCCGTGCGGGATTCGAACCCGCGGCTCTTAGCACTGCAACTCATTGCTAAGCCACTGCGCCATATATAGATTTACATAACATTGAAACATATACAGTACAACATTAAAAAACTATAATAACAATTAAATAATTATTGGAGTTTACTTCTAAAAATCGATTTTCATACAAGCCCGGGGTATGAAAATTTATGGGGAGTAATTATTAATATAACGGGAATGAATAAAACTATGAAATTTTAATAATGAATTAAATAGTTTAAATAATATCAATTCTAATGTTTTATCTTAATTTCATTAATATTAATTTAGTCATAAAATTTCTTAATAAATTAGGATTATTTATTATTGTTGTATTTCTTTTAATTAACCTATCAAAAGCCAGAGGTTCATGGCTTGATTAATACGGTGATCACATCAACCAACCAGTGTGCCTAGTGCGAGATGTTGTTTTACGCACTCGATACCGAGAAAGTTAACTACAATTTGTATGGAATAAAATCAGCGCCAACTAGTGGCAATAATCGGAATCACCATCGAGCATTGACTCTCATTCGTCAGTGAGAACGTTAACGCACGTATTTGGTTGGAGCGGCAATTTCGATCATTCGAGACGTAAAATTTTACGCGGTCGATATCGAAAAAGTTTTTACCTAAATTTTTACAGTGAGATAGAAGAGTGAAAGAGTTAATTTTATTTCATTTTGTGAGAACGATATATAATTTAGGCAGGCCGTTTTTTTTTTCGTTAGGAGGATGTTTGCAGCCACAAAGACATTAATAACTAATAATAATAGATGACTACTATTATAAAGCCAGTGTTGAAGCAAGAGCTTGTGCATATTTTAGTCCGTTGTTACACCCCAATGACAGGTAGGTAATTTAAGGATAGATATCGCCTTTTCCAAGAAAGTACCTATTCAAGTTTTTGTGTAAATAGCGTTTGATAAATCCAAGTGCCTACCATCAATATTTAATAATTAAGTCAGTAGTAAGTATCATAAGTTCACTTAACACTAAGTAACTAAATTACATTTACTGCTCCATAAATGTCACCATAAAATCATATTAGAATGAAAACATCTTCATGTTTTTTGCTTTCAATTTAATACTTTCAATAATTAACATTAAAATAAAAGTGCTAATTCTCAATCTCATAATACTAACACAAACTGTCGAAACCTTGATCAAATTACGAAACATAAACAAATAGCTAATAATGAATTGTGATTCCGATTATTGCCACTAGTTGGCGCTGATTTTATTCTATACAAATCGTAGTTAACGTTCTCGATATCGAATGCATAAAAACAAAATCTCGCACTAGGCACACAGAGCGAGGTTCGCAGGTGAAACGCCTCGAGCGGAGTCGTGGTGCGACTGGATGAAAAAAAGACAAAAGAGGAGCGGATAGATTCGGCGTGGGGTACAGTTTTTTTTTTCTGTTGTGATGGTGTATGTCTGTGTCGCATAACAGCGAACTCGCTGCTCTTTAATTAGTTTTAATATTCTTTAATAAAATTTAATTAGTGTTATTTTCTGTAAAGTTTAATTTAAATTTAAATGAGTAAAAGTATAAACAAGTTTATTATTTGTGTTGTGTGTAGTGCTTGTATTTACCCAAAATGTCGCCCACAAGACCTGTTGATAATAGTGGCTTCATTGAATGAGACTTTTCTTCGACAAATATATAATAATAAATTATTAAACATTGGCAGAATTCTATCCAAGCGAGGCATTTTGGTAGAAAAACACAAAATTACAATTTAGGCCAGAAAAAAGCCAAGTCGTCACAAAAATCAAAAACAATGTCCAAATCAGAAAAAAAAAACGAATAGTGCAGTAATGCACCATGTAAAAAAAAACAAAAATACATATTTATGATAGGTTTTATAAAAATTAAATTGCAAATGTTGATTTCTATTCATAAAAATGCATTATAATTCAATTTTGAGAGTATTTTTTAATCTGTGACTCAAATCTCCAAAACGCTATCCGTCTTATTAAATTCCGTCGTGACGTTACTTTAATAGTAAACAAGCTAATGTGATGTGTGTTATTCCGAAATAGTAGTTGTAAACATACAAAAATATCTTATTCCTTTGCAAAATCGTTTTATTTACTAGGGCAGCGACGTCACAAGTTAGCGGTTAGCGTTTTTGCGCGAAAATTAAAAATGATAAATTAAAAGTAATTTTTGGCACTATTAGGTTTTAAAATTTTTTGCTAAAAATTATAGTGGTTTATTATCACTCTAGAATTCATTTAGGTTAAAATTTAGAATCGTTTGGCAGGGTGGGGCAGGGCAACGTTCCCCTAACCTCCGACACCACTCTTATAAAAAGATAATGTACCGTTCTTGAGAAAATTTAAAAAGAAAATCCCATAGACCTAACCTAAAAATTATAATATTTATCGTCTCCGGCAGGATGGAGGAGGGGTAGGTGGAGCGGGGTTGTCTCCTATCACAACTGTAAGGATTTCTAAATGCTCAAGTATTTCTAGGTGGTAAAAAAAATAACCACGAAGCCACAACCTTCTAAACCTATTACAGCTGAAAGTATTTCTGGGTGCTCAAGTATTTCTGGGCACGAGCGTAATACAAAAAAATTAATATGTCACGCGATTTGACACTTGACAGGAAGTATAGACCACAGAAGAATAAAATTACCAGAGAAGTGTAATAATGTGACACTATTTTTTGACATGGTCTTACGACCTTGTCGCATTTACACAAAATTCTGTATGCTATCCAGCTTTCACAGTAATATTGCATACGTTTTTCTATGTTTCACACGTTTTAGGTTATAATAGTTTATTTTTCTAGAAAACGGTGCATTACCTTTCAATGCGAGTGATCTTGTTATAGTCGGGGACCAAAGCTCTACCAAATAAAACACCTTACTCCCCCAAATTCCAGCCAAATTATTCCAAATCCAACCCTGCATTCAAAACGCTATTTGAAAATAGGCGTAATACCCAATTACAAATGGAAGCAAAATAAACACATGCAAAGTTGATTATCTTGTGTAGTTCGCGAACTATAAACAAATACGAAACATATCTTAGCACTGCACAGTCCGTACGGATAAAGAATGGGATTAAAAATATCGACGCGAAAACCCGCCAATAACGGTATATAGTAATAACATTATAGCAAATTATTGCATTTATTACACTTAAAAAATAGATAGATGGCGTAAAAATTTAATAGAGTTGAAGTTATGTTATAACAACTATTGAGGAATGTTATATAAGCTTTTTATTAGTTTGTGTCCTTGGATGTTTTTTTTTCGCATGCTATGGATAGGTGATTTTATTTCACTAACGCTAATTATTTTTTCCACACTAATTTCCTTTAGTTTTATTATGACTAACAAAATTGTGCTTGTGAAAAAAGTGTATGTGTACGAAAAAAATAACGTTACAACTCGAGCAAAAAATATTGATAACCATTCCATACAGACCGATACATTTTAAATTGGTTAGTGGTACTGATGACCGAATAGAGCTAATAGAACTAATAGAATGAACTAAATAGTTCACTGTCCATAATGAACTAGTTCAGAGCGATCTTTGAAATGAACGAATAGGTCAAGACTAGAAGTCGAACAAGTCGTGTAACTCACTAAGGCCAAACCATTGTTTTTACATTTACACTCTCTCACTCATACTTAGCCACCTCGGACCCTCTTTGTCTAACAAGAACAAAAGATGAATGGCATAATAGATATTTTAAACATTAATTAAAAATGTTGCATTTTGTGTAAATTTATTTTATTAAAAAAATAATAAAGTAGTAACATTCATCACATAATCATATTGTTTGCACCTGTTATAAATAAAATTTAACAATATAATATTGTATGTGGAATTGCTTTATGAACGTATGGGAAAAGGCATTGCTTCCACTTCCAGGTTAACTTATGACTCGGTTTGAGACACGCCTGCAAGAAAACATTAAGTTGACGGCTCCGTGGCGCAGTGGCTTAGCAATCAGTTGTTGCGCTGGGGGCCGCGGGTTCGAATCCCGCACGGAACAAGTATTTGTAAGGCCTACAAATAACTGTTCCGGGTCTGGATGTTTGTCCTTGTACAATTTATGTTTGTAAACTGCATCCACGACACAGGAGAAAATCCTAGAGTGGGGGTGACGTCTTTTAAAAAAAAAAGTTATCTGTGACATTACGTGAAAGACACCGCATGGAGTTTTGGCGGGAACTTGACCGGCGGCGGTTTGCTACTCCTGTATTATTGTTTAAATAATGCTTTGAAGTGGACTTTGATATGTAAAAGTGGTGCGATTTTGTGTATTAGGTGTCTGCGCATGTGAACTATTAGTGGAAACTGTGAAACAAGTGCTCTGATGGTGATGTGATTCTCAAAATAAGGTGTCATCGCCAACCGTCAGCTGTCTGCTGGCTCAAGTTGCCGTCAAAATCTCCCAGTGCTGCACAATGTGACACATCGACTTATTGTGAAGCAGTGTAACTATGAAGGATAATTATTATAATATATTGTAACTTCAGGCTCAGAAGGGCTAGATCCCAGAGCCGTAAAGCCAGTTATTAAGAAAAAGAAGACGCCGCATGGAGTGGTGGTATTTACCACTGCACCGCAATATTACATTTTCTATACCACATATTTTGGGATCATCGCATATCTATCGTATTATTGAAGCTGCTTTAGTGGATATTACTTCGCAGATTCGCCAGACGAGGAACACGGATATCACGGTAAGTGTTTTGCGTGTCTTTGTTCATAACGTTCGTGAGGTATATAACAGACAATCCGCATTTTGTATTTTTAAGAGTCATTTCATACTATATAGCTCCTTCCACTTGACCGCATCCAGCGCAGAGCGGCTCGAATCGTCGACGACCGAGCCCTTTCCGATCGGCTCGATTAATTGGCACCGCGAAGAGATGTTGCATCCCTTTGCATTCTCTTTCGCATCTACCATGGGGAGTGCTCTGAGGAATTGTTCGGATTAATCCCAGCCGCCAAATTTCACGAACGCACATCGCGGTAGAACTCCCGATACCATCCACACCATCTGGATGATTGGCGGTCCACCACTGTGCGATTTAGAAGATGTTTTCTTCCTCGCACGACTTCCTTGTGGAATCGATTACCATCAGCGATTTTTCCGGACCGATACGACTTAGGGACCTTCAAGAAAAGAGCGTACTCCTTTTTAAAAGGCCGGCAACGCATCTGCAATTCCCTCCCTGGTGTTGCAGTTGTTCATGGGCGGCGGTAGTCACTTACCATCGGGTGAGCCGCATGCTCGTTTGCCCCCTCTCCTATAAAAAAAAAATCACCGCGCACACTCATTTTTCCCCATTTGATTTTTAGTAAACACCAATAGTCGGATTAAAATTGACTCCTTTTACACATTAATAGCATTAATTCGCTATTCATTTTGAAATCTACATTAAACGCACATTCTTTTTAAATAATTGATCAGTTAGGTTTTCATACATTTTTTACACCCAAGATTGTTAAATATCATCAAAATAGAAAATTTTCTCAAATCTTGCACTAAATAAATAACTTAGGTTTTTCTTTAAATGCACATGCTAGTCACATAATTTACTGCCTCTCTATCGGCATAGTCAACGCAAAATATTATAACTACAAATAACTGATAGAATTTATTCATTTGTGGTCGTGGTAAAGAACAAGTTAGTTTTTAGGAAAGTTTTTTTTTTCTAATAAAATTGTATATAAGGTACTATTTGGGATAATTTTTTTTTGTATTTTTATAACGGTAATAAGGTCTATTATGTGCTTTTTAAAGTTTATCCATTCGTTACCACAAAACCTGTATATATCTCGAATAACATGCGTGGTAATATTATGTGCAAAAACAATAAAAACATCAATTGTAACGTACAGTTCGTAAAACACAGTTCGTAAAACACAGTTTGTAAACTATTTGCCTTCCAGAAAATAAAATTAAATAAAGGAGATGTTCCAGAAATGTATGGAGCCTGGGCCAGCACTATGTACACTATATATAAATATCGCTATATAATATAGTAACCGTTTTTTATTGTTAGTTTTCTTTAATTTCACTTCGTTTCAATGTACATTCAAATTAACTTGGTCAAGGAGAGCAACACAACATTAAATAAACATGGTGGATCACAGAGAAAACACGAAAAATGTCATTTTGACATTGACATTTGATTGACGTGTATCGTAAAGTCTGCAATAAAAAAAACAATACGAATTTCGAAAATCTTGGGATTCGATAATATTAGACTACAGGATATTCTACTCGATTGCGGCAGCACGTTTTATATCACCTATTAGAGTAGTTAGAGATTGGTTATATCGAAACGAAACGAAGCCTTGAAAGTTATTTTGTTTAGTAACACTGCTGCTTCATTCTTTAGCGCCTATCAATATATTCTGGACTTCGATAATTCATAGGAGAGCAGTGAGTTGTGCAATATCTGACAACTGCAAGTTATTGTTAAAGTAGTTATCTATTCCTATTACACAGTAACAGCTGAGAAGATACCAACTATTTTAGTTCAATTAGGCAGGAGCAGCATAATCAGCTTATAATGTTCCCACTGCTGGGACATATACTTCCTTTCTGTGAGGGATTGGACTGTGTAATCAACCATGCCAGCCCAGTGTCCCAACTTAACACTATCAATTTTTCAAACAAGTTCTATGTTATATAATTCCTAGTATTAGCGACATCAAAAAGATGAGAAATCAGTCATGAGAGGTATATAAATAAAACAACTTGTTGGAACTTATGATTTTATTCGTTTTCCACACATCCCTTATTAATATTCCATCCAGGAATGACACTGGTGCTTCTATGCTCTCTTGGTACTGAGCCCAACCCAAATACCACACAGTGGTCATGACGTGAGCACAGCAACCCATTGTCCGATGTCCTGAGATACAATTACAATAATAGCTAATTATTTTATCATCCCCACTTGATCCTTACCTTGCCAGCAATATGTTCGTCCTGAGCTATGTCGAGTTTTTATACAAGCTCTTATTAAAAAAGGATCAAGTTGGGATGGGGTTGCTTCTGCTACTACTTCCAGTTGGTCCAATACTTCTACCTGAAATGATCTATGCTGCCTAATATGTTCCCTGAAATAGCTTCTAGCCTGTTTTATTTGATAGGTACCCAGCCCAAAAAGTACCAATTCAGACATAGTCATTTTAGGGAAAATACTTAACTCTGGAAGTTGACCATCAATTCTTGTGAATTGGACTCTAAAGCGGGTGATTCGGTTAGCAATTATAAATTCTGCTAACCGGTTGGGCATATTTTCACTCTATATTGCTCAAGTATAGCTACAGCATTTGGTTTATTTTCAATCACTGGATGGAAGGCATTAATTATAACATCGTCCAAATACTAACATCGTCCATCAAATGGGTGGCAGCCAAATCAAAATATTCATGTCTCAGTTGCTTAAAGTCTCTTTTAAATCTAACATTAACTACCTCTACCACCCATCTGCATAGTGTCACACACCTTGTCTTGTTCGTATTGATGGTCGTTAACTGAGTCTCTCCTTGTTCTAAGGATTCATGTTTAAATACTTTGAAGCCCAACCCCTCTAGCATTGGAATGGAATCACGAAAGCCTCGATTCAAAATGAAAACATCATTGGGCTGAAAAAAAGCCCTTAGACCCTCATTTTAATTTTGGAACAAAGGTTTCATGATGTCATAATCTGATTTAATTGTTGGATGGGGCCTCAAAATATCAATAATGTAACCATCAGTGGCAACAATGAGAAAAGGTTTAACAAGGTTTCTATATTTGTGCAAGCTATAAGTTTGTTTTTGAAGCAAGTAGTTGGATGATTTTTAAGATATATATAGGTACCATCACATATTATTATTGGTACTCTTGCCTCTCTGTTTCCAAACAAGCCCTCGGGTATTAATAAATTCCTATTAATTAAATCATTTATTGTGTGATTGATTATATATAATAATAATAATAAAATATATATAATTTTTCTTAAGTATTCCACAACTCTATTTCATTCTACATTGTTACAAGCCGGCACAAAACAATGAGCACTTGTCTGTGTTGTGTTTGTAAAACCATCAAGTGTTATTGATGCACTTGGTGGCTGCATATCAATTTGTTGCACAACTTCTTGCTCTATTGCTATATTTTCCTGTGCATGTGTCCAACAGTTGGAACAAATAAGCACATGTTCTGGTAACTGAAACAATACAAGAAACAATTTACTTATAGGGGCAACAGATAAGGTTACTTATAGTTGAATGTACAGTAACATTACTTGTGTATGGTGGTTTGGTAAATTAAAATAACCTAACCTGATTTGGGTAAGTTCTTGCTGCAAGTTTATCTCTTACAGGACCACTAGCCATGTATGTTAGCCTTCGGTGTAGAGACATTCTACACCATGCATACATTAGACTTGGTGAAGGCTAGATGGGGTTGGAGTTTGCCGATTATCCTCAATCCTTGTAGCATGCTCCACATTTTTACATGTACCCAACAAGCATAGAAAACCAGTCCTCCTGGTGGAATCTGAATAAAAGAAAAGAATACAATATGTATTGGCTATTCACACAATCATTTAATTCCAACACTAGGTAATTGAGTAAGTTGTTAACATTACCTCTCTTGGATATATTTTTTCTGTTATTATGGTCCGTTCTGGTCCTTCACGTATGGAGTGGCTGTGTGTCTAGGCAAGAGACCATCGGCACCATACACATACATTCGTATTCATAACAACAGTAGAAGCTGCTATGACTCCTTGTTGTTGTATTGTACGCCAAGTATGTACCCAACAAGCAAAACATATTAAAGCACCTTCAGGTATCTAAAACAAAAAATGTAAATGAAAAATGACTTTCAATAAGTATTATGTAATAATCAATATTGAATAAAAAATCATTCTATTATATTCTATGAAATTAAGATTTATTTATTTATATCTCAATATTTCTAAATAATTTAAATTAATCAAGATTTAGTTATTTCAATATCACTTTTATAGACTCATCCGAAGTGATGTTATATATAAATCATATGTCTACACACATTTCCAAAAATTAAACTGTGACTGTTGTTTTTCTTCTTGAAACGATGTTGTCTTTGACTATAATTAAGAAACATCTACATTTGCATACCTTTGTATGAATAAAAAAGAAAACAAAAGGGGTGCTTACCTCTCTTGGAGTAATTGTTTCAGCAATATATTGCCTTTCGGCACCCTCGGGAATAGAGTGAGCACTCCTAAACAAAGATGTCCTACACCTAATACAAACATTACTATCATGGCAATGCTGGAGTTTGTGATTTCCGCGTGCAAGAGCACTATCATTAGACATTTCTTGTATTATGATACCAAAGCATTGTGAGCACATCACTCCATTTCCATTAACCTAAAACAAAAAAGGGGTTATTAAGTGTTTATAGATATGCTACAGTATATAGATAAATATTTTTTTTTTACCAGGTGGCCAAGATGCCGCTCGATGACGGAAATTATTTCAGGACCCATATCATCGGCAGCATAATATTGTTCATTTTTATCTATTACAGAGGTGCACTGTAGGCACGCCATTGTCAATAAACTGGAATAAGTGAGTTAAAATCTGTTAGAATATGGAACAAGGGACGAAAAAATCACATAGAAATAACATTTGAACAAAACAACCAGTAAATGCACGGATAGGGGACATACCTGAAACTGAACTTGTTATTGTAAAATAACACATGACGGAACCCAAATCACAGACGAATCAGAAACCATATAACAGAGGGTCAACAGAGAAGCAATAAATCAATGTCCGTAGTAGTAAACTGGGTCGCAAAACAAAATCAATCACTAAATCTCCGAAACACATCCAATCTCAGAACATATATTATAACCCTAAAGAATAAAGAAAGACTCAAAAGACGTCTAGTCACTTTTTAAAACTGTCAAAGTCGTCAAACGTCATATCTATTATCTAACACAACTGTCATGGCTGCCCTTAAAATAGGGTTATCATAACAAAAATATTTTACAATTATCATTTTTGTACGGCTATACCCTTTTACAAATTAATTTTTTAGTATTTTTATGAAATTCCTCAATTTTTTTCCTATTTATCTATGTAGTGTACATAGTGGTAGCCCAGAATCGAACATCTCCTTTACTTATTTATAGTTTTATTTTATCCCATAGGCTCCTTTAAAGTAAATTTGAGTAATATTCGTACAAACCTCTCAAATGTATGGAAATCCACTCAATAGGTTTGTGGGCTTGAGCCAAAATTACTTGAATTCGCCTTAAAAGAAAAGTTTAAGTTACAGAATAAGTACAAAGGTTTAAAATTCCCGCGACAAGAGTTTTAATATAGGCGCCCACTGCGGCGCTAGTGGTAGTTTAAAGACCCTACAGTTGGGAAACGAATGTACATGTGCAGAGCTAACTACTAAATGGTGAATTACAGTTTACGAGTTACTAAGGAAAATTTATTTATTTTATGTTTCCCTCATTTTTCTTGTTGACAAAATTGTTTATCCGAATGCGAATACTTTACATAATGAAATTTAACAATCAAAAACTGAAAATATTTATAAAAAGAGAGTGTCACGAAAATATTTGGCAGTGCAATACCTCTAAATGTGTATTATCTTGCAGTAATAAAAATATCTAGTTTAATAAACGTTTTAACTTATAAATGTGTACATAATGTTAATAAATGTATTATATCTAAAATCAATTTTATTTTCATTTTCATGACAATCCCTAGCATACAAGATGGCCGCGTAAATACCTACACGGGCGGCGCGGCGGCATCGCCGGACATCAAAGGCGTTTCACAACTGTAAGGTCTTAAAACTGTGCTAGTAGTATACACTCATAGACATGTATGAAATACCATTCTTATCTAGGTAGAGAGTAATTGTGTTCTGTGGTCTAGACCATACTATCTTACACAAATTTTGACATTATGGAGTTTGAGTAAACACAACCTGGTCTCTAAGTATTAAAGATAATAAAGAATTTACAGACTTTCCTAAAACTTTATTAGAGAATATGAATGTAAATTTTACGCACATTACAAAGTACTTCTTTGTTAAAATCCCGAGGAAAAATAGAAAAAATCTTACCAAGGTCGTCTCCGTCCTCACCCTCAGTGGAGTCGTGGTCGGAGGGAAGACTGAGGTCAATCCCACGCTCACTGGACAATTCACTGCCTATCAATAGCACCGGGCTTTCCTCCGACTTGCTTGAACTTTCTGACACTGTAATAAAGATAAACACGCTATATCTAATTTTTTTTAAAAAAAGAAAGAAAAGAAAAAGAAAAAACAGAAAAAAAACTTTGTAATAATTTCGATGCTGACTGCTTGATCTGCTGACTTCGTTCCGTCTTTTCTGGTAGGTAGCGCGATTAGTTTCACTCTACATTCACTTAGGACTATTTGTAATGTAAACATAAAATAGTGGTATTTTATGTTGGTACGCTGGTACGCTTTTACGCTGGTATTCTGAGAATACCAGCTTAATATAAATAGCAGCTTAATATTTCGGTGCGAGGCATTCCAACTTAGTTCTCAGGGGTGACAACACATCTGCATTTTAAATCTTAAGTGAGCATAAATGTAGATCTCTATGGGGCACAGCATCCACTTACCATCAGGTGGACTGCTGTGTGCTCTTTTGTCACCCTTATTCTAAAAAAAATATTAATAACTCGACCACAGCGCCACTTATCACGTCCATATTTCGTAATTTTCTTTAGTAAACAGTTCGATAGCTCAGTTGGTAGAGCAGTTAACTGTAAAAAGCTGGCTTTAAGGACCATTAAGAATAAACGGTTTAGCTAGTGATTCCGTACATTGAAGTAGTTTAGTTATTGAGTCCAATGACCTCGTTGATCTAATGGTCGAAAACGCGAACGCTGATTATGAGGTCCCGGGTTCGAACCAGGTTGAGTTCGGTTGAGTTTTTCTGTCAAAAAATTCTCAGTAGCAGCCCGGAATTAGGAAGTTGGCGGTGTTTTATCCCCGTGCCTCGGAAATCACGTAAAGCCGTTGTCCCTGCGTCTAATCTCTCTCCGGTCGAGTGAGGAAATAGAGAGTGCACCTGTGCTTGCGCATACACTTGGGCACTATAATCTTGTCCTACGCAGATGGCTAGTCTCCCTTCAATCTGAACGCCGTGGCTGAAATTAGGTCTGGAGGACATTATTATTAATGAGTGCAAGGAGAAGGACCATAGTAATAAAAATGTATTAAAGTAAAATTTATACTACAGAAAGTTAAGTTTAGATATGGTTCTTTCCCTTGATGGTAATTCCAGGCCAGGCGCATTGCGCAGTTTAGGTATAAGGCTACGAGTACACGGCGGGCTCGTCTTGACGGGCCAATTCATAGGGCTGCCGTGAGCCGCAATAAAGTCCCATATTTACTCACGGGCCGCGTCGCGTCGTCCGTTCATCACTTAAGATACGAATATTAACTAAAATAAATAATAATAAAGACTCGAACCACACGTTTTTCACATTTCCAAAGTACGTCGAAAGGTAAAGAATTTTTTTTATCCTTATTTATGTTACCCGTATTTACATAGTTAAATATTTATTATTATTAAACAGGGTTATTTTGCAAAGAGTATGCAAATATAATATACCGTTATTGCAGTTTTTAAAAATACGAGTAAATAAGGCTTCTAACCTTTATTTGAAATTATCTCAAATTGAATGTGATTTATGGGCAACAACAACGCATGCGCGCTCCTCATTGTGTGATTCTATTCACATCTTTGCCGACCGAGCAACCCTTATAAATGTGTGCTTTCGTAATAAAATAGTAGGCACTCGATATTTATTTATGACAGTCAGTTAAAATAATGAATTACCAAGCATTCTGAATTTAAGAGATAGAAAGTACAGAATGTTATGTTATGCCTATATTACTTATTCTGTACTTTCTCTAATATTATGTAAATGTAAAGTAATAGGCACATAACTGGTAATAGAATATTTAGATTAATTATTCTTTAAAAGAACAACCCTTACGTAGTCGAAAAAAAGGTAAGTTACGAGTAACAAGATGAAAATATAGGTGTATCTTCTAGATGAACATAACGGTAGTCAATTAAATCTGTACGGCCTGAAATTCACTTTATTGTGTCGAACCAAGAGTCGCAATTTATTTAAATGATTTTACGGCGTGATTTTCCTGAGCCTGTAATATTTTGTTTCATTGTGTGGTAATGCACTGATCATTCGTTAGTTCGTTAAGTTAAAAGTAAGCCCAGCTCACGCGATCTAAACACGCGCATAAGCAAAAATATGCAGCCGTTACATAGTCTTTTTCGGCAATGAACCAACATAATGTTGCGCGCCACTATTAATGTCTTGTACATGGCAACACTAGTTACACTAGCGCCCTCTAGTGTCGAGTAAACGAAAGTGTTGCGCGCCTTGTACATGACAACACTAGTTACACTAGCGCCCTCTAGTGTCGAGTAGCAGAACTAGGATAGTCGAGATCCTTCCAGAAATGTCGGGACCGATATGTACTCGAACATAGTGTTCCTTAAACATCGATAAACTATCAATTAATCGATAGTGTTTGCACTATCGATAGTCTGGTTAAACTATCGATTGCCATCCTTATCGTAATTTTGTCTATAGTAGATGTCTCCCTTTAGTCTAAGGCCAGAGAAATCCCTGTAAATAAACTGTGTGTGAATAGCTAAATAATATGTGTAACGCTGACGTAAATCACTATTTGTGCGAGTGCTAGAAATGGCGGTTGATCTTGCGTTTTATAGTTTACTGATTTGTTTTGTATTTGACTTCATAATGAATCGAACATTTATCCTAAAAATCAATTATTAATGTGGAGTTATTTCTAGATAGAGGACAATAATAGTCCGTTTGTAAAGTGTAACTTTTATAATCAAGAATATAAGCATTTAGGAAATACGACCAATCTAAGAGATCACTTGAAAAGAAAACATGCCGATAAAATAGATAGGTAAGAATCGAAAGAGGGATTCGGATTGAACATCAAGTTCAAAATGAAGTGCAACCAAAAAAATCTAGAATTTTTTTTAAAAATTATTTTAATAGTAATCAGTTGATGAAGACAAAGCCCCTATTGTGACTTTCCTTCACAGTTATACACAGCCAGTGACAAATTGCGTATTCCTCAAAGACGAGAAAACAAAAAAGTGTAATAATTACTTATTGTTATTATTATTTGTGATACCTGCTCAAAAACAATCGATAGTCTATCGATATATCGATTGTCTTATAAGAAACTATCGATTACTATCGAATACTTCAACAATCGATGTTTAATGAACACTACTCGAACATTCTAGATGTCGCTACAGTTGAAGGTTCTGGAAACTATCTGAGGCCCTATATAAGGCCGGTATAGACCACGACCGGGGCAGTATTGAATTGGCGATACAAGAGAATACTTCGAAGCGAAATATCGGCGAACTGTGTTTTATTATTAGTGTAATTTTAAGTTGTAATTAGTGTTGTGTAATTAAATAGTCAATTTTGGTAATTCAATCGGCAGTTTGTAATTGTCTCGAACCCCAAGCTCGTAACAATAATATATTATTGTGAATATGACTAATTTTGGTCCATAAATAAAGATTATATTAATAAATTTACAATAGTGCTATATACATCATAAAATAAAGCACACACATAAAGCATCATCTCGACAAAACACATATATTCCGCGACATATTCATAAACTTTAATTGGTCAATTCGTTCAAAAGTTAGACGAGAACAGACCCACCAATGATTATATATTAAAAGATAATGATTAAAAAGACTCATCTTCTGCCTACATGCTTATCTCAGTAGTATCTCTTTTTACCGCTAAGTAGTAGTGCAGCAACTGCTAGGTTCAGCTTGAAAGATAAGGGAGTTAGTTTATGTCACACCAGTTTTGTAAAATATACCATTTGGGTTCATAGTTTATTCAAACAAAATAAAACATAACTTCCTTACCACTGGTATTGCTGTTGACATCGCTTTTTTCATCATTAATTGTTTCAGGTACAGAGGGCGTCGTACGGACTCTGCAATTTATTTAATAATTGTAAGAATGAGAAGACACAAAAATGTAATATGGATGGCACACCAAGTTAAGTAATCAGACAAAATAAGTAATATTGATTCGTTATAATTAACTGTGTACGTAATAACGAAGTGAACATTTCTAGTCAATATCTATATCCGAGCAAAACAACTTGCAGAAAGAAGAAATGGGTAAAGCTGAAGACCGAGGTTCTGGACGAATCGATTACCACAGGATTACCCTTCTAATGACATTTTTACTTCAACGGAAAATCCGCAAAACACGCTATCTTCATAAACGATACCTTTGTACTTCCACCGTTTAGTGTTGTTTTGAAATAACATTAAAAGACGCTGACTGATGTTATGGCATAGACGGAGGTGGGCACACACCTGCGTCGTGCGCGGCGAACGGACCACCTGCGTACGCTGCGCTGCGGCACGCGCTCGTGCTCGTGCTCTTGCTCGTGCACGTGCTGGTGCTCGTGTTCGGCGGGCGGACAGGCATCGAGCGCGCCCGTCAAACTTCGCACGAACAACAGCGACACGTACTTCGCGCGGATCCACGCCTCGCGCACCGACCTGAAGCGATCGCGATCTCACTCATTTCTAAATTTACAAGTTAATTATTATTTAAAACCTATTATAGGCCGCTTCGAATGTAGTTTCCGAGTCATGAGGATGGTTATGGTATTATTTGATTTTATCATCTTTGTTATAAGCATATAAAGTAGATTGTATGAGTAAAAAATAAAATAATAGATAATTCCGTATGCTAAAAGTAGAATCTTTATTTACTCGCATTTTCATAATTTTATATATTTTAAGTTGAGTTTAAAATTTGCCTACTCAATGAAAAATAATCTGTATAATAATTGAAGGTTCAACTTACGTTTCGCAGTCCGGTGTAGCTCGGGTGATTTCGGTTCCTTCGGTGTTGGCCTCATAGATTAAATTTACTATTTTATTTCCTAGTTCCGCCATGACCTGATGAAGTAACTTAGTGAATTAATAAATGATAATTTAAAGGAAAGGAACGATTAAAAATAATGCCATGAAAATTATTTCACCAAAAGTATAAAGCCGTAAAGTTTACACATCACTATAGGCTAGCACAATAGGTTATTTTCGACCTTGAGAGCGTTAATTTTAATTTGATTATAAACAACGAGATTGTTTTACAGCTCATTGTACGATAAAGATGACGCCCGACAAAGAAGATGACAGCGATGGTCTCTTTCTTACGCTCGATGTGTAATAAAAGAATTTCATCATATTTCTTAAAAAAGAAAATAAATAATATATACAAGACAATTACCTTAATAATATCTGGTTCCCAATCGTCAAGTGTCAGCGAACGTACCTTGCTGACGTGCACGCCTAGAGAACGGTGCACGCCAGAACATGCTATAAAAAAAAACTTAAGTTAAGTGATGCCTGAGCCTGAGCCTGAGCCCAATGCTGAACATATGTCTACCCCATAGAAAGTATATAAAACTTAGATACCAAATATACAAAAATTTATATAAACGCTTTTTTGTCTTGACATACACTCCGCGGACATTGAAAAAGAAACATTAGAAGTCACAGTATGTGTGGCTGTTTGACTATAGCCATACTCTTGTTTTGAAATTAAATTTGGCAGTATGTAAACAACAAACAAACGTAAACAATGAATATTTTATTTAATGTATTGTAACTCATATTATATAATATACATTTTAGCTTTTTGCACTGTATCTCCATATTATAAACTTTAACTCACACTAAATACTAATCTGTGCGCGCTATATGCTTTAAAAGGGGTACAAAGTTTTCCCTTCACGTGTAAATATTTAGATGCAAATTGGATTTTTTAAAACAAAGCTCTGATATAACTTTTTACTTTTTACTCGCGGTAGAGTCATGCTGCACCTATATTAATAGTATAGTTGTAGCACGAATGGGTCGGCTCGAACGGGGAAGGACCACGCTCTCACAGAATACCAGCTACTGCCAGCACTAAAACAGCAGCTTAACGCTGCTGTGTTTCGTATGGTGAGTGTAGAGAACTGGATACCCTTTTTATCGGAAACGAGGCATTCATCTTAGTCCTCATGGCTGAGAACGCATCTGCATTTTAATTCGCAAACGAAGATAGACGTAGATGTCTATGGGCCACTTACCACCAGGTGGACTGTGTGCTCGTTTGTCACCCTTATTCTATAAAAAAAAAACTTTCACAGTGTTCCATTAAGTATTTAGCTTCTTTTTCTCTATGTAGACTTTAAATGATGGTGAACAAAACTATATCGAAATGAACGTTCAATTTGTGCGCTGTGTGGTTGTACAGAATGTTCTATGACAACAATATGAAATATAAAAAAATATCAAAAGAAAACTACAAATTGCATACATTTATTTAAGTTTAACAAAAAATGAAGTTTTTTTTAATTATTTTGTGCAAATGTTGACCGTCCGTCGTAGACACTCCTGGAATCCGATCTCAGCGTCCTAAACAATTCGATGGAGAAGTGACAGTGGGATACCATTAACTTCAGGAGCGATATTTTCGAGTGAGATCCGGCGACCTTGGTGGTCAAGGGATATTACCAAAATGGCTTATCATTTGTTCGGAAAGAAATCGCGAAGAAGCGACATGATCTCCCTAGCACTAAAAGGCGTATATTATGTGCGTTCAATATTAAAAATAACCATTGAGCATGCATAGATAGCCACCGCCGTCCACAGTAATTGTTAGATGTGATTTTCGTACTGTGAATTTGCTTTTGGTGTATTAAACGTGGAATCAGTCCTTTAGGTAACCAATAATGGCAATTATGTTTATCTACACAACCATTTAATGGATATGAGATTCATGACTTCAAAATACTGTGTTTGCCGTAAGAAATGTCGATTACATTATATCACAAAAGTTTTTAGGCAAATTATGATAATTACGATTAAGCGACAAATGAAATTTTAAAAAGGTGAAAACGATGATCCATTTACAATATTTCGTGCAAAATTGTTTTTGTAAGCCCAAGGGCAGCCGCTCTATTTTGCACACGGACTGACGCGGATCATCTTGTAGTGTTTGAGACGAATTTAATGTTTTTTTTTCTGTTCTTGTCGACCGGCTAGGCTCCGGTCATGAGTTGTTTGCTGCCAAACGCATTACCCGGAACCTGTGCGCACCCACAATCCAATTAAATCTTTACTTAAGGCGTCATGTAGGTAAACGTCTGATATTGTATCGTGAACAAAATCTTCAACGAGCAATCACACAAAAATCATGGATCCTCCAAAAACGCCTCAATAGCGAACGTACGTTTTGCCCGTCTACCGAGGTATTTTGGTAAATAAATTCGCAAGAAAAGACAAATCAGGTAACTTCCTAATTAAATCAAATTAAATCCTAATTCTACCTACGGACAACTTGTATTTGGGAGGTACTTAGTCCTTTGAACCGGATATGAAACGGTAGCCGGTAATTAAAGCATAAATAACAAAAAACTGACTGTGTGCTCGTTTGTCACCCTTATTCTATAAAAAAATATATTATTAAAACACATAAATCATGTGACTAGCAGTATACTAAACACGTGTAATATATATTTCATTTATAGGTGTTATATTGATAGTTACGTATATAGCATACCAATACAAAGCGTGATGCCGAGGTTAATACTGGCCCAACGGGGATTTGGGCTACCGCAATCACAGCAATAGTTGTTGCCAGGTATGCTCAACAACTGCTCCCATATCCTGTACAAAACAATTGTATAATAACATAACAAAGTCGACAGTAGCCTGTTCGCCTACAGCCTCGCCAGTATGGTTAAGGATATGGACTACGAAACTAAAACGGTGCATGCGTGTTGGTCTGGGGACTTATAGATACCATATTTATAGATGACCATTAGGATATATGATTAGGCTATTGGTTAGAATTCTTTCACAATTTTATTTTATTTATTTAGATTTAATGCACATGTAGTATATATGGTGTACTTAATGCCATAGGGCGTTCTCTTTCAGTCAACTAGGCTAATTAGAGATATAAATTTATGAAGTGGTGCAGCAAAATCAAAAACAACATAATCTTCCATCCAAACCCTTTTTTTGGCTAAACGTGGTCCGAGCAGGTGGTATGATTCTTTTCCTGCCTGGGGGCCGTCCAGGTTGGTATTTCCATGAAGCCAATACAAAGAGATGTTGTAATTAGATTTCACTATGTAACAACGCGTGACAATTTGCGGGGTGAGGGGATGTTAAGCCCCGCCCACTTTGCACTATCTACATCTAGCGATAAGTAGTAAAACTACTCGAATCGTTCCATATCGATGTTGCAATGTAGTTTAGGTACTTTATCGATAGAAGGCGGCCTGTTTACAAAATGATTATATGTTATAAACTTTAAAGCTATTAAAATTTCTTTATGTCTGAATGCAAAACAAATTTCAGCACCTTCGTATGATTATTTTACCAATGCTGAGCTCCTTTATATTTTTAGTTTCTATGACACAAAGTGACGCCATCTAGTGTCGAATATATTTAATTATATTTGAAAGCCGACGCAGAGATTTTTCTAGAACCATTTTAATAAATTAGGTGTAAAATTACTTACAAATGAAATGTGATGCCATCCATAGCATCAGAGCGTCTATCTGATTAGTTTTTACACGATAAAACACAACACTTCATCATTTTCTTCTTAATACTACGAAAATACACCGATTTGTGATTTTCATCACATAAGCGCACAGGACGAATGCTGACAGTATACTAACTAAAGCCACGCCCACTATGATGACGTTAAGAGCTGCTTAGAATCACAGTGCACAAACGCTAATGCCGTCTCCTCTTTGTATTTGCTTCATGGGTACCCCCTTTCAATTGTTACTGCCCCCAAATAGCTGTGCCGGCATTACGGCCTAAATGGTATACAGAGCCAGTATAATACATGCTATGAGTCATTCCATCTTAGTCTTCAGTGATGACAACACATCTGTAGCCTTCTCTGTTTTAAGTTGCTTGCAGGTGTCTATGGGTGGCAGTAGCCACTTACCACCAGGTGGACTGTAAGTTTGTTTGTCACTATAAAATTTAAAAAAAAAAGTTACTCCCTGCTCTTTGGACTCTGCCTACCCCTCGGGAATTACATATGTGACCATTTATGTATATGTTAGTGCTGTTATTATTATGTTAGGGGCCATTCGACTACTGTCGTAAACCGCTCCTTGAACAAGCATTTTCAGCTTAGTAGAATAGAATAGAATAATTTGTATTCAATATAGATTATTACATAATACTTCTTTAAAGTAATTTTATATATTTATATATTTGCATACCACGCCTGACAAGCGGGTTGGCAAACACTGTTTATTTTTGTCAGGAACATGCTGCAGCCCACCTCCAGGTTTGTTTTTCTCTGTCGCCTCGTACGATATTTGATCAAAATATAAAAGTAATGAAGCTGTGACATAATGCGACAAATGAACAAAATAAAATTGTAAGGGTTCCTTATTTGACACCTAAAAGCTAATAAAGCAATTCTGATAATTTTCATTCAATATTTAGCTTAATTATCTATATTCGGGAAGTGAGAGACAGCGGTATGCTAAAAACTAAATCTGCACTACACACATTATTACATGATGAACCGGCATTGTTACTTAGGAAATTTAGCATAAATACTTATAAAAAAATACGAATCCTCAAACTCACCTTACTTTCTTCATGCGTGCATTGGCAACGTTGTTCTTGTCGTAGGAAAGGCGGGTATCGTCAGGAACGAGGACAATCTGAGAGTCAGGGTTGTCCCGGCTCTGGCCTTGCTGTATCGCTGAACGGATCCCGTTTTGCAACGCCGATATCCAAGAGTTCAGCATCTCCTCAGAGTCCGCTTGCAGCATGTGGCTTCTGGAACAAGACGATAGGAATATATGACATGATGGACAACGTGCGAAATGTATGTTGGGAAAAGAAAAACGACGAACAAACGACTTTTTTTACTAACACTCTTTTTTCGTGACACATTGACATGAATACACTTTAAGAAATGTAAGTGTACATGTACATTTACATTTATTATTATTAACATCTGTGGACATTTTAAGAAGTGAACTGGTAAATTAAGCCAATTAGACAACGGTTCCTACTACAGAAATAAAATTATATGCCGTGTAGTGGCGGTTAAGAATACCCACTACCCCATATCTTCCCGTGGGTGTCGTAAGAGGCGGCAGAGGAAAACAAATCAGGAGATGGGCAGCAGCATATTTCTGATAACAGCAATAGTACAATAAAAAACTATATAGTATATGTTTTTAAAATTGTCACTTTTTAACACTCACTTTGACGGCGACAGCACTTCGAAGCAAAAGCGCCGCTCACCATCCGGTACTGGCTTCACCGTACACAGCCGCAAATCCTCCTCCATAACAGTAACGTTTAATTCACCTGTCCTTTTCCTGCAATTGTTTATATCAGGGTAAGAATAAAAAAAAATTGCACTCATAATTCGAGGATGATGTAACATTTTATTTGATACCAAAAACATTAATTAGTAATGTTAAGCAATTTTGAAAGTGAAAATCAGACTCATACTAATATTTATATAGTATTATGTAGTTATAACAGACAAACATATGTATACATACAAACCGCAAATGATTCCTAATTTTATAGACCTTTATCGGTCTCCAAACTCAACGTGTTAACATACTTATATACTAATCGATTGTATGACAACCGATTTTTTTTAAAACCAAAGACATTAAATTAGTAATGATAGACAATTTTTAAAGTCAAAATCAGACTGATACTAATGTATATAGTAGTATTTAGTTATAACAGACACATACATTTGTATACATACACACGTATATACGTTTCAATAAGAAAGATAAACAAACCGCAATCGAGTCCTAATTTTATTGACCTTTATCTAAATCCAAAGTCAACATGTTAACACACTCACCTATATACTAATCGATTATCATACAGATAGAACCATCGTCTATTCCATGTTTTAAACGCGTTCGAAGTCCTCTTGAAGAGGTAGCCCTGCATTCTGGGCATATTCTTTAAGCATGGTGTACTGAGCAGGCCATCTTTGCTGTCCCCTTCAGTAACGCTCGCTTTACAGCTGGGCAGAACTGTATCCTTGCTGTTCACGATTGTGTGCCGATTTTCCATTTCTTTGTCTAGTATTTTTGTGTCGTTACGCATTTTGACTACCTGAAAATTAAGTCAAATGTGTGAGTAATTGAGTGATGTAATGAAATATGTATGTCTCTCAAGCTCCTGCTTTGCAGACAGTTTTTGGGGGTATATATATTTTATGCAATTGTGAACTAATTATGGGCTGTTGGGCTGTTTTAATGTAACAATGTATCAACTGGAAAGTAATTACGAGGGGTGATCCAAAAGTAATGATAATGAAAATAAAACACGGTAATTAAAGTTAAAATAATAATTTATTTTTCTACATAGTCTCCTAACAAATCAATACATTTAGTCCATCTTTTTTCTAAACCCAGGATTCCTTTTGAAAAAATTCTTTGTCTAGACCCTCCCAAAACGCTTCAACAGCAGCCATTACTTCGCTATCGTCTTCGAATTTCTTGCCTCGGAGGCGTTCCTTGAGCCGAGGAAAGAGGTAGAAATCACTAGGAGCTAGATCTGGCGAATAGGGAGGGTGTTCGAGCAGTTCGAATCCCGTTTCTTGAATGGCAGCCATCGCAACTGCGGCTTTGTGAGCCGGTGCGTTGTCTTGGTGAAACAGCACTCCAGCTCGCAGTTTGCCGCGTCTTTTTTCCTTAATGGCCTCCCGTAATCTTCTTATTTGGTCTGCGTAGTAAGAGCCCGTAATAGTGGCTCCCTTTTCCAAATATTCCACCATAATTATGCCTTGAGCGTCCCAAAAAACAGATGCCATAACCTTTCCCGCCGAACTTGAAACTTTGAATTTCTTTGGCGTCGGTGAGGAGGCTCGCTTCCAAGTCATCGATTGTTGTTTCGTTTCAGGATCAAAATGGTGGATCCAGGTCTCGTCCATAGTCATAAAACGGAACAAAAAAATTTCTTGATCTACTTGGAACTTTTCAAGATTGACCCTCGAAATGTCAACTCGATTTTTCTTTTGCTCGTCGGTTAACATTCTGGGTACCCAACGCGCTGAGACCTTTTTCATATGCAACTCGTTCGCAAAGATTCTTTGAACGCTGCCATATGAGATCCCTGTGACCTCAGCTACATGCCTGATGGTCACTCTTCGATCTGCCAACACAACATCTTCGACTTTTTTGACGTTGTCTTCAGTGAGGGATGTGGATGGGCGTCCTTCGCGATGTTTATCTTCAGTGGATGTTCTGCCCAGTTTAAACTCCTTGGCCCAGCGTGCAACTGTAGAATATGGAGGAGCAGAGTCCCACAATGTTTCCACTAAGTCACTGTGTATGTCTTTTGAAGACATTTTTTTCAAACAGAGGTACTTGTTAACAGCTCTAATTTCGTTTTTCTCCATGTTGATGTTATCTCTTTGACAGTTCGTATTCAAATGAAGGTATCTCCCGGAAATCGTGATCTATTTTTATGATTTTTTTAGGCTGACGTAGTGAGTATATAAGCAAGCAAAAAATATTTTTTTGGATTTTTATGCGGACCTGAAGTAACCGATTTTTGGATTACCCCTCGTAGTAACACCAATGTCTATTTTCCTTTGATTGTTATACCCCGAAGCAAAAAGAGGGGAGTTATAAGTTTGACCGCTATGTATGTGTGTGTTTGTCTGTGTGTCTCTCTTTGATACCATAGCTCTTAAACGGGTGAAACGATTTGGGTGCAGATTTTTATTTAAAAGCAGGTTTTCTAGCGGTGCTTCTTAGACATGTTTTATTAAAATCGGCTCAGCCGTTTCAAGGTCATCATCTGTTTTGTTTTGCTGAGGTGGGGTTCTTTTCGGAGGTTTTTAAATTTTTCAATTTAAGTTATAATTATGATAAAAGGATCACTGATTAATTTTTTTAATGTTATTTATGTTGAAAATTTTAAATAACATTTTCCTATCGTTTAAAATGACCATCATCATCATCATTGTAGTCCATCACAAGCACACTCTTGAGGAAGGAATACCGCAAAGCACGGTCTTGAACATGTCTTACCAAGTCGTCCCTCCACTAAGTGAGGGGCCGCCCTACGTCTAGAGGTACCTAACGGTAACTTTTCTTTCGTAGTATAGTAATATACATTGTAATAGTTTCAATATTTTTCAATTATTACAAAATACGTAACATAACATAACATAACATAAACACTCACGCCTGTCACCCAGAGGGGTAGGCAGAGACTATGGACTTCCATTTGGCACGATCCTGACAGACCTCTCTCGCATCCTCCACATCCATATACCTACGCATACACGCTCGTCGGTTAAAGGTACTCTTGATTTGGCCCATTTTCAATATATCGCCAATTTGGTCGATAAACTTTCGCCTAGGGCGACCCTTCCCGATTCTGCCGTTCACCTCTGCAACATAAATTTGCTTTGTCACTCTTTCCTCATTCATTCTTTCTACATGACCAAACCACCGAAGCATTCCTTTCTTAATCCTGGTCACAACATCATCTTGCAAACCACACTCTTCTCTTATTAAACAATTTCTCACTCTGTCATTCAGATTCATCCCTAACATACTCCTTAATGACCGCATTTCTACAGCATTTATTCTACTCTCGTGCTTCTTCTGCCACACCCAACTTTCACTACCATACATTAAAGTAGGCACTAACACAGCATTGTGAATTGCCATACGTGCCTTTTTGGACACATTCTGACTTTTCACAATAGAGTGTAGAGCCCCATTCACTCTATTTCCTGCATTCACTCGTCGTTCTATATCCTTATCATATCTACCATCCTTGCTAAACACACATCCCAAATACACAAACTCATCTACTTGTTCTACCAACTCCCCTTCTATTCTTATTTCACATATCGTTTTACTTTCTTCTCTTTCAAAAACCATAACTTTCGTCTTACTTGCTTTACTTGCAAAATACGGTTGTACGATTTTCATTACTTTTACTTATTTATAATAGAAGAGATAATTAAATAGGCACACCAAGTGTGGTAAACAAATCTCGATAAAGTGGCACACACAATTTTCACACGCTTTTTATTTATCTTTAAAATATTTAAAAAATAAAATTATGTTTATCTAAATACCTCGTCAGCTGTGGATTTAAGGAACGGTTCCAGATCTTCTGATAAATCGGCGCCTTGGTGATAGTATGTGCAGCAAGCCTGCATGTACGATAGAAACTGAAAATAAACACATAAAATTAGATAGTGCATAGTTTTACAAAACTTTTTAAGTGTGTTTGTCATTTATTAATTTATTGACTTCTTAATATAACTAAAATTAAAGAAAGTATGAACGAGGTAAACATTTATCAAAAATCTTTCTACGAACTTGGACTTGTTCTAAACACTTTTTTATGATTTATAATTTATTTGTAGCATTGTTATCGAGTTATTAATAACATTTTTCTTGTAAGACAATATATTTGAAATGAATAATGAAAATGAATGAATAAAGTTAGCAATAACAAAAACAAAGCACATGCAGCAAACATACTTGACCTGGATTATGTCTTCAGTTAAGTAAACAAATAAGGTTCCTCAAGTAAGTGAATATATGTATATACTGTATAACAACGATGAAACAATGGCTTAAAGAATTTTATTAACAATTATAAACTACAAATTACCTGACTTATGTCAATACTTGTGAACTCATCAATAGCTAAATAGACGACACAGCCAGCCAAGTGTGAACGATGACAAAATAACCGATTTCTTATGCAACTGAATGCATAACCGTCATCGCAAGACCACTGGAGTGGATTACTAGAAACTTTAGTCGCGTTTATTACTTGTAACCTTGTGCAGACGTTACTTAGTGCACGTGTTAGCAAAAAGTAAAAAAAAAAACAATTGAAAATGATACACCTGGCATTGGTGCTGGTGCTAGTGACTCATTGACACATTCATTTTGTAGATATGATATATGTTATCTTGTTAGGAACGTTGTTCTTCATTACTACACTTCATATCATGACACATTAATATTTGTATAATTACGAATTTTTATTTGCATTCACAATTATTTGATAGTTCTCACTTACCGGTACTAGAATACAATATTTACTTGTTGCATAGGTATATTATCACATAGCAGTATAGTAAATCAAAAAATTGTGCACATTCAGATTTTCAAAACATTTTCAAAGGAGGGCTATTAATATCCAAGATATACTATATATAACATAATATAATATAGTATAAACATATTTTTATGTCAAAATACGATGCTGGTATAGAGAACCAGTTTAATTATAGGCATTCCGCCTTAGTCCTCAGAAATTATAAAGCATCTTTTTTTATAGGATAGGGTGATAAACGAGCACACGGTCCACCTGATGGTAAGTGGTTGCTGTGACCTTTAGACATCCAAATCTATCCTCAATAAAGAATCAAAAATGCAGATGCGTTGTCACCCCCGAGGACTAAGATGGAATGCCTCTTTTCCAGTAAAAAAGGGTTTCCCGTTCTATACACTCACCATACGAAACACAGCAGTGTTAAGCTGGTATTCTGTGAGAGCGTGGTTCCTTCCCGGTAGAGTCGACCCATTCGTGCTACAACTATACTACTAATATAGCTGCAGCATGGCTCTACCACATAAAAGTGGCTTTCTTTGAATGTGAAGTCTGCTGCAAGTGACTAAGGACTTGCAGTCCTTACTTACCTTGCTACTGCAGTAGCTACTTACCATCAGGACTGTAAGTTCGTTTTTTTTAATTGAGTTTTATAAAAAAATGTACTGAAAGGTGAGTAATAAAACTTTGCCTTAATATAAGCCCCTTACTTACAAGGCTTCACTGCTCAATGAAACAACTAATTCCGTATATAATATAAAGCTAATACAAATGTTAAAACGATTTGTTATTATTAGCTACAATTTATTTAAGAGAACAGTATACTAATAAAGAATATTTTAATTTAATTAGCGGTGTAGTTGAATATGCGAATACTTGAACAAGTTGCAAAAATATAAATTGAAAAATAAAATAGTTAATTGCGATTTAAATAATTACACACATTATTTTTATTATAACGATTATTATTATAGTAAAACAACAACACACAAGATATACTATTAAGGTCACTGTGTACGAAATAACCTGCTATTGAATGACACAAGTTCTCACGAATACACAACCGTTTGAAATCGCAATCTGGTATCACACAGACGCCGTAACAGCACGATGTCATAGATAGTCAATTAGCTGAAACTATTGTTATTCAAACCGCGCGCCTTGGTACCCGATTAGAAAAATAATTTCGCCTCATAGCTGTTTGTTTTGCGTAAGCAAACCATAATGATGTAAACCGGATATTATTTAATAAATCTGTTTCTATTGAATATAAACATAACATGAATACCGTATGATGTATACAATAACAATAGAAAGTTGTTTTAGGTCTCTAATGAACTTGCTCATTTAAATAAATGAAAGCAATAAGTTGGAGATTTTGGACGACGTGAAATTTATCGGTCCAGTCGATATTTATCACTTACCTGATGGTAAGTGGTAAACAACTATGAAGACGGAAAACCAGAAACACAGATGTGTTATCACTATTGAGGACTACCATGGAGTTCCCCATAGCCAAGTTATTGCTAGACTGCTAATTACTGCTCGTATGCTTTACCCAACCACCAAGCTTTACCCGCACTAAAACATTAGAGCATGTTCTCTAATGTTTTAAATTAATTGTTGTTGTTGTTGTAAAATAATTGTTGTTAAACCCGACATGAGATGGAATTGAATATTAGATGGTGCATGTTAAAATAGCTTTTATATAAAATGTTTATACATTATTTCTACAAAAGAAAAAAGAAGCATGTTTTTTTTTTCGACATATAACGCGAATCACATATGCTGCATAATAAAAATCTGTAACTAGTGTATATAAATGTACAAAAAGTATTGCTTTTTAACAGGTTTTTAAAATAGCAACATTTATTTTATTTTAACATACATTTTAATAACAATACTAAAGTTTGCTATTCTTAAAAACGTTATTTATTTTAACTTTTATATCATTTTACAGGTATACAGAACTATTTTGACTTCATTCGTATAATGGCGGCTCTTCACGTTGGCCAACATAGTAGCGAATGTGTTGGCAAAGATATTGGCCAAGAATTTGTGATAGAATAGAATAGAATAGAATAATTTTTTATTCAATATAGATCACATGTGTAATACTTATCGATCGCGTCCACACGTTGGAAGGTCCTTCAGTTTGCTTCGGTTCAGGCCAATGTGCGGACGAATTTATTAACCCATTCGTTGCGGTTCACGCACAACGGCGTAATTTATATTTTAGCCATAACTTGGCCAATTTCTATTCTAATGGGATATACTTTTTATATGTGCATGTTTTACATACATACAACATCATTATAGTTTCCGTTTCTGTAAATAATGAGTTTAGAAAAATGGCAAAACTATCCTCAGGCGCGGAAAACGCGGCTTTCAGAGCTTATCGACATTGAAAACATTTGGATAAAATAATTATATATTGCATACCTTAAGCGAAAGCGCAAGGTAATGTTCTACTATCGCCTAAAAATTAAAATTCCAACATTTTATCGAATAAAATCGTATCTAGCAATCATATTATACATATAAATGATATAAAAAGCACATTGTTAGAAAGATAAACGATTGTTGAACTTATTAATATTTTTTTTAAATCGATTAATTGCTATTTTTAAATAAAAAAAAGGGGTTTTGTGGCTTATGGTGTGGATTTATCATGTCCCTGTGGCTTGTAAACACTATAACTTTTGAAAATATCAATTGTTTAACTCAATCTATTTTTTAATCTCTTCGTCTATCATGTGGGAAGCCACTGAATGTAAATGGCAGTGTAATTTTGTTTTGTTTAGCTATAATTAATTTTTTTCGGCTCCAAAATGGCGAAATTTTCGTTGATTTGGTTGCCTCGTATATAAATTGTTTCTGTAAATGGGGATCTACAGCCACAGAGTAGTTTAGTTCACAGAGTACCTTTGTATTAAGTTTAGTTCGGCTTCAGTCGCCGTCGTGAGTGGACATTGTTTCGGTTGTTTTCAGCGGCTCAAAAAGATCGCTGTACAAATACACAATATTCGAATAACCAAATTTCTTAAATACTTGATTATAATAATAATAAGAGATTTTTTTATTACAATATTTAAAAGCACAGAATAAATAATAGTAGTACGTACTAAAAGTAAGTAGTATAATTTTTTTTGTCATGGGTGACATTTTCATGCTTTTCGAGGGTGTCGAAACCGATAGGGTTGTCGAAATGTAAATCCAAGATGGCGGCCGCAATAGGTATCAATTTTTTCATCATGGGTGTCATTTTCATGGTTTTCGAGGGTGCTGAAGCCGATAGTGCTGTCGAAATGTAAATCCAAGGTGGAGGCTGCAATAGGTATAAAATTTTTCATCATAGATGTCATTTTCATGGTTTTCGAGGGTGTTGAAGCTGATAGTGCCGTCGAAATGTAAATCCAAGATGGCGGCTGAATTAGTTACCAATTTATTCATCATGGGTGTCATTTTCATGGTTTTCGAGGGTGTTGAAGCCGATAGTGCTGTCGAAATGTAAATCCAAGATGGCGGCTGCAAAATATATCAATTTTTTCATCTTGGGTGTCATTTTCATGGTTTTCGAGGGTTTTGAGACCGATAGTGCAATCCAATCAATATATTAGTGATAATCCAAGATGGCAGCTGCAATAGGTATCAATTTTTTGATCATGGGTGTCATTTTCATGGTTTTCGAGAGAGTTGAAGCCGATAGGGTCGAAATGTAAATCCAAGGTGGCGGCTGCAATGGGTATCAATTTTTTCATCATGGGTGTCATTTTCATGGGTTTCGAGGGTGATGAAGCCGATAGTGCTATCGAAATGTAAATCCAAGGCGGCGGCTGCAATAGATATCAAGTTTTTCATCTTGGGTGTCATTTTCATGGTTTTCGAGGGTGTTGAATCCGATAGTGCTGTCGAAATGTAAATCCAAGATGGCGGCTGAAGTTGGTACCAATTTTTTCATCTCGGGTGTCATTTTCATGGTTTTCAAGAGTGTTGAAGCCGATAGTGCTGTCGAAATGTAAATCCATGATGGCGGCTGCAATAGGTATCAATTTTTTCATCATGGGTGTCATTTTCATGGGTTTCGAGGGTGTTGAAGCCGATAGTGCTGTCGAAATGTATTTAAACTACTTTAAAAATTCCGTATAATCATGTTATACGTAATTTTTTTAATGCGCTTAAGGTATGCCCAATTGGATTTACCAATATATTATTTATTTTAGCTGGGTATTTTATTTTATAGAATTAAAGAACACTAATAGCTTCATACTATGAGCAATCTTCATTTCATAGTTGATAGTTAAACATTTTGCTGCGTTGATATGATCCGCTAGTTTTCTTTTTTATATATTCTTCATCATCTCTAGTGTAAAAAGGAAAAAAGAGCAGCCAGAAAATTATAACGAAAACGGCTTATTAATAAAATCCAACATCTTGGATTGTTAAAACCGTTAATATAGGTAATCATTGTTTCGCATACTTGTGAGAGTAGGTACTTAAACAAAACTACAACTACGTAAGTGTTCATAATACTTATTTAATAATATCAACAATCATCAAACAACATGTAGGCTCACAGCGTACCTATGCCACAAACATTATTCCGAGTCTTCTTAGTTGGGTAAACTTATGTCGTCCACATCCTATTGGTGACGTACTTTCCTCAAAAGATTTATTATATTAACATATGTTACAGATTTTTTTTCATTAGAACAAGACCTAATTCGTAAGCGATCAGTTGAGCAAACGCTTTGTTTCGGTGGTCAGTTGGTTCCCCGTTTTCAAAATTGAATATCGGATAATTGTGATACGTCACGTTTATACTCATTAGAATCGAAAATGTTGCGTTTATATAAATTTCCATCCTGAATGTCCTGTGACGATAACTGTCTCTTTATTTTGTCTAAATGTGAATTTTTTCGCGTCAACTATGATATGATAATGTTGATCATCACATGGCTTTCTTTTTAGCGAACCAAATTGTCTTACACCGTCACTCAATAAACTCAGTGACGATGGTCGAGCCTCGCCTTGCAAGACCACTAAGAGAAAGTCATTATTAATTATTAAGTAAAACAAATTACAATGCACTAGAATTAGTATGTAACTGAAAATCCCCTCTCTTCCTTTTAACTACTAATTAAAAACACTACTTATTATACTTAATACATTTAAAATAGTGGACTAAATACTATTATTAAAAGTATTTTTAACTTTAAAAAATCAGAAAAAAGGTTTGGCATCCCTGATCATATTTCAATGATATTAAAAATATTAATATAAAAACCAATTTCGTTATTCAAAGTGCAATTAGAAATCTTTCTATAATGTGGAACATATCCCTTACTATACTGAATAGAATAGAAACAAATTCACTCACTATTTCCAGCCATATTTATGGTAAATAGGAAATCGCTAGTATTTTTAATAAAAATTCACTGTTTTAATCACAAAATAACTTATTATAATTATATACAAATGTAACTTGGCAACTGAATACGCAGTCACTTGATATGGCGTAAACTGATAAGCGTCGATAAAATTCTGTCTAAACAAGGAAGAATCATTTTCATGTGCGGGAAACGCCGATCGGTGTCAAAGTGTTTAAATATGAGATGCGTCCGACGCCTATCGGAGTTAGCTCTTTAAACCGCCCGCCCCTGCGTAATAAAGGCGATTTTTCGAGCCGCATTGAACGGGTTAAAATGATTATTGAGGCACGAACGGCTGCTGCAGTTTATTTATTCACAGCATACCACTACAACGTGAATGTGTATAAGAAAAGAGTGATCAAAACGAAATGGAAAAAAAAAGAAATTTTATTTCTTGACGGCTCCGTGGCGTAGTGGCTTAGCAATGAGTTGCTGCGCTGGGGGCCGCGGGTTCGTTATGTTTGTAAACTGCATCCACGATACAGGAGAAAATCCTAGTGTGGGGGTAACGTTTTTTTAAAAAACAGACTTGAAAGACTTGTGTTTCACAAATAATTTTCGGCTTGGTTGGGCTCTATAAAACGAAAAGATTTTTTCATTGGTCATTGTTACTGCCATTATGTAGACACTAGTCACGATGCGTGCATATAACATTTAAATAAGGTGCGTGCGATCACTCTGGCAGCTCATAGCAAACTGAAAGTGAGCCCAACGTGTGGACGCGGCGGCCAATACTTCTCCACAACCCTTTGATCTTTTGTAAAAAACCGACACCACACGGATCTCGCGCCAACTTGTGGGCCATCATCCCAATACATACCAACGTAAGCATAAACACTCGCTCTACACGATGGCCAACATGAAGAGCCGCCTTAATGATCATATAAAGGAATATACATAAATATAAACATAGAAGGGGTACATACACGAGGTAATATAATGCCCTCCAGACCGAATTTTCTGTTAAATCATGGCGGCCAGTCTCAACAGACTGTCCATCATCATCGCAGCGTAGTACAGGATTATATTATAAGATCGGGGGAAAAGTTTTTTCGTATTTTATAACCAAATTCAGGACAAGTTATATTTTAATTACATTTAACTATAATATATATGTACCATTTTGTTAACTTGTTGCCATATTATAGGTAGTAACATAATCTCGATGCTGTAGAAATCTTGGGATTTTTGATCAAAAAAACGAGACAAGTAGTCTTGACAGTCCTCTCTTGATTTTAACCTAACACTACCCAAAGAATTTCAAAGAGACAGAAACAGGTGAAATCTGAGGGTGCAAGGTCAGGACTATATGGTAAGTGCATTAACACATGCCAACCAAGCTCCCTCAATTTTTGCTGAGCGGCCAAAGACCACACTGGCGTAATCAATCCAATCCCACCATACACACAGCAACACCTTATTGCGTGTTAATCCGGGTTTCGCTATAGTCTGTGGAGCTTACTATGGTTTTGACTTTTACCATGATCGTCTTGACACGTTCTTGTCGTAGGTGATCACTTTTCATCACTAGTGATCAATCTTTACAATTTTTTTAATTGGTTCGATTTTATTACGTTTCAATAGATAATAGAAAATGAGTACATGATTGATTAGGTTTCTTTCAGTGAGCTGGTGTGGTACCTAAATGTTGAGCTTTTTTTATAGCCAGACTTTTTGAAATGGGTCAGAACTGTTTTGTGATCAATCCTCAATTCCTCGGTTATGTCGTAACTCCTAATATGCCGATCCTGTTCCACTTTTTCAAAAATGGCATCGACTTTATCCGTATGAGGGCGACCAAAGCGAGCTCAATCTTTGTCGTCAAAATTCCTGGACTGAAAACGCTTGAACCAACTTTGTGCTATTGTTACTGACAATGCATTAGGTACATAAACGTCACAAAAATTTTTCGCGATTTAAGTCGCATTATTGCCTTTTTGTAATAAAACTTCAGAATATATCGAATTTCTTCGTTAGATTCACTCATTTTGATGGACAGAAAAACAATTGCGAGAAAAAATATGGCGAGAAAGTGTTTTATACTTTTTATTTTTCTTTTTCTTAATGTCCTATATGTATTGATATTAATACCAGGCAGATACAACCAGTACAACCAGAGATTTTTCTTAAGTTTTATACAAACGAAATAGGAAGAAACTTTTTCCCCAACTTACGAGGGCGACACTGAAAGTTTTTAGAACTGGCCACTTGTAAACGATTTAATAAAAAAAATAAGTTCAAATTTTGAAATTGGAACTCTTTGCCAATATTATTGTGTATGTATTTCATTAATTTATCATTTGTTTACGATTTGGCGGCAAATTGAAAATTGTCTATGTCACGTCAGCTAGAGTTTAACGTGAGAAAATTTTTGTACAATGATTTTTATGACTTTCGTTGTCATTTAAGTCAATAAGAAAGTTATGAGAGACTGCGATTGACCTTTCACGATGTAGCCCCATCTCGTGCCACTGTTTACAATTGGTTTAATGAGTTTAAACGTGGTCGCACTAATCTCACTAATGATCTGCCTGAGGGACGGCCTTCTACGACGACTGAAGATAACATCAGTGGTGTGCGGCGTATGATAGAGACTGACAAAAGAGTGACATATCAGCAGATTCGGACAAGCTTAGGCATCGTTATGAGTCAAGTGCACAAAATCCTTCATGAACATTTAGCGGTCAGGAAGCTTTATGCCCGGTGGATACCTCATGATTTGACAGAGGTCCAAAAACTCCGTGGAGTTTTTGATTTTCTAATAACTTTCAGTGTCACTCTTCACGAGTGTGAGCGCAAACACAGGTGCGCTCTATTCGCACACCCTCATAGTCCGATGGAATAATAATAATAATAAATAATTTATTTCGTCAAATATTAAAGTTACATTATATGATCAGTGATCGAGGTCACCTAGTAAGCAACATAATGCCTGTAACAGGTGACTTCGCTCTTCCATAGCTAAAATGGAATGGAACAGAGAGCGATCAGACGCAGGACTAATGGCTATTATGTGCCGGGTCACATGCGGGAGATACTGTCAACTTCCTGACTACGGACAGCTACTGAGAATTTCTCGACAAAAAAACACAATAACCGATTTTGCCCGATGTGAGATTCGAACCCGAGACCATATAACCGTACGACCTACAAACAAACGAGGCAGTCATATACTAAAAAGAGTTGACTTACAGTTGCTAAGATTTCATGGCGTTTCCTCGCTTGTAACATTGTAATTTTCTGCACATGGTCAAGAGCAGTATGTCGAAAACAAGAACGGGTTGCCAGCAATAAATTTACTGCCTCTTCAACGTCACTGGCTTTATGACGCGATACCTAGGAAACAAAAACGAAATAAAATATCAAGATTAGTCTCTTCTTCTTCCTGTCCTTATCTCAAATTATTTGGGGTCGGCATAGCATGTCCTCTAATAGAGAAGAATAGAAGAGGATTCCATTCTCCTCTATTAGAGGTCATCTCTTCATTCGCTACTCTCTTACGCATATCATTACTAACGCAATCCATCCAACTTTTCTTAGCCGACCAAGACTAGTTTTTAATCTAGATAAAATTTCATTTATAATAATAATTAATACTATTTTAATAGTAGGTATTCCTTTTAATGCTATCCTGCGTAATCCACAAGCGGTAGGTAAGCTTGTGGATGACGTACGTTGACTGAGCAAAATGCTATAAAAATATATTTTTAATATGAAAAGTACTGCACTACATTTAGATTGTACCGTGGAAAAAACACCACAATCTAAATTTTTAGGTGTGGGTAACGTAACAGAGAAAATCATTTAATTTGTCAGATATCTGGTAGTAATGCAATCCTTCGCCAAGCGTGACGATAATCGTAACGTTAAACCTCCATTCTTTGAAAGACTTTCATGTTCGACTTATACTTCTGCAGGACTTTTTATTGATTTTCCAATTTCTGCATTGAGATGTATTTTTTTTGCATACACAATTTTATGTTGTATTTTTGGTTATTTATTCTACAATAAGTTTTATTTTAAACAAAGTACAATAGATAAGCTGTATGGTAAATGGACGTGGTTGCGTATTTTGGCTGCAGAGGGAAGTGTAAGTATACTGTTGCTGTATTTCGTATGGTGAGTGTAGGACAATCAGAGACCCTTTTTTACTAGTAACAAGGCATTTCATATTAATCCTCAGGGGCGACTACGCATCTTCATTTTGATTCTATTATCATTAACTTACCAAAGGTGGGCTGTGAGCTCGTTTGTCGCCCTTATTATATTTATATAAAGCCTAGGCCTAAGAAACGATGGATGGATTGTACTTCTGTAACCAAAAAGATCTCACTTTCCGCACTAGATTTCCACATAGATTGCTGCAAAGCAAAATCCTTAGCCACCTACATGCATAGACTTGTATTGCCATAATCATCATCATCATTACAGCCCTTCACAAGTCCACTGCTGAACATAGGCCTCCCCCAAAGAATGCCACAAAGCACGGTCCTGAGCCACCTGCATCCATCGACTTCCTGCATGTCTTACCAGGTCGTCACTCCATCTGGTGGGGGGACGCCCAACAATTCGCCTACCGGTACGAGGCTGCCACTCGAGAACCTTTCTTCCCCATCGGTTGTCGGTTCTTCGAGCTATATGGCCGGCCCACTGCCACTTCAACTTACTAATCCGTTGGGCTACGTCGGTTCTACTGCGGATATCCTCATTCCTAAGTTTATCACGCAGAGAAACTCCGAGCATAGCCCTCTCCATAGCTCGCTGAGCGACCTTGAGCTTCCTCATACGGCCAGCAGTGAAGGACCACGTCTCAGTTCCGTAAGTCATCACTGGCAACACGCACTGGTTGTACAATTTCGTTTTAAGGTTTTGAGGTATGTCTGACGAGAAGATGTGTCGTAGCTTCCCGAACGCTGCCTAGCCGAGTTGAATCCGTCGATTGACCTCTCGGTCGAAGTTGGACTTACCTAGTCGGACTATTTGTCCCAGGTAAACATACTCGTCAACAACTTCGAGCTTAGTGCTCCCAACAACTACCGGCATAGGTGTGACATGGACATTAAACATAATCTTTGTTTTGTCCATGTTCATCTTGAGACCTATCCGTTGGGAGACACTATTGAGTTCATTGAGCATAGTGCTTAGGTCCTCCAGCGATTCTGCCATAAGGACTATATCGTCGGCAAATCGAAGGTGAGTGATGTACTCGCCATTGATGTTAATACCGTATCCTTTCCAGTCCAGAAGCTTGAAAACGTCTTCCAATGCAGCGGTGAAGAGTTTCGGGGATATAACATCACCCTGTCTTACACCTCTCTGCAATTGGATAGGTTTCGTACTCTGGTTCTGTACTCGGAATGCCATCGTAGCTCTACTGTACAAACACTTCAGCACTTCGATATACCGACATTCAACTTGGCACCGCTGAAGGGACTGCAGCACCGCTCAAATTTCGACGGAATCAAAGGCTTTCTCATAGTCCACATACGCCAGACATAGTGGCAAATTGTACTCTTCGGACTTCTGTACAATTTGCCGAAGGGTATGTATGTGGTCTATGGTGCTAAAGCCCTTTCGGAAACCGGCTTGTTCGGGAGGCTGGAAGTCGTCAAGTCTGCGCGCGAGACGATTCGTAATGACTCTCGAAAACAGCACGTAGACGCGGCTCAGAAGGGAAATCGGTCTGTAGTTCTTCAAGAGAGCGTTGTCACCTTTCTTGAAGAACAAGACCACCGCACTTCCGCTCCACGCCTCCGGTGTAATGCCACCATGGAGGACGGAATTAAAGAGCTTCTGAAGGACTTCAAGTACCGGTCTTCCACCCGCTTTCAGAAGCTCCGCTGTAATTCCATCCTCGCCTGGGGCCTTGCCGTTTTTAAGATGCTGGAGAGCCATTCTAATCTCGCTCAGACTGACGTCCGGGATATCTTCGGAATAGTGTCGGACAAGACTCGCTCTTGGATCGTTACTCACACTTGCGGGTGGCTCCAACGATGACGTGTACAGCTGCCCATAGAACCTCTCAATCTCACTCAAAATCTCAGGTGCCCCGGAAACGATGCTGCCACATTCGGTCTTCAGCTTTGACAGTTGGCTCTTTCTGGCAGACAGATCTCTGGCAAAGACTTTGGAGCCTTGGTTCCGCTCGATCGCTTCTTCAATACGAGCTGTATTGAAGTTGCGTAAGTCCCGCCGCATGCATTTGGAGATCTGTCTGTTCAGTTGCCTGTATACTGTCAAATCTGTTGAAGAATGTAGCTTCGTCTCCCGTCTAACAGCCATGAGATTAAGAGTGTGATCGGAGAGTTTTTGTGTTCTTCTGCGGCGGGTCTTGCAGAACTTAGCTCCGACCGCATGGACAGTTTCCACGAGCTTGTCATTAATATCGTCCACTTCATTGCAGTCTTCTAGGCACTGAAAACGGTTTTGTAACTCGAGCTGAAAGGTTTCGGGACTTTGGATTAGAGCACGAGGGGGACGGAGCGTTGACTTCATCAGACGAGACCTCTCCAACTTAACATTTAGGTTCAGTGTGCCTCTCACCATTCGGTGATCGCTGCCGGTTTTCACCTTGGCGATCACTGAGACATCACTGAACAGTTGTCGTCTGGTCGTCATAATGAAGTCAATCTCATTTTTGTCGAACCGTCGGGGCTCGACCAGGTCCACTTCCTGTGGGGCCGCTTCTTGAAGAAAGAGTTCATCATAAAGAGTCCCTCTTTCTCCATGAAGTCGGCCAGCTGCTGGCCCCTTGGGTTCCGTTGCCCTATTCCAAATTTCCCTACTTTCAGCTCACCGTTCTCTCTTGTGCCTAGTTTTGCATTGAAGTCTCCCATCAACACCGTATATTGGGTTTTGGAGGTATGCATGGCTCTAGAGATATCCTCATACATTTCCTCCACCTCCTCATCGGGGTGTGCCGAGGTTGGTGCGTAAACCTGTATGACCTTCAGCGAATACCGTTTGGTGATTCTGAGTATAAGGTACGCAACCCTCGTCGACACACTCCCGATATTTACAACGTTGTTAACGAGAGACTTGTGGACGATAAATCCGACACCTCCTTGGGACAGATGGTCGCCCTCCCGGTGATAGAGCAAGTTGCCGGATTCGAGGATTACCGTGTCCTCCCCCTCTCTTCGGACTTCGGATAATCCCATAATATGCCAGCGCAACTTGTCTATCTCTTCTTCCAGCTCCACGATCTTCTCGTCAGTCCTCAGGGTGCGTGCGTTGTACGTTGCCAGGTCGAGTCGTCTAAGGTGGCAACCGAACCTCCACCGGAGATTCTTAGCACCCCCTGCCCCGCCGTTACCATGGTCGCCACCGTAGCCAGGAATAACGGGGCCGCCGGGGACTGGGGGCCGTCTCTTCGTAACTCTCATCATGGGGGGTATATTGCCATAGTTGCCACGCTTGGCGAGCGGGTAGGCAACCGCAGTTTTTTTATTGTATTTTTGCCGTTAACCAGGAAGATGCTGCTGCCCATCTCCTGCCTGTTTCCCTTTGTCGCCTTTTACGACACCCACGGGAGGATATGGGGTAGTGGATATTCTTGACCGCCACTACACGGCACCATAAACAATTATATAAATGCATAAAGCCATTGTGGCGCATGTATCGACATAATTCATAATTTTTCAGCATTCTTGTATAATCATTTTTATTCACAACCATTTGTTTATATTTGTTGGATTGTAACAAATTTGTAGAATATTTTATAACATTGTAAAAGACAGAGTGAGAAAGTACCTCAAGTTAACTATACATACAAATAAATTCCATGTCATAAACTTTGGTAGTAGTTTACATGTAGAGAGTGTAGATTTTTTTACAGAATAAGTGTGACAAACGAGCACACAGTCCATCTGTTGGTAATGAGGGCATCTAGGACTTTATCTGCCACCAGGGCGGCGCCACTTTACAGTGAGGTAAAATATTTGACAGATTTCATAGCGGGGACGATAATTTCTTACGAAAATGTAATCTTTAAGGTTTCTTTCTGTATTATTAGTTATATTTTATATTAATTACATTAGAAGTGAATAAACGAAACTATAAATATAACTAAAAGCCGATTTTTTTTTAAAAGAGTTATAAAGTACATAAAATTAAAAATCAAACCACTGACGCATTATGTTGTGTATTAATATAATATTCTAGATAATGATAAACTATTATTTAACTAAAATTTTAACATTGATTTTATTAATTAAGCATACATAATTAATAAAATCAATGTGCAAATGTGAGTGTTTAAAATGCAGAACATGTGATATGTACACATAAAGAGCATACCTGTGAGTTTCTTATTAAAGCTATATCCAGATCATTTGAGATTTTATCGAAGTGATGCTTGCTTTCCTTAACACCTTTAATATCACTGCAACAAGACATATCACTTACATATAAAATAAAATAATAACAAACAATATGAAGTCCCCCGAACCAATTTTAAGAACAATGTTTTTTTTTACTACAATTTTTTTACGGTGGTTTTAATTATAGTACTTCTGTATTTTGCAAATACTAACCATAAAGTTAGAAGTAAATCAAGTATCTCACAGCTTTTCCACACTGAAAGCTGAGCTATGACGAAAATAGATAATAAATATATATGTACGTAAACGTATAATGATCTATCAATTACAACTTACGATGTATGAATGCATGTATAACACATACGCTCACGCACACACACACACACACACACACACACAAACACGCTCCTACTAATGGATTATGTATAATTTATTTGCATTAAAAACTCTGAAGTCATATACGCAAATTGCTTCTGTATATTGTGTGTATTATGCGCTTCATTCTGTACGTATCTAACAAAAGACAAAGGTACAAAATGTACTACAACAAAATATTTACTGTTTTCTGTCAGTGAACAGTTCAGTGAACTATAACATAAACAATTTCTACAGTTTTATTTTTAACACCAACTATCAAACACCAACATGTTTTTTAAATGTTAACTGTCGGATTTTACGCAGGTTTAATATAGTCATCCTTTACGAAAGAAAATATGCTATCAATCAAAACATAGATATAAATAAAAATAAAGTGTAATATTTAAGTAACTGGCTTTTATTAAGAAAATATGCTATCAATCAAAACATAGATATAAATAAAAATAAAGTGTAATATTTAAGTAACTGGCTTTTATTAATCTCAGGGGGTTATTCGCATGCTATTAAGACATTTAAAACCATTTTTAAAATTTTTGTCTATCTGGCTGTCGGGGATAATCTTCGAAATGGCTGAGCCGATTGTGATAAAACTTTACAAACAGATAGAGGACAATGCCAGTAGGGATCTAGGCTATATTTTATCCGAAAGTTCTTTTTGAAAAACAAGAAAATTTTTTCTTCCTTTCCTTTGATCTAAATAACGCCACCGATATAAATCAGTTTATATCAGTTTCATTTCATTTAATATTTTTTTCTTATTTTTTTATTTAATTTCTTAAATTTAATAAAAACCAATTTAAATTATTCATAACTAACTTCCAAACTTACCTGGGTATTTTAATTTCACTAGTAAAGTCACTTGTTTTTAAGAGAATAAATTCAAAATAAAAACAAAATACAATATTATTTTCAAATCATGCAGTTTACTTATTTTACTACCTTCACCAATTTTAGACTATTTTTTATATGTGATTGTTATATTTGATTATTCCGAAAAGCAAAAACCTTTTATGTATTTTTGTAATCTAAGTATGTAACTATCAAATTTGAAAAATTAAAAAAACGTGTTTAAATAGAAACGTTACCCAATACTGACATAACTGTATTTTAAATTATTACAATTATTCAATTCCGTAGATTCACTTTTCTCTGTTCATACTTGAGGTACACGGAAAGTTTTGCGTAACTTATAAATAAAACAATTTAACATAAACATAAACACTCACGCCTGTCACCCAGAGGGGTAGGCAGAGACTACGCACTTCCATTTGGTACGATCCTGACAGACCTCTCTCGCTTCTTCCACATCCATATACCTACGCATACACGCTCGTCGGTTAAAGGTACTCTTGATTTGGCCCATTTTCAATATATCGCCAATTTGGTCGATAAACTTTCGCCTAGGGCGACCCTTCCCGACTCTGCCGTTCACATCTGCAACATAAATTTTCTTTGTCACTCTTTCCTCATTCATTCTTTCTACATGACCAAACCACCGAAGCATTCCTTTCTTAATCCTGGTCACAACATCATCTTGCAAACCACACTCTTCTCTTATTAAACAATTTCTCACTCTGTCATTCAGATTCATCCCTAACATACTCCTTAATGACCGCATTTCTACAGCATTTATTCTACTCTCGTGCTTCTTCTGCCACACCCAACTTTCACTACCATACATTAAAGTAGGCACTAACACAGCATTGTGAATTGCCATACGTGCCTTTTTGGACACATTCTGACTTTTCACAATAGAGTGTAGAGCCCCATTCACTCTATTTCCTGCATTTACTCGTCGTTCTATATCCTTATCATATCTACCATCCCTGCTAAACACACATCCCAAATACACAAACTCATCTACTTGCTCTACCAACTCCCCTTCTATTCTTATTTCACATATCGTTTTACTTTCTTCTCTTTCAAAAACCATTACTTTCGTCTTACTTGCGTTCACTTTCATTCCCTTTTCTTTTAATGTCCTGTTCATTAATGTTACCATCATTTGCAACTCGGCTGCCGAAGACGCAAGTATGACTTGATCATCGGCGTACAAAAGGCATTTGACGGTTAACTCACCCATTCTTAACCCGCATTCTTCTACTTTCAAATTTGTCAAACAACTGTCCATAAATAGGTTGAACAGCCACGGGGAAGCCACACAGCCCTGTCTGACACCTTTATGGATGCCAAACCAGTCCGAGTAGGCCCCGTTGATCCTGACACAGGCACTAGAGTCCCTATATAGAGACTTCAATGCCTGTATCAAGCCAGCGCTCAACCCAAATGAGTTCAGTGTTTGCCATAACACATCCCTATCCACTCTGTCATAAGCCTTCTCCAAGTCTATGGACGCACAAAAAACTTTTTGGTTTTTGGCCAAAAACTTCTCCGCGATCATGCGCATGGAAAAGACCTGATGCGTACATCCCATTCCCTTTCTAAATCCCGCTTGCACATCCCAAATTTTTCCATCAGTTTCTTTCATCTTCTTTTTTCATTTCTTCAACTCTTTCAATTAGTACCTTAGCATACAGTTTCCCCACAATGCTAAGAAGGCTGATACCACGGTAGTTTTCACAGTCCTGCTGTGATCCTTTTCCTTTATATATTGGGACTATCACGGCTTTGCACCAGTCTCCCGGTACCCGCTTAAGTTCCCAACATAAATTAAACAAGGTGTACAGCAGGTCTGCTACCACTCCTTCTCCAGCCCTTAGCATTTCGAGAGATACTCTATCATAACCGGCTGCCTTACCTGCTTTCATACTTTTCATTGCTTTCATTATTTCATCTATACTTACATCTCTATATATTTCGTCTTCTTTCGGAATTTCTATTTCATTTAATTTAAACGTCTCATCACTCATAAACACGCTTTCAAAGTATTCCTTCCATCTCCTTAAACTCAAAACTTCGTCATTCAGAATACAGCCATTCTGGTCTCGTATATATAGTTTCCAGAACATTTTAATGTTTGCCTGGAAGTTATCCGATATTCTTCTATCATTCTTATCCGTTCTTTCTCGCTTTTTCCTTTCAACTACTTCTTTTACTCTCTTATTTAGGTGTCTAAAGACTGCCTTTTTCCTTTCAATATCACCATTCATACTGCTAGAATTACTAGCCTTGGTTGCTAGTAAATCTAGCCATGCTTTCTTCTTTGCTTCAACTTCCATCCGTACCTCATCATCCCACCATAACGTGTTAATTTTCCTTTCATTCGTTCTCTTACTTACACCACATACTTCGGTAGCTGCATCCACTAAACCTTTCCTGACATTATACCACACAGTTTCCAAGTCTAAATCATTCATACACAATTCAGCCATACCACTTATATTTTCTCTCAATCTATACTTGAACTTCTCTCTCACACCTTCATCTTGTAACCTCTCTGTTCTTATACGCTGTAACGCAGTGCTAGACACAGATGTCCGATGCCTCCAACGTCTGAAAAGACCATTAATTCGGCATAAGACCAAGTAATGATCCGTCCCTACGTTAGAGCCCCGGTAAACCCTTGTATCTACCACCGCGCTCCTTATTCTTTCATCAACAATTATGAAATCTATCATACTTCTATCATCACCTCTTTCCCATGTATACGTGTGAATCTTCTTATGAAGAAAGAAAGTGTTCGTCACAAAAAGATTCTTTTCCACGCATACGGCGAGAAGGCTTTCACCATTCTCATTTATACTTTCATCACCAAACGTTCCCAATATCCTTTCATAACCAAGCCTCCTCGCCCCAACCCTTCCATTAAAATCGCCTAATATCACAATATTTTCATTAACCTTGCATTTCATTAGCACCATCCTTACCAACTCCCAAAACTGCTCTCGGATATAAGTGGGCTTAGACATGTCTGGCGCGTAGACCCCTAAAACAAACAACTTCTTTAAGCCCACTTTCATTCGTATCCATAGCAGTCTCGGGCTTACACATTCATACTCTTTCACACAATGACCCATTATTTCTGAAAGGATGATACCGACTCCCTGGCATGCCCGCTCGGTCTCGTCTACACCAGACCAGTACGCGGTAAACATGCCATGTGTAGTGACATCCTTTCCCTTCCGTTTCATCTCATTTACACATAACACGTCTATTCCTCTATCATGCATCATATCGCATACTTCATCCATCTTATCATTCATTCCTCCACATACATTCAATGTAGCCAGACGGGCTTCCGCAATCCACTTTTCGCCCCTCCGGGGGACAGAACGTGACGGGTGGCGAACCTCGTCGCCGGTTTTCCTCCCGGAGATTCTTTGCACCCCTGCCCCATTAAAGGGGCGTGCAACAATTTATATGTAAACTAATATATTTACTGCTTTTGTAAAGTATTCTCCATTACATTTTAAGCATTTACGAACGGGTGTGATGTGTTTTTTTGCATGCCTAGCGCAAAGCGCGTAGGTAGGTTCTACTAGCGCCTAAAAATCAAGATTCCAACGTTTTGTCGCATAAAATCGTATCTAACAATCATATTGAACATATAAATGATATAAAAAGCACAGTGTCAGAAAGATAAATGATTGTTGAACTTATTAATATTTTTTTAAATCGATTAATTGCTATTTTTACATAAAAAAGTGGTTTTACTGGCTTCTGGTGTAGATTTATCAAGTCCGCGTGTAGTGGTAAAAACGTTAACTTTTAAAAATATTAATTGTTTAACTCAATCTATTTTTTAATCTCTTCATCTATCATGTAGTAAAATGGCAGTACGAGTATGAAAATGGCAGTTTAATTTTGTTTTGTTTAGTTATAATTAATTTTTTTCGGCTATGAAATGTCGAAATTTTCTTATTTTTTGTGAATAGACTGCGGCAGTCTAACTGCCTCACTCAGTTCGGCGTCAACTGCCGTCATGAGTAGATACTGTATTGGTTATTTGCAGCGACTCAAAAAGATCGCTGTACAAATACAAAATATTCCAAAAACCAAATTTCATACCTACTTGATTATTATAATAATCAGACATTTTTATTACAATATTTTAAAAGTACAGAATAAATAATATTAGTACATACTAAAGTAAATAGGATGTATATATTTAAGTATATTTATATTTAAATATCTACGTCTTGGACTTTATGGAGTTACCTGAATGATGGTATGATGATCATATGAGCATTATGAGGCGGGCACTTTTGGATTATCCAAACTTTTTTTTTAAATTGGAGTTATACATAAAATTATTGAAAAATTGGAAGTATAATAAAAAGGTTATTAGTGAAAACTAGTGTGTATTTAAACTACTTTTAAAAAAAATCCCTATAATCATGTTATCTACATATAATTTTTTTAATGCGCTTAGGGCATGCATAATTGGATTTACCAAGTTTTTTTTTTTATATAAAAGGAGACAAACGAGCATGCGCCTCACCTAATGGTAAGTGATCATCCACAACACCAGGAGAAGTGTTGCCGGCCTTTCAGGAAGGAGTATGCTCTTTTCTTGAAGGTAACTAAGTCGTATTGGTCCGAAAAATCCGCTGGCGACATTCCAGTTTGATTGTGCGAGGCAGAAAATTCCGCGTAAACCGATAGTAGTGGACCACCCGCCATCGAGATGATGAAGATGGAATTTCGAGTTCTGTCGCAGTGTATGATGGTGGAACATTCAGCAGCTGGAATTAATCCGAACAATTCCTCTGAGCACTCCCCGTGAATATATGCATAGAGATGCTACGTCTCTTCGCAAAGCCAGTGGATCAAGCCGATCGGATAGAACTTGATCGTCGACGATTCGGGTCGGTCTCCGTTGAATACGGTCAAGTGGAAGGAGCTGATACTGGGGTGCATCCGCCTAGAGATGAGAACAGTAATCCATATGTGGCCAAACCTGCTTTTTTTAAAGCTGCATGCAGTGGGCCCGCATAAAATACAGTCTCGATCTACTGAGCACACCAAGCTTTTCCAATGCCAGTTTAGCCTTCCCTTCCAAGTGACTACTGAACTGTACGTCTCTCGAAATATCGACGCCTAGGGTTCCGTTACTGGCTGAGGCAACGAGGGGAGTGCCCTGAAATCGAGGAGATACGACAAAGGGATTCTTTTGGCGGTAAACGCGCAAACTTTTATCTTTTGGGGATTAAACTGGACTAGATTTAGTTGCCCCCAATCCGAGACTTTGTTCAATATAGACTCAACTTCATACACAAATTCGTTCCTGCAGTCAAAGACGTGTTCCCGAGAAATATTAGCATGGCCGGTGTATAAAGCATCGCCAGTGCTTACACGTCTGCATAACAATAAATGTTACTAGTATGCAACATATCATTGATATGCAGAAGGAACAGGGTAGGCGATAGCTTTCAACCAGCACGTGAATGTGCTATCACGGCCTCTTCTGGCTTCGTAAATGTCAAACCTCTAATCAAATCTTTGATTTTTGGGAAAACAAAGAAATCGCATGGTGCGAGATTTGGAATGTATGCGGGGTGGGTCACGAGCTCCACCTTTTCAGAAGTCAGTTTTGCCCACGCTTCTTGTCTGCCTCAATTTTGTTGGTTTGCTGTCGCCTTTGAAAGAGACTATAAAGCGCAGAACAACCAGAGATAAGAAGCCTAAGTGACTCGCTGTGATGGCAACAACCTCCTCCCATGGAGCTTCTTCTTCAATATGGCCTCCTGGCCAGTAATGCTCTGTACTTCCGGGTCTTGCTATCGCTCGTTAGCTAAGGGTAGAGGGGTGAGTTCTTAATCACACAAAATGAAGTATGTGTAAAATTGAACATCCAATCTGGCCAAGAAGTAATTACGGAGGCTGCAGACTTCGTGATTATGAACAGTGAGGGCGCTTAGAAAGTCAAGCCCAAATACAAAACCATGCTCAAGTTATTGTAAGAACATGCACTCACACAAAACATATACATGTAAAATCATTTGCAAGTAACAACATGGTTTTAGGTGCATGTGTATATGTGTCCAGCAGTAAACTTTTAAAGGCTGCTAAAAATAGAAAGAAGAAAGATGTGTGAGTAATGCATGTCATAAAGTTGAACATGATTTTTATGTTACTTGAAATGTAATCAGTGCTCTATCTAACTTTCTTTTTTGGTATAAGGTATTTGAGCTACATTACTGTTTATGCAATATCTGACGGGGATAATTTGTACCTGCAAACGCCATTTGGACAGTGCGCATAATTCTTGGTCTATTATTGTCCAACCTAAAGCATATCAGTCAACCGATATTTATGTGTGCAATATAGTCTTCAATTCTTTTTTTTCCAGGCTGGGGTAGGTCTCACGGCTAGTTAAGTTTGGCACCAATAATTCACAGACTGCCTAAGCTGCACCAAAAATGATTGAGTGTATCTTGCAGAAGCCTTGCTTGACTTTGAAATAGCCTGCCAGCAATTGGTTCAGTCCTTGTGCTTGCTCAGGGGTATACAGTGAAGTCAATACTCAAATCCAGCATTGTTATATATAGTGTAGCTTAGCACACAAGGGACTTTTGTACCCTTAACTTTTATGAGGCTCGGTTTTTACACCTTTTAGCAAGCCACGACTGACTACGCTGAGGTAACAGTTAATTCACTTATACCATCATCAATAGGGTCAACAATACAACATGTGGAGTGTTATTATTGATATTATATACATATATATTCATATATTTGTAAATATAAGCAATTTCATGAAAGGTTTATTAAATAACATTGACAGTTATTATTTCATTTTACAATTTAAAATATACTTATCACTTAAAAAACTATGGTTTCCAACCAAGCATGGCAACTATGCAAATATTCCTCCAAATGGAGCAATGTATAAGAGTAGCCTATATTCAGCAGTGAACTTTTGATGGGTTGTAATGAATGAAAAAAAATCAATATAACCTCTATCAGTCAGCATGCTGATGACATTATAATATAAGCTTATTTCGGACAGTGAGTTCATTGTGTTAATAACAATAATTGTAACTACCAATATTTGAGTCCATACATGTGGTAGTAACAATTATAAACCCATATCTGAAATCATTTATATTCCTGCCCATAATAAAATATATTAACATTATTGCCAGTTTCTCCACAGTCCTAATATACTTCCTCTTTTAGTGCTGATGGTAAGTGGATGCTGTGGTCCATAGAAATCTTCATCAATCTTTAATTAATAATCAAAATGCAGATGCATGTCACCCATTTTTAATGTCATCGTGCAAAACACAGCAGCATTGAGCTGCTATTTTACACTATTCTGTGGAGAGATAATGTTGATAACGAGCCAATGATCAATTTGCTATAAGTTAACAACTAAACTTATACAGCTACCTAGGACAGATTATATCCTATGAAGACAACACCACGAAAGAAATCAACACAAGAATAGCCAATAGATGGAAAAAGTATTGGTCGCTTAAAGAAGTCTTTAAATGAAAAGAGACAAGTATGGCAATGAAAAGAAAAGTCTTTGATACCTGTGTCCTTCCAGTGATAACCTATGGAAGCGAAACTGTGTCAGTTACAAAATGCCATAGAGAAAAGCTTACCTGATGTCAGAGAGCAATGGAAAGAAGTATGACTGGTATTAAAAAACAAGACAAAATAAGAGAAAAAACCAAAGTTGTTGATATACTTACACATATAGATCTACAAAAGTGGAGATGGACCGGGCACATGATCCGTGATAAGAATGACAAGTGGAGCACAGTCGTATCTGAATGGTACCCAAAGATGGCAAGAGGAACAGAGGATGTCAACAAACAAGATAGGAACACAAGATCAAACTCACAGTTGGCCATCACTGGAGAAGAGTAACCAGACAGAACACAATAGAAAATGTTAGAGGAGGCCTATCCCAAGAAGCACACTGAAATTGCTGGACATTCTATAGCTTAATCTGTGAAATTCTATTTTGATTCAAGTTCCAGCTTCAGCCTCATAATCCAGTATAAAGGACAATAATATATAAATAATTGAACAACTAAAATTGATATCATCTACAACCTAGTTTGTACAGTTCAATACTCTTTTCAACTTATTTATTTACAAACCACACATGATAATAATGACTTCACAAAACATAACTTGTATTAGGCAAAATATAAAATATATAGTTTTTATTGGTGAGTAATCATTATAAACACGAGAAACATTAAAAGGAAAAAATTATTATTGCTCACATTTTAATAAATGCAGCGAGATTCTTGAGTACAGTCCTGGAGGCCTGGTCTAGTAGTATTGAGTGGAATTTGTTCATTTCCTGAAGGGCATGGATCATACGGTTTAAATTTGCCATTACTGTTGGATCCTCTGAAAAACTGCTACTTAAGTCCCATAAGGCATTTGTAAATGAACTAAAAAAAATATAATTCTGTATTAAGATAATTTTCAACTAATTGCAGAAATTTTCACTTGCATATGTACTCTAAATACATTAAGTAATAAATAAAGTAGTTATAACTACATTTAGATTAAAACAAAATTATTGTTTAAGCATTCCTTTTACTAAGGACATTTAGTTGTTAGATCAATTAAATATTGGTGACTAGACTAGACTAGACAACAATAGAAAAAAACATATCAAAGTATATGGAAACTGTAAAATAAAGAAAATGGAACATTTTGACATTAAAAAGTAGCACTCTTAGACTTACCTTCTATGAGTCATGTATGTTTTCCCTGACTCTATCATAAAAGAACAAGTCTTGAGAACTTTATCGAGCTTTTGCTCTAAACCATCGATGCTGGCTTCTTCAGTTTCTAACTGTTCCCTGGAGTAGCAAATTAGACACTGGTCAATATTAAAACACAAAACACGTAAAACACATAAATTTCACTTTCTTTATGCAACTCTCGTTGATTACTAATTTCGTTTATTTACCTGAATTTTGGGGAATCTCTAAGACATTCATCAAAATCGATTAAAGGTTTCATTTTAGTAATAGTAATTTTGGTCACCAATCTTACAACATTTTTTGTTAAAACACAAAGTTTTTATAATCGTTCAACTGACCAATAATAAATCTCACTCAGAAATCATGAAACTGATTTACGCTGATTGCTGATGCTAAACAATGATCAAAGACAATGATTATGACATTGGCATTGACAGCAAGATTTTTTTAGTAATAGACTCGTACGTTTGTACTTTTGCCAGTATCAAGTATTATAAAATGGTCTTTTAAAATAACATGTTAAAAAACGTTATTATGTAAAAAATGTTTTTGGCAGATTTTAATGGCAGATTAAGGAAACAAACAGTAGATAACGATAGTGTCTTAAGGTACCTAAGCAGACACTATGACATAATTATCACACCGCCATCTGAATACGTGTTTCATCGTTCCCACTTTAGGTTCTGTTGCGGACTGCGAGGGAACCGCCGCCCCGTCGCCCCTTCATACCCCGTTGCGCCCCGCATACCCCGCACACCGGCAGCAGATCGACGACCAATGAGCGTGCAGCATCGTCGCGCGACGCTACACACAGGCTAAGACGCTCTCTTGCGGCATATAAGAAGGGCGTTTTGGTCTGTGAGCTCAGACACATTCCGCCTGTGGCACCGCTCTCGTGCGGTCGTTCCAGGTAGTCCGCGCGCCTAACGTCCCAACGTTAGTGCCCCCAGTTCCGCGAATCGCGCTCCATTGTGTTGGCGCTAATTAAGCGCTGAAGCTAGGTGAGTGATTAGTCGCTAACTCTCAGTTCTTACCCCCCCGACCTCGGTCGGGGTGGTCTGACTGAACGCTTTTATATTGTAGTACACTAGTACTGTATATGTTTAGTAGTTTATTATAATTATATGTGTAGTATATATAACGTGTATATTGTCATATTGTTTCTTGACTTAGCCCCCGTCCTTTTGAGGACGAGGGAGAGTTTCAGAAAAAGAACGTCCCGCACTTTTCAGTGCAGTGATCCCCCACGCCCTACTAGTAGTCTTAAATAGTTTTTTTTTTTTTTTTATTTTTTAGTTTAATTAATTAGTCAACATGTCCACTCAGGACTTAAAATCGTCGCTTTACGATGCCATCACTAAGGTGGAAGATTCACAGGCGCTTTCCGCCGCCTTAGCCCTTCTGGCTGGTACCGCCCGCAAGGCAACCATCCCGCCGCCGGTGTTAGCGGACCGCTTAGAGTCCCAGAACTCATTCGCCGCGCTAGAGATAGATATGGAGTGCTCTCACTCCGAGTCCGACGCCGCGTCGTCAGTATCCGCCTCTCGGAAGAGGCCCGCGAAAAAATCCGGCACCAGGTCATCGGAGTCAGACTCGGATGACACCGGTGCATCATTAGATTCATATACCACGGTATCGTCAAAGCGCGCGGCGAAGCGCGCCGCTAAAAACCGTTCGCCAACCGCCGCAGCGGCCCGTGCCGCTCCCGCCTCCCCCGCAGCCTCCGTCGCTGCCTCAGTCCCTGCAGCCCGAGCTGCCGCGTTAGATAGCTCAGCGCCAACTAAACCGGCCACGCGTTGTGCGCCGCAATTAGCCAAGAAACAAGTCCCGCCCCCTGTTTTCTTAAGAGACAAGGCTGAATGGACCCGGCTTAGTAAAATCTGTTATGACTCTAAAATAAAGTATGAGATTGCTACCAACTTAGGCGTAGCTATTAAAATTTTGCCAACCACGATCGACGATTTCCGCCGTATAACGAAACTTTTTACGTACGAACGCGTATCGTACCACACATACGCTCTCCCGGAAGAGCGTAAAGTTAGGGTAGTCATTCGAGGCGTCCCGTTTGAACTCTCCAACGAGGAGATACTTGCGGACCTTAAGTCACAAGGTTTCCCAGTTGAAGCGGTTCATAAGATGCATAGCAGGACCGGGTTGAGATACCCGGTAATATTAGTTATTCTTAGTAACGTCCCGGAGGCTAAAACCATCTTCCGGCAAGTACGCACTGTGTGCGGCTTGTCTGGAGTCAAGGTTGAGTCACCGCGTAGGCGCGGTTTCCCGGCGCAATGCCACCGCTGCCAATTGTATGGTCATGCGGCGGCCAATTGCTCCGCCCCACCCAGGTGCGTTAAGTGCCTAGATCCTCATATCACGAAAGAGTGTCCCCGGCCTAAAGATGCCGTATCCCCGCCCGCGTGCGTCCTGTGTCAACAGACAGGCCACCCGGCGAGCTACAGAGGATGCCCGTGCGCTCCTCGTCCGCGTATAGTGAGACAGGTACCACCGCCGGTTAATGACCGTTCATTCCCGGCTTTATATGTTAGGAAGCCCCGTCAGGGCGTATCTCAGCCGTCTCAGGGCTTTGCACGACCCCCTCAGGGTCCCCCGAGACCACCAATTAGGCCACCTCCGGGCTTCTCTAAGCCTATGCAGGCTCCAGTTTTTCCCTGGGGCCCCAAAAAGGTAGATCCACCGCCACAGGTATTTTCTGCTCCGCAGCAAAAACAGTCGACAATTGGCGATGACCTTAACACGGTTTACGCCGCGATAAGGAACATCGACATTAATGAAATCTCGGTTTTAGCGAGTAAACTGCGCGCCGCCCGGTCCCCTCAGGACCGTCTTTTGGCTCTCGCAGAGCACAGTAATTTATTGCGTTCGTTGTAAGCTAAGTTAACTTAATTAACTTAGCTTATAATGACAGAGCCTTCTGCTCTGCCTAGAAGTCACGGTCGTATCAAGCCCAAAGGGCTATCGCTTATTTCATTTAACATTCGCGGATTACGTAACAACCTCCCAGAGCTTAAGCTCTTCCTTAAAGATCGCGAAGTTGATTTTCTCCTCTTACAGGAAACCAATCTTAAACACAAAGACACTAAAGGCTTAGCTATTAAAAATTATTCTCTTCTTCGTAATGATAGGCACGACCGCCGAGGCGGTGGCACGGCCATTTATTACAAGAGGACACTACATTGCTCTCTTATAGATACTCCGCAGCTTACCAATATGGAAGCTACGTTATGCAGGCTATCTATGACGGGACATCAGTCTTTAGTCATAGCCTCCTGTTACATTCCCCCTGGAATCCTCCCCCTCAAAGATGATTTTGAGGCAATCTTATCTCTTAGTAATTCAGTCATTATGTTTGGAGATTTTAACTCTAAACATACTGAATGGACATGCCGTAATATTAACCGTAGTGGTAGGATACTGCGTGATATAACGCAGTCTCTTGACATAACCGTTTACAGCCCGCTCGGTGCAACGCATTATCCCGATGCTACCGATTTTAACCCAGATGTACTAGATTTTGCGTTACTCAAAGGAGTTTCACTCAACCTTAGGTCTATTGAGACACTAGACGATATAGGATCCGATCACCGACCGGTCTCTCTTATTCTTGGCCATCAGCCACCACCTATTATAACTACGAAAACCTTCACTAACTGGAAGGGTTTCAAGGACTCCCTAGCAAAAGCTATGGACTCGCAGGACTCCCAAAATTACCTATCGCCGGATATAGAATTAGACAGTCCCTTAAAAATCGACACCGCGGTCGAATCACTTTCAACCCTAATTAAATCCTCCCTTAAGGAGAATGAAAGGGTCGTCCCGGTTGCTAATACTAATGGGCTTCCCCTATATATTAGCAACATATTAAAAGCTAAAAAAGCTGCTTTCCGGAGAGCAGCTAAATATCCCACCCCCGAATATAGGCATACGGCTAATCGTCTTCAACGAAAACTCCGTTTGCACCTTTATGAATTTCGAGAACTCCAAAGGAGTGAACTCATGGAGAATATATCTCCCTCACATACAGCGTACTATCAGATGGCTAGAGCCCTCCCGTATAGACGCTACAACTCACACTCCCCCTCTCTCCCGCCCCGACGGAACGGTTGCTTTCGAGGACGACGAAAAGGCTGAGTGTTTTGCAGATAGCATTGCCGAACAATGCTCTCCTAGCACTCAACCTGTCGACCCCTTACATATACAGGAAGTGGAGGATGAGGTCCGCCGCCGGAACTCAACCCCCACAACCTCTGACCCTATCACTGTGTCCAATGATGAGATCTCATCCCTCATCAAAGGACTTAAGCCCAAAAAGTCTCCGGGCGCGGATGGCATATCCAACCAAGCCCTTAAACACTTTCCAGAGCAGGTGTTAACCCTCTTATCTATTATCTTTAACGCCTGCTTCAATCTAAATTATTTTCCCACTACTTGGAAAGAGGCAACTGTCATTGGTATTCCCAAGCCAGGCAAGCCTCTTAACCTCCCCTCCAATCATCGTCCCATTAGCCTCCTAAAGGCCATGGGCAAACTCTTTGAAAGAGTCATTCTCAATCGAATGAGGCGCCATCTGTTTCCCACAGACGGTGACCCCCTTGTCATCCCACACCAATTTGGTTTCCGCGCGAAACATTCATGTCCACAGCAAGTACACCGCATTGTGGAATACACCCTCAGCGGTTTTTATCCACGTCGACTAAAGACAATCGCGGTCTTTTTCGACATTGCCAAAGCCTTCGACCGAGTCTGGCATGTAGGCCTTATTTACAAATTATATAGGATAGGACTCTCCGATCGTCTAGTACGTCTCGTAGCCTCTTACTTACAACACCGTACCTTTCGTTTTAGACACGAAGGCACGTTATCCTCTCAGCGCCCCATTAAAGCTGGTGTTCCTCAGGGATCAGTACTAGCTCCACTCCTGTACATCTTGTACACCAACGACATCCCAATCCCGTCGAATGGTGTACAGCTCTCACTCTTCGCAGATGACACTGCTCTATACTTCAAAAGTCCTAGAATATCTTCCGCAAGGAACAAAATCCAAAAGTCAGTCGATGACCTAGGAGATTGGTTCCAAAAATGGCGTATCGATGTGAACCCGGAGAAGAGCTCTGCAGTTCAATTCGATATTAAAAGACGCCGTAATAAAAATAAGAAAAATACTCCACCTATACGAATGCTAGGGACTCCTGTCCCATGGCAAATGACAGCAAAATATTTAGGTGTCACCCTTGACTATAGGCTTACGTTTGAGCCTCATGTCAAAAGAGTGACACGTCTAGCTCGATTCTATCTAGGTAGGCTTAACAGTATGTTAGGCAGACATAGCAAAATGTCATTAAGAAATAAGCGAACCCTTTATAAGGTTTGTATACGACCGGTAATGTCTTACGCGGCGCCTATTTTTGCACACGCTAACGATAAAATTATTAACGAACTCCAAGTAGTTCAAAACCATTTCTGTCGTCGAGCTACGAACGCACCTTGGTACGTCCGTAATGCCGACCTTCACCGGGATTTAGAAATCCCAACAATCCAGCAATTTCTTAAAAAACTCTCTGAAAACTTCTTTAAAGTATCAGAGTCGCATACTAACACACTTATTCGTGAGGCAGTTACTTATACCGCCCCACTCCCTTCCCGCTATAGCGTCCGCAGGCCGAGAAACACTCTCTCGGACCCGCCAAATAAGTTGTCAAACGACCTGAACTGCCTCCTGGCGGCTCAGGCCAATCCTAATTAAATTTAAAATTAGTTAAAATTAATAATATGCCTTCGTAGGCAGTCCCTAAACGGCACTTAGCCGTCTGCGCCCTCTTTTCCCAAAAGAGGGTCGCTTTAGATAAGGCATATGAAGCTTTAATAAAGCTAGTTGCCAGTCCCCAAAGGCAGTTTTTAGGGGGTATCACTTAGGTTCCCCTTGTAGGCAGTGAGTCCCCCATAACCACTATAGCCTGGCTATAGTGGCATGCGTAATGCATTTTCTGCCTCCCTCTGGGTAGCCCTTTTCCAAATTGCTTCGGGCGCAAAAAAAAAAAAAAAAAAAAAAAAGTCTGTGAGCTGTTCATTTCGGAAGCGGCACTCGAAGACAACAAGAGAAGAAACCTCAAGAGAAACCATCAAGAGAGAAGAATTTATACTCCATTGAAGACTCCCTTCTGTGTATATAGTTAATTAGTGAAAGCCGCATTTGTAAATAGATTAATACAGTATAGTCTACAGTACCATCTTTTCTTTAAGCAGTCCCCTAGCGTAATATCAGTTCAGTAATCAATCAATACAGTCCACTAGCTACAGTAAATAAATACAGTCCACTTCGATCCCTTATATTCTTGGTCCATCGTCGCCGGATTCAAGCCAGAAGATAGAAGGTAATTACAGGAGAAAGAAGGTAATTACAGGAGAAAGAAGGTAATTACAGAAGAAAGAAGGTAATTACAGAAGAGAGAAGATCATTACAGAAGATCGTCGAAGAAGAAAGAAGTTCGTCGACGAAGAAAGAAGATCGTCGGTACTAACTTCTTCTCTGTTTCTTACGGCTACGTCATATACATCATAATATTGTCTGTTTCCAGACAATTCTTGTTTCTTAAACCGCGTTTACGCGGCCAGGTGGTTGCTCCCTAACGGTGCCAAACTGTGACCATCTGGTAACGCCCTTGTGGCGGGAACGGCGTCCAATACGTGCGTCTTTTTGAAGACGATCGGAGGTCGCAACGTGGGACGTCATGAGGAAGACACGAAGCCAGAAGACACGAACACGAACGACGACGAACCGCCGGTAGGAATGCGGATATTCGAAGAAGCACCCGCGTCCCTGTCCGATTATCTCGCGTTGGCACAAGCGCCCTCCGCCGCGCCCCCGCTCGAGCCCGCATCTACGCCCGCGCCGCGCCCCCGCCGCCGCGCCCCACTATGTCCGTGTCTACGACCGATCGTTTGGGAGAGGTTAGCACATCCGCGCCGCGCACAGAGACACTCGCCGCGATTATAGATCTTCCGACAACAGAAACTAGTTCGATAGTACATACCGTCGCGCCTGTAGCAGACGTTGTACATAGACCCGCGCCCCGTCGATCCGTTCAGTCCGTTCAGCCCAGTCGACAGTTAGCGCGATAGCAAAGTTAAAGCAAATCGAGTATAATGCCGCGGAGGAACTAGCTGCAATTAGAAGGAAGCAATTGCAACTCGAAGAAGATCTTATCAAGAAGAAATACGCTAGGGACGTCGCTCAACTGCAGGAAGGAACAGATAGGGAAAGTCTAAACGAAGACGATTTAGTAGAAAATAGGGTACGCGTTGATAGGTGGTTAGAGAACGTACAGACTGTGCGGGGGGAGCCGCCTTACCGCTCGTCTCAGCCCGCGCCCCGCATCGAGATAGAGCAAGCCCCACCGAATAGGGGAATCGGTTACGACTACGCTGAAGATGCCCAGGGGAGGACGGTAGCGAATGATGTTCAACCGCGCCGCGTAGATACGATACAGAGGAACAATGGAGTCGCCGTAGAAATGAACCAGGTGGATCGCCGTGTACGGGTTACGTCACCGTCGCGCGTTCAACGCCGCACTCTATCGCCTATACATAGATCGCCACATCGCCACGTGGATCGTAGATCACCGTCGCCGTGTAAGGATGTAGGTATACATAGATCGCCATCGCCACATCGCCACGCGGATCGTAGATTATCGTCGCCGTGTTATAAGAATGTAGGTGTACATAGGTCACCACCGCCAGAGCGTAGGCTAAAGGGAGATAGGGATAGAGATAGGTCGCTTACTCCGCGAGGGAAAGATAGGGGTATAGAACGACTAGCGGAAGCTTTAGAAAGCATGATTAGAGTCAGGCCCGCTGCCGCGAAGCAGACGCAGGACTTGCCTATTTTTAACGGTTCGGCCGCGGAATGGTTAGCGTTTAAAGCCGCGATGAAAGAATCCACGCGTTTATATGGATTCACAAATACGGAAAATATGGCAAGGTTAAGGAATTGTTTACGCGGTGAGGCTAGGGACGTAGTATCGGCACTGCTGTTTACCGCAAAGGATCCAGCAGATATTATGCGAACACTGTGGAGCAGTGTTTCGGCCGCCCGGAAGTAATTACAGATCGTGCGTTATAGGAATTAAAACGCCTTCCGCGCCCGGGTCAAACCGCCCAGGAATTAAATTCGTTCGCTATTAAGTTACAGAATATAGTGTGTATTATGCAGAACGTCGACGGCAAAGGATATTTACAAAATCCGATGCTAACTAGGGAAGTCACTAGCAAACTTAGCCCTCACTTACGGTCGCGTTGGTGCGATTATGCGGAGCACTACGGAAGTGCGGACGAACCGGACATCGTCACACTATCCCAGTTCATGATGAGAGAGGCTGACCGTGCGTTAAGTCATGCCTATACGTCCGTAGCGCCGACTAAGGAATCACCCGTAAGACGAGAGGCGCCGCCGTCGAAAAGAGTTATATTGACACGCCGCGTAGAGGATAGGGCCCGCGACGTAAAGACGTTCACCGCCCAGGAGGACACCGGTAGTGCCTCGTGTATGTGTTGTGGGGGTGAACACTCAATCGCCAAATGTAGGAAGCTAGCGCAAATGGGTTTGGAGGACCGGTGGAAGTGGGTTAAGGAAGATGGGGTGTGTTTTAGGTGTTTAAACAGCAAACACCGACGCTTTAGATGTAAAGCTAGGAAATGCGGCGTCGACGGCTGCAACGCCCCCCACCATGCCCTCCTTCACGCCCGCAAGGCCCGCGCACCTGAAACATCGGCAAAACCGGATGAGACCGTGCTCGTCGCGTCGAATGTTAATAGTAGTGCGTCCGTTTTATTGAAAGTGTGCCCCATTACCGTACGCGGACCGCGTGGTAAGGAAGTAGATACGTATGCGCTACTTGACGAAGGCTCTACTATTTCGTTAATCGACGACGACTTAGCTCGCGAGTTAGGAGCGGAAGGACCGACGAAGCCGCTTAACATTCGAGGCGTGAATAACAGTCAACGCGAGGCCGATAGTAGATTAGCTAGCATAGGCATACGTGGCACAACCGCGGTGAACAAAGAGGGACCCATTGGCTGGCCCGAGGTGTAGGGCCGGCCCGAGGTGGCCACTCCGAGTGGGCTTGGGAAGTCCACTCCGGATGTGTGTTGGTGGGCTGCGGTGAGAGGGATGAGTGCTCCCTCTACCGCTGCAGCCGAGGTGGAGTCGCGGAGGAAGAGGAGTGTTGGTATGGCGATGCGTCACTCGCCCTATCCTCCGCGACTCAGACGGGACCGCACCGTCAATTGATGCGGTGGTGGTGGGGCTGCGGGGGGAGAGGAGTGTCGGTATTGCGAGGCGCCGCTCTCCCTACCCTTCGCAGCCGAATTTTGGTTGGCGGCAGAGCCATAGACCAGATCCGCCGCTGGGGTCGGGAAGGCTGGTGCTTCTGAGTGCTAGTTTTTCCTGGCCCCATGGCCTTCACGCATCGAACTCGGGGGGGTCCGATGCGCAGGTGGAGTTGGAGGCCGTGGAGGGGGGTAGTATAACATCTTACTACCCCGTGCAGGAGACGAGGCCTGGACAGAGCGGGCCAGCACTAGTGTGGGGCTGCGGAAGAATTTGGATTCCCGCGGCCCCACGTGCACGTGCGAGGAGGCACCGTGGGGTTTTAGCCGGTAGGAGTCCGGCATAACCTTCCGGTTGCCCCCGCAGCCGGAGGTATCCATGAGGATTTCCCCACGAAAAAAAAAGGCATACGTGGCAAGACGCGCAGTGAGGTGCATAATATAAGTGCGCGAACAATAGCAAATTTAAAGATAGGTTCGCAGTCTGAGTAGGGAGTGCTTACGGTTAAAGCACTTACGCGACCTACCGAGTTCGGTTTGTTACGATGACGCAAAGCCGAGATTATTATTAGGCGCCGACAACTGGCATTTAATAATCACCCGTAATTTAAGAATAGGACGTCGAAGGCAGCCTATAGCTGCACGTACGTTATTATGGTGGGTAATACAGGGAACCGTGCCGCGGTTCGTGTAGGGAAGACGGCGAGACCGTATTACACGTCGTGAGTACTAGCGGACGGTCAGATAGGGACATCCGAACGTTTGCCAGTCAGGACGAGGAGCTAACGGAACTCCTCAAACGGCAGTACGAGGTAGATTCTATAGGTATCTCGCTAAAGAGTAGGCCGCGACGGGAAGAGGAGCGCGCTGTCGACATATTCCAGAGCACCGTCAAGAAGGTCGTCGAGCAATACCAAGTTAGACTGCCATGGATGGACGACAACGTGCGGATGCCACTCAGCTATGAAATGGCAGCTCGAAGACTACGGACGATTGAAAGAAAAATGGACCACTCGCCGGAGTTTCGGGACGCCTACACAGCCCAGATAGACAAAAGGATACGCAAGGGAAGCCGAGGGGACAGAGAGAGAGGGCCCCAAGAGCTGGTACCTGCCACACTTCGCAGTACGGAATCCGAACAAGCCGGGGAAGACAAGAGTAGTGTTCGACGCGGCAGCGCGCGCATCCGGTAAATGTCTTAATGACTATTTACTCGACGGCCCCGACTCATTACGGAACTTACCGGGCATACTGTTTAGGTTTAGGGAGAATGAGATAGCCGTGTCCGCGGATATTAGGGAAATGTTCTTGCGTGTAAAAATCGACCGTCGCGACCAACCCGCGCAATTGTTTCTCTGGCAAGGAAATGAGCGATCCATCCCACCGCGGGAGTATGTTATGACGTCTATGATTTGCGGCGCGAGGAGCTCGCCGTTTCTCGCACATAGTGTTAGAGATTATAACGCGCGCGCACACGCAGAAACACATCCGTTGGCGCTTAACGCTATCGTGCGTAGTCATTTAATGGACGACTATTTAGACAGTTATGCAACGGTAGAGGAAGCGGTAAATACGGCAAGGCAGGTTACGGAAGTGCACCAGAAGGCCGGTTTCACCTTGGCAGGCTGGAATTCTAACCACGCAGCCCTATTGGAAAACAAGCCGGAGGAACTACTGGCGAGCAAGCCTAAGGAAGTAGGCTTAAGGCAAGACAGCTCAGGCAGAACCCTAAGGTTGTTATGGATGGCCGACGAAGACGCCCTAACATTCAACACCTCTATGAATAGGGTGCCGCAGGAAGTAAAGGCGCTACAGCGACCACCGACCAAGAGGGAAGCATTAAGCGCAGTCATGTCTGTGTTTGACCCGCTCGGACTGCTTAGCTACCTCACCATCACCGCTAAGATCCTGCTACAAGACCTATGGCGAATGAAGAAGGTGGGATGGGATGATGAACTACCCGAGGAGGCAGCGGATGAGTTCCAGAGGTGGCTGCGAGTCGTCGAGGAGGTATCACGACTGCGACTGCCTAGGTGCTATGCTCCTACGGGGGGAGTGGTAGAGCGTCAACTTCACGTTTTTAACGACGCAAGCGAACGTGCGTACGCATCCGCGGCATATTGGCGTATACGATATCGCGACGGAACGATTAGTGGCGGCCAACGCAAAAGTCGCCCCGATTAAGGCGCAAAGCATACCGCGATTAGAGTTGCAGGCGAATTTAATAGGCGCGCGACTCGCGGAATTCGTGCAAGGCGAGCACATAGTGGTAGCCGGTAAGGTAGTGTATTGGACAGACTCCACTACGGCGCTCCACTGGATACAAAATGATACGGTGCGTTACACCCCATACGTGGCTCATAGGTTAGGGAAGATAGCGGAAAAAACCTCACCCGAGCAATGGTTGGTGGATACCGACTGCAGAAAACATCGCAGACCAGGCGACGCGCGTGAACTACGTAAGCAAGGAAGAAAGTGACAGATGGTTCACAGGACCACCATTCCTTTACGAAGACGAAGACAGATGGCCTCGCCGTCAGGAAGAGAAGGCAGGGGATGATGAAGAATTTTAGGAAATTGTGGCGCACCAGAGCGACACCAAGGACGCTCCACACCTGCCAGACGTAGAAAGATTCTCTTCCTACGAGAGATTGATCAGGGCCACTGCACGAGTACTACAATTCGTCGATGCCATACGAGGAAGGGCGCACGGACTGACATTGCAGCACATCTAGAGAGCAGAGCGGATGTGGATAGAACACAGCCAACATGAAAGCTTTGCTTAAGACATCAGTCGACTTCAGCGGGGGAAGAACCTGGCAACCGGCAGCGCGCTAAGGAAGCTCGACCCCATATTGGAAGATGGCGTACTACGAGCCCGAGGAAGAATCGACGCAGCCGACGTGGACAGCCAGATGAAGAGGCCCATCTTATTAAACGGACGCCACCATTTTGTGAAGCTGCTTGTGGAAAAGACGCATCAGGAAGCAAGCCACGCCAACAGGGAGAGGGTGGTCAACGACCTACGCACCAGATATCATATCCTCCGATTACGACCAACAGTACGAGAAGTGGAGTGGAGATGTCTGCGATGCAGGGTACGTAAGGCGACATCACGGCCAGCGGTTATAGGAGACCTACCACTTGAACGATTAGGGGCATTCGCGCGACCATTCACCTACACCGGAATCGATTATTTCGGGCCTATAACAGTTACGATAGGACGTCGGCATGAAAAACGGTGGGTAGCGTTATTCACCTGTTTAACGACGCGCGCGGTGCATTTAGAATTAGTATACTCCCTTACGACGGACTCGGCGATATCGGCATTGCGGCGCATGGCGGCTAGACGTGGGTGGCCACGGGTCATATACTCGGACAATGGGACAAATTTTCATGGGGCAAATACCGAACTGCAACGGGCGATGGAAGAGTGGACACCGCAGCTGAAGGACTACGCGCTGACTCGGCGGACAGATTGGAAATTCATCGCACCGGGCGTGCCGAACCAGGGAGGCGCATGGGAGCGTCCCGTGCGCTCAGTGAAGACCGCACTCGAAGCCACTCTGCATCAGAAGAGCCCACGGGAGGAGACGTTAGCGACGCTCCTGACAGAAGCCGAAAATACAGTAAACTCTCGACCGTACCGGTTGATATCAACGACAAAGAGGCGCTGACACCCAACAACTTCCTGCTGTTGGGACCATCGAGCCTACCAGTCACCGCGTTGTGCACACCTAGTGATTGTCGGGCGTGGAGAGCGGCGCAAGGACTCGCCGATGAATACTGGAGGCGTTGGGCTAAAGAGTACCTGCCGATGCTGGTTGCGCGCGGGGACTCCCGAGATGCTCAACAGCGCCAAATCCAGGAAGAAGACCTCGTCGTGGTTGCAGATGGCAACCTACCCAGAAACGTGTAGCCGCGGGGAATCGTGACGAAGACCTTTCCTGGACCCGACGGCGTGGTGCGCAACGTCGAGATGAGGACCAGGGGCGGAGTGCTGCGGCGGCCCGTCCGGAAGTTAGCCGTCCTCCTGAAGGAAGCTTAGGCTCGCAGGCTACACCGTGGGGAGGATGTTGCGGACGGCGAGGGAACCGCCGCCCCGTCGCCCCTTCATACCCCGTTGCGCCCCGCACACCCCGCACACCGGCAGCAGATCGACGACCAATGAGCGTGCAGCATCGTCGCGCGACGCTACTCACAGGCTAAGACGCTCTCTTGCGGCATATAAGAAGGGCGTTTTGGTCTGTGAGCTGTTCATTTCGGAAGCGGCACTCGAAGACAACAAGAGAAGAAACCTCAAGAGAAACCATCAAGAGAGAAGAATTTATACTCCATTGAAGACTCCCTTCTGTGTATATAGTTAATTAGTGAAAGCCGCATTTGTAAATAGATTAATACAGTATAGTCTACAGTACCATCTTTTCTTTAAGTAGTCCCCTAGCGTAATATCAGTTCAGTAATTAATCAATACAGTCCACTAGCTACAGTAAATAAATAAGTTGTATATCGCTAGCAACGCAAAGTCGGGAATTTACGTTTGCAAAAATCCAAAATTAGGGGCTTTTTAGGTGCTAATTAGGTGCCAAGTTTAAAAATTAGGTGCTCTAAAATTTTCACCGCAACAAACTGTTTGAAATTGGCGTTGCTAGCCAAACGTCTCGCTAGCAACGCAATGAAGTTATTAGATATACGATAAATATTAATAGCAAGGAATTAAGTGCTAATTAGGTGCTGCAAGTATAAGCAGTAACAAGGCGCCCCTAATAAAAATAAAATTGTTATTCAGAACATAGCAGATGCAAAATTCAGATTTCCTGAAAATCAAAATATAATCAAAACTGCTTTCAGAAAAAGTCCAAATCAGGGCCTTTTTAGGTGCTAATTAGGTGCCAAGTTTAAAAATTAGGTGCTCTAAAATTAGCACCTAAAAAGGCCCTAATTTTGGATTTTTCCAAATGCAAATTCCCGACTTTGCGTTGCTAGCGATACATCACTAAATAAATACAGTCCACTTCGATCCCTTATAGGTTCACATGTGCAGATATTGAATATACAAAACCGTATCACTTTTTTGCATCAAAATCCAACTTAAACCATCATTTAAACAGGAGCAACAATTCGTAAGCAATCAAGGACCCGCCAAAACCAATAAAACAATATCGTTATTCTTGTTAGCTCTGAGCATTATAACCACCAACTATTATGAAGATTATATAACTTATAGTATAATATGTGTAATAAATACTAATAGTGGGTCAACTCCTTTGTTATACCGCAAAATACCTACAACGCTGTCTGGACGTTAAGTCGCTAAAAATATGCAAGGGTTGTCACAAAAACATTTCCTTAAATAATAATATCATAACATTACATTTTGTTAAATTCTATTTTGTTTTTGTATCTAGGTACCTGCATGTTATAATTTTTATTTTAGCTTGAAAAGATTCACAATATTATTTGTTAAGAAATGTTGTAAAAGAGCTTACCTATTAGGTTAGTATTTAATTCCCAGAGTGGAAGGCGCAGGCAGTCGTGACACAGTTTATACTAGTACGGCTGCAGATATTAACCGCTCAATGTAATTGATGGTACTATTTATTTAAATAATGTAAGTGACGGTGTAAAATTTGTAGAGTGAATTAATAAATATATTATTAATTATCAGTATTCTAACGTATTTTAACGGCGGTAGAGCCACGCGGCAGCTTTTCTGTTGCACGTATGGGCCGGCTCGAGCCGGATTGGTACCACGACCTCACAGAATACCAGCCTGAAGTGGAGGCTCTGCTTCTGCGTTCTTCTGGTGAGAGCAGGCTGATGATACTTCCTTGATTTTTAAACTTAAACGTCAATCATTTAAATGTGACGAAGTGAATAATGCTATATCAAAATTAGTGCGTTGGCTTAACGTTAATAATCTGCATTTGAACGGAAATAAAACTAATTGTGTTAAATTTACAACAACGAATGTTTAAAATCTGAATACCAATGTGTTTTTAAATGGGGAGGAATTGAGTCCTGTTGTATCCACTGTTTCTCTTGGCATCACTCTTGACGCAAAGCTTCAGTGGGCCCCCATATATCCAAATTAGCAAGCAGACTAAGTTCTGCAGCCTATGCTGTAAAAAAGATTAGAGGTCTCACTAGTGTCGAGACAGTTAGATTAGTTTATTTCAGTTATTTCCATAGCATAATGTCTTATGGGATTTCGCTATGGGGAAATGCGGTAGATTCAGAAACTATTTTTGTTTTACAGAAGAGGGCCATTAGAGCTATTTACAATCTAAAACCGAGAAATTCTCTTAGAGATAAATTTAAAGAAATAAATATATTAACTTTGGCCTCTCAGTATATTTACGAAAATTTAATGTATGTTCACAAAAACAAAGATAGTTTTAGTAAAAAAAGTAATATCCATTCTGTAAACACTAGGAACAAACACAACCTAGTGATGACAGTTTCTCAACTCCACAGAGTCAGTAATTCATTCTTGGGGCAATGTATACGCTATTACAACAAGGTCCCGGAAAGTGTACAGGTGCTCTCTATTACCAAGTTTAAATGTTTTATTAAGCTGAAACTGTATAAAAAGGGTTATTATGGTATAAATGAATACATGGTTGATAATAACCCCTGGGAATGAGGTGGTCGCTTCCAAGCAGTTTCTAAAATAAATTTTGTAAATAGTTCGTAATCAATTATATTGTAAATTTATTTTAAAAAAAGTCCCGCTGGGTTTTTTGCTGGTTCTTCCCTGGACAGAGAGTTTTTTTTCGTAAAGTAAAAATGACTCAATAAGAATTACACATGTAATGTATATTGAATAAAATTATTCTATTCTATTCTATTCTATATCAGAAGTGGTTAAAGGGAATATTAGTAATGTTTAATAACATTACTAGTATTTATTTTCAAAAAATATGTTGCTAACTGGTAACATTCATTGCTATGCGGATGACAACACTGGTGATGCTCTATGCACCAGCCGTGCCAATATTTCTCGGGAAAACGTCGCCGAGTACCGGAACAAACTTGTGTCTGAAGTCGAGTCTTTGTTGAACAGTCTCAGACTGGGGACGACTAAATCTAGGCCAGTTCAATCCCCAGAAGACACAAGTTTGTACGTATACCGCTAAAAAGAACCCCTTTGTCGTATATCAACAGTTTTAAGGCATTCCCCTAGCTGCCTCATCTAGCATCGGAATCCTCGGCGTCGACATATTAAATAGTGTGCAGTTTTGTGGTCACTTGGAAGGGAAGGCCAAATTGGCCTCTAAAAAGCTTGACGTGCTCAGCAGAGCGGGGCAGTATTTCATGTCGGCACATCGCTTGCAACTTTACAAAGCACAAATTCGGCCTCTCATCTCTGGACCGGGGCACGCCAGTGTCAGCTCCTTCCACTTGACCGCATCCAGCGCAGAGCGGTTCGAATCGTCAAAGTCCGAATTCTTTCTGATCGGCTCGATTGACTGGCACTGCGTAGGGATGTTGCATCCCTTTGCATTTTCTATCGCATCTACCTCGGGGAGTGCTCTGAGGTTCGGTTTAATCTCAGCCGCCATATTTCATGAACCCACATCGCGTCAAAATTCACAATACTATCCTCACCATCTGGATGCTTGACGGGCTATCACTGTGTGTTTTACTATGAGTTTTCTTCCTGGTACAACTTCTATGTTGAATTGTTTACCACCGGCGATTTTTCCGGACCGATACGACTTAGGAACCTTCAAGAAAAGGGCTTACTCCTTTTTAAAAGGTCGGCAATACACCTGCTATTCCCCTGGTGTTGCAGTTGTTCATGGGCGGCGGTAGTCACTCACCAGCAAGTGAGCTGCATGCTCGTTTGCCCCTCTCCTATAAAAAAAAATCCTCGTAATAATTTATTCATCCATCATCAAATCATGATCCACAGTCGCGCTAGTAACCACATACAGACAGACAACATTTTTTTTTATAATACATATATAATTTCATGATATGTATTTAGTAAAAATCTGTTATTTTGACGTTACGAACAGACACTTCAATTTTATTTATTTGAAATTTTTCATATTCGTAAAGTATGAAAGTTTGTAAAAAATTCGAAAGTGATTAGGTACTATATTATTTTGATCTTGAGGCGTCAGAAAACTTGGTTGCACTTTTAATTATTCTCTTTTATAATTCAATACAAGATCGTAGATATCAGTGTGATTTATACTGATGATCTAGTTAATTGGGAATTATTAATAATTACTTTAAATAAAAGACAGGATTTTTAGTGTATGTATTTGGTTAGTCGACAGCAAAGTATAGCCGAATTTAATCATAATGATTTGTTAGATACAAATTATTTTCCTTTATTAATTTCAGTATCAGTAAAGTTAATTTCATCTATGTGGTTACCTTGCACCATTGATTTATATGTTACACTAGATAAGTAATTGCCGCGCCAAAGCGTTGCCACTTCACATATGGCCACAGCCATATGCCCAGCGAACGTCGGTTCAGTGTTCAATGTGACGCCGTCCGAGTTAAGCCGAACGATTCACGACAAAAAATAGGTAAATGCGTAGTGAAAGAATGCGATTCAAGGTCACAAAAACATAATAAATCAAGCGGAATCACTTTCCACACGTAAGTTTTAATTTATATATTCATATTAACGTTTAAAACACAAAAAAATTAAATATAATATCGAATATTCCAATTTAGCTTCAATGTTGCCACTTTTCCGCCTTTGTGATTTTTCCACATTAATGGGAGACTATATAATTTATGGAATAAACAAGTAAAATTGTTTGTTTAAAAATAAAAACTATGTTTCAAACCTTTATACAAAATAATTAATTATTCATTTTAGTTTATTCATGAATGGTCTATTAATTATATTTTATTATTTTATTTTATATTAATAAATTTGCATTGCAAACTTTCCGAAACTAAGTCTTTGTCTACTAAATTTGGTCTTATGACATTAGCTACAAAAACATTAAAAGAGCTTCAAGGAAATAAATTATTAAAAGAATTTACAATACACCCGGGAGATCATTTATCTTCAATACAAGTTGATCATTCCCTTTTATTGATTAATGCCATTATTTTTAAATATTTAAAAATAAGATTGTACCCACGAAAGTAAATTATACACTCAAACACACAAAAAAGAATCCAAAAGGTAATTATATAACAAACTGATGCTTCATAGCGGAGTTTGAGAGCATGGACTATTATGAATATTTAAGCGGATTAGTATTACAGATTAAAACCATTTATATTATCTTAAACCCCATTTACACTCTCACGCGAGCGACAAGGCGAGTCGCGAGGTGAGCCACGAGGCGTGAGTGTAAACGCTAGCTCGTGGCTCGCCTCGCAGCTCGCCTCGCCACTCGCGGCGCTCGCGTCGGGGGCGGTTTTTTGGGCACGAGGCAAAGGGCCTCGCGAGCGACGCGAGCGTGGTGTTTACACTCGCGCTCTCGTTTCAGTTTGTTTACGGCGCCCTTCCGTGCAGGTTGTGTTGTTTTGTTGGGTTTACACGTTCGAATTCAATTAAAAATGGACGAGTCGTAAGAAGAAACGCTGCAATTCTTGGAACTCTATCAGGCTCAGCGAATAATTTGGGATCCAAATCATATTATGCATAAAAATACCCAAAATGTAAATGATGCATGGAATAGAATTTCCGAGGTTATGTGCAGACCGCTAGCAGAGTCTCAAAGTAAAAAAGAATTCGCTTATGGCTACCTTTCGTCAACACCTATGAAAAAAAAGCAATCTATGATATCTTTGAAAAAATCTATGAAATTTTTTAATTTCCTTCTTTTTAAAATGGTCAAGCATCGATAAATATTTATTAAGGCAAGAGTTGATGCCGCTATTATTTCGACGTCTTCCATCGTTGCTGATTCAACGCAAACTGAACCAACTCTTATCTATGAACTGAACGCATCGCGAGAGTGTAAACAGGCACTGGTTACCTCGCATCAACACGCGAGCTGCGGGGCGAGGTACGAGGCGAGGCGCGAGGCGAGAGTCTAAATGGGGTATTACAAATATTAGAGGTGTAAAACTAACGAAAAAAAGCGTACTCGTATGTATTCGTTACTTTAACAATTAGTACTCGTTACTATCGTATCGTTACGTTACTCGTTACTTCTGATACCTCACAACATGCTGTTATGTTAGAGCATCGAATCGAGTCGTATTGCGTACGCGTACAGTATGACGTCGCGGCATATTTTGAACCAGACTTGTGTTTAAGTTATTCTAAATTTAGTTTGATTTAAGATAAAAACAAAAAAAAACGTGAAAATACGCGATAATAAAAAACAAAAACATACATATTTCTAATTTATAAAAAATAATTTCTTATCTTCTTATGTTCCAATTTAAAACTTCTTGTACACACACAATACCTTCAATAAGTAGTAAAAGACTTGGACGACGAATTTCCAAATTATACTTTACCTAATAAACAAAAATCGCTCTTTGTAACGTACGTTTTTAAATTCACCGAATAAGTGTGCGCATGCGTAAAACATACGATCAGCAAATGTTTCAATACACGCATCACGTATCAACGGTACTTGCGTTAACTGAAACAGTGTAGGTACCCATAGTACGAAAAATGCGAGTAACGAAAGACATTCATGTGTAACGTTTCGTTACTCGGTACTAGATGGCGCACCCGTTACTCAGTACCGAATACATACGGTTTGCTACAGCTTTAACAAATATACTTCGGCAGAGTCACGCCTGAATCCATTAGCTATCCTCAGTTTTGTTGCAAAAAAAAATATAAAAACTTTTTAAAGTTGTTAAGTAGTATGGAAATTCTAAAAACAAGAAAATCAACGAAATTTATTGATAACCAAAATTTTTGTAGCTAATGTCATGAGACTAAATTTAAGAGAGAAAAACTTGCTGATGATTTCACAACTTATACATATTCAACACAGATCTCGCTGAAGAAACCTTAAATTGTTTTTTTATTTGCTTTATTTTATTTTATTTGATTTATTAGTACAATAAAAATAATATATAAAACATCTTTTATTTCAATAGTTATGCTTACTTCTGTTCATCTAATAAGAAAATATACAAATTTAAAATAAAAACAATTTACTGCAACTTTAAAAAAAACTCCTTTATATTGCTCATTTTGGGTAAAATTTCATAAAGTATGCAACACCAACCCGCCACTGCATGTTTGTGTGTCTATCTTTATCTAATCTTAGGGACGATATTGTTTTCCGCGACTTGTGTAAGTGAGACAGATATATGTTTATTTTAAAATTTTAATGATTTCAAAGCTACGTCGTCGCGTTTGGTTAGTGGTTACACTTTTTTCGACGCGCGGCAATGTGGTTTGCTTCTCTAGTTTTGTATAACTCAATGCGTTTGGTTAGTGGTTACACTTTTTTCGACGCGCGGCAATGTGGTTTGCTTCTCTAGTTTTGTATAACTCAATGCGTTTGGTTAGTGGTTACACTTTTTTCGACGCGCGGCAATGTGGTTTGCTTCTCTAGTTTTATATAACTCAATGCCTTGCACTCTATTTAGAAAAGCTAATATTTTTATTAGCATCTTGTACTTAAACAACATGATAAGATTTGCTCCAAACCCTCATTAATGAGATGTGAAAAATGGTAATTTCTTTTATTAGAATTTTCTGAACATAACAAACAATTTTTTATCGTGTTTAGACATGACTTCTAGTTAAACTGACGGAAAACGGTTTAGAAATTGAACCGGTTTCCGAGCCCTGAGTGTATGTATAATAATAAATGAAATTCTTTTGTATCCCCTTACATTTACCACGAAAGATCAAATAGTTTTGTATAGTTACAAGTGGTTTTTATAATTCTCTCAAACTTAAATTTCTAAGTTTATAGAGTTTCTGGGTTATAATATTGGTATAGATTCGCCGAAGCCACTACCATATTTAATCTTTACAAATAATAAAAATGTAAGTTTTTTTGTACCGTTGTTTTGACCGAAGTTTTAAACTATGTACTGCCAATAATAAACTTTTATTCAGAGAGTAGTTTCGGATTAGTTTACTTCAGCTCTTACTTCTTATTAATTTGTGGTTTATTTGTGGTTACGTAATTGACGTGCGTCAAGCCTAAGGAGGTTATAATACATATAATATAGGGAGTGAGAGTTCCTCATTTTTCTTAGGAAGAGAGCCACCGAGTTTTGTATTTTATCTCCTTCTAACATTGATAAATGTTTACACAAAATAAAAACATTACCAAAGTTTAGACAGTTATTGATTTAAAGTAATATTTTAGACGTATGCTAGAACGATAATCTTACATTTTGTATCGCTAATCATAGTTGGTATATTCCATATTGTATTTTAATTAAGCTTATTATTAAGTAACACGAAAAAAAAACACTAAAACACTATAATGTATGAAATTTATGACTCCAAATGTCAAACAATTAAATACTAATGTAATTTTAAATGGAGAGAAACTGAGTCTTGTAGATACCACCATTTTTCTTGGAATCACATTAGATGCCAAGCTTCAATGGAGCCCCCATATATCAAAATTAGCAAGCAGACTTAGCTCTGCAGCATATGCTGTAAAAAGTTTAAAAGTCTTAGCAGTGTTAAAACATCTAGACTAATTTACTTTAGCTATTTCCATAGCATAATGTTGTATGGTATTTTGCTATGGGGACACGCAGCTGACACTGAAATTATATTTGTTTTACAGAAGAGAGCTATAAGAGCAATTTATGATTTATAGCTTAAAGAGTCACTGCGACAAAAATTTAAGGAAATTAATATATTAACTTTGGCCTCTCAATACATTTATAAAAATGTAATGTACGTGCACAAAAATAAAAGTAGTTTTACAAAAGTATGTGATATTCATTCTGTAAATACTAGGAAGAGACACAAGCTAGTAGTACCAGTTACTCGACCCCATCGAGTTAGTAATTCATTCTTGGGGGTGATGTATACGCTTTTACAACAAATTTCCAGAAAATATACAAAATGTGACCTGCTCAAAGTTCAAAAACTTTATTAAACTAAGTTTGTATAAAAAGGGTTATTATAATATTAAAGAATTTATGGATGATAATAACCCCTGGAAATGAGGTGATTGCTACCAAGCTATTTCTAATTTGTTGTGTTGTTAATTTGTGTAACATAAATGATTGTAAGCTGTTATTTAAAAAAAAGTCCCGCTGGGTTTCTTGCTGGTTCTTCCCAGGACCGAGGTTTTTTTTCAAACCAGTGGTAATTAAACAAAAGAGTGACTTACAATAAGTATTATTCATAATCTATATTGAATAAAAAAGTTTCTGTTTCTGTTTCTGTTACATGAATGTTCTTTCCCTAAAAACTAGGAGGTGCATTTGACGCTATAGATGACAACACTATTTTAAAATTTTACGTTGTCAAATTCCCGTAAAATGGGGTGAATAGACATACCTTTCAACTTCTACACTGTTTTCCTTACATATATTGTATATAAGCTGATAATAAAATAGTTTAATGTTGTGAGTCTTGTTGTAGTTTATCGAATACTAATGCTTCAAACATACATATATAAGATACAGACATAAAGGTGAATAGAGAAAAAATGCCAGGGTTGTCAAATTTACTTTTGTTGTAGTATATATAATTGTGAGCTTGCGAGTCAAATGAAAGAAAACATAACTACATCAAAATTGTCATTATAAAAATAATTAGTTAATAAATCTGATATTTATACAATTCCATATTATACATATAAATTAAAAATACCAGAGTAATGTAATTTAACTGCTTTGCAGCGTAAGAATTTCCGACATAAAGCCATTAGCTAAATAAGCCACTGCTTACATAGTTTTGAACATATTTTTTTAAGTAATAAAAATAAAAAAATGTTTCGAAGTTTGTTAAACTATATAACACTAATTATAATACTACGTGTTTTCATTAATAACCTTTGGTTATTTTAAGTTGTAGGTAACAAGACGAGATTAAAAATCACTATTACTTATTTATAAAATTATGTAAAGTACTAAACATAAATCTATATTTACATAATATGGGGCCTTGAAGCTGATAACTCGCGTCACACCTATTCGATACCGCTTAGATACTTTTTTAATTCTTATACCGAGCGTCTCTGTTAAACAATAAAATACAAATATAATTAATGATATACCTACTAGATAGAACTAAATCATATGAGCACACTAAGTATATTTACTGCAGGAACTTCTATCTGGTGTAATGGTACAACCTCAAGTATTTGGAATCTTAATGTATAACAAATATCAAAATTTAACATTTATGATAGAAGACTTTTAAATACCTTTAATATGGTTTAAACGTTTTTTTTTTTTTAATTTTAGTTTCAATTAGCTACTTAAATTCATTTATATAGTAAGTAAATTGTGCAAATAGTTTTTCACAACCCATTTTTTTTTGCGGATGGAAAATCATTTTGCTCTGGGTGGAGCGGAAGGGAGTGTCAGACTTTTACTGACTAAAACAATCCGTGTTCCTTCAGTGCCCTTACGTTCCGGAGCCGCGGTATCTCTTTCGAACAGCCCGCACAGAGGCCACAGAGGCGGTGGCGGCGGAGGGCCCTCCCCTACCCGCGGCCTTGGCCTTGGCGGTTGGCACGCAGGCCCTGCTTCCAGCCCGGTGATCGGCTGGCTTGCCGGTCGCCGCACATGCATCACAGTGCGGCGTGGCGCAGCAGGTCGCCGATATGTGTCCGGGCTGACAGCAGCGGAAGCAAAGGCCACTGCGGTCAACCTCCGAGGCATTTCACTGATACGTGGTGCCCCACGAGACAGCGGTAGCACCTCAGAGGTCTGGGCTCCGGCAGCTTAACCTGCGCTGAGACCCAGCCCACCAGAAGCCTTCGGCCCTCCACTATGGTTTTGGCCGCCGTAACAGGGCAGCACACCGTGGCGGCATGCATACCCTGTTGGTCCGGGCGTATGGCGTTTGACCTGACCTGGTCAGTAGTGCACCCCCCGGACCTGGCGACGGCGGCCACCAACTCTTTCTCCGATACCGAGTCGTCCAGACCCATGATGCGCAGGTCTGCGCATCTGACGGGCCTGGACACTCCGGCCTCGTCCGCGTCCAGGGACGCTCTGAGCTTCGCAGCCAGAGCGTCCGCGGTCGCGCCACTGGATTCCCCGGGGATCTCCAGCATACGGGCCCCCGTGTAGGTGACTTTGAGCCGGAGGCCCCCGGTGATCCCGAGCTCCCCGAGATCCACCGCCTCTTACGACTTCACGAGCAGATCGCGGTAGGTAACGCCCTTCTTTTCCGCGTCCGGCTGTAGTGTAATCACTACAGCTGCGATCTTCGGGGCGCGGAGCCTAGCCGCGATCTTGCGCGCCCTGAACTAGCGCTGCCGCTCCTGCTCTTTGGCCTTTTTGGCTGCCTTCTTCCCCTTCTTTTTGTCCCCGACCACCTGCCAACCGGCTTCAGCCGCGGGAGGTGTAGGGAGCTGGGGGGGCGGTGGCGGCGGCGGCAGCTGGCTTGCCGCTGGCGCTGGCACTTTCGCCGTAGGCACTGGGGCTGGCGCAGCCACCACCTGTGCTGCCGCCTTGCCCTTTTTTGCCTTCGCCTTGACTCTCTTTCCCGTCGCCGGCTTAGCCGGAGCCGGTTCAGCCGGTACCGGTTTTGCCGGAGCCGGCTTTTCAGGGGGGGGAGGGGCAACTGCAGCCCCGCCCGAGGGCTGGCTGTACGGCCCCGGCCTGGATGCAGCAGCCGTGGCCGCCGCGTACGAGACCGTTGCCGGCCTCGCCGCCGTTTTGTTTGCCCCTAGGGGGGGCTCCAGCACGGAGAACCGGTGCTGGAAGGCAGCCATCTCCTGCCGGCCCAGGTTCAGAACCTGGTCCTCCACCGGCACGGGCTGGCTTGGGCGCTGCGTCTGGGGCGCCGCGCGAGAGGCAGGCTCACGTAGACTGGCCAGGTCTGCGCGGAGCTTCTCGTTCTCCTTCTGGAGAGTCTCCATGGCGGACGTTAGGTGGGTCACGTCCGCCCGCAGCTTCGCCACCTCGTCCGCATTAGGCCCGGCCCCAACAAAGTTGGCCTCCGCAGCCGCCATGATGGAGGCGGAGGCCGCGGGAATGGCCTTGAACTTCGAGGAGGGCTTTTGCTTGTGGGCCACGACCTTGATCGCGGCCTCCACCTCCTGAATCTGAATCTGGCCTTACGCTCCACCTCGGAGCCGCCAGTCGCACCCGTCTCTTCGCCTGATACCCGAGCCGTATCGCCCGGGTGCCCCTCCTCGGCAAGCTTTGCCGCTCGTTCGGCCCTCTGATTGGCAGAGGGCCCCCTCCCCTTGCCTCTCAGCCCGCCCCGCCTGTTGGTGGGGATTTTCCGGGCTGAAACCTCCTCTTCACCGGATGACGGCCCCTGGTCGCCATCCCGCCTGAACCGCTTGCGGAAGAAATTACTGGTCTCCGTGGTCCCAGGCCCCTCGCGTTGGGAGCTCTCTGAGCCTCCCACGCTGCTCGATGCGGCGTCGGACTCTGTCCCCGCATCGTGCCTCCTCTCCTCTACGTTGCCGTTGCCGGCGGTTTTTTGTTTTGGATTTTCCATTTTGTACCCACGAGTATGGGAGAATTAAAGGTCCACCTTGGCAGAGACCCCTGTACCAAGGTAAGCAGATTTAGAGGATTTATTACTCGCCAGGGGGTCTGCAGGTACCCTGGCGAGGAGCGCACTAGCGACTGATTTGTTCATAGAACCCCGTCAGCCATCCATCCCCTCGCGGTGCGTCGCTGCTTGGAATTCGGGGTAACTTTTTATAGAGGTTTTCTCCCTCGCCGTCCGGGCGGTTAAGCCAAGACCCTCGGACCCTATCAAAGCCGCGAGACATGATCCACGACACTTCGATACTGGGATTACGAGACCGGCGGTGACAGCAAAGGATGAATCCTTCACTGTCTGCCCGGAGGCAGGGTAAGTGCACACCGAGCCCGCCCTCACTCCTCTGCTATGCCCTCTGCTGATCAGAGGGTCACGCAGAGGAACGCACCGTTGGTCCGGGATGGACCCCACCCATGTCAGAATAATTAGCCGCGGCAGTAACATTCCCCAAGGAATAAGAATTTGTTCTCATTTCTCGAGGAAGATTACCGCCGCGCCCAGGGTGCACCGGCCCAGTAGCTGCTCTTCCCTCCAGACGTATCGAGAGGGACCCGCAACTACCAGGCACACGTGGAGGACTTCTGACTTCGCACCCCTTTTCACAACCCTAAAAATCATGTTTCTATTAACCTCATTCGTATCTATTCACCCCTTTCTTCGTTTCTATTAACCCCAAAGGCGTTTTCATTCACCCCTCAGTCGTATCTATTCACCTCAAATTCGAGAAAAAATACCAGTATCCTGATTTTACTAATTAAAATAATAAAATCGTTCAATATCGATATTCATATTTGTATTAATAATAGATGAGAAACTCAACTCCCCAAAAAAAATTTGCAACAAGGAAACACTGAAGAACTTGATGTCTAACTAAAAGTTTTACACAGCATAAAACCACTTGTACTCACACGTTTATAATAACCGCCATTTTCTTAACTGTCATCAAAATTGGCACTAATTTAAAGGGAAAATGTTGGCAAATAACAAACAGTAGTAATAAACAGACGTTCCCGAGCTGTAGAAAAACCTAGAAACAACTTTATCAAATAACCAGACTTGTGTCTATTCACCCCGCGATTTCTACTCACCCCATTTTACGGTAATGAATATATTGTTTTTTTTTTATAGAACAGGGTGACAAACGAGCACACAGTCCACAGGATGGTAAGTGGTTGCTGTGGCCCATAGACATCTACATCTATCCTCGTTTGCGAATCAAAATGCAGAATGTCACCCGTGAGGACTAAGATGGAATGCCTCTTTTTCAGTAAAAAGGGTCTCCGGTTCAATGGAAAAAGCTATTTCCTATGTAACAAAAAATGTGAAAATGTGGACTATTCGATTGAAGGAAGAAGAGGAATGAGGAGATATCGAAAACGTTTACCAGGAGAAATGACCCGATATGCTGGACTAACATTGCCAGAGGAGCTGCAGAGAGCTATGTTAGAATCTCTTGACATATTTGACGAGGTACTAGACCATCGCTACAGAGCAATGGATGATATTCTCGTAAAAAGTGTTGTTCAGCCGACGTGACGTTAACAGAGTGTAAACTCTGTTAACGTCACCAGATGAAGATCTTCGTATAATAGTTCAAAATCTGACAAAAGCTACGATGATTTTTCTGCAGGATATATAATTTTGGCGATTTTACGATTTGAAAGCTGCTAGCATTTCTTCCCAAGAAGCGTTTCAATGTAATTCATTGGAGCTTTTCTCGTAAAATTGGGCTATTCTGAATCTGTTCCGAATCTAGCGCTGTGTCTAAGATTTTTTTACTACTAAGTTTCATGTGAAGGAAGCTTTTCAAAACTCAAGTTAATAAAATCTTATTTAAGGTCCACAATAAGCCAAGCGCAACTTACCAATCTTTCCATTTTATCTATCGAAAATGACAAGAAAGTAAACTTTGATCATATATTACAATATTTTAGCAAATTAAAGTCCCGTTAGCATGTATAGCATTTTTTGTTTTATTTTGGATTTTTGGTGCTTGATAGAAAACCGCCCTGGGTGTCAACCTACGCTACGCCGCCACTAGTTACCGTAAGGTTTGATACTGTAGCGAAGCAATAATGTCATTAAAATATTAAACGGAGTTTAATATAACACTATTCAGCACTTTCCATATTGAAAAAAATACGCATTTCGTTTTCCGTGATGCTGTATACACTAATAACATCCTCAAAATATTGTATCATTGACACTCTATTAGAAAGAAATGCAACGCTTAACTCGGTGCCTATCATTCATTTCAAGGTCACTCATTTAGGAACGTTTCTCTAGTATGAAGTGCGCACTCCCTATATTTTACAACCTCCTTAGTCAAGCCCACTCATTGTCGTTTTGCGTCGTGCGTCATGCACGGTCGTCTTAGAGTATTCAAATACTCTAAGACGGTCGTGCATGAACTTGGCGGGACGTACGTCAATATCACAGAACTTATATTCTTTGCACAGAACACAATTACTCTCTCCAAGCAAAATAAACACACAATGCGGCAAGTCGACACTTAAGTGACATCACAGACTAATATGATACTTACGGATAGTGACATAAATAGTCTTAGAATATACTCTGAGCAGATGCTTCATCCTTATTTTGCGGGAAATAAGAACTGAACTGCAGAGTCAGAGGGGCGCGAGTTTTTAAAGGCAAAGCCGACGCAAGCGATGTCGAGCACTCCTAGTAGGGTCGCCAACGCTCGCAACGGGCCCGCGGCCAGCACAACGCCGCCCATCCGCAAACCCATCCGCTCATAGTCGTGATCCGCGCGATTTAAGGTGTAGTAACCACGTCTCGGTCAAACTTATAACATCGTAGTCTGAACTCATAACATTACTTAAAAAAGTTTTCGTTTTCGTTCGTAAACCTCTAACGTTTTGGTAAAAGTTATTTATCTTTTTTTTTAGAGATAGTTTATAAAAAAAATATTTGTTATGAATAATGAAGAGGAATACATAACGCAGTTTAGTCCATATAAATATGAAAGCTGCGTACCAATTATAAAACATGACGAAATTTTAAAACCATTCCATAACAAAACAAAAAGCAACTAAAGACTCAATTCATACTATAATAGCATAAAACGAAATTGAACCGTCGCGTCGACATGAATACTTAAGCGCAAATTGGTAAACAGGTAATTGGTCTCTTTATTATAAAGAGACCAATTACCTATTTACCAATTTAATAATTTTACGTTTATAAATCTAAATAATATTAATAAAATTCGATCGCTCATTAATGAAGGTAGTAATTAGAAAAATATGCCTTCAACAAGACGAACTTGTTTACTTCAAGATCTACAAGTGTCGATAATATTATGAAAAGCACCATTCTATGAATAAGCCATCTAAGTTGCAATCTATTGCTCACAATTTGTTCGTTATACATTGTGCGCGACAAGTGTTCATCCAATACCGAGCAAATAATCAAACCAGACATGAATATGAAATATAATGAAGTAAAAACTATAAAATAAAACCAATTTATGAAATATTTACAGTGGACAGGGAAGATAAATCTTCGGGTCGTTAAAGTTACAATTTTAAAACAGATAGAATAATATTCACCCGATCCTAAAAAATTCAAAAAAAAATTGAAGATAAAGACAGTAGGAAATAATATATGGTTTACAAGCATACACAAAAATAAAATATTGGTAAATCCAATTGAGCATACCTTCGCATTAAAAATAACGTATAGCATGATTAAACGGATTTTTTTAAAGTAGTTTAAATTCATTTCGACAGCACTATCGGCTTCAACACCCTCGAAACCCATGAAAATGACACCCATGATGAAAAAATTTATACCTATTGCAGCCGCCATCTTGGCTTACATTTCTACAGCACTATCGGCTTCAACACCCTAGAAAACCATGAAAATGACACCCATGATGAAAAAATTGGTACCTACTTCAGCCGCCATCTTGGATTTACATTTCGACAGCACTATCGGCTTCAACACCCTCGAAAACCATGAAAATGACACCCATGATGAAAAACTTTATACCTATTGCAGCTGCCACCTTGGATTTACATTTCGACAGCACTATCGGCTGCAACACCCTCGAAAACCATGAAAATGATATCCATGATGAAAAAATTTCGTACCTACTTCAGCCGCCATCTTGGATTTACATTTCAATAGCACTATCGGCTTCAGCACCCTCGAAAACTATGAAAATGACACCCATGATGAAAAAATTGATATGTATTGCAGCCGCCATGTTGGATTTACATTTCGACAGCACTATCGGCTGCAACACCCTCGAAAACCATGAAAATGATATCCATAATGAAAAAACTTGGTACCTACTTCAGCCGCCATCTTGGATTTACATTTCGACAGCACTATCGGCTTCAACACCCTCGAAGCCCATGAAAATGACACCCATGATGAAAAAATTGATATATATTGCAGCCGCCATGTTGGATTTACATTTCGACAGCACTATCGGCTGCAACACCCTCGAAAACCATGAAAATGATATCCATAATGAAAAAACTTGGTACCTACTTCAGCCGCCATCTTGGATTTACATTTCGACAGCACTATCGGCTTCAACACCCTCGAAGCCCATGAAAATGACACCCATGATGAAAAAATTGATATATATTGCAGCCGCCATCTTGGAATTACATTTCAACAGCACTATCGGCTTCAACACCCTTGCAAACCATGAAAATGACACCCATGATGAAAAAATTGGTACCTACTTCAGCCGCCATCTTGGATTTATATTTCGACAGCACTATCGGCTTCAACACCCTCGAAACCCATGAAAATGACACCCATGATGAAAAAATTGATACCCCTTGCAGCCGCCATCTTAGATTTACATTTCGACAGCACTATCGGCTTTAACACCCTCGAAAACCATGAAAATTACACCCAAGATGAAAAAATTGATATCTATTGCAGCCGCCATGTTGGATTTACATTTCGACAGCACTATCGTCTTCGACACCCTCGAAAACCATGAAAATGACACCCATGATGAAAAAATTGGTACCTACTTCAGCCGCCATCTTGGATTTACATTTCGACAGCACTGTCGGCTTCAACATTCTCGAAAACCATGAAAAAGACACCCATGATGAAAAAAATTATACCTATTGCAGCCGCCACCTTGGATTTACATTTCGACAACACTATTGGCTTCAGCACCCTCGAAAACCATGAAAATGACACCCATATTGAAAAAATTTATACATATTGCGGCAGCCATCTTGGATTTACATTTCGACAACCCTATCGGTTTCAACACCCTCGAAAACCATGAAAATTTCACCCATGACAAAAAAATTGATGCTACTTACTTTTAGTACGTACTACTATTATTTATTCTGTGCTTTTAAAATATTGTAATAAAAAAATCTGTTATTATTATTATAATCAAGTATTTAAGAAATTTGGTTATTCGAATATTGTGTATTTGTACAGCGATCTTTTTGAGCCGCTGCAAACAACCGAAATAATGTTCACTCACGACGGCGACTGACGGCGAACCATAGATAAATATAAATGTAGCAAGCTAATGCGGCGAACTGATATATACAGTAATCTATGGCGATGGCCAACTGAGTTAGTGAGTAAACTACTCTGTGGCTGCATATCCCCATTTACAGAAATAATTCTATACGAGGCTATCAAATCAACGAAAATTTCGCCATTTTCGAGCCGAAAAAAATTAATTATAGCTAAACAAAACAAAATTACACTGCCATTTACATTCAGTGGCTTCCCACATGATAGATGAAGAGATTAATAAATAGATTGAGTTAAACAATTGATATTTACAAAAGTTATAGTGTTTACAAGCCTTGGGGACATGATAAATCCACACCATAAGCCACTAAAACCCCTTTTTTTATTTAAAAATAGCAATTAATCGAGTTAAAAAAAATATTAATAAGTTCAACAATCATTTATCTTTCTAACAATGTGCTTTTTATATCATTTATATGTGTAATATGATTGCTGGATACGATTTCATGCGACAAAACGGTGGAATTTTGATTTTTAGGCGTTAGTAGAACATACCCACGCGCTTTGCGCTCGGTATGCAATAAAGTATTTAAAAAATTTAAATTTGAACTAAAGTATTCAGGATAATAGCGCATAACCAGATTTAATGATCAGTTATCACTCATGTTATTTTCTTAACGCTTCTTCCGATGTAATATGTAGAATAGGTGAATTATCGGTGCGACACGCCATGACCGTACAGTTACGGACCCAGCAGTGAGCATAGTTTTTCTAATTAGCCTTATTCGTGCTTGTTGTAAAAGAAATTTATTGCGAGTTGATAAATAGTTATTGATGTAAACTCGATTACCGCTGCCAGCGAAGCCCAGATCACTTGCCTTAAGATCCTTAAGTTTCCGAAGCGCTGAAAAAAAAACATCTTATACCGCGACTGTAATTTCAAAATGATTAGTTTTGTCTTCTTACCATGTGTGTCATTTCTTACGGTAATTCATGTAACAAAGATGTTTAGCTGGAAGTTGCTTCGATTAGCCAGACTCTAGACTCTTTGCAGCAGATTTTCACCTCCCTTTTGAGGAATACTATTTATTTGAATATTGGATCGGCGTACCCGCTGCTCATTTCTATAGTTGTCTTCAACCAATCCCTTTATTATAAACTTAAGCTCACCAAGATCGGTTTTAGACGACTCTAAAGCAGAAACCCTAGTTTCAATCGTTGTTACGCGCTTTGACATTTCATACATTCTTGAATTGAGAGTTAACTTTAGATCAACAATATCGCCCGACACTTGCTTCAAATCGTTTTGGACAAATTGGATAGCTGAGAATTGTGACTGGAGTCCAGCAATTTTTGACGACATGTCATTCAGAATATCATGAATCGAAAAGTCAGACGGAATTTCATCATGAATGGTTTATAGTTTAGGTGTTGAAGCTTGTTCCATGTTAAGTATTCATAGGTGCCGGTTGAGTTTCTTCACTGGTTCACTGTGACGCTGTTTGTATCTTCACGGCCTACTGAAGCCACTTTCAGTAATACGGTGGTACATGGAAAGCGAATAATAAAATAAGAAAATTAAATAACTAAACGAAAACGAGTATATCGATGTAGATTGTTGATTGTTGCTTACATTGCGATTTACGAACGAAATCACTATAGATTAAAGACGTCACATATATTACCACTACAATAGAGAGTCATTTTTCTAGTAAAACAGACGGTACGAATGTACTTACTCCAAAGAGATTAAAATATATAGGTATACTATAGAGCGGACATTATGAACATTTGCATACAAAAATGTTGTGCTCGCAGGTGTGTGACGCTCTCTAGCAGGGGCGTAGCTACCGCCGTATCAGCCGTATCAATGATACGGGGCCCCCGGGCTACAGGGGCCCCCAACGTGTGTAAGCAAAAACTCCAAGGACTTCTAATGGGACAGGAAAGGCTATCACTATTCTCTAAAGAAGTAAAGAATTTAGTAAAACTGAAATCGTCTTCAGCTATGTTCGCCGAACAAAAGGCACGAAAATTAAATTGTTTGGCTAGCTTAGTTCCTAGGAGTATTTATTGTAAGTAATAACTCATAAGCCCGTGTAGTGGCGGGTAAGAATACTCACAACCCCATATCTTCCCGTGGGTGTCGTAAAAGGCGACAGACGGAAACTGAGGCAGAGGATGGGCAGCAGCATCTTTCTGATAACAGCAAAACAACAATAAAAAAACTGCGCTTGCCAACCCGCTCGCCAAGCGTGGCAACTATGGCAATATACCCCCATGAAAGTAACGAAGAGATGGCCCCCAGTCCCCGGCAGCCCCGCTATTCCTGGCTAAGGTGGCGACCATGGTAACAGCGAGGCAGGGGGTGCTAAGAGTCTCCGGTGGAGGTTCTGTTGCCACCTACGACGACTCGACATGGCAACTTATAACGCACGCACCCTGAGGACTGACGAGAAGGTCCTGGAGCTAGAAGAAGAGATAGACAAGTTGCACTGGAATGTCATAGGATTATCCGAAGTCTGAAGAGAGGGGGAGGTCACGGTAATCCTCGAATCCGGCAATTTGTTCTATCACCAGGAGGGCGACCATCTGTCCCAAGGAGGTGTCGGATTTATCGTCCACAAGTCTCTCGTTAACAACGTTGTAAAGATTGGGAGTGTGTCGACGAGGGTTGCGGACCTTATACTCAGAATCACCGTACGGTAATCGCTGAAGGTTATACAGGTTTACGCATCAACCTCGGTACACGCCGATGAGGAGGTGGAAGAAATGTATGAGGATATCTCTAGAACAATGCATTCCTCCAAAACCCACTATACGGTGTTAATGGGAGACTTCAACGCAAAACTAGGCACAAGAGAGAACGGTGAGCTGAAAGTAGGGAAATTCGGAATAGGGCAACGGAACCCAAAGGGCCAGCAGCTGGCGAACTTCATGGAGAAAGAAGGACTCTTTATGATGAACTCTTTCTTCCAGAAGCGGCCCCACAGGAAGTGGACCTGGTCGAGCCACGACGGTTCGACAAAAAATGAGATTAACTTTATTATGACGACCAGACGACAACTATTCAGTGATGTCTCAGTGATCGCGAGGGTGAAAACCGGCAGCGATCACCGAATGGTGAGAGGCACACTGAACCTAAACGTTAAGTTGGAGAAGTCACGTCTAATGAAGTCAACGCTCCGTCCTTCTCGTGCTCTAATCCAAAGTCCAGAAACCTTTCAGCTCGAGCTACGAAACCGTTTTCAGTGCCTAGAAGATTGCAATACAATGGACGATATGAATGACAAGCTCGTGGAAACTGTCCATGCGGTCTGAGCTAAGTTTTGCAAGACCCGCCGCAGAAGAAACAAAAAGTCTCCGATCACACTCTAATCTCAATGGCTTTTAGACGGGGTATATAGCTGCAGTCTTCAGTAGATTTGACAGCGTACAGGCAACTGAACATACAGATCTCCAAATGCATGCGGCGGGACTTGTGCAACTTTAATTCTGCTCGTATTAAAGAAAAGATCGAGCAGAACCAGGGCTCCCAAGTCTTTGCAAGAGATCTGTCTGCCAGAAAGAGCCAACTGTCGAAGCTGAAGACCGAGTATGGCAGCGTCGTTTCCGGGACACCTGAGGTTTTGAGTGAGATTGAGAGGTTCTATTGGCAGCTGTACACATCATCGTTGGAGCCACACGTAAGTGTGAGTAACGATCCAAGAGCGAGTCTTATCCGACACTATTCCGATGATATCTCGGACGTCAGTCTGAGCGAGATTAGAATGGCTCTCCAGCATCTTAAAAACGGCAAGATCCCAGGCTGGATGGAATTACAGTGGAGCTTCTGAAAGCGGGTGGAAAACCGATACTTGATGTCCTTCAGAAGCTCTTTAATTCCGTCCTCCATGGTGGCACTACTCCGGAAAGGTGACAACGCTCTCTTGAAGAACTACAGACCGAGTTCCCTTTTGAGCCGCGTCTACATGCTGTTTTCGAGAGTCATTACTCCCGAACAAGCCGGTTTCCAAAAAGGCTTTAGCACCATATACCACATACATACCCTTCGGCAAATTGTACAGAAGTCCGAGGAGTACAATTTACCACTATTTCTGGCGTATGTGGACTATGAGAAAGCCCAAAGACTTTCAATCAAAATTACGTCGAAATTCGGGCGGTGCTGCAGTCCCTTCAGCGATGCCAAGTTGACTGTCGGTATATCGAAGTGCTGAAGTGCTTGTACAGTAGGGCTACGATGGCTATCCGAGTACAGAACCAGAGTACGAAACCTATCCAATTGCAGAGAGGTGCAAGACAGGGTGACGTTATATCCCCGATACTCTTCACCGCTGCATTGGAAGACGTTTTCAAGCTTCTGGACTGGTAAGGATACGGTGTTAACATCAATGGCGAGTACATCACTCACCTTCGATTTGCCGACGATATAGTCCTTATGGCAGAATCGCTGGAGGACCTAAGCACTATGCTTAATGACCTCAATAGTTTTTCCCAACGGATAGGTCTTAAGATGAACATGGACAAAACAAAGATCATGTTTAATGTCCATGTCACACCTATGTCGGTAGTTGTTGGTAGCTCTAAGCTCGAAGTTGTTGACGTTTATGTTTACCTGGGACAAATAGTCCGACTAAGTAAGTCCAACTTCGACCGAGAGGTCAATCGAGGGATTCGACTCGACTGGGTAGCGTTCGGGAAATAACGGCACATCTTCTAGTCAGGTATACCTCAAAACTTGAAAACGAAATTGAGCAACCAGTGCGTGTTGCCAGTGATGACATACGGAACTGAGACGTGGTCCTTCACTGCTGGCCGGATGAGGAAGCTCAAGGTTGCTCAGCGAGCTATGGAGAGGGCTATGCTCGGAGTTTCTCTGCGTGATAAACTTAGAAATGAGGATATGCGCAGTAGAACCAGAGTCACCGACATGGCCCAACGAATTAGTAAGCTGAAGTGGCCATGGGCCGGACATATAGCTCGAAGAACCGGCAACCGATAGGGAAAAAGGTTCTCGAGTGGCGGCCTCGTACCGGCGGATGAAGTGTAGGGCGTCCCCCCACTATATGGAGTGACGACCTGGTAAGACATGCAGGAAGTCGATGGATGCAGGTGGTTCAGGACCGTGCTTTGTGGCATTCCTTGGGTGAGGCCTATGCTCTTTAATGGACTTATGAAGGGCTGTTATGATGATGATGATGATGATGAACTAGTGGAATTAGTACTTTTGCCGTTGTCGTGATAATTGACGATAATTTATGTGTACATAGAGAACTGAAGACCATTTTTATGTATATGTTTTTTATTCCTTTATTCGTTTTTTCATTCCTTGGACTTATGAAGGGCTGTAACGATGATGATGAATAACTTAAAATCAATATATAATAATTTGAATTCAATGCAAGCGTTTTTGTTCCTTTTATGAAATCTTTACTCTTCATTGGGGCCCCCCAACAAATTTTGATACAGGGCCCCTCGAAGGCACGCTACGCCACTGCTCTCTAGCTAAACATAGCAAAACTACGTTGAATATTTATTAGGTAAACATTTCGGCTATTCTCCAGCAGGTGACACTAAACTCCCGTGACGTAAAAACCCGTTTTAGGAATGTTACCGTTTCGACATCAAAGTATCGACAATTTGTTGAAGGTTACTTAGTTTGTAACGTTTTAGGATATAATAATAGGGAATATGCATGCTTTTTTATTGTACAAATCTATTTATTATGACTCTATAACTTTTTAAGTCATGAATAACGTCATGAATGAAATGGAAACATTTTTTTTATAGGATAAGGGTGACAAACGAGCACACAGTCCACCCGATGGTAAGTGGATGCTGTAGCCCATAGATATCTACATCTATTTTGTATTACGAATCAAAATGCTGATGCGTTGTCACCCGTGAGGACTAAGATGGAGGCATTCCATCATATAAGAAGGATATATGCCTCTTTTCCATTAAAAAGGGTCTCCGGTTCTCATACGAAACACAGCAGCATTAAGCTGCTATTTTACGCTGGTATTCTGTGAGAGCGTGGTCCTTCCCCGGTCGAGTCGATCCATTCGTGCTACAACCATAATATAGCTGCAGCATGGCTCTACCACGTATAAAATGAAATGCAATATTTAATTTCCAATAACTAAGAATTAATTCAAACAGCAGCCACATTGGTGGCATCTTGGATGACGTCAGTAGGTCCATTAGACGCTATAATAATAGCATATGATTTGTCGGTCGGTGTCGAAGGCACATCGTGAAACGTCAAATCTAATAAGAAAGCGCCACCATGTTTTTCAAATTCGTTTCTTTTACAAAAATACACTTTAAATCTAACATATTTTAGGAAAGCACTGAATTTAAAATTCGGTACACGATCAATTATTTCATAAATTCACAAGTTTACGCGTTTAACGCTAAAAAGAACACCTTTGTCGTATCTTCTCAATTTCAGAGCACTTCCTTTGTTGCCTCAGCCAAAAGCGGAATCTTCGGCGTCGACATATCGAATGACCTGCAGTAGCATGTTCACTTGGAAGAGAAAGGTAAATTGGTTTCTAAAAAGCTTGGCGTACTCAGTTGAGCGGGGCAGTATTTCATTAGTTCAGTAGTTAAAGTTGCAACCGGTGTGCAAGCGCACACCGGTTGCAACTTTACAAGCGCAGGTTCGGCCTCACATGGAATATCGTTCTCATCTCTGGGCCGGGGCACCCCAGAGGGAGCTGCTTCCATTTGACCGCATAGAGAATAGAGCGGCTCGACGTCGGCGACCGAGTTGTCTTTAATTGGTTCGATTCACTGGCGCTGCGTAGAAATGTTACATCCGTTTGCATTTTCTATCGTATTTACCACGGGAAGTGCTCTGAGGAATCGTTCTGATTAATTCCAGCCACCAAATTTCACCAATACACATCGCGACACAACTTACGTTACCATCCACCTTATTTGGATGCTTGGCAGTCCACTACCGTGCGATTTAATAGGAGTTTTCTTACGGAATCGTTTACCATCGGCGATTTTTATGGACCAATAGGACTTAGGGACCTTCAAGAAACGAGCTTACTCTGCATCTGCAATTCTCTTAGTGTTGTAGAATGGGTCACACCAACATGTTCTAATTTGACAATAAAACCTTATGTAAGAGTATATAAAAAGTTTATGAAAATAACAATAGTTTTTGTTTCATCCAAGTTGATGCAGAAATACGAAAGTTATAACGTTTTGAAGTTTTGCAATATTTTTTAATTTTTACCCGCTCGTTCTCTGTGACGTGACGTCACAATCCGAGAGAGCGAACGTGCAGTAGGAACTTGCTAAGTTCAGTACTAACCACGCGTTCGGAAGTATACGGTCGTTTAGCTACATATTATGTAGGTATATCGAATGTCAGAGTTAATGTCTGGTTTACTGTATTAGATGACCTTATAATAAACCCAACGACTATATAATAATTTTGAACTAATCATTTATGAATAATCTAATCTAATCCAATGTAATCAATATTATTTATGATGAATAATTTTATCTAATAATCTAATCTATTATTATGAATAAATAAAGGCATTCCATAGCTTAATAGACTGGACAGGAAAAGATTTGTTAAAATGATGTTTTGTGAGTATGTAACGTTAAAAAGAATTTTCTAGAAGAGCGTATAGTCTGAGAGCTGGCAACGAATTTTGGGAAGGTCCTTTGGGCAAGTTGAAATTGTGAAAAATATGATTTCGTCAATTGGCGAATCCAGTCCTGCGAGTCTGGCAGAGAGTTTGTGATTATTTCGTTACTGCGCAGCATACAACATTTGCAAAAAACCCCAAAAAATGTATTTTTGGCAACTTGAATTATTTTTTATCTTTTAATTTAGTTTTTATATAATTCCAAAAAATAATCCCAAATGTTCTTGTCGGTTATTAAGTGTTACCAGACCTCTCCAAAAATATTTTTTTTAAATTCCCAAAAGAATATACTTTTGGCAATCTCAAATTATAATCACGTGTTTATTAAGTAATTTTTAATAATACCTGCAGATCGCCAGACAAATTTAGCTGTTTTAAACAATTTCCAGACGTGAATAAAGTTTACAAATGGATACGACAAAATAGTCTTATCTTCTCTCTTCTTCTCTTAGGCGTAGCCATGAGTACGAGAAAGACAGATAATCGCAAGCATGCTGACAGCGGATGGGGGCCTAATCTCCACGCGCTGTGATTGGTTACTAAGAAATATCTTTTTTAAAGATTTTAAGATTAAATTCTTGTTTAGGGATTTAGCATGTATGTATGTGCATATATGACCATGTAAATATCTGTGTATATAGTTAGAATTATTTTAGATCAGTGCTGTAATAATTTGTAAAATAGCTATTAATTTTAACGTCGTATTAATAGTAACCTTGGCAAAAATATGTTTTGATAATTACCACCCCATGTTCTTAAAAAGGGATAATATGTATAAAGTACTGACCGCCCAGAGATGAAGGTGGAAAAAATAATAAGTTGCACGTTTTCTACATCCGTAACTTTTTCACAGTGATGTGGTACAGGTATAGATGAATTTTGATTTACCTAAATGTAGTTTTATTTTGTCACACATACATCGGGCAGTATTATATTATAACCTCATTGAGCAGTACTTGCATAAGTAGATATTTTTAAACTGCGCTTTAAATATCACAATAGGCCGATAGCTATGAAATAAGTTAAATTAAAGATACTAGACACATACTTTTATTATCAATTACAAAGAGAAGACTAAACAAAATCACATTACTCTTATCACCAAATAGTGTAAAAAACTAAAAGGGGGTACTTGACATTCAAATTGAACTGAAACCTCATAAATTATAATATTTGAGTAAAGCGACTCTATGCCGTAAGATCTGGAACCAGACAGTGAATCTTCAGAGAGTAGTGAAGAAGAGGAGGAAAATTAATAAAATGATAAATATCTATAAATTTCCTTTAATGTTATAATTTAAACAAAATTATTAATTTTAGGAAAATAGGAAATATAAAAAAATTGTTGAATGATTTAATCCGTCAACCTAAAATTATTGTTCCTGTCAAGGTAAAACAATAATTATTGACCGTGGCCTAGTTTCTGATTTTTTTCAGTTTTAATAGTAATTAATAAGAAATGATTGACTTGAATCCTACTAATATTATAAACGTGAAAATTTGTGAGGATATATGGATGTATGGATGTTTGTTACACTTCCACGCAAAAACTACTGAATGTATTTTAAAGTCACTTTACAATAATATAGCTCATACATAACTACATTTAGGTAGTTCAAAAGTCATCTATGTTTGTACCACATCACTGTGAAAAAAGTTACGGCTGTAGAGAATGTGCAACTTGTTTGAAAATAAAATTGGGAAAAGAATGACAAGTATATTGACTCAATTTATGTAAAATTGTAGGTTCTCTCTATGCGTACTTAATTTGATGATTTATTTTTTAACTCAAAACAGGACATTGGTTTATTTATACTCGCCAGTTATCAGGTTAACAATAAAAATAAATACAACTTTTTAATATCATTTATTTAGAAAAACTGTAACTTTATACAATTAGTGTTCACTATAATTATTTTTATTATAACAAATTGTGACAAATAAAAATCATTTACCAGTTCTCCAGCTTCATTAAAGCAAAGTTCCTCGGACAGTAATTATTAAATATAGTATATTTGTCAGTGGAACAAATTAATAAAATTGATGATAATTTTAAATAAGAATAAAATTTTGGGCAAGTTTTTTTACATTGACCTTTGTTATCAACATCGCCTTTAGAACCTGGAACCTGTAAGTGATTTTTTTTTCAGACGTCCACAATTTATTAATTATAGAAAATACTCTTTCTACTGGATCATTAGTAACAGGTAGAAATAAAATTTATTCGATTAAAATGCAAAAAATTATGTCGAAGATTGTTGGTGCGAAAATGTTCGAATACTACGACCCAATGAGTTTCTACAGAAACTTTTAAATTATCCCATTCGGTTATTTTTTTGGTCAGTCTCACTCTCGTACCGTTGACGAACTTCATAGCTTAAAATTTTCGCGTGGTTTCGGAAAACGGGACTATTTTGCGTCCCGGAGCTTTGTTTAGGGACAACGGGATAGGTAACCGAGAAAAGGGATAGTCCCGTTCAAAACGGGACGTAGTAAAGTACTTTATGCATACGTAATTAGGAATGTATGTAATTACTCTAATTCATAGACTTGCTATAAGTATATTCTATAGACTTAGAATATACTGGCGTATAAACCACCTGACAGCCCAAAACGCGTGATTTTTGATTTGTTATTGTGTGCGTTAGCTAGTGATGTATATTTAACTTACAAGGAATATCGAAAATGATTGTTAAGTAAGCGGTAAATGGATTTAATGCATGAAGTGTTTAGTGCATGAAGTTGAATAACTTCAAAAATTGACTGAATTTTACCATAATAGTTCTAAAATAATTAAAAACTATTCATATAACATGTTCCTGGGAATAAGCTGAACCTATCTGCCTTTTGTTGGATTTCAATTAAATATGACGAAGTAAATAATGCTATATCTAAATTAGTAAATTGGTTCAAAGTTAATAATTTACATTTAAATGGTACTAAAACAAAATGTATGAAATTCATGACTCCAAATGTCAAACAATTAAATACTAATGTAATTTTAATTGGGGAGAAACTGAGTCTTGTAGATACCACCATTTTTCTTGGAATCACACTAGACGCGAAGCTTCAATGGAGCCCCCATATATCAAAACTAGCAAGCAGACTTAGTTCTGCAGCATATGCTGTAAAAAAGATTAGAAGTCTAACTATTGTTGAAACAGCTAGACTAGTTTACTTTAGCTATTTCCATAGCATAATGTCGTATGGTATTTTGCTATGGGGACACGCAGCTGACACTGAAATTATATTTGTTTTACAGAAGAGGGCCATAAGATCAATTTATGATTTAAAGCCTAAAGAGTCGCTGCGACAAAAATTTAAGGAAATTAATATATTAACTTTGGCCTCTCAACACATTTATGAAAATGTAATGTACGTACACAAAAATAAAAGTAGTTTTACAAAAATAAGTGATATTCATTCTGTAAATACTAGGAACAGACACAAGCTAGTAGTACCAGTTACTCGACTCCATCGAGTCAGTAATTCATTCTTGGGGCGACGTACGCTTTTACAACAAAATTCCAGAAAATATACAAAATTTGACCTGCTCAAAGTTCAAAAACTTTATTAAACTAAGTTTGTATAAAAAGGGTTATTATAATATTAAGGAATTTATGGATGATAATAACCCCTGGAAATGAGGTGATCGCTACCAAGCTATTTCTAATTTGTTATGTTGTTAATTTGTGTAACATCATGATTGTAAGCTGTTATTTATAACAAAAAGTCCCGCTGGGTTTCTTGCTGGTTCTTCCCAGGACAGAGGTTTTTTCCGAACCAGTGGTAATCAAACAAAAGAGTGACTTTCAATAAGTATTATTTATAATCTATATTGAATAAAAAAGTTTCTGTTTCAATGTATAAAATCCCAGGTGAATTTACCGATAAACTTAAAAACTCCCTAATAATCAGATCGCAAAGTTGTATTTTCGAGCTATGATATTTGGGGAAAAATATTTACTGCCGTGGGCAGTTTCCCCGGAATTTCTTTTTTAACATACTGTTAATATAAATAGGTAGATACTTAACTAAGTATATACTTATTTACATTTTAAATCTTTATATATAAAAATTACGTGTCACGTTGTTTGTCCGTGATGAACTCCTAAACTACTGAACTGATTTTAATGAAATTTTGCACACTATGTGCAGTTTGGTCTAACTTGAGAGATAGTTTTTATCCCGATAAGTGACCCTCAATTTTTTTTATTGCTAATTTCAGAAGTTTTTTTTAGGAAATCAAATGATAAATAATATATACAGGGTCATTTTTAATTTACTAAAGACCTTTTGGGAATATATTGGTTACATCATTGCAAACAATTTTAGCGAGATCACTTTTTACAGAATATAATACATTTACAAAAAAACTACTTTTAAGTTTTTGTTGTCATGTCTAACTCCTTTTAAGTCTGTATTTTGTAGTACATAAACAATATCAGAATAAATCGTCATAGAAAATGCCTTATTTATTTTACACTTGTTATCAATATCACACATTGTGTTAAAATGATTAAACATAATTAAAAAAGCAAATGACATTCAAAAAAAATCGCAAATATTAAAATTTATAATAAGTAATAAATAAGGTCGACGCCCGCGTTCAGCTGATTGCGTTGCGAGTGCCTACTTAACCATTCATCACTGTGCCTATTGCACCAGCGCGCTACTTTAAATGACTACGTTAAATTTTCATATACTTCTTTATTTTGCATAAAACCATTTGATGAACTATTTGATTATTTTATTAATTTTTTTACGAATTAATAGACATTCGTTAAAAGACATTTAGGTATTTTTTTTACGAATACTGTTTGCTAGCAACATCGCACATGCAGCGGCCCAAGGCCAAACCAAAGGTATATTATGACGTCGACACAGGTGTCATTGTCATCAAAAGCGCCGCCTGCGCTTTTCGGTTTGCAGCCATCGATTTGGTGATCGATGTTTGCAGCACGTGCAAATTAAATGAGTATTATTAACTATTTTTTTATTTGATGTAAGTTGTATTTAAAAATGGATGCAGGTTAAACTAATTACAAATATTACAATAAAATATTTATAATGATTAATAAAAATTAACAGTAATTGAATAAAGATATCAATAAAAATTATAAAATACAAATTTAATAATTAGACTTACCTAGGTACTTGTCCGCGGATGGCGGTGAGCATCGCGCACACAGCGTTCAAAACACAAAATAATCACCTCCACATTCTATGCATAGGTGACACTCAAAACTTAACTGTTCACCGACACGAGATAATACTTGATGATTCATTTTGATTTGATTGAATGCCCAAATTATTTTTTTCCTTCAACATGTCAACGGGTTTCGAATGCGCGAACAGTATACACTAATGTCTTTACATGCCCCCACAAATAAAAATCCATTGATGTGATATCTGGCGATCTGGGAGGCCATGCACAAGCCCCGTCACGACTGATTCAGTGACCAGGGTATTCTCTGTTTAAATAAAAAGTTAAGGAACTTGACGAGCATAGTGCGCCGGCGCCCCATCATGTTGGTAATACATATTGCGTAGAGATGCAAGTGGTATGTCCTTCAATAACTCTGGCAGCGTGTCGGTGAGAAAAGTATGATAGCTTTCACCGTTTAATCTTTCTATGAAGACCGGGCCTGTCTACACATTGACACTAAACCGGTGTTGAAAGCTATGCGGTCTTGGTTCATGTGGATTTTCATAGCACCACAAGTGTTCATTGTGCGAATTAAATAATCCCATTCGGCCAAATGTTGCTTCATCAGTCCATAAAATGTACCTCGTTCAGCAGTTAGTAACAAGTTACAAAATGTAACTTGCGCTGGTTTGTCAGCTTCGCTGAGTTCATGAACACGATGCAGGTGGAATGGGTACTTCCCTTCATTGTGTATGACACTCCATGCGTAGGACTGTGACACCTGTGGTAAGCCCGATGGCTTACCAATACTAACGTACAACGTAACTTTCGCGATATTAATCTCACAACGGAAGGAGAAACGTCGCGCGCGCATCAAAGGCGACTGACGACACAGGTAATTAGGTCAAGTTCAAATGAGCAAGCGTCGCCTCCCACACCCCTCCACCCCTACCCCGCCACGCGCTTTCTTTTGCTAACTAGGACTATTGCCGTTTAGAAGGTCCAATTAAAATATTTTTATTTTTGTATGAAAATATAAATTGAAGAAATATATTTTTTTTCTTACAGATGTTATTGTTATGATGTAAATAATATATTCCCAAAAGGTCTTCAGTGAATTAAAAATTACCCTGTGTATATATATATATATATATATACGAGTATACATATGTCGAGGAAAGGCCAGAACGACGTCTGCCTGGTCAGCTAGTATTTTATAAAATGTTTTGATGGTGAAATAAAAACGGGGACACGGAGTACATAACGGCTGCTTTATTTTTCATATAAGTATTACGTGTGATAATTATAAGCATTTAATAATTAATAATTAAATACATTATAGAACTTTATTTCAACATTATATATTTCAACATCTGCTGACCTCTCATCCGGACGGATATCAGGTTTCCGTCGATGCCCCTCTCGGCTCTTCGGACCACTGTCTGATCCGGAGTGTGGTGCCACTCACGCTCCCTTCGCGGTTGCGTTCTGCAGGTTGCCGCCGTGTTTGGCATTACAGGTCGGCGGATTGGGACGGAATGCGGTCTTTCTTTGCATCCTACCCATGGGGGCGGGTTTGCTTCTCGCCGGATGATCCCAGCGCTGTTGCTGACTCTGTCACTGATGTGTTGCTACAGGGAATGGAACTATTTATTCCATCATCTGTGGTACCCATCGGAGGCAGATCTCAGCCTTGGTTTGGTCGCTCCTGTAAAACTGCATTACGCAGTAAGCAGGAGTGTTATCAAGCCTGGGCTGCGGCTTCGGCGACTCGGGATGTAAACACCAGCATACTTAAAAAGAAGTATAACTTCGCCTCCAGGTCCTTCAAAAGAGTTATTGCCAAGGCAAAGTCAGAGCACATAGGCAGAATTGGCGAGAAACTAGTTCGCCTTCCTTCGGGAACCCGTGCATTCTGGTCTCTCGCCAAGGCTGTCCAAGGGAATTTCTGTAAGCCATCACTACCATCTTTGCACAGGGAGGACGACTCACTGGCCCATGACGCAAAAGACAAAGCCGACCTTTTAGGATCCCTTTTTGCGTCCAACTCGACTCTTGATGACGGGGGGAAAACACCGCCGACCATCCCGCGGTGTGAGTGCTCCATGCTGGATGTGCTGTTCTCACAGCGCTCGGTTCGCAAAGCACTTCTCTCCCTGGACATCCAGAAGTCGAGTGGGCCTGACGAAATCCCCCCAATTGTGCTGAGGACGTGTGCTCCGGAGTTGGCACCGGTCCTAACGCGTCTTTTCCGATACTCCTACTCCCAAGGCGTAGTCCCGAATTCATGGAAGACAGCTTTTGTCCACCCGATCCCTAAAAAAGGCGACCGCTCAGACCCGTCCAACTATAGGCCTATCGCGATCACCTCCTTGTTCTCCAAATTAATGGAATCCATTGTTAACTGCCAGCTCATCCGGTACCTTGAGGATCACCAGCTGATTAGTGACCGCCAGTACGGTTTTCGGCGGGGTCAATCAGCTGGTGATCTTCTGGTCTACCTGACCCATAGATGGGCGGAGGCAGTAGAGTCCAAGGGGGAGGCGTTGGCCATTAGTTTGGACATTGCGAAGGCCTTCGATCGGGTTTGGCACAAAGCGCTTCTTTCGAAGCTCCCTTCCTATGGGCTTCCCGAGAAATTGTGCAATTGGATCACCAGCTTCCTTGCAGATCGGAGCATCAAGGTCGTTGTAGACGGTGCATGTTCTGACTGCAAGCCTATTAACGCTGGTGTTCCACAAGGCTGTGTGCTATCACCAACGCTGTTTCTTCTGCATATCAATGATATGTTGCTAACTGGTAACATTCATTGCTATGCGGATGACAGCACTGGTGATGCTCTATACACCGGCCGTGCTAATATTTCTCGGGAAAACGTCTCCGAGTACCGGAATAAACTTGTGTCTGAAGTCGAGTCTTTGCTGGACAAAGTCTCGGACTGGGGGCGACTAAATCTAGTCCAGTTTAATCCTCAGAAGACACAAGTTTGCGCGTTTACCGCTAAAAAGAACCCCTTTGTCGTATCTCCTCAGTTTCAAGGCACTCCCCTAGTTGCCTCAGCCAGTATCGGAATCCTTGGCGTCGACATATCGAGTGACGTGCAGTTTCGTAGTCACTTGGAAGAGAAGGCCAAATTAGCCTCTAAAAAGCTTGGCGTGCTCAGCAGAGCGGGACAGTATTTCATGCCGGCACACCGCCTGCAACTTTACAAGGCGCAGGTTAGGCCTCACATGGAATACTGTTCCCATCTCTGGGCAGGGGCTCCCCAGTGCCAGCTCCTTCCACTTGACCGCATCCAGCGCAGAGCGGCTCGAATCGTCAACGACCGAGTCCTTTCCGATCGGCTCGATTCATTGGTACTGCGAAGAGATTTTGCATCTCTTTGCATTTTCTTTCGCATCTACCATGGGGAGTGCTCTGAGGAATTGTTCGGATTAATCCCAGCCGCCAAATTTCACGAACGCACATCACGGCAGAACTCCTAATACCATCCACACCATCTGGATGATTGGCGGTCCACCACTGTGCGATTTAGAAGATATTTTCTTCCTCGCACGACTTCCTTGTGGAATCGATTACCATCAGCGATTTTTCCGGACCGATACGACTTAGGGACCTTCAAGAAAAGAGCGTACTCCTTTTTAAAAGGCCGGCAACGCATCTGCAATTCCCTCCCTGGTGTTGCAGTTGTTCATGGGCGGCGGTAGTCACTTACCATCAGGTGAGCCGCATGCTCGTTTGCCCCCTCTCCTATAAAAAAAAAAACATTCGACTTAAGTATAAATGTAAACTAAATAATTCGAGGAAGGAGACTTGTAGGAATCAGTTAAATAAGATTGCTCTGCTTAAAGGCCAATATGTTTACGAGGCTTTATCATGTTTCATGTTTATATACTTTCATCTGTCCCTGAAAAATATAAAGTAATTATAAACTTATTATTATTTTATCTGCAAGAATTTTAAAAACATAATGATCTTAACACAGTAAAGTGGACTAAGTGTCTGAGGATACAGATGCAGTCTCTTTTCTCTCAATCTCGGTATGTTAAGAAAATGGTCACTCATTCATGGACTGACCGTGGCAAGTGCAACTTAATCTCGCAGATTTATTGATCTGCGCAGCTATTACTTAACCACGAGTTCCACTTCTCTACGACTAACGCTGTAGGCGATGAACTAAGCTATTTAAGCCCTCGGCACAATGTCGTCGGCCATCAAGCATGAATCGGGCATCGACCGTTGTGAGTATCAAATACGATGGAATTTATACTATCACACTATCTAGCTGACGAGGCAGACGTCGTTCTGCCCTTTCCTCGACATATGTATACTCGTATATGTATATATATTATTTATCATTTGCTTTCCTAAAAAACACTTCTGAAATTAGCAATAAAAAAAATTGAGGGTCACTTATCGGGATAAAAAATATCTCTCAAGTTAGACCAAACTGCACATAGTGTGCAAAATTTCATTAAAATCAGTTCAGTAGTTTAGGAGCTCATCGCGGACAAACAACGTGACACGTAATTTTTATATATAAAGATTTAAAATGTAAATAAGTATATACTTAGTTAAGTATCTACCTATTTATATTAACAGTATGTTAAAAAAGAAATTCCAGGGAAACTGCCCACGGCAGTACATATTTTTCCCCAAAGATCATAGCCCGAAAATACAACTTTCCGATCTGATTATTAGGGAGTTTTTAAGTTTATCGGTAAATTCACCTGGAATTTTATACATTTTAATTGAAATCCAACAAAAGGCAGATAGGTTCAGCTTATTCCCAGGAACATATTATATGAATAGTTTTTAACTATTTTAGAAATATTATGGTAAAATTTAGTCAATTTTTGAAGTTATTCAACTTCATGCACTAAACACTTCATGCATTAAATCCTTTAAATCCTTTTACCGCTTACTTAACAATCATTTTCGATAGTCCTTGTAAGTAAAATATACATCACTAGCTAACGCACACAATAACAAATCAAAAATCACGCGATTTGGGCTGTCAGGTGGTTTATACGCCAGTATATTCTAAGTCTATAGAATATACTTATAGCAAGTCTATGAATTAGAGTAATTACATACATTCCTAATTACGTATGCATAAAGTACTTTACTACGTCCCGTTTTGAACGGGACTATCCCTTTTCTCGGTTACCTATCCCGTTGTCCCTAAACAAAGCTCCGGGACGCAAAATAGTCCCGTTTTCCGAAACCACGCGAAAATTTTAAGCTATGAAGTTCGTCAACGGTACGAGAGTGAGACTGACCAAAAAAATAACCGAATGGGATAATTTAAAAGTTTCTGTAGAAACTCATTGGGTCGTAGTATTCGAACATTTTCGCACCAACAATCTTCGACATAATTTTTTGCATTTTAATCGAATAAATTTTATTTCTACCTGGTACTAATGATCCAGTAGAAAGAGTATTTTCTATAATGAATAAATTGTGGACGTCTGAAAAAAAAATCACTTACAGGTTCCAGGTTCTAAAGGCGATGTTGATAACAAAGGTCAATGTAAAAAAACTTGCCCAAAATTTTATTCTTATTTAAAATTATCATCAATTTTATTAATTTGTTCCACTGACAAATATACTATATTTAATAATTACTGTCCGAGGAACTTTGCTTTAATGAAGCTGGAGAACTGGTAAATGATTTTTATTTGTCACAATTTGTTATAATAAAAATAATTATAGTGAACACTAATTGTATAAAGTTACAGTTTTTCTAAATAAATGATATTAAAAAGTTGTATTTATTTTTATTGTTAACCTGATAACTGGCGAGTATAAATAAACCAATGTCCTGTTTTGAGTTAAAAAATAAATCATCAAATTAAGTACGCATAGAGAGAACCTACAATTTTACATAAATTGAGTCAATATACTTGTCATTCTATTCCCAATTTTATTTTCAAACAAGTTGCACATTCTCTACAGCCGTAACTTTTTTCACAGTGATGTGGTACAAACATAGATGACTTTTGAACTACCTAAATGTAGTTATGTATGAGCTATATTATTGTAAAGTGTCTTTAAAATACATTCAGTAGTTTTTGCGTGGAAGTGTACAAACATCCATACATCCATATATCCTCACAAATTTTCACGTTTATAATATTAGTAGGATTCAAGTCAATCATTTCTTATTAATTACTATTAAAACTGAAAAAAATCAGAAACTAGGCCACGGTCAATAATTATTGTTTTACCTTGACAGGAACAATAATTTTAGGTTGACGGATTAAATCATTCAACAATTTTTTTATATTTCCTATTTTCCTAAAATTAATAATTTTGTTTAAATTATAACATTAAAGGAAATTTATAGATATTTATCATTTTATTAATTTTCCTCCTCTTCTTCACTACTCTCTGAAGATTCACTGTCTGGTTCCAGATCTTACGGCATAGAGTCGTTTTACTCAAATATTATAATTTATGAGGTTTCAGTTCAATTTGAATGTCAATTACCCCCTTTTAGTTTTTACACCATTTGGTGATAATGAGTAATGTGATTTTGTTTAGTCTTCTCTTTGTAATTGATAATAAAAGTATGTGTCTAGTATCTTTAATTTAACTTATTTCATAGCTATCGGCCTTAGAGTAATTACACATAGAGTGATAGTGTCATTCAAAATTCCGTTCAAAGTTGAAGCAACAACACAATTAATGTGTGCATAAGCGGCCTGTTATTACGTTTGCCCACACGAACACAAGCAAATGAGTAATGTTTGCAAGTTAATGACATTTTCCCCAAAAAGTGGGGAAAATATGATAGTGAACATAGTCATAGAATTAATATTTAGGTTGCGTTTAATTAACTAGTTGAAAAGAGAAAAATGTAACATTATTTATTTTTGTTAACTTATGTAATATTTAAAATATTTATATACGCTTTATCTTGTGTTATATTCACAAATTTATTATATAATTATATTATTGTTAGAAGTTATTTATATAAATATCTGTTATATATCTTCCATAAAATCTTATATTATTTGTAAATATTAATTTTATATAATACTCAATGGCCTTATTCTATAATATATAGAGAAGTGGAAGAAATGGAGGAGGTAAATGCCTACGTCCATTTCTTCCAGTTTTTCCAATCCAGCCCCACTTACACATAACAAGTGAATAGTTGTCAGATAATCATTTTAGCTGTCAGATATTTTTTTATTAGTTATTCATTACTAGCTGTAGCTGTGGCCCGCGGCTTCACCCGTATATTAAAGTATACACTGATCTCGATTCTTGCCATTCTAAGAATATACGTGATATATTTAATTTAAATCGGTTTCAACGTAAAGGTACAATATACAACTTTCACAGAATGGATATAATATTAGAAGGAATCACGAGGCTTAAGAGTGTGGTCAGCTTCAAGTGATTATTATTATTACTTTATTGGATATTATGTTTTGCATTAAAACAAAATAAGATTCGGAAGGAGATAAACTATGCCAATAAAACATGAAATTAAAAATGTTTATTAACTAATATAAAATAAAATAAAATAAAATATACTCAAGTACTTAAAAAATATCTTTTAATGACCCTGAAACTGCAACTGTTTTCTAAACAACTGCAGCTTTGATGACGCTATCCTAGAAATGTTATCTTTTTTAGATTCATAAAAGAATCGAGCTAAAAATGTTAAATATACAACGTGTCCCAAAATCCAACGATAAGCCAACACCGGAGGATAGACCTGCCCCGGACTAATCGGGGAAAAAAAGAAAAAAATATATCCCAATTATATTACGTTCCCAATTCAACTTACGTGGCCCTCGTACATACTATCGACTTTTGGCTTGGCTTTTTGGACTGGAATCGACCTGCAAACTTAACTGACCTGGCATTATTTGGACTGGAAGTGATCTGCAAACTGAACTGACCTGGCATTATCTTGGACTACGATTGTGTGTTTTGTGATTTAGAGTTCTGGCGCATTTTGGACTGTTTGGCGTTTAACATGCCACAACCGTACACACCACAGGAATACGCTAATATGCATTTAATCTATGGAGAATGCCGATGTAATGCTAACGCTGCTAGCAGACTGTATCGAGAAAGATACCCAAATGCTGAAAAATATCCTGATTATCGAGTGTTTATTAATGTGCATCAAGCGTTTTCGGAGGGTCGTATGCCATCCAATAGGAGAAGCGCTGGAAGACCTAGATTTGATCGTGATGAAGAAGTTCTCAATGAGATAGAAAATGACTCGACTACTTCGGTACGTGCCATAGAAGAAGCTACAGGAATCCCGAAAAGTTCTGCACATCGAATATTAAAACGTCACAAGCTTCACCCATATCACTACAGGCGTGTGCAGACGTTATTACCGCGGGACTATCCGCTACGGGTCACATTTTGCCGTGTAATGGTGCAAAGGCACAGTGAATATCCCCACTTCCTAGACAAAATTCTATGGTCGGATGAAACAACGTGCAAGAAAGATGGGTATTTAAATCTTCACAACCTACATAGTTGGAGTAATGAAAATCCACAATTGATGAGACAAGACAAATCCCAATATCAATTCAAGGTTAACCTATGGACCGGCATATTAAATGGAAAAGTAATTGGGCCCTTTGAGTTACAAGGAAACTTAGATGGCAATAGTTATTTAAACTTTTTACAAAATGACTTGCAAGAATTGTTAAACGACGTGCCCTTAAGTGATCTTCAAAACCAACCAAACTGATGGATGGAACCACATCCAAAATGATGGTTGCCCAGCACATTATGCCCGTCCTGTGCGAGAATATTTAAATCAAGAGTATCCAGGGTGTTGGATCGGGCGACTTGGTCCTATCTTATGGCCACCCCGTTCACCCGATTTGAACCCCCTGGACTTCTTCTATTGGGGTTGTCTTAAAAACAGGGTCTACTCAAAACCCATTGTGACATTGGACGAGCTTCGTCGAAATATCACTCAGGCTGCTGATTACATTAATAGCAGAAGATATGCAAGACAAATAAAACGATCATTTTTAAGGCGATGTCGTGCATGTATTAATGCTGGTGGCAAACAGTTCGAACATTTGCTATAATGTTAATAACTTAATAAATTACACGTGAAACTGTTTGTACCATTTGTTTTGAAATATTAAACATTTTTCAGGAATAATACTTTTATTACACCCGACCGTCATTTGGCCCCTGTTAAGAAATAATAGGCCCATATTTTTTTATAACTTGTTTTCCTAGAGTATTATACCACTTTGGAATGTTGTTTAGTTGCGTCAATTTTTAAAAAAACTTGCCATACTAGTGTTTATACTTTTTTTTTACACCACGATAAGTTAAATTTGGTTAAAAGTAAAAGTCTTCAAAAAATTTAGGGAATAAAATAAGTTTCATTAATTTTCGTGATAAAACAAGAATTATTCTGGAGTTTATAAGAATTGTGGTAGATAGCAGTACTATTCAGGTTGCCTATAAAAACAAAGAAAAAAATATTTAAAAAAATTGTGGTCATGGTAGTGAAAAATATCATAAACGGTCTCAATTTCTGAAGAATTTCATTTTTTTTTATATAACTTAAAATATAATTGGGATATATTTTTTTCTTTTTTTCCCCGATTAGTCCGGGGCAGGTCTATCCTCCGGTGTTGGCTTATCGTTGAATTTTGGGACACTTTGTATGTAAATTAGAATTTAAAAAAAACATATGTTATTTATCCTAAACACATACCATAAAAAGGTAAAAACAAATGCACATTATCAAAACAAAATAAAATCAACACATTTTTTTTCATGGCAAATGGGAACCTTAATAATATTTGGAAAATAAAAATAGCTATTTATATGTGAAGGAGACTATTGGCAGTATTTATGTATTTTCTTCAATATGCATTTTTTTATAATTATAATAATAAGAAAAAATGAGGTAAAATATTTTAATATGCCTAGCAACATTTTCATTATATTGGCCTCTGTCAAATTTATTATTTATTATTTTGTTTTGATGTATGTTTTTTTTACAATAATATAAGATGCTAGGCAGTGATTACCCGTGAAATGAGATTTTTACATTTTTTTTCGTGTTTATGTTATGAGTTGTGACACCCTTTCACAGTACAGTACGTCATTTTTTTGAAAAATTGTGCAAGCTGTTTACTCGACTACGTGGATTCGAGTACTAACGCGCCAAAAGTTGTACTTAGCCTTTAAAGGATAACTTGATATGGCTTCACCAAAGACATTTAAGTAGTAGTAGTAATAGACCGGACATCAGCAGCAAAATTGTCGTCTGTAACTTATGTCCTATAGGATATATCTCCGTTAGTCTTAGTGACATCGTCATAAAGTCAAGACGCATTCTTTTCATATCTTTAAAAAATATTTTTATAGAAAATATGCCCGGTTGTGCATTAAGATATTGTAAGTCACGATATGGAGCAAAAAATGAACGTGATTTTGGTTTTTTATCGTAAGTATAACGTATATTTACCGAATAATCTTTAAATTTAATTATTTCTAGTAGACTGTTCTAGAAAATTTATTTTTATTGTACTAAGCGCCCTCTGTTATCCTGTAGCGTCACTATTTATTTAAAGTTAGTGATTGACGACGTTTATCGATTGGGGTTATCGATAAAAATAATATACAGGATGCCGATTTAATCATTTACAATATTTAAAGAGGTAAAACAGTCAAAGATACTGTACCCATACCAACAAAAATTAGTAGCATATACCAAGTATGCTAAGTGGCCTACTTTATGTGGAAGGGTGGGAAATTTTTTTAGGCATGATGATGAGATTTTCTGTGTTGCTTATGAACATGCTGAGGATACTTGCTGTGTTGATGTTTAGCAATACAGCAAGTCTTCTCTTTTACATACCGGGCGTCATTGTCTGGTGGTATTCAAGGACAAAATCATTATAGATCCTGGCTTACAGTGATAGGAGAGTGCTATAGGCTTATGACATTAAAAAAATTGTACTGTTAAAGATATTAGATACAAGAAGTTGTAAGTTAAGCCTGAGTTAGGAAATAAGGTAAAAACTTAATATAACAATTTTTATTGATGTGGGTAGTGTCTTCTAAGTAGTGCAGCTGATGAAATTGACAAAATAATATAAAAGGAGAGGAAGACGTCTCCATACATTCTTGGGCCCAAGTGTTAACAAGATCAAAGTACCATTTGAAAGCGTATATATAAACAATTAATAGCTGAAAAGATATGTCAATCTAGAAGCTGAGTTATTGTAGAATAAGTAAAATAGAGATTATCTATTACCTAGACTGTAACAGGTGATTTTTCACTGTTATTACATTGTAACAGGTTATTTTTCACTATAATTACTTAAAGATATAAAAGCAGGATCAGTATAAAATAGAGGCATAAAAAGTTAAAGTGATTTTTTTCGTGTGATAGAAGTCATGATAAATAGATTTATACAATGAAACAATCATTTTACTCCCTTTTATTATATTTTAAAGCATTTCAAGCTTAGTAACCTTCAACAACATTATCGATACTTTGGTATCGAAAGGGTAACATTCCTAAAACGATCTTATATTTTAAGCTTTCAAATCTTTGAATTACACAAGGGGCAGTGAAATGTCACCTTTGTAAAACGCTCCATAGAGTATGGTAATATTTAGAAAGGACCCTCAGAACCTAAGAGTATATATATGATAACAACGTTTAGTCAGAACCATAGTTAAGAGTGCTCAGAACAATTATTTTTTAAATGTTATTTATATGAATTATAAAACTAATATTTTATTAGAATTAGTTTCGTTACTAAATTACGCTTCTCTTAATTAACAGAATTTACTTTAAATGACGAGTTTCCGTCGTTACGCCCTACGCGTCGCGTTTACGTCACATACTTTAGTGTTATTTCCTACGCCGCGTGAGTGTAAGAGGCAACTACAAATTTATAAAATATTAAGTGGGTACAATAGAAATTTTTGTTAGTTTTTATATAAAGAGTTAGTAATTACACTGTCTTTAAAAGTTAATTCCTTATATTTTGCTTCGTACCAATTTTATATACTTTATAAAATTTCCATTTCAAATACTGTGTCGTTCAAGTATCACTATATTTAATAGACAGAATTAACTGAAAATTAAATACAAGGTGTGAATGATAAATCAATTAAATCTTGTGTAATTAACACAAATTTTCATATTCCACAGAGTTTTAAAATTACAATTTATACAATAAATAAAATAACATAAAAATGTTATAATTTCGATATAATATAATGAACATTATGGCGAAGTTGTTTTCAACAATAATTAAAAATTTTGTTCAACCAACTTCTATATAAATTATTAAGAATAACAATATTAGACAGACCTTGATCAAATTTATATGGAACCACATGTGAAACACCAACTTTCAAATAAAAAAGAATCATCGAAATCAGTTCACCCAGAAGGAAGTTATGAGGTAACACACATAAAAAAACATAGAGTCGACTTGAGTACCTCCTCCTGTTTGAAGTCAGTAGAAAAATGGCGTTGGTCAAAGATTTCATAATAAAGTATATACCTATGATTAAATTTTTTTTGAGGCTCCTACGTATATCAATATAATCTTTGTATATAAAAATTACGTGTCACATTGTTTGTCCGCGATGAACTCCTAAACTACTGAACTGATTTCAATGAAATTTTGCACACTGTGTGCAGTTTGGTCCAACTTGAGAGATATGATAGTTTTTATCCCGATAAGTGACCCTCAATATTTTTTATTACGAATTTAATAATTTTTTATAGGACACAGGGTCATCGGAGAGGGCCGAACAACGTTTGCCAGCTAGTAATATTATATAATTCTTTTTTTTATGAAAATTGAGTGTTTCTATATCTTTGTTTCTTTCTTCATAGTATTTATTTGATTGTAACATTTGACGATTCGTTAGATTTGCTTTAGTTGTAGAAGTGACATAATATGTTCTTTTTTTCCTTTCAGTGGAATTGTTTGGTTTTGTTATTTATTACTGTTCTAACCATTGAACTTGTTTACGCAATTTTTGTTTAATAAATTGTTTGATGTTTGATGACTTTTTTTGACTCACAAAAATATTGTTTCAAATAATAAAATTAATCCCTCCCTCTCCTTACAGTTTCCTTCCACTGCTGGTCATGGGCCATGGAAATAAAGGAGAGCACAGAATTTTGCTGCCACAAATATCACCCACCTTTGCAACCCTGCCCTAAACATCGCACGCAGTATCCGCATTTCACCGAGATTAAATTTAGAAAAAATGTTCGTCTTTTTCCTCCAACATTTTTTTCTTATCACTATTACAACAAACACCGTTACATCCTAAAAAAACCCACTGAACATAGGCCTCCACTATATTCCTCATAGAGGGTATACTTGTCATAGTTGCCACGTTCTGTTCCACGGTACACGTACCTTGTTACTGCTACACAGTATCAAGGTACGTGTACCGTGGAACTGAACAGTGCGTCAGTCTCTTCTTACGAAACCCACGGAATGATATGAATATTCATACACCGCCACTATACAGTCGTCTTGCAATCGTCGTTACTCTAGCGCTCACTTGACCTTCATACAAATAATTCGATATTTTGATTGTTAATATTTTTTAAATTTTTGGATAAGAACATAGTAATGACTCTAAGTTATATTTACCATCTTTAAAAAAAAATTGTCTTTGGCTTGACCTACTATACTCTTAGGCTTGACCATAGTTCTGACTAAGTATGTCCAAAAAAGGTCTGAGAGGTTAAGCGTCACCTACTGGGGAATAGCTAAAATGTTGTCTTAATAAATGATAGTGTAGTTTTGCTATCTTTAGCTAGAGGGCGTCACACACACACGAGCTTAAAGTTTTTGTATAGAAATTTCTCCAATGCCCGCTCTATAGTATATATATATATATATATATATATATATATATATATATATATATATATATATATATATATATTAAATCTCTTTGGGCTTCACTTTAGGTACGCCTACTGCGGTTCTAAGCCTAATACTTCTATGGCTATCGGCCTAGTGTGATATTTAAAGCGCAGTTTAAAAATATCTACTTATGCAAGTACTGCTCAAGCAGGTTATAATATAATACTGCCCGATGTATGTGTGACATAATAAAACTACATTTAGGTAAATCAAAATTCATCTATATCTGTACCACATCACTGTGAAGAAGTTACGGATGTAGAGAACGTGCAACTTATTATTTTTTCCACCTTCATCTCTGGGCGGTCAGTACTTTATACATATTATCCCTTTTTAAGAACATGGGGTGGTAATTATCAAAACATATTTTTGCCAAGGTTACTATTAATACGACGTTAAAATTAATACCTATTTTACAAATGATTACAGCACTGATCTAAAATAATTCTAACTATATACACAGATATTTACATGGTCATATATGCACATACATACATGCTAAATCCCTAAACAAGAATTTAATCTTAAAATCTATAAAAAAGATATTTCTTAGTAACCAATCACAGCGCGTGGAGATTAGGCCCCCATCCGCTGTCAGCATGCTTCGATAAGCTGTCTTTCTCGTACTCATGGCTACGCATAAGACTATTTTGTCGTATCCATTTGTAAACTTTATTTACGTCTGGAAATTGTTTAAAACAGCTAAATTTGTCTGGCGATCTGCAGGTATTATTAAAAATTACTCAATAAACATGTGATTATAATTTGAGATTGCTAAAAGTATATTTTTTTGGGAATTTAAAAAAAAATATTTTTGGAGAGGTCTGGTAACACTTAATAACCGACAAAAACATTTGGGATTATTTTTTGGAATTATATAGAAACTAAATTAAAAGATAAAAAATAATTCAAGTTGCCAAAAATACATTTTTTGGGTTTTTTTTTGCAAATGTTGTATGCTGCGCAGTAACGAAATAACCGCAAACTCCCTGCCAGACCCGCAGGACTGGATTCGCCAATTGACGAAATCATATTTTTTCACAATTTCAACTTGCCCAAAGGACCCTCCCAAAATTCGTTGCCAGCTTTTTTTTATGGAATAGGGGGCAAACGAGCATGCAGCTCACCTGATGGTAAGTGACTACCGCCGCCCATGAACAACCGCACCACCAGGGGAATTGCAGATGCGTTGCCGACCTTTTAGAAAGGTGTAAGCTCTTTTCTTGAAGGTTCCTAAGTCGTATCGGTCCGGAAAATTCGCTGGTGGTAATTGATTCCACAAGGAAGTCGTGCGAGGGAGAAAACTTCTTCTAAATCGCACAGTGGTGGACCGCCAATCGTCCAGATGGTATGGATAGTAACGCGAGTTTTGTCGCAATGTGCGATGGTGAAATTGAGCGGCTGGAATTAGTCCGAACAATTCCTCAGAGCACTCCCCGTGATAGATGCGATAAAATACGCAAAGAGATGCAACATCTCTACGCAGTGCCAGTGTATCGAACCGATCAGAAAGAACTCGGTCGTCGACGATTCGAACTGCTCTGCGCTGGATGCGGTCAAGTGGAAGGAGCTGGCACTTGGGTGCCCCGGTCCAGAGATGAGAACAGTATTCCATGTGGGGCCGAACTTGCGCTTTGTAAAGTTGCAAGCGATGTGCCGGCATGAAATACTGTCTCGCTCTGCTGAGCACGCCAAGCTTTTTAGAGGCCAGTTTGGCCTTCCCTTCCAAGTGACCACGAAACTGCACACAATTCGATATGTCGACGCCAAGGATTCCGATACTGGCTGAGGCAGCAAGGGGAGTGCCTTGAAACTGAGGAGATACGACAAAGGGGTTCTTTTTAGCGGTAAACGCGCAAACTTGTGTCTTCTGGGGATTGAACTGGACTAGATTTAGTCGGCCCCAATCCGAGACTTTGTCAAGCAAAGACTCGACTTCAGACACAAGTTTGTCCCGGTACTCGGCGACGTTTTCCCGAGAAATATTGGCACGGCCGGTATATAAAGCATCACCAGTGCTGTCGTCTGCATAGCAATGAATGCTACCAGTTAGCAACATATCATTGGTATGCAGAAGAAACAGCGTTGGTGATAGCACGCAGCCTTGTGGAACACCAGCGTTGATAGGCTTGAGATCAGAGCATGCACCGTCTACTACGACCTTGATGCTCCGATCAGCAAGGAAACTGGTGATCCATTTGCACAATTTCTACGGAAGCCCATAGGCAGGAAGCTTCGAAAGAAGCGCTTTGTGTCAAACCCGATCAAATGCCTTCGCTACGTCCAAACTAACGGCTAATGCCTCCCACTTGGACTCTACTGCCTCCGCCCATCTATGAGTTAAGTAGACTAGAAGATCACCAGCTGATCGACCCCGACGAAAACCGTACTGGCGGTCACTAATCAGCTGGTGATCCTCAAGGTACCTCATGAGCTGGCAGTTTATAACGGCTTCCATTATTTTGGAGAACAAGGAGGTGATGGAGATAGGCCTGTAGTTGGACGGGTCTGAGCGGTGGCCTTTTTTAGGGATTGGGTGCACCAAAGCTGTCTTCCATGAGTTCGGGACTACGCCTTGGGAGTAGGAGTACCGGAAAAGACGCGTTAAAACCGGTGCCAACTCCGGAGCACACGTCTTCAGCACAATGGGAGGGACTCCATCGGGCCCACTCGACTTGCTGACGTCCAGGGAGAAGAGTGCTTTGCGGACCGAGCGCTGTGTAAATCGCACATCCGGCATGGAGCACTCACATCGCGGGATGGTCGGCGGTGTGTTCCCCCCGTCATCTAGAGTCGAGTTGGACGCGAAAAGAGAGCTCAACAGATCGGCTTTCTCCTTTGCGGCATGGGCCAGTGAGTCGTCCTCCCTGTGCAGAGATGGAAGAGATGGCTGACAGAAGTTCTCTTGGACAGCCTTAGCGAGAGACCAGAATGCACGCGTTCCCGAAGGAAGGCGAACTAGCTTCTCGTCAATTCTGCCGATGTGCTCAGACCTTGCCTTGGCAATGACGCTTTTGAAGGACCTGGAGGCGGAATTATACTTCTTTTTAAGTGCGCTGGTGTTTACATCCCGAGACGTTGATGCGTCAGCCCAGGCCTGGTAGCACTCCTGCTTATAGCGTGATGCTATTTTACAGGAGCGACCAAACCATGGCGGGGATCTGCCTCCGATGGGCACCACAGAGGATGGAATAAAAAGTTCCATACCCTGAAGTACCACATCAGCAAACGGAATCGGCAACAACGCTGGGATCTTCCGGCGAGAAGCAAACCCGCCCCCAAGGGTAGGATGCAAAAAAAGACCGCATCCCGTCCCAATCAGCTGACCTATAGTGCCAAACACAGCGGCAAGCTGTAGATCGCAACTGCGATTGGAGCGTGAGTGGCACCGTACTCCGGATCAGACAATGATCCGAAGAGCCCAGAGGGGCATCGACGGAGACCTGATATCCGTAAAAAAGCTCTCAGACTATACGCTCTTCTAGAAAATTCTTTTTAACGTTACATACTCACAAAACATCATTTTAACAAATCTTTTACTGTCCAGTCTATTAAGCTATGGAATGCCTTTATAATACAAATGCAATGCAAAATTAATACCCTTGCATATACGTGAAGCCTACAATCTATTGCATACCTTAAGCGAAAGCGCAAGGTAATGTTCTACTATCGCCTAAAAATTAAAATTCCAACATTTTATCGAATAAAATCGTATCTAGCAATCATATTATACATATAAATGATATAAAAAGCACATTGTTAGAAAGATAAATGATTGTTGAACTTATTAATAATTTTTTTAAATCGATTAATTGCTATTTTTAAATAAAAAAAAGGGTTTTAGTGGCTTATGGTGTGGATTTATCATGTCCCTGTGTCTTGTAAACACTATAACTTTTGAAAATATCAATTGTTTAACTCAATCTATTTTTTAATCTCTTCATCTATCATGTGGGAAGCCACTGAATGTAAATGGCAGTGTAATTTTGTTTTGTTTAGCTATAATTAATTTTATTCGGCTCCAAAATGGCGAAATTTTCGTTGATTTGATTGCCTCGTATATAAATTGTTTCTGTAAATGGGGATCTACAGCCACAGAGTAGTTTAGTTCACAGAGTACCTTTGTATAAAGTTTAGTTCGGCTTCAGTCGCCGTCGTGAGTGGACATTGTTTCGGTTGTTTTCAGCGGCTCAAAAAGATCGCTGTACAAATACACAATATTCGAATAACCAAATTTCTTAAATATTTGATTATAATAAAAATAAGAGATTTTTTTATTACAATATTTAAAAGCACAGAATAAATAATAGTAGTACGTACTAAAAGTAAGTAGTATAATTTTTTTTTGTCGTGGGTGACATTTTCATGCTTTTCGAGGGTGTCGAAACCGATAGGGTTGTCGAAATGTAAATCCAAGATGGCGGCCGCAATAGGTATCAATTTTTTCATCATGGGTGTCATTTTCATGGTTTTCGAGGGTGCTGAAGCCGATAGTGCTGTCGAAATGTAAATCCAAGGTGGAGGCTGCAATAGGTATAAAATTTTTCATCACAGGTGTCATTTTCATGGTTTTCGAGGGTGTTGAAGCTGATAGTGCTGTCGAAATATAAATCCAAGATGGCGGCTGAATTAGGTACCAATTTATTCATCATGGGTGTCATTTTCATGGTTTTCGAGGATGTTGAAGCCGATAGTGCTGTCAAAATGTAAATCCAAGATGGCGGCTGCAAAATATATCAATTTTTTCATCTTGGGTGTCATTTTCATGGTTTTCGAGGGTGTTGAAACCGATAGTGCTGTCGAAATGTAAATCCAAGATGGCGGCTGCAATAGGTATCAATTTTTTCATCATGGGTGTCATTTTCATGGTTTTCGAGAGAGTTGAAGCCGATAGGGTTGTCGAAATGTAAATCCAAGGTGGCGGCTGCAATGGGTATCAATTTTTTCATCATGGGTGTAATTTTCATGGGTTTCGAGGGTGTTGAAGCCGATAGTACTGTGGAAATGTAAATCCAAGATGGCGGCTGATGTAGGTACCAAGTTTTTCATCATGGGTGTCATTTTCATGGTTTTCGAGGGTGCTGAAGCCGATAGTGCTGTCGAAATGTAAATCCAAGATGGCGGCTGAAGTTGGTACCAATTTTTTCATCTCGGGTGTCATTTTCATGGTTTTCAAGAGTGTTGAAGCCGATAGTGCTGTCGAAATGTAAATCCAAGATGGCGGCTGCAATAGGTATCAATTTTTTCATCATGGGTGTCATTTTCATGGTTTTAGAGGGTGTTGAAGCCGATAGTGCTGTCAAAATGTATTTAAACTACTTTAATAATTCCGTATAATCATGTTATACGTAATTTTTTTAATGCGCTTAAGGTATGCTCAATTGGATTTACCAATATTGTAATCTTTAAGCGACTACTTAAAGAGCATTACTTGTCTCAGTCGTAATTTATGTGATTATGTATTTATTAGCTACTAGCTGTTCCCCGCGACTTCGCCCGCGTCTTATTTGGGGTTTTAATTATATTGCTCAGAACCCTAATTATTTTTCTCAAATATAAGTAGCCTAAGTTACTCCTTAGAATATCAGCTATCTGCCAGTAAAAGTCCCGTTGAAATCGATCCAGCCGTTTCGGAGATTAGCCGGAACAAACAGACAGACAGACAAAAATTTTAAAAATTGTGTTTTTGTTATAAGTACCGTATATACATTCTTATGCATTTAGTAAAATACTGTTATTTTAACATTACAAACAGACACTTCAATTTTATTTATTTGTATAGATCAAAATATTTTTATAAAATGTTTTGATGGGGAAATAAAAACGGGGATACGGAGTACATAACGGCTGCTTTATTTTTCATATAAGTATTACGTGTGATAATTATAAGCATATAATAATTAATAATTAAATACATCATAGAACTTTATTTCAACATTCGACTTAAGTATAAATGTAAACTTAATAATTCGAGGAAGGAAACTTGTAGGAATCAGTTAAATAAGATTGCTCTGCTTAAAGGCCAATATGTTTACAAGGCTTTATCATGTTTCATGTTTATATACTTTCATCTGTCTCTGAAAAATATAAAGTTATTATTAATTTATTATCATTTTACCTGCACGAATTTTAAAAACATAATGATCTTAACACAGTAAAGTGTTCTAAGTGTCTGAGGATACAGATGCACTCTCTATTCTCTCAATCTCGGTATGTTAAGAAAATGGTCACTCATTCATGGACTGACCGCGGTAAGTGCAACTTAATCTCGCAGATATATTGATCTGCGCAGCTATTACTTAACCACGAGTTCCACTTCTCTACGACTAACGCTGTAGGCGATGAACCAAGCTATTTAAGCCCTCGGCACAATGTCGTCGGCCGTCAAGCATGAATCGGGCATCGACCGTTGTGAGTATCAAATACGATGGAATTTATACTATCATTACTAAATATCAATACCTAACTACGCTAAAAGTTTGTCATTGTGACTTGGGAATGTTACGAGCTTGTGGTTCGAGACAATTAAAAACTGCCGAATGAATTACCAAAATTGACACTTTAATTACAGAACACTACTTACATATTTAAGATGACCTTTAAGACCACACTAATAATAAAAAACAATTGTACTACAGATCACTTTAGTTCGCAGTTGTATCGCTTAGAAGTATACGCTTGTATCGCCAATTCAATACTGACTCGGTCGTGGTCTATACCGACCTTATATAGGGCCTCAGATAGTTTCCAGAACCTTCTACTGTAGAAACATCTAGAATGTTCGAGTACATATCTGTCCGAAATTTCTAGAAGGATCTTGACTCTCCTATTTCTGCTACTCGATACTAGAGAGCGCTAGTGGTAACTAGGGTTGCCATGTACAAGACATTAATAGTGGCGTGCAACAGGAATATAATCCGAAGTTCCGCTCAACCCCTTGGGGAAAATAGCGTGATGCTATGAATATTGTACTAGTATGACCGTGAGGCTGTGTGGTTGGTTACGTAAGGTTATACATTTATTTTGGGTGATAAATAGATACTTAGTTGGGTTCATAATGGCTTAAAGAGGATAATCTCAAGGTTTTTTTGTCTTTAATGTACTACAGTTTTATAATGTATAAAAATCTGTCTCTATATTTATCTAGGGTTGGATTTAGAATCGTTTGGCAGGAATTTGGGGGAGTAAGGTGTTTTACTTGATAGAGGTTTGGTCCCCGATTATAATAATACCACTCACATTAAAAGGTAATGCACCATTATCGAATAAATAAATAAAAACTATTATAACCTAAAACGCGTAAAACATGGAAAAACGTATGCAATATTACTGTGAAAGCTTGATAGCATACAGAATTATATGTAAGTGCGAAAAAAGCGCCAAAAGTGATTAGAATAGGATGGAGAAATAAACAAGGACCGACCAATCCGCTTGGTTTTGTAATACGTAAATAATTGAGATTTTGTATACTGGCATTTTACTAACTACTCTAGTCACTTAGTGCAATAGAGCTATGATACGTGGAGTTTTGGCTACTGACGTCTTAGTACCGTGCTACTATGATACGTTGGTGGTATTTTTAGTTAACAACATTATCAATTTTGTTACCAAAGTCGATAGGGATCATGTGGGTGTGTTGTGAGGGGGCGCCATCCGTATGATAGTTGCATTGATGCTTACTGCTACTTGCAGTATTGTGTCTTGTGATGGATCTGCGGGTGTGCTGCACCTGATTCGACGCATCTTGTGGTTCTGGTCGATGGAGGTATGCGGGTGGTGATGTCTGCTGGGTCTGTATGGGGGACCTTGGGATGGTGTAAGCTCGACGATAGTCGTATTGATGCTTGTTGCGTTCTGCAGCATTCCGTCTCTACGATGGTTGTTTGGCGGGTCGCTATTCTCAGTGGCGCTCCCTGCATCTTGGTTTGACTCACAACCTAAGTAGCTTTGCCCAAGTCGGGTCCCTTCATTGCGGGGCTGCAGACTGTCTGTCCTCCATGATGTTTTATATAACAACTTAATAATATATCTCTATAAAGTTCCCACCTTTGAAAGATTGAAGGCAACTTGTTGGTGGGTGAGACAAACATGATCGAAAAATGGATATACTCAACGTCAGTGACACATACCCTTTCTGATGCCGAATTATTACTGTTATTTTATAACTGCCTATTGGCTATATCTGCCATTGTATTGGTTGGTGGAGCATATGTGTCGAACTCATGCGGGTGGTAGCTGGAGGGAGAATCTGAGGAGGGTCTCAAGGCTGCGGCCGAAAGCCGCGCAACGTGGGACCCCATTCCCTTGAGGTGAGCGGTAGACTCATGACACGCTCTGCGGACAATTGGCCGTGCTGACCATACAATTGGTGGTGATGCATTACACTTACATCATGTCTGCAGGAACGGCGGTCTGGCAGGTGGTGGCGCTCACGGAGGGCTTTTTATGGCCAGTGTGCCTATTGTTGCCTAATCCGTGTGACGTACATTCACTGTGGCTGGATTTGATCATATTCTTTATGGCGTTTACACGCATTGACATGCGCGACTTCGGTCGATGTTTGTGCTTACGCACTATCAAGGGGCCAAGTCCTTTTTTACTGGTTCGCCAGTTATTTTGCTGTGGACTACGGTCCAGTTCCTAACTAAGCGTACCCTTCGAGGGCAGCGCACTAAAATGGTTGGCGCTCACCGTGCACGGCGTGTGCGAAGCAGTGTACGTCCTCCACATTTTTTTTAAATGTGAGAGAGCGAAGCCCTTGTATGTGGTATTTGATATAAATATTGTGAGCCTTTTCCAAGCGGGAAGGGTTTAATTAATAAGGAATTGATTGTTGTGAACCTGATACAAATGATATAGGGACAATTTATTGTTCTTAACTTTTTTGAGCTCTGTCTTCGTGAACGGGGTTCTTTAGCTTATAAGACGCTACCAACAGCTTTCAATTGCTCTCGTGAATATTCATTCTTCCAAGATACACCTAAAAGAACTAAGTTACTATACAAACACAATGTAAAGAAGGGTCCTAACTAAGACGATCACGCCATAAATTTATTAAACGGCCTATATTTAAACCTTTAGAAAGATCAAAATATACTGGTCACATAAATTAGATATATTTATATATCTTATAGTTATAGATTCTAAACAAGTATAAGTATAAGTATAGAGATAGAAGAGAGAGAAGAGAAGGGGGAGGGGGATCGTTACAATACTATTGAACTTTGAACGACGGTTCGTTACTTGTGTCGTGTGTCACGTGTTTGATTTCGATGAATGTTGAATTGGTTGACTTTGAAGTTAATTATATGTACAATAAAGTTGATAGACTGAAATAGTGAAAGGAGGACAGAAGTTTTCCATTGGTGAACGCCCGGGAGGATCGCACATTTGAAGAAACGCAGCGCCTGCGGGTCTGCGGTTCGACTCCCACGGTTACATCAGGTCACACATTATACACACCACTCCACACTACTTACATGCATATACTTAACGCCTGAAAGCGCCTTGGGGTCGGTTCTCGATCCGGAACCAGGTAAGTTCGTATTAATTACCTAGCCTTACATCTATTGTGTAGGACATTCATCCATAGGCACCTCGAGCCCCACCCTTAGGTGTCCGTCGAATCTACCGCTGATGGACCCCGGGATATTTGACCTTTGTCGGGACAACTAGGGGCGTATACAACTGCCATTTACATTCCATGGCTTCCCACATGATATATGAAGAGTTTTAAAATATATTGAGTTGAAAAATCGATACTTTCAAAAGTTATCGTATTTACGCCACCATGCGGACTTGATAAATCTACACCATAAGGCACTAAAACCCACTTTTTAAGTAAAAATAGCAATCAATCGATTTAAAAAAATACTAATAATCTTTAATTGTTTTTAACAAAATGAGTTAAAAACAATTAAAGATTATTAATGTTGTTTGAAATAATATAGTTTTGCAAATACATCACAATAATATTGATGAATTTGTTACGCAGCCCTAATCCAGGCAATCTGCTGCGTTGCATGTCAGCATGTATGCTGTGTCAGCATAACGTGTCTAGTGTCTTACATTACCTGATTCTAATATTTTACCGTGTGAAATCATTCTAGATTCAAACATCGAATTAGAGTCACCTCACTTAGTTATAAGAATTAATTGTAATTATTACTTCAAATTAAATATATTTTAAATAAAGATTGCTTTTTTTTGCAATCTCTGGCTGGAGCCCACATAATTGGCGCAGTCGGTAGGATCTTCTAAAGTAGAGTCAGTTATTCAAGAGTGACCAAGAAGATACAGAATCTACGGGAGCACCAGTCCAGAGGCGAATCCAGGCATCGATTCCGCAAAGAGAAGTAGACATAGACATAGACATATGTTTATTATCATCAATACACACACAAAATATACATTTAGAAATAATGAGACATAAAAACATACAAAGTAGTTGAAAAACATAAATAAAAATAAAATAAATCTCAGCAAGAGTGAGTGATGTGATGCCAAAAGGATTCCGTCTCAGCATATGCTACCACAGATACTGCAGCAGCGCTGATTTTCAGCGGAGCCCTGATAAATATAGATTCCGTATTGCGCCCGCGACTATATCGGTAACAACATAAACGAAAAATAATGAATCTACCATTCACTCAAAGTAAATATTTCCAAGTATATACATAAAAGTATTGTAAATTATATTAAAATTAAACATACACATATACCCATATATATACATATATACACACATATACATACATATACATACATACACACACACATACATATATCTACATACATATATATACACACACACATACAAACATATGTTTGTGTGTATATGCGTATATTAAATACAACTTAAAAATACACATACGCAAATGTACCTATACACACACACACACACACACACACACACACACACACACACACACACACACACACACACACACACACACACACACACAAAACACATGTATAATATATTTTATTAATTATTATATACACATTAACTATCCCTATGATATATTTGCTAAATCGAATCAATGAAATAACCTGCCACTACACGTGAAATAATGACTTTTGAGATGCTAAAAGGTGTATTTTCAATTTAGCTTTAAAACCGTTTACAGATTTAGTTTCCCGTATAGGTGGTGGTATATTGTTCCAACATTTAGTGGCCATGTATCTAAAACTGCCGCGAAACGCGGCTGTTCGATGATATGGGGTTGCCAGTATCGGGGTAACCGTTCTGATGCTTCGACCATCTTCTGCTCTTCTCCATTTTAATTTTTGAAATAGGTATTCCGGCCTTTCTGATTTTATGCATCCGAAAAGAAGTGTAGCTAAATGTAAATCTCGCCTGAATGACATTCTTATTATGTCCGATTTATTAAGATACGGATGTACATGATGATATCGAGGTATATGAAAGATGTACCTTGCACATGCGTTTTGGACCCTTTGTATTGACCTATTTGTTTTAGCAAATAACCTAGGACCATATACAGTATCTGCGTACCCAAGCCTTGAAAGTACGAGTGACTCACATAGGCGCAGGCGAACACTCTCACTGAGATAATCACGCACTTGGTACAGTACTTTAAGTCTGTAAAAACAGTTGCGTGTTATTTCAAGTATATGATTCTCAAAGCGAAGACCCTGGTCCATCAGCAATCCTAGATTACGAGTCTCACTTACACGTTCCACCGGTTCTCCACGAATGCTTATAACAAATTTCGTTTTCATTATAGTGTCGACCTGCCCCCTTGACCCTAACACCATGAATTTGGATTTGCATGGGTTAAGCACAAGTGTATTTGCTTCTGACCATAATGAGATGTGATGCAAATCCTCATTTATCTTTGCTACTGCACTTTCTACGTCGCTAGGGAAAAATGGCAGATAAATCTGTATATCGTCAGCGTATAGGTGAAACTTGCAGTGCCTTATATGACGACATACGTCCGCTGTATATAAAATAAAAATAAGTGGACCAAGTATAGAACCTTGAGGCACTCCCCTAGTTACACGGCATGGAGACGAGCGCAGCTGAGTACCATTGTCCTTGTTAATTGCTACTATCTGTGTCCGATTAGATAAATAGCTGTCGAACCATCGAACAGCGGGCAATTCAAAACCATAATAGCTCATTTTGGATAGCAATAAGGGAATGTTTATGGCATCAAATGCCCGGGAAAAATCAAGTAAGACCAGTAACGTGCCTTGTCCAATGTCTTGTGATGTCAAGATATTATCAACTACGTCCATTAAGGCTGTTGATGTACTACGTGCCTTTCTGAACCCAAATTGAAAGACAGGTAATATACTATTACACTCTAAAAAAGCTGAAAGTTGCATACACACGATTTTCTCCAGTACTTTAGATAAACAAGGTAGAATACTAATTGGCCGTAAGTCCTTTATATCTGACACATTATTTTTTTTTGGGCAGAGGCTTAACTATAGCCGTTTTCCAGGTATCGGGAAAAGTAGATGTACGAAGTAACGCGTTTATAATAGCTGTAATAACTTTGAGTGTACGTGGAAGTGTCAGTAGCAACATTTCAAGAGAAATTCCATCACTGCCCAGCGCATTGGATTTTAGTGAATGTATGACTTTTGAAACTGTGGTTTCATCAGTGGGCTTTAACTCAAAAGATGCGTTTCCAAGACGATGAAATTCGTAATAAGTAAGGTTCGACATTGGTGTTACTATTTCTCCGGGTACCGTACAAAAATGAGAGTTCAGTCTGTCTGGGCTTTGTAAATGCTCAGGGATTTCAGTAACACGGTGTTTGCCGGCTAAATTAGAATAACGTTTTAGGTTCTTCCAGAGAGCTTTTGAGTTATTCAAGTTACGGTTTATATAGTGATTGAAATACGCACGCTTTTCATTTTGTAATGCTGTAATTACATAACTCTTCAGCTCCTTGTAATAATCTCTATGCTTGCTCAGGCCAGACGAACGATAACGCTTATACGCTTCATTGCGTAATTTCATCATTTTACGGATAGTATATGTGATCCAGGGATATGTATTTTCCTTAAAACAGGTACTCTTGATGGGTGCGTGGCAATCAAAAAGAAAAATGATGGCTTTGTTAAACTGAAGCACCATCTCATTTACATCTGCTACGTTTGACATTGCCTCCCAGTCAATAGCGTCAGTGTCATTATCAAAAACATTTATATCGATGTTTTTTAGTGAGCGATATGTGATTTTACGGTGAGGTAGTTTTGGTTTTGTTATTTGGAGTTCTGCTTCTATGAAAGCATGACTGCTTAGATTCGGTATAAAATCTAATTTTACATTTGTGACTGCAAGGTCACTACAAATTATGTCAATTAAGTCCCCGTCCCCGGCGGCCCCGCTATTCCTGGCTACGGTGGCGACCATGGTAACGGCGGGGCAGGGGGTGCTAAGAATCTCCGGTGGAGGTTCGGTTGCCACCTTAGACGACTCGACCTGGCAACGTACAACGCACACACCCTGAGGACTGACGAGAAGATCGTGGAGCTGGAAGAAGAGATAGACAAGTTGCGCTGGCATATTATAGGATTATCCGAAGTCCGAAGAGAGGGGGAGGACACGGTAATCCTCGAATCCGGCAACTTGCTCTATCACCGGGAGGGCGACCATCTGTCCCAAGGAGGTGTCGGATTTATCGTCCACAAGTCTCTCGTTAACAACGTTGTAAAGATCGGGAGTGTGTCGACGAGGGTTGCGTACCTTATACTCAGAATCACCAAACGGTATTCGCTGAAGGTCATACAGGTTTACGCACCAACCTCGGCACACCCCGATGAGGAGGTGGAGGAAATGTATGAGGATATCTCTAGAGCCATGCATTCCTCCAAAACCCAATATACGGTGTTAATGGGAGATTTCAATGCAAAACTAGGCACAAGAGAGAACGGTGAGCTGAAAGTAGGGAAATTTGGAATAGGGCAACGGAACCCAAGGGGCCAGCAGCTGGCCGACTTCATGGAGAAAGAGGGACTCTTTATGATGAACTCTTTCTTCAAGAAGCGGCCCCACAGGAAGTGGACCTGGTCGAGCCCCGACGGTTCGACAAAAAATGAGATTGACTTCATTATGACGACCAGACGACAACTGTTCAGTGATGTCTCAGTGATCGCGAGGGTGAAAACCGGCAGCGATCACCGAATGGTTAGAGGCATACTGAACCTAAATGTTAAGTTGGAGAGGTCTCGTCTGATGAAGTCAACGCTCCGTCCCCCTCGTGCTCTAATCCAAAGTCCCGAAACCTTTCAGCTCGAGTTACAAAACCGTTTTCAGTGCCTAGAAGACTGCAATGAAGTGGACGATATGAATGAGAAGCTCGTGGAAACTGTCCATACGGTCGGAGCTAAGTTCTGCAAGACCCACCGCAGAAGAACACAAAAACTCTCCGATCACACTCTTAATGTCATGGCTGTTAGACGGGAGATGAGGCTACATTCTTCAACAGATTTGACAGCATACAGGCAACTGAACAGACAGATCTCCAAATGCATGAGGCGAGACTTACGCAACTTCAATACAGCTCGTATTGAAGAAGCGATCGAGCGGAACCAAGGCTCCAAAGTCTTTGCCAGAGATCTGTCTGCCAGAAAGAGCCAACTGTCAAAGCTGAAGACCGAATGTGGCAGCATCGTTTCCGGGGCACCTGAGATTTTGAGTGAGATTGAGAGGTTCTATGGGCAGCTGTACACGTCATCGTTGGAGCCACACGCAAGTGTGAGTAACGATCCAAGAGCGAGTCTTATTCGACACTATTCCGAAGATATCCCGGACGTCAGTCTGAGCGAGATTAGAATGGCTCTCCAGCACCTTAAAAACGGCAAGGCCCCAGGCGAGGATGGAATTACAGCGGAGCTTTTGAAAGCGGGTGGAATACCGGTACTTGAAGTCCTTCAGAAGCTCTTTAATTCCGTCCTCCATGGTGGCATTACACCGGAGGCGTGGAGCAGAAGTGCGGTGGTCTTGTTCTTCAAGAAAGGTGACAACGCTCTCTTGAAGAACTACAGACCGATTTCCCTTCTGAGCCGCGTCTACGTGCTGTTTTCGAGAGTCATTACGAATCGTCTCGCGCGCAGACTTGACGACTTCCAGCCTCCCGAACAAGCCGGTTTCCGAAAGGGCTTTAGCACCATAGACCACATACATACCCTACGGCAAATTGTACAGAAGTCCGAAGAGTACAATTTGCCACTATGTCTGGCGTATGTGGACTATGAGAAAGCCTTTGATTCCGTCGAAATTTGGGCGGTGCTGCAGTCCCTTCAGCGGTGCCAAGTTGACTGTCGGTATTTCGAAGTGCTGAAGTGTTTGTACAGTAGAGCTACGATGGCTATCCGAGTACAGAACCAGAGTACGAAACCTATCCAATTGCAGAGAGGTGTAAGACAGGGTGACGTTATATCCCCGAAACTCTTCACCGCTGCATTGGAAGACGTTTTCAAGCTTCTGGACTGGAAAGGATACGGAATTAACATCAATGGCGAGTACATCACTCACCTTCGATTTGCCGACGATATAGTCCTCATGGCAGAATCGCTGGAGGAGCTAAGCACTATGCTCAATGACCTCAAAAGTGTCTCCCAACGGATAGGTCTTAAGATGAACATGGACAAAACAAAGATTATGTTTAATGTCCATGTCACACCTATGCCGGTAGTTGTTGGGAGCACTAAGCTCGAAGTTGTTGACGAGTATGTTTACCTGGGACAAATAGTCCGACTAGGTAAGTCCAACTTCGACCGAGAGGTCAATCGACGGATTCAACTCGGCTGGGCAGCGTTCGGGAAGCTACGACACATCTTCTCGTCAGAAATACCTCAAAACCTTAAAACAAAATTGTACAACCAGTGCGTGTTGCCAGTGATGACTTACGGAACTGAGACGTGGTCCTTCACTGCTGGCCGTATGAGGAAGCTCAAGGTCGCTCAGCGAGCTATGGAGAGGGCTATGCTCGGAGTTTCTCTGCGTGATAAACTTAGGAATAAGGATATCCGCAGTAGAACCAGAGTAACCGACATAGCCCAACGGATTAGTAAGCTGAAGTGGCAGTGGGCCGGCCATATAGCTCGAAGAACCGACAACCGATGGGGAAGAAAGGTTCTCGAGTGGCAGCCTCGTACCGGTAGGCGAAGTGTAGGGCGTCCCCCCACAAGATGGAGTGACGACCTGGTAAGACATGCAGGAAGTCGATGGATGCAGGTGGCTCAGGACCGTGCTTTGTGGCATTCCTTGGGGGAGGCCTATGTTCAGCAGTGGACTTGTGAAGGGCTGTAATGATGAATGTTGAGCTATGTTCTGTGAAATGTGTAGGCTGTGTTACATATTGCGTTAAATTAAAATATTTTATGAAGTCATTGAATTTCTCTGAGTTACGATCATGATTTAATAAATTGATGTTGAAGTCACCTAGTACTATTATATAGTCATAAAAGGAAAAGGAAGATATGGTATCAGTTAGAGCATCAAAAAACGTGTCAACGTCTAACCATGGCGGGCGATATGCCGTGCCTGTGATGAGTTTTGTCCCATTGATGTTTAAACTGAGCCATATTTGCTCGACTTAGGATGCAGTAGGGTGTGCGCACACCCGAGCAGTAATTGTGCGACGTACATAAAAGCCTACCCCACCACCGCGTGCCCGTATTGTATTAGATCGTGGAATATGACGTAGACGGTAATTGGGAACTATAGGTGCACGGCCATCCTCACCTTCTCGAAGCCAAGTCTCATTTATGGCCATGATATCTACGTCATGCTCTTGCATTGCCACTATAAATTCGTCATGTCTTGTTCCAAGTGAGCCTGGGTTAAGAAAGCCAACCTTAACGTTATGTTTTCTCGCGCCCGTGCTAAGAAAAGCTGTTTGTAGCAACAGTATATTTATATGAAAACAAAATTATATAGACAGCCGCGAATAACAACACTGTTATATGCAAAGCATTATAAAACAACTTATTTGAGCAACGGTAAAGATCATTAAATCCTAGATTATTAATAATTAAATTGTATAGAAAAAATATAATAAAAAGCATGCAATGGAATACGGTATATAAATATATATTATATACGGAAACATACATCATAATTAAATATAACGAATAACTAATATTTATTAAGTTGACACTAATAAATGTAACACCTTCTTCATTAATAAATATATAACATATTTGCACCGCATCACTCAGCAAGAACCCTGCGATAAATATTAAGATAATAAGCATGGGAATATGTTGCGGCAATAAGCAATCAGGCGCAGAAAAATAATTGAAATATAGTGCATAATACCGATGCATTTCATTATAAATTGTTCTAGAACCATAAAAGTTTTTAAAGCACACTAAAAATATTGAATATATATAAAATAGGTTTTATTTTTATTTTTACAGTATCTATTTTAAGCCAACAGCATTTTCGCCAAAAACCTTCGTGATGTCAACGTCGCAACGTATACGACGTGCCTCAGTATCGTGTCGACGTCTAACGTAAATACGACCATCCCGCGTCCATACATATTTCCAGCCATGCTTAGAGGTCTCTTGGCGGACTTTATAAAAAAGCTGACGGTTTGTGCGTGTCAGGCGTTCATTGACATAGAATTTTTTTGGCGGGCCGGGCTGATCGAAGCCAGCACTATCGACGCCTCGACGCACTCTTGCACTCCGCAGTAGTTGATCACGCAACGAACGCCGCATCAATCGCACCACCAACGGCCGTGGTTTAGCTATACCTTCTCCATCGACAGGGCTGCGTGGCGGTCCCGTACGCTCCGCGCTAACAATATCCTCCTCAGATAACTTCACAGCCAGTTTTTTGGCTACAAGAATTGCGAGGTGTGTCGGATTTTCGCCCTTTACTTCTGGGAGACAGGAGATTTCTACATCCATAAGAAGTTGTTCTTGATCACGGTCATTTAGCTCCATTTTAAGACATTCCATCATTTCACTAATTTCATTCGTGCTGTTTGAAGGTGGTTCACAATTTTTTTGTTGCTCAAGCGCATCTAATCTGTGTTCTATGCAATCGACTCGCTTGCATAGATCGCCTACCGCCGTATAACCTTTATCAAATTTTGCGCTAAAGTTTGTAATTTCTTGACGCATTGATATTATTTCCGATTTAAGATCATGCATAATTTGTAACCATTTGTCATCCGAGTCACAGTACTCTATTGGTGAAGACGCTGAAGATTCGCTTTTATTAAAATCTGTTTGTGGCTTAATTGGCGTATCTGAGTTGTCTTTACGCGGCTTTTTGCTCATACAATCCGGACACATCCATTTTTGTGGCATCTTAAAAAGACATATTCGATCATAAACATTGTTACATCCAGTACATTTAATACCTTCCGCAGAACTGACAAATCGCCCACATGCAGCACACTTCGACATTCTAACAGGAACCACTGAATATATGTTGTTTCACTCTAAGTCCATCCACTGGGATTATTCGCCGCTTCGCAAATACAAAACAAGAGTGATAAGGAACGAACACTTCATAAATTAACCAATCACAAATTTTTGAGAGCGATTTTAGAATAAACTTTGAATCAACCAAATACACGACTCAACTAGACGCAGGCGCAAAACCGAATCCCGTAATGCTGTAAGTGCTTGAATCTTTCAATCCTTACCCTTCCTAGTTCTGTAATTAATTTTTTTTTACTCTATCCTAATTTTATATACACTTTTTATTTCTATTGTATTTTATTGCGTTTTAACTGTGTTAGTATAAAGCTTCCAAAATTTTCCATCCAAGGGGAACACGGAACGTTAGGTTAGATAGTAGTAGGACTTCTAAGCTTAGTATTATAGACGAGAACAGAGGTTTGGAAACCGATAGTATGGCACAATCAAATGAAATAGACCTAGTTTATAAGTCACTTAGAGTTTTGCCCGAATTTGACGGTAACCCGTACATCCTTACGCGCTTTATTAACCTGTGCGATCAACTTGTGTTAGCTCACGTAAGAAATGAGCCCGGATACGAACTAGCCAATCTTTCTCTCATTAACGGGATTTTAAATAAAATAACTGGGTCCGCGCCTAGGCTAATAAATTCAAATGGAATACCCGAAACCTGGGCCGGCATCAAAAGCGCTCTTATAAATAACTTCGCCGACCATCGCGACGAAACCGCATTATACAGCGATTTATCATTACAAAACCAAGGATCTAGTACCCCGCAAGAATTTTACGAGCGAGTTCAAAGTTTATTTAGTACAATAATGACCTATGTCACTTTACATGAAACTATTAGTACGACAATTGAAGCTAAGCGCGCACTCTATAAAAACTGACCTTGCAAGCTTATTTACGTGGATTAAAATACCCCCTAGGGTCTAGAATAAGATGTATGTGTCCCGAAAGTATGGAGAAAGCACTTGAATTCGTACAGGAGGAATTAAACACCCTTTACCTCCAACAACGAAATGAAGGCAGTCAGAACAAGAAGGAATGGGCTCAACCCTCACATAGCCTACCATTAAATAATTTCCTTCCAAAACCTACCACGTTTAACATGCCGCCGCTACCTAGACCACAGGTTAATAATATGCTGAACTCGTTTAGACAGCCACCTATGCAACCGCATGCTGCACAGGGTTGGAGACCCAATCTACCACCCCAGATGCATCAACCACGCGGTCCCACTCGTACGCAACAGATGATGCGTGCTCCTCCACCAAATTATAACCCCCAGAGCAATGTATTTAAGCTTCCTACCAGACCTCAACAACCACAGGGCTTCAACTTAAATAATAACATGCGCCCTTCTCCTATGAGCGGTGTCACTCCATTTGTTTCAAAACCCTTACCACCGACTGGACATGACTGGAGACGATTTGGCAACCCACCGCCGAGCAATTACTTTAAGACACGGGAGGTAAACTTTAACGAGACTGATTTTGACTACGACTACAACACCGACGCATACTATGAATATGACTATCCTGACTATAACTATAATCAGGAGTATTATTCTTACGAACAATATCCCAACTATGGATACGAGCAACCGTATAACCACGCGGAAGCTCCTATCGTAGAGGAAGTAGACATTAGTTTCACCCCGACTAACGATGAGGATTTTCGGAAGTGTCCCAAATCAGAAAAACAAAAATAGAAGTAAATTTCCACATACAAAGGCAACTCGGTTACATTCAGACAAGTAATCCCCCACTGAAATTCTTAATAGACACCGGCGCAAACCAATCATTTATTAGTCCCGAAGCTGTAAGAAAATATTTTAGCCATATTTCACTGAATTATGACCCATTCGAGGTCACCAATGTTCACGCGACAAGTAAAAATAATTATTCTATAACTCTCCCATGCCCTTTAGAATTTAATGAACGAGATAATATAACCTTGTTCATTTATAAATTTCATAATTACTTCGACGGACTGATAGGGTTTGATTTACTAGACATATGGGGTTCTAATATCGATCTTAGAAATAAATTACTTATTACTCGTAACGCAAAAATTCCAATCGAAATGTATGACTCACGTAACGCAAATTTATATGAGGAAATTATACCCGCGCAGTCATCAAAATTAGTTAGGTTGCCTATAAACTCAAAGGACGGTGACGTAGTAGTTGAAAATCAAATACCTAATTTGCAACTGCATAATCTCTGATTGTATAACGAAAGTAATTAATAATCGTGGTTGGGTCGAAATTACCAATAACAGCTCAAATGATGTAATTTTTTCAATGGACCGTCCGGTAGAAGCCGAAATATATAATGTCGAGTGCCAGTTTACTGAAACGTTATCGGATCGCGCCAAAAATGTTTTATCCCGTCTTCGCACCGATCATCTTAATCCTGAAGGGGTATTCCCAGTAGTCTTACCAAATAGTCTTACTAGTAAGACTACTGGGAATTTTCTTCCCAGTAGTCTTACTAGTAAGACTAACGGGAATTTCCTAATGAGAACTTCCCAATAGTCTTACTAGTAAGTCTATTGGGAATCTTCGTGGCGTATTGTATTCCCAGTAGTCTTACCAAATAATCATATTAGTAAAAAATGTATGATCGGCGAAGTTGAAAGACAAAACAGAGATATTTTGAAACGTCTTCGTATCAGTCAGATCGAGACGAAGGATTTAAAAGAATGTTTGTGGGAGTATCTTCTAATGTATAACAGCACCCCTCCTTACAGTTACCGGGAGGTTACCGTCTGAACTGTTTTTTCAACGAAAAAGTAGGGATAAAGTTCCATCAATAGGTGAAATAAATTACAGACAATCATTTAGATTCAGATATCAGGGATAGAGATAAAATACAAAAAAAAAATCTTGATAAGAAAGAGATGTAGTGTTTGCACAAATACACAAACATACATTTATATATAAGTCATAGTCTCGAGCGCACCGCGTCAGTTACACGAGAGCCTCGGGCGAGAGTGGACGTGTTTAGTTAAGTGCGTGCCGAGCCTGTGTTACACTACAGTGATTAGAGAAGATAGCAGACAATACACTGATGTTTGATTTTTTATAAATAGTAGGAAAAGTACTAGGTAAACATAAACCTAAAAGAGGCAGTCATATAGTTCTTCAGACCGTATCTTTCTATTCCCTCAGTCTCATAGTTCGATGGGACATGACCGGAAAGAGATCAGGCGTAGGAGCAACAGCTGTACATGCTTTCTGACTCCGGACTGCTACTGAGAATTTTTTAACAGATTTTTGCACCGACTCAGGATTCGAACCCGAGGCTAAATATTTAAAATAATTTAGCTTGACCTGGTGAAAAATCTCTCTTCTAAAATATGTGTATTGATTAGATCCGATGGGATATATTCGTCACATTTTTTAATAGATACTATGGTGTCACATATCATATTGAAAATCTGCAGTGCTATGCTTTAAATCTATGAACATAAGATAAAAAATCCATAAAATATGACAATAATATAATAATAACTAAAGAAATAACAAAACATGCTATTTAATAACAAAATTAAATTACTTTACCTAATTCAAGAGTAAACCAACTAAAGTACTTGATAAAAATTTCCATGTACTTTGTAGAGTATGACCACTGAGAAAAATTTTTCGCGTATGTCTGTCTACTTGGTAAAAATATTCTTAGTAGTTTTACTAATACGATTATTTGGTAATACTACTGGGAATACAACACGCCACGAAGATTCCCAATATCTAAATTAAATTAATGCTTGCCTAGTACCATTTCTAAAATAAACTACTTGATAAAAATTTCCATGTATTTTGTAGAGTAGGACCACTGAGAATTTTCTTTCGCGTATGTCTAATTTCCATGTATTTTGTAGAGTAGGACCACTGAGAATTTTCTTTCGCGTATGTCTGTCTACTTGGTAAAGATATTCTTAGTAGTTTTACTAATATGATTATTTGGTAAGACTACTGGGAATACAACACGCCACGAAGATTCCCAATAGACTTACTAGTAAGACTATTGGGAAGTTCTCATTAGGAAATTCCCGTTAGTCTTACCAGTAAGACTACTGGGAAGAAAATTCCCAGTAGTCTTACTAGTAAGACTACTTGGTAAGACTACTGGGAATACCCCATCCTGAAGAGCTAGCAAACCTACAACGGTTATGCGCCTCATATGCCGACGTGTTTTACCTTGATGGTGAACCTTTAACATTCACCAACAAGATCAAACATAGAATTAAAACACATGATGAAATCCCCGTACATACTAAGAGCTACAGATACCCGTATATTCACCGACAGGAAGTCCGGGACCAAATCAATAAGATGCTCGAGCAAAATATAATTAGACCATCCGATTCGCCTGAAGCTCTCCTATTTGGATTGTACCCAAAAAGGCGGACGCTTCCGGCAAAATAAAATGGCGTGTTGTTGACTTCAGGAAGGTGAACGAAAAGACAGTCGATGACAAATATCCTATTCCTAATATAACCGATGTGCTAGATAAACTGGGCAAATGTCAGTACTTTACCACGCTCGATTTAGCCAGTGGATTTTATCAGGTAGAAATGGATTCTGCGGATATTCACAAAACTGCTTTTAATGTAGAGAATGGGCATTATGAATTTCTCAGGATGTCAATGGGCCTGAAAAATAGTCCATCAACCTTCCAAAGGGTGATGGACAACGTATTATAGAACTTACAAAATGAAATTTGTTTAGTGTATCTAGATGACATAATTGTCTTCAGTACATCCTTACAAGAACATATGACAAATCTGGAAAAAGTATTCAAAAGGCTACGGGAATCCAACTTCAAAATTCAGATGGATAAATCAGAGTTTTTGAAGCTGGAAACCGAGTTTCTAGGTCATGTTATTTGTAAAAACGGGGTTAAACCCAACCCAGACAAAATTAAAGCCATCGAAAAATACCCACTGCCAAAAACTACAACCGAAATTAAACGTTTTCTAGGACTTCTAGGATACTATAGAAAATTTATACCAGACTTCGCACGTCTCACAAAACCACTCACGCAATGTCTTAAAAAGGGGTCAAAGATAACGTTAGATCAAAATTATATTAACTGCTTTGAACACTGTAAAACTCTCTTAACAAATGACCCAATTTTACAGTATCCAGACTTCAGTAGAGATTTTATTTTGACAACCGATGTCTCAAACGTGGCGATTGGCGCAGTTTTATCACAGGGGACAGTCGGTTCAGACAAACCCATTGCATATGCTTCTCGTACACTTAACTCCAGCGAATGTAACTCTAGCACGATAGAAAAGGAACTTTTAGCTATCGTATGGGCGACTAAGTATTTCCGTCCCTATTTATTCGGCCGTAACTTCAAAATTATTACAGACCATAAACCCTTACAATGGATTATGAGCTTAAAAGAGCCCAATTCGCGTCTAACCAGATGGCGCCTTAAGTTGAGTGAATATGACTTTACTGTCGTATATAAGCAAGGCAAGTGTAATACGAATGCCGACGCACTATCGCGCATCGAACTTCACAACGACGAGCTAAGACCCATAATAGATGAACTGCTTTCCATCTTACCTAATCCCTCCGAAGGGGTACACACTTTAGATGACTCTAGGACTATAACGGCTACCGAAGCCGCAGATGATTCCAGAGCTATCACCGTTTATACAGATAAAGAAAACCCCATCCTCGAGGTTCCCATTTCTGACGAACCGCTAAATAAGTTCACTAAGCAGATAATCTTAAATATAGTAGGCGACATAAAAGCTAGACCAGTTATCACTAAACCATTCGAAACACACACGCATTACGATACAAATAGCTCAATCAAACATAGAAGAGGATGTCATTAATGCTATAAAAGAATACGTCCATCCGAAAATTAGGACAGGATTACTCATTAATCCAAACTCTGCAATGTACACTGTCATACCAATCATACAAAAGTCTTTTAAAAGTTCATCTCTTAATCTTTTTCTAACAAAAAGTGAATTGGAAAACGTTAGGGAGTATTTAAGACAGCAAGAAATCATTCATAAATATCACGATGGAAAGACGAACCCTCGAGGCATTAACGAGTGTTTCTCGGCTTTGTCCCGCAAATATTACTGGCCGAAAATGAGAGAGCACGTTACTAAATTTATTAATGACTGTACAGTATGCGGACAAGCTAAATACGACCGCAATCCAGTTAAACAGAAATTTAAAATTGTACCACCAGCTTCTAAGCCTTTTGAACTAGTTCACGTAGATCTATTAACAATTCAAGGGGAAAAGTATTTGACAATAGTTGATAGTTTTTCTAAATATGCTCAGGCGTATTATTTGCGAGACGGCACTGCTGTTAGTGTAGTACAAGCTTTACTGATTTTCTGCACACATCATGGAATTCCAATTACCATAGTTTCCGATAACGGCCCTGAGTTTACCAACCAGCTTATTGCAGAATTCGTTAGACTTCATAAAATTCAGCACCATAGAGTAGCCCCACATGCACCCAACGAAAATGGTATCTTTGAACGATTTTACGCCACCATACTAAAACATCTCCGTATTTTAAAGATAAATCAAAAGAATGAATCCGCTATTAACCTTATGCCCTATGCTCTATTAGCTTACAATCATAGTATACATAGCTTCACAAAATGCAAACCAATAGAAGTAATTACAGGACATTTTGACCCTCGCGATCCTTTTGACATAGATCTGTCCGCCCACTTACTTCAACAGTACGTCGTAAACCATAAAGACAGAATGACTGAGACCTATAAAACTATTCACGACCTATGTAATGACATGCGTAAAGACTTGACTGATACTCGCAATTAAAACCGAGAACAGGAAGCTGAATATTCCCCGGAACAACAAATCTTTATAAAAAATCCATTCGCATCCCGTCAGAAATTAGCTCCTCGATACACACACGACACAGTAATGGCAAATCTCCCAATTCACATTTATACAAAGAAAAAACGAGGTCCCGTAGCAAAAACTCGATTGAAGAGAATACCTAAAACGAACCAATTGTTACAGGACTCTCCTGGCACTTCATCTCCTTCTGGGACCAGCTCTAATGCAGGAGATAAGACTTGAAAGTCTTAGTGATGGACCTGGTATATTACCCTTCAAATTAGGCCCCGCTCGAATCCTATCCCACTACCATGCATTTCAGCAATATGTTAATCTCCAAGAGTTAGAAGATAAAGTAAATTCAGTAAAAACGCAGTTAATCAGTATTAGCCCTAACCTTAACAACATTACTAATTCCTTATTTCAACCTCATATTGATTACCTTAAAAATAAGCTTGAAAGTGTCACCATACAGTTGAGAAGCTTTAAAACGAACCGCGAGAAAAGAGGACTCGTAGATGGTCTCGGTTCCATCATAAAAAGTATAACCGGTAACCTTGATTATACAGATGCAGATCATTTTAATCGCGCTGTAAAATCCATCCGCGAAGACGAAAATAAAATCGTTACGGAATTTAATAATCATGTAAGCTTAACTAAAGATTTAACAAATCAGTACTCCAAAATAATAGATAGCATTGTGGATAATCAAAATAAATTAGAAATATTAATAGGTAAAATAAATCAATCCGAGGCTACCAGAGACTATGACTTAATTAAATATGCCCATTTTGGACAAGTACTAATGATCCTTAGTGATAACGTTGATTCCATTTCACAGGAATTAATTAAGTTACAGAATAACTTAGCATTTATAAGAGCTAACACTATGCACCACTCTATAGTTAATTTAGAATCTATCCGAATAATGATTAACAGAGCAACCCAACACTATGGAAGTAAAAAGGTAGGAGATTTAGATATAAGAGAATATTACGATATTATTAGGTTCATATTATGTAGGAAATGAAATAGTAATAGTATTTAAGTTCCCAATTTTATTACCCCATATATATGATATGTATAAGTTATCTATTGTTCCTAACAAGAAACACGAAATCCTCACACCACCCTTTCCATTCCTAGCCATTTATCAGAAAGATTTTCAGTACATAGAGGCAGAATGCCCGAAGACCAGTAAATGGTACATCTGTAAGGAAAAGCGGAGCCTGAGAGGTCAACCATCCCCTGATTGCATCCATCACCTCATCACCAAACAACAAACGAATGCAGTATGTAACCCGTTCACGGTCACCCTAGATAAACCAGCTTACGAAGAACTGGACGACAAGCACTACACCATCACTTTCCCACACCAACGAAAGTACATCTATCCTGTGGACAAGATCTCTACAAAATACTTCAAGGTGGTTATCTCGTTATTGTCCCTCTGAAATGCTATATAGAAACGCCACTATTCTTGATCTCAAACACTAAAGATCGATTGAAGGGACAAGCTTTAAAGCAAATGGACATACCTGAGGAAAACACCAGCATCCCATCTCCTGCATCGGCATATAAACTAAATTCAATAAACCTTCAACATCTTCATGCAACGAACACTAAAATATCCCAGCAAGCACCAATAAATCTATGGAGAAACGAGGACTACAGTCTATATCATACTACAATACCATTTTACGCATTAATAATAAGTGCAGGTGCACTGATTCTATGCGTACTATATAGAAAATACAAGCCGAAGCCAACTGGAGTTACGCAAAGAAACACAGAAGAGGACCACCCTAAATCATTAAGGGTATACGCTATTCCAGACACTGAGAAGATTAATCCCGATCAACTCCCAGCTCAATTCACGACCAAGGTCTTCCATAGTCGCTGTTCTTCGGGGGGAGGTGTTACGCAGCCCTAATCCAGGCAATCTGCTGCGTTGCATCGGCTTACGACAATCACGAGGCGCCGTGTCAGCATAACGTGTCTAGTGTCTTACATTACCTGATTCTAATATTTTACCGTGTGAAATCATTCTAGATTCAAACATCGAATTAGAGTCACCTCACTTAGTTATAAGAATTAATTGTAATTATTACTTTAAATTAAATATATTTTAAATAAAGATTGCTTTTTTTTGCAATCTCTGGCTGGAGCCCACATAATTAATTTAAGACTATTCAATAACACAATTTTATCTTGTGTAATTAGAACAAAGAGAAACGACATTTGTCTACAATTAAGCAAAATTTAATTATGTCCTAGTAGTGCAAAAGTCCTTACTATAATATTAATACTTTAAGTTGGCAACACTACCTGCTCAGCTATATTAATCAGAATTTTCGTGATTTAATGCTTATATTAATTATTGAAATGAAAATAAATACTTAAAGATGAAAGGTGACGCCGTCCTTTTTGTAAATTTGAGGTCTGTGATCTTTTTTTACAAGAAAACACACTGCAACTCGGCATTTTTCTGGAGGTCAACTCACGCTTATGACTACTTGGTAACTGTCGCCGTACGCGGCGCAAATAGTTTTATATAACGGGAATGATCCGCGCTCTCGTACTTTTGACAGCGGGGAACGCTCTTCAATGTCGTCTCCTGTTAGTTTAATACTCTAAGGCGACCGAACCTGCACCTTGTGAAGTTTTTTTTTTGCCTTTTTTTTAAAACCGTTACTTCCACACTAGGATTTTCTCCTGTATCGTGGAGGCAGTTTACAAACATAAATTGCACGCGGACAAACATCCAGAGCCGGAACAATTATTTGTAGGCCTTACAAATACTTGTTGCGTGCGGGATTCGAACCCGCGGCCCCCAGCGCATCAACTCATTGCTAAGCCACTGCGCCACGGAGCCGTCTAAAGTTGCCACCTTGTAAAGTTGCAAGCGGTTTCCCAGCATGAAATATTGTACCGCTCTGTTAAGCACGCTAACCCGTTAGTGCTATCGTCCACATAGCAATGAATGTTACCGGTTTGTAATATATTATTGATATGCAGAAGAAACAGCGTTGGTAATACCACGCAAACTTGTGGAAACGCAGCGTTAATAGGATAGTAATCAGAGCAGGCACCGTCTACTACTACGACCTTGATGCTCCGATCTACAAGAAAACTGGTGATCCAATTGCACAATTTCTCGGAAAGCCCATAGGAAGGAAGCTTCGAAAGAAGCGCTTTGTGCCAAACCCGATCGAAGGCTTTTGCTATGTCGAAGCAAACGGCCAAAGCATACTCTTTGGACTCAAATGCTTATGCCTGCCAATCTATCAGTCACCAGTCAGACGAAAACCGTATTGGCGGTCTCTAATCAGCTGGTAATCCTCAAGGTACTTGATAGCTGGCAGTTTATAATGGATTCCATTATTTTGGAGAACAAGGAGATGATGGCGATAGGCCTGTAAACCGGTGCAAATTCCGGAGCATACGTCTTCAGCACCATAGGAAGGATTCCATCAGGTCCATTCGACTTGTTGATGTACGGGGAGGGGAGTGATTTGCGCACCGAGCACTGTGTAAACAGAACATACTGCATAGAGCACTTACACCACGGAATGGTCGGCGGTGTGTTCCCCCGTCATCGAGAGTCGAACTGGACGCAAAGAGAAAACCTATGAAATCGGCTTTCTCCTTAACGGCTTGGGCTAGCGAATTGTCCTCACTGTGCAGAGATGGCAGAGATACCTGTCAGGAGTTTTCTTGGACAGCATTGGCTAGAGACCAGAATGCACGTGTTCCCTAAGGAAATCGAACTAGTTTCTCGCCAATGCTGCCGATTTACTCTGACTTTGTCTTGGCATTGACACTTTTGAAGGACTTTGAGGCGGAATTATACTTTCTTTTAAGAGCGCTGGTGTTTGTATCCCAAGACGTTGATGCTTCAGCTCAGACCCGGTAGCACTCCTGCTTATGGCGTGATGCAATTTTACAGGAGTGACCAGTGGCGTAGCGTGCCTCAGATGGGCCCTGTATCAAAATTTGTTGGGGGGCCCCAATGAAGAGTAAAGATTTCACAAAAGGAACAAAAACGCTTACATTGAATTGAAATTATTATATATTGATTTTAAATTATTACTTACAATTAATACTCCTAGGAACTATAAGCTAGCCAAACATCATCATCATCATCATTACAGCTCTTCACAAGTTCACTGCTGAACATAGGCCTCCCCCAAGGAATGCCACAAAGCACGGTCCTGAGCCACCTGCATCCATCGACTTCCTGCATATCTTACCAGGTCGTCACTCCATCTAGTGGGGAGACGCCCTACACTTCGTCCGCCGGTACGAGGCCGCCACTCGAGAACCTTTTTTCCCCATCGGTTGTCGGTTCTTCGAGCTACATGGCTGGCCCATTGCCACTTCAGCTTACTAATCCTATGTCTATGTCAGTCAATCTGGTTCTACTGCGGATATCCTCATTTCTAAAGTAACTATCGCCCCGTATCAATACTCTCTACTTAATCAAAAATTTTGGGAAAATTATAAATAAAAGAATTTTAGAATATCTAGAAAAAAGTAAATTACTGTCTGAAAATCAATTTGGTTTTAGAAAATTTAAATCTGTAGAAGAAGCAGTAAGAATGTTTGTAGATTACGTTGCAATAAACTTAGGATCTCCTTCAAAAAAAAAAATTCAAAAGTCTTAACTATATTTTATCTTGCTCAAGCGTTTGATACCGTCCCTTTCCCAGAACTTTTAGTAATTATGGAGAAATTGGGCATCAGAGGTACCCAACTTCAATTGCTAAGCGACTACCTACACAATCGCACTCAGTGCACCAAAATTGATGATATTTTAAGTGACGATTGCTGTATAACGCGCGGAATTCCCCAAGGCAGTGTTCTGGGCCCTACCCTCTTTTGGTGTTATATTAATAACTTCTGCCAAATTAATATTCTCAATTGTAAGGTTATGTGCTATGCTGATGACACCACACTTACCTTTTACGGTCAGTCTTGGGAAGAAGTTTATTCTGTTGCACAAACTGGTCTTAATACAGTCCAACAATTGCTTGCTACGCATTATCTATCTTTAAATGCAACCAAAACTAAATACATTCCCTTTTGTATTACAATACAAGCATTAAAAGGCCAAGAAACTTAAACTTATATGTCCATGACTGCTGCATACCGCCGCTTAGTTCATGTACGTGTCGCTCTCTTGTAAAGACCACGAACACAAAATATTTAGGTGTTATAATAGACCACAAACTTTCTTTCTAGGACCATATTAACCACATTTCTTCCAGAGTTCGTACACTTACATACATTTTAAGCAGCTTCGTCATCTTGCTGATACCAGTATTATAAAATTTGTTTATAATGCCTTATGTCAATATATTATTAACTATAGCATAACGTCTCGGGGTGGTGCAGCAAAAAACCACATGATTAGGTTAGAGCGTGCACAAAGACTTATAGGGTGGGTGTACCAGTCCCAAACCAGTTAAGGACACATTTTCACGTCGAAATGCTCTGAACTAGTATTATTTAATTTCAACATAGAAATGTACATATACAGTTGTTTATTGATCACTAATGTTGCAATATAAATAAATTATTTGATTCCAAATATTTAAGTTTTTTATAGATTTCATTAATTATACGGAAAACGGGAATGTGCCTAAGTTTGACCAGTGCGCTCCAATAAATGACCACTTTTGCGCCAATAGTTGTCCACTGAAAAACTTATCAAAAAAAGGTAGCTAATTGAAAATAAAACACTATTTTTTTACATAAATTGACTTTCATATGATGACTGAAAGTTTATCTAGACTTACAACCAATTTTAATGGCACAGTCGAAGGTAACTAATTAGAAGACAAACATGAAAATTAGAACATTAACGGTAACAACGCTTATTAGCAAACTACAATAGAAAAAAATATCTTTGCACATAAATTATCAGTATCACCTATCACAGACTGAATTAAATAAATCAGTCTCGACGTTCAGTAGGCGATTTTAACAAAATCCTATCTAGAAACCGTAAAATTACTAAAAGAACTCGAAAGCTTTATCTTATACTAGCTATTCCCCGCGATTTCGCCCGCGTGCATTTTTTTGCGCGGAACCCTAAAATAAAAGTAGCCTAAGTTACTCCTTATAACATCAGCTATCTGCCAGTGAAAGGCCCATCCAAATTGATTCACAGGTTTTTGCGTGATGCGTGTTCATCCCAAAATAGCTCGCAGACGACAGATTTTCTTCAGACTTACACATTTATTGTTATATTTTGGTCAATTTACACAATATTTTTATGAATTATAGCTTATGTGTTGTTCTAATGTGTGAGCTATATTATTGTAATGTTTCATTAAAATGCATTCACTAGTTTTTGCGTGAAAGAATAACAAACATCCATACATCCTCACAAACCTTCACATTTATAATATTGGTAGGATTCATTGCAAGAGTTTGGCCATGTCTTCAACCTTGTAGAAACCTCTGGTATTTATAGAAACAGATGCTTTTATAACTCCAATGATGCTATCACGGTCATACAATATAATCTTCAAATGGCTTCAAACCATTTGAAAATGGTCGCAGATGATAACATCATAGTACTGACTTCAGCGTTACATCCATCAATGTTTTTGATTTTCCCAGGGAAATAGTTGTTTAGGTGCTTGGCTTTTGGTGGTGTCGCTTCAAGATTTTTTACGTGGAGCCATGTTACAGCTGTATTAGTAGTATAGTTGTAGCACGAATGGGTCAGTTGGACCGAGGCAGGACCACGCTCTCACAGAATACCAGCGTAAAATATCAGCATAACGCTTCTGTTTCGTCAGGTGAGTGTAGAGAACCGGATACCCTTTTTACTGGAAACTAAACATTCCATTTTAGTCCTCACGGTTGACAACGCATCTGCATTTGATTCGTAATCGAGGATAGATGTAGATGTCTATGGGCCGCAGCAACCACATACCATCAGTTGGACTCTGTGCTCGTTTGTCACCCTTATCCTATAAAAAAATCCTGTGGGTGTAGGGTAACTTCCTTTTCTTCTGGTTGTTGGATTGATAGTCCACGTCCAAAATCAGTTAAAGATGTGCTCTCTTATTATTTGGCTAACTGTTTCCAATAAACAGTCATTTTTAACGTTAGCGTCAATCCACCTAGATAATACAAACTTTGGTGGTCCCATTTTCCGTTGACAATGTCTCATTTTCAGTTTGTTTATAACAGTCGGGTGAGGGATATGATATTTTCGCCATATTCGCCTTATTTTAGCGCCTTTATGAATTTCATCGAGATACTTAAGCAAATTAAGCTCTGTATATTTAAAAACGTCTTTTTGGGTCTATCTTCAATCTAAAACAACGAAAAAAGTTAAAACTCTAATGTGGTGGTTATCCATAGGAACACATTTTTACTATTGTGTACCAATAGCAAACCAGTGGTCAACAACTGGGGCACATCGCATAAAACGATTTTAATAATTGGCTTTAAGCTCTAAATAGTCAAACAAAAGCATCGCTATGAAAAAAAAGAACAAAAAAAGGAACACCATAGGCAACCAGTTGCAAACCAGTTGGTCAACAATAGGAACTCAGTACAAGGTGTGTTTCAGTAGTTAACCACCTTTAAAAATACTTGATAATGTCATTATTTAATAAAAATAACAGCGCATAGCACTTAAATAAATACTAAACTTTTTAAATAATACAACTTGATGACAGCAATTAGGATATAATAGGTGATATTAAAATATTTAGCTTACCATGTCGACGTGCACGTCTAACTGTAATGGCGGCCGAAAGGCAGTAAACGAGACACAGGTATGAGAAAAAAAGCTAGGTATCGATATTTTTCGATTACTATCGCAAAAAATGATGTTCGGAAGATTGGTTATAGTCTAGGCTACATAACAAAACTATTGAATTCTTAAAAATTGCCCGCCATTTCTTAATTTATTCAATTGAACATATGAGTGGTCAACCACCGGTACCTGGTTTGGGACTGGTACACCCACCCTACTTAAAATTTGTTATAAAAAACATAGATTATTTTCAACAAATGAACTTTACCAATTCTGTGAATTACTCACTGTACGTCAACTCTATATTCTTGGGACAATATTATTAAATCATTAAAAAAACGGAATATAATAAATCCAATCCTGTATTAAACAAAATACTTCCTCATATGGTATGCACAATACCTGTTACCAATTTATTATTTGCTCGAAGATTTTTCAATTACAGAGGTCTAGTCCTATATAATCTTGCTAACAAATTATTAAATATGATAACTGTTAACTGAAAGACAGACAAAAACTTCCGTAATCAAATGGCTTAAATCATTAGACTACGAACAGACAGAAAAAGTATTTGAACGTATTGTTTAAATATTCGTATATATACTCGTATATATAATATATATATTACACACCACATGCATACACACACACACACACACACACGCACACGCTCACCACATTATACACCTGCTTACCTTTACTAGTAGACTACTTAAAGCATTATTTTCTTTATATATACCTAATAAGTAATTTTTACACAGTTTCTCCAAACTGAACAAGTATATTTTAATGTAATTTTATTACACGTAGCTGTATTGAATATTAAATGTATTACAGCAATATCACTTCTGTTGAGGGAGGGGCCTGGTGATCCCATAGCACAGGGAAACCTAGTTTGGGCACCAGTCTCCCACCTAGATCTTATTTAGCTAATATTTATAGCTGTTATTTAGTTGTCTCTATAGCTTGCTGAGCGACCTTGAGCTTCCTCATCGGGCAGCAGTGAAGGACGACGTCTCAGTTCCATATGTAATCACTGGCAACACGCACTGGTTGTACAGTCTCGTTTTCAAGATTTGAGGTATACCTGACCAGAATATGTACCGTAATTTCTCGAACGCTGCCCAACCGAGTTGAATCCGTCGATTGACTTCTCGGTCGAAGTTAGACTTACCTAGTCGGACTATTTGTCCCAGGTAAATATACTCGTCAACAACTTCGAGCTTAGTGCTCCCAACAATTACCGGCATAGGTGTGACATGGACATTAAACATGATCTTTGTTTTGTCCATATTCATCTTAAGACCTATCCGTTAGGAAACACTATTGAGCATAGTGCTTAGGTTCTCCAGCGATTCTGCCATAAGGACTATATCGTCGGCAAATCGAAGGTGAGTGATGTACTCGCTATTGATGTTAATACCGTATCCTTTCGAGTCCAGAAGCTTGAAAACGTCCTCCAATACAGCGGTGAAGAGTTTCGGGGATATAACGTCACCCTGTCTTACACCTCTCTGCAATTGGATAGGTTTCGTACTCTGATATCCATCGTAGCCCTACTGTACAAGCACTTCAGCACTTCGATATACCAGCAGTCAACTTGGCACCGCTGAAGGGACTGAAGCACCGCCCAAATTCCGACGGAATCAAAGGCTTTCTCATAGGCCACATACGCCAGACATAGTGGCAAATTGTACTCCTCGGACTTCTGTACAATTTGCCGAAGAGTATGTATGTGGTCTATGTTGCTAAAGCCTTTTCGGAAAACGGCTTGTTCGGGAGGCGTCGTTGCGGTTCGGGAGGAGGAAGTCGTCAAATCTGCGCGCGAAACGATTCGTAATGACTCTCGAAAACAGCACGTAGACGCGGCTCAGAAGGGAAATCGGTCTGTAGTTTTTCAAGAAAGCGTTGTCACCTTTCTGGAAGAACAAGACCACCGCATTTTGCTCCACGCCTCTGGTCTAATGCCACCATGGAGGACGGAATTAAAGAACTTCTGAAGGACTTCAAGTACTGGTTTTCCACCCGCTTTCAGTAGTTCCGCTGTAATTCCATCCTCGCCGGGGGCCTTGCCGTTTTTAAGGTGCTGGAGAGCCATTCTAATATCGCTCAGACTGACGTCCGGGACTCAGACTGACGTCTGGGAAGCTAGCCAAACAATTCAAATCAAATATATTACAATTTTCTTGCCTTTTGTTCGGCGAACATAGCTGAAGACGATTCGGCGGCATTTAAAGCTGAAGACGTTTTCAGTTTTACTAAATTCTTTGCTTATATAGACAATAGTGATAGCTTTTCCTGTCCCATAGAAGTCCTTGGAAGTTTTGCTCACACACGTTTGGGGCCCCTGTAGCCCGGGGGCCCCGTATCATTGATACGGCTGATACGGCGGTAGCTACGCCCCTGGGAGTGACCAAACCATGGCTGAGTTCTACCACCAATAATCATCACATAGCATGGAATAAAAAGTTCCATTCCCTGAAGTACCACATGAGCGACAGAATCAGCAACAACGTTGGGATCATCCGGCGAGAACCAACCCTGTTCCAAAGACCGCATCCTGTTCCAAGCGGCCGATCTTTAGTGCCAAACATGCCGGCAATCTGAAAAACGCAACCGCCATGGGAGCGTGAGTGGCACCGTACTCCGTATCAGACAATGTCTGATCGCAAAGTGCTCCTTGCTGTATGAAACTGCTATACAGTGTAACAAGTAACTAATGTAGATGTACTTATGCGCATGATATGGAACTGCTTTTCGCCATAATTGGTGGAAAAGTGTTGAAAAGTTTTTATGTTGCGTCGTTTATTTGCCTCCTAAATGTAGTGATAATCTATAACTATCTCAACGTCTTGACGTGCATTGAAAATGCTATTATTTCATATTCCTCTCTGAATGTCTTAATAATTGAAGATTTTAATTTGAACTCTTGTAGCATTAATGTTAATGCTAATTTTAATTCCTTTTGTGATTATAGTGGGGTTCAGCAACATAACATTGTGTATAACAAATGTAATGGCATGTTGCATGAGCAGGTCTTAGTGTCCGAGTGTTCAGAACCCTTAGTACCCGTTGATAAGTACCACCCTCCGCTGGAGGTGACGCTCAGGTTTCAGTGCGACGCGCTGGCCCAGTCGCCATCCTCTCCACCACCGGCTCAGCGCCCGGGAGCTGCTCCAAACTGGAATTGGTGTAAAGAAGACTTTCTGGGCCTATACACGGCATTAAAAAGTATAGATTGGGCGGATATTTTTGTAATTGCAGACGTTGACGACGCAGTTGCGTTATTCTATCGCCGTCTTTATAATTATATCTGTCAATTATAAGTACGTATATCCAAAATGGTTTAATGCTGATATTAAAAATAATATACGCAAAAAATATTATCATTTGAAACGGTATAAGGCTGAAGGTAAAGAGTTCAACAAGGAATTATTCAAACACTATAGGCATGTTAAAAACTTGATTACCAATGCGTACAAGCAGCACTTACATCTGACAGAACAAAATATAATTAAAGATCCAGGCAAATTCTGGGAGTAAGTTAAGGATAGGAAGAATCACAGACAGCTTACGAACGTTTATTCGTCCGGTGGTGTCGAAGTTGTGGGGCAATCCGCAACCGACGCTTTTCCAAACTATTTTAGTTCGGTGTATCAGGACAAGGTACCTGTACTGAACCATGTTGATGCGGTACGTACCGCAGATACTCAATGTGGTTCTACTTATATCACCATAAATATTGTTGACGATACTAAGCTGAAAGAAGCAGCCAGGCGGCTAAAACCGAGATCGTCGGGTGGCCCTGATGGTATCTCTGTTTTTTTTTAGCAAAGGATTGCAGATCCGCTTTTGAGAGTCCGCTCATGTACCTCTTTAACTTGTCACTGCCTCACTCTAAGTATCGAGAAATTTGGAATATGGTTTCTAGGGTCACTCCGATAAGACTGCTGGTGAAAATGACGTTTCGTCTTTTAGACCGATTGCAGTCTTATCAGTCTTTGCACAATTATGTGAGATTGTCTTAGCTAGCAAATTAATAAACAAACTCTGAATTATTTGCATGATAGTCAACACGGTTTTCGAACAGCCCTTTCTACCACTAAGTACTAATCTTGACTATATATATGCTGAGTTGGATGCTGGTAGGCAGGTAGAAGCTTTGTAAGTACTTCGATTTTAATAAAACATTTGACCTGGTCGACCATGATATCTTGTTACGTTAATTGGCGGTGATAGGCTTTGCCCCAAAACTTGTAGATTTTTTTTTCAAATTACCTACGTGATCGGCGTCAGTTTGTTAAAGTGGATGCATTTGAGTCTAGTGACTATTACACAAGATCTGGGGTCAGGGAAGTACGCTGGGGCCATTGCTTTTTTTAATTTTGATTAATGACTTACCGACTTTCATTAATGACTACACAAGGCATCCCATTCTACTCAAGTCTGACCATCCACTAACCAAGCTAATATTTTTAGCAGAGCATGAGAGTCTCTTACATGCTGAACCTAAGCAACTACTTGCGTCTCTTAGGGATCGCCACTGGCTTATCGGGGGCCAACGACTAGCTAGAAGGGTTATACGCAATTCAAACTCTATCAAATATTATAGGTAATCTGCCGAATTTGCGTGTAGAGATAAATTTTCCTTTTGCCACTGTTTCTACTGATGGACCATTTTTAATTACAGACCGCAAAGGTATACGATGCAAAATCTCGAAATGCTATTTGTGCATTTTTATATGCTTCCGATACAAATGTATCCACTTTGAAGCGGTTAGTGAGTTGTCTAAGAACGCATTTATTCTAACAAAAAGGTTTATCTCTCGCAGAGGGATTCCTAAAATAATCTATTGCGATAACGGTTGTAATTTTGTAGCCACTGCCAAGGAAATATCAATATTTTTTACAGTCGCAACGCGACTCTATTTGTGATTTTGCAACTCATTACGGTATAGAGTTCAAATTCTCTTCCGTGTACGCTCCTTACTTTGAGACTGGGATAAAGTCGGTAAAATATCATGTTAAACGTGTCTTAGGCAATTCGCATCAAACTTTTGAGGAACTGTCGTCGTTGTTTGCACAAATTGAGACTATCCTCAACAGCCGACCCCTTTATCCTCTCAGTCCGTGCCCTAACGACCTACAACCTCTCATCCCTGCTCGCTTTTTAATCGGCAGGCCACTTAAGTCATTACCATCACCAGACTTCATGGCCTGCAGTACTAATCGCCTCGACCGCTACCAGATCTGGAGCAGGCTAGACAACACTTCTGGCAGCGATGGACCAAGGAATATGTAGCAGGGCTGCAGCAGCGCTCTAAGTGGCACACTAAGAGTAGAGATGTAGAACTCAATGTCCTTTTAATAAAAGAGGACAAACTGCCCCATTTATGCTGGCGCTTGGGCCGAATAGCCAAACTGTTTCCGAGCAACGATGCTATTCCTCAAGTCGCCGATATTTTTACGTCCCAAGAAACAATAAGGCGAACCGTTAATAAGATTTGTCTTCTACCTACTTCATCAGAGGAAACCTGTTAAAAGCTAAACAGAGCTTTCAACGGCCGGGAGGATGTCTACGCCAGATAGTCGACAGTCGACCCTATTGCATTTATTATAAGGCGCTTAATATTGTTTATTGTTTTTTTTTATATAGAATAGGGGACAAACGAGCATGCGGTTCACCTGATGGTAAGTGACTACCGCCGCCCATGAACAACCGCAACACCAGGGGAATTGCAGATGCGTTGCCGGCCCAATGGAAATAGAACCAAACATTATCGTACATTCAACCAATCATACTACACAAATACTCACCACGTCATTCCCCACACCCGACACTCATATTCGTTCTCACATTCCCATTTTGATTTCCAACCAAACAAGACACAAGCACAACACCAAGAATAATATAGTTTTAAATCTGTAAATTTAGACGAATAAATCTTTTAGAAGATCTACGATCTCTTTCTTTTGTTCATCGCGAACAAAGTCTAAATCGCTGTTTTCAGAATACTTACTTATGAAAAAAACCTCAAAACTGTTGGTATAAAACAATCAGGTACTTCGGATCATGGAGTAATACATTCTTGCGCAGATTTTTAACAGGGCCTCTTAAATTTTTCTGGGAAGCTCCGGACAATACATCTTACTATGTCCGATTTTTATTAGAAAACAGACGTCAGCTATATTTGCGTATAGCGTATGCTTAGAGGCAACAGGTGAAGCCTTATGCACCGATCCTCGTGATATAAAAAAAAACAGTGTCTCTTGAATTTTTTCAATATCGTTTAAATAAATGGCATCGCACGGATTTCAAACTTAACTACTTATAGTAGTAAGTAAACTAGATGACTACAGCCGTAAGCACAATACAATATTTTTAAAGTTTTTATTTTTCTAAATTATTTGGCATAACAATTAACAAAACCTAATGCAATGGTTGTTGTCATGAATTACCCCCAAGTCATTTATTTTGGATTCATTCATCAAAATTTAATTTTTACGCTTATACAGCGAGTGTCTCGCGCACTAAAACACACGACCGTTCTTGGTCGTGTTTTACTGCACGAGACACTCGCTTTATTTTACTACTGGCGGGCGGTACAATAACAACTTATGTCTATAATCTTAATCTTATGTCTATCACTGATGACTCACTATTTTCTTAACGCGAACGGACTATACATACGTTACAAGTCGCGGCACGTAAGTCTAGTGCTAAACGAAACTTGGAGTGGACGCGCACGAATGCGACTAGAGAGCTAATATATATATATATATATATATATATATATATATATATATATACGCAATAACGGTCACCGCTAGACTTTCGTGCCACTACTTATATACCTTCACCCTTATTTACCGTCTAATTAAATATGATATAACCTTCTTAACTAATAATAACTATTTTACTACCAATATCTTCGTAAGTACGCCTATAATCCTATATTACATTCACATTGTTGCCATCATCTTAATATAATAACCTTACTTATGTCTAGTATTATTAAACTTATGAAATACACAGCATTATTACACCAATATAAAATCTATTTCCTCAAAACCATATCTACGAACTGGTTTTATTACTCTTTTGAGACGATTCGCCGACAATGGCGCAGGAGTTTTATCACCAGAATTTTCTACGCAAATTCCAAGCAGTGCGTTACCTACTGTTCCCTCAAAAGGCCCAGATTCCTGTGCACTGGACCGGGGTAAATAAGAGCTCGTCCTGGCTATCAGGTCCAACGTCCCTTATCGTTCCCCGAATTCTCCACAGCGGATTTGGTTTCTGGTGATGAAATCGTTTCATCTACAGATGGTACACCGTAACTGCTTTTTCTCTTTTTAATTTGGTCGACGTGTCTTTTCAAGAATGGACCACCTTCCTTATCTACAACATAATTACGAGAGCCAACTCTCTCTCTGTGATAGTGCCATCAAACCACTTTTCTCTTGTGTAATTGCGAGCCCACAAAAAACAAATAAGGCTCCAGAAATGCGTTGTTACCGCTGAGGACTAAGATACACAGCCTATAACCCACCCAGATGAACTCCTGGGCGGAAAAGGAGTCCTACCACATTCTATTCAGGCCATTTTAATTAAGTGTGGAACTCAATCTGAATATGAATAGTCAGCTTTGCAGTAGGTACATGTAATCATCTTTAAGATTTTGGAGCATTCGTGTATGGCTGTGAATATAGTGGTATTTTAACTATATGATGCGTAGGCTTTAACAATTTGCCTAACTTTATGTATAGTTCCAAATTTCTATAAAAATACTTTCAGTATATTAGGACAGTTATTTCGTACATTTTGTTCTATTTACTTTTTAATGAAACAGAAATAAATTTCACAAGGACAAATATTCAGTCCCAGAACAATTATTTGTAGGCCATACAAATACTCGTTCCGTGCGTGATTCGAACCCGCGGCCGTCAGCACTACAATTCATATCTAAGCCACTTCGCCACGGAGCCGTCACATTAAATATTTTAATGTCAATCTACATGGCCTGATTTACCCACAGGCTGGAGCCTAGGGCTCAAGGTTCGAGAGGGCGCTTGGCTTGCCTTTGCAAGCACCACTTATGTACAGAATAAAATTTGTATAATATTCTCAGTAAATAATAGAGTAAGTGCCGCAAGTATTTTACTTTTTGCTTTTTCTTTGTTTTTGGTAGAAAACAAACATATTGTAACAATAAGACTGAATTATTTGGTACCTTGCGTCTTTCGTTTCGCGATTTTAAACTGCCCAAGCTCTCCTCTCCACGTCTAATTTTATTAAGGTGTTTTGCCAAGACTGTCCAAGGGAACTTCTGTCAGCCATGTGTTCCGTCTCTGCACAGAGAGAACGACTCACTAGCCTATGCCGCAAAGGAGAAAGGCGATCTTTTAGGTTCTCTTTTTGGGTCCAACTCGACTCTCGATAATGGGGAGTACACACCGCCGACCATTCCGCGGTGCCATTGCTCCATACTAGATGTGTGATTTACACAGCGTTCAGTATGAAAAGCACTCGTCTCACTGGTCGAGTGGGCCTGATGGAATCCCTCCTATTGAGCTGTAGATAGGCGAAGTTAGCACCGGTTCTAACACGTTTTTTCCGGTACTCCTACTATCTAGGCGTACCCAATCCTGAACATATGTAAGACAGCTTTCGTCTACCCGATATCTAAAAAGGAGACTAAGAGAAAAAAAAGGAGATAAGTAATGGACGAAATAATAATAATAAAACGACCTGCATTGGTGGTCACTAATTAGCAGGTACTAGTTCTAGTCTTCTTATTTACCTGATTCATACAAGCGAAAGCAGTAAGAGTCCAAGAGGAAGGCATTCGTTGTTACTTTGGACATAGTTAAGGCCTTTTTTTTAGTGGGACTATTTCTATTTAAAGTACATAATTTCTAAAAAAATTATAATTGCCTTATTACTAGACAAATGAGAAATATTCTTGTATGCTGTATTGTAGTTAGTAGTTATTAATAAATTAAACAAAACATATCATTCATCATTGTTAACAAGAACACATTTTTAATATAATTCATCACATAAAAATTCTCAATATACAAAATTAAAAAAAGTAAGTATTTAATTTAAGTATCAAAATAGGGGCCAAATAGCTTTACTGACAGTTGGTAAAAGCAATCCCATAATTATAGTAGAAATAAGATTGACACTGTGATTGTCTAATATGCTTATCCCACTGATTTTTTTAACAGCCCGGTTTGAATGCGATACAATTTTTCCATTTTCATCTAATCCTGCAATTAAACACATGAATTTTTAAATTCATAAACATATTATACATAAACATATTCAAATGTTTCAATAATTACCAGAATATTGTAAGGTAGCACCCAATATAGAGTCAATGAAGCTGCCAAAAAACCCAGCAAAGGCACTAAAAAAAATAATTGGCCACTGAGGAGGTGCATAAGTCCATAGACTTTTGTCAGAAAAATATAATAAAGCTAAATAATGAGATATTCCTATAACAAGTCCTCCAACTGTACTAAAAATTGTTCCAATGAGACTTATTCCTCCATTTGTTCCTTTTGGTACTTTCTTCCAAGATGTTACAAGAATTGGGTCGCCATTGCTAAAGACAGTCCCTAGTTCTGAAGCCCATGTATCACCATTGCAGCATGCTAGTACACCTTAAACAAAGTATGTTTAATTGGGTTAAATAATTTATATTCTTGTGTATAACATAGTTCAAGTCATAAGCATAATACCTTTTAAAAAAATTCTTACCTACAACACCTAAAGAAAGCCAAGATGCTCTGTAATCTTTAATAAAATCAATAGGCCTTTCTGAGGCACCAACATCTAGTAAGTATAATAAACTTAACTGTGTGGCCATACCTCCATTACAGAGAACTTGAATCCAATTCCTCTGGCCACCTACAAATAAAAAATTCTAATAAACAATTTTAGAAGACTTCAAAAAAGGAGGAAATTGTATACCTATCATATCATTACACAATATCATTGAATTTTTTATTTTAAAATCTTTTTTTATTATGGCTCTACGTCTGGGTACTTGTGGAGGGGTTCTGGTACTAAATAAATACAATTTGGCCAAAATTTCTCCAAATTATATTTACATACCCCTAAGTAAGTAAATAGGGGATGAAAAGTTTAATGTAGGTAAGTATTGAAGCAACATTTCAGTTAGTATTTGTTTTGCAACTGCCTTGTTGGTTTAGAGGTCATAAGCACAATTGTTGATCATGAAGTTCCAGGCTTGAATCCCAAAGATAGTACCACGTAATTAATTAAATAATTTATATAAACTGGTTATACCACAAAAGTAATATAGGCAATTACAGTTACTCTTTACAGAGCAGATTTTAACAGTGGTAGAGCCACGCGCCAGCCAGGTGGCCGGAGGCCCTTTTTACTGGAAATGAGGCATTCCATCTTAGTCCTCACGGGTGACAACGCATCTACATTTTGATTTGTAATAAAGGATAGATGTAGATGTCTATGGGCCGCAGCAACCACTTACCATCAGGTGGACTGTGTGCTGCTTGTTTGTCACCCTTATCCTATAAAAAAAAAGATAAGATGAGAGTACTACTGTTAACACGTTAGCTGCCAAAGAGAATTTAGAAAAATTTCAAAAAAACGTCACTCACTTTTTATTACATTATGTTGAGTTAAGGTATAATTATAAGCCTACGGTGTTATTACATAGTGTTAGCTTGTATATAAAGCTTATATACTACGGACGGACACATTAGTATGACGTGGCCTGAACGGAATAATTATTTCAATTGCGCCACGCGGGTCACTCTGTCGGACTACAAAAATTTTCGAAATATTTTATTTGTAAAAGGGATCTTCAAAAAATAAAACCAAGGATAATTCTGGACTATAATGAAGCAAAATAGGCAGTGGCTTTGTCGGACCAGATGTCTGCATACTCGACTCTGCTTAGGAAGACAGTAAAATGGTATCTTCTTCTCTTCTTTCGATTCTTTCTTCGATCTTTAATTATTTTTTCGATTTTTAATTATTTTTAGTGTCTAAAGTTAATATCCATTTCAAAAAAACTATTGAAAATTGACCTCATATTCAAATAAAGAAATTATTAGATAAGAGATGTTATTATTTTACAAATATTTTTTTTTTCGTCTCTAGCATTCCAAATATTCAAAAAAATTAGGGTGACACATTATTTTTAATACTCTACAGGGCCGCGCGGGTCACTTAGTATGCACAAATCTAATGAAAAAGTGACCGCCGGCCTGTAAACGTAAGTCAAAGTAAGGTGTGCCCTGTCAGTCACCACTGTCCGACACGGCCTGAATGAAACATTTACTGGCGGTCACCATTGTCAGACATGGCGATCAACGTGTTAAACAATCTTATTGCTTATACAGACAGAATATTGTTACATTTCAATTTTAAATTATAAATTTGTACACATCCAATTCATCTCTGTCTGTAAAACCTATGGTAAATTAATGCCTATTATAAACTTGTATATAAGCACTAACTACAATCCATATCTGGGATTCCTTTGGTTGTATTAATGCCTTGGAAATCTAACCATTTATTGCAGGGCTTGCCTAGCTTGCCTGCAATATATCTGCAATCCAAGGTTTGTCCATTAATGAGTGTGTTGATTAATGAAGTGTTTATATACCAGTGAATTAACATGTCCAAAGGGCAGTGCAGATTCTCATCAGCTGCTTCTAGTTGTCCACACAAAATGGTCAAAAAATTAACTTAAAAATAAAGTAACTTAAAAAAAAAGTAAAAGTAAATGGAACTAAATAGAATAAAATTTTATAATCAAAGCTTCTGAAATTGGGGTTTTAATTATGCTTTTATATGCTAAGTCATGGCACCAACTTAAACATATAATGTAGAAATTATTTTATTCTTTTTTAGTTTTTTGAAGTTGGTTTTTACTTTTAACCAAAACTTTAATTTAGTTTATGAATTTTAATTTTCGAGAAATCATACACCCTGACTATAGTATAGTTTAAAAAACAAAATTATGTAATAATCCAAAATTGATTACCTTCTTTGAAATCTTCTTCAAATTTCCTTTTTAAATGAGCTTTTACTTTAGTTGCTTTGGAAGATGTTACAAAAAATATTAAGAGATCGGCAAAAAAACATAGATTAGCCAATGTAAGTACAAATCCCACAGCAAAAGCTAAGACTGCACCACTAAAACTAAGAGTTTTCTTTTTATACCCGTAGATACATATCACTACTGGTATGAAACAGGAAGCCAGCCATCGTGCGGGAGAAATAACTGCAGGCTCTAAAAAGGTTTGCTTTGTCTCATTAGTGAATTTTAATAAATGTACAGTTAGACTTTCCTTGCTAGACTTACCATCAAGCCCATTTTGATCCATCAATTTTGAATAAATTATATTAATAATCCACAAAGACATTGAAAGTGGTAAAGCGATTACACACAAAATAATTGTAATAAAATGATTATTTTTAGAAGAGGTCGTGTCTTTATTTGTGTCCATTTTTATAAAACTTTGTTATGCTTAAAATTTTTAAGTATTTTGTGTTCAGATTTCTTTTAACAATTGGAAATTTAATGAAAAAGTATTTGTTTTCAAGCAACGAAAGTTTTGTTTTTGGTTGACCTTATGACCCTATGACACTGACTTTTGTATATATCTCTCAGAGTTTCCACTTACAATTTTGGTTTGTCCCTATTTTTTTTAGGATTTATCCCTAAAATCTTAAAAACGATCTTAAAAATTCTTATTTTTAAGGAGCATATTTTTATTCGGGAAATTAAACAATAATTTATTATTTTGAATATTTATTAATAAATCAACAAAAGATCAATCACCAAAAACCAGATCAGACAGAAGATTTAGAAGCTGAATAATTACTTTTGTAATGTTTTGCTGCACTTATCATGGCACTGTTGGGTTCTAAAATTGAGCAATTGTTTGCTTGCATTCCGAACTTTGTATGAAACAAGCCGTTCAAAGTTTCGTTAGAAAGTCTATTTCTTTTATTTGTTTTTACATTTTTTAGAATACTAAATAATCTTTCTACCTCAGTATTTGAAGATGGAACTGCTAGTAAAACTGAAATAACTACTTCAAGATTTTCGTAAATGAAATTACCATGATAATCTTTCATGCTTAGAACCTTATTCCAATAAATGTCAGCTGGCATGTTTTTAATCCTTCTTCGCTTTCAACTCCAAAATGCTTTAAGTCTATAAGAGCTTGATTTCTCCATTCGTTATCTGCTTTTTGCATGTTGCATTTTGTCGTTAAAAAGTTAAATTTATCAAACACATCTTTCACTGATTGTTTTTCCAGATTTCTTGCTACTTTTGGATCCACAGACTTCAATAAGTCAAAAAGTTTCTCATTCAAGTTGAACCGCTTTTGGATTTGCAATACTATTTCTACATAAAATTCACAACAACTAGCATAAAATTTGTTCACTTCTTCTATTGGGGCTTTTGTCTTTAAATCTTCAAGTATCGCACGTGCTTCCATACCAACGTATATATGATCATTATTGAGGTGAATTTCTGTTTTAGTGACGTCAACTTGCTTAAGGCTCTTTAGATCCGAACTCAAACTCAGGTGCTCCTTTTTGACAAAGTTGCACAAAAAAGTGTTCAACATTTTCCGAACCATCTCTGGCAGTATAAATAATGGTGGTGATTTTGTTTGAAAAAATGTATTAAAATCGTTAGTTATAGAGAAGACGTAACTCATGAAGTGTAATAATGCTTTATTAAATGGGTTGTTAAGACTGTTCAAGATGGAATCATTTGTATTAGAGGGATCCTCAAAAACTGCCCCCGTAAAAAATAATTTCAATGCATCATACTGCTCTAATATCCTGTCGACACAAGCTTGAAGTGACAACCATCTAGTATTTGCTGCAGAAAGTAATTTATGTTGGTCAATTTTTAGAAAATCCTGAAACTGTTTGAGTGATTCTGTTCGCTTAGGGCTCATATGAAAATATGCAGGTATATTACGGCACAAACCTTCTAAATTTTTAGATAGTTTACGGGAGGCATATGATGTGGCGAGATGTATTAAATGGCATGAGCACTCTATAACGACCAGATGTGGAATGTCAGTTTTTAGTAAAGCCTGAACTGAATTGTGCTTTCCCATCATTACGTTCGTTGTATCTGATGTAAGTCCGAAGACATGATCAAGAGGTACTTCATGTTTTGAAAAACTTCCTTTTATTGTTTGGAGGATACCTTTTACCGTTCCATCAATCATATCTATCAAATCAAAAAATCTGCATTCTACTTTTTTTGTCAAACTATTAAAATATGTTATAATAATAGCCAACTATTTTTTTACAGACAGATCTGTTGTTTCATCTATTATTATATTAAAATAGCTATTCTTCATGATATCAATCACTTCTTGTTTATATGTCGCTCCTGTGACTTGACGTAAAATATTTGTTGCTTTTTGTTTCACGTCTTTTAAACATTTCGATTCCGGAAACAAGTTTCGTAACAGCGATACAAAATCATCGACTAAAGAAATTGGTAGATCATGTTTCGCAAGAAAGCCGCACATTTTTAATTCCATTTTTAATACATTGTGGCGTGAGTCTGATTTTTGTTCAAAAAAGTTGACATTCTTCCACATTGCGAAATAACAGCCAACTTTTTGGTGTGTTTGGCACTGTTTTTATGTTTAAGTAATTCGAACATTCCACATACAAGATCACAACCGCATATTTTACAGTAAGCTTTTGTCTCACCTTTATCAGATTTCTTCAGCCAAGTCTTAAAATCAGGAGGCTCCAGCCAAGAAGTTTTAAATTTTGCACGTATTTTCTTTCTTTACTTGCTGACTTTAAAGTCGAAGAGGATGGTGTTTCATTACCTTCTTCCATTTAAATTACTTACAATTTAATCGAAAAGAAAATTCAATATTTTTTGTATTCCGAGGCGTAATTCGGAGTGCAGTATGTAAATGAAACAAAACTAATCAAATCAAGCAAGTCTTATACATAGTATGACTAAGTTCCGACTACATCTAAAACAACAGAAGTGATATTATAAGTCACAAATTAAAATTGAACGGATTATATTCATTAATAGTACGGGGGATTCCCCTTTCAAAAATGAAACGCGGGCGATTTCACCATAGAGTTTGTACATACTACAACAGGGTTACCATCATAAGTTTTGATTTTCCCCGAATTTCCCTAAATCCCTGTCTTATTAAAATAATCCCTAGTCATGTACAATTTCACTTAGTTTTCCCTAAAAAAGAGAAAAATCCCTAAAAGTGGAAACACTGATATCTCTATGCTTGTTTTTATTATTCGCTTGAGAGAACAGGCAAAGGAATTATGCCATACAACCTTGTCTTTATGTATTATTATCCTTCATAGTTCACTGCTTCACAATATGTTGATGCGTCACATTGTGCAGCCCTTGGGAGATTTTGACGGCAACTTGAGTCAGCAGGCAGCTGACAGTTGGCGATGGTATCTAAAGGCGCCTATGCAAACAAACAGCTTATCTTGAGAATCCATCATCACAGAGCACTTGTTTCACAGTTTCCACTAATAGTTCACATGCGCAGACACTTAATACACAAAATCGCACCACTTTTATATATCAAAGTCCACTTCAAACCATTATTTAAACAATAATACAGGAGCAACAAACCGCCCCAGGTCAAGTTCCCGCCAAAACCTATATCTCTATGCCCTATGACGTTTGCTAAATTTACAAAATGAGGTGACAATGTCATCCAGTTTCAGTGTGACCCAAGGAGGTTATTATTAGTGACCGACCGAAGATTCGGTTTCGGTTTCGGTTTCGGCAAGTTTCGGCACAAAAATCTAGTTTCGGTAATAGTTTCGGTTTCGGCAAAAAATCTGCCGAACCTTCGGCGGTGCCGAAACTCAGTGTTCGTGGATTATCGTGAGTCGTTCGGATGAGTTCGTGACTCGTGTATTATTCATAATTTTAGAAACAGAAACTTTTTTATTCAATATAGATTGCAAATAATACTTATTGAAAGTCACTCTTTTGTTTAATTACCACTGGTTCGAAAAAAAAGTCTGTCCTTGGAAGAACCAGCAAGAAACCCAACGGGACATAACAGCGTACAATTAGAGGCGTAGCGTGGACTAATATAAACGTGGGCGAAGTTGCATTAGTGAGGCCCCTTTTCTTTCGTTCCAAGGATCTACCCAATAGATCTATCCTACCAAACATGCTTTGACACGACATACGAGGGCGACACTGAAAGTTTTTAGAACTAGCCACTTGTAACCGATATAATAAAAAAATAAGTTCAAATTTTGAAAATGGAACGCTTTGCCAATATTATTGTGTATGTATCTTATTAATTTGTCATTTTTTTACGATTTGGCGGCAAATTGAAAATTGCCTGTGTTACGTCAGCATGAATTTAACGCGAGAAAATCAATAATCAACAAGAAAAATATTGTTCACGACCTTAGTTGCCCCGACAAAAGTCGCCTGGACTAGGGCCCATTGTAGCCCCCTCGACGAGCAATAGAGGGCGGGGCCCTAATGGCCTATGGATACTTATTATATAAAAGGGCTGATAAGCAACACAAACTTACCGAATTCCGGAGTTAGGTTTGATCACAGGGTATCAGTCAGGACAGGATTCATCAGGACGACTGATGGCGTACTTAATGTTACCAACTCAACTAATATTTTTTTCCTTCATTTAATCTTATTACTACAATTATATAATTATATCAAATTACATGAATGACCGAATTGATTACCAAAACTCAGTTAAAAAAAACTGTAATGTTCAGCTTAAACTTACAAAGACCTAATAAATATTAAACCCTATATTTATTGTTTAAGATTATATATTACGGAAGTTACAATTTAGAAATATATTTCTTGATTATAACTTCCGTAAGTTTGACAGTACACATCACAAGTTTCTATGGTAGGATTTAAGTTAATATAAATTATTCCTTAAAACATTTGAAAACGTTTAATTTATGCGAGCGAGTTTGAGAAAAAAAAACACGCTTCACTTTTATTTTTGGTATTCTTCTCAGCAAAGCCTTTTATTTGATATCCATATCATTGGAATGCACAAAAAATAACTAGTCCTCCATCTTTGAAGTCCGCCATATCGGATTTAGAATGAGATCACTTATTTTCTCTAAACTTAACGTATATGCAAAATTTCGGCTTCATCGAGAACCTAAAAGTTGGTCAAATTTAACTTTCAATTTTTTTACATAATTATAGGTGAAGATATTATATTCGTGTTAGAAATTACTATTATTATGATTAATGAACACTGATATTTTGTCTATAATGAATTTTTCAAAAAAGGTATTTTAAAAATATTTATTATAAAGAACGAAATTAAAAGTCTATGGAAACCTTGTAAATTTTTTATTGAATAGCTAGGATCTATATGTAAATTTGGTGTAACAATGGTCCTGCAGTGGGTCAACGCCTTTCATTCTCACATCTTCATCAGAATCCATGCTAGAGTCTTCATCAGAAGACTCGGATGTCATTAATTATAAATTTATCCATTTAAACTGGCACCTTTTGTATTCGTAGCCCATAGTCTTTAATCTACTACTCAACGTTGTTCTGCCATATTTAACATCCGCTTGCAATTCCAACCAAAGATTATTTATGGCAGGAATCTCATTCTTCACAACGTCAAACGATTGATTTAAATGCCTTATAGTGCCACGTATGAAAATCTAAATCATAAATTTTTCCTCCGGTTCCTAGTTTTTTCCGGCGTCACAATTTTAGAAGATAAATCTGCTGCTACATTGTACCCTCTTGAATTATTTGGGTGACGGTGAGTTCAGAAACGCGTAAAACAATAAAAACAATGCATTATGAATACATGATATTAATGACACGAGAAAACTAAAAACGAACAAATCGAGAAAATTAGGGAGTTTTATTTGTTATGGCAGCCCTAAAAATTACCTGTGAAATATGAAACGTGGGCTCTAGCTTTGGAAAACGGTACTGTAGGCCCGTTATTGTCTCGTTCTTCTTCACAAGCACATTTGACCTTCAAGATAATATCCCTGCCAGCAATTTTAATCACTTTCGGCATAATGATGACGATTATTTACTGCAAAAACAAATAAAAACACGACACCTAACAATCTGTTTTGACACCTGCCATAAACAGTAAGATGGTGGCAGACGATTAGTTCCAATTTTGGCCGCGCGCAGAGTAATATTGCGCGCGCTCTCTACAATCTCTTTGGTGTGACCGTAGGCATGTCGATCTAAAATCGATTAGTTGAAAAATCGATTATCTAGAGTATATAATATATAGTAATAATCGATTTTTCAGATTGTTTTGGAACACCCATCGATTCCATGAATCGATCCAAAAATCTCTCGAATCGGACCGATTCATCTGAATAAAGTACTAGCGATAAAGTTCCTAAAGTGGCTGCGGTATCTTAGTTTTTTTTTTTTAATTTTTTGCTGTTGGCGGACGCAAAAACCGGTCGTACTTAGTCTTATTAATTACGTCTTTATTTAAACTTAGTCAAATTATTGCTTGCATTTGCGCGAGTTATAGGCATAGTGCAATTAACTTACAGCAGGTGACGCGCGTATCCTACGGACAAATTTATATAAACTTATACATCATCATTCCTAATTAATTTTACGGCTCTGTGGCGTAGTGTCTTAGCAATGAGTTGCAACGCTTGAGGCCGTGGATTCAAATCCCGCACGGAACAAGTATTTGTACGGCCTACAAATAATTCTTCCGGGTCTGGATGTTTGTCCTTGTGCAATATATGTTTGTAAACTGCCTCCACGATACAGGAGAAAATCCTAGCGTGGGGGTAACGTTTTTTTTAGACAAAAAAAAATAAACAATATAACTGCCAAAATGGCACAATAATTACTTCCGCAGTAGCAATGCGCTGGATACCAGCTAATATTGATTAAATTTATCTTAATTAACCAATCCATGATTACATTACCACTTGAGAGTAAATCAAAGTATAATAGCGAAAAAAATATTGATGGAATTATTAAGCATTACCTTTTGTCGCCATTACAGATATCAATAATATTTTTTTTATGTTTTATCTAATCAAGCTTATGGCCTATCGAAATCTGGAAAAATATGATCTATGGAGTGTAGAGTACAAGGAGAACCATTGTAGTGTTATGCTACTTACATTTCATTGTACACTAATTCTCCATTCTGTTTTGATATTCTGCATTCATGTTTTGCATCACTTTATACTATTTCTCCATTCTGTTCTTGATTTTCTGCATTCATGTTTTGCATCACTTTATACTATTTTTCCATTCTGTTTTTGATTCTCTACATTTATATTTTGCATCACCTTTATTTATATAGGATCCTGTAACGTTTTTATACAATAACATATCATTTTACTGCGTATTTTCACACTATTTAGTACTTTTAAACTAGCTGTCAACGAAGCCTTACCTTTTTTTGGTCTTTTATTGAATTCTCTGTAACTCTACAATTTCAGGCTTCGGTGCGCTGTCGCGCATCAGTTTTTCCTATTTGAATAATATCTCATTTCTTACTTAAAGGTAAATATTTTCCAATTATATTCCTAAAAACCAAAAATTTTATATTTGATAACCATTGTTTTTGTAGTTGTCATGGTAACTTTTATTCAAATTCGTCTCTGGTTTGATGTTCTTTCTTCATAAATACTTTTTGGCTGTAGGTCATTTACAATAAATTTCCTTTTAATTTAAATAATTTTTCCGTTCTCTCTAGAAAGATATAAAAGCCGAACAATCGGTGAAGAAATTCAGTCTTGCTTCAGTTCTCGTATCGGAAGCATCTTCTAAAGGCCTTATCCCGGGGCCGCTCAGCCCCGGGATCCTGCAAGCCTCTATCCTGCCTGAAGCCACTGGACTCTACGATCCGTTGCTCTGCCTGAAGTCGCCGGATCCTACAAAACGTTTCTCTGCCTGAAGTCGCCGAGATCCCACAAGTCTCTACTCTACCTGGAGTCGCCGGAACCTACAGACCTCTGTTCCGCCCGAAATCACCGGAACCTACAAACCTCTGTCCCGCCTGCAGTCACCGGATCCTGCAGGCCACTGCGCTGTCTGAAGTCGCTGAGGATCCTGCAAGCTCCTGTCTGGGCTGAAGTCGCCGATCCTGCAATCGCCGCATTCACCTGAGGTCGTCCCCTAGAGACGCCCACGCCTACCCACCTACGCCGTGCGTGCTCGTTCCAGGCGCTGAGAGCACGCTTGGGATCTTCGGACTCAGCTACGACATAAATCTTTTTTTTATTACCTTTTTTTTTTAAAAATAATTTGTAAATCACATCATCCATCCTCATATTCATACTCCATTTTTGATATATAAAATTGTAAATATTTTCGAATCTCAAATATATTATTTGTCTTGGTCTATTTGGTTGTTTTGCTGATCGTAGGTTAGGTTTTCCTTCTCTTTTAATTGTCGCTTCACGACAGTTTGGCGCCCAACGTAAAAGTCCTCTTTCTCTCTTAATTCTTCACCTTTACTGCGCCTTGTCTAGTTCCTTTTGATTTAATTGCTTTCCCTTTTGTTCTTAACTTACTATTCATCATTCATTTACACATCCTTTTCATACCTTCAAAATTCTAAAACAAAACTTCTTCTAGTTTTTCAACTTATTTGGATTATATTTAGGCCTACAAATAACACTTCATTTACATTCATCACTCTAAGTTACATTCATCACTATAATATTTTTTATTCTAGATAACTTAGAGGTACGATTTTTAATAATATTTTTATTTCTTAAACTTAACTTTACACGTAATTATAACAATGAAAAGGGTTATTAAGTACGAATTCCTTAACAAGGCCGAACTTGAATACGAAGTGAAGATTAGATGTGAGGAACCAGCTAATACTGTTTTGCTTCTAAAAAAACAAGTTTTACGTTTAGTTGCGAATTCTCACCCTGAAGATATTCTGACTTCTCCAATTCCGATCGAGGATGACTTGTCTCAAATTGATTCTACATTGACCTATCTGGACTGTAAAATTAAAAAATTTTTACAAGGTGAAACCAAATATTTACGACTAATAGAAACTTTTATTAACCATGTTTTTTACAGATTAGAGCGAATAGATACTGACTTATATCCAGACTTTAAAGCTAATTTCGAGACTTTGAAGATGAAATATGACGCTATGGCTAAACAATTCGAATCCTTGACTCCACCTTCAACTGAAAATGACGTTCCATCACTTGACCCTCCTGTTGACCCGACTGTTACGGTTGACCCGACTGTCACGGAACTCCCTCTTGTTTCTCAAACTTCTATTCAGGTCCATTCTCCCGATCGTCTAAACGATGACTTTATTTGGAAAGAAGTTCCACTACCTCAAGATAGACAGGCACTTATTGAAGCTAACCATGGTTCCCCTTCAGAACTCCATCTTGGTATCTTCAAAACATTCAAGAAAATATCATTAAAATACTATTGGCCTGGTATGTTTAAGGACATTGCTGAATTAATCTCGACTTGTGAAACCTGCTTAACCTACAAACACCCTAATCATTCTCCCTATGGTCTTATGGGTAAACCCAAACTTTGCTCCAGACCTTTTCAAACTATATCCTTAGATCTTATGGGTCCATTGCCAATGACTCGAAGACGAAATCAGTATATTCTAGTGATTAACTGCAATTTTACTAAATATACTATGATTTTTCCCCTTAAACGTGCTACTTCAGCTAATATTATTAATGTTTTGGAAAATTCAGTTTTTCTAGTTCATGGCATTCCTCAAACTATTATAATGGACAACGCTGTTCAATTTCAGTCGCGAGAATTCCACTCATTTTTAAATTCTTATAATGTTCCTTGTATTTTTCACACAGCTTTATATTGTCCTCAGGTTAATCCTACGGAGAAGTTTAATAGCACAATTATTACAGCTCTAGCATCTCTAGTAGGAGACAATCATAGATCCTGGGACAACCATCTTGCTAAGATTCAGTACGCAATGAACAGCGCTACAAATGTAGCTACTGGTTTTACTCCAAATTTTTTAGTCTTTGGTAGGGAAACAATACCTTGTGGTTCCTTCTATACTCCAACTCAGAACCTCGAGGAATTGGTATTTATGCCTCGTGATATTTACGCGTCTAATGCTGGTCTCCTCTCATCTATATTTCACAAAGTTCAAACTAAACTTCACATAGCTCACGCTAAAAATAGCGCTCGCTATGATCTTCGTCGGTCTTTTAAAGAATTCAATGTGGGAGACACTGTTTGGCGTAAAAACCATGTTTTAAGCGATGCCGGCGCATACTTTAATGCTAAACTTGCCCCTAAGTTCATCAAGTGCAAAGTGATAGCTAAACTGTCACCACTAGTCTATGTGCTTGAAGACCCTAATGGAGTTAGAGGCAAGTGGCACATTAAAGATGTAAAATCATAAATTTTCTTAACTTTTATTTACTATTAATTTGTATATATGTATAAATATCACCATCATTTTCACCTTATTATTTTTATTTCTTTTAATTTGTTTGTTTGTTTGATGATCCAGTGTTCTTCAACACATCTTACTTTAGGACCTCGAACTTTCGTTGGTTAATCGTCACTTTTTATTTTTATTTCAGACACATCTCGTTGGTGATGTTGCTGATCTCTGGCTTTGAGCCCTACCGCTCTGGCCGTTCTTAATCTTTACTTAAGTCATAGCGACTAAAGCTTACTTGAGGTATTTCTTTACCTTTATCTTCACTTGGGAGCAGCTGACTACTCCCTTAATTTTTATCTTCACTTAGGAGCGGTTGACAACTCCTTAAATAAGCCTGAATGTCCTTTTGAAAACACACTTCTAAGAGTGGTGTTTCTTCGACTAATTTTTTTTCCCACACAGGAGCGGTTGACTACTCCTTAAATAAGCCTTAATGTCGTTTTGAAAACACACTTTTAGAGTGGTAGTCATTGAATGTGAACTCCACCCTTACCTGAATGCAGATGATGAATGTAAGAGATAGTATATCTGATTTTGACTGGTGATGTCTGTTTCTGCAAAGCTGTGTTTTTATGGTTTATTTTAGAATGTATATATCAAAATTTTCGCTGAGTCAAAAATTTTCCAGGGTCGGGGGGAAAATGTAGTGTTATGCTACTTACATTTCATTGTACACTAATTCTCCATTCTGTTTTGATATTCTGCATTCATGTTTTGCATCACTTTATACTATTTCTCCATTCTGTTCTTGATTTTCTGCATTCATGTTTTGCATCACTTTATACTATTTTTCCATTCTGTTTTTGATTCTCTACATTTATATTTTGCATCACCTTTATTTATATAGGATCCTGTAACGTTTTTATACAATAACATATCATTTTACTGCGTATTTTCACACTATTTAGTACTTTTAAACTAGCTGTCAACGAAGCCTTACCTTTTTTTGGTCTTTTATTGAATTCTCTGTAACTCTACAATTTCAGGCTTCGGTGCGCTGTCGCGCATCAGTTTTTCCTATTTGAATAATATCTCATTTCTTACTTAAAGGTAAAGATTTTCCAATTATATTCCTAAAAACCAAAAATTTTATATTTGATAACCATTGTTTTTGTAGTTGTCATGGTAACTTTTATTCAAATTCGTCTCTGGTTTGATGTTCTTTCTTCATAAATACTTTTTGGCTGTAGGTCATTTACAATAAATTTCCTTTTAATTTAAATAATTTTTCCGTTCTCTCTAGAAAGATATAAAAGCCGAACAATCGGTGAAGAAATTCAGTCTTGCTTCAGTTCTCGTATCGGAAGCATCTTCTAAAGGCCTTATCCCGGGGCCGCTCAGCCCCGGGATCCTGCAAGCCTCTATCCTGCCTGAAACCACTGGACTCTACGATCCGTTGCTCTGCCTGAAGTCGCCGGATCCTACAAAACGTTTCTCTGCCTGAAGTCGCCGAGATCCCACAAGTCTCTACTCTACCTGGAGTCGCCGGAACCTACAGACCTCTGTTCCGCCCGAAATCACCGGAACCTACAAACCTCTGTCCCGCCTGCAGTCACCGGATCCTGCAGGCCACTGCGCTGTCTGAAGTCGCTGAGGATCCTGCAAGCTCCTGTCTGGGCTGAAGTCGCCGATCCTGCAATCGCCGCATTCACCTGAGGTCGTCCCCTAGAGACGCCCACGCCTACCCACCTACGCCGTGCGTGCTCGTTCCAGGCGCTGAGAGCACGCTTGGGATCTTCGGACTCAGCTACGACATAAATCTTTTTTTTATTACCTTTTTTTTTAAAAAATAATTTGTAAATCACATCATCCATCCTCATATTCATACTCCATTTTTGATATATAAAATTGTAAATATTTTCGAATCTCAAATATATTATTTGTCTTGGTCTATTTGGTTGTTTTGCTGATCGTAGGTTAGGTTTTCCTTCTCTTTTAATTGTCGCTTCACGACACCATCTTATAAGGAGCGAAAGTTGAAAAAGTGTCCTACCTGAAAATAGATGTTCCAAAACCTACCACACTAGCGCTGGCGTCTGAAAAACTACGATATGAAGATAGCTGTTGTGAACGGAGTGAAGTCAGCTGAATTCAAATAGTCTATTACGCTCTACTGTCACTGATTGTGACAAGCCTGCCCCGCCCACTTTGGGCTTCCTCTTGTTTTTTATATTCCGTGGAATATACTGGCCATAGATAGATGATTGAAGTTTATGATACTCACCACTGACTTAGAAGTATATGGACCGGGCATACCTACAGAATTAGCGTGACTACCTAAACAAATCTGGCGCATAAATTGACCACCTTTTATAGGGTTATAACTCCGCAATGTGGGCAGCTCATATCGATATTTTTAATAATATGAGTTTGTTCTTATTTCATATAATTATAGAAATTAAATCCATAGTCTAATTGCGTAACACACCTAAAATGGCAAACCATACCAATTTGGTAGTTAAACAACATCAATTACGTGGTTTTTGTTGTCGAGCAAACGAATTTTTCAATCACATGAAGCAGTGGATATTGTTGGGTTGTTAAATTTGTTTTGGATTGCTATCCCTTAAATTTAACTTGAGCTGCTTCACGAGGCTTCACCGCATATGTACACTTACGCAATGCACAGACACTGCATCTGCTACAGATTTTTTGTGTCAGGTACACAGTCAAACAATGAGTTAAGTATTCAGACAGCTAGCTTGCAACTTGTTTTAAACAATGTTCTGAGTGTGCTAAGTGCTTACTCAAATTTTGAGTTATACTCCTTTAGGTGCGATTGAGAAAAATGATGAGAGTGAATTTTTTACAACTTCAATTGGTAATTGTTTGTCAATTGTTAAGTTTTCGTGAGAGCTGATAACTATATTCGGGGTAGTTATTGAAATATATATGAATGTATAAAACGTCTTTTATTTTAGTTATTTTTGTTTTGTTACGCTAAAGAAGTACAACTTTTTACGCGGGTACATAAATACATACACACGTTTTGTTTTATGTCAATGTGAACAAAGTTAAAAAGTTTTAACGCACACAATAAAAATGAATATTGACAGAGTAGTGGGAAATGAATATTTTTGTTTGTACCAAATACCTTTGTTTACTGTACAATAATATTGTATTGTAAACAAATGTATGGAGATCCTTGATTCCATATTTAATCCCATATTATAGTATTTTTAATATAAAATAATAATGATTACTTGAGCAAAAATTAAATAAACTGTTTTTAAAATCAATACTTATTTATTATTAATTGGTATATAGGAACGTTCTGCACATAATTGATCACAAATAGTAAAATATATAAGCATGTTCAGTCCTCCCGGATATCATATTTAATTTTTTTATTCAGATTTTAAACTAAAAATATTATTATTTTCGCAGGTGCATTAATTTTATTCGTTTAAATTTCGAAAATCTGGCATAATCATGTAACGATAGACGAAATATGATATCCAGGATTTATAAACTATTATTATTTATTTCTGAAGAAAATTAATTTATTAAAATAATTTCTATCGACACCATAGATAAGAGTGTACGACACGATTGTAAAATATAGGGAGTGCGCACTTCATACTAGCTTGCTACATATTTATTTATCTATGCTTCATACTAGAAAAACGTTCCTAAATCAGTGACCTTGAAGCGAATGAAAGGCACCGAGTTAGGCGTTGCATTTATTTCTAATAGAGTGCCCATGATACAATATTTTAAGAATATTATTAGTGTATATAGCATCACGGAAAACGTAATGCGTATTTTTTTTAATATGGAAAGTGTTGAATAGTGTTATAATTAAACTCCGTATAATATTTTGATTATATTATTGCTTCGCTACAGTATTAAACCTTACGGTAACTAGTGGCGGCGTAGCGTGGGTTGATGCGGATGATGACCTAGGGCGGTTTTCTATCAAGCACCCCCCAAAATAAAACAAAAAATGCTATACATGCTAACGGCACTTTATTTTGCTAAAATATTCCAATATAATATCAAAGTTTACTTTCTTGTCATTTTCGATAGATAAAATGGAAAGATTGGTTAGTCGCGCTTGGCTCATTGTGGAACTTAATTAAGATTTTATTAACTTGAGTTTTGAAAAGTTTCCTTCACATGAAACTTATTAGTAAAAAATCTTAGACACAGTGCTAGATTCGGAACAGATTCAGAATAGCCCAACTGTACGAGAACAACTCCAATGAATTACATTGAACCGCTTATTGGGAAGAAATGCTGGCAGCTTTCAAGTCGTAAAATCGCCAAAATTATATATCCTGCACAAAAATCATCGTTCATTTTTGTCAGATTTTGAACTATTACACGAAGATCTTCATCGGGTGACGTTTGCAGAGTGTAAGGCTGAACAATACTAAATGTTACGAGAATATCATCCAATGCTCTGTAGCGATGGTCTAGTTCCTCGTAAAAAATCTGAGCTACCAGTCCAGCATATCAGGTCATTTCTCCTGGTAAACTTTTTCGATATCTCCTCATTCCTCTTCTTCCTTCAATCGAAATTTCCACATTCTCACATTTTTTGTCACGTAGGAAATAGCTTTTTCCACAAGTTGAATACGTTGGCTTAGAAGAAAAATTTTATTTTTATTTTTATCTCATACTTTTCCAGTGATAATCTAGATTATTATTATATTATTTAGTATTTGCTTTTGTGTCTTTTTTATAGAATAAGGGTGACAAACGAGCACACAGTCCACCTGATGGTAAGTGGTTGCTGTGGCACATAGACATCTACATCTATCCTCGTTTGCGAATCAAAATGCAGATGCGTTGTCAGCCGTGGGGACTATGATGGAATGCCTCTTTTCCAGTAAAATGGGACGCTAAAATTTTTTTCAACTATTTTTCTGCCATTGTTCTTTAAGATCATTGGCATTATACGCGAAAAACTCGAAAACTGCGAAGCTGTGGTCGGGTCACTAATGAAATAATAAATCTGTAACTATGGCGTCAGTATATTACCTTTCGGTATCCTTATAGCGGGTTTAAACTGTCGCCTCGCGCCTCGCCTCGTACCTCGCCTCGCAGCTCACGTGTTGTTGCAAGGTAACGAGTGCTTGTTTACACTATCGCGATGCGAGGTTTTTGAAGAAGATTCGAGATTCCTGAAATCTTTATACACATGACGTTTTATGTGATACAAAATAAGATAGCTATATTAGTCTCACCTCTTTATTTTACAAGATTGTTGCCGTTTTTTCATTATATAGACACTTCTATCTATGTGTTAATAGCGAACAAAAAACGTAGCCGAATAATGCTGAATTTCACACTACCGTAGTTAGTTAAAATATACCATGAAAAGGTCACTATGAAATCTACTTAGATTCTACTGGAATATTTTTCCCAAATTATACCTAGATCTTTATTATGGGATTCCCAGGGAAAAATAACTGTACACATGTATACAAGTACTGTTTTGAAATATTTTATTTATTTGTGTTTTTCTTATCGACACCGGGTTTGCTTCACCGAACGTACTCAGAGGGCACTGCTACTATAGTATATATTTAACAACCGCGGGAAGACCACGGCCTGAGTCCTCTTTTCTCGTTCCATCATAACTCCCAATAAATCGATTACGATAACTCATTTTCATCAAGATATTATCCATAATTCATTCATTAATTACAACCTATGTTCAATAGTGGACTTTTGACTTCCACTGTTGAACATAGGTCTTTTCCATAAATTGCCTCATAGAAGGAATATTTGCCATAGTTCACCCTCCCTCTCTGCCGTTTTTTTGAATACTCACGGGATGGTATGGGATCTTAGAGTTTCTAAGTAATAATATATTGTTGCGCGCCACTATTAATGTTTTGTACATGACAACACTAGTTACAATAGCACCCTCTAGTGTTGAGTAGCAGAACTAGGAGAGTCATGATCCTTCCAGAAATTTCGGGACCAATATGTACTCGAACATTCTAGATGTCGCTACAATAGGGCCGGTATAGACCACGACCAAGGCATTATTGAATTGGCGATATAGGAGAATACTTCGAAGCGAAATAACAGCGAACTAAAGTGATTGTGTTTTATTATTAGTGTGCTTTTAGATTGTAATTAGTGTTGTATAATTAAAGTGTCAATTTTGGTAATTCAATCGACAGTTTTTAATTGTCTCGAACCTCAAGCTCGTATATAATATTATTAGAAATTATTCTCAAAATGAATAAAACTAATTTTACGGATTTTATCGCGTATATTAACTTTTTTACATTCCCGACGTTTCAAGCACTTTACAGCACTCATGGTCACGGGGGGGACTGAGGTGTATGACGTCCCAATGTCATAGTTAACCACGGCTACCTCCAGATTAAAAAATTATTAATTTTTGATCCGATCTACGCAGTATGAACTTACAGTATCATGAAGTCTTGCAGTTGTATGCTTGGGTTGAGATTTAATTTTATTAATTATGGGATCCCAAGCAGATGGTAGCACCCAGCCATCTTCTCTATTGAAATTAGGATGTTTCTTGATTTCAATAGCCTCGCGAATCATCCTTGGAAGGAATCGGTGTTCTTTAGCGAGGATTTGTGGTCTATCAAATCTAATGTAGTGACGGGGGCGATCCTGTACGTGTTCACAGACTGCAGACTTCCCGGAGCGTCTATTCTTCACATCAGCTATGTGTTCTTTAACGCGGGTTTTTATAGATCTTTTAGTTTGTCCTATTTAAGAGAGACCACATTCACAATCAAGCTTGTACACTCCTGCATCTTGCAGAGGAATATTACACTTGACTGATGGTAAAAACTGACTAATCTTCTTCGGCGGCTTGAAATATGTTTTAATGGAAGCACGCTTCAAGATGTAGCCAATCTTGTCAGTGACACCTCTGACATATGGCAGTACAGCAGGCACTCGCTCGACTGTGGCCGGCTTCACTCGTTCACTGTGACGTAGGCGCGGGACCCGAAGCTTATTGTCGTGCAAAACTTGCTTGACGTGTTGGAGCTCGGCGGCCAGGTGTTTACTGTCACAGATCCCTCGTGCTCTCTGAAACAAAGATTTACCCACGGTAGCTAACTGTGAAGGATGGTGGTGAGAATCACCGTTTAAGTATCTATCTGTATGGGTCTTTTTTCTATACACAGTGTGGCTCAAGGTGTTATCAGGATTCCGAATTACTAATACATCTAGAAAAGCTAAAGAATTGTTTGCCTCTAACTCCATTGTGAACTGAATTTTAGAATTTAAGGAGTTAAGATGGTCTAGAAATGCAGTTACTTTATCTAAAGGGAGAATTGTGAAAGTGTCGTCTACGTACCGCTTGTAGAATCTTGGGTTTACGGGAGAAGTACGCAGGGCTTTCTCCTCAAAGTCCTCCATGAATATATCGGCAACAATGGGAGATACAGGTGAGCCCATCGCCACTCCATCTACTTGCTTGTAGAACTCCTCCTTCCACAATAGGTAGCCAGATGTAAGGCAGTGTCTAAGTAATACTGCATATTCTACGGGCATGTTGTTTTGCTCTAGCCTTCTAGTTACAATCGAGATGCAGTCTTCAACAGGTAAGCATGTGAACAGAGACTGCACATCAAAACTGACCATAGTTTCATTGTCTGCCAGATGTAGGTCTTTAATCTCGCTGACAAAATGGTAGGAATCCTTTGTGTGTGCTCTTGTATGTCCCCTAAGCGGTGAGAGTATATTCGCTAAGTGTTGAGCCAATTTGTAAGTTGGTGAATCGATTTGGCTCACTATAGGACGTAGTGGAGCATTGGGCTTGTGTATTTTTGGTAACCCATACAATTTCGGTGGTTTGGCACACGTAGGTATTATCGATTTTACGTCTAGATTTAATCTTTCGGAGTGTTTCTCAAAAAAAAAAAAAAAAAAAAAAAAAAAAAAAAAAAAAAAAAAAAAAAAAAAAAAAAAAAAAAAACACTCCGAAAGATTAAATCTAGACGTAAAATCGATAATACCTACGTGTGCCAAACCACCGAAATTGTATGGGTTACCAAAAATACACAAGCCCAATGCTCCACTACGTCCTATAGTGAGCCAAATCGATTCACCAACTTACAAATTGGCTCAACACTTAGCGAATATACTCTCACCGCTTAGGGGACATACAAGAGCACACACAAAGGATTCCTACCATTTTGTCAGCGAGATTAAAGACCTACATCTGGCAGACAATGAAACTATGGTCAGTTTTGATGTGCAGTCTCTGTTCACATGCTTACCTGTTGAAGACTGCATCTCGATTGTAACTAGAAGGCTAGAGCAAAACAACATGCCCGTAGAATATGCAGTATTACTTAGACACTGCCTTACATCTGGCTACCTATTGTGGAAGGAGGAGTTCTACAAGCAAGTAGATGGAGTGGCGATGGGCTCACCTGTATCTCCCATTGTTGCCGATATATTCATGGAGGACTTTGAGGAGAAAGCCCTGCGTACTTCTCCCGTAAACCCAAGATTCTACAAGCGGTACGTAGACGACACTTTCACAATTCTCCCTTTAGATAAAGTAACTGCATTTCTAGACCATCTTAACTCCTTAAATTCTAAAATTCAGTTCACAATGGAGTTAGAGGCAAACAATTCTTTAGCTTTTCTAGATGTATTAGTAATTCGGAATCCTGATAACACCTTGAGCCACACTGTGTATAGAAAAAAGACCCATACAGATAGATACTTAAACGGTGATTCTCACCACCATCCTTCACAGTTAGCTACCGTGGGTAAATCTTTGTTTCAGAGAGCACGAGGGATCTGTGACAGTAAACACCTGGCCGCCGAGCTCCAACACGTCAAGCAAGTTTTGCACGACAATAAGCTTCGGGTCCCGCGCCTACGTCACAGTGAACGAGTGAAGCCGGCCACAGTCGAGCGAGTGCCTGCTGTACTGCCATATGTCAGAGGTGTCACTGACAAGATTGGCTACATCTTGAAGCGTGCTTCCATTAAAACATATTTCAAGCCGCCGAAGAAGATTAGTCAGTTTTTACCATCAGTCAAGTGTAATATTCCTCTGCAAGATGCAGGAGTGTACAAGCTTGATTGTGAATGTGGTCTCTCTTATATAGGACAAACTAAAAGATCTATAAAAACCCGCGTTAAAGAACACATAGCTGATGTGAAGAATAGACGCTCCGGGAAGTCTGCAGTCTGTGAACACGTACAGGATCGCCCCCGTCACTACATTAGATTTGATAGACCACAAATCCTCGCTAAAGAACACCGATTCCTTCCAAGGATGATTCGCGAGGCTATTGAAATCAAGAAACATCCTAATTTCAATAGAGAAGATGGCTGGGTGCTACCATCTGCTTGGGATCCCATAATTAATAAAATTAAATCTCAACCCAAGCATACAACTGCAAGACTTCATGATACTGTAAGTTCATACTGCGTAGATCGGATCAAAAATTAATAATTTTTTAATCTGGAGGTAGCCGTGGTTAACTATGACATTGGGACGTCATACACCTCAGTCCCCCCCGTGACCATGAGTGCTGTAAAGTGCTTGAAACGTCGGGAATGTAAAAAAGTTAATATACGCGATAAAATCCGTAAAATTAGTTTTATTTAAATGTGTAGTGTTCGCGTAAATATAAGAAATCATTATATTCTCAAAATGATTTAAATAAAATAATGTTACTCGTATTAGAATAGAATTTACTCTGAAGCACAAGCTATATTAGAAACACTACGCGCTCTCAAGCAAACACGGACTTTCCTGACAATTCACACGTCCCCGTGTGAAGCCTAGAGTGACGTTACCGGCTTTAATGTAAGTTTACCGTCTCGGCCTTTTCTGACCATGAAATACAAACTAAATTTTTGCAGAAATGAAGACATCGTCCAAATCAGATTTTAGTATACAACGCTTCCTACTAGAGCTTAACACACGCACACTATACAGATCGCACTATACACAGAAGACACAGGGCACCCAGCAAAACGCACTCCAGCAAGCGGTTCCGGTACGTTCAGCACTCGCGGCAGCGAGCTGTCTCGGCGCACTCGCACTAGCGAGCTGTCTCGGCGCACTCGCACTAGCGAGCTGTCTCGGCGCACTCGCACTAGCGAGCTGTCTCGGCGCACTCGCACTAGCGAGCTGTCTCGGCGCACTCGCACTAGCGAGCTGTCTCGGCGCACTCGCACTAGCGAACTGTCTCGGCGCACTCGCACTAGCGAGCTGTCTCTGCGCACTCGCACTAGCGAACTGTCTCGGCGCACTCGCACTAGCGAGCTGTCTCGGCGCACTCGCACTAGCGAGCTGTCTTGGCGCCCTGGCACTAGCGAGCTGTCTAGGCTTCAATACTGTAGGGATAGGCACCAAATTTGCATACCCCTCAGTGGCTGTTAACATAGGCACACAGTTAGCGTGTCACGCAGACTTCAACACTGTAGGCATAGGCATCAACTTTGAATACCTCTCAGTGGCTGTTGACATACAAAGTTAGCGTTAATTAGTACCTGAAACCTTTTCATATTGGATTTTACTCAAAGTAGTTTTAATGCAAAATTTTAAGTACACAACAGTCCAAGCAAAAGACTACGTTAGATGCACCAGCGTGCACTCAAGCGCATCCAACACTTGTTTCACAAAATAGATAACCAAAGTAATTTAAGATTGGAATAGATGTAAAAAGTTCCAGGTGCATGAAACAAATAAATAATCTGCTTTGCAATATAAAATTTAAAATTTGTAAAGGATAACTGTATTGCAAACCATAGAATTCCGGACTTCTAAATTTCACCACACATAGTCATAAGAAACGGCAGCTGCCACACGTAGAACGGTAAGGGCCACATGACATAGTGGAAACAGAGCACATGCCATAAATCGTAGGCATAAGCCAAACGCGCACGTGGCTATTAAAACAGCATAGCACACGCCATAGTTAGCTGCCATGAGGCAAGCGCACGTGACTAAGAGAACACAGCACATGCCATAGGTAGCAGTCATGAGGCAAGCGCAATTGGCCAAAACAACAGCACAGGGCGTGCCGCACTCGCACGGCGAGCTGTCGCGCCGCACCAGCGCCAGCGAGACGCTACGCCACGTCACGTACTCGAAGCGTCAACGGGAGCAGCACCAGAGATCTCACAGGCATCGTCGGGGTACAACCCCGGTCATCGTAATCTGCGTGAAAAACAAGTTGTTAATTATCAAGACAACATACACCGTTGCCTATTCTCTCAACCATCACGCATACGAGGCCCTCAAACAGAAATACGCTCTCATACTGCAGACTACAATAAAGAACTTCGCTTTCACAAGTATGCATACATCTCCATACGAAGTATCTCATACATACTCGTACTTGAACTTGCAAGTTCCCACGTTAAAGACGTGAACCAGGACAGCGCCTGCCAGGACAGCGCCTGATGCATGTTAAGAAAACACGACTTCCGCGCACACAGCGCCGCGCACACAGCGCATCGCACACAGCGACCCAGGACAACGCCTGCCAGGACAGCGCCTGATGCATGTTCAAAAAAACACGACTTCCGCGCACACTGCGCTCTCGCACACGGCACCACGCTCACAGCGCCTCAGGTCAGCGCCTGATGCATGTTCACAGAACACGACTTCAGCGCACACAGCGCCTGCCAGGACAGCCCCTGATGCATGTTCAAAAAAACACGACTTCCGCGCACACTGCGCTCGCGCACACGGCGCCACGCTCACAGCGCCTCAGGTCAGCGCCTGATGCATGTTCACAGAACACGACTTCAGCGCACACAGCGCCCCAGGACAGCGCCTGATGAATGTTCACAAAACATGTCTTCCGCGTACTCAGCGCTGCGCACACAGCACCACAGGACAGCGCCTGCCAGGACAGCACGATGTACAGCATACACGCGCTCCGCGACCTCGCCCGCCATGCGTACAGCAAACGCGCGCTCTGTGATGGCACCCGCCACGCGTGCAGCACACGCATCCGTCGAAACCAGGCCATGATACAACTGGACCCAGCAGTCCAGCTCCAACGAGCAAGGCACACACGCCTCACACTCTCGCACATGTAATCACATCACACGTGCTACTGTAACACACAAAAGAAAGCATATTAAAAAGATTCAGTCTGAACACACTTTCAAAGAAAATGCAGCACCACTCTCGGAACACCATTTGTATTTCCAGGGAACCATATACTGAGCTGCGGCCTGTGTAGTCTTGCATGTAGCTCCAGATAATAACTTGAACTCGTACTGATCACTTGATAACATTTAGTTATTCGGTGTGGACCCTTTTGCATCCCCTGTCGATTCAAAAGGATGTTCAGGTAAACGCATTCGATTTTCCAACAAAACACCTGATTCAATGCTTGACTTGCCTTTACATAAATTTAAAATACAGAAATTTTTAAATAAATGTTTCCCATGCACTTGGCGGCACCCGGCCATCCCGCCATAAGATCGGCCAAGAAACAGCAGTTTGCAGCAGTTAGTAGCGGTGTAGCCTCAACCTTACCGAAGCTCGGCCACGCACCTGACCATGTCCAATTAGCCATCTCCCATTTGGAGTAAACTGTAACACTTATCAACACATTAGAATACAAACAGGCTATTTATGTTTTCAATTCATAGCACGTTAAAGTTAATCCTTTATTTGATAAATCGCTTAAACAATTTGAACTTTAAAATGTATGGGCTAAATTATTTCGTGGGCTACGTATTTTCTTTCATATCACTCCACATTACGTATATCGTATTTCGCATGAACTATCAATTATAATAAAACTCGAACAAGTTAAGTTTTCACTGGATGCAACTATAACTCACTTAGATAACACCTCTTTCCAATATTTCTTTCAACATTTGTTAACATATTTGGGTACGCTAAGGAGTAACAAAAGTATTTTCGGGTACTTCTATATAAATCAAACAAAAAGATTTAACTTTTTACTCAAAATATTCGATTTAAAGCTTTTACTTTACACTTTTGTGGTCCTACATCTATGTAGTAAATAAGACAGCAAATTTAATTTAATTCCTGGCAGGCGTTGTCCTGGGTCGCTGTGTGCGATGCGCTGTGTGCGCGGCGCTGTGTGCGCGGAAGTCGTGTTTTCTTAACATGCATCAGGCGCTGTCCTGGCAGGCGCTGTCCTGGTTCACGTCTTTAACGTGGGAACTTGCAAGTTCAAGTACGAGTATGTATGAGATACTTCGTATGGAGATGTATGCATACTTGTGAAAGCGAAGTTCTTTATTGTAGTCTGCAGTATGAGAGCGTATTTCTGTTTGAGGGCCTCGTATGCGTGATGGTTGAGAGAATAGGCAACGGTGTATGTTGTCTTGATAATTAACAACTTGTTTTTCACGCAGATTACGATGACCGGGGTTGTACCCCGACGATGCCTGTGAGATCTCTGGTGCTGCTCCCGTTGACGCTTCGAGTACGTGACGTGGCGTAGCGTCTCGCTGGCGCTGGTGCGGCGCGACAGCTCGCCGTGCGAGTGCGGCACGCCCTGTGCTGTTGTTTTGGCCAATTGCGCTTGCCTCATGACTGCTACCTATGGCATGTGCTGTGTTCTCTTAGTCACGTGCGCTTGCCTCATGGCAGCTAACTATGGCGTGTGCTATGCTGTTTTAATAGCCACGTGCGCGTTTGGCTTATGCCTACGATTTATGGCATGTGCTCTGTTTCCACTATGTCATGTGGCCCTTACCGTTCTACGTGTGGCAGCTGCCGTTTCTTATGACTATGTGTGGTGAAATTTAGAAGTCCGGAATTCTATGGTTTGCAATACAGTTATCCTTTACAAATTTTAAATTTTATATTGCAAAGCAGATTATTTATTTGTTTCATGCACCTGGAACTTTTTACATCTATTCCAATCTTAAATTACTTTGGTTATCTATTTTGTGAAACAAGTGTTGGATGCGCTTGAGTGCACGCTGGTGCATCTAACGTAGTCTTTTGCTTGGACTGTTGTGTACTTAAAATTTTGCATTAAAACTACTTTGAGTAAAATCCAATATGAAAAGGTTTCAGGTACTAATTAACGCTAACTTTGTATGTCAACAGCCACTGAGAGGTATTCAAAGTTGATGCCTATGCCTACAGTGTTGAAGTCTGCGTGACACGCTAACTGTGTGCCTATGTTAACAGCCACTGAGGGGTATGCAAATTTGGTGCCTATCCCTACAGTATTGAAGCCTAGACAGCTCGCTAGTGCCAGGGCGCCAAGACAGCTCGCTAGTGCGAGTGCGCCGAGACAGCTCGCTAGTGCGAGTGCGCCGAGACAGTTCGCTAGTGCGAGTGCGCAGAGACAGCTCGCTAGTGCGAGTGCGCCGAGACAGTTCGCTAGTGCGAGTGCGCCGAGACAGCTCGCTAGTGCGAGTGCGCCGAGACAGCTCGCTAGTGCGAGTGCGCCGAGACAGCTCGCTAGTGCGAGTGCGCCGAGACAGCTCGCTAGTGCGAGTGCGCCGAGACAGCTCGCTAGTGCGAGTGCGCCGAGACAGCTCGCTGCCGCGAGTGCTGAACGTACCGGAACCGCTTGCTGGAGTGCGTTTTGCTGGGTGCCCTGTGTCTTCTGTGTATAGTGCGATCTGTATAGTGTGCGTGTGTTAAGCTCTAGTAGGAAGCGTTGTATACTAAAATCTGATTTGGACGATGTCTTCATTTCTGCAAAAATTTAGTTTGTATTTCATGGTCAGAAAAGGCCGAGACGGTAAACTTACATTAAAGCCGGTAACGTCACTCTAGGCTTCACACGGGGACGTGTGAATTGTCAGGAAAGTCCGTGTTTGCTTGAGAGCGCGTAGTGTTTCTAATATAGCTTGTGCTTCAGAGTAAATTCTATTCTAATACGAGTAACATTATTTTATTTAAATCATTTTGAGAATAGTTTCTAATAATATTATATACGAGCTTGAGGTTCGAGACAATTAAAAACTGTCGATTGAATTACCAAAATTGACACTTTAATTATACAACACTAATTACAATCTAAAAGCACACTAATAATAAAACACAATCACTTTAGTTCGCTGTTATTTCGCTTCGAAGTATTCTCCTATATCGCCAATTCAATAATGCCTTGGTCGTGGTCTATACCGGCCCTATTGTAGCGACATCTAGAATGTTCGAGTACATATTGGTCCCGAAATTTCTGGAAGGATCATGACTCTCCTAGTTCTGCTACTCAACACTAGAGGGTGCTATTGTAACTAGTGTTGTCATGTACAAAACATTAATAGTGGCGCGCAACAATATATTATTACTTAGAAACTCTAAGATCCCATACCATCCCGTGAGTATTCAAAAAAACGGCAGAGAGGGAGGGTGAACTATGGCAAATATTCCTTCTATGAGGCAATTTATGGAAAAGACCTATGTTCAACAGTGGAAGTCAAAAGTCCACTATTGAACATAGGTTGTAATTAATGAATGAATTATGGATAATATCTTGATGAAAATGAGTTATCGTAATCGATTTATTGGGAGTTATGATGGAACGAGAAAAGAGGACTCAGGCCGTGGTCTTCCCGCGGTTGTTAAATATATACTATAGTAGCAGTGCCCTCTGAGTACGTTCGGTGAAGCAAACCCGGTGTCGATAAGAAAAACACAAATAAATAAAATATTTCAAAACAGTACTTGTATACATGTGTACAGTTATTTTTCCCTGGGAATCCCATAATAAAGATCTAGGTATAATTTGGGAAAAATATTCCAGTAGAATTTAAGTAGATTTCATAGTGACCTTTTCATGGTATATTTTAACTAACTACGGTAGTGTGAAATTCAGCATTATTCGGCTACGTTTTTTGTTCGCTATTGACACATAGATAGAAGTGTCTATATAATGAAAAAACGGCAACAATCTTGTAAAATAAAGAGGTGAGACTAATATAGCTATCTTATTTTGTATCACATAAAACGTCATGTGTATAAAGATTTCAGGAATCTCGAATCTTCTTCAAAAATCTCGCATCGCGATAGTGTAAACAAGCACTCGTTACCTTGCAACAACACGTGAGCTGCGAGGCGAGGTACGAGGCGAGGCGCGAGGCGACAGTTTAAACCCGCTATAAGGATACCGAAAGGTAATATACTGACGCCATAGTTACAGATTTATTATTTCATTAGTGACCCGACCACAGCTTCGCAGTTTTCGAGTTTTTCGCGTATAATGCCAATGATCTTAAAGAACAATGGCAGAAAAATAGTTGAAAAAAATTTTAGCGTCCCATTTTACTGGAAAAGAGGCATTCCATCATAGTCCCCACGGCTGACAACGCATCTGCATTTTGATTCGCAAACGAGGATAGATGTAGATGTCTATGTGCCACAGCAACCACTTACCATCAGGTGGACTGTGTGCTCGTTTGTCACCCTTATTCTATAAAAAAGACACAAAAGCAAATACTAAATAATATAATAATAATCTAGATTATCACTGGAAAAGTATGAGATAAAAATAAAAATAAAATTTTTCTTCTAAGCCAACGTATTCAACTTGTGGAAAAAGCTATTTCCTACGTGACAAAAAATGTGAGAATGTGGAAATTTCGATTGAAGGAAGAAGAGGAATGAGGAGATATCGAAAAAGTTTACCAGGAGAAATGACCTGATATGCTGGACTGGTAGCTCAGATTTTTTACGAGGAACTAGACCATCGCTACAGAGCATTGGATGATATTCTCGTAACATTTAGTATTGTTCAGCCTTACACTCTGCAAACGTCACCCGATGAAGATCTTCGTGTAATAGATCAAAATCTGACAAAAATGAACGATGATTTTTGTGCAGGATATATAATTTTGGCGATTTTACGACTTGAAAGCTGCCAGCATTTCTTCCCAATAAGCGGTTCAATGTAATTCATTGGAGTTGTTCTCGTACAGTTGGGCTATTCTGAATCTGTTCCGAATCTAGCACTGTGTCTAAGATTTTTTACTAATAAGTTTCATGTGAAGGAAACTTTTCAAAACTCAAGTTAATAAAATCTTAATTAAGTTCCACAATGAGCCAAGCGCGACTAACCAATCTTTCCATTTTATCTATCGAAAATGACAAGAAAGTAAACTTTGATATTATATTGGAATATTTTAGCAAAATAAAGTGCCGTTAGCATGTATAGCATTTTTTGTTTTATTTTGGGGGGTGCTTGATAGAAAACCGCCCTAGGTCATCATCCGCATCAACCCACGCTACGCCGCCACTAGTTACCGTAAGGTTTAATACTGTAGCGAAGCAATAATATAATCAAAATATTATACGGAGTTTAATTATAACACTATTCAACACTTTCCATATTAAAAAAAATACGCATTACGTTTTCCGTGATGCTATATACACTAATAATATTCTTAAAATATTGTATCATGGGCACTCTATTAGAAAGAAATGCAACGCCTAACTCGGTGCCTTTCATTCGCTTCAAGGTCACTGATTTAGGAACGTTTTTCTAGTATGAAGCATAGATAAATAAATATGTAGCAAGCTAGTATGAAGTGCGCACTCCCTATATTTTACAATCGTGTCGTACACTCTTATCTATGGTGTCGATAGAAATTATTTTAATAAATTAATTTTCTTCAGAAATAAATAATAATAGTTTATAAATCCTGGATATCATATTTCGTCTATCGTTACATGATTATGCCAGATTTTCGAAATTTAAACGAACAAAATTAATGCACCTGCGAAAATAATAATATTTTTAGTTTAAAATCTGAATAAAAAAATTAAATATGATATCCGGGAGGACTGAACATGCTTATATATTTTACTATTTGTGATCAATTATGTGCAGAACGTTCCTATATACCAATTAATAATAAATAAGTATTGATTTTAAAAACAGTTTATTTAATTTTTGCTCAAGTAATCATTATTATTTTATATTAAAAATACTATAATATGGGATTAAATATGGAATCAAGGATCTCCATACATTTGTTTACAATACAATATTATTGTACAGTAAACAAAGGTATTTGGTACAAGCAAAAATATTCATTTCCCACTACTCTGTCAATATTCATTTTTATTGTGTGCGTTAAAACTTTTTAACTTTGTTCACATTGACATAAAACAAAACGTGTGTATGTATTTATGTACCCGCGTAAAAAGTTGTACTTCTTTAGAGTAACAAAACAAAAATAACTAAAATAAAAGACGTTTTATACATTCATATATATTTCAATAACTACCCCGAATATAGTTATCAGCTTTCACGAAAACTTAACAATTGACAAACAATTACCAATTGAAGTTGTAAAAAATTCACTCTCATCATTTTTCTCAATCGCACCTAAAGGAGTATAACTCAAAATTTGAGTAAGCACTTAGCACACTCAGAACATTGTTTAAAACAAGTTGCAAGCTAGCTGTCTGCATACTTAACTCATTGTTTGACTGTGTACCTGACACAAAAAATCTGTAGCAGATGCAGTGTCTGTGCATTGCGTAAGTGTACATATGCGGTGAAGCCTCGTGAAGCAGCTCAAGTTAAATTTAAGGGATAGCAATCCAAAACAAATTTAACAACCCAACAATATCCACTGCTTCATGTGATTGAAAAATTCGTTTGCTCGACAACAAAAACCACGTAATTGATGTTGTTTAACTGCCAAATTGGTATGGTTTGCCATTTTAGGTGTGTTACGCAATTAGACTATGGATTTAATTTCTATAATTATATGAAATAAGAACAAACTCATATTATTAAAAATATCGATATGAGCTGCCCACATTGCGGAGTTATAACCCTATAAAAGGTGGTCAATTTATGCGCCAGATTTGTTTAGGTAGTCACGCTAATTCTGTAGGTATGCCCGGTCCATATACTTCTAAGTCAGTGGTGAGTATCATAAACTTCAATCATCTATCTATGGCCAGTATATTCCACGGAATATAAAAAACAAGAGGAAGCCCAAAGTGGGCGGGGCAGGCTTGTCACAATTAGTGACAGTAGAGCGTAATAGACCGTCAGTTTCAGACTCAAATTGTTGCGAGCTGACGGGTCGCTGCTTAAGTGATATATGCGAAAATATGCTGTTTTGTTTAATTTAGGAGTGTAAAAACGATACATAAAACGATAAATAAAAATATTTCGAATAGAGGTATTTTGTACAAAAGGCACGTGTAATTTTTTAATTTTTTGGATAGAAACTTAACTAAACATGGACAAAATTTCAAATTGCCATTATTACAAGCAATATTCAACCTTATTTCGTCAAGATAAGGTTCAGTTGTAAATATGTTTTGAATAAAATAGCAGCGGTAGTGTTGTAACTACGCCGACATTAAAGTTTTCGATAAAATGTTATCACAGTCCTGTTAATTCACTAACATATTAATGACAATTTGCAAATGCTTGATGTTTTTGAAAATATACAAAATTGTAGGGTGAAGCCTACGAATGAACATTTGTTAGGGTTGCTAAGCCAGAGAAATAAGTAAATAGTTAAGTAGTACTCATGACTTTTGGAAAAAAGCTGAAATAAAAGTGATCTTAATATCATGATTGCATTGGTAACCGAATTCATTATCATCTAAAATTTTATATTAAAGTGTGAACACGATAATTTTTAAACAATTATGTGTTATTTCAATGACAATAAACAATTGCTAAATTATTGTTTTTTATTCTTCTCCTTGTTTCCATTTCAAAAATAATAATTTAGCTTATTGTAAATAAATTTCCATTAAATACAATTAATTATATGCCGACTATATGAATTCCAGGGATATACGTGGTATATTATGGCAATTTCTATAAAATTTTGCTATTTTACTCATTTTATCATATATTGTTGTTTTTTTCTATTTAGTTTATTCAGTCAAAACATATTATATATGATAATAATCATATACTGAATGTCGATATAAGCCAGATCATGTTCAGGCAGAGTAACTACATCACTAACATCATTTACGTAGCAGTACAGGTTAGTTAGGGCAATGTCAACATTATACCTATTGCTATTATGTCTATAATAGCGTGAATTTATTATTGCGATATCTAACGTTAAGAAGCTAAGTTTGCTCATTAATTGTAGAAATTTCGTTGATGAAAAGGAATATAATCCCTATTATTAAGAATTTATTGTTCATACTCAAATGAATGGTGAGTAACATAATGCCTTTCTCTTTTATTTTTAAATAACCAATCACGCGAAAATTATTGAAATGGTATACAATTGTTGATACACATTTCTTTCTTGTGCATGTGTGAGTTTGGCGACATTGGTTTCGCTACAAGTTATGCGTTTTGCTACTTCCTCTTGTTTTTTATATTCCGTGGTATATTCTAAGTCTATGGTATATTCTAAGTCTATGCTAGGAGATATTTTATATATTAATCTGTTACAAAGTACACAGAATTATGGAGTGTAGAGTAGAAGGAGGACCATCTCTATATATGAAAAGTCTCCCTAAAAACATGTCCAATAAGGGTGGCGCTGCAGTAGCATAGGCTAAATTTAAAAAAAGCGCCAAAAGTAATTAGAATAAGATGGAGAAATAAACAAGGACCGACCAATCCGGTTGGTTTAACAACGTAAGTAGTTGAGATTTTGTATACTGGCATTTTACTAACTACTCTAGTCATGAAATTTCTTAAATATTTGAATTCAGCTGACTTCACTCCGTTCACAACAGCTTTCTTCATATAGTAGTTTTTTAGTTCCGGCACTATTGTGGTAGGTTTTGGAACCTCTATTTTCAGTAAATAGTAGGACACTTTTTCAACTTTCGCCCCTTATAAGATGGTTCTCCTTGTACTCTACACTCCATACACAGAATGAAAGAAGATGCCTTAAAAGACAAGCATCAAAGCTAAAAATATTAATAAAAAAATGACAGAAGAAACGATATACACCACAGACTACACAGCATAGAGTAGAGTAATATATACCGCTACACAGTCAGTCAGTCAGTGACAGCAAGGTTTATTTTCCTTTGTTTGCGTAGTTCAAATCCATAGGAAGTGCTTGCAAGATTGTGACTCATTTGTTACAATAGAACTGATGTTTTACAGTTTAGAAACCTTATGCTACCTATACTAAAACTTTTTTTTAAGTGCCAGTGATTAGGAAAAGGAATGACTATTTCACTATAATTTACAATGTCTTTGTCAACAGAAGAAAATCCAATCATAAATTCAGATATTCAAAATGATGTTACCAGTAGTCGTCGTAATCTAGTTGAGGTTGATAGAGGTAAAGTATGATCTGTTTTCAGTATCAAGTGGGTCATAAGCAACGTTTTTATAATGGCAAAAAAAACTATTTGGTGGCCTTATTTTGTTTACTAATATTAGATCTGTTTATTTAGTGCTTTGTTATCATTATATTTATACCACAATTCTTGTATTTAGAGGAAACAACAGGATGGATCAAGAGTCGAACAGTTCTTGGCATTATGGGCTTCTTAGGCTTTGCCAATGTATATGCCATGCGTGTAAATCTATCTGTGGCTATTGTAGCTATGATCAACACAACTACTGTACCAAATAATTCCACGTTAGATGTTTGTCCAGCAACTACACCAACCAATAGCTCTGTACCATCAGTGAGTATATAATTATTAATACATTTTGTACTTTATTTTTAAGTATAAATAGGGATGACGAGGGAAATATTATATTAAGAGCTTTTCTCTAGGTTCAAATCTTACCTTTTTGTTTTCTGTTACACTTATCGTTGGTCGTAATGACTTTGGTGACAATAAATTGGTTGAAAATGTTTTTAAAAATATTGAATCAAAATTTCATAAACTAGATAATATAACACTTTCATAACAAAGCACAGGCACCCATGGTTGCTTCTGCAGATTTGGTTTTAGTGACCATCCTTGGCCATTCCAGCTAACAAGGGTGCTTGCACTTTGTACAATAGTGGAGGGGGAGTAACTGCACTCCCTGTGTCTCTGGCTTTACAAAAACACTTAAAGGCACTAGCAAAGAAGACCATCATTATTGTACACATTAATTGTAAACTTTTTGGTTACATATGACATGTAATTTTCATTAACAGCACCCACCAATATGGATTCTTCATTACCTGTGCATCCAATGCATTACACTTTGTGCTTTATTTAAATATTATTTATTATTATATAAATGTTAATTAAAATTTTCTTTAAATCTCTTATTTCTTTGAATTGCAAATAGAATCATACTAAGAAGTAAACCAGCACTTATGATATACCACACCTTCAATCCCTGTAAGGCAGTGGTTCTTAACCGATGGTCCCTGATGGCTTGCTTCCACGGTGGCCGAGTGGTCCGTGAAGGTATTTAATTTATAAAACAAATTAAGAAATCAACCTTACCATAATTTATGTTATGTCTAATGATTGGTGGTTCATGGGAAGCTGAAAATTGGTCAAATGGTACCTCATCACTTAAAAGTTAGAACCAATGCTGATAAAGCTTTAGATGAAGAACTAATACCTACCCATATATAAAATAAATATTCATACATAAAATTGGCTTTGCACATAACCCAACTTGTATGCCTGGCACCAAGTCTAGAGCAGACTAGATGTGATGTGTACTGTGTATCTTCAAATTTATGAGAAATTAAAAAGTATAAAAACATTGTTGTGGTCTTTTAATCAATAATTCATAGAAATAAAAATGTATTATTTAATAAAATTATGTGTGCATTTAATATTTATTTATTTATCATAAGAAATATAGTTTATTTGCTAAAATCAATATGTATGTAACAACAAAATTGATTTTGAATAGTACTACCCTTCCTATGACATGTACTTCTGCTAACTCTACTCTATCAAATCGGATCACCATACCATAATTATCATCATCATCACAACTGTGATACTAGTTGAAAATGTAAGAATTCAATCTACAACAAGGCATTATCAACCAAGTATACTTTGCCATTGTCAACCTCTAAGGTATTATTGTTATTTGCACTTATAGTAGAAAGTCTATTTTATAAATATTAAGTCAGGTGAATCTTGGCCAAGGTCGTTCTTCTATATAAATAAAATGATAGAGGTTTGCAGTTGTGCACGTATCACGGAAAAACTACTGGATAGATTTCAGTTAGGTTTTCTAATATTTATATCTTAGACACTTGACCTTATCTAAAAAAAAATTGTGATGAACGCAGATGAAGTTGCAGGTATCAGCTAGTTATTAATAATTACTGACTAACATTTTAACACATTCACTGTCCGGTTTTAAAACACAATAGTAAGATAATAGCAATGACCTATATGTAGTGCACGGGACAGCGAAAGGGTTAATTATTTTTCACTTGTAAACTGCTTCACTTGTTTTAGAAACCTGGTGATTTCAACTGGACACCAGCACAGCAAAGCATAATTTTGGGATCATTTTTCTATGGATATGTATTAACACAGGTATTTCAAACCAATTTTTTTTACAAATTTATATTTATCAATAATATTAATTTTTTTTGGAGAACTTATCATTATGAATAATGTTTTCTAGATATCCGCATGTTTCAAAGTTAGGGTTGGAATCAATGAAATATTTCATTTTCAGATACCTGGTGGAAGGATAGCAGAAATGTTTGGTGGAAAACTTGTTTACGGCGTGGGTGTGCTTTTGACAGCAATATTTACAATTCTTAGTCCAATTGCAGCATTTATAGATTTCAAATTCTTTATTGTTGTACGAGTTCTGGAAGGGTTAGGTGAAGGTGTGACATACCCCGCCATGCATGCTATGTTGGCAAGGTGGATTCCACCTTTGGAAAGATCAAAGTTTGCTGCATATGTTTATGCTGGTAAGACACATTATTATATACATTGAAATATCTTTTTTGCTTAAAATTATGCAACACAGGTGTAATTATGATTACTGCTTACCATTGAGAGTGTACCTCTCACAGATGTAAGGGAGCCTTACCTCAGGTGAAAGACTGATGGTGGAAAATCCAGTCTAAAATGTTGAGTCCAAATTTCACAAACTTACTTGCTTACTTACTTTTTTTTAAATAAAATTGAAGTAATATATGAACTCATAATCCACCTGATAGTAAGTCACTACTGCAGTCTTTAGTGGAGACTTGCAATCAACTTCAAACAAAGCAGACTTCAGATGTATTGCTCCCTCAGGACTAAGGTGGAATGCCTCTCTTTACACTTCAAAACAGAGCACAGCAGTGCCTGCGAACACAAATAAGTAAGAGGGTGTTCCCTACCAAGATACAAAGACAACTAGGCAGAAAAACTTGCACAATCTTGGCTTATTATTAAAGACCTTTGAAAAGTTGCGGACTTAAGGAAATGACTAGATATTTACCATTGTTTAAAAAAATAGTTCCTCTGCATATAAGTATTAATATAAAAGAAGTTTGCACAATTTTTTTTTTGATAACTAGAAATGCTGTTAAATATTACTAATATTCCCTTAAACCTCTTCTGTTAATCTTAAAATGGTGGTGTTAGAAGTGGTTCACGACAGTAGTCAATCGCAGATTCGAATCCACGACCTTTCGAGTTTGCAGACTGCATCTTTAAGGCGGCTACTGACATGCCTGCCGCAGTGGCAATCTAGGGTGTAGGAGTGGGGATGACACTTAATTGCCTCCCTAATTATGATGTGTGTAGGCAAGCAGGGGCAATTTTTTAAGTCGGCCCTGCGGCAGGGCGTCAGGAGCGCAAGACCTTCCTTGCTCCCTAGATCGGACCTGCCGCTGTCGCGTGTGTAGCACAATTGGGGCAATTTCAATCAGTTCGTTGCGACTTTCGCGCGGAGCACACGTATGAGTACAAGTCAGAACCGCAGAAAGAATGTTATTTGAACGTTGTAACTTACTAGTAGTAACATTACTGGGATTTGTTATCTAACTTATAATAAGGGCTAGTATGGGAAAGAAAATATTCCAATAGTATTAATAAAATTGCTGGAATATAAATAAAAAGTACAAATTTTTAGTAATTAAATTTATTAAAACTCATCATTAGAAAACTATCCTGGCTATTTGTAACACTACTTAAATTATAGTTACTAAGCACTAGATAGTTAAGTTATATCACAGAACAAATTGGTTATATTAAATTATGACGAGTGAAGTTAGTCATATTTAATTGTCTTTGATAGCCTAAAAATAGTGTGGCAGAGCTATGCTGCAGCTTATAAGCACTACCATCCCCAGCACCAGTAGCAGTATTGCTGGGATTGACGGCGACGGGTAAAGTGCGCTAGATTGAGGGAGGGTGGGAGGTCCCCTTAAAACTGGGTAGGACACATCATTTTCTTTCTTTACGCGGAATTAAGCAAATTAGTTTAAACAACTCTATTATAATGAATTTCTGCAAAGTAACGCCTGATTCTATTAATTAAATTAATTAGTTGTTTTATTGATAAATATGGGTGTCTATGGGCCACATGCAGGAAGTCGATGGATGCAGGTGGCTCAGGACCGTGCTTTGTGGCATTCTTTGGGGGAGGCCTATGTTCAGCAGTGAACTTGTGAAGGGCTGTAATGATGATAATGATGATGATGGGCCACAGTGTCCACTTACCATCAGGTGGACTATGCTCATTTGTCACCCTTATTCTATATAAAAAAGAGTCAAGGCTGTATACACTGATTCATTGATATTTCGATATAACTGGCACCAATTCTCAACGCGTGCGTCCAGCAAGACGTACACTCTCATACTGAACGGCAGGCGCGTGTGTAGAGACAGCTCCGATATTGCTCCGATCGCTGTACTCCCTAGATTGCCCCTGCGGCAGGCATGTCAGTAGCCGCCTTTAACCGATTCGTTGTGGCACCAATTTTCGATAACTTTTAGCTGTGGCGGCGAACAAATATTTCATGACACGCCGGGCGTGTCGAGTGCCACGCCTATTGTGCCCGCCATGTGTAAAAGTAATGTCCTTTTTTATGCTTTTTTTACTTGTTTAGACCTAATTAAGTTTATTTGACGTCAAACATAAGTTACAAATGGAAGGATACTTGTTTTTAGTGGGTAACTACGTGTTTTTACGCGTTTTCTTGGAAATTTAGAGTAAGTAACTTTTTTATGAAGAGATTACAAACCTTTTGTACTATTTTTTGTTGTTATAAAAAAATCATTTATATAAGTAGGTACAGCTAAATCACCGTAGAAACCTTGGTATTTATTAAATTAAATTTTCACCTAATAATAACATTTGTAAATATCAAACAATGAAGAACCTTAATTTGAAAAAAAATAAGGTATATCATTCATTGATATTTACAAATGTTAAATATTATTTAATGTTATACAAATGTAAAAGTAAAGTCGATCTGAAAACGTCTAATTAGTAAGAATAGCAAAACAAGTGTTTTCAAAAGGAAAAAACGCCGGCGCTATACGGCGGCGGATTGACAAAAGACTATTTATTAGCGAAGTTTTTTTATGCATGAACGGTTTCGAACTGTTTCAAGCATAAAATAAACCTTATACCATATCACAAGAGCACATGGTACTTCGTAGGTCCATTCGGCCAAATTATAGTAATAAGTCGGCACATCATCCATTTTAAGCAAAAGAGATAAAGGCATTTTTTTTAAACAGGAGAGTTGTTTTCTAGAAACTTGATTACAACTTGAGTTTGTGAGCGATCGCAATGAGTGCTATTATTTGTTCATTTGTTTCTTATAGAGTATTTTTCCACAACATGTTTTAAAAACCTATAAAGTAAAAACTAAACCATCTACAAGTTAAAAAAGGTTGTCAACTCCTAAAAATTTCAATTTTTCAAAATATCCAGAAACGAAGCCGCAGGCATGAACTACTTGCAAAATAATGAATATTTTGTTCTGGATAAATTTTCCAAAAATCAATTTTAGCGATTTTTAAAAAAGACACGCCTCGCGTGTCATATGCCACACACAAAAGTATTCGATGGCACGCCTGGCGTGTCACCCGCACTGAACCGGTTAATTAGGCTACTGACGCTTCCAATCTTCTTCTGTATCGTGGAGGCAGTTTACATACATAAATTGTACAAAGACAAACATCCAATGCGAAAATACAATCTAAGTTTGATTGTTGATTTGTTTCAGGCTCTAACATTGGCACAGTTATATCATTACCAATATCAGGATGGCTCTGTACTTTAGATTTTGCTGGTGGGTGGCCGCTTTGCTTTTATCTGTTTGGAGGCCTCGGTGTGGTGTGGTTCATTGCATGGATGTTACTTATTTATGATACACCACAAAAACATCCAAGAATATGCCCAAAGGAGGTTGAATACATCACTAATTCTATTGGGCCACATGTGAGTTACGCAAAAATGATAACAATTTTTTTTTATTTATTTATCTAACTTTTCATTAAACTGTTCAATTAATACAAACAAAGCCTTAATCTAAAAAATGTCAACAATAATAGATATGTGAACTTATGATAAACCTGTCTCGCAAATAGATACACTTACAAATATTTCCTGTTCTTATATAAAATGAAAAACATGCCAACTAATTAAAGCTAATTTATCATAAATATATATTATCATAAATTAACTTAAAACAATCTAAAACTTTTTCATATCATCACATGACAAATTTTGTAACCATACTCGAATTGAATTTTTATAATCTGCCACTTTTAATGGATACATGTACAAAATTGCATTGATGCTAAAGAATGTAAAAAAGTATGCCTTATTCTAAGTTTCACTCTTTTATCAGTGACCACATTTTTGAAGCACAATTTTAAGGCTGTTTTAGTAATGTACTCATAACGAATAACTGGCGCACTGAGAAAACATTACAGAATTTATATAAGAAGGATAACTAGGATTTATTAATGTAAAGAGGTATAGTTATACATACACAGACATTTTTTTTTATAAAATAAGGGTGACAAACGAGCACACAGTCCACCTGATGGTAATTGGTTGCTGTGACCCATAGACATCTACATTTATCCTCGTTTGCGAATCAAAATGCAGATGCGTTGTCGCCCGTGAGGACTAAGATGGAATGCTTCTTTTCCAGTAAAAGGGTCTCCGGTTCTCTACACTCACCATACGAAACACAGCAGTGTTAAGCTGCTATTTTACGCTGGTATCCTGTGAGAGCGTGGTCCTTCCCCGGTCGAACCGACCCATTCGTGCTACAACTATACTATTAATATAGCTGCAGCATGGCTCTACCACGTAAAAGTACACATATATGTATATATTATGCATTAGTACATAACTTTGTAAGTGTAATCTTATAATTAACTTATTAACTTCATTCAAAAATTAACTATTCAATTTGTGTAACCAAAAGTGCTTTTTTATATAGAACATAATGCAAATGTTTTATCGTTTGAGTGGGACAGTGGAACACAGCTGTGACTCATGTGTGCCAAACACAATGACATCACAGATAGCAATATCTGAGGTCAAACTATATTGACAGTTATTTTCGAAGAGAAAAATTATCTATGTATGATCTTTTTCAATAGATATAATATTTACTTATTTTCTATTGAATTAAAATTATGTAAAATAGCAATGAAATAACAATCTACAACTATAAGATCACCTACACAGGACTTGATGCCAGTATGTTGTTAAGTTCTAAAAAAATAAAACATTAAAATGAAAATTACAATAATTAAAAGATTGGATGGGAATCACATGTTTTCTATCCACTAAATTACTAATATTAAATTAAATAAAGGCAAATTGTCCCACGGGTGTCGTAAGAGGCGACAGAGTGCAACTAACCAAATGCAATAAATAAATAATAACAATAATTACTATTAACCAGGAGATGGGCAGCAGCGTCTTCCTTATAACAACTTTAGATTAATTAACTGCAGTTACCTACTGGCCTGCCGTGTGAGGCAATTATGGTAAATATGAAGCAATCTATGGCAGAGGCCTAAGTTCAGCTGTTGATTTTCATAGTCTTTAATGCTAATGGGAAGAAAAAGTACCTAGCCCACAAAATATTTCATTCCTCATCTGAGGAATGTCTATGAATGTCCATGCATTTTTGGATCTGTTCCTTCACCGTTGATTACTTTACAAATCGGCACTAAAAATTAATTACAGATATCCATGGCAGTTAATATTAACACGTTCATGCAAACAACGTATATGTACGTCACATATTTGTAGATATGATATGGCACAACGTATTATTACGTTCAGCAATAACTCGATTTATTGAGCACAACGTTATGATACGGTGTCTGGCCATACTAATGTTTTAAAGTTGGGTTACTGCGCCACAACATATCAAATTCTTAAAATTGTATTGCCACATCGAACCGATTTTTTTTGGCTTCTTAGATGGCGTTCCTCCCTGATACTAAGTACCCACTTTGTTAGCGCACAATACGCATAGCGCACTATACGTCGTTTCGTAAAAGAAGTTTCATTTCATCAGTCGACTTGTGCGCGTCGCGGGGCTAGTGCGTGCGCCAATTTTATGTTCACATGGAATATTGACGCTAAACGTTATCTTACTACGATATATATATTATATAAATATATTTCATTTTATTGTAATAAGTCTGAATATTTTCAAAATACATATTTTTTATTTTTTTTGTTTGTATGAGATATATAAAATGAGCCAAAAAAAAAGGAATCCTCAATGAAAATCTACGAGCTTTCTTCATCCCGGGAAACCACGCCAGTCCCTTTTCTTACCGATGGAGAGTTTGGATCAGATGCTAATTACGGCCCAATTGGTGATAATGATGACGACAGCTCCTGTGATATTGGCATTTCGCAGTTTGAGCGGGGCAAACAGCGCAAAAAGTCATTATTGCATGTCAAAAAGAGTACTTGTTCCAATTTACGATCTGCTTCGGTTAGATCTACATCGGATTCCGCATTAGAAAATTCTTATAGCACCACAGACGATTCAGAATATTCTAGTTATGAAAGCAGTTTTGACTCTCATAAACGAAAATGTAGTGACGTCTTAGGACGTCAGCGCAATATATTTCAATGCTAATATTATCAGTTATTTGCACAGCGTCATTAGACGTCGCTTTAGTTTGTATGAAAAAAATATGTGCAATATCACATAGAGCTACTATATTGAAGTGTGTGCATGAACGTGTTAAGATTGTTGTTATGTGTATATGTTTTTAGCGAGTTGATTATCTATCAAATATATTCAGTAATTACGTCTACGAGACTTAATTTTGGTCTCGGTGGCAAGTTTCAACGAACTCTAGACATCTTCGCACGTCAGGATTATTATGCAGTGTGTGCATGCACAGGCGTTTTCTCTATTTTATCACTCTCATTGTCTTACGGGACGACAATCCGACACCACTGGAGAGAGATCAGGCGCACGAAAAACGGTTATCATATATAACTGGCTGGTCTGGTACCCAGCGTGTTGCTGCCACAGAAAAAATAATTTTCCAAATATCATTTTAAATTTGGAATAGTTATATTGTTTAATTAGGAATGATAATACATTAATTGAAGCTGAGTGATGTATAACTTTCAAATGAATTTGCCGGTACGATACGCGCACCACCTACTGTAATTTAATTTTACTATGCCTATAACCTTTGCGGAAGTGCAAGCAAGTAGTCGACAAAGTTTTAGCACAATCTCATGACCAGTATGGCAGCGCATAAAATACGAACAACAAATATCAATTTTTATATATTAGATTAGATTTATTCTGTAGTAAAGTTAATAAGTGACATAATATTATGTTGTTACAGGAAGACAAACCATCCATGTCTATCCCATGGTGTAAATTCTTAACATGTTTACCACTGTGGGCGATATTAATTGCACAGTGCGGTCAATCCTGGCTGTTTTACACACAGTTAACTGAGCTACCCACTTATATGAACAACATCCTGCACTTCGATATTGTGTCTGTAAGTTCCTTATATGTAATTTGTAAATTATTTTAATAATCTGCAGGGTTGGCCAAGATCACGTGACTTAGCGTTGTTTTTTATAGATTTATATAGAATTAGCTGTTCCTTGCGTCTTCGCCCGCGTGGAATTTACTACGATTTTATGAGTTTTAATTGTTTTGCGCGGAACCCTAATTATTTTTCTAAAATAAAAGTATCCTAAATTACTCCTTATAACATCAGCTATCTGCCAGTGAAAGTCCCGCCAAAATCGGTCCAGCTATTTCGGAGATTAGCCGGAACAAACAGACAGACAGACAGACAAAAATTTTAAACATTGTTTTTTGTTATAAGTACCATATATACTTTCATATGTATTTAGTAAAATGCAGTTATTTTTACATTACAAACAGACACTTCAATTTTATTTATTTGTATAGATTAACAATCATAGATATTCATTTTGGCTAACCCTGCTGTTATAAACTCATTGACAGCTGTTTAATAAATCTTTTTATCAGAATAGCAAATTTATAGATACAAATAATTTTTAGGTAATAATTAATTTATTTGTATATAACAAGCTCGAAATATATTTTTTTTATTATAATAACAGTCTTGATAAGTCCAGTGTTTATGATTCTTTTTAGTTCCCAATCTGAGACCTTTTTGTTTGAAGTTGCTTGCAGGTGTAAATGATGATCCGCTTAGTTTTTTTCTTCAGAACCCCTTAGACCAGGGGTCGGCAACCTTTTGAGTCGGAAGAGTCAAAAATTACAATTTACAAAATTTCAAAGTTTTAAAGAGCCACAAATTATTTTCTTGCCAACCATAAATAGTATTTGCATAAATATCGTTTTTTGATAAAAAAAACTAATCTATTTATTCATAAGGTAAATATATTTATTCATATATAAATAGTGTTTTTCACAATAAATTAGAATCTAATTTCGAGTATTATTTAATTATATATATATATATATATATATATATATATATATATATATATATATATATATATATATATATATATATATCTTTATATATAAAAAGTACGTGTCACATTGTTTGTCCGCGATGGACTCCTAAACTACTCCTAACTACTATTTCAATGAAATTTTTGGTCAATGTGCAGTTTGGTCCAACTTTAAAGACAGGATAGCTTACATCTCAATTTATAGTCGCAATACAATATTATTTTATTGAAAATTATTTGCCTATTATTTGACAGTCACAATTTTCTGTTAGCTCCAAACGATTCTGTCAGATGGCGATATCCGTTGACTGGATTGAGTAAATATTTAATAGATGGCGCTATGTTAAAAATACAAACATTTAATATAAGCTACAATTTAGTAGTATAACCACCATGTGTTGCTGTAAGTATTCAACAGATAGAACCGATTTCAAAAAAAATTCGCAGACTGTGTGCAGTTTGGTCCAACTTGAGAGATAGGATAGTTTTTATCCCGATAAGTGACCCTCAATTTTTTATTGCTAATTTCAGGAGTTTTTTTGGGAAAGCAAATGGTCGTTCGGAAAGTGCAGAACAACGTCTGCCTGGTCAGCTAGTATATATATATATATATATATATTATTAAATAATCACTTAATTGTAAGTCTTACAAGACTAACTTGTACTTCAATAACAAACAACTGAGCAGACAAATTCAATGGGAGCTTTGGCTTGCTTTGTATGGTTATTCAAGCAGAAAATTTTAACTTTACTAAACAATGTAACTTTTACTTAAAAAAAAAAAAAAAAAACAATAACATACATTTAAGCAAACAAATTCACTGGGAGCATTGGCTTTGCATGGTTTTAGAAAGTTTGGATAAATTTGGCTCATAACTTGTTGTTTTAAGTTTCAAACACGACTGACAGGGTTGTGTCATGTCTTCCTGGCTGTTCATACTGTATCTCGACAGCTGTTTACAGAAACTGAAAGATAGCTGTTTGGGTGTGAAATTGGGTGACATTAAAGTAAATTGTCTGCTGTATGCTGATGATGCAGTGCTTATTGCACCATCAGAGGCAGAACTGCAGGAATTAGTCACGTGTATGAAAGAGGAATGTGAAATTAAAGGTCTCCGCTTGAATGCTAATAAAACTAAGGTTCTGGTATTTGAAAGGGACGAAGAGAGAACGAAGTGTGAAATATGGGTAAATCAGGAATGTCTAGAACAGGTAAATGAAATGGTATACTTGGGGAGTGCTTTTAGCCGGGATGGAAGATGTGATTTAGATGTGGACAGGCGTGTCGCTGCCGGGAACAAAGTCAATGGTGCCCTGACTGCGTTAGTCAAAAGGCAAGGCGTAGTGAAGAGTGCACGCCTTGCAATACATAACGCAGTGTTGGTACCGACTTTGTTATATGGCAGCGAAACCTGGGTATGCCAGAAGAAGCATAAAAGCAAGTTGAATGCAGTGGAGATGCGATCTCTTCGTAAAATGTGCGGCGTCACCATGGCTGACCGAAAGCGAAACGAAGAGATTCGCAATATGGCAGGTTTGAAAGATGACCTTATCACAAAAATTGATAAGGGCGTGCTTCGATGGTTTGGGCACGTTGAGCGAATGAGTGAAGACCGAATGGTGAAGAAAATATATAGCGCGAAAGTTAATATTAAAAGGTGTCGAGGTAGACCGAGACTAACTTTCGAAGACCATGTGAGCAAATTGCTCGTAGAGGGGAGGGTCAAGAGTACTCGGATACCTAGACGTGCATGTATGAAGAAGATGATGAATCTGAAAGAAGCGAAAGAGGTATGTAAGGATCGTGACACTTGGCGATCTGTTCTCTCTGGCTACCCCGTCAGGGATTGTGCGTGACGATAAGTAAGTAAGTAAACACGACTGAATTTTCATTTGTTAGTTGGCTTCTTACTTTACTTTTAATTATATTCATGCAAGAGAACGCTTTCTCGCGCGAATGTGTCGATCCGAAAATAGTCAGCACTCCAAATGCCAACCTCTTCACCTCACTGTAATAATCTGGAAGACTATTCCATGCGTCGAATATAAGTGCCTCAACTCGCGGCATTTCTTTTAAAGCTGTTCATTTTTATTGCGTTACGTACATACATTTCTGGACCTCCAACTCTTTTAACTTGCTTTTCAACTCTGAGAATTTTCAACTCCACAAAGCTTTACTTTTTAAATCGATCAATTGCATTGCTAGAGATCCAGTATCAACTCCAAGTGACTCAGTGTGGAACGATTTTTAAATGTTTTTTTTTTTTAAATAAAATAAATAATATTTGCGTATGATACTAAAGAACCGCAGCTTCACATCCAAAGAGCCGCATGTGGCTCGCGAGCCGTAGGTTGCCGACCCCTGCCTTAGACTGTTAGTCCATTTGTCACTCTACATCATGATATAAAAAATATTAGACACAGTACAAGAAGTTTCAGCATGCTTTATCGAAATAGCTTTAGTTGTTCAAAGTAACTTTTCTTTCAGAACGCACGACTTTCAGCACTACCATATCTTACTGCATGGATAGCAGGCATTTTAATAAGTATCTTTGCTGATTGGCTGCTGGCTAAGGGATGGATATCTCGCCTCAACAGTATGAAACTGTGGAACACTGTTGGTATGATTTCTGTTTTATACAAATTGAAAAACATATAGTTAAAATATAAAAGAACTGAACAGTGTTATGTTCAATCTCACATTGGAAATAGTGTTTTTGTAAAAAGTCTTAATTGCTTTCTGTCAAAATACATTTTGGAACGAAGTTCCTTATCGCAAGGTACGAACTTGGCGGATGGGGGCTAGGCGATAAAAAGTGTAAGAGTTTACCGTCACGACACTTTCTGTAGTGTGTGGGATAATATCCGTCTCCCTCGCACTTTTTCTGATCTTGCCGTGAAAGAAATATTATTTTAAATGACGCTTCATTTTAATAGTCGCTAGTAATTCATTTATTGCATGACTTAAGCGCGAAGCGCGCAGGTATGTTCTGCTAGGGCCTGAAAATTAAGATTCCAGCGTTTTGTCGCATGAAATCGTATCTAGGAATCATATTATACATATAAATTAAAAAGCACATTGTCAGAAAGATAAATGATTATTGAACTTATTAATATTTTTTTATATCGATTAATTGCTATTTTTACATAAAAAGGGGTTTTAGTGGCTTTAACAGTGGTAGAGCCACGCGGCAGCTTTTGCTGTTGCACGGATGGGCCGGCTCGAACCGGGGTGGTACTACGACCTCACAGAATACCAGCGTGAAGTAGAGGTTTACCTCTGCGTTTCGCTTGGTGAGTGCAGGTGGCCGGAGGCCCTTTTTACTGGAAATGAGGCATTCCATCTTAGTCCTCACGGGTGACAACGCCTCTGCATTTTGATTCGCAAACGAGGATAGATGTAGTTGTCTATGGGCCGCAGCAACCACTTACCATCAGGTGGACTGTGCGCTCGTTTGTCACCCTTATCCTATAAAAAAAATGGTGTGGATTTATCAAGTTTAACTCAATCTATTTTTTAATCTCTTCATCTATCATGTGGGAAGCCATGGAATGTAAATGGCAGTTTAATTTTGTTTTGTTTAGTTATAATTAATTTTTTTTTGCTGCGAAATTTTCGGTGTTTTAGCAGCCTTTTATTAATTTATTTTACTAAATAGATTGCCTCACTCACTTCGGCGTTAAACGCCGTCGTGAGTGGATATTGTATCGGTTGCTTGCAGCGGCTCAAAAAGATCACCGTACAAATAAAATTATTTGGAAAATTGGAAGTATAATGGTAGTGGTGTAATTGGTTTTTAGTGAAAACTTGTGTGTATTTAAACTACTTTAAAAATTTCTGTATAATCATGTTATACGTAATTTTTAAATGCGCTTAGGGCATGCACAATTGGATTTACCAATATTTGTATTTGTTAATCAATAATATAATACGTTTATCAATAATAATAATACTACGAAAGGAACTTCGTTCCAACAGAGAGTTCCACGACACTCATGCACGTTTATTTATTTTAAAATTTTATTTATAAGTATAAAAGAAAAAAAAGCTTTATATATTTAAAATAGCACACTTGTGTAAATTAGTGTACCAGGTTCTAAGTGGTGAAGGTAAACTGATTTGGACATATTTTTGTTAGAATCTTTTAAACAAAATCACAATTGAATAAAACTACTTTTACGGTTTTTATCGCGTTTAAATTGTACTTATTTTTAATTTCCGACGTTTTGGGTGCTTTACAGCGTAGATAAGACCAAAAGTAGTAATTAAAAAGCTGAAGTTATTCCGGGTTAACACATCTGACATCGTAACTTCAATCACCTGTCCTCCGTGACCATGGGTGCGTGTTGTAAAAAACCTGAAACGTCGGGAATTAAAAACAACTGTTCCCGTAAATATATGAAATCGTTATGAAAATCACAATTTGCTTTCTAATTCTGTAACGTAGCTTATTTGAAACACTATTAGCACAGACTGTTCATAATGGAAAGACTGTTGTGGTGTTATTTCGGATAATTCGCTTAAAACTTCAACATGTCATTAGAAACTATTCATTGATCTCCATTTTATATTAAGTTAATGTTACATATTATGCGTAATTGCGATGCCAGATCAGCCTACAATGCATTGCGAGTCCAAGCGGCGACGTTACGTATTTCTACATATTTTTTATAGAACAGGGGGCAAACGAGCATGCGGCTCACCTTATGGTAAGTGACTACCGCCGTCCATGAACAAATGCAACATCAGGGGAATTGCAGGTGCATTACCGGCTTTATATAAATCACAGTGATGTGCTACACTGTGTTGCGATGTCACCATGTACGCGCCACGGATAAGGGGACCAGAGAGAGGAAGCGGCGAAGAATGGTAGAATGATGCGTGTTTGTTGGGTGTGCAAACGTTTGTCAACAGCGTCTCAGGCGTTGCGTCATCGTAGTAAACGGCGCTAAGTTGCGACACGCGGTAGAGTCATGGTGCAGCTGTATTATGGTTGTAACATGAACGGGTAAGGATCACGTTCTCACACAATACCGGCGAAAAATAGCAGTGTAATGCTGCTGTGTGTTCGTATGGTGATTGAAGACCCCTTTTAACTGTAAACGAGAATTCCATCCTAGTTCTTAGGTGTGACAACGCATCTGCATTTTGGTTCTTAATCGAAGATAGATATAAATTCCACTTTTGTGAACGGTGTGCTCGTTTTACACCCTTATTGTGTAAAAAAACCGTGTGGATGCGTGGCACTTAATGCTTCGAAATCATTGGTGACTTAATTCTAAGTTAGAAGAAGCACAGTAACATTAAGCTGCTATTTTACGCTGGTATTCTGTGAGAGCGTAGTCCTTCCCTCGTCCATTCGTGCTACAACTATGCTATTAATATAGCTGTAGCACGGCTCTACCACGGCGATGCTCTATTTCTTTTTTCCGTTTAACATTAATGGCGGAAAAAATCTTTCCGTATAACTTACTTGTTCCAGACTTCTAGTAACAGTTAATATAAAAAATCGCGACAGGTGAATTAGAGATAAAAATATAGTATTTTTCGTACTATATTATTTTTCTACAATATATAGTACTTGTTGACTGAAATATAGTACAATACTTATATTATAGTACGGATGGCAACCCTATTATCGGGCACAGCAATTGTACCCAAATTAAAATGCCAATTTTAAGAAATTTACTTACCAAGCCCCTTCGGAGTTACAACTTGAAACTGGTTCTCCACCGTAGGTAATTTTATCACGACTACAAGTCATCCTCCCCTTCGCAAAAAGACAAGGACCATTTTGTTAGAGAGTGAGACTTATGACATTGAACAGCATCAAAAGTGTGAAGTGTCTTATCATCATCACCATAATTATCATTACATTCCATCCCATCACAAGTCCACTCCTAAACATAGGCCTCTCACGGTACTGAGCCCTCTGCATCCATCGTCTTACTTCTCTTATTATTTAGTGCGGGGCCGCACTACACTTTGTATGAAGATTATTAATAATAAGGAAAGATCCAGGTCCAATAACGGCTCAGTAAAAAATCATTGGTTTCTGTTTCAGCGGCGTTTATACCAGCCTTTGGTTTGCTGGGTATCGCGTGGGCGGGCTGTGATCGCATCGCTGTCATGTTGCTACTTAGCATCACTTCTGCTTTCGGTGGTGCTGTTTATGCTGGTAAGGGGCCATTTGTATATGTATGTTTCTTAAATGTCATAATTTTTTTGGTGATCAATTCAACCACGGTCACTACTTACCAAATGAATGTGTTGTGATATCATGCTGTTAAAAAGTGCTCATCTAAATTAATGTTTTATATTCTTTTCTTTTCCAGGCAACCAGATGAACCATATCGATCTGTCGCCTCAATTCGCGGGAACCATGTACGGCATCACCAACGCCGCTAGCAATATATGTGGCTTCATGGCGCCCTACGTTATAGGACAAATTATTAGCTCCGACCAGGTAAATGATCCTCTGGGATTCATTTAGATATTTTGATATTACATATCAATTTTATTTATATGTTGATGACCCTAGGTGTAATAGTGTTAAGTGACGCTCTTATCACACGCAAGGTCCAAAAACCATTAATTTCTGTCTTTGCACAGTTTTTGGTTACGGCACAGATTACTTAATAGTTTACTAAACAGATACATCACTCCCATACAAAAGCGAAAATACCTACGCTATAACAGCCTACAAAATCTTAGTAATAATATCTGCTGTTCGCAGCGAGAAGAAAATGTACCATAAGTACTCGCTTAAAGAGTCGAAATTGTGTTGACCGCCGTGCGACTGACATGCAAGCGCGTCATCGCACGAATGCGCTAGGATTGTACCTACGATGATTATTGTAATAAAACGAATCTTGCGAAATAACCATATTTTTTATTTGTCAATCAAATATGTTTGAGTTTTATATAATGATTTACACATTTCTTTCCTTCTCTGAATTCTCGGTTATTAAATCTTATTTTTGAAAATATCCTAAATAGCGTAAATAATTTTAATAAATAATCATGAGGAAAACAGGAGCAAAGCGGAGGAAAATCAATGGTTTGTAAAATTTGTAATACGCTGCTGCCAGGCCGATTCATTATGGCGTTGTAAAAATTATTTAAGAGTTATTATATAATTTGGGTGTCCAGGTTGTCACTCAATTTATAAATCACAGCACTGTTATGCTGCTATTTTGATGTAATCTTATAGTTAAGAAAAAAATGACAATTTTTCATTTGTTTTTGAATGTGACACCCATACACTGCACAATAATTACGTGATTTCGACGAGTAAGCGCGCGAAACGTGCGCGCTGCAAGCGCTCAAGCGCTCAAGCGGGCGTGCGGCGGCCCTATGTTGGTTGTATCGTGGGCGATACGCAGAACGGTAGGCATATAACGCAGGGTCTTGAGCGAGTGACGGAGGCCTGGTTACGGCTAAAATTTGAACTCTTAATTTAATCTGCATTTTTCATTACCTACTAGTAGCTGATGTGATGAATGTTTCATGCCCCAAGATCAGAGGTAAATTTGTTATAATTCAGAACATTGAGAATTGCGATAAAACAACAAAATATTAAGTGTATTTTTGTGATTTCTGTTGTGATAGATGTTTTGGTTGTCTGTTGATCTATAATCATTTTTATATAGTCGATTCTTGGCAAATTTAATCGCCTTTAATTTAACTTATTCTAGACTACCCGATGTTTCGATAGCTTTGCAGCAACAACAGGACATATCCTTAATCTTTTGAAATCAAATTCGTAAATTCTTTTTTGAAAGTTATTATGGCCTAAATCGCGCTATCAAAGTTTTGAAGTACTGCGCTGCGCTATATATAGAATAGCTCCGAACTATCACACTGAGCGTTGGTCGCTCTCCGGGCTGAACCTTACCTTACCTTGCCCGGAGGGAGATATTCCCTTTTCCTTTTAAGGCCAAATTGTATTTCAAAGTCAAAATTTCTACATAGAGTTTCAGGAGTCATCAAAGGCCCATAGAGTCCAATTGCACTGTTTAAAAAGGATTTATGTGTGGATACGCGTTGTGCATGTATGTGTGTATATTTATACTATAATGATGATACTGTATCCAAATAAATTTTATATGACTCCATTGTATAATAAATATTTGATTAAGTTTTCATTAAAGTTATGTAGTTTAAAACAAACGCTTGTAAAGAAACTTATGTGCGAGTGTGTGCAGTGTGTGCAGTGCAGTGAAGCGTGAAGTAGCAGCTTAACCGATTCGTTGCGGCACCGATTTTCGACAACTTTTAGCTGTGGCGGCGAACAAATATTTCACAGAAGTTGATGACACGCCTATTGTGCCATCAGCCATGTGTAAAAATAATTTTCTTTTTTATGGTTTTTCACTTGTTTAGACCTAATTAAGTTTAGTTGACATCAAACATCAGTTACAAACGGAAGAATACTTGTTTTTAGTGGGTAGCTACGTGTTTTCTTGGAAATTGAGAGTCACAACAAGTCACTTACTTTTTATATGCAGAGATTACAAACCTTTTGTATTATTTTTAGTTTTATAAAAAATCATTTATAGAGGTAGGTACAGCTAAATCACCCTGGAAAACCTAGGTTTTTATTAAATTAAATTTTGTCCTAATAATAACATTTGTAAATATCAAACAATCAAAACCTTATTTTGAAAAAATATGAGGTTTATGATTCATTGATATTTACAAATGTTAAATGTTATACAAATGTAAAAGTAAAGTCGATCTAAAACCGTCTAATTAGTAAGAATAGTAAAACAAGTGTTTTCAAAAGGGGGAAAAAAAACGCGGCGGATTGACAAAAGACTATTTATTAGCGAACTTTTTTATGCATGAACGGTTTCGAACTGTTTCAAGCAAAAATAAACCTTATACCATATAACAAGAGCACATGGCACTTCGTAGGTCTATTCTGCCATATGATAGTAATAAGACGGCAGTTCAACCATTTTAAGCAAAATTAAACAATAAGACAAACGCATTGTTTTTTAACAGGAGACTTGTTTCCAGAAATATATTTACAACTTGAGTTTGTGAATGATCGCAATGAGTGCTATTATTTGTTACTTATTAGACTATTTTTCCACAACATGATTTAAAAAACCCACAAAGTAAAAAGAGTACCATGTACAAGTTAAAAAAAGGTTGTCAACCCCTAATAATTTCAAATTTTCAAAATATCCAGAAACGAAGCTGTAGGCATAAACTTATTTATCCAGAACAAAATAATGAATATTTTGTTCTGGATAAATCTTCCAAAAACGCAATTTGAGCGAGTTATCGCGATTTTAAAAAAGACACGACTTGCGTGTCATACGCCACGCACAAAAGTAATCGGTGGCACGCCTGGCGTGCCATCAGCACTGAACCGGTTAATGCTGCTGTGTTTCGTATAGTGAGTGTAGAGAACCGGAGACCCTTTTTACTGGAAAACAGGCATTCTATCATAGTCCTCCCGGTTGACAGCGCATCTGCATTTTCAATCGCAAACGAAGATAGATGTGGATGTCTATGGGACACAGCAACCACTTACCATCAGGTGGACTGTGTGCTCATTTGTCACCATTATTCTAAAAAAAAAAGTTTTCACTTTTAAAAAGTATTTTCAATTAGTCACCATGTAGAAAGTTAACTAGGACAGACAAACGCACCCACACCCATTTTATAAATTTTATTTTCGCAGCAAACTCTGGGGCAATGGCGTGAAGTGTTTTACTTAGCTGCAGCCATAGATTTGGGAGCAAATCTCTTTTATTTATTCTTCGCAAGCACAGAGGAACAGGTGATTGTTGATAATCATATGCAAACCATTGTTTACTATATATTTTTCATTTGATTATTAAGATAATCTATAACTTGACATATAAAACTTAAAGTAACAATAAAAGTAAGTAATTAATGTGAAAAGTTTCAAAATCACACAACTAAATGAAAATATTATATTATTTTTTATTTTAAATCAGTCTAAGTACAGTCAACTTGGGTAACTTTGAACAGTTTTTGTAGATTTTCACAAACAGAGTAATAAAATTGTATGAGAGGAGATTGATTTTATTTCATTAACTGTGTTCTATTTGTATTATTTACGAATTATAATGCTCAGATTAATTAAAATACGCATAAATATTCCCAAAATTGACGATTGAGATATCATTCAAAGTTATCATGTAATTAGGGTAACTTTGAACTCTTATTATTTCTGAAGACTAAAACATATAATTTTGGATTTATTTGGAGTTTGGGTAAAATCAAATGGTGTTTTTACTGAGAAAATAAAATTATGCTCTATGGCCAGTCGTTTGCAATATATTTTTATTCTCTTATCACTTGGGGATGCCATATACGAACTGAATGTACCAAAAAGTAACACAAAAACAAAATGTTTTGTATTATTATAACTGTATTTATTAACTTAAATTAATTAATTGAAATTCGTATTAAAATACTATAATAGTTTGGCTTTCATTTGAGATCAAAAAAATGAATGTTAGGAAGAAATTTTATATAAATACTATCCTCACAAAAATCTTACTCTCCCCACTCCATTAATAAAATGTCATCTTCTACATATGTTATACCACTTTTCTTGGTAATTTGATGGTCTTTTACGATGCTGACGATATCCGATTCCTTTACTTTTAATATCTCTGCTTTTGAAGGCCACTTCCAACCCCCTAAAAAGGATTTTTGGAAAGTTGAAACCATGACAGTCGCCGTCGACAAGTTTAGTTTTCGTATTTGTCCTAGGAACATGCTCCCCTCATTATTAAAAATACAATACGCATCGTTCACCAAGTCTCTACCAGAATTATTTTGTTCCGAAGGTGTTAAATCACCGATGGGTTCCACAACATATTCTTCTACAATAGGCAAATCCTTATCTTCCCACGGTATTTGTTCTTCCGACTCCCCAATTATATTATCTCCTGGGATTGTTATGACCGGTGGCTCAAACTCCGATCCTTGTAGCGCAGATAAATTAACACCCATGTCGACCATTTTATATAAATCTTTAGCTACTTCTGGAGAAGGTGGTCTGTGTATCATAGCCTCGACGACGAACTCAGCGTACCCTCCAATATCTTGTGACTTAAGTTCATTTTCATCACATTCTTCACTTTGTTTAACAGCATCAACAACCTTGTTGTTTTCACTCTCATTTTCTGTTGACCATACCTCTCCAGAAGGAGTAGCGTCCCCTTGTTTTTTCTTCTTCTTGTTTTTCGATCCCATGGGCCTGCCACGTTTTTTAGACTGCCTGGTTTCCACTTCATTTCCTGTCTTGGTTTTGTCTGTTTTTTCCCTTTCTTTATAGTAATTTTCCACTTCTTCGGCCGAAACACTCTTCCCTGCTACAACAGGTAATTGAAATTTCTTTCCTTTCGTTACTGTATTCAAATCCGATTGTCTCACATTTTCTATATAATTAACAAAACTTTCACTAATAGTGTCGTTTATGTCCACAGTAGAAGTATATGCAGGAAGTTTGTTTAACACAGTCACCGGGGACAACGGATACAAACCACAACTTTTAAATCCTGCTCGTAGATTTTCAGATGAATTGGCATTTCCATTTTGCAAAGTTTTTTTAATTAACTGGGCGAATAAGGACTTCGGAAGAGCCAAGACTTTCTTGCCTCTGCAGGTTTGACGATAATCATTTCGAACTTTTCGCCAAGCTGATTTGACTGCCGAAAAATAGCCTTTTTTTTTTTTACATGGGGAAATGCCTACGCATACCCGCCTCGCGGGGGCAAGGACGGGTTATGTCGGACTCGCACCGACTAAAACCCCATGGTGTTCCACCCTAGTCGCATATTGGCAGGGCCACGGGAACACTTTCGCACACTTCCGCGGCCCCACCTGCGCTGGCCGCCCCATGGCGGCCCCTCCTCGGGAGAGGAACACTCCTCCCCCATCTCCTTCTCCGGTAAGGCGCACCAGAACACATGGCGCGCCCTCCTCCTCGGCCTCCAATTTCACATGCGCAACGGACGCCCCCGTGTCCGATGCGCGAAGGCCATGGGGCCAGGAAAAACTAGCACTCAGGAGCACCAGCCTTCCTGACCCCAGCGGCGGATCTGGTCTATGGCTCCGCCGCCAACCAAAATTCGGCTGCGGAGGGTAGGGAGAGCGGCGCCTCGCAATACCGGCATTCCTCTCCCCCCGCAGCCCCACCACCACCGCATCAACGGTGCGGCCCCGTTTGAGTCGCGGAGGATAGGGCGAGTGGCGCATCGCCATACCAACACTCCTCTTCCTCCGCGACTCCACCCCGGCTGCAGAGGTAGGGGTGGGGAGGACACCCCTCTCGCAGCAGCCCACCGACACACATCCGAAGTGGGCTCGTCAAGCCCACTCGGAGTGGCCACCTCGGGCCGGCCCTACACCACGGGCCAGCCAAGGGGTTCCTCTTTGTTCACCGTGGGTGACCAAGCCACGGCTACTAAGCCCCCCCGCCACGACAAGGCGGGAACCCGTTCGGGGGGGGGGGCCGAAAAATAGCCTACATCAAGGGGTTGAAGAAGATGTGTTGAGTTAGGGATCAAACAAATAAATGCAACATTGTTTTCAGCACACAAGCGCAGTGCTTTAGCAGATATGTGCGCACTTAAATTATCACACATCAATATTTTTTTACCCTCATCTTTTTTCACGAATGGAATAAATTGGTTTTCTAACCAATCTTCAAAAATGGTTGTCTCCATCCATCCTGATTTTGAGATTGCCATTCTGGAACCCTCAGGAGCTTGATATAGCCAATCAGACCAAAGTTTCATCCCTTTAAAAATAAAGAATGGTGGTAAAAGCTCACCTGCTGCATTTCCACAGAAGACTATGGTAAAACACGATTTAGAGCTGTTTTTTATTACGTCAGGGTGCTTGCAATCTCTACGAAACAACAATTTCTTTTTCCCGGGATCATCGTGAAATCCTGACTCGTCCATATTATACAAATTTTGTGGAGCAACGCCTTCACTTTCTTTGGAAAAATTATTAAAAAATTGTTGAACTTGCTCATGATTGACTTGAGCTCTTTTTTTTGGGATATTATGAGATAGTTTCTCCTTCAGTAAAGGGTGTCTTTCTAAAAATAATGTTCCCCATTCATAACCAGGCATATTGTCTCTGAATTGCGGTACAATCCTGTTGTTTTTATTTAGATAATCTCTAACGATAACCCTGAAATCTAACATACTCAACGGTAAACCCACATCACTCAACAATAATAAATGATTTTGAAAATTCTCTTCCTCTTCTGCAGTAAATGTAACAGGTCTCCCGATATTTTTGGTATGTTTGTTATTTAATTTATAATATAATGTTACAGGTGGTATTTTATAATGCTTCGAAGCATCCACCCTTGACATGGCACCTGACCGAATCTAACTGAGTGCCTCTTCCAATTGTTCTGGAGTATAGTTGCTTTTGGTTCCATATTTTCTAACACCAGGCTTTCTTTGAGAGGATTTTCGAGGCATTGTACCTTTAAATAAAAAACAATTAAGTTCATAAGAATATAAACTTTTGGTAGCAACACATTCAAAGTTACCCCAGCAAGAAAAATATTTCAGGGTAACATTGAACGGTTCAATGTTACCCAAAAATTTGTAATTATTTTTTGTATCAAACGATTATCACATATAAGTGTAAATAGGTTAATAAATTATATGCTAATTGACGAAATGTTAAGTAAAAACTATGGCAGTAATGCTAAACACAAAACTTACCCCCTTCAGTTACGATATCTTTAAAAATAACTTATTTGAAATTCACCAACAAACTTCTTTGCAGACAGACCTTGTTTTCTTAGACGCGCCAAAATACAAACTGACATTGACAAGAGCTATGTTTTTGTTAAAGACAGTCTATACATTCCCCCGTTCCGTTTCACGCGATACTTCCCTACTTGGATATTCTAGTACAGTTGCAAAAAAATATTTAATTGTTAGGAGGGTTTTATTCAAAGTTACCCAAGTTGACTGTATGTATTATGTTGTAATTGAATTGCAACTAAGAAGTTTAACGTTTCTTTCCTAAAAGCACATCAATAAGTTTTATGTTTACTTAATCTCTAAATTGTTAATTTTTCATTTTTAGGACTGGTCGCGATTAAATAACGACGACATGACAGCATCAGCGCCGGTCGAGAGTATACTATTCCCGGAGTCGTAGTCTTCAATTGAATTTTCTAATGAGGGCGACACTGCCGTATAAAGTGGCAACACTGAACTCTACATATCGTATATTTGCACAGTTGGCGTTAATGACTAATTATTTATTATTCAAAAGTGAAAGTAGGAAATAAAATATTCTTATGATAATTGTCATTTTAATTGGGCATTGAAAATAGGTTTTTAACTTTTATTCGCATTCACTCACTAACTAGAACCGGTTTTCTTTAGTTTTACTATCTTCCTAAACTTATTAGTTTAATTCGCTAAATAATCTGGAAATATAATAGAAATAGTTCACAATCACCCAAAATTTCGAAAGATTTAATAATATTAATGGTCGGTAATGGTAAGAGCTGTACCAAGTACCTACTGTTTGCGAATAAGACTAAAAACGGCCAAGCCGCTTTCAATGAAATTGTCTTTATTGTAAGCTTATCTCTAACTTAAAACATACAGTCCAGTTTAGAATCTTCAGTAATGTATAAATATTACACTTTCTATCATGATTAAGTGCTTATTTGATACTGTAGTGTTTCCGAGGCGATCTAAATTAAATAATTATTTTCGGATTTAATGAACTTTGGCGTTACGCCACATATACAATATATTACTTTAATATTGTAAATGTTTTTTAAATTAATTAAAAAGACATTATATTAATGCTCTTATTAGGAATGTTTATATTTAGAATGTAATAAATTAGCGATTCGACTCTGCTTCACACTGGTAGCACTAAGTATCTCCGGTTGGATTAACAGTAGTGACACCTGTGGTAACCCAGGAAGCCTAATGGCAAATTTGTATAAGAGTCTGTGAGCTCGATTGAATATCTTGCTGAAACTTTTTAGACGCTCTTATCACCACCAATGCACATCGAGATACTACTATATCGTCTCAGCGGGGAATGCGCAGGGTAAATGTTTGCGTACGAATAACGCTTGTAGAAACTTAAGTACTTGTTCAAAAGGTTTAGAATAGAGACTGGTTTAATGTAGGTAAAATGCATAAACGATGATTGTAGTCAATTTGACAAGGATTGGTAATTTGTTACAATTTTGCAATTTTAAGCTCTGATTTACTGCGTGCTTGGCGGTGAAGGAAAACACCGTGAAGAAACCGGCATGTCTGTGAAAGTGAAAAAATATATATATTTGAAGACATGTCAATATTCATTAGGGCAGCGCGGCAGACATTTCCTTGCCCTAAATACCTCACAGAAATGAGATGATGAGGATAAGCGAGGAGCTCACCTGCGGGACGTATGTAGGAACTTTAATTTTAACACAAATCATTCACATAAAATGAAGTTTTTCTATGTTTATTTCTAAAGCTTTCTTTTTTATGGCGCGTTACGCGAGAATAGGTCGACGTTAAACGCCTTATTATAAAAAGTATTTTCTTATTAATTAGTTTCAGGTTAAAACTAATCTGTTTCAACAAAGTAACGTAGAAAATATGCGACCTAAAATGTAAACTTTGGAATTTGACAGTAGTCTAAAAATTTGCAGCTAATTGTCTTCTTTAGTGAGAAGTACTCTTCTTGATCCGTAGTTAAACCCGAGAGATAAGCCACGTTTTCTAATAAGACTGGCTATCTGTTTTATTACAAAACGTGGGATTATAAACTAATTTATCGCTAAAGACGAGGAGAAGTCATTTGGCCGCGGTGCTTTCTATATCGCGAAATTTGACTTTCCTGTCAAAACGCATGCTTTTTTTCTTATATGAAAATTGCTGTCCGTCAGTCTCGCTAATATTCAAAAATGGCTGGACCGATTTTGATGAATTTTTCGTGTTTGAGTGGGTCCTTTTATGGATAAGATTTACATTGGGACCCGGTAGGTGGCGCTGTTCGCTATCGAAATCCAGATATCACCCGTGCGAAGCCGGGCCGGATCGCATCGCTAGTAGACAAATGAAAATATACATACAAACAGACTAGTTTAAATCCGAGAGTAAATACTAGCTACTTGGTAGTAATCACTTTTTGTAATACGAAGGATTTCGGCTTTTTAGAAAAAAATACCGATAGTGTCACGAAAACTTTTCACGTAGCGTTCGCCATGGATGCTTTTGGCGCCAAGGAATTTTTTCCGAATTAATTGACAAATATGAATGCTATGATGCATTCGCTAATAACAAAATATCCAAATCCAAATTTCACAGCTAAACCTTCGTTGTGAATCAGTTTGTCCATTAGTTGAAACCGATTAAAGATCCCCATAGTAGTTTCTGAGATTAACTCGAACACACATGCAGCAAGACGCGGCGCGCAAATTTAATTTATAATATGTATAGTTTAGCCGTTCTACTAGCGTTTTTACATTTTTGTATGCCTTTTCCTTGTCATAAAAATTTACTAAGAATTTAGATTAATAATTGTCATTCTCGTTCATAAATCGTTATAGGTTTTAATTGCATAATTATAATACAAAAATATACCATGTTGAAGTTTGCTTACCAAATTTAATTTTCATCTGTGATACATTAATACTCTTTTTTTCACTTGCTAATGATGCTGATTTATTTCCTTTTACCTTGTATTTATATACATACATACATACATACGTAAACACGCCCTCACGCCTTTCACCCAGAGGGCTAGGCAGAGACTACGGACTTCCATTTGGCATTATCCTGACACACCTCACCCGCCACCTTTATATCCATATACCTTGTCGGTTAAGGGTACTCCTAATCGGGCCCATTTTTAAATATATCGCCAATTTGGTTGATAAACTTTCGTCTAGGGCATGTCTTCCCGACTGCTGTTTACATTTTTTACATAGATTTTAACATAGATCTGCTTTGTCACTCTTTCCTCGTCCATTCTTTCTACATGATCAAACAACCGAAGCATTCCTTTCTTAATCCTGGTCACAACATCATCTTGCAAACTACACTCTTCTCTTATTATTATATTAATGACCGCTTTTTACTTAACGTTTTTTACTTTTTATATGATTTTATTATTAAATACGCATTTGGATTTAATAATAAAATTATATAACTTCTTCATATAATATGCGGACAATAAAATTTATATATGTAATATCATGTTTGCTGTTAAGAGAATGTAGTGTAATGTTAGAAAAACATCAGTTCCTTAGAGTAGCGGAATTGTAAATGTACTCTGTAACATATAAAGTTTACATAATAATACACTTTTGAATGTTTAGTCTATAAAAAAATAAAAGCAAATACAATAATACAATGAAGATCGATATCATCTTCATCTATAAATTGCTCTCTTTGGCAAGTATTTTCCGTGTAGGAAAGCCTTGGCCTTATAAGTTTCATAGGCCGTGAACGCCGCATCCGTCTTTGACCAGTGTCAAAGCATCAGTGCTTAGATCATGGATTTGAGTATCTCTGATATAAATTATATATAATATAATATATATAATTTATATCTGATTAATTGATAATATATGATTTTATAGGTAGTAAAAATAAATACACACTATCTTGATTCCCCAGCATCGATAATTATAATTTATAACCACGGCAGGCGGCGTCAAACGACCCGTTTTTATTTCTTTGGGTAAGCACAGGTCTAGCTGCTGAATATTAATAAATAATTATCGTGTTGATTATTCCACAATTTTTCAAAGGCCATGATAGATTGGCGTTTTATTAAGTCGACGGTTACTTACGGAATAAGGTGCAATACTTATTACGCTACTAATAATTAATTAATAGTAATTAATTAATTAATTTAATTTACTAAGTATACGCTAGTAAGTACATCTAATTATTGAAGTAAGTAACTATAACATCAGAAGATATTTTGATCACCCTTTTTTAGTATTAATATAGCCAAAATGCCACACGGCCAAAGATTTTTACTAAATATATTGTGCGAATAACTTGATATGAATTGTTATCTTTTAGATCAATTTTTTTAAATAGTGTTTGTATCTAGTTGTGACTTAAATTATTAGACTTCATAAATATAATTTAAATATATGGCCGTATACTTTCAATTTTAAACATATTTATAAAAATATTTTTCTTCCCGGATTTTCTGTCTTTTTATGTTATCTTTTTATTGCGAACAAAACATTGTTGGCGGTGTATCGTGATTTTTTTATTATCTTTTACTATTTGTTATATAAAAATATTGTTTAATTTCGCTCAAGGATTTATAGAAAATGATGTAAATAATATTTAAAAACTAATCTATAAACAGGGAATTTCTAAAATATAAAATGTAAAAAAATTGGCTTTAATTATTATAATTGGATCTGGTTAAATTCATGTGTACTACTAGGATAGTATGCTATAAAAACGTATCAAGCAAAAGTAAGCAAAAGCAACCGAAGAACATAATATATACACATTAAATACGATACAATAAAAGAGAATATATTTGAATTGATATGCTCGCTCTTACTTGGTAAATATTTAAAAAAAAAACACAAAATTCTTGTTCAGACCATTGCCGCATGGTTAATTATAGTGATGTTGCTACATGAAGATTTTATATTATAACACTATTAGTGTAATTTACTCATATCTTTAAATTATTCGTTTAGATCGAAGGATTTATTGCATCATTAAAAAGATTAAAAATTTACAGATTTTGCTTTAAAAAAATTAGAGACCTCACGTTGCCCTTACAATGATATAATAGCATTAAATATCAAATGTGTGGAAGTATTCCGTAGTATTAATCGGTCCTAGAATTGGTTTAAAATATAGTAAGGTTTATTTCAGTAGCCAAGCTACAGTACAAACATAATAGGATTAAAAATCTTTCTCATTATTTATATACCCTCTCTAAAATCCGTTTATAACGGCTTAAAAAGCAGATTTAGAAATCTTATGAAATAATTATAATTTATAAGAAGTCGCTTAATAGTAATAATATGTTATAAACGTTACCGGTTACCTAATGATTTAATAAAAAACAATCTTTGTGATTACATGTCGCATGCAGCATTTGTTTTTATTCACAATTTAACCGTTAATATTAATAGTTAGGAGAAATAAAACTATTTGTATTGTGTCAAAATTAAGCATTTTTTAATAACGTTTATTAACTGTAACAGTTTTCGTGACGAAATATGTATAAACACTAATTAAATATTTGGAAAACTAATCATAATTGCTAGATGTGGTTGAATCCCATTCAATAAGGAGAATCTATAAAAAGTCAAATAGGTAATATTACCCCCTGTTTATATATAGATAGGTCGTAAAATATATTATATATGTAATATTTTGTAATCTTGAAATGGCTACTTATGTCAAAATACTTCTAAATATTCACATATGATGTTGTGTAAAACATGGAAGACAATGAATTTATAAGGATTCCTTGTTTATAGCGGAATCCTAAAATAATATGTATTAATATTACTTTAAATTATATATAAATGTTCTAAACGAAAATGCACAAAACTCTTTGCAGTAAAATATTTGTTTATTTCATATAATGATACCGTGTCTAAAAAACATTTGTTATAAACAATTTGTTTTAATTTGTAAATTAAGTTTTTAATTTCATTTGAATGGTACGAAACGAAAAGTTGCGATATAACAATGTAAAATACTTACAATCATTCCACATATATGTTAATCATAAATAAGTTGATATCAGTTTTTGTATGTGAACATTAAATATATTATTCTAGAAAATATTTAAATTGTGTTTGAATAATCTTAAAATTAAGTTACAAATCAATGGAGATTTCCTACTTATTGTTTATTTATTATTTCGTTGTATTTCCTTTGAATCTCTTAAATTTTGCACACAGATTTAATAACTTAAGTATTTATATACCATGGTTCATTTTGTAATTTCTATATCATTTAAATTATTTTGTAAATTATAAATAAAAAGAGTAAAATTATTCTTTTTGTATGTATTTTTGTAGATTGTGATAAAACAAATATATTCTTTAATAAACATTTTATATGATATTTTTTTATTATCTTAACTCTGCTTTTATCTTCATGACGTTAGTGCTTTTATCTTCATGACGTTACTCGGCACCCCTCCTCAAGTACCTAGTGATCAATAATTTTGTATACATTTTGTATAGAAGTCGTTGCAAGCGCACACATTCCACCTGGTGATAAGTACTATGGCCCATAGACAAGAGGGAATTACTCATATGATCTATCATAGATTAAGAAAAAAACTGTATACATTGTCCTTCTGGGGAAAAAGAATGCCTCGTTACCAGAAAAAAATAAAAATTTAAATAATCTTTTCATTATTTTTAGTTCTTTGATGTCGGCTCTTAGAGTATAAATAAGCTATCTTGCTTATAAATACTTTTTAAGGATGACTCACGCTAGACCGTGCCGGGTCCGAGCCGAGTGTCGGCCGTAGCACGGTCACCGAGCCGACCCCGTGCATGTTATTGCAACCGACCGGGCCTCAACCGAGCAATTATCGTTGCGCCGTGATGCAGTATACTCGTCCGAGCAAAAATACTGTTGTAACTAGACTACCATCATGTTGAATTTTGACGATCTGGAATTAGCGGCTATTGCGATCACTCTGGACGATGAAGAATCTGATAAATCTTCTACTACAAGGAAATGGCCGAGCCGAGCCGAGTTGTTTCCGAGCGTTGTCCGTTGCCCGGCCGTCACTCGGTTGCCGCTCGGTTGCCGCTCGGTATAACGTGAGTGTGTCCATACAAAATATATGTAATATTAGTTGACCGTGCTACGGCCGACACTCGGCTCGGACCCGGCACGGTCTAGCGTGAGTCATCCTTTATTTGTTGGCTAAACGATTTATTAAAAGTTAAATGTTTTGAGCGGAATAAGGAATACACACTCACGGTAACGACTAGTTAGAATTTCTTCTAAAAGGAGACATTTCACAAATCAATTTAGAGTGTCAATCTCAACGCCTCCCTTCTACTTCGGCCCGTGCACACGCCGCCACACCCGCGATGTTAAGCCGTTTCCTGAAGTTAAAAACGATCACAAAAGCATTCATTGTTATTAAATCTGATATTGTAGGTATTTACTGAGGAAGACTGGACAAACATAGAAGAGTTAAATAATAATATATTGGATGTTATTAAAACTATCGTAGAAGCTCTATCCCGTCGCGATGCAACATTGATTACAGCCACTGTTTCTTTAAAATTTGCTATAAGAAAATAAATTGAAACGAATACTCATCTTAGTAATAAAATGATCACTGCATTGCGAAAACAATATAAAAAACATGCAAGCATCAATATTGCGATACTTAACCAACCCTGACATTTATTTTGCCAGTATGGATGAAGATGCAACTATCTTTTCCCGGCCTACAAATAATGAAATGTTACACGAAATTGAAAAATTTTGCGTGGTAGAGCCATGGTGCAGCTATATTACTGGTATAGTTGTAGTACGAATGGGTTGGCTAGAACGGGGAAGGACCACGCTCTCAAAAAAATCGCTGCTGTGTATGGTGAGTGTAGAGAACCGGATACCCTTTTTACTGGAAACGAGGCATTCAATCTTAGTCCTCACGGGTGACAACGCATCTGCATTTTGATTCGTCATCGAGGATAGATGTAGATGTCTATGGGCCACAGCAATCCCTTACCATCAGGTGGACTGTGTGCTCGTTTGTCATCTTTATTCTATAAAAAAATCGCACAAAAACTATACAAAAAGTATCCCTTGAAGAAACGCTAGCAATTGGAAGTTAAAATCCGGATTACATCCGATTGAATCCTAACAAATGAAGAGGAATTTAATAGAGAGCTGTCTAAAGCTGTTAATACTGCTACTGAATCGACAGAGCAAGAAAATGACTTAATTACTATTGTGAGTGTTGAAATGGTTCTATTTGAATATGGTGGGCAAAGACAACGAGTACTACTTATCGATAGCTTTTGAACATTTAAAAACTATTTCGCCCACCAGTGTAGAGCCAGAGCGAATATTTTCTTCGCCTCCCATAGGCTGCGCTCGTGTTTGAGTGATGAAAAATTTGCATGCATTCATTTTTCTGCGTTTTTTTGTTTAAATAAATTTAAGAAGTAATGTATAATGAAAACTTTTTTTTTGTTTTGTTATAATAACAGTAACCGTGAGGTATATTCTATGATAGAATATTGTAATGTAAAATAATAGAATTTTTCTAAATTATTTTTATGTTGAATGATATTAAAATTTAAGTAATGTGAAATAACTGTTAACGTGCAATTGTAAAAAAATGTTCCTAGTTAGTGAGATGTTTGATTATATTTAATTAGAAAGAAACTATTGCAATTATTACTTGAGTAATTACTTTAACGCACGATTTGCAATTAACTGTTTTCTTTATGAACATTATTATCGTTATTCACATTGAACGAAATAGTCTCAAACCCAAAAGAAAGGAATGAACCGAAAGAACCGGGTACCCGGTTCCGGCAAAAGTTTAGAACCGAAAGAACCGGTTCCTGGAAAGAGACCGGTTCTCGATGCCCTAATTACAATACTTTTTTTTGACTACAACTTGTTTGACAATTTTTAAATTTTAACTATCTTTATTGAATGAAACACACAACTTTATCTGTGTTATTAATTTTGAGACATAATAATTTACACTCGTTTTGACATTATTATTTTGACATTTTAATTATTACATTTATTATATTATTATTTAGTGATTTAATAATATGTTAGTAGTGCAAATATACAAATAGGATTATGTTATGTTAACACTTTCACTGTCCGGTTTTCAGACACAATAGTAAGACAATAGCATTGACCTATATGTAGTGCACGGGACAGCAAAAGGGTTAATGTAATTATCAGAATTTTCCATTTTAATTATAAAAAAATCTTGTATTTAATTAGTTTGCTCACCGGAAAGTAGAATATGGCTCTATTTTTGTAAAATTTTTATTTTTTCATTTTAATAAAATACTAGTAATGCTATTAAACATTACTAATATTCCCTTAAACCACTTCTGGTAAGCTTAAAATGCTTGTGTTAGAAGTGGTTCACGACAGTAGTCGAATGGCGGATTGGAGCCCACGACCTTTCGAGTTCGCGGTCCGCGCCCTGCCATTAGGCTATTGACGCTTCTAATTATTAAGACCTATTGTAACCCATATATCACAAATGAATTAAAATGAATTTGAATTTACAAAGAATTATCTCAAAATAAAAAGATGCTAACTCTACGGAAAGACAATGAATCTGGCACTTCCATTAACTGGACAAAAATAGTAGAGTTTAGAGTAGACAAAGAAACGTGTAGTGTTATGCTACTTACATATCATTTTACACTATTTTTCCATTCTGTTTTTGATTTTCTGCATTTATATTTTGCATCACCTTTATTTCCATAGGATCCTGTAACGTTTTTACACAATAACAAATCATTTTCACTTCGTATTTTCACGCTATCAGCACCGTTTAAATCGCTGTCAATGGAGTCTTACCTTTTTCGATCTTTTATTGAGTTTTCCATAACTCTGCAATTTTAGGTTTCGTGCGCGCTGACGCGCCGTAGTTTTTCCTATATGAATAATATCTCATTTCTTACTTAAATGTAACTGTTTTTCAATTATATACCTAAAACCAAAAATTTATATTTTTGACAACCATTATTTATATGGTTGTTATGGTAACTTTTATTCAAATTCGTCACTGGTTTGATGTTCTTAGTTCGATATTTTCACATAAATACTCTTTCGCTCTAGGTCATTTACAATAAATTTCCTTTTAATTTAAATAATTTCTCGTTCTCTCTAAAAAGGTATAAAAGCCGAAAAATCGGAGAATACAGGGAGTCTCGCTTCAGTTCTCAAACGAGAAGCATCTACTAACGGCCTTATCCCGGGGCCGCATTGCCCCGGGATCCTGCAAGCCTCCATCTACATTTGAAGTCGTCGGCGTAGTCTACTTCAAGCGCGGGGCCACACTACTCCGGGCGCTACGACTGCTTGCTCCAGGCGCTGAGTGCACCTACTGCCCGCGCTACCTTTGGTCGCTACGACTGCTTGCTCCAGGCGCCGAGTGCACCTACTGTCCGCGCTACCTTTGGGCGCTGCGACTGCTTGCTCCAAGCGCTGAGCGCACCTACTCCAGGCGCTACGTGCGTCGGCTCCGGACGCTGCGTGTGCCCAGTGCAGGCGCTGCGTGCCGTCGCCGCCAAGAAACCTCAAGCTCCGCGTGTGCCTACTTCTACAAGCGCAGCGTGTGTAATCTCACTTCATCCATCATCATCATATTTCATTTTTTTATAAAATTGTAAATACCTTTTTAAAAAATTTAAATATATTATTTTCTTGTTCTACTTTTGTTGTTTTGTTTTTCTTAGGTTAGGTTCTATATATTTTTCTTATTAATTGTCCCTTTACGACAAACGTCTATTGAAACAACTTACACTGATGCTTCGTGGTACAGGTACATTACAGTCAAGAGAATGCATGCTAAATTCTTAAAGATCCCTTTAAATCCATTCAATAATTCTCTAATTAAGATACCTAATGTCCTCCAGACCGAATTTAAGTCTAACCATCGGCGTAGGACAGGATTATAGTGCCCAAGTGTATGGGCACTATTATAATCCTTTATGTATATCTCTATTCCCTCACTCATTGTCAGACATAAGACGCAGGACAAACGACTTTACGTGCTTTTGAAGGCACGAGGATGAGACACCGCCAACTTCCTGACTCCTGTCAGCTACTGAAAATTTCTTGACGGAAAACACGTTAACTGATATTTGTCGACCCGGTATTCGAATCAAGGACCTGATGATCACCAGTCGTACTGAGCCTAAATATAACGACTTCAATATTAATGCCAAAGTTACTATTTATATTATTCTATATGTAGGTACTAGTAAAACAGTAAAAGGGCGTAACTCTAAGAGAACAGTAGATAAAAAGAGAGCCTGGGCAAAACGAAAAGCGACCATAACGCGTATCTTTTTTCAGAGCTTTTTATAGTAATTTCAGGATTGTAATACATTAAAGCTGTATTCATCATCTAGTTCTATTATTATCATTAAATACGGTTGTATTTGTAGTTTTTAATTAAATTTAGTATTTAAAATTTTCTAATGAGCTAGTAATAAGTAAATAAGAAGCTAGTAAGAAAAACAAACGTTTTCTTCCTCTCCTGCAATTTTTTAAAAAATTGAGGTTCGCCCCTTTGCGGCGTAGGTGACGAATTATTTAAAATAAGAAATAATCGGCTAAAAAAGAAAAAAGTTAAAGTGCAAATGAACTTACGTAGCCCACGATTATTATCGAAACTAGATATTCCCATCCTACCATCAATTATGTTTAAAAATAATGTCATACCATTCTCTCCCCATGTAAAGAACCTTGGCCTGTTCGTTGATGGTTGCTTAACATTTAACAAACATATACAGGAGGTGAGTCGCAAAACTACTGGAACTTTGCGATCTCTATATTAGAATTCATATATCCAAAGGTGCAATGAGCAAATTTGAAAAGGTATGGAGGAATCGGTCCGTACGAAAAAAAAACGAAAATAAGATTAGTTATTCCCAGGTGTTCCCTTTCTATATGATTCAGAGTCCTGGATTATAAAGACAAACATGCAAAAGAAATACAGGCATGTAAAAGGTAGAGCTGACGTGACTACTTATTTCTCGCTCAGCAACTAATACTACTCATAAATCCTATGATTTTAGCATAAATTGCTATTTCACGGGACGCACTGAATAAGTGCAAAGCTGCAAAACTCTACTTTATCGTCCTCGTGTATCCCTTGATAGACTTTGATTTAATCAAGATAAACTAGAAATATGACTAGTGGAGTGTCCCAATTCAATATGAGTAAGTAATGCCTATAAAAATAAACTAAACATTAGCTAGCTAAAGATAAGGCTTAGTTTTGTTTGTAGGCTAATGTTCGACATGAAGTTTTATTTATTTATTTATTTAATCTTTCATGCACAAAGTTATACATATGGCGGACTTAATGCCATAGGGCATTCTCTCCCAGTCAACCATTAGGCCAAACAGAGATATGCAAACAAGAGGCGGTGCAGCAGTAGTCAAAATAGAAAGCGCTAAAAAAATATTGTATATACATATACACACACATACATAGACATATTATATACTTAAATATATACATATATAAATACATACATACACATATACATGCAACCGAAGATGGTTAAGCGCACTGACTTAGCCAAAAGCTATTAATTCTTGCCTCGAAGACAACCACATTAACTGCTTGGATGACTTTAGCGCAATGCCTTTTCTATCTATTTTCTATAATGTCAGTGCTGTTGACCATTTTATGAAAGGATACTTATGATGATTATGGTGATCTTTTGCGCACGTTCTTGTCGTAGGTGATCCACTTTTCATCACACTGGTGACGAAAAGTGGATCACCCACGACAAGACAGGCCACACAGTCCACCAAATAGGATTTGGATCCCGTGGCCCATAGACCCTTGTATCTTCATCCTTGATTAAGAATCTCAGATGTGCTTCGTTTTCATTAAAAAATGTCTCCGGATCTCTACACTTACCATATGATACACAGCAGCATTAAACTGTTATTCTACCACTTATATAACCATGAAATGAGGTATAGCCGCAGCATGGCTCTACCACGTATAAATAATAACTATGATTATTCGAATTAATGTTACGATATTACACCATAAACCATAATAAGATAAGGTTAATAATACATAGTCTGTAACTTTTTGTTGTTGTTCTTGTTGTAGCCGTATTCTTTTTGTTTATAGAATGCAATAAAGAATAAATAAATAACACACCCCACAGGTCGCAGGCAATTGTTAGTATAAAATAAAATACAGCAGAAGGTTAAAAAATTTCGGTACGTTTCAATAAATATGCAGTACACTCATAAATTACGATAAAATATTATGAGCATTATACTTTAAATACAATATCCTCCTTTTTTATATAGGATAAGGGTGACAAACGAGCACACAGTCCACCTGATGGTAAGTGGTTGCTGCGGCCCATAGACATCTACATCTATCCTCTATTACAAACCAAAATGTAGAAGCGTTGTCACGCGTGAGGACTAAGTTGGAATGTCTCATTTCCAGTACAAAGGGCATCCGGCCACCTGCACTCACCAAGCGAAACGCAGAGGTAAACCTCTACTTCACGTTGGTTTTCTGTGAGGTCGTGGAACCACCCCGGTTCGAGCCGGCCCATCCGTGCGACAGCAAAAGCTGCCGCGTGGCTCTACCTCCTTCCGGGGCAGTCGGATAAAAACAATCTAATATTGCCGTGTTGTTAATAGGTTTAAGGCTAGAGGGCCACATCAAAGCACCCATCTAGACATGTAAGAGAAATTAAATATTCATAAGATGAATTCATTTGCGTCATTATGTGATGAATGTGAATTAATTTATGTAATGAATGTGAATGTGAATTCATTTGAGTCATTACATAATGACTCAAATGAATTCACATTATGAACATTTAATTTCTCCGACATGTCTAGATGTGGCTTTTTAAAGGCCCTATGGTGCTTTGCTTTGATGTGAAGTCGTAAAATATATTTGTAAAAAATATATTCACTACGAAAAAGTCATGTCCACAAAACCCTTGCAATAAACCCTTAACAAAGTATTTTGCCGTCTTTAGCGCATGTTTGCTAAATATTTTGTCTGCTTTTGTCCTTAAATCAACTTTACTTCAACCCGTCAATTTTACTGTAAAATTTTTAAAACGGTTAGGTTACGCGGGAGTGTTGAGGATAAGTTTACGAGCCGCCAAAGGCAAAGGCAGCAATACCGAAAAGACTATTAACTAAGCTTAACGACCGATGTGTTTATGGCGATATTTACAAAACAATATTTCCTGGCGAGAATTAAAAAGGCGGTCGTTGCGTCCCTTATTGTTTTATTCGAATTCATAGGTTTGGTCAAAAAGAAGTATAACGGTAATGGGCGAGGTAAATTTGGTTAAGGAAATTATAGATTATTTTGTTCAGAATAATGCCTTGTAAGTGTTGGGTATATTCCTAATGAATACATTAATACGGTTTGTAAGAAATTATAATATACAAACTTTATATACCTATTATGATTTCCTAAACACTACACAAATCAAGGATTTGTAATAGTAAATTAAGATTGTTGGCAAACCATCGCTTTACTTTCTATACACCCTATCGCTTACTGAGCCGTCTTGATGTCGGTTTCGTGTTGTATGTTATTCTTAATATTTACTTAAAAACTCAGCTACCTTGAATCCCAGCTAGAAAAGGCGTCAAATTAGAAAAAGAATATTTTTCTCTCAAATCATCGGATGTATCAAAGTCCTAAAGTAAATTAAAAACAATAATTTTAAATTAATTTTGGTATGTACATGTACGAAAAAAGAAAATTAAAAAGTTTTCCTTATTGAATAAGCAAAAATATAAGGTTTAACTTGGTAAGATTATTATATGGTTAAAAAACTAAAAAACCCAATTTTTCAGCGGTAGGGCCGCGTTGCATTATGGCTGCAGATCGTGGTTGTATTTGCTTAGGAAGGACCACGTTCTTGCAGAATATCTGTCAAAATGCTGTAGCCTTAATATGGTTGAGTGACGAAAACTCGTTTATTAAAAGTTTACCTACTATGCAAGTATACTGAGCTCTAAAGTATTCGAGTATATTTGCTAATCTTAAGTGCACTGATCGTAATACGTAAAAATCTAGTTCATTTTCCAACGTCGCATACAAAAATAATGTCTCAACTATAAACTAGTTTTTCCCAGACCAGATTTTCAAAAATCGACAGAATCAGATGTGTATCTAGAATAATGCTGAAAATTCTTAGTCAGGCATTATTTTCGATACACATCTTTCATGGAAAGAACATATTAATAATTTATGCATAAAGCAAAACAAGTTTGTTTTTGCATTTCGAAAGGTAAAAAGACGTGACAAGCAGGCATAGATCTATTATGCCTATATCGCGCTTACATTTGCTCCATTATACGTTATGGCGTAGAATTATTACGCATAGAATACTAGTACGCGCACCGAAAGTGAAGCAAGCATAGAAATATTAAAAAGAGGAGAAGTGGCAAGGGGGCGTGTCTGTGTCCGCACGATATGATCAAAATGCTCAGGTTCTATTCAAATGGCCGTCTTTGCGTATTAGTATACTTTCAACCGTAATCGTGAAACAATATCAGAATGCCGTGTTATTCAGTAGTTTCTTGTAAAAACCGAAGCCAAAACAAAATCTTTGTAGATCATGGAATCACTTACCATATGTAAGAACAAGTATTTTACTATCTTTATCTTTAAAATCATGAAAAACAACAAATCGTAAAATATTTTTTGCTCTTAATGCGTTATTTTTGTTTTCAAATATCACTGCAACTGTACTATTTTGTAGTAAATACATTGCTCCTTAACCACTACTTATGTATATCGCTAAGCGACTGAACAAGCAATGTAAATATTACAAAATGATACTTTATTTATGGGGATGCATCGTGTAGTACGGCCACTGTATCTTGCGATGAGTTAGTGTTGTGCTTGCGCAGATCCACTAACGTATGCTAACGACAACAATGTCGATTGGCGAATTGCTATTATAGTTTATTATTTCAATTTGTCAACCATTTCAGCCCGGTGGGAAGACTGATGTGACATAATGGTATTTAATTATTTTGATTATTTTAACCGTTTAGTACACTGAATTCGTAACTAGCGATCATAAAGTAAGTTGCTTAAATAATTAGATTAATCATCGGTGAAGTGTTTTGGGTTGAATTATAGTATATTATGCCTTATCTTCGTGTTAACTCCATACTTTTATGTTTTAAAAAGCTTCGAATGCGTTATTATACCAAATTGGCATGGTTCAGAATTCAGATAATATTATAATAGTGACTTTTGCTAAAAATAAGTCAACATGATTCTCCTGGCTATTTATTTGTTATGCATGAGGGTGTGTTTGTTTTCATATATTTAACAATATCTTAACCAACCAGGGCTTTCTAACAAAGGCTTGCCAGGTACATGGTGAGGTTAAGAAATTGCGTAGGACAAATAAATAAATGATAAATAAATTATTATCGTACATTTTCAGCTTCCCAAAAGATGCTAATTTAAAAAAGAAATGAACTGATGCCACAGGAAGGCCATCAAATTGGTTCCCTGCAAAAACTAGTACCATATGCCAAAATACCTACTTTTTCAATACGCTATGACAATCTAAACCAACATAACCGGATTTTTTTATTGTATTTGTTAGGTAGGTTAAGTACTTAATAATTTACGTTTAGCTACATATTGTTTATTTTTATTATATAATTTCCTATGCATATCGTTTTTATTTATTTTATTTTCAATTTTAGTGCAATTCTGGTATAAATGGAAGAGAATCGATAACTTTCCAATTTAGTCAATCACTAATGTATATGTAAAATAAATGGCTTTTGTTTTTAAAATGCATAGCACAAAGATAGCGACTGATATTTTTGTGTGAGTAAGTAGTACGGTGCATGGTAAATGCACGCTGTTTCTGTAGGGATACGGCTTATAATTGATTGTGTAGTACGTTCTGATTTATAAAATGCGGGTGTGTGCGCGACTGCGTATCTATTGCTTTTACTGATCTGCAAGTGTGGTAGTAGGCGGGTGGTAGGGGCCAACTGGAGACACCGGGTTCCGATACATTTTCAACTACCGGGCATATCTCCTTCTATTATTATATCTATGGAAGCAAGTAAAACTAACGCGAAACCGCGTAAATTGACTTAGCGACGCGTTAGTGCGCAACGTCACGTCTTACGGAGAAGAGCTCGCGAAAAATTGTAAAAATTACCGTTTGTGTTGTAAAATATTGTCACAACGGTGATAATAAACATAAAAGAAGTGATGGTATTACATTTCACATATAAGTTTATACATTTAATTCATTATAAGTACGTAAAACTAAAAAAATACTTACCTAAGCTCTCATAATACAAATGTTGCTAGTTGTGGGGAAAAAATCACAATTTTCTTTTAAAAATATTTATTTTCTATTTGTGTTTAAAACGTTTAATCGCAACGCTCTGTGTAAAATTCAAATGTTGATATATAGATACCTACTTCTCTAAGTGTTAACATTATATTAACAATGGGTGCCTATTTAAAACTAATACGGAGTGATCAGCTAATCGCGATTCGTCGGCGCCATTTTAACGCAACTATTTTATTTTAATTGCTTTTTTTATTGACTAAGGTTATGTTTTAGAGTATAGAATAAAAACTTTTTTATTTACAACATCATGAGATTATTAATAAGAACGCCTTTACTAACCAGATGTCACTTTACACCCAAACATTAACCAGATGTTACGTTAGACCCAAAGATAGCCTATTTTAACCGACTCCCAAAAAGAAAGGTTATCAATATGTATGTACACTGATTTCTAAGCTTGATCAGTTCGTATATACATGCTGAAATTTTAGTGGTTGTTGTCCCGCAGCCAAATTATACTGTCTCGATAGTAGAGTCAATTTATTAAATTAAAAAATATTACAATAAAAAAGGGCAGATTTACAATAGTAATACCTCACAACCTATTCGGGCGTCCAAACTAGTTTATGTCGTATCACTACGCTTGAGAGTTCATGTTATGAACATTTATTAGTGGCCCTTCACTGTGTAGGAAGCGCGCGGTAGCACGTGCGATAGACGTAACACTACATTACGTCCAGCGATTTTTTTTTCAGACTTTATTATAGTAATTCGGTATAACTAGCCTGTACGCCCGACCTACTTGCGAGATATTGCTATTGGTTCGAGATCGCATTCGAGTTTTGTATTTCTCGATTGTAAATCTGCCATTTTTACAATTATTTTATTTTAATAAATCTATTGTACTACTAAGGCAAAATCATTTGACAGGCCTGTTGGTCTAGTGGTTAGTGACCCTGACTGCTATGCCGGAGGTCGTGGGTTCGATTCCCACCCAGGACAAATGTTTGTGTGATGAGCACGATCATTTGTTCTGTGTCTGGGTGTAATTTATCTATAATATTTATGTATTTAGAAATATATAAGTATGTTTATCAGTTGTCTAGTACCCATAACACAAGCTCTGCTTAGCTTGGGACTAGATGGCGTTGTGTGATAGTTGTGGAATATTATTGTGGAATATTATATTATTATATTATATTATTTTACTTCGGAAAAATAACCATTAAAATTTCAGTGTGTGATTTGGATCAATCTGTGTGTGTTATCCTTTCAAATAAAAAAATCTAAATCGGTTTAGAAATTGTAGAATTCTGAGGTAAAAAACATTAAAAAAATACACCGAATTGATAACCTCCTCCCTATTTGAAGTCGGTTAAAATTAAACATTACACGATGTGCTTATTGTATTCGAGAAATTTAATTGTGTTTAATAATATTCTTATATTTTATTACGTCTGCATTTTTTACTATTAATATATGTATAATAAAGTTATATTAGTAACATCATTATCGTGTTTATTTTATTCCATTTTATATTCTCATAAAATACTTCTACTAAATAATCTTCGTACGTAATACGTAATCTTTATTATATCGATTTTTTTTTAAATTAATCAAAAAATAGTGATTTACACAATTTGATTGCAAACACCAGAAACTGGTATCACTGAATGTCGTGTATGTGTGCGTGTGACGAGCGTAGGCACATTCGACTCGCGCCCACTAACATAATGACTTTGCATCATTTTAACGCTCGTGTTTTGTATTGGACTACGTTTCTATGCGTAATAATTCTATGCGTTATGGCATGTCAGTTCTCTGCATATACATCTACGAAACAGCTAATTTTGTTAAATACCACAGTCCTCATTTCACCGCTAACGCCGTAAAATTAAACACGTGCTCTTAAAAATGCCTGTGCCTAATCTAGAACTGTTTAAAAAAAACTGTGCATATATGGCACCTCTAATAACTCTTTGCCCAAAGGTATGACTGACCTGCCGTATAAAATGTTCTGTACATAGATATAATAATAGAAGGAGATATGCCCGGCAGTTGAAAATGTATTGTAACCCGGTGTCTCCAGTTGGCCCCTACCACCCGCCTACTACTACACTTGCAGATCAGTAAAAGCAATAGATACGCAGTCGCGCACACACCCGCATTTTATAAATCAGAACGTACTACACAATCAATTACAAACCGTATCCCTACAGAAACAGCGTGCATTTACCATGCACCGTACTACTTACTCACACAAAAATATCAGTCGCTATGGTTGTGCTGTGCATTTTAAAAACAAAAGCCATTTATTTTACATATACATTAGTGATTGACTAAATTGGAAAGTTATCGATTCTCTTCCATTTATACTAAAATTGCACTAAAATTGAAAATAAAATAAATAAAAAACTATATGCACAGGAAATTATATAATAAAAATAAACAATATGTAGCTAAACGTAAATTATTAAGTACCTAACCTACCTAACATATACAATAAAAAAATCCGGTTATATTGGTTTAGATTTTCATAGCGTATTGAAAAAGTAGGTATTTTGGCATATGGTTTGTTTGTTTTAGTAGTTTGGTGGCCTTCCTGTGGCATCAATTCATTTCTTTTTTAAATTAGTATCTTTTGGGAAGCTGAAAATGTACGATAATAATTTATTTATCATTTACATATATCCTACGCAATTTCTTAACCTCACCATGTACTTGGCAAGCCTTTGTTAAAAAACCCCTGGTTGGTTAAGATATTGTTAAATATATGAAAACAAACACACCCTTATGCATAATAAATAAATAGCCAGGAGAATCACGTTGACTTATTTTTAGCAAAAGTCACTATTATAATATTATCTGAATTCTGAACCATGCCAATTAGGTATAATAACGCATTCGAAGCTTTTGAAAACATAAAAGTATGTAATTAACACGAAGATAAGGCATAATATACTATAATTCAACCCAAAACACTTCACCGATGATTAACCTAATTATTTAAGCAACTTACTTTATGATCGCTAGTTACGAATTCAGTGTACTAAACGGTGAAAATAATCAAAACAATTAAATACCATTATGTCACATCAGTCTTCCCACCGGGCTGAAACGGTTGACAAATTGAAAGAATAAACTATAATAGCAATTCGCCAATCGACATTGTTGTCGATAGCATGCGTTAGTGGATCTGCGCAAGCACAACACTAACTCATCGCAAGATACAGTGGCCGTACTACACGATGCATCCCCATAAATAAAGTATCGTTTTGTCATATTTACATTGCTTTTTCAGTCGCTTAGCGATATACATAAGTAGTGGTTAAGGAGCAATGTATTTTCTACAAAATAGTACCGTTGCAGTGATATTTGAAAACAAAAATAACGCATTAAGAGCAAAAAATATTTTACGATTTGTTGTTTTTCATGATTTTAAAGATAAAGATAGTAAAATACTTGTTATTATATATGGTAAGTGATTCCATGATCTACAAAGATTTTGTTTTGGCTTCGGTTTTTACAAGAAACCACTGAATAACACGGCATTCTGATATTGTTTCACGATTACGGTTGAAAGTATACTAATACGCAGAAACGGCCGTTTGAAAAGAACCTGAGCATTTTGATCATATCGTGCGGACACAGACACGCCCCCTTGCCACTTCTCCTCTTTTTAATATTTCTATGGTTCTGTAGTGCCTTGCGAGAATGGTTAATGCAGGAGAGTTTCTATACTCTTAAAGATTTTTCTAATAAAAGCACTTGCCGATTTGGTCCCCACTAAGATATGGCTCTTCCTTATTTCCTGTTTTTATTATAATAATTCAATAATTTATGTAATTGTAATCACTGTAATTCATATAATTGAAATTTAAAAAATTGTAATAATTATACTTCAAATAGTTCTTATAAATTGTAATTCAAATAGTTATAAATTGTTATTGAAATAGTTCTAATAATTGTAATATTATTCTAATAAATGTTGTAAATTAACTATAATTTTGCATGCCTGTAATGAGTGTGAAATATGTCCTGTGCTATACTTAATTTAATAGTACTTAATTTAACACCTTGTGTACCCACCATTTCCACTGCTGAACATAGGGCACCGGAAGGAATGCTACAAAGCATGGTCCAGAGCCACTTGCATCCATCGACTTCCTGCATATCTTACCAGGTCTTCACTATATCTAATGGGGGGCCGCTATATACTTCGTCTACAGGTACGAGGCTGCCACTCGATAACCTTCCTTCCCCATCGGTTCTCGGTTCTTCAAGCTACATGGCGGGCCATCACCACTTCAGCTTACTAATCCGTATTCCGTATAGCTCGAAGAACTAACAACCGGTTTTCGAGTGGCAGCCTCGTGCCGGTAGGGGAAAGGTAGGGCCCCCGCCCCCCCCACTAGGTGGAGGAAAAATTAGTTTACTCTATCGATTAGCAATAAATATTTTCCTGACATTATTTTTGTTTGTATTGAGTTTTGCCGGTAACAAAGTGCTTTTGATTGCTTTCGTCCCACGGGACGAAAGTTGGTGATGTATTCTATTGCGCCGCTGCTACACGTTACCCACCATCCAGACTTTACGATGACGTATTACTTTGCAGTGTTAAACTAATTAGTCCGTCAGATCCTTACTCACTTGACGACTGATATCTAAAGTTGCGAACGTAGCCGAAATCGGCAGTCAATCATCATGGACTGCAATGATTATGATAATTTAACATATTTATTGAAATGCTAATATTCTGGTTAAATGCCGTAAAATGGTGAAGTCTATTGACCCATTTGTTTCCGTAGGTGATAGCTACCTATGGGAAATGGTAGATAGATTTTGTAGCTTCTCAAAGATAGCGGTATAAGGTCATCATTCCGTTTATGCCAAGTCTTAAATTCCCAGACCGGCAATGGCGAGCAGTATCAAAAGTGCTTTAAATCTATACCTGTAGTTCGTGTCTTCTGGTACCGCGATCGTCAATCCGTCTGCTAGCTGGTCATTGGTTATAACAATTTTCATGTCCAATGACGGGACAGGTCTTTTACAGATTGAAAATAAGAAGACTATATCGTTTAATATATGTTCTACAATATATTGTGTTATGTATGTCGCAGCCAACTGGCTTAATTAGCCTCTCGAATAACAACCTAGCCTTTTTACTAAAGGGAGCCGTTCAACTAGCGGCCTTAATGATAGTCAATCTATGCGTCTAATACAACATTGCCACTATCTTGTAATATCAGTGGCAGTAGGTTAAGCTACGGCTGGGGTGGCCCTTGGGCCACACTAAAGCGTGTTTTTTTTAATATAATATAGCACATAGTCCACCATTAGGCATGAAATGTTGTATTAGACGCATCGACTGAAACGCTTGGGCTGAATATCATTCAGGCCGCTAGTTAATAGTAAAAAGGCTAGGCTGTTAACTGAAAGGCTGATTAAGCTAGTTGGCTGCGACATATACATTAAATAATTAATAACATAATATTTATTATATAGTGCAGTAAAGGTATCATAGCCTTCATACTTCTCCGGGGATACCGCGTTAATTGATGGATTTAACATGTCCGATTTTATTTTAAGTACGCCAAAAATAGAGGTTTTCTTCATGTGCTCAGCGGTATATTTACCGCTGAGTACAAGTAAAACCACACTCAAAATTGAAATAAGTAATTTCAGTGGAGCCGGCGGTAATAACGCGGGTTGCTCGCGTACTTTATGTAATTGTCGGTAAAACAATCAGTCGGGTTCTCTTTTATAAAAAGAAAATCAAATACAACCCGTAACCATCTCCTTTTCATTCTAGTTTGTATCTTTATTACGAGGCTGCGACAAACTGTGAGGAACAAATTGAATGTAATAAAACCGTCACCAGTAACGTTTACAGCGGTCTCAAAACCGCGTTTTGTTTTTGTTTTCAACATAACCGAGAGGAGCCAAACAAAGGTTCCATTTCAACCCCAAAACAGCTTCTTCGAACCGCAGCTTACAATACTCTACAATTATTTACGGGAAAGTAAATTTCTGATCGCAACTTATATGTTTAAGGACGCAAGGCAATATTATCCAATATTTAACAGTGGTAGAGCCACGCGGCAGCTTTTGCTGTCGCACGGATGGGCCGGCTCGACCCGGGGTGGTACCACGACCTCACAGAATACCAGCGTGAAGTAGAGGTTTACCTCTGCGTGTCGCTTGGCGAGTGCAGGTGGCCGGAGGCCCTTTTTACTGGAAACGAGGCATTCCATCTTAGTCCTCACGGGTGACAACGCATCTACATTTTGATTTGTAATAGAGGATAGATGTAGATGTCTATGGGCCGCAGCAACCACTTACCATCAGGTGGACTGTGTGCTCGTTTGTCACCCATATACTATAAAATAAAAATTTTAAAAGTAATCTGCGGTGATGGTTATGATCTGCTTGATCAAGGTTGTACTTTTTTTCAAAAAGTATAAAGTGTTTTTATCTCTATATATAAAAATCAATTGATGTCCATTAGTCTCGCTAAAACTCGAAAACGGCTCGAATGATTTTGATGAAATTTTTTGTGTGCATGTGAGTGGATCCCTGTATGGTTTAGATTTATTATTAGACCCGGTAGGTGGCGCTGTTGTCGAGATCCAGGTAAATCAACGGTGCGAAACCGAGGCGGATCGTAAGAATTATAAAAAAAAAATTGTATTATTTTGAGTAAAATTTTAATGAGATGATAAGATATATGTATGCATTTTAATACTCTAATCAAATTAATAATAATTATTAAGAGATAAACGAAAATTGTCATGTTTTTATATGGGAAGATAGATAGCTATTAATATATCTGCAATTGCACAATAAAAAGCTAATGAAATAGTAAAACCCTAAAATTAACTTTTGTATATACATGTATGTATCTTTTGTATGTACATAATAACCGTTAGAATTTATAATAAGAATACAGAATTGGTGGTACTAAAGTTCCATACAAAAAACTGCTCTATTTTCTGCGACTAACTGTTTTAAAATAGAGCAAATCCATTGTTTTGCCCATTGGAATTGTGTTTTTTATTGATGGCTTGTAAACGGTCCCTGGAACAATTAAACAACTTTAAAAATGTTTGGACCGTTACCGAAATTGTAACAGTTTGATTTTTTTAGCAAAAATTACAGTTATGACAGTACTAAGAAATATGCATTATGGTTCTCTCTTAGGCGCCTACTACACACTCGATAATTATCACGATATTTGGATCATAATCTAAGATTACGATATTTATCGAGTGTGTAGTATAGCATATCTTGGATCGTGATACGGATCACTGGATTTCTAAAAGTCCAGAAATCCAACGATCTGTATCAAGTATCGTCGATAAATATCGAGTGTCTAGTCTTTGGTCGATATTTATCGTCAGTATTCATTGTCAGCGATGGTGGAGGACGCGCTTCTTGATGCAGTGGCGGCGCCAGCCGTGCCTCAAACGAATGACCAAAAAACCTTGAAAGAATTCACGTGAGAGAGACGTGTAAAGAGAAAAATATGGATGGAGCCAATGCTTCATCCATTTTTTTCTCTTTATACGCCTTTTTAATGCTATCGCTAATATAATAGCAACACGAGCTTTATTTTTATAGTCACTCATTACGTTACTGGCATCGAATTATGGAACGTACATGTCTTTAGTGAATGAAATCTACCGTTGTACTGACGCGATTAGTATCGAGTGTGTAGTATGTAGATTCGATCTAAAATATTGCAAGATAAAAATCACGTTAAATATCGTGATAATTATCGAGTGTGTAGTAGGCGCCTTAGGCGCATACAACAGGTCAGTACAACGGTAGATTTCATTCACTAAAGACGTGTATTATAAAAACGTGTGACTATAAATATAAAGCTTGCGTTGCTATTATATTAGCGATAGCATTAAAAAGGCGTGTAAAGAGAAAAAAATGAATAAAGCATTGGCTCCATTCATTTTTTTCTCTTTACATTTCTCTCTCACGTGAATTCTTTCAAGGTTTTTTGGTCGTTCGTTTGAAGCACGGCTGGCGCCGCCACTGCATCAAGAACCGCGTCCTCCACCATCGCTGACAATGAATACTGACACGATAAATATCGACCAGAGACTAGACACTCGATATTTATCGACGATACTTGATACAGATCGTTGGATTTCTGGATTTTTAGAAATCCAGCGATCCGTATCACGATCCAAGATATGCTATACTACACACTCGATAAATATCGTAATCTTAGATTACGATCCAAATATCGTGATAATTATCGAGTGTGTAGTAGGCGCCTTATATATCACAAATTTTAAAAATGGGATTTCACCACGTTTCGCTCACCCAATGAGGTAGGTTTGTCTTTTGTTTTATGTAAGTGTTGGCCTTTAAACTTAAATACAGTTTAACTTATTAAAGAAAGTGAAAACTTTTGGTTCCCTGAACTCAAGTTCTACTTTTTTCAAAAGTTTAATTTTTAACCTTAATCGACCTACGAGATTAATAAATATTATACAGACTATAATATTTTTGATCTAATCTCGAAATAGTTACATTATAATTTCATCCGCTATTGTGCTATCGCTAGAGGTAGAATATTGTCTTCAAAATTATACCACTCTTGAGATATATACATGTACTATTTAATAAAAAAAGAATCATTCAAATCGCTTCACAAATACAGTCGCTTTGAGAATCTCCTCGTTTTTTGAAGTCATCTATCTGAATTTATAAATAAGAAAATATGATAAATAAATATACATAATATATTTTTATCTACTTTTCTCATGTAAAAAATTAGAATGCAAAAAAATTTGTTAGACCTTCGAAAAAGGCATTAAAAAGGCATTATATTTGGATAATGTATTATTTATATATATCATTCAAATCATATGGCCTATATGTTAATCCTAAAGTGTCACAGGCTATCATTATTGGTAGCCAGAGCTTTATCTCAAGAATTGACTGGTTCTTCGTACCGCCTATCGTATTCGATGGAGTTGTAATCCCTTACTTTTTTTTTATAGGATAAGGGTGACAAACGAGCACACAGTCCACCTGATGGTAAGTGGTGGTACGACTTTCCATTGACGTCAGTGGAGTTTGGTGTTGATACGTATTTTTACAGAAAGATTACACTATTATAAGCACACACACAAAGTCTCAATATACGGAAACGCGTAATTTTTGAGAAAAGAATAATTGAAAATCAATTATTCTTGCAATGTTTATGTCTAATCTGCTAATAAACTGGCGCCATTTTGTAATGTCATTGTCGACGTCAATAGGGATGTCGATTCTTTCCGAAAAAGGTCGTTTTTTAAATCGATTCAAATCGTAAGCTGATGTATCGATTCCTAAAAAATCGATTTCTAAAATATCTATATTTTTTTCATGTTTGCATTTATAATGTAAATATATATCCATTTTATGAGAAAAAAATCCCCTTCATCATAAAATATAGGGGGACTGATTCAGAAGGATTTCTGTATCTATTTTGAGACTGCTACCTCTCCGGCGCTGCGGGAAGAGCAGCCTCTACGCCTTAGCGTAACAAATCGCAGGCATCCCTCCTCGCCTCCGCAGCTTCGGCTTGTTGGTCGCCTTCGGCGACCAGCCTCAGCCGCTCCGGCTCGTCCGATGCCTACGATTTGTTACGGCAGGTGGAGGCTGCTCCCCCTACGCGCCTCCGGCTCTATAAAACCACTCTAGGGGTAGGACAGACTCGTACCAGGTGGAGTCGGGGTCAATCAATTCGGTTCTTTGACATAAGTTGAACCTAACCTATTTTATTTATCTGCCCTAATAGGTACTGTTAAATAAAACAAATTTCAATAAGAGATCATTTATCATGGTATCTTTCTTGTTTTTCATAAAATGGATATATATTTACATTATAAATGCAAACATGAAAAAAATATAGATATTTTAGAAATCGATTTTTTAGGAATCGATACATCAGCTTACGATTTGAATCGATTTAAAAATCGACCTTTTTCGGAAAGAATCGACATCCCTATTGACGTCGACAATGACATTACAAAATGGCGCCAGTTTATTAGCAAATTAGACGTAAACATTGCAAGAATAATTGATTTTCAATTATTCTTTTCTTAAAAATTACGCGTTTCCGTATATTGAGACATTGTGTGTGTGCTTATAATAGTGTAATCTTTCTGTAAAAATACGTATCAACACCAAACTCCACTGACGTCAATGGAAAGCTAAGCCCCCATGAGGACTAAGATGGAATGCCTCATTTCCAGTAGAAAGGGCCTCCGGCCACCTGCACTCACCAAGCGAAACGCAGAGGTAAACCTCTACTTCACGCTGGTTTTCTGTGAGGTCGTGGTACCGCCCCGGTTCGAGCCGGCCCAACCGTGCGACAGCAAAAGCTGCCGCGTGGCTCTACCACTGTTAGCTACTTGTTAGTTACTTTGACAATGTCAAAAATCTTGGTATTTATATTGATAATTCCTTAAATTGGATACGCCCCTCCTATCTACGCAACTCTAGGAACCTCTACGCTCTTCAAGATAATTCAGTTTAAGGGTACCAACTCACAATACACCATTTTTTAATAAATCTTTTACTGTCCAGTCTATTAAGCTCTGGAATGTCCTACCTTTGCATATACGTGTAGCACAAACTATTGTAATCTTTAAGCGATTACTTAAAGAGCATTACTTGTCTCAATCGTTCGGACACCGTTAAGATAATTTATGTGATTATGAATTTATTGTATTTATCAGCTTTATATTATTGTTTGAGGAATTATGTAATTTATATATATATATATTTGGGTAGATATGTAAGTTTATTTATATATATGTATGTATATGGGTATATTATATGTTTTACTTAATCATTTATTATGTATTAGTAATTTATATTAAGTATTTCACGTATTAGTTATTTATATGTTATTTTATTGCATGTATTATCTATATATCGCATGTATTGATATTATATTATGTATATTTATATTGCACCACCTACCTAGTATTCATTGTTATATTCCTTTACACCTTTGGTTGCCTGGGAGAAATCGCTATGTAGCGATAAAATCTCAAAATTTTACATATAATCTGCTTTTTGTTATGTTATTTGTATATTTCTTTGTGGTGTACAATAAGGTATATTAATTCATTCACCAAAGATCTACTGCAGAACATAAGCCACCCCGATAGATTGCCTTATAATATAAAATAAATATAATATCCCCCACATTTGCCATAGTTGCCACGCGTGGCAAGCGGGATGGCAACCAAAGTTTTTTATTGTTTCCAGTTATTATCAGGAAGATGCTGGTGCCCATCTCCTGTTTCGGTTTCTCTCTGTCGCGTCTTATGACACCCACGAGATGATATGGGGAAGTGGGTATTTTGATAACACCACTAATCGGTACGAATGCGATTTTGTTACTAGATGTTAAATTGATTTTTGTCCAATACACTAAAACACTCTATGTGTTTAGGTGTGTCACAACCAACAGACCGTTCTTTTTTATTATTTGATACAAATATGGCAAAACTTATTTCAATGAGAAATTTTGGCGAATTCTGATGATATTTTTTAAATAACATTATATCCGTTATCTGGTGACATATTTCACTAGATACAGCACGTTTGAAAAATTTTGTACTAGACTCTACCTTTAGTTCTTTACCATCCTATATGTTGAGTCGCCGTGTAGAAGTGAAGGCGTAAGAGAATCCATCCATCAGCCTATAAGTCCACTGCTGAACATAAACCTCCCTCGTGGATTATGCTCCACATATCACATGGGGGGATTTTTCCATAGTTGCCACGATTGGCAGGCGGGTTGGCATCGCAGTTTTTTATTATGTAGAGTTGTTATCAGGAAGATTCCGCTGTCTATCTCCTGTTTCACTGTCGCCTCTTACAACATCCTCAGAACGATATGGGGTAGTGGATATTGTTGCACCGTCACTACACAGTTCTTCTTCATCATCAGGTCGCAAAAGTCCGCTTATCATTGGACTTGTGCCTCTTCCGTTGTAGATAATATTTACCTTTATTAACACGCTTAGCTTGCGAATTTGGAGTCCCTGTCTATTGGCAGCCATAAGATTCTTCGAGCATTTTCCATTCATTCGTTGTTTTTAACGACACCCACTCGACGAAAACTGGTTACGTAAATAATAAAGTTAATATTTCGCGAATATACGACATGTAACAAAAACCCTGTGGTTCCCGTTAAGTGCGTTATCAGAATTAGTATTCAAACGTATAGAAATAACTTTTTTTCAAAAAACTTGAACATCAAAAAAAATATTTAAATAAAAAAAATAATTCGCGAATTGTATGTGGTTTTATTACCTCTGCATTATCCGGAGAATAAGAAGATTGTGAAAGACCCCCCTTCACCGATGCTCGTGTCAGTTAGAGATAATAAAACCACATACAATTTGCAAATTATTTTTTTTATTAAAATTAAATTTTTTAATGTTCAAGTTTTTTGAAAAAAAGTTGTTTCTTTAGGTACGTTTGAATACTGACTCCGATAATGTACTTAAAGGGAACCACAGATAGCTTATAACTAAATGAATATGAAAGTATATACGGTACTTATAACAAAAACACAATTTATTTTTAAATGTTTGTTTGTCTGTTTGTTCCGGCTAATCTCCGAAACGTCTGGACCGATTATGACGGGACTTTTACTGGCAGATAGCTAATGTTATAAGGAGTAACTGAAGTTACCCCTTATATCATTTACACACATAACTACTTTTACTTAAATTACTTCTTATAACATTTACACACATAACTACTTTTACTTAAATTACTTCTTATAACATTTACACACATTACTACTTTTACTTAAATTACTTCTTATAACATTTACACACATTACTACTTTTACTTAAATTACTTCTTATAACATTTACACACATTACTACTTTTACTTAAATGACTTCTTATAACATTTACACACATTACTACTTTTATTTTAGAAAAGGAATTAGGGTTCCGCGCTAAAAAATTAATACTCATAAAATCAAATCGTAATAAATTCCACGCGGGCAAAGTCGCAAGAACAGCTAGTTGGTAATATTCGCAAAGCAACACCTGATTTTGTTAATTAGTTAAGACAACTAAATAACTTTTTTTTTATAGAATAAGGGTGACAAACAAGCACACAGACTCTGATGGTAAGTGGATGCTGTGGCCCATAGATATCTACATTTATCCTCGATTAAGAATCAAAATGCAGATGCGTTGTTAATTCTTAAGAACTAAGACGGAATGCCTCCTATCTAGTAAATAGGGTCTACGATTCTCTACACTAACCATACGAGACATAACAACATTAACAACAACAGCTATTTTATGCTGATATTCTGTGAGAGCGTGGTCCTTCCCCGGTCCTGCCAATTCGTGCTACAACCATAATATGTGCTGCAGCGTGGCTGTATAACATATAAATTGGTTTCTTCAAGAGATAAATAATTTTACTTACATGAATTTAATGGTATGTAAGTATACGTGACATGGTATACAATTTATTGTATTTTGAAAAAATTATGTACTTATTTATAATCAGACGAGATTACAACAGAATTACCACAAAATTATTTGTAACCTATATCATGTACATACTATATGTTTAATGGTTTACAAACTAATAAATTAATTTAGATATAATCAATTGATAAACAATTTGCTTTTTTATTTTACGTGACTGCGTTGCAAACTACACTGTATCCGTAGTTTTCTTATCACGATATATTTTTATGGTAACCTTAGCTGCGGCAATCGGATGTTCGTCGCTTTGATGTGCCGGTTTGCCGGTAGACGCGAACAAATTTATGCTTGGCGTCAATATATTAGAAGCGACCGGCGTCGCGAATGATGTCAGCTTCACTGCCAATTTGAATTAGGCTGCCTTGTAAACTAGCCATATATCACTCGTCGAGTGAGTCACTGCAAAAGTAGCAAAAGTTATTTTTCTGCTCTTGTACGATAATAATATAAAAACATTGACAAAGTAGTGTTGTTGTCTCACTGCTGGTTACACGTCTTCTCATATTTTTGGGAGAGAAGCAAGGTAGAGTCGCTGCCCAATGCGCGTAGGCGGTATCACATGACATCAAAATATTTTTTATTTGTAAGACACAATATGCAGGTTCTCTTATAATGTTTTGCTGCTCCCTAGAGCACGTGGTATATTAGAATTTATTATTACAACATACAATTTCTTTAGTACCGACGAGGATCGAATTCGACTTGCTCGCGTAATAATAAATTTAAGTCGCGTGCTTATAATATCTAAAAAACATTAAATATCTTTAAAAATGTTGTTACTCATAACTAAGATAAAAACGATGAATTTTTAAACTTATTTATATTTTTCATTAATTAAAATATTTTTTTTATCGCCAGGTAACAAGATAAAGTGTATATTATGTGTTAAATGGTGTAAGTAAAGTTACAGCCTTCATACGTTCCAAAGCTGGGCAAAGCCTCCTCTTATTTACGTGAGGGTTCATCATTATCATCATTACAGCCCTTCACAAGTCCACTGCTAAACATAGGCCTCCCCCAAGGAATGCCACAAAGCACGGTCCGAGCCACCTGCATTCGACTTCCTGTATGTGTTAGGTCGTCACTCTATCTAGTGAGGGGACGCCCTACACTTTCCCTGCCACTACGAGGCTGCCACTCATTGACAACAATGGTTGTCGGTTCTTCGAGCTATATGGCCGACTAATTGCCACTTCAGCTTACTAATCCGTTGGGCTATGTCGGTCGCTCTGGTTCTACTTCCTTATTTCTAAGTTTATCACGCAGAGACACCCAGAGTATAGCCATCTCCATAGCTCGCTGAGCGAACTTGAGGTTCCTCATACGGCTGACAGTGAAGGACCACGTCTCAGATCCGTAAGTAATCACTGGCAACACGCACTGGTTGTAGAGGTTATAGAGTATTAACCCGCCACACTGCTCGAGCGCGTATTTTTTCCCTCGAAATATTTTATTTCTCAGGGATGTAGGTTTCCTCACAATATTATGTGGTAATTAAGTATTTAAAATTGTAACAAGCCAAAATCTTTGGTGCAGACGGGGATCGTAGCGTAAAATTTATGGCGAGCGCTTAGTACCGGAGCTACCACACCTAGCAACATAAACAGACGGCTCCGTGGCGCAGTGGCTTAGCAATGAGTTGCTGCGCTGGGGGCCGCACGGAACAAGTATTTGTATGGCCTACAAATAATTGTTCCGGGTCTGGATGTTTGTCCTTGTGCAATTTGTGTTTGTAAACTGGGGGTAACGTCTTTTAAAATAAAGAAAAAAAACATGCTGCCAATTTGCTGCAGTTTTTCACTGGATGAAATAGGATACCGGATCTTATTTCCCAAATTATGAAGAATTTAAATAGTGCTTAGATTCGGTAAGTAGATTGTAGAGCTCTTATTTTGCCTACAAGCCTGTCTGCATAGGTTAGATCGTCTTACCTACATATCTCTGTTGTACAGCAGCAGTAAACCGACTGCTGTGTTTTGTTTTCAAAGGTAAGAGAGCTAAGATAATTCGTTTTTAAGTTAATAGAGTATAAGAAAGCCAGTACAGTATAAGAAGCATTTAATTTTATTGAAATAATAATGTACATGTGGCCTTATTTCTTTGGAGTTCTCCTCGATTAACGCAGTGGCCGTTATCTTCATCTGTATTCTTGATATCACGAATAGAGGTCTATGGATTGCACTAGCTTGCGTGTTTTTCAATTTTGAAAAAAATATTGTCCTCCAGACTTAATTTCGGTTACGGCGGCAAGTTTAAACGAATATTAGCCATCTGCGCTGAACAGAACTATTATAGTGCCCGAGGGTATGTGCAAAGACATGTGCACTCTCTTTGCCCTCACTCTCAAAGTCCGATGGAACGGCACGCCGACACGACCGGAGAGAGATCAGGCGCAGGATCAAGGGCGTTACATGCTTTTGGAGGTACAGGAGTAAAACATCGTCAAATTCCTGACTCCGGGTTGCTACTGAGCATTTCTTGACGGTAAACCCCAATGGCCTGACCTGGGATTCAAACATGAGGTCCCATGATCGGCAATCCCGTTTTCGATCACTAAAAAAAATTGTTGAAAGATTAAGTGTGTCGGTGGCCTAAGAGGAGGCACGCGAGCGGGAGAGGCGTGTAGCGTGCACAAGTCGCGTGGCCACCGCGCTTCCCTGCGTCCGCCGTCTGCTCTCGGCTTGCGGCGCCCAAGCCCAAAGCCCGCCTCGCGCCAGTCGTGCGTCGACTGCAGCACGAGTCGCACGTGTAGTGATTATCGCTGCCTTGTGCGATTATGCAGTGATTTAACATCGCGATTCAGTGATTAGGTTGACAGTATAAACAGTTACAGTATGGTGACAGGAATTGCTACCGGACCGCAACAGAGTGCCTCTAATTCAATCGTGATGGTGAACGGCAACATGAGCTCTCCGGGAGTGCAAACTGAGCAGAAGAAACCTACAGGAGATAATAGAAGGGTAAGAGTAATCTTTATCTTTTCGATGGCTTGTTTTAAATTTATATTAATTCTACAATTAACAAAATTATTGTTTACAATATTATATATGTTTAAAAAACGACGTGTGCGTAACAGTTAACAAAATTATAATTCGTATTAAAATACGCACACGTTTAAATTGCGCACAAGTTCTTTTAAAAAAATAACTTCAATAATTTAAGGATTGTATTTCCAATAAAGAAAAAATAGATAAATAATATTCACGCAAATATGTATACGTTCTATTTTTTATAAGTTCTATTTTTAATTATTTTTTACTCTATCATTAAGATGACTGACTCTACATTGCTGTTTAAATGTAGGTACTTAAAATATTAAAGCTATGCTAGTTAATTTATATTTCTTACAATTAAATTATTTTTAAATGTGTAAATATTTATGAACACAAACATTTTTTAAATTGAAAGTGAAACATTTAATTAAAAAAATATAGTTTTTTAAGTAATCTCCAACTTTTGTAGCCTTAATACTATTTTTACATGCATTGTACATAAATCGATCATAGACATAGCTTCTAAATTATCTGCGCATGTATGGCTCTACATGTAGAGATTGACTGCCTCGTTGGTGTAGTAAGCGCGACTGCTGACGACATGTCCCGAGTTTGAATTCCGCGTCGGGCCAAATTCAGTTTTTGAGATTTTCTATCAAGAAAATTCTCAGTAGAAGCCCAGGGGCAGGAAGTTGGCGGTGTTTTACGTGCTTCTGAAAACACTTAATGTTGCTGGTCCTGCGCCTTATCTCTCTCCTTGTCATCCCATCGGACTATGAAAGTTAGGGTAAAGAGAGTGCACCTGTGTTAGGTCTTGAACGCGATTGATCGAATCACTTCCGCGATTGAATCACGGGCCGTGACCTTACGACCTTTGACTAATGAATGGCAACTTTTTTTGCCCCATTCGGTGTGTTTGTTTTGTGTTGTTTGCTTACTCTGCTGTAAATATATGGGCTAGTATATTAAGAATAATTATCTTTTTAAAAATCGTTATTCTTTTTTTAAACGTTAATACCACACTAGGATTTTCTCCTGTATCGTGGGGGCATTTTACGTACATAAACTTCACAACGACAATTATGTATCCATATTAACTATAAATCTGTAATCTTTATTTACAAAATGCCGGTGGACAAACTATAATTCTGTAATCTTTATGTACAAAATGGTGTAAGAACACACCCAGTGTTTGTAATTCTTCTCTTCCTAAACGGCTTGACCGATTTTGATAAAATATTTAGGGGGTACTTACTTATGGGGTACATTTAGCTATAGCTGGTACCCGTGTCGTAGTAACATATGATAATTTTACTGTAGGAACTGTTTGTTTTACTGTGAGTAAAAAATTTATCAAAATTAGTTTAAATTATATTAATAAAATTATTCAATATCTATTTTGTGATCGAAGATTCGCGATCTAAGAACAATCGAAGTGATTGAAATGTTTTGATCTGATCACCTTACCCGTGGATCGCGATCGACACAGGCACATAATCTGTGTTTGTTCACATAATCATGAACTATAATTCTGTTCTGCGCAGTTGGAAATGGCTAGTCTTCGTTGAGCTGCCGTGACCGAAATTCGGCCTGGAAAACGTTGTAAAGATTAACACGTAAATCACGTATAATGCTCTACGTATGATGCTAACACGACTCATATTTAGCAAGCTTATGCGAATTACACAAAGGAACATGTCACGCTCAACGTGTGTGAAGAAGGTTAACATAACGTTGAAATTTCATTGATGGAAAGTATATTTAGTCCACTAACAATTTTCATATTCAGTTTTTTACACCGAAAACCAATAATTGTATACAAAATAAATATGATCGAATTACGAGAAGTCATTATAGTAAATGTATTCCTTGTCTCTGGTTGTTTACTGATAAATGACAGTTTTTTTTTATTAAGAACACTGTTTTCGCGATTCCATTTGCGTAATGCATAATTATTAATCGCACTCCCCTCAACCCGTTAATTATGCTCTCTCCACCTTAATTATGTATTAGATTCTCATTTTAATCATATAGCTTTTACGAGGTGATTCTATAAGTGCTCTGTTTTGTTTATTGTTAATTTTTTTGTTAATTTGGCACGGAACATTAACAGTTAAGTTAATCTATGACTTAAGGTGATTGATATCTCACCGTTATGGTCGTCTATTTGATTCGCTGCTGGTTGCCGCAGCCATTTTGCAAATACATCTTTATCTATGGCACTGATAGAGATAGAGGTAGATAGAAAAATAATTCACACTAGATTTTGTAATTAAAATAGAAAGTATGAAAAATAAAATACCAGTTTAATGTTATTATTGGCGAAGTTTTGAATAAAATTATATCGTGTATCAAAATATATTTTATTTGAAAACACCTACTCGCGCCGCGTATCGGCACTTCACAATCCTCTTTTGATTAAACATATAAGTTGCATCCTTTCTTCACTAAATATTAAAATTTGGTAAGATGTAAATTGAATAGAAATAGCTTACTTAATATAGAATACTTAAATAAATTCAGGATAAAACATTTTTTATATATACACATACGTTTAATAGCTTACCTGAGTTTTATATATACGATATACGTGCCTCTGCGGGGAACCTGTGTCATCATGGCTTAGCAGTAAAGTCATGTTGACGCACGTGAAACGAGTAGTTACATTATTCACTCGAGCTCTTATCGCCTCTGTTCCTAACTGCGGTAGTTGACAGAACAACAGAATTGTAGGGCTGCCATCTTCTATAAAATTAGCCATTTCGTTTAGGGTATTTTTGGTGATTTTGGGATTGTAAAATTTAAATTTTGAACCTACTTTTATTGTAAAAATAATTTAAGACATTGATAAATTTCAACATTAATTTATAAGTCAATGTTCAGCAGAAATGAAAGGTATGTGCCCAGCAGCGGGACGTATATATGTATTATAATACATATATACGTCCCGCTGCTGGGCACATACCTTTCATTTCTGAGAGGGTCGTGGAGGAGTAGCTCTTCGCGCTGCTCCATTTTGTTTCATGCCGTATTCTGAGTGATCAGAGACTTTTTATATAATTTTTTATTTCAAGAAATGTTTATTTTCTACCGACTTCAAAAAGGAGACGGTGCTCAATTCGACTTTATGTATTTTTCTTTTTTTATGTGTGTTACCTCATAACTTTTTTCTGGGTGAACCGATTTCAATGATTCTTTTTTTATTTGAAAGCTGGTACTTCTCATGTGGTCCTGTATAAATTTGATCAAGGTCTGACTAATAGTTTTAGAGTTATTCTTAATAATTTATATTGAAGTCGGTTGTACAAAATTTTTAATTTTTATTTATTATTTTTATTTCTTATTCCAATTTGTATATAGGGTATACGTATAACTAAGACCAATGGTTCTCTTGTCTAAGTAACCAACGCGCCACAAATAATTCGGATAAATCATAATTTTGATTACTTTTTATAACTATATTTACAATACCTTCACAATATTCTATTTTCCTGGTATCCAATAGCCGGTCTGTTGCGAATCTAGGACATTACAGGAGGATATGCAAAACCGTCTCCTCAACTCCTGGCTTACATGAGCATGATTAATTTTCGTTGCACCGACGACGGTACCTAACTCGAAGAATTCATCATGTCCTATCGTCACCTGAATCATCGTCGGATACAGATTTGTCTGTTTGACAAGTTCATATCCATTAACAATGTCTGGCAAGGAAGATTTTTTGTTTTGTCTGCCCCTCCTTCTTGATACGTTTGGTTGCATTTTATGACGTTTTTTTTTTTGGAAGCAAACGTTTTACGTTAGAAACCGGGCACCTATCGTATTCTGGCTTGGTTTTCATACACAACGCTGCGTGCTTCGCCAATTAATCTGCACGTTTATTACCCGCCAGTCCCACAGCGGCTTTGTATCCGAAATAGTTGGGTGCATTTTTGCTGGGCCAGGATGATTGCTATATTTTGGCGGGTCTTAACTGCGAGGGCTACATAGGCTCGAAAGTTGCTCTTGAGTCACTGTAAGCCCCGAAACTTTCCTCATTGCCGTCGAGAATTCGCTCATTTGTTTTTTATATGGGCAACAATTTCGTCTGGTAAACGGTGCAATAATCCAATAGAACTTTATAGTTCGGATCAAGGCACCATTATTATATATAAATAATGCTGCTCTGACCTAGCCATCTATTTGCGCTGCTCTATTACGTGTTGGCTTACTTTTATTGTAAAAAATGAAGAAAATTCCTGTAGACGAAAAGAAGGAGTTCCAAAATATGGTAAAATAATTTTAACAACTCATTCGGATGTTGTTTGAAAAGGTTCGATATTTGAGAGTATAAGTTTCAATTTACATATATATCTATGTTTGCTTTACGATTTTACTCTTCATAAGAATGTCTGTATCTTTTTTATTATAATATATATAATAAGAGTTACAAATGAGCACACAGTTGACCTGATGGTAAGTTGATGCTTTGGCACATCTGACATCTATATTTATCCTTGCTTAAGAATCAAAATGCAGATGTGTTGTCACTTCTAAGGGTTAAGATTGAATGGCTTGTTTCCAGTAGAAAAAATCTCCGGTACACTACACACACCTTACGAAAAGTAGCGACATTAAACTGGTATATATTTCACGCTGGTATTCTGTGTGAGCATTGTCCTTCCTCAGACATCAACTATAATGTAGCTGCATAAATGAAACGCAGAGGTGAACCTCTACTTCACGCTGGTTTTCTGTGAGGTCGTGGTACCACCCCGGTTCGAGCCGGCCCATCCGTGCGACAGCAAACGCTGCCGCGTGGCTCTACCACTGTTAAAAAGATTATATATTTTTTTATTTAAATTAATTTCATTGTTTTAGTAAATAAATAAAAATCGAACTTGATCGAAAGTATTGAGTCGAAAGTGATCAAAAACATTTTATATTAAACTAGCTATCCGTCCCGGCGTCGCACGGATGATTTCTGGATCTCAACAACAGCGCTACATATCGGCTCCAATTTAGAACCTAAGACATCCAGGGAGAACTCAAACACATAATAAATTAATGAAAATTGGTCCAGTCGTTCTCAAGTCAATCTGTCACACATACGCCAATAGATTTTTATTTATATATCATTTTAAGTACAGTAGTCAATTCCGTGATCGATATAAATAATTATTTTTAATTAATTTTAAATTGTTGAATAACTTTTAATGGTTTAACTTAACTAAATAACTTTTAACTACAAGTAGTAAAATGAAAATTTTGTACAATCGACTTCAAAATAAATAAAATGAGTCAATGTAGTCGAAGTCAAATAATTTTTTTTTTATAGGATAAGGGTGACGAACGAGCACACAGTCCACCTGATGGTAAGTGGTTGCTGCGGCCCATAGACATCTACATCTATCCTCGTTTGCGAATCAAAATGCAGATGCGTTGTCACCCGTGAGGACTAAGATGGAATGCCTCATTTCCAGTAAAAAGGGCGTCCAGCCACCTGCACTCACCAAGCGAAACGCAGAGGTAAACCTCTACTTCACGGTGGTATTCTTTGTGGTCGTGGTACCACCCCGGTTCGAGCCGGCCCATCCGTGCGACAGCAAAAGCTGCCGCGTGGCTCTACCACTGTTAGCATACGCAAATACGCATTATTAAGGATAACACAAAAACTACTGGTCAGATCTTGATTAAATTTATATGGGATCACATGAGAAGCACCAGCTTTCAAAGAAAATCGTCAAAATCGGTTCACCTAGAAAAAAGTTCTGAGGTAACACACAAAAAAATACAGTCGAATTGAGAACCTCCTCCTTTTTTTGAATCCGGTTGAAAACAGATTTAATTGCATGTTAAACGTTAAATTAGAGCTGTTTATACTAATTGAACATACACTAGCTATTTTTATGTTAAAAGACTACACATTGCATAGAAATTACAGGACGGAACCAAAGAGATATTTATTCTTAGTTAACCGCAAACATATTATGATAAACGATACACGTTTTTATGCTACGATAAACTAGGTTTATAACTTGGGGTTTGAAATCGCACATCTCTGTTTGAAATTTGTCGGCAGCCCTAGTTGCCCGCACACCGCACTGTCTGAGTCAAGCGTGGCGTGGGCTGCACCGACTATGCGTGGGCACTCGTGGGCTAATTGTCGTGGGAACGAGCACCGAGCGCCCACGCCTGTACTTGTCTCCCGCACAAGTCTTCCCTCACCTTCAAGATTAGATAAATTATTGATAACGCGTTGTTTGCTAAAACTCAGATGTACATTATTTTAAATTATTATAAAAATGTATTGTAATAACATGTCTGTTGTGTACATGATTTGCTGCTCTGATAAGCAACACTGGGAAAAAATGTTTTATATGCACTTTAAATGACAAGTTTACTTATTTTAAAGAACCATACTTAAATGGCTTGCAAACTTTATTTTTCTCATTAGGAATAAACAATAATTCACTTACTATGAAACTATGTTTCCAAAATATACATAGTAAAAATCAAAAGGCTTCCTAAGGATTAAAATCTAAAGCTAATAAAAAAAAAACAAAGTTATAAGTTCAGTTTTCCAAAAGATATCTTGTTCACATCCATACCGACAAACTGACGTCCAAGTGAAATTTTTTTTTTAATAATAATGAAAAGAATAATCATATAACCACATCAGAAGTATTAATTGAATTCTCCTCTTGATAAATGCGTACTTTTTCATTATATAAGTGCAATATAAAGCCGGTGGAAGTGATTCAAGTTGAGTGTATAGCGATTTTTTGATTTAGTGGCAATAGAGCACTACATCTCTTCATTCGAGCTTTTCGTTGGTGTGTGCAATTGAGTGTACAGAATTAATGTTGCATTTTCATTCGTACTAAAATAAAATAAAAAGTAGGTAATAAATAAAATATAGCTTAGTAACAAATTAATAATAAATCAATAACACCAACCGAGCAAAGACTAATATGTAGTACTTGTACTATTATCTATTCTGTGTCTGTGGTAAGAAATGCTACTGGCTATACGACTAGAACTTAGAAGTAATAAAGATAAATAAAACTTTAACCAACACTTTTCACAGATCATAATTTATTATAGGAATATAAATTAAGTATAAACAATAACTAACATTAATAATTGGCTAACAGCAATTTAAAATATAACAGTATAATAAATGTTGAAAGCAATTATCTGGATTTTACTCAGGGTGTTAAATTTAATGAGGAAACGTAATAAAACAAAAACAAAACGGTGTGTAAAGCAAATTTTGCAAGGAATGCTAGACATTAGGACACATTAGACTGTTTTCATATCTATTTTATTAGGTATTTGATTTTATAATATGTGAGGTCAGGGTAAAATTCCCTAAAATCACATTAAGCCATAAAATTTTTCCATTGTTCTAAAATGTTTAATCGTAATGACAACCTTTCAAATCCTAACCAACAGTAACAAAGGATTTTTTTTTTGGAGTTTTGGCGGGAACTTGCCCAGCGGCGGTTTGCTGCTCCTGTATTATTGTTCAAATAATGGTTTGAAGTGGACTTTGATATGTAAAAGTGGTGCGATTTTATGTATTAAGTGTCTGCGCATGTGAACTATTAGTGGAAACTGTGAAACAAGTGGTCTGATGGTGACCTCTCAATCTAAAAATCTCAAAATAAGGTGTCTGTATGCTTAGGTGCCTTGAGATACCATCGCCAACTGTCAGCTGTCTGCTGGCTCAAGTTGTCGTCAAAATCTCTCAAGGACTGCACAATGTGACGCATCAACATATTGTGAAGTAGTATACTATGAAGGATAATTATTATAATATATTGTAACTTCAGGCACAGAAGGGCTAGATCCCAGAGCCGTAAAGCCAGTTATTAAGAAGAAGATAAGAAGAATTTTCTTTTTATAAAACTGAAGAGACCAACGAACTTACAGCCTACATAATGATAAGTGGCTACAGCGAGCTATGGACACCTGCAAACAACTTCAAACGAAGAAGGCTACAGATGTGTTGTCACCTCTGAGGCCTAAGATCGAATGCCTCACAGTCTGCAATGAGGGCATCCACGACTTTTTCTGCCACCAGGGCGGCGCCACTAAAATAAAGGGATAATATTTGACAGATATCATAGCGGGGAAGTTAATTTGTGCGAAAAATGTAAAGGTTAATGTTTCTTTATGTAGTATTAGCTATATTTTACATTAATAAGATTAAACATAAATAATCCAAACCACAGATATTCATCAAAGTAGATTAATTTAAAAGAAAGTTAAATGTGCAAAAAGTTAAAGAGCAAACTACTGAGTACTGAGACATTGTTTTGTGTATTAATATAATACTTTTGAAACTGATAAACCCTTATTAAAAACTAACTTCTCAATTAAATGATTTTGTGTAACAAAAAACTTTACCTCAGTGTCAACTAGCGACATCTGGTGAGCAGAAAATTATTAGCCCTCATTATACTGGCTTTCAGATGCACGCACTGCTGTTTGGCAGCAGAAATAGGTAAGCGGGATACCAGACTATGTCAGTAGCTGTAGTTTGATCCTATACTTCAAGGCAGAAATTTCAATACCACTCGATCTGGCAATGCTATTGCAGTAAGGAAATGGTGCTGTCATCGACATAATATCTTTCGACTTTTTTATATTTTGCGTAAATACCACAGCAAAAAATAGATTAAAAATGTATGGTAGACTAAATCCTAAACTGCCGGCTTTAGGCGGAGCCGCGTATTTTAGATACATTATAGCCTAGGATTTCTGGAATCAGCCTGTTTCGCAGAACATTGTATTGTCTGCTTTCTCCTCATCCTTCTCATTATCCAACGAGTGCTTGCTAGCCGGTGATTGACTACAATCATACCTGGTGGTATAATCATAATTAAGCTCTCGATAGGACATCGCCCTGTCTTAGCATTACAAAAGCCTGTTCACTCTTGCCTTAAAGTGATCAGTACTAGCGACAGTATTCGCGATCGCATCATCAAAACACCTCGCTTAACTTATTTTTCTTATAAATATTACAGTGTAGTGTAGCCTCCATGACAGTACCTATATATTAGTGTTAAATAGAATAAGTTTCGACAGTCTAATTAAAGTTATAGAAGCATCAACACGCATATTTCATTGACACATTTCCTATATCACATGGCGACCCTGCCAAGATTTGTTCAGTTCTGTTTGGTTCAAAAAAATTATTAAAACAAGCTATTTATATAATATTTGTCTAGCAATGTCAAATGCGTCATATTTATACGCGTCTATTCCAAACTTATCGCCTAGGCCAGTTCAGACGTTAATTATGAGCCGCAGACTGACCTCGTCCGTTCGTAGACGCGAGAATCAACGACCAATTCTCGGTCACCTATTGATATTATAATACGGGTAACAAGTAACAACAGTGACACGTCTAGGCGTCGCGATTAAAGTAACCACTCTCATGCTGAGACTGTCGTTTTTATTATTGACCTTATATATTATGTAGATAAGGCGAGGATTTCCTCCCTTCTCCGCTGCATGCATATTTTGTTCAGCACTAAGAATGCGTGCGACATTCGGTGGACTAAAAGTAACTTTAGACACGTTTTTGATTATTATCAGGAAACTAAGGATCTAAATAAAAATAAAGCCGATGAAAAATCTAATTCAATATCATGCCATTCATATCATCGAATAATATTATATGGATATCGCTTAAAAAAACGAAAACGTTTAAAAGGTATGCCGACAATTAAGTTATGTATTCCTGTTATCTCGATTAATATAAAGTATTTTAAAAATCTATTCGATTAAGAACTTAATTGAATAATTCATGTTTTTCCGAACAATCTCTCTTACAAAGCAATAAGGACCGTGGCCGAGCTCACTTGACTACTCTAGCGCCATCTATTATCTATCTACGGAAGCGGTTGCGATGTATATCGATATGAAAATTTGACGCGCTAAATACATCGTTCTTTATTTAATACATTTCCATAGATGTCGCTACATGGTACCGCTAAGTAAGATTGACGAAGTCATTGGGCTCTAGTACCTACTATTTCAAGAAGTATCAATTCACACGCGTCAAAAATACGGATATTTTGTCCAAATTGGTCTTAATGTCCAATACTCTGAATAACTTCTTACAAAATCAAAGATCATTGGCATCACTATAAATCATGTGAAGATGAACACTTTTAATAATCAATTGAAAAAAATGGCGCTGTGTTTGGAATCGATGAAGACTAAAGCCGACTTTACATTTTTATAAAGTTAAATCACCGCAAACGTTTTGGAGATAAATGATCGTATTATTAAGAAACATAAAGCCTCTAGAGGAAGAGTGACTCCTAGAATTTCTGTAATTTTGTTTTGAATAATATTTTTACTACATTATCAATATCAATAATAGTTTTATTGGTTTTTTTTCTTCTGTTTTATCCTGACAGTTTACTTAGTTCTGGTAACAGTACTTATAATCATAGGCGCACGCGTGTGTCTAAAAGAAGCTATTTGGGTGTAGGTGGGTTGTGGCTAGCGGATGGCGATCCATCATAGAGCGATAAACATCGCCTCGAGACGTTCGCGTGTGAGCACCAGTGAGCACCCACGCGCTGCTATTGTGGCTGTACCTTTATCTCATCACATCACTAGCAAAATATTAATACATTTAAAAATGGAAAACTATTAAAATTACAAGCTAAAATTCTTTCGTGTTTTGTATCTTACTAGAAAAATATAATTTTATCAAAAGAGCTTTTGTAGAATTGACGCCTAACAATAGTATTTTTCAAAATCGGTTGAGTGAATATTATTAAGATTTGTAATGCCATATCCATTTGAGAAAATTCTCATTTGGCGGTAAAAAAAATGCGTGCCGGAAGCATGGCCTCCGCTGCCACGCGTTGGCACACGAGTTGCAATGGGTACGCCGACGCTCCAACTGCCAACTTAGTGGCAAATGAGCTGCCAAGAGCTAAATAATGCGACGTCGCGTTTTATTACACATATTTTAGGAAATTCGAGAGTTCAATTTGATGTTATATCTAATATATAAAAATTAAATTTTCTTTGTTCATATTTTATCTGCTGCTATACTTAAACAATATAACTCTTCCAAATTTAAAACGATATTTCTACAATTATTTTTTCTGTGGCAGCAACGCGCCGGGTAACATCTAGTAAGACATAAAATATTAAAATATTGAGTCATAGAAACGAATGTTACGAAGGAAGGAGAAAAACTTTATACATAGTTGCACGTATATTTGCTAGTTTTTCCGAAGAAGACAATTCAATAGAAATGTAATTAATATATATATATATATACGACTTAATTGTTTATAAATAAGTGATAGAATATACGTTCTACGTAACAGATCTAAATGTGTACTGTTCAAAATGATACGGTTGACAGCAGACTGATGCATAAAAGTATCTGGGTGTTTGCCAGCTTGCAGAAAATAGCCGCAGTCTGTCCGAGAAATCAGCCGATGTCAATCGTAAATTTACAAAAATCTTTTGTTGATAAAAAAAAACACTATAATATTAATTTTCGATTAGAAATACTAAACAAAAAGGGAAAACTGTTTTCGTTTTACGGACAAAATGTATTATATATTTCAGTAGGTTTAGTGATGAATATTTTAAATTGCTTACTTTCACGTGTCGTTTCGTACCTGCGACACAGAGATACTTGAAAAACTTTTGGTTAAGTGTTGAGAGAATTAAGTGTCCCATGCTGATTGGGGACTTCCAAGTTTGCCTTAACTATAACAACCAAAGAATGTGCCAACTGTATTACTTGCCTAGCATGTCGAAAATGTTGACTAATGAGATTGGGTTTGCGATGGTGTAGGCAACGGGTTAGTCACCTATCACTTCTTTCACAATTTTCCACCTATACCCATTCTTTTGGCTGATGGTGGTCCAAGTGGCTCGCTGCTCTTTGAATTTTGCCTTTTACACACGGAAATCACAGTGAAATATATGTATATGCCCCCCACTAGATGTAGTGATGACCTGGTAAGACATGCAGCAAGTTGATGGATGCAGGTGGCTCAGGACCGTGCTTTGTGGTATTTCTTGGGGGAGACCTATGTTCAGCAGTGAACTTGTGAAGGGCTGTAATGATGATGATATGTATATATAAGTGTTGAGAGTAGATATGATGCTTGTGCGTATCGGGATAATGTGTTATAATGTTGATGCTTATTCATGACGGTGGTGAGAGCGCCCCCAGACGCGCACGTGTCGCAGCCGGCGCCTTGCTACTAATTTCGTTGCCAGTGACGCGCCGTTACGTAAATATCACGTTCATCAGTTCTGTCTGGGCGGACGGTGCCATTTTTATTTATAACAAAACATTTTGCGTACCTGCTCATTTTTTATCTTGTTGTTAATATAATTATTTCGATTAATAAATATTCAAGTTGTTACAAAAGCATTGTCGGTGGGTATAGGTTTCTCGAACGAAAAAGGTTAGTACAATACGATACAATATATATATGGAGTAGTGAATCTTAAGAGTTATGATAGAATAATATTTGTTTTATAAGTTTATTATTTACGTTGTCACAAAAATATAGTTATAAATAATATAGTAGATACTTATTTAGAAAAATCTCAAACTCGTTTTGTGTGAGTTACTTATTAACATCAGTGTGCAAATTCCCGATCAAGAAACGTGACATTTAATGTATTTTGATGAATCTGTGTATGTGACATATTTGGAAATACTTCACTGTGACTATTCGCTGTACAATAAATAATTCCATTACAAGCTGAGATTTTTATAATAACGGGCAAGACTAATGCCCACTTTCACCAACGACCCATAATATTTATGGGACCCTTTAGCATATTTAGGGGCCAGTTAGGGGATACTTTCCGTTTCACCACTTTTAAAGGGTCCGTTACTGACTAAACAATCCCCTAAATTTATGAGATGGATTATTGGTCCCATAAACCTTTACATAAGTAAAAGCGACTTCTAGACGAAAAGATGGACCGTGATCTATTTGATTTTCTTGATAATTTAGACACGACTGATACTATATTTGATATAAATCGTAGTCGAAGACCTAAAGTATATCGAAAACGACCAAATTATTTCAACGATTTCGATGAAATAGAGTGTTTCAGAAGATATAGGTTATATAAATCAACAGTGATATATTTGTGGGAAAAAATTGAAAATTTTTTGGAATTTCCTGATAATAGATGAGTTCTCCTACCTATTTACATAGGTAATCAATTTTAATGTAGGTACCATAGTCCATAATATTATTAAAATTCTAGTTATTAAATGGGCCCTACCTTTTCACTTATTACCTATTATACCAAACTACGAAATAAAGGTAAAAGCATAAAAGGTTACTTTATTGCTTTCCTAACAGTAACTTTTGAATGAAAATGAGTCTGTATAGGTAGGCCGTAGGTACCTGTTTGGTGCTAACTTACCTACTATGGTAAGTTGATAACCGAGGTATATCTACTTATGTACCTACCTATTTTAATTTGTAGAATTTGTAATTCACTTTACTACCCATACCACCCATAAATCAATTATTAATAGCTTTAAGATATTATGCCACAGGCATTTTTTTTATGCACAGCACTTGCTTGAACACACATTAGAACAAGAAATGTGGTGGAACGGCAATATAGCAATCCAGCCGATGCACAGATAAAACAAAGTGTCAAATACGGTGACTTGTCAAAAATATACTAAAAATATGATATTTTTATTAAAATATTCACAAAATGAAAACATCTACCAGCCAAAATATGAAAGAAATAATTTCTTTATTTAAATAAACACGTATATGTATTTTTTGTATTAATATATATCATTTCCGATAAAACCGGTAACTACAACTGGGTATCAGGCACTATCGTCGGAAAAAATCTGTCACATAAGGAGGGGTCCCCTAGCTATGGATCTGTTGCGTTCGTGAAAACAAATTTTAGTTATGGGTTGGTTTAGGGGACCTTTTAGCTTAGCGGTCGTCTAGCTATGTGATTGTTTAGGGGATGTTGGTGAAATTGGGCATAAGGCCGGAAAATATTACTTTTTAAATGTGTTTTAAATCGATAAATATTTTAGTAAAACAAAATAAACTAAGTTTCATAAAAAATCATTAGTAGGTACAAGTACGTGTCTAACAAAGGCTGATATTATGTCGTGTAGGTATTGTTATCGGCATTATGTAGAGTGCACTCGTGTAGGTTCTCGGAGCGTGGCGCCACGTGCCGCCTCCGCCCGCGCCTCGCTAACGACCTTGTGTGGAAATGGAAATGGAATTAGGGCTGACAAAAATAATTCGGAAAATTTTTTCGATTTTTTCCACGAACTAAACAACCTCACTCGTTCTTTAGAAACCGTAAAAATTGTATGTATTGCTTATATTAATTATTAATAGTCTTAAGATTAATGATAATAATCTTATGATTTGTAAAATATTTATTATTATTATAAGTAGTCCTTTTCTTTTTTGTTTTTAATCTATAAAGTATAAGTCTTAAGTAAGTTAAATATTCATTTATAGATTGATAATATTGATTTCTAGTTTCTAATCTTTATAATCGTAGTAATTCGATTTTTCACTATTTTATCAACTTGCTAACAGTAGATAAGATAATTGAAATATAAATAGTTCTTTCTGAAAATACATAATACGCAGTACACACTATTTGTTTAATATTTCAGAAAAACACGTTATAGGTACTATCTATTTAATATTTGTTTTGATACAATGATGGTCGCGTGCCGGAAGGCGGCGCGGCGCCACTTTCCATTTCTTTCTTGTCTCGAGTGGTTTTCACACTAATGTTATATATATATTTTTTGCTTCTATTGAAATGTGTTAATAAAATCAATCTAGACAAACCTCAGACACTATCGTTCCAGACCACAGCAGAATTTGAATTATACTGATACAAATACAGTTTGTGTTATTTTTGTTATAACACAGACTATTGTTTGTATAGCACAAATGAGCTAAACTTTTTGTTATAAGGTGACTGACCGCATATTATAAATATGAATGCAATGAATACGACATTTTAACATGCACCGCGTGATGGGCTTAAGGGAATCAATTAGTTACGTGACTGTCGTAAGTGACAACTTGGGTAAATGCCCTAAAATTTTTGTAACCTCCGACAGATTGCGGTATAACCTTCACGTATTTTTATAATTTATATAATAATGTATACCAACAACACCGACTGGAAGCAGCGTCTAAAATGTGACATGATGTCTGGTACTCATGAGGTATCTCAGTACTGACGATCAGTAATTCACCTGCCAAGAATAGCGATAAGCGTCAATCGTCCCTGCGATGGGAGGGACCTACATCTGTATATATATCTGCACAACAACAAATTACAAAAACAAATAAGTTAAAATATAGGTATCTTCCGAAATGTTGCAATTTCAATACTTGTCCTTCATGTCATTTTCTATTATAAGCCCTTCTGATTAACTTTGATTACTCTTGTTGAGACGAGAATTAAGTCAAAACTCATAACTGTTTAAGAAAAGCAACTGTTTTGTCAGGGTTTAGTGTCAATGCCGTGACGTGCTATAAGTAAAAGAGAATAATGGCAAAGGCAGTCGGCCGCGACGACAAGCGCGCGTGACACGTAGTCACGTCGCGTCGCCGCCACTAATCACGCTACGGCCTTCACCTTGAGCATAGTCGCACGCGCCGTCATTACCATGCAAGTACCATGGGATTAATGGCGCCGTTAGTCACGCGCTTTTCTCGTATTTCAAGCATTTTTTATAGGATAGGGTGACAAACGAGCACACAGTCCACCTGATGGTAAGTGGTTGCTGTGGCCCATAAACATCTGCACCTATCCTCGTTTGCGAATCAAAATGCAAATGCGTTGTCACCCGTGAGGACTAAGATGGAATGCCTCTTTTCCAGTAGAAAGGTCTCCGGTTCTCTACACTCACCATACGAAACACAGTAGTGTTAAGCTGCTATTTTACGCTGGTATTCTGTGAGAGCGTGATCCTTCCCCGGTCGAGCCGACCCATTCGTGCTACAACTATACTAATATACTATTAATATAGCTGTAGCACGGCTTTACCACGTATGAAAATAATCAGTTACATTAATAATCTGTTTCAACAATATCTTTTACCAAGTAAAAATAATGTTTCATTTAGGGTGGCAGTATTGTACGATAGTAAAAGGTACATCATACTTTAAATGTACTTTATTTTCATGTATATGTAAGTACATATTACTGTAAATATGTACAACTGTTACATAAAGGCATTCACACACACGTAGGTTTTTTATATCATTCACAAATTCCGAATTTTAAAACAAAAACCTTCCATTGTGTTAAATTATACTACTCATAAAGTTATTAATTAGAAAAAATATAATGATAGAATAAATAAAAATGTCTTTAAATCATTTAAGTATAATGTACTTAATTTAAAGATTATGTACCTAGCTATTGATAGTAATGGTCCTGCAACACTTAATGAAGTGCCATGGAAAGGATTTATTATATTTGTATATTTATTGATAGAAGATATTTTTCCTTGTTACAGAGCAATAAGCCAATAATGGAGAAGCGGCGACGGGCGCGTATTAACAACTGCCTAAATGAACTCAAAGCACTTATTTTGGACGCAATGAAGAAAGATGTAAGTGAATATTAATATTTTGCCTTTTATGACCAAACAATACCTTGACAAAAACTGGTTGTATTTCCTTGTTGAATTACAAAACTAAAATAAAACCACAGACTAACTAGTAGATTCTACCCGAATAATGAAACCACGTTTTTCTGTGACAGAAAGAGAGTGAATGAATGAAAAGAAATTTATTACGGATAACCTTCATACATTCCCATAGATTATTCATAAAGTACACACAATAGTAGACATTACTCATAAAGTACAACGTAGATGGCAGTACTGGTAATCTTAATTTGATATTTGATACAATATTAACAAAAACAGCACAAGACTTCTTGTCACCAGTGGAACCACCTTTCCTTTCAGTTTTGTTATACAACTTTTAATTCTTCTCTCCTGCTAGTTGAAGTTTAGCTCAGCGATTTCGAGAAGAAACATTCCGCGTGCTTAAATATTATTGGCTTTTTAAAAAAAATGTTGTCATTCATTCATTACAGCCTGAAAAAGGCCACTGCCGAACATAGGTTTCCCCGTGGATGCCTTCTAAGGATGATATTCGCAATTGTTGCCACGCATGGCAGACGGGTTGACAGCTGCAGTTTTTTTATAATTGTTATTGTTATTGGAAAGATGCTTCTGCCCATTATCTGGTTTGTTTCCCTCTGTTGTCTCTTACGACACCCACAGGCTGATATGGAATAGTGGATATTTTTCTAAACGGATACTGAAATATTGTATGACCGTCATTAATATTGTTAAATATACATATGTACATATATTATGTTTGTAAAGGTTCTATAGGTTGTATCACAAAAACGTTTAATCTAAGCTAATTTTTTATTGTTGCAGCCTGCAAGACATTCGAAGTTAGAAAAAGCGGACATTTTGGAAATGACCGTCAAACATTTAGAAGGCCTTCGATCTGAAGGAGCCGGGTCTCCGGATAGATTTAGTGCTGGATACAGGCATTGTGTTTCGGAAGTAGCAAAGTATCCGGGACTGGAGCCGGGCCTTAAGAGGCGGCTTGTTAGACATCTCGAGGGATGCGTTAACACACCGGGGTCAAGGCCAACTGGTGCGCCCACACCACCCTCAGATAATGAAGATCCCGTTACACCGCCGCAACATTCAACAATTCTCATCTCCGGTAAGTATTTTCCGGTATTTCTATATGAGACAAATGTTTTTAGTTTTTTTTGTACATTTAATACTTTCATAACGAATTATTAATTTAATAGAATAGAATGCATCAATCCGTTTCGTCACGTATCATTAGACACCGGTACCGTAAGAGGCGACTGGAAAATGCCAAAACTATCTCATGGCTTCTGATTGACACATAGTCAACTTAACGGTGGTAAGCAGCAACAAAGCAAAGACAAGCGTGACGATTATCGAAATTCCTCCCTACAATGTCCAGTGGTAAACTGTTTAGTAGTCGATGATGATTAACCTACCACAGCAAACTACTATACATAAGTTATTCATATCGCAATTACATATGTCCCATGTCTCGAAGAATGTTTTAGATCTAGCTAATTAATTATTATTATTATCATCATCATCATCACAGTCTAATAAAGCCCAGTGCTGAATATGGGTATTCCCTATAAATAAATTATACGTGGTAGAGCCGTACTGCAGCTATATTAGTAGTATAGTTGTAGCACGAATGGGTCGGCTCGACCGGGGAAGGACCACGCTCTCACAGAATGCCAGCGTAAAATAGCAGCTTGACACTCCTGTGTTTCGTATGATGAGTGTAGAGAACCGGATACCCTTTTTACTGGAAAAGAGGCATTCCATCTTAGTCCTCACGGGTGACAACGCATCTGCATTTTGATTCGTAATCGAAGATAGATGTAGATGTCTATGGGCCACAGCAACCACTTACCATCAGGTGGACTGTGTGCTCGATTGTCACCCTTATCCTATAAAATAAAAAATAAAAAATAATTGCCTCAACGGTGGGATATTTGCCATAGTTGCCATACACGGCCGGCAGATTGCAAACCGCAGTTTTTTTTATTTTGAGTCGTTATCAGAAAAAAGCTGCTGCCAATCCCCTGATTCATTTTCTTCTGTCGCCTCTTACAACTGCCACAAGATGATGTGGAGTAGTGGATTGTCTAGCAGTTGTAAGTACCGCTAGTAGCAGTAGGCTTATCATCTTTACTTGTATAAGAATATAACGAGATTTTGATATTTTTCTTGTATTTAATAAATAACGTATGAAAGCAAAATATTTTCTTATAAAATTTCTTTTCAGCTGGACCAGGATCAGGAGTACGGCTTGTTCCCACAAAGCTATCTAATGGCGACATCGCTTTAGTATTGCCAGCATGGGTCAACGCAAGCACTGTCGGCACTGTGCCGAACCTCGTCCCTCTCTCGCCCCGTGAAGCTTCTTCATCAACTTCTTCAGAGCCGCGTTGCTTCTCGCCAGCAAGTTCTGGATGGGGAACACCACCTCCCTCAAACGACGAAGCTGTCCCATTAGCTCTAATAACAAGAAGACAGTCTCCAGAAGAAAAACCTTGGCGACCATGGTGACATGTCAGTCCCTCTTCTCTCAGTTGGTTCTGTGATATATTGTAGTGCATATAAATGTAAATTTTATACGAGTGATAGAATATGAAAGTTCCTATTAAATGTAAATTTATTTAAATAGATTTTAATTGAAAAGTGTATATTATTTTGTCCGAAGTTACTTGTTTGGTCAGTATGTTCAAATGTTGCCGTCACAATAAATTAACTAATTTTATCTTTAGTTATTGCACTGCGACATTTACTTTTAATTTATTTTAGGGTTCTTGATAATTAAATATAAAATAGATTAATTAATTGTATATTCGTGGATGACATCTGAGGCAGTATTTCATTATATTAAGGATCCCGCTGTCCTTTTGTTTTAAAACATAAATGTTTATAAATATAGAGGTATAACACTGGTTATTTATAGGTTACTTGCAGCCTTATTATAGTTAATTTTGCAGATGTAAATAGAAATTTAATTAAAAATTTTCTAGCCTAAGCGCGTCTCACTTGATCCTAAACATTGGCTAAAAAGTCGAGATGGCCACTTTAGTTTTAGCGTCGCATAAATTAGATATGAAATCAATCTATGCACGGCACACGCACACGAAATGCTGTACGCCGTTCCCGATTGGCCACTATGACAGCGATGCAACACACATTTGGCATACCGATCCGATGTCGAGCGCATATTGAATGATACTTCTCTATTCTACGCGACACGACTACGGTGAAACTATTTAAATACCGCCGCGCGATATTGTGTTGCAATTGCATCATCATCTCGCATTAGATATTTTTATTGAAACTAGTTTTTTGTTGGGAGTAAAAAAAATAAGTTTTTGTATATTTTAATCGTTACGATCATTAAAAAAACGTTACGTGTCACGCTTAAATATCTAATCAAGAGGTGTACGGCGATATCGGACAAGGTAGATGTTGCATCGCTGTCGCCAATGTCGCCTAAAATCGTTTCATTGCAAGCTTGTACAGCGCAGCGGTGTGATTTTATTCTTATTTTTATTAATAATAATTACGTTTATTATCTGAGGTTTACGCGTTTAATTGAAAACCGAATAAGACCAACGAACATTACATCGTCCTGTGTCTTCAAAACGTACATAGTCCACTGCTGAACTTGAGTGTTTCTCAAGGTTAGGAGGATATGCCGATAAGTGATAGCGATATTTTTATTAGAATTACAAATAACTATAAAGAATTCTACGTGCCTTAGACAACAAAATCATTTAGTCTTCCATTAGTAGCACTAAGTAGACTTCAATTAATTTACTCGTGAAATAAGGAAAATACACCTTATTTATTAATTTTTAGTTGTAATGCTCAAATATAGTATTTTTTTGTTACCGAATTGTGTCATTTAGTCATATTCGTCTTCCATTGCCAGTTACCGATCGTGGACAGTATATACCAACTAGGTTGAAGAAGTATCAATTATGAATAAGTAATATTTAATACCTACCTATAACTTCACAATTCATTATCTGTGGAATGTCTTAGGAGTTTCTTTTAATTGCGCGAATGTACAAAAATGTGTATTTATGAATGTTTGAGAACAGTAGATAATTTTAAAGGAATTGTTAATTCAGTTGTAAATATAAAGGTGATATTACGATAAGTGTATTAAGTGAAACTGATATAATATTTGTGTAAATTGATGTGATGTACCTAAAAAAGATATGCCATTAAAGTAATTTAAAAATATAGTTTCGTTTTTTTTAAATGTGTGTATGATGCGTGGCAGCTGTATTATGGTTGTAGCATGAATAGGTCAGCTTAACCGGAGAAAGGTCACACTCTTTATACTAGCGTTAAATATCAGCGCATAAATCTGCTGTGTTTCGTATGGTCAGTGACGAGAACTGGAGATAATTGTTAAAGTTGTAGCAGTCTATATAAATCTTATTTATTTTTGTGTCGATGTGTAAGACCTAGCGCGGGAGTATATGCAATTTAAAGTAAATATTACATACTATATAAAAATATTTCTTCTTACTCCCTATAAACCAATTAAACCATGCTCGGCTACAATCTAACCAGATTGTAAAATCATAGAGCTTAGTCTAATAGAAGTTTATTTATTCTTGCCTAGAAGACGTATACTGATGCTTTGCTGGATTGACGCATTATAAACGAAGGAGCAAACAATTTGATTTGAATGCCTGGCATGTATGTCAAAAGCAAAGGGGTTCTATATCTGGGATCTATACTAAAACAATTACATAAACGTTATGAAGTTTGCATTTCTTGATTTGCCAAACTTGTTTTGAGGTCACAATGTCTGACTACATTATTCTGAGAGACAGTTTGTTTTTTTATTGAATTAACGATGGCAAACGAGCACGTGGAATTTGTTGTAAATCGCCGTGTATAGAACACTCATAGCCGTCAAGTTTTAAGTATTATACTTTGACAGATCCTCAGGTCTAAAGGCTTTAATTAAATTATGCGAAAATCCGTACATATATTTCTTTCAAGAACATGAGTACCACTGTTTGGTGAGGGTGGGATACACGATGCTTAATGAAAGAAACATTTAGTAGAAAACCTTTTTATTCATGAGGAAATAACTAACGCATACCCGCTTCGTCTGGACAAGGGCAGGTTTCACTGTCGTAAATCGTAATCGGTGTTCTATCTTCACCGCTATTCACGAAGCTACGGGAACACTTTCACGCTCGGTAGTCTCACCTCTTTGGAAGATAACAACATCTCATTCTATCTCTATTACACCGTTGCTTTTGAAGATTTTGTACCTATTTTTACAAGTCTTTCATGCGACAAATTTAGCTTTTTGTCAGTCCCATAATCACCTACCAGTAGATGGAACTGAAGTTACTGGCAGTTTCTTTTAACTGAAAATAATATAAAATTTAAAAGTAAGATGCAAGGAGTTTCAAAATTATGTAAAACATCTTCATCCTGTCAGACCACACAGAGTCATATATTAAATAATTCAATTTTCGTATATACCCTGCAATCACCCGTCAGTAATTGAAACCCTTTCGTACCGTTGCTTTTTTCATGAAGACATCAAAAATCTTAGCTTCGTCGGTGGTCGGTCTAAATCGTCAATGATTATAACAGTTTGTTTGCACTGTCCCGACACTAATGGCAGGCTATTGAAGGAGTTATTGCACCGACGGCAGCAATTTGCTACAATCAAGGCCGTGCGTCGCTTAATTATTTTCATCTCTGTTCCATCATGACCGTGGAGTTGTTTCGTTAATAATTCAAATTTTTACTTGCATCGGGGGCAATTATTATCATCCAAATTTCTTTTAATTTTATAATTTAAAAGAAATTTGGTTGACAATAATTTGCAAGCAATTGGCAGCGTTTATTTAAGAAGTTTGAAAAGTATATTCCAAAATTTTTTAAAAGTTGCTTAAACAGCAGCCTTTTCATTTCTAGGTTTATGGATTTACTCCGTGCCAAAATTAGTAAAATAAGACACTTATGGAATCTTACCGTCTGTTTGTCCGTCTAATACAGACGTTTCTCTCAGAGAGAATAATAAATGTAATTTATTACAAAGTTTATCTTTTAATTCCAGTAGTGCCGGCACTGGACATCAAACTCCAGTGGCTCGCACACTTCTCGCACGAAATTCAAGAAGAGTGTCATGAGTTCACTCGCACTCCACAATTCTAATTTTACTTTTATAAAGATTTAATTGCATTTTCCATGTGACTAATTGATAATGCCAAATATTTTTTTTTTATAGAATAAAACCGACAATTGAGCACACAGTCCACCTGATGGTACGTGGTCGCTGTGGCCGTAATCGAGGAGAGATGTAGACATCTACATCTATCTTCGATTACGAATCAAGATGCAGATGCGTTGTCACCTGTGAGGACTAAGATGGAATGCCTCTTTTCCAGTAAAAACGGTCTCCGGTTCTCTACACTCACCATAAGAAACACAGTAGCATTAAGCTGCTATTTTACGCTGGTAGTCTGTGAGAGCGTAGTCCTTCCCCGGTCGAGCTGACCCATTCGCGCTACAACTATACAATAAGATAACTGGAGCATGGCTCTACCACGTACAAAATATTTTGCATAAAGTAACATGTAACACCTGGCTCTACCTAATTATGAGTTAAAGATTTACACAGACAAATGTTAAAAAAGTTTGTGTGACTATATCCTACAATACTTTATTTTTATCAGAAGAAATAAGTTTAAATACAGTTTGTATTTATTATGAACATTTGATGTGAAAAATAATTTGATTAATCAAAATAATTCATAATAATTTCTGACTATATCCAACGAATGTTCTGTTCACCAAAAGAAATTTCACACAACTCGCATCGAATCTACAGAAATATATTTTCTTCTCTTTTGTCAGTCTTTAGCAGTCCACTGCTGGTCGCGGGATTCTCCCCTAATTCTCCTCGTCACGTTCCGCGGATGGATAGAAATTCATCTAATTTTTATTTTTGGTTTGATTGTGATATTTGTTTTAAATCAGTTGTAATAATGACTTTATTACCTATCATTCACAGGAGTACAAAGGGATATTGAGTTGTATTTAAATTTAAGTCGCGAGCGCTTCGCCGGCTCTCGAGCCGCACGCATGATTGACGGCTCCTCGTTACTCAAAGGTCGTTGCTTGCTCCTTGTCATTCTTCTTTTAATTTTTATTCCCTTTGTTCTTGTATCGGAACGATGGAGGCCAATTAATCAGTGTTATGACGCGTGACAAGACGTAATGAGCGCTCAGGCGGACGCATGCACACACAAATAGTTGGATGAATTCGAGGTTATACCATTTTCGTAAAACATGATTGAGAGCAGGTCAAGGTTTCTATTTTTTTTTATAGAATAGGATGATGAGCACCCGGTCTGATGGTAATTGGTTGCTGTGGCCCATAGACATCTACATCTATCCTCGTTTGCAAATCAAAATGCAGATGCGTTGTCACCCGTGAGGACTAAGACGGAATGCCTCTTTTTCTCTCTACACTCACCATACGAAACACAGCAGTGTTAAACTGCTATTTTACTCTGGTATTCTGTGAGAGCGAGGTACATTCCCGGGCGAGCCGACCCATTCGTGCTAAAACTATACTACTAATATAGCTGCAGCATGACTCTATCACTTTGAATTTTTTTTTAAATTAACTATTTGTTTTAATTCTAGCCTATAGAGAAGAATTCTCTTCAGTTTTAAACATTGGCTGCACGGTGGTCAAACTGACGGTGGTCCTAATGTTGATTCTGTAGTTTTTGTTGGCGGCCTCAGCGGGATTAGTTGTAGAAACATATGTGCGGCTTAGGTGGTCGCACTGTCATAGTTTTGCCATTTTAGCATGTGGCCACCTGGGTTAGTGTTTTTGCATTACTTACCGATTTCGTTGAACAATTTTGTTAAGATAATAATAGCATATAAATTATAATATAGTATGACTTAAAACAATATCTATCTAATAGCTTAAATCCTACTTAAAATTGAAAATTATTGGCTGCCTTTAAAACTTATGAATAAAAAGGTTTAACTTTTATTAATCTTTTGGTTTATGATGAAGTACGGTAAAGCTCTAAGAGAATGTGTCGAGTAAAAAATCCAGGAAAATCAGGTTACCTTCAATAGGTGACGGAGCAGGCATTCAAAGCGGCTTCTGTCATACAGTGAATTGTTTACGGCTTGATGATGACAATCAGATAGTTTCATGCATATTACAAGTAAGTGATGCAATAATTAGAATGCCTTTTGATAATATAGACAGCCTAGTAGACAAATTTTGAAAGAAAATTTTTTAATAAAAAGGTAATCTAAATTATAAAAATGATTATTATTCTTTGAATAAGCAACCAATAATTATTATTTATTTTGTAATTATTATAGGCTCATATGCAGGGATCCATTAGCATTCTGAGGCCAATATCTGATAAATTTAGTTGTCACATCCTAGGGAATTGGATGCGTATGCACTTGCATGTGCCTGGTGTCATGGAATGCAGAAAATAATTGTCATTAATAATTGTCTATGTAATAATTTAAAACGAACACAAGTCAAGCTAATTACTAATATAATTATGGATTGTATGTGGGTCTGAAATAAATTATTATTATTATACTTTACCTTAACTTTAAATATTAAGTACATTATATAATAAGGACAAGAGTATTTTTATAAATGTTACCAACAACTAATCTGTAATTATAAAAATATAATTACAGATTAGTTGTTTTATTATGGTTATAAAAGTTAAAGCTTCCTTAGTTTAAGTCTGATCGTAAAGTTGTCTCAAGTTCAAAGGCTTTTAGCACAAAGATATTGTCAACACAGTTTTTGCTTTTAATAAAAATTAACAGAAGTTGGACGAGACACCACCCACAGCGTCGTTTTCTAAGCCAATGCACACGTGCGGCCCGTCTCATTTAACAAGCTTTAGGCAACGGAATTCTATCTGTCTTGGCATTTGAATTATGTCAAAACTAGAATATTTTTTTATGGTTTAAAGTAATTATTAAAACGATATAGCATGATTACACACGTTGCTACTTATTATACTTATAGTTCGTGCAATTCTACATATTACATAAATAAGTATATCTAATAATATATACACAGTAACAGGATATAAAAGAGCCGACGTAATTATTTTCTCGATAAAACTATTAAACTTCTAGTCTGTAACTTTACTTTTAATCAACTAAGTACTTTTAATTTTTACTTTATTTTTAATTTACATATCATTAGCGTTACCGTTACAGCCTATCAAAGCCCACTGCTGATTAGGGTTGCCACCCGTACTATAATATATAGTATCGTACTATATTTCAGTCAATTGCACTATATATTGTAGAATAATTTAAAATTAAAAATTTTGTACAGCCGACATCAATATAAGTTATTAAGAACAAGTATAAAAAGGCCAGCGTGGGCTTAGCCCACTCCACACATGTTATCTTTAAAATCAAGACAAATACTAAAAGTAAATAAGATATTATATGCGTTTCGGCCTAGTCTCGTCTTAGCGAGCGATCCAGGCAGTCAGCTTCACTTGTCAATTATTTTGTGATAACTCAAAAACTATTGGTCTGACCTTGATCAAATTCATATGGGACCACACGAGAAGTACCAGCTTTCAAATAAAAAAAGAATCATCGAAATCGGTCAAATCACCCAGTAAAAAGTTTTGAGGTAACACATAAAAAAACATACAGTCGAATTGAGTACCGTCTCCTTATTGGAAGTCGGCAAAAAATAATAGAGTACGAAAAATGCTATATTTTATCCCTAATTCAATTAACGCACTTTTTTATATTAACTCTGACTGGAAGTCTAGAATAAGTAAGTTTTACGGAAAAAAAATCCGTCGTGAATGTAAAATGGAAAGAAGAAATCAATCTAAATTGCCCAGATTCCTATAATTATTTTATAGGTACATATATGTATTGTAGAGATCATTGATGGCCAAAGCGAAGAGCAAATAGTATACCTAAAAATTAAAAATAAATGTGTACTTTTTTCCTTGAATTTCCCAAAGTACTCTATTTTTGCACCTTCTTTGGGAAAAATAGTATGTTTGTTGAAAAACGTGGCAACCCTAGTGCTGATCCGCTGAACATAGGCCTCCCACTTAGATAGCCTCACAGGAGATATATTTGCTATAGTTTTATTTTCTAATTGTTATTAGGAAGACGTTGATGCTCATCACTTGGTTTCTTTCCTGCTGTTGCCTCTTATGACGCCCACGGGACTATATGGGATGGTGGATTTGCTTACTTATTGTTACATTTTCACTACACAATGAACTACATAACATTATAAAATACAATATTTATAACCATAACAAAAAAAAACTAAAACTAAATAATCTTATATCATCATACAATTTATACAAATAAATAAAATTGAAGTGTCTGTTTGTAATGTCAAAATAACTAAATGCATACGAAAGTATATACGGTATTTATAACAAAAAAAATTGAAATATTTGTCTGTCAGAGTGTCTGTCTGTCTGTATGTCTGTCCGTCTGTCTATCTGTCTGTCTGTTTGTTCCGGCTAATCTCTGAAACGACTGGACCGATTTTGACGAAACTTTCACTGATCTCATAAGGCGTAACTTAGGCAACTTTTATTATAGAAAAAAAAGGTTCCGCGCAAAAAAGAACCATGCAATCCATCCTAATAAATTCCACGCGGACAAAGTCGCGGGAAATAGCTAGTATCAAGTAAAATATATGTCGTACTTTCCGCGGTACAGGGCCAAGAACGCTAGCAGCGTTTCCTCTCTGAATGGCTATAATTAGTCTTTGAGCCAGGAAAGAACTAGCCCTCTTATCACAAAGCAAAAGGCGTAAATATGTTGTTATCTCTGGGAATATTGATATAGGTAAGAGCTCTTCGGATAATGTTATTGAGTGAAACGTGACGGGACAACCAACTTTTCTTAAATTAAAGTCCATGTAGCGACGTCGACGCCGCTACCACATGGACACTGATGGAGTTGAAAGATCGCTGCTCGTACTCAAATTCCTACGGCTATGCACCAGCATTCTCCGTCTTTAATGTGCCGAGATTACTTAATGGTAAAGCTTTTAACTTTAACCAGTGACTAGCTAGTCAAAACAGTTACAAGGCAGAGCTGATCTTTGTTACAAATATCAAAATATTATAATTGAAAAATATCTTTCTGCACCCTTCGTACCAACAGAATATCCAACTATTTCTGATGGGTAACTTCTAGTATAACATTCTCGCTGCAAAAAGAATCATTGCAACAAAGTGTCTGCCATGTCCGCCTTGTCCCGGTAGCTAAGCACAGGTCTTCTTTTATTCTTTAAAATTTCGTTACGTAAATCACTGACACTATGCACAGGAAGGAGAGCAAAGGAACGCTAGATATTTTTTATACCTCACAACTTTATAGGTAATGTAGCTTCTAGACTAATATACGTAAGGACAAATTAAGAATGTTTTCTATAGCTATTTTAAGATTAACGCCAATTTCTATTTAGTCTATGAGTGTTTTCCACGAAATATGTTCAAACAGTTAAAACAGAATAGCACCTATATGTCTGAGAAGAATTCCATGGAAAGATTTTGTAGTATTCGAATTTAGATTCACAAGTATATCAAGTAAATGAATGGGACTCGGAACCCAATACTCTACAAGTATGTATGTTTAAGTAACTATCCCAAGTTCATAAATGAAAATAAATTATTATAGATACCTACCTAAGAGTAAGATATTCATTAACAATAATATTTGCATCTTACAAAAAGCGAAATCAATAAGATTTCAGTTTGTTTCATTCCGAACATACTTTCAACATGTCGGATCTTGTATCGACCGATACAAAGGCTGTATCGATTCTTTGGAGCGAACATTAATTGTGCCAATTACGGCGCGCCTGTGCTGATCGGAAGGCTGAAATCCTTTCAAATTAATTGCATTGATTAACCAATTTAGTTTAGCGTAATTCAGTTTTTGTACGCGTTTTTACGAGAGACAAGTGATTGAGAGGTGAGGGATGTCCCGGGTAAAGCGCACCTACCGCTTCGTCGGACTTATTTTTGTTTTAAACGTGCCTGTCACTGTGCGTTCAATTTGTACATGGTTAAGTTTATGATATAAATAAATTACTAGTTCTTAAGTATTCGACTCAAAATACCGCGACGTTCTTATTTTTTTATAGTAAATGCTCAACATAATAGTCTGCTATTAAAATTATTTTCAGCCCATAAATATATAATAGATACTATATTTTTTAAAGATACCGTAAAGCCTTAACTGTTTAAATAACATTCAGTTTTTAATATTTATCTAAGGTTTTTAAATAATGATTTTTTGAGTTCAAAACGTTGTAAACGTGAATGTATGCATTAATGCACGAAAATACCAGAGGCGTTTAATAAACAAAAGTAACTTATAGGTAAATTATATAAAATATTGATTTTATTTTTCGATCGACTTATATTTTTCTCTAAAAACTTGGATGTCGTTTTTCTAAGCTTAAAATTCGCTTCCTGAAGAACTCTTTACTTTGAGTACCTACCTTCATCAACGTCTCGGGATGTAAACACAGCGCTCTTAAAAAGAAAGTTTAATTTCGCCTCCAGGTCCTAGAAAAGTGTCATTGCCAAGGCAAAATCAGAGCATATCGGCAGAATTGGCGAGAAACTAGTCCGACTTGCTTCGGGAACACGTGCATTCTGGTCTCTCGCCAAGGCTGTCCAAGTGAACTTCTGTCAGCCGTCTCTGCTATCTCTGCACAGGGAGGACGACTCACTGGTTCATGTCGGAAAGGAGAAAGTCAATCTGCTAGGCTCTCTCATTGCGTTCAAATCGACTCTCGATGACGGGGGGAACACACCGCCGACCATCCCGCGGTGTGAGTGCTCCATGCAGGATGTACTGTTTACAGAGCGCCCGGTGCGCAAAGTACTCCTCTTCCTGGACATCAACAAGCCGAGTGCGCCTGACGGAGTCCTTCCTATAGTGCTGAAGACGTGTGCTCAGGAGTTGGCACCGGTTTTAACTACCGCTCAGACTCGTCTAACAACAGACCAATCGATATCACCTCTTTGATCTCTAAAATAATGGAATCCATTATAAACTGCCAGCTCATGCCGCCAATACGGTTTTCGTTGCGGTCACTCAGCTGGTGATCTTCTAGTCTACCTGACTCATAGATGGGCGAAGGCAGTAGAGTCCAAGGAAGATGCCTTGTCCGTTATTTTGGACATAGCGAAGGCCTCCGATTGGGTTTGGCACAAAGAGCTTATTTCGAAGCTTCCTTCCTTTGGGTTTACCGAGACATTGTGCAATTAGATCAACAGTTTTCTTGCAGATTTGAGTATAAAGGTCGTAGGAGACGGTACAGGCTTTAATTATAAGCCTATTAACGCCGGTGTTCCACAAGGCTGTGTGCTATAACCAAAGCTATTTCTTCTGCTATATATGTTGCAAACCGGTAACATTCATTGCTATGTGGACAACAGCACTGGTGATACTTTATACACCGTTCGGGGCAATATTTCTCGGGAAAACGTCGTCGAGTACTGGAACAAACTTGTGTCTGAAGTATTACTAATATTACAGTATATAAAATAAAGTCTCGGATTGTGGGCGACTAAATTTAGGCCAGTTCAATCCCCAAAAGACACAAGTTTGAGTGTTTACCGCTAAAAATAATCCCTTTATGTTGTTTGTTTCAGGGCACTTCCCTTGTTGCCAGTATTGGAATCCTCGGCGTCGACATATCAAATTACGTGAAGTTTCGTGATCACTTGGAAGAGAAGGCCAAATTAGTCTCTAAAAAGCTTGGCGTGCTCAGTAGAGCGGGACACTATTTCATGCCGGCACACCGCTTGGAACTTTACAAGGCACAGGTTCGGCCTCACATGAAATACTGTTCCCATCTCTGGGCCAGGGCTCCCCAGTACCAGTTCCTTCCATTTGATCGCATACAGTGCAGAGCGGTTCGAATCGTCGGCGATCGAGCTCTTTCAGATTGGCTTGACTCACTGGCACTGCGAAGGGATGTTACATCTCTTTGCGTATTTTGTCGTATCTACCACGTGGAATGCTCGGAAGAATTGTTCGGACTAATTCCAGCCGCCAAATTTTACCATCTCACATCCACACCATCTGGATGTTGGGCGTTCCACCACTGTACGATTTAGAAAACGTTTTCTTCCACGTACAACTTCCTTGTGGAATTAATTACTACCAGCGATTTTTCCCGACCGATACGACTTAGGGATCTTCAAGAAAAGAGCCTACTCTTTTTTACCTTAAACTTTTAAACGCATCTGCAATTGGCTTGGTGTTGCAGTTGTTTATGGATGGTGCTCGACACTTACCATTAGGTGAACCACATGCTCGTTTGCCCCCTCTTCTATAAAAAAAAAACTTTAAATTTCTGTACTGCTGCGGTAACTGCTTCTTAACTTTAAATATTTGTCCTCTTAGATACTCTTTAATTCTTTTGATCTCGAAAATAGATATCCCTAGGCGCAAATTCAAGTGAATATAGAGGATGTTCAAGTATTTCAAAGCTAGCATCCCGAATTGTAGCCATTTTTCTTCTTATCTTGGTGCAACGAGTTTGTCTCGTAATTTCTCGTGGTCCATGTTATTTGTTTTGCATACAAAGGGCCCTTAACAGCTCTGCAATCGAGTTATTTAATCATTATTATTATTGCCCTTGGAGCGGAGCGGTTGAAAATGATACTATTTTCCAGTCATAGACTGAAAATTTGTTTTGGAATATTAATGGTGGAGTCATGTTTCGTTCATTGTTGTTAATCGAGACTAAAAACTCAAATAAAAATAAAATGTACCTATTTATTAAAAGAATTTATTAGACTTTATATTCATTTCCACAGAAAATTTAATAGTACAAAGTACCATTTCTTCGGTCATTTCTTTCGTATAGAGTCCCGAGCGACGATCATATTTGGTAGATTTTCTTCCACTTTTAAATTCGACGTACAGTCGTGCAAGTGTAGAATACGAATAAGCATTCATGTATCAAGTAAATCTTAGTTCACTGTTGCATAATGAAATTTTTCAAGCACAGATACTTAATAACAGCGCGAAGTTAAATTTTTACTTTTTTCGCTAACCCGCTATATTATGTTTGCAGCATAAATGCGACCCATTTATGCTGCAAACATAATATACCTCGACGGTGAAAGACCACGCTCTCACACCGCCAGCCGCTAAAAGCGTGAGTCCCTTATCACCATCTAGTGTTCTTTTCAGTCAAAGGGATACGTCATATTTAATCTTTCTATTTCTCTCTCTCTCTCTTTCTTTCTCTCTCATCAGCCCGTGAACACTCCGCCGTCGAACATGACCTTTGCGATATTAGGGGAGAATTTGCTCTGATCAACAAGCTTGGCTGAAAGCTTGGCACCACTAGTATCTAATGTATTGTATGGCACTTTTAATGAAACTCCTATGACAATTTGTATTCAGTTATGATAAACATATGAATGAGAATAGACATGTGCTGGAAATTTGAATATTATCGCAGGCAGGGTTATTCACTTGTAGTGCTAGTGTGTATTTCCTAACGTTGTTTTTGAATGGATGGTTTTGAACAATTTACTTTAAATGGATTTATATTTTTCCGTAGTTCCATAGGATATTAATATGGAACAGAGAAATATTTATGGAATAGACTGACTCTGGCTTTATCAGTTTTAAAATCAAGCGGGTACCCATCATTTATTTGAATAAAAGGGCGAACAGATCACTGAAATAAATCAAACTTCGCGAAAATGCCTGTCTTTGCTTTTGTAGATCCCGGCTTTTACTGATGATTTATTTTACTTCATAACATAAAATTAGAAACAGAGGTCGTAATAACCAATGTATCAACACATTGTAAGTGTTTCTGAATCTTTATAAAGATGGTGAAATTTTGACGCGAATGTCATTGTGTACGTGGCATTATTTATGATAACGCCTCTATACACAACTACAGCAGCGACATTTCGATGCTTAATTACCCACGTTGTTAATGCTTGCTTTAAAATAAAATGGCCAGACGGGAATTTTATCGAGCAGCGTCACCCAGTGGCAAACCTTCGCCGACACGACGCCTCTCAAACTGCGCCGCTTAATAATTATACGCTATTCTATATAAATAATGAATATGGCGGTAAAATTAACCTTTTTATTTTGCCGTGGTCGAAGAGGAATGCGTGGAACTTTATAAAGCAACTTTTACTGTGGCGCGTGCACTAATTATATGAAGACTGAAAATACATACCACGTTTTATATTCTCGATGATATAAGTATTGTTTTTTAGTTTTATTTGAATACAAGCTTTGAAAAAAAGGTAAATTGGGCAATAATGTATAAAATGAATATATTTGAGATGTAGTCTTGGCTCATTTTAGCACAGGTTATTAAGGGAGTAGCGTTTCTTTTGTCTTTGGGGTCGAAAAGAGAGCCACAATAGCTTTCATTAAATTTAATAGCGCCGTAAATTGACAAGTGTCGTATGGTGGTGGCAAGAGAATCAATTTGGTTGTCGTGAGAGGTGCCTCAGAAGATTGGTTCTTATTTTCGAGATGTTTGCTTCTCTTACATATCGAAAGCTATGAGATTTTTTAAATTTTATAGGAGAGGGGGCAAACGAACATGCGGCTCACCTGATGGTAAGTGACTACCGCCGCCCATGTACAACTGCAACATCAGGGAAGTTGCATATGCGTTGCCGGCCTTTTAAAAAGGAGTAGGATCTTTTCTTGAAGGTCCCTAAATCGTATCGGCCCGGAAAAATCGCTGATGGTACTTGATGCTACAAGGAAGTTGCGCGAGGAAGAAAACTTGTACTACGACTTCAAAAAGAAGGAGGTACTCAATTCGACTGTATGTTTTTTTATGTGTGTTACCTCATAACTTTGTTTTACGTGAACCGATTTCGACGATATTTTTTTTAATTGAAAGACAACTTAGTAATCGCTATGTTTCGGAGAAATATTACCAATATAAAAATTGTGTATATACGAGAATATGCGTGGTAGAGCCAAGCTTCGGCAATATTTTTTTATAGGATAGAGTGACAAACGAGAACACAGTCCACCTGATTGTAAGTGGTCCCTGTGACCCATAGACGTCTACATTTATCCTCAATAAAGAATCAAAATGCAGATACGTTGTCACCCGTGAGGACTAAGATGGAATGCCTCTTTTCCAGTAAAATGGGTCTCCGGTTCTCTACACTCATCATACGAAACAACAGCAATAAACTGCTATTTAACGCTGGTATTCTGTGAGAGTCGATAAAAAAAGCTCTTCAGTAAATATGTTAGTTGTATATACATGGTAATGAGTTCACGAACTATCAAGGTTTCCGACGTATGTAAAAACAAAATCCGGTGGGATAGTTCGTGGCATTGCATTGTTTGGTTGTATAAAATAGTAATAAATATTCAATTGTAAAGAAGGTTTTATACCAGTTTTCTACCGACGTCAAAAAGGAGAAGATACTCAATTCGTCTGTAGGTTTTTTTTATGTGTAAGGTACCTCATAACTTTTTTCTGGGTGAACCGATTTCGATGATTCCATAATTATTTGAAAACTGGTGCTTCTCATGTGGTCTCATGTAAATTTGATCAAGGTTAGACCAATAGTTTTTGAGTTATTCTTAATAACTTATATTTTTTTTCTTTTTTATAGGATAAGGGTGACAAACGAGCACACAGTCCACCTGATGGTAAGTGGTTGCTGCGGCCCATAGACATCTACATCTATCCTCGTTTGCGAATCAAAATGCAGATGCGTTGTCACCCGTGAGGACTACGATGGAATGCCTCATTTCCAGTAAAAAGGGCCTCCGGCCACCTGCACTCACCAAGCGAAACGCAGAGGTAAACCTTTACTTCACGCTGGTATTCTGTGAGGTCGTGGTACCACCCCGGTTCGAGCCGGCCCATCCGTGCGACAGCAAAAGCTGCCACGTGGCTCTACCACTGTTAAATTTAAATAAAAATAAAATATTGATGTCGGCTGTACAAATTTTTTAATTTTACATTATTCTACAATATATAGTGCAATTGACTGAAATATAGTACGATACTATATATTATAGTACGGGTGGCAACCTTAATCAGGTCTGGTCAGACCTTGGACCAATAATTTTAGAGTTATTCTTAATAATTTATATTGAAGTCGGTTGTACAAAAATTTAAATTTTAAATTATTATTCTTTTAATTTAGAATTTTTACTTGAAATGTAGTAGTCTTCAGCCTGAACCTCTCTACCCTCTCAAAAATCATAGGAGGCTTAGTTCCTTAATTATAGAGCTTATAGCTTTATTATTTTAGGTTTACAGGTAATCTAATTTTTATATAAATTTCTATTTAAATAAATTCAGTCTTGTGTATAACAATTAACAACATAATTATTGTATAAATTAATTACCGGCTTTAATCTTATTCTCTTATAAACATCAATCGCTGTCCGTTAGTCCCGCTAAACTCGAAAACGGCTCGAAAAATTTTGATGAAAAATTTTGTGTGTGTTTGATTAGGTTCCTGGATCCGTTACCATGGATTCTGATTCACAATTGAACTCGGTAGGCGGCGTTATCGAGATCCAGAAATCACCCATGAGAAGCTAGCGCTTAATATTTTTTAGAATATATACTAATGTCTATAAATACTGTTAATAATTAGTCAAAGCTGTACATTTTTTAAGCTTTTAGAGAATAGTTCAAATTATTGATTCAATTTTTATTTAGTTTAAAAGAGCTTAATGGACTGCTTCGTGGTCGTCGCCTACGTTGTCAGCCCTTTTAAGTTTACGGTTGTACACATAGCCATCTACAAAAAACGCGCCATAAGTAATTCTTTTTGAAAGACTTGCCTGTTCTAACCACATTGGGCTGGCGAGATCACGAGGGTAGCGGACTCTCGTACACTGATTCTGCTCCCCATCACCACATTGAAGAATTTTCGGATGGATTTTCTAACATTGTATCCGTGCACCATACTGATTGAGGCAGTCGAAGTTGACATTTGAAGCAAAAAGTATACATCATTCTTACTAAATTGCATCATTAATATTAAAAAAAAAAGAAAAAAAAAGCAAAATAATAATTTGTTTATCTTCGTACCTTTAATATTTATGCTCTATTTCAGTCTAGTAACAGCAATGCAGGAATACGCAGACTCGCGTAGGTGTTATTTAGCCCTCAAGGTGGTGCGGGCCACTTCGTGACTTACCGCCGCCGCTACAACAAGAAATAAACGCCCACGCGGCCGCCTTAAAAATGTTAAAATAAATAAAGTGCTCACGTCTCGGCTTATCTTGCGCTTGCGCATAGCGAGGACAGGCGAAGGATCACCGTGCACTGAATTGAAACGCGCTACAGATTTGTTTACAGTATAAATATTTATTTTTCTGTGGTTTAATATTAATCTATTTTTATTTTGTGTAAACAAAATGTGTTTAATGCAATTTAATTTAAATCTGTTAATTATAATACTGATTAATTAATTACAACAAATTATCACAGACGGTCTAGTTTCTTTCCATGATAATTTTATCGATAAGGTAGTTTGAATTGCAAAACGTAATAATCTTTAATTAATTTGCACCATTCAGTGCTATATGTACTAAAGTGCTATGAAATATGTGTATGAACGTGTTGCCAGCTGCAACTAAAGCTATGATTTTAATTTTAACTTAATTATAAGGATATTTTGCATTTAGTTTTATCTTGCAAAAAACCTCGGGTAGACAACTTGTATTTAATAATACTATACCATAGGCGATTAATTATATGCTTATTGCGTTAATATATTGATACTCTAAGCAACTTTATGAATACCCGTTATACCCTAAAGGCGTTGTTGAAAGCGGATGTTCGGACTTTTATTTTAATGTTTATTATTTATAATTAAGCTATTAGTCTCTTCGTTTACAACTTAGATAACATATGATAACATATCTCTAATCAATCGATTACAATATTTATAGAATATATTAATTTATCTTCCACCTGTTAAACAACATGACAAGTTAGATGCAATAACAATTTGCGGATTTAAAGTAACTTTCGATTTTTTGTAGATAAATGATTGAACAATTTACGATTTATTATTTATTATTATTATTATTATTATTACCCTATTTACGTCCCACTGCTGGGCACAGGCCTCCTCTCATTTCTGAGAGGGTTTTATGGCAAGGAAGTGTCCGCCGCGCTGCCCCAATGCGTGTTGGCGAACTTCACATGACTTCGAAATATTTTTTTTCTTATTTCTCAGACATGCAGGTTTCCTCACGATGTTTTCCTTCACCGCCGAGCACGTGGTAAATCATCACTTAAAATTCCAATTAACAATTTAATTGGTGCCGGCGGGAATCGAACCCGGGTTGCTCGAGTACTGTGAAGCTTACAGCGAGCGCTAACCATCTGAGCTACCACGGCTTTAAACTAATGTTCACTATATTTTGAAAGGCATATGACGGCAATAGCCCATCTTACAATACCATTGTTACAGGTGAAAGCGATCTGACAGGTAAAATATCACGTGTCTTCGATTGATGCCGGTATAACTACCACCAAGATGTACAGATCTTTATCAGCCTGAAACAGTCCTCCGTTGGACATAGGCTCGCTCGCTGCAGGCAGGCATAAGTCACCACGCTTTTGTACTACATGTCTCGCTCCTTCTACGGTGCTGCCATCTCCGCCACCACCATTTATCGGATTCCATAAGACATTTCAGCTTTTTCATGTTGTCACTTCTTACCCACGGGATGAAATAGAGCTTCTTTTACACTGCTACCACACAGCATACCTCATTTAAAATATCTAGATAAATGACGGAAAGCCTCGTCAAAGTTTTTTAAAAGAAGTTTTTTAAAGAGGTTGCAAACAAGCACGTGACTCATCTGATAGAACCTTAAGTTGTATCTGTCGTCTCTGCTCGGAAAAATCGCTGGTAGAAATTTCTGCATAGAAGTCGTTCGAAATAAAAACTTCTGGTAAATCGCACAGTAGTGGACTTTCAAGCATCCAGATGGTGTGGATGATATCGTGAATTTTGTCGCGATATACGATTGTGGAATTTGGCGGCGGGAATTAATCCGAACAATTCCTCTGAGTGACAGTGAATCCAGCAAATTATTTGTGATCAGGTACCACTATCGCTTATTTACTCGCCGAGCGTGGCATTTAATGCAAAATTTTCTTACCAAGGTGAAGGTTTTGTGCAGCTGTAGAAAAATGACAAGGAAGAGATATTTATGATGTTTGTTTTCTATAAAAAGAGTAGGTGATTGCAGATTAAATTTTCGTGATTTATAAACCAGTGTGCGTGCACCTCGCGTGGCGTGTGCCCGCGGCAGGTGCTGCGCTCGGGACCGGTCGCTGTGCACAATATGGCACACGCGTAGGCACACCATCACTTCGATACACTGAAGGACTTGCGGTGATGCTTGCGAAATGTGAAAGGTTCATTTACCGGTACATTAAAGATAATTTTTCGACATGTATGAATAATAATTATTTATGCGCTTATTAGTGCCTAGTACTTTTTCGGAGATATTTGTGTTGTTAGTCAGGAGATTTGTACAGCTTTATCAGATTCAAGGCTATATATATATATATATATATATATATATATATCCTGTGACTAATAATGATGTGCTGATGACAATGATTAGTACGTGTCTTCGTCTTCATAGTGTCGAACGTCAGGGTTTCGACTTATTCCGTGAACGGATGAGTTTTAGTAAAGAATAAGTGTGACAGACGAGCACACAGTCCAACTGAGAGATCCTCGATTAAGAATCAAAATGTAAAGACTAAGATAGGATAGATGGTTCTCCAGTTCTCTACACTCACCATATGAAATACAGCAGCATTAAGCTGCTACTTTTTGCTGGTATTCTGTGAGAGCGTGGTCTCTCCCTGGTCGAGCTTATCATTCGTGCTGCAATAAAATAGCTTACGTAAAAAAAGTACGAACATTAAAGTAATATGTACTACGTATGTAGGTACTAGAAGCTATGCCGAGACTTGTTTATTGCAAAGCGTTAGAATCTGCGGGCTAATTTTTTTGATTCTGTGCCGTAAAAATGTTTTGTGCCTACTCGCACTTCCTCACGCTCCGCACTGTGGCACAAATTTTGTAAGCGGTGTGTGTTCTAGTACGTAGTACATATTACTTCAATGTGTACGTCAGCCACCCCATTTCGACAGAAATAGCAGCATTATGGTGCTATTTGATGATGCTATTCTGTGCGAGCGTGGTTTTGTGGCACTTGGTCGAGCTTGTCCTTCTCCTCCCTGTGGTCGATATTTGTGATGCAACCATAATACAGCTGCAGCGTGACTCTAACTAGTATAAAATAATAAAGTATAGGTAGGTAAGCTTAATAGCCTCCAGTGTCTATAGTCTTATTACATATTTTATTAATTCTTCCTTTCACACCGTCCTCGGTTCCCGCCTAATAGTTTGGTAGACCTACATGAACCTATTCCGTCGCTATTCGATGCATAGTCCCAACTATTAACAAGCTTCCACAAGATCTACGTTTTACTTTGCTACGCCGTCATGTTTAAATTGTGATCATAATTTCATGTTGTTTTGATGTGCTGTTTTGTAATCATCATACTTGAGGTTTATTAATAATATTATGCACTTTTGTACTTTATTAAATGACTACTATGTGTTCCTTATATGAATAAAGATAACATTTTATATCGCTGCTACTTTGTCAAGTTTATCAAACATATGTGAATTTAAACTGACCAATAATAATCATTTATTTACTTTATTTTTTATTTGTTTGTTTATTTAAACATTTATGCACAAAAGAAAAATCGTACATATGGTGAACTCTATGTCTTAATGCCTAATTTATCTATGCATATAAATAAAATTGAAGTGGCTGAATAACCTGTTGTAAAAATTTTGTGTCTATCTGTCTGAATGGCTGAACCAATTATAATGAAGGAAACTTCTAAAACAGATACAGAGCAATGCCAGGAGTGATCTAGGCTATATTTTATCCGAAAAAAATTAGGGATTAAAATAAAGTGAAACATTGATCAAATTCATGAATTTTGATTCATAGCTATACCATGTTAAAATATCTGTACAAAAATATAACTGTAAAAACTATAACGAATGAGTCACTAGTTGCATATACTGAAAGGGGGAGCTCCGAAATTATTGATTATGATGACTTTTTCGTGTTTATCTACTTATGAAAAAATATTTAAGAAACACTAAATGAAATGTTGAACTTTTTAATTTTGTACTCAATGTTCCCTTTCGATAAGGGTTACAATTCATGTTACCGATTTTTAGTATTAGTTATATAATGACTTTCCAAATATTAATCCTAGAACCATATATGAATCCTAAAACTGGTCATTTTAGGGTTACACTGTCATACAATGAACACTTATAATCGTTTTATCCATCTGCTTTAATGTGTTACAGTATTACATTTTCTACAGATACTTTCCATATCGGGTGTTGTTAAAAACAGTTGTTATATTGGATACGAGTTCGTTTAAAAAATGTGGTTTCATAAATTTGATAATGAAGCTTAGTTATTAAAATATCGGGAGTTAAAAAAAGCGTAAAAAAGGGGACCTCATTCAAATTATTATTAATTCTAAAGCATTTAACATTAAAAAATATTAGATAATCTGCACATGCATAAATTTAGGTGACAAGCGAACTTACAGTGCACTGGATGGTAAATGGCTGCATTTATTTTTTATTACTTTTGCGTTAACACCTGCAGCCAACTTCAAATAAAGAAAGCTACAGTTGCATTTGTAACTTCTAAGGACTAAGATGGAACATCGCACAGCCTTTATACTTGCTCGCTATATCTTTTAGACCGAACAAAGTTGTACGCGCAATGCTATTAGGTGGTAGAAATAGATAAGAGAGTGGTACCTGCTCAGGTGGAATCCTGCGCAGAAAAAGGGGTACTACCATCCAGATTTTTATTAACTACGTAGTTATTATTTTTTTGGAACGAAGTTCTGTATCGGACGGTGCGGATTTGGCGGATGGGGGCTAGGCGACAAAGTGTGAGATTTTTCCGTCACTGCCCCTTCTGACGTAGTGATGACTGACGGCTTTGGCAGCTATAAGGAAGCGAGATGGAATAATATACATCTCCCTCGCACTTTTTCTTATCTTGTCATGAAATAAACATTATTTTATTTTAAGTGACTCTTCATTTTAATAGACGCTAGTAATTCATTTATTTGTATTTGTTAATCAATAATTCAATACGTTTATTAATAATAATATACATACTATGAAAGGAATTTCGTTTCAACCGAGTGTTCCACGACACTCACGCCTGTTTAACTACTTTTTAGATTTTCACTAACTATTCCTTTTCAAAAGGTTATAAAGCAAGATTTTTTTTCAAACAGCACTTGTTACATGACGCGGAGTACAAAACATTAATGGTTATTTTTATTACAATACTAGTAAGTACACGTCTTTCAACGCTGTCCCGCAAATCGATTCACGGTTGAAGAGCGGTTATAAGTGGCGTACATAATAATATCTGTAGTGACTTGTAAGTTTTTAAAGGCTTTGAATTTTGCACCGTAGGGTTGAGTTGCCATTCGTCGACAGGTCTGCAAGATATAATATAAGCACCGTATTATACAATTTTATGCGATCGTATCCCCAAGCAAATCCATCTTCCCAAGTCATCTCGTGGTGTTGTAAGAACTGTTGAATAATTCCTTCATGATTTTTAAAAAAGGCTTCCGATAAATGGGTATATAACGGTAGGCGATTCTTTTAACAGGTTTTTATTTATAGAATAAGGGTGTCAAGCGAGCACACAGCCCACCTGATGGTGGATGCTGCGGCCCAGGATAAATGTAGATGTCTCTACATTTATCCTCAATTAAAAATCAAAACAAAAATGCATTCCTCCATAACCCAATATACGGTGTTAATGGGAGACTTCAATGCAAAACTAGGCACAAGAGAGAACGGTGAGCTGAAAGTAGGGAAATTTGGAATAGGGCAACGGAACCCAAGGGGCCAGCAGCTGGCCGACTTCATGTAGAAAGAGGGACTCTTTATGATGAACTCTTTCTTCAAGAAGCGGCCCTACAGGAAGTGGACCTGGTCGAGCCCCGATGGTTCGACAAAAAATGAGATTGACTTCATTATGACGACCAGACGACACCTGTTCAGTGATGTCTCAGTGATCGCGAGGGTGAAAACCGGCAGCGATCACCGAATGGTTAGAGGCACACTAAACCTAAATGTTAAGTTGGAGAGGTCTCGTCTGATGAAGTCAACGCTCCGTCCCCCTCGTCCTCTAATCCAAAGTCCCGAAACCTTTCAGCTCGAGTAACAAAACCGTTTTCAGTGCCTAGAAGACTGCAATGAAGTGGACGATATGAATGACAAGCTCGTGGAAACTGTCCATACGGTCGGAGCTAAGTTCTGCAAGACCCGCCGCAGAAGAACACAAAAACTCTCCGATCACACTCTTAATCTCATGGCTGTTAGACGGGAGATGAGGCTACATTCTTCAACAGATTTGACAGCATACAGGCAACTGAACAGACAGATCTCCAAATGCATGCGGCGGGACTTACGCAACTTCAATACAGCTCGTATTGAAGAAGCGATCGAGCGGAACCAAGGCTGCAAAGTCTTTGCCAGAGATCTGTCTGCCAGAAAGAGCCAACTGTCAAGGCTGAAGACCGAATGTGGCAGCATCGTTTCCGGGGCACCTGAGATTTTGAGTGAGATTGAGAGGTTCTATGGGCAGCTGTACACGTCATCGTTGGAGCCACACGCAAGTGTGAGTAACGATCCAAGAGCGAGTCTTATCCGACACTATTCCGAACATATCCCGGACGTCAGTCTGAGCGAGATTAGAATGGCTCTCCAGCACCTTAAAAACGGCAAGGCCCCAGGCGAGGATGGAATTACAGCGGAGCTTCTGAAAGCGGGTGGAAGACCGGTACTTGAAGTCCTTCAGAAGCTCTTTAATTCCGTCCTCCATGGTGGCATTACACCGGAGGCGTGGAGCAGAAGTGCGGTGGTCTTGTTCTTTAAGAAAGGTGACAACGCTCTCTTGAAGAACTACAGACCGATTTCCCTTCTGAGCTGCGTCTACGTGCTGTTTTCGAGAGTCATTACAATCGTCTCGCGCGCAGCTTGACGACTTCCAGCCTCCCGAACAAGCCGGTTTCCGAAAGGGCTTTAGCACTATAGACCACATACATACCCTACGGCAAATTGTACAGAAGTCCGAAGAGTACAATTTGCCACTATGTCTGGCGTATGTGGACTATGAGAAAGCCTTTGATTCCGTCGAAATTTAGGCGGTGCTGCAGTCCCTTCAGCGGTGCCAAGTTGACTGTCAGTATATCGATGTGCTGAAGTGTTTGTACAGTAGAGCTACGATGGCTATCCGAGTACAGAACCAGAGTACAAAACCTATCCAATTGCAGAGAGGTGTAAAACAGGGTGATGTTATATCCCCGAAACTCTTCACCGCTGCATTGGAAGACGTTTTCAAGCTTCTGGACTGGAAAGGATACGGTATTAACATCAATGGCGAGTGCATCACTCACCTTCGATTTGCCGACGATATAGTCCTTATGGCAGAATCGCTGGAGGACCTAAGCACTATGCTCTTGACCTCAATAGTGTCTCCTAACGGATAGTCTTAAGATGAACATGGACAAAACAAAGATTATGTTTAATGTCCATGTCACACCTATCTCCTTAAAGCTCCTTCGAGCTTCAACAACAACTTCTTGTTGACGAGTATGTTTACCTGGGACAAATAGTCCGACTAGGTAAGTCCAACTTCGACCGAGAGGTCAATCGACGGATTCAACTCGGCTGGGCAGCGTTCGGGAAGCTACGACACATCTTCTCGTCAGACATACCTCAAAACCTTAAAACGAAATTGTACAACCAGTGCGTGTTGCCAGTGATGACTTACGAAACTGAGACGTGGTCCTTCACTGCTGGCCGTATGAGGAAGCTCAAGGTCGCTCAGCGAGCTATGGAGAGGGCTATGCTCGGAGTTTTTCTGCGTGATAAACTTAGGAATAAGGATATCCGCAGTAGAACCAGAGTAACCGACATAGCCCAACGGATTAGTAAGCTGAAGTGGCAGTGGGCCGGCCATATAGCTCGAAGAACTGACAACCGATGGGGAAGAAAGGTTCGTACGAGTGGCAGCCTCGTACCGGTAGGCGAAGTGTAGGGCGTCCTCCCACGAGATGGAGTGACGACCTGGTAAGACATGCAGGAAGTCGATGGATGCAGGTGGCTCAGGACCGTGCTTTGTGGCACTCTTTGGGGGAGGCCTGTGTTCAGCAGTGGACTTGTGACGGGCTGTAATGATGATGATGATGATGAAAAATCAAAATGCAGATGCGTTGTCACTCGTGAGGACTAAGATGGAATGCCTATTTTCCAGTAAAAAGGGTCTCCGGTTCTCTATACTCACCATACGAAACACAGCAGCATTAAGCTGCTATTTAACGCTGGTATTTGGTGAGAACATGGTCCTTCCCCGGTCGAGCCGACTCATTCGTGCAGCAACTATAAAATAGCTGCAGCATGACTCTACCACGTACAAATTAAAAAAAAAACTAGGTAAATATTTAAATATGTTTTTTCTTCAACTCGTGAAAGTATATTTTTATAAAATTGAAGTGAAAAACAATTTTACAGTCCATCTGATGGTAAGTGGCGACTGTAGCCCATGTACAACCAAAGTAGGCTACAGATACGTTTATAACTTTTGGGGACTACGATATCCCACCGCCCGTAATTGTACTGGCACTCTATACCCTTCAGGCGGGAGCACAGCAGTGCAAAAACTTTTATTTGACGGAAGAAATAGGTGAAAAAGTACCTATCTAGACGTACTCATGGCCAGACAAGAAATCTACCACCTTTACAGGTGGATGTAAAAAGTACTTTTTATATACGATAGGGGGCAAACGAGCACACAGTTCACCTGATGGTAAGTGGTTGCTGTTACCCATAGACATCCCCATCTATATATATATAAAGAATATATATATATATATATATATATATATATAAAGAATAATAATACAGATGCGTTGTCACCCGTGAGGACTAAGATGGAATGCCACGTTTCCAGTAAAAAGCCTCTCCGGTTCTCTACACTCACCATACGAAACACAGCAGTGTTAAGCTGCTATTTTACGCTGGTGTTCTGTAAGAGCGTGGTCCTTCCCCGGTCGAGCTCTACCACGTGTTAAAGGTAAGCTTGGCTGGTGGATTGGCTATTGCCGTAGACCTCCCTCACATTTCACACTGTTCCACCCGATGATTTTAGTAAACCATAGAGTCGGATTGAGCACCTCTTTATTGTTTGAAGACGACTAGTTTTCTTAGTACGTTTTCCTAAAAGGGAAACCTATAGATCGCAAAAAGTCTTAAATTAGGAATGTTTCTGTTCAGTCTGGGTAAACTTCAGTGTTCGCATAAAAGGTTATGATTTTAAATCTATAGTACTCGCATATAAATTATATGAATATTGCCGTGCATTAGGAAAAACTGGAAAATAGTTCGACTGATTTTAATTAAAATTTTTTGTGTGTTTGAGTTAGATTAGGTTTACAATTGGACCCAGTAGGTGACTCTGTTGTTGAGAATCAGAAATTAAACGTGCGAAGCAGAGGCGCATCGCTAGTCTTTATATACGTACTAGCTCACCAGGCAGATGTTGTTCTGTCCTTTCCAACGACCCTTTCTATAAAAATCCTTAAATTCGCAATAAAACATTTTGAGGATCATTTATCGGGATAAAAACTATCCTATCTCTCAAGCTGGACCAAAATGCACACAGTGTGCAAAATTTCATTGAAATCAGTTCAGTAGATTAGGAGTCCATCGCGGACAAACAACGTGACACGTAATTTTTATATATAAAGATATATGTCTTCTGTTGTGTTTGTCACTGAACTCTTTGTAAACAGCTGGATCGATTTTAATGAAATTTTTTATGTGTTTTGAATGGGTCCTACGGGATCCGATTGTGAATCTAAACCATCCTTTGTCGCTGTTGTTGAGATCAAGTAGGTAATCACATGTGCGAAGCCGAGGCGGGTCGCTATTTTATTATATATTTATATGATCCCTAACATATCCATATCCATCTGTAATATGAGAACGAAACAAAAGCATTTAAAAAGAAAAAAAGGCCTTAAAGTGTGGCGCGAGGCGTCTACCGGCGAAGAAGCTCACTTAAATCCACAAATCCGGTTCCGATGAAGCGTCGACCTCGCGGCTCCGTTTGTTTTTTCATTCGCGAAACTGTCTTATTTACGCTAATTAACTGAAGTATAAGTTCGTGACTAGTACTGTGGGAGCCGGCGAGCCGGGGGCCGCAAGGACCCGACACGAGGTGAAACGTGACATCGACTCGTGTTCCTCTTTGTCATAAGATTTGCACTCGAATAATACACGCCTCGGAGCCAGGGCCTCATGAATTGAATGTATCGGTGACGTTTATAATGATACGTTAACCAAACGGAGGATCAGAAACACGGCTTACAGTTTTAAAGAAAGGTTTTATTACAAATTTGTAAGATGCGTTTTTTTTGAATTTATAATGTAACAATATGTAAAATTAGCTAACATTTATGTTACTAGCGATACGCCCCGGCTTCGCATGGGTAATTTCTGGATCTCGTCAACAGCGCCACCTACCAGGTCCAACTATGGCTAACAACTATCTAAGTGACCCATAAAAAATTCATCGAAATCGGTCAAATCGTTTAGGATGAGAAGAACTACGAACACACGCATATACATAAAGATTGAACAAAAAGTGCGCACTTCTGAGTCTAATTGGTGCGATTTTTGGAGTAGGATTTATTATTACATACATAAAAACATACATAAACACTCACGCCTGTCACCCAGAGGGGTAGGCAGAGACTATGGACTTCCATTTGGCACGATCCTGACAGACCTCTCTCGCTTCCTACACATCCATATACCTACGCATACACGCTCGTCGGTTAAAGGTACTCTTGATTTGGCCCATTTTCAATATATCGCCAATTTGGTCGATAAACTTTCGCCTAGGGCGACCCTTCCCGATTCTGCCGTTCACCTCTGCAACATAAATTTGCTTTGTCACTCTTTCCTCATTCATTCTTTCTACATGACCAAACCACCGAAGCATTCCTTTCTTAATCCTGGTCACAACATCATCTTGCAAACCACACTCTTCTCTTATTAAACAATTTCTCACTTTGTCATTCAGATTCATCCCTAACATACTCCTTAATGACCGCATTTCTACAGCATTTATTCTACTCTCGTGCTTCTTCTGCCACACCCAACTTTCACTACCATACATTAAAGTAGGCACTAATACAGCATTGTGAATTGCCATACGTGCCTTTTTGGACACATTCTGACTTTTCACAATAGAGTGTAGAGCCCCATTCACTCTATTTCCTGCATTCACTCGTCGTTCTATATCCTTATCATATCTACCATCCTTACTAAACACACATCCCAAATACACAAACTCATATACTTGTTCTACCAACTCCCCTTCTATTCTTATTTCACATATCGTTTTACTTTCTTCTCTTTCAAAAACCATAACTTTCGTCTTACTTGCGTTAACTTTCATTCCCTTTTCTTTTAATGTCCTGTTCATTAATGTAACCATCATTTGCAACTCGGCCGCCGAAGACGCAAGTATGACTTGATCATCGGCGTACAAAAGGCATTTGACGGTTAACTCACCCATTCTTAACCCGCATTCTTCTACTTTCAAATTTTCCAAACAACTGTCCATAAATAGGTTGAACAGCCACGGGGAAGCCACACAGCCCTGTCTGACACCTTTATGGATGCCAAACCAGTCCGAGTAAGCCCCGTTGATCCTGACACAGGCATTAGAGTCCCTATATAGAGACTTCAATGCCTGTATCAGACCAGCGCTCAACCCAAATGAGGTCAGTGTTTGCCATAACACGTTCCTGTCCACTCTGTCATAGGCCTTTTCCAAGTCCATGAACGCACAAAAAACTTTCTGGTTTTTGGCCAAAAATTTCTCCGCAATCATGCGCATGGAAAAGACTTGATCCGTACACCCCATCCCCTTTCTAAATCCAGCTTGCACATCCCAAATTTTTCCATCAGTTTCTTCCATAACTCTTTCAATTAACACCTTAGCATACAGTTTACCCACAATGATTTATTATTGTATTTTTAAATTTATATTATTTGATGAAACACAGCAGCTTAATGCAGCTGTACTTCATATGGTGAGTGTAGGGAACCGGAGACCATTTTTTCTAAAAAATCATTCATTCATCATTCCAACGTAGTCCTCAGGGTAACAAACAACACATCTGCATTTTTATTCTTAATTAGTGTTAAATGCAATCAGGTGGACTATGTGCTCGTTTGTCATCCCCATTCTATATAAATAAAACTGTTTTTAAAAGCACATATTTAGTTTCTCCCATATTTCGAGAGACCTTTTTTAAACGGCATGTAATTGAACCATAGCATGATGATGACCATGAGCATGATTTGAACCATATTTTTTTTTAATTTAAGGTCTGTTTTTGTAGTTTTTATAATCGTACACACGATTAGCCGCCGATTTCGGCAGCTCATTTTAGAAGTTAAAATCGAGAGCAGGCGAATCCACACCCACACAACACACGTTTCCAATGATTATGTTAGAAATGTAAATTTAAATTCCATTAAAAACTCTATGCAATAAGAACTTTCGCTTGCGGCGGAAATTAAGATCCAACAGAGGCAGACGTTCAGTAGATTCAAACTAGTTATAATAGAAAGGAAGGCAGCAATCTATGGTACTAAATATAGCATTATGCAATAAAGTATCGCATTAATACGAAACCAACTCCAGGCTACCGATATATCCGATATTTATACATTTTGATTTTTAAAACCGGAACGAATTTAAGATGTGCTCAACAGTATATAATTGTAAAGCAGAATTCTTTGTTGTAATTTGATGATCATAGGTATCATTGGCACTAAGAACAAAAGGTATTTCAAGACTAGGGCAATGGCGCAGTGGTTAAGTGCTTGACTGCGGCGCTGCGGCGTACATGTTTGGTTCCCGGACGGAACACACATTTGTATGGCCTGTAATTAATTGTTTTGGATCTAGGCGTTTGTTTATGTGCAATTTATATACGAGTAGAGTACTAGACATGGGCTTCCTCCATTGTGGGGAGTATTTGCCGTAATCGCAGCTAATACCACCTATGAATTTGCAGTTGATACCTTCTGATTACAAGAAATTCTTCTTATTGTCGAAGAGACCCGAGATCGACAGTTAAATCTAGCACTACTATTAAATACGATTTTTACCCATGGGCCCGAAAATGCCGTAAAGTGAACGTCTTTTTTCGAAGAACCAAATACCCAAGTAATGAGAACGCCATTTCTCCGTACTGTATGTGACTTATGGGGCCTGCAATGCGTTGTTTATTACAGTTATTACGTGCCTCGGGCACACTCAAATTAAAGAATAACAGGTCCGAAAAAGGTATACCTACACATTTTTTACCAATATCATGGTGCCTTAGGGAAGGCTGTCGAAGTGTTCTTTTGTACAAAACATAAATAACAACTTTTTGCAATATTACTTAAATTTTTTACTACCACAAATGGCAATGAGTTGTTCAGTAATTAAAAATTGAGAGTAGGTCGGGTTAACGTCAGGACCTCAGTCTCCTCCATAGCCATGGGTTCTCCAAAGCATTAGAAACGTTGAAAATATAATCTTTATATATAAAAATTACGTATTACGTTGTTTGTCCGCGATGGACTCCTAAACTACTGAACTGATTTCAATGAAATTTTGCACACTGTGTGCAGTTTGGTCCAACTTGAGAGATAGGATAGTTTTTATCCCGATAAGTGACCTTCAATATTTTTTTATTACGAATTTAAGGATTTTTTATACGAAGGGTTGTCGAAAAGGGCAGAACAACGTTTGCCTGGCCAGCTAGTATATAAAAAAATGTGATGAAATCCATTAAAATTAGTTTCATCACATGTGTAGTATTTGTGTAAAAAGATCATTATAAAATTTTAATAGCCTTGTCTATGGTTACAGCTTTAAACATTAATTTAGAACCGACATTTGCACTACAAATTTACGAGCGTAAGTGAAAAATTCTTTTTAGATGCAACGTAAGTAAAATAAAAATTTAACTTTAATTTCAAGCGATGATTTTTGACGTTCTCCGCAGGCAGAAAATATATTAGTTACTTCTAACTAGTATACCTATTTAGTTTAATTTATTTATTTTATCAACAATTTATTAATATTATACAATATTAAAAAACTACAATAAAAAAAACTAAAACTAATAACTTAATTATCACACAGTTCTACTCCCCGTAGTATCGTGCCGAGAATGCTGGCTGCATTTCCCTTTTTGCCTTTGAGCGAAAAAAACCGGCCCTCTTATCACCAGCAGCAACGACCAGTCGCGGATAGAGTTCCATCAGGAACTTCACCGCACGTGGACCCCACGGACCGATAGTCTCTACAGCAAATGGCACAAATATGTAGTCATCTCTCAGAGACTCACACTTGCGCCACTTACTCAGTTCAGCTGCCTCTGATGCCGCCCCGGCTCCAAACGAGGTACCCCTGAGATGAGAGGCCGCCAAAGTGTCTACGCAAGTAGCATCCCACACTAGAGCTTTACCTCTCTCCCAAGGGGCAAATGTCACACCGTTTAGTCTCCTGCCATCGGCTCTAAATATTCCACAAGGCTCTAAAACCAAGATTGAATAAAACAATTGATATTTTCAAAAGTTATCGTTTTTACCACTTCATGCGGACTTAATAAATCTACACCATAAGCCACTAAAACCACTTTTTTATGTGAAAATAGCAATTAATCGATTTAGAAAAAATATTAATAAGCTCAACAATCATTTATCTTTCTGACAATGTGCTTTTTATATCATTTATATGTTAACAATATGATTGTTACATACGATTTCATGCGACAAAACGTTGAAATCTTGATTTTTAGGCGCTAGTAGAACATACCTACGCGCTTTGCGCTTAATGTATGCTATAAAAATATTTCGAACACCTATGAAATCCGACATTCATAACTAATTTTCCTGCTTTATAGCCCGCTCAGAGTATACTGGAGGTGCCCAACTTTAGGGTACTATTAGGAAGATATTTTATATTAAAGTTAGTAAAAAATACTTTGCCTATATCTGCTTAATGAAAAGCACCTCCCGCCCTCCCTCAATTGCGTGCACTATCCCCTTTACCACTAATCCCAGCACCACTACTCCCAACACCGCTACACTAGGAAAGACACACCACTGACGACAATACGACACGTGTTTGGCCTCTACACGAGGCATCCTCAGGTGATATAGACTCTACGGTGGCTAACCGCCGGTTATAATGGATTTCCGCAAAATAACGCCTGATTCTATTAATTATATATTTAATCATGGCAAGATTGGCAATCGTAGTACAAAATACTGAATCCACTTTCAATTCATTCATTTCAAGAATATGCAATTTTGAAATATAACTTGAACGATCGTATTTATTTATTTTCGCTTAATGAGGGCTAATAATTTTCTGGTCACCAGATGTCGCTAGTTGGCACTGAGGTGAAGTTTTGTGTTCTGTTTATCAGTTTCTAAAGTATTATAATAATACACACAATCTACTCTACACGAGGTATCCTCAAGTGAAGTAGACACTGAGGTGGCTGATCGCTAATTACCTAGTAGTGCTGGGATTAGTGGTGACGGGGATAGTGCACGCAATTGAGGGAGGGCGGGAGGTGCTCCTCAAACTAAGTAAGACACATCATTTTATTTCGCTAAGTGGATATAGGCAAAGTAAATTTTACTAAATTTAATATAATGGATTTCCGCAAAGTAACGCTTGATTATATTAATTAGATAAATATTTTATTTCTACAACTTAAATACTTCTAATATCTATACTTAAGTACTTTGTCAAGTATGTACATTTAAACCATCTTACTTTAGCTACTGTACTTATATTTTTAAGTATAAATTTACGGTTAACCGTTATTCCTTTTTAAGAAAAAATAAAAAGGCATATCCACATTGAGGCTGCGTTACTCCAAGCAACACAACGACTTTTTATATTTCCTTGAATACATTTGCCCGCTCCCAAAACTGACTTTAAGCTGATTTCATACATATTAAATGTTGTCAGTGGAACTGACGCAGCATGAAAGACAAGCGCAAGCGTGACTGACTTCGCGAAATGTCCGTCCGTCCGGCCATCGGTTACGCCTTTCCGAGCCTACCGTGCGCAGCCACTTGTACCTTTAGCATGAAGTAAATTAAATTTCGAAATTGCAAAGAATTTAATCGCTACTTGACTTGAAATTTTTGCGAGGTGATGCTTACTAAAATTTAAATGTATAAGTACGCAAATGTCTCAAAGACCATTTATTTATAGGTTTCTTTTATAAATGCCTCGATACGCCTTTTTACCGATACGATACCGATACTGATACCGATACGCTTATTAAATTCAAAAATTAAGGTAAAATAAATAAAACACAAGTCAGGTTATTTTTTTAAATTAATATAAAAAACAAATAATAAAACAAACTAAATAAAACCGCTTAAAACTATAGACAGGTTAAGATTAGTTAATAATTTTAGTAATTAAAATTAACATTGATGAGATTTTGTTTAAAAAACAAAGTATTCTTGCGTTTTCAGGAGAAAGGCGATTTTGCATATCTGTTTGAAGCCTGCGGTGGAAAATAGTCTCTCAGATGCGACAGAACTCGTTTGGAAACTAAAGTACTTCTGCGCCATTTTTTCAAGTTTGAGTACAAGACATCATTGCGCCAGAAAACGAACGGAGCTGCGCATCTCGATATATTAGGAGAACTTAACTACCTCTTGACTTCTTTTTTGGGAGAATTACAGCTCAGAGTAGACAGGTGCTTATCTTCCTCGGACTCTCTAATAATATTTTCACAAACGCTCCAAAGGCCGCCACTCGTAGGCATCTTAGAACTTACATTTACAATATTAGATGTAAGTGTGACCGTGTCGGAAATAGTTTCGGAATGCAGTGCTGTAGCACTTAATGTATTAAGATCAAGTAACTAAATAAGACGCTTTCTTGCCATAGTAAAGTAGACTGTGATTGAAATATTCGTGCTTTGTAACGAGGATCAAGCATTGTGGCTAAATAAGACACTGAATAAAGCGCGGGGTTCTCGAGCATAGTTAGATCGTGCCTCGTTTGCAGTGAAATAGACGAGACAACACGCGCGTTTACATTTAATTTTTATAGCGCGAAATTTGAGAAGTATCGTTGAATCGGTCAAAAAAATATCGCCGATGCCGATATATCGGCAAAATGCATCGGTATCAGTATCGAATGCATCCGTAGCTTGCCTTATATTTAGAACTTGTGCTCTATATTGGCTTATTGGTTATGCTTGCGATCTGAATTCAAAGCAAAAAGTTCTCTATCTAATCTAATTAAATTTTATTTTCAAATCCATTGAACACCTACCATATTTAAAATAAATGAGCCGCACAATGTCTAAAGCGAAAGAATATTACATAATATTACACCAAATTAATGTTTTTTAATGGTAAAAATTTGGTACCTATCCAGTTTTATACCTATAACACTTGGTTAAAGCCGAAGCTGCATAATGATATAAAGATATTTCATGAATGTCTCTCATGTTCACAGAAATAGCCGATGAAAGATAAAGTAATTATTATAACATACGCTTGAGGCATGCTAGGCTGCGAATTGGTCTGTCACGTCAATAAGACTCGTTCACTGAAAAATTGGCATCTTTTAATGCAATATACAATCACAAAATAATAAATAATCTCATTCAGATCGAAGTTTTCAACGTGGTAGAGCCAGCAGCTATATTACTGGTATAGTTGTAGCACGAATGGGTCGGCTCGACCGGGAAAGGACCACGCTCTCACAGAATACCAGCGTCAAATAGCAGCTTAACACTGCTGTGTTTCGTATGGTGAGTGTAGAGAACCGGAGATCCTTTTTACTGGAAACAAGGCATTCTATCTTAGTCATCACGGGTGGAAACGCATCTGCATTTTGATTCGCAAACGAGGATAAATGTAGATGTCTATGGGCCACAACAGCCACTTACCATCAGGTGGACTGTGTGCTCGTTTGTCACCCTATACTACAAAAAAATCCAGACCCGGAACAGTTATTTGTAGGCCATACAAATACTTGTTTCGTGCGGGATTCGAAACCGCGGCCCCCAGCGCAGCAACTCTTTACTAAGCCACTGCGCCTCGGAGCCGTCATATTTCATTCATTCGCCATCAGCTGGATCGTGTGTTCGTTTGTAGAATGTTCTATAGGATGTTCTATAAAAAAAGTTCGGTCTCGGCAGCTAGACTCAACGGAGACTAACCATCTGTGTGGAGAAATTTAGAAGTAACGTAGTGAAAAAACTTCCATCACTTTTATACCAAAATGATCCAAATTTTTTGTATGGAACATTATTTAAGCTTATTTGCAATGAATTTAATAATACTTTTACTTCTAAAACATTCTCCTTGAACAGTCGGAAGTAATTTAATGAATGGGCGACAGTAGGAGTCCATAAGAACAGACATAGGTTATATGATCTTTACCATGATAGGTCATATAATCATAGCGTCGAATTTAGGGAATATTTAAAAAAATATTCAAAAATATTTAAAAGAGTGTGCTCCACAGCCAAGTCTTTGCATTTGAGCAACAAAATTAAGACGGCTTCTAATAAAATTAAAATGACATGGAGTATAATTAATAGCGAAACTGGTAAGATCAACTCTCGCAATTCAAACTACCAGTTAAGTGTTAATAACAAATTAACCGAATCAGATCACACGTTGCAATGGTTTTTGAGAAATATTTTACTGATATTCCGATATTAACCACTAAGTCACTGAATTCTTCTCCTGCGGTCGCCGAATCATTACTTAAACAAAATGTAAATGCGTGTACAAAGAATTTTACATTTCACAAAGTATCATCAAAAGATATTGTAAAATATTTTAAAACTATTGATGTTAAGAAAACTGCGGATCTGTGGGAGATTTCCGTTAAAGTTATTGCGTCTATTATAGATACAATCTCGCCCTATTTAGCTATTATTTTAAATACTAGTATCGAATCTGGTGTGTTTCCTGATTTAATGAAGTATAGTAAAGTAATACCTTTATTTAAATCTGGTAGTACATTAGACCCCGCCAATTTTAGACATATTTCTGTACTACCAACACTTAGTAAGATTTTTGACAAAATTATCCTTGATCAAATGTTATATTTCTTTAATATAAATAATTTACTTCATAAAAATCAATTTGGTTTCACAAGGGGTGGCTCGACAACTGATGCCGGTGTTGAGCTGATTAAATATATATTTAATGCATGGGAGAATTCACAGGATGCTTTGGGTATATTTTGTGACCTATCCAAAGCCTTCGATTGTGTTCACCATGAAACATTAATCAGGAAACTTCAACACTACGGTGTAAGAAGTGATGCTCTTAAATTAATTATTTCATATTTAAGTAAGAGAACGCAAAAAGTTGTCATTAAAAGTATGAGTTCTTCCGGGTCGATGGTACAGATGGGCGTGCCTCAAGGCTCAATTCTCGGCCCCTTTCTGTTTCTTGTATACATTAATGACTTACCTTACATAGTAGGAGATAACCATGATATAGTATTTTTTGCAGATGACACTTCTTTAATTTTCAAATTAAATCGACATTTGCTAAAATATGACGAAGTAAATAATGCTATATCTAAATTAGTAAATTGGTTCAATGTTAATAATTTGCATTTAAATGGCACTAAAGCGAAATGAAAATTAATGACTCCAAATCTCAAACAATTAAATACTAATTTAATTTTAAATGGGGAGAAACTGAGTCTTGTAGATACCACCATTTTTCTTGGAATCACACTAGACGCGAAGCTTCAATGGAGCCCCCATATATCAAAACTAGCAAGCAGACTTAGTTCTGCAGCATATGCTGTAAAAAAGATTAGAAGTCTAACCAGTGTTGAAACAGCTAGACTAGTTTACTTTAGCTATTTCCATAGCATAATGTCGTATGGTATTTTGCTATGGGGACACGCAGCTGACACTGAAATTATATTTGTTTTACAGAAGAGGGCCATAAGAGCAATTTATGATTTAAAGCCTAAAGAGTCGCTGCGACAAAAATTTAAGGAAATTAATATTTTAACTTTGGCCTCTCAATACATTTATGAAAATGTAATGTACGTACACAAAAATAAAAGTAGTTTTACAAAAATAAGTGATATTCATTCTGTAAATACTAGGAACAGACACAAGCTAGTAGTACCAGTTACTCGACTCCATCGAGTCAGTAATTTATTCTTGGGGCGATGTATACGCTTTTACAACAAAATTCCAGAAAATATACAAAATTTGACCTGCTCAAAGTTCAAAAACTTTACTAAGTTTGTATAAAAAGGGTTATTATAGTATTAAAGAATTTATAGATGATAATAACCCCTGGAAATGAGGTGATCGCTACCAAGCTATTTCTCATTTGTTGTGTTGTTAATTTGTGTAACATACATGATTGTAAGCTGTTATGTATTTAAAAAAAAGTCCCGCTGCGGTTCTTGCTGGTTCTTCCCAGGACAGAGGTTTTTTTCGAACCAGTGGTAATTTCTTTGATGATGACTTTCAATAAGTATTATTTATAATCTATATTGAATAAAAAAGTTTCTGTTTCTGTTTATGTTTCTGTAGGATAGGATTATAGTGCACGAGTGTGTGCGTAAGCAGAGATGCACTCTCTATTCCCTTACTCTCAATAGTCAAATGGGACGGCAATCCGCCTCGACCGGAGAGAGATCAGGCGCAGGACAAACGGCCACCAAACTTTGCGAAGCACGGGAGTGAAACAACTCAAAATTTATGATTTCAGACTGCTACTGCTAATATCGTGACAGAAAAATCCATTAACAGATTTTTGGCTAGACACGGGATTTGAACCCCACGAGGCAGTCAATAATACTATTATAAGTATATATTAATATGTCATAATATAAAATAATAACCCCTGGGAATGAGGTGATCGCTTCCAAGCTGTTTCTAAAATAAATTTTGTACTTTTATAGTTGTATAACCATTATTGTAAAATTTGCTTTAAAAAAAAAGTCCCGCTGGGTTTCTTGCTGGTTCTTCCCAGGACGGAGGTTTTTTTTTCGAACCAGTGGTAAAGTAAAAAATGACTTTCAATAAGAATTACACATGTGATCTATATTGATAAAAAAATTATTCTATTCTATTCTATTCTATTCTATAACATCATTTCAGTTTTATAAATGTTCGTTTGTTTAAAACGTTACCCCCACACTAGGATTTTTACTTACAAACCCAAATTATACAAGTACAAATATCCAGACCCAGAATTATTTGTAGGCCGTACAAATACTTGTTCCGTGCGGGATTCGTTCCCGTGGCTCTCAACGCCGCAACTCATTGCTAAGCCACTGCGCTACGGAGCGGTCAAAATTTATAAAAAAAGTAGCTGACCCTCGCGACTTTGCCCGCGTGGAATTTACTACGATTTCATGGGTTTTAATTTTTTGCGCGGAACCCTAATTCTTTTTCTAAAATAAAAGTATCCTAAGTTACTCCCTATAACATCAGATATCTGCCAGTGAAAGTCCCGTCAAAATCGGTCTAGCCGTTTCGGAGATTAGCCGGAACAAACAGACAGACAGACAGAGTTTTTTTTGTTATTAGTACCGTATATACTGTCATATGCATTTAGTAAAAAGTTGTTATTTTAACATTACAAACAGACACTTCAGTTTTATTTATTTGTATAGATAGTCTTGGAAGTACAGGACAAGTATTGTTTTATTTTTAACGACACTATTTGAGATAAGATTACCGTGTTAAACCTTTTGATATTAAGGTTAACTAGTAAAGTTAACAATTTTATAACAGATTTTCACACACACACTCGCATAAATGAGATAATAGAAGGTTTAGATAACTAAACTTTTATGAATAATATCTTTTATAATAATATTTTTTTTATAATAATATCTTATATGACATCAATATTATGCATAAACAAAACAAAACATACATTATTATCTAATGCCAAATAATCGAAAGCTAATTTGATAACACATTCGTTCTTACATTACTCATTATATCATATTTAAAGTTAACTGCTGAACATAGGCTCCCCCAAAGATTGTCGCCTAGGGGGGATATTTGCCACAGTTGCCACGCTTGGCAGGCGGGGTGGTAATCGCATTGTTTTTATTATTTAATTGTTATCAGGAAGAAGCTACTGCCCATCTTTTACAGTACTGCACAGAATAAGTCAACTGCGTCTGCCTGTATATTTTAAACCGTCTCTACACGGCCTACGGTAATAACACACAAATTATTTTACATTACTATATTTATTAGTATTACAAAAGTATTACATATACAATAGTTGTTACCAATATTGATTTGAAAGTACTCTCAGGTATTAAATAATATTTCATATTTTAAATCTTGGAACATCACTTGAAATAATGAGAACAAAACTTCATAACCGCTGGTTCAAATAAAACATTTTCTTCTTCGTGATAGTCGCAACCGTATGATAATTCTGCATAATGACCGGCTGCGCATTGCAACTCCACGATCTATTCTGTATAAGACTGACAAGGCTACCGGAATTACCGCCGCGCCTTGAAGGATCACTTAATAGCAGTAGCTGTCTGTCTACAAGACTACTATTGTAAGATAAGTGAACGTTTCCGTGCGGTCAATCTTTCAGCAGATTTTTTAAAAATAAAATATGATTATGGGTTATGGTTAATTTTGTATGGATCTATTATTAAAAGTTATTTATAAAATACGTGCAAATGTATAGACTTTAATTAAGATAATGAGGGCATCCAGGACTTTTTCTGTCACCAGGGCGGCGCCACTAGAAAGTGAGGTATAATATTTGACAGATTTCATAGCGAGAAAGTTAATTTCTTCGGAAAATGTAGAGGTTATTGTTTCTTTCTCTACTATTAGCTATATTTTACATTAATAAGATTAAAATATATAAACCAAACCAAATACATATATTCATAAAGGTGGAAAAAAGTTAAAAATATTCCAAAAATTAAAGAGCGAACCACATACGCATTGTTTTGCGTATTAATATAATACTTTAGAAACTGATAAACAGAACACAAAACTTTACCTCAGTGCCAACTAGCGACATCTGGTGAGCAGAAAATTATTAGCCCTCATTAAGCGAAAATAATTAAATACGATCGTTCAAGTCATATTTCAAAATCGCATATTCTTGAAATCTATGAATTGAAAGTGGATTCAGTATTTTGTACTACGATTGCCAATCTTGCCATGATTAAATATATAATTAATAGAATCAGGCGTTACTTTGCGGAAATCCATTATAACCGGCGGTTAGCCACCGTAGAGTCTATATCACCTGAGGATGCCTCGTGTAGAGGCCAAACACGTGTCGTATTGTCGTCAGTGGTGTGTCTTGCCTAGTGTTGGGAGTAGCGGTGCTGGGATTAGTGGTGACGGGGATAGTGCACGAAATTGAGGGAGGGCGGGAGGTGCTCTTCATACTAGGTAAGACACATCATTTTATTTTATTTTATAACGTGGATATTTGTGAAGTAAATTTTTTAAAAGCTTTTATATGATTAAATATGGCAAATCTCCCAACAACAACGGGACTTATATGCAGCAGTAGATTCTTCGATTTGACGAACTAAAGGAACAAGGTTCATAAAATCCTATCTACACTTATAAAAGAGGATTTTTGTATCTAAGAAATCGTTTAACTCAAAATATATTTGATCCATCACCATGAAAATTGGTATATATATATATATATATATATATATATATATATATATATATATATATATATACTTTTCAATGGACAAGGTTTATATTTATAAGATAAAAATAAAAATATTAGCAACAAACAAAACATGAAATTGTTGATTTTCGCGCGACGTTTAATAAATTAAATTGCATGCGCTAAAATAAAAGAACGCTTTGCTGAACACAACCAATATTAACTGGCAGTAAGTACAACGTCTGCCGGGTTCAGCTAGTGAAATATAGAAAAATAAAAACGAATGGTAATGCAATTACATACCAGAAGCGCCACTGTCTTCCGTGCGCATGTCGCTAAACTGTTGTGTATAGCTGTACAGCCTTTATTCTCCAAGTGTTGTCGCCCCTTTACTACTTCAGCTTACTGATCCGAGGGGAAGGGGGGGGGGGGGAGTGTATGTTTGTTACTTTAATTATACTACAAGTATCCTCATTACAAATCTATCATGCAGAGAAACCTTGAGCGACCTTGAGCCTCCTCATAATGCCAACAGTAAATGGCCACTTCTCACGTCTCGATGGCTTTGACCTCTCGGTCGAAGTCGGTCTTACCTTAAAAAAATAACTGCCTGCAACTTATGGAGTTAAAATTATTACTATAGTATGTGCCAAATCGATTGAGAAAAACGGACAATGACCTTTCGGTCGTTTAACCAGGGGTTACAAACCTTCAATATATAGGCACATTTTATATGTAGTACTTTCTTTATTTATAATGATTTTTTTATAATGATTGATATAATATATATTTATTAACTATTATTAAAAAGTTATGTGAAAGATCGCTGTAGAAGAAAAATCATCTATTGTTATAAAGTACTTTATTCATTTAACAACAAAAAACATTAATTTATAACACATATAAAGATTCGAGTGATAACGACACCGAATAAGTACGTACTTATGCAAAAGATAAAACTTTATTTTTAATATTATATAAGAACTTAATTTTTATTCGGTGCAATCATCACTCGTATCTTCACTTGATGAACTATCTGTAACATTAATTATAAAGCGATCTGCAGTTTGGTCAATTCTATCATCCATGCCACGCATTTTTTGTTCAACCTTAAGGACATGCTGAACACAGTTTTTCCATTTATCTGGCGTGATTTGAGTTAAACCATCTTTAAGTAAATTTTTAACATCTTTTAACTTGAAAGTTGTATTTTTTCGTGCAACGTACCCTTTCACATCTGCCCACACAAGTTCAATGGGGTTAAGCTCACAGTGATAAGGAGGTAACCTTACCACTGTGATGCTTTTTTCTTTTGCCATCTCGTCGGTGACGTAACTTCGATAGTTATCTTTAACTGCCTTTATTTTTTCCATTAAGTGGGTCTTTGTGTCCGAGGGCACGTATGCGATCTGTTTAGATTCTAGCCATTCCTGCATATTTTGTTTCCGCCAAGACATTGTTGGGGTTTTTTCTAAACGTCTGGAGTGGTAACTAGCGTTATCCATAACTATGACATCGCCGCTTTGCAGTTTTTCTATTACTTTTCTAAACCAGTCCTCGAAATGGAGAGCGTCCATACTCTCATGGTAGTCACCAGTAGATGATGATTCAAATACCCAATCACATCCCTCCAAAAAGCCATTTTCATTGCCAACGTGTACAACTATTAATCGCTTTCCTTTACCCGAAGGGGCTTTCGCGCCAGTAGAGTAGCCTTCTAACCGTGATTGACGAGAAGATTCAATTGTGGTGTCTTCCCATACCTTTCCCATAGTATGACCTGCGTTAATCCATGTTTCGTCAAGGTAAAAAATGTTACGTCCCTCGTTTCTTAATATTTGTATTTCTCTCAAATATCTGGTACGCCACAGAACTATCTCTGGGCGATCTATTAGACCACTTTTTCTGTTTCTCTTTATATATTTGAATTTTAAATGGCGCAACACACGTCGCAGGGAAGTTTTGCTCAAGTTTGGCAACTGGTCATCTTGATTTATACTGAGCAAAATTTTGTCTAAAGTCGGTAATTCTCCTGCAAGAAAGAACTGATGCACTTTCGCTCTTATAGCCGATTTATCAAAATCGTCCAACTTGTCAATTACAGACTTTTTTCTTTTATTAATTATTCCCTTTTCTGGTATTTTATGGGAATCTCTATACACGCTTAATACGCGATATATAGTGCTCTTGCTGACTCCTGAGATCTCCGAAACCTTTTCTACCATATTAACGTTTGAAGGATACACGTCTTCGGGCCAGGTGTTTTTGACATATTTGTATACATTAATGATAATCTCTTGTTCCCCGACCGACAAAGTGGTAGGTTTTCTCTTTTTTACTGGTGACGTTAAAGGTGCTCCAGAAGATGGGCCTGTAAATAAATGACAAAAATATACTACCATAGTACTACATCACATAAATACATATTGTTTTAGAAAATAAATACCACATGGTCACATAAAAAGAGCGCTTTAAGAAATAGAAAGGCTACGTCGTCGCATTTGTACCTATTTGTACGTACCTGCTACGTTTATTATGGGTCGGCGACGTCTCTTTCCACTTGATGTTGAAGGACCGGGTCCTTCACCAAATTCTCCTGAACTCATGTCGATTTAGTAACGACCGTCACAGTAAAACTAATATAACAGATTCAAAAAACAAAAACTTAACGATATAACAAATTTAACAGTAAAAACTCAACTAAAACAATGCAATGAATGCTATGAATTACCCGAGACGTACACACGCAAGCGCTATCCGAACACGAATGAAAACAAAATGGCGGACCGGCCCAAAAAAGGTGACGCATCTCTGGCTGCCATTGTCACGTTTCTTTTAGAACGAACTGACGTAACGCGCGTTTTGTTTATTTTAAAGGGATGAATTTGCAAAAGCTCAATATGGTGATTATATTGCTTCAAATATTTTTTTAATATGAAACTGTTATTAAATGAATTGCTGCGTTACTTACCATAAATTGAAATATAAAATATAACACATTTTTCGCGATGTACCGTAAGATTTTACTATGTTTATAGGAACCACAGACAATATTATTTAAGAAACAAAAAAACAAAACATATGTGCTGACCTAGAAGTGGGAATAATATCAATATTTAAATATTGTTATCACATCTAAATTGAGATTTTGTAAGTTACGCCTTTTGACACTCGGCTCATATCTGAGGTCATTGTCCGTTTTTCTCAATCGATATGGCACATACTATACTCATAATCGCCACGATTATTAAAACAAAATCTGGTATAACGATCGCAATATAACCGTCGTATTTGGATGGTATCCGACGAAAATTACCAGTCAACCGCAATAAACGAAAACACTAAAACGTTATAATGATAATGATGATGTTCTTTTACTCGCCTTGAGCGATAAATTATTTATATAAGATATTTGTAATTACATTTCATATATAATTTTTTACTCTAGAGGATCTAAAAGGTATAATTTTACTAGAAGCAATTACGTAAATATTTTGATGTTTAGATACCTAAGTACCTATATATATTTTGGAGTTACAAACATGAACAGTTGCGTGTATCCGTTGGTTTTTGCAACCAACTTTAAACAAAGATGCGTTGCACTTCTAAAGACCAAGAGGCAACAGTCTTTTGTATTATGTTGCATCATGGTATTATGTATTATACATATATTGACTATCATTCTTACCTTTCAAATTGAAACACAATAACGTATATTGCTATTGTTTATTGGTAGAAATATGTAATAGCAAATAGTGAAATGAAACATTTTTATTTCCTCGACGTCAGAAATTAAAATTTTGTTTACTTCCCGCTCAGACAGACTTCCCAAGAATAAACAGATCCTACCAGCTATAATATGGTACTTCAGTACACATGTCCTGTATTTTTTACAACAACAATACTAAAAACTAAAATTATCATAAGTATAGTCTTCCTTCCTCCGGGTGTAGTGCCAAGAACGCTAACTCTGCGTTTAGTCGCTGATTGTGAATGGCTATCCTTGGGAGAGAAGAGAACCAACTCCTTTTGTCTCTGGTGGCAACGACAAATCGCGGATACATTTCATTTCATCAACATCATTATCATGGTTACATCGCTTCACATGTCCACTGCTAAACATAGGTCTCCCCCAAGGAACGTTTAGAAACTTATATTTTTTAAACATATAACTTATGGTACTGCAATATGTCCTGCGCAGTTGACAATTTCTTCGTGGTTTAAATCAGCTCATAAACCATCATCCATCATAAAACAGTGTACACAAATCATGTAACCTTCAAACATCAACTACTATTGTACAATAAATCACGTTCCACTTACTGTCTTCCCTCGAAGCATAAAATAAACTTTCCGTCCTTTATGGCAAATTTAGCGCAAACAAATCAATCAACTTCCGTCGCGATATGGTGACGTATTTTACGGTGGAGTTACCATTAAAATAATCACAACCTATTTGTTGCCGTGGCGTGTTCCAAAAGTCCTCACGCATCGCCACACGTGCGATCATCTTTGTGCTTATCGACCATTTTATTAAGGACCCACTTGTCTTGATACTGTGGGTTAAAATGGCTTTCAAAGGCGCTGGTGCGGACCAAGATGATTTGGACGAGTTTGTTTTGTATAGAGGCGGCAGAATCTAATTCTCGGGCGGCACAACGCGTCACGACTCATCAGTGGGGTTTGCGTTGGAGGCAGGTTGCACACGACCGCGCATAAATTATTGAGACGCTCCCGGCAAATATAGCCTTGCATACCTTAGCAGCCTTCTCCTATAAAGCTTTGATGCAGGTAAAGGGTCTGGTGTTATAAATATTTAATTTAAATTTTAATTAAATATGCTTAACTGGAATACACGTGATACTATTAAAACATCTGTTTTTGATAATATTATCTACATATCTTTTACTATTTGTACTGATCTACCATTTTAGAACTTATGAGTGACAAGTGACAACGCGTCTACATTTTGATTATTAATCGAGGATAGTCGCAGGTGCTCGTATGTTTATTAAAAAATAATTTTTTTTTTGGTAAAAAAGTTGTAGGCATGAAGCAAATATTTGCTTCATGGTTGTAGGTATTTCTTAATGTTACTCGTCACATTATTTATTTTTCCCAAGATACCTATATCTTTTTAGTATAATAGTTTTTCTGTTGTATTATATCCATAATCACATAAAGTAGGTACTTCTGATGTTTATGTTATATGTTAATGGCCTATATTTCTATAATGGAAATGGTTGTTATAAAATTTAAAAGTCGTACATCGTTATATAGATATTATTGCTTCCTCCACTCCATTAAGTACAAGTCTTTGAAATGAATTTTAAGTATAGCATATACTATAACTTAAAGCGTTGTTTATGTATCTTAAATTTATATTTAACCTTTTTAACGGAAATTTTTATTAAGTAAAAGCACTTTATAATCAACATCAAAAAGTAACCACTAACAACGCTTCTTACTCGGCCATTGTTCGTGTATCCATACCGCATGTAAATCGGCTACCTCGTAAATAAATAAAGCCGTGTTGCGTTTGTGTGGGTGTAGATAAAGCGCATCTAACAGCGGCATCGGCGAGCGGTAGAGAAGCGAGGCGCGCGACCGCGACGACCTCGCCGCGACCGCACGCCTCTGCCTCAGCCTCTACTATTCGCTCCGCGTACAACTGCGAAGAACAGTGCTTTGAGATATTTGATTTTCCAATTGTTCGTTTTTTGATTTATTTTATATTATAAGCGTTATATACCTCTACTTGAGGATAAGTAGAGGCTGTGGCCCATAGATATCTACATAATATGTCTTCGATTCATCAGAAGAATCATAAAGCAAATGCGTTGCCGCTCCTGAGATTAAGGTGGAATGCCTCATTTCCAGTAAAAAGGGAATGAGAGTGACATCATTATAAGTGTACTACGACATATTTCTGCTAGACGAAGTGCAGTTTAATTAGTCTGGCTACGTGATAAGTTAATTTGTTTAAATTCTAAAGAAACTTTTTATTTATAGCTTATTGAAGTACATTTAAAAAATATCGGGGTGTGATTGTGTCGTGAACACGACCGTGTGTTGTACGTGAACACATGTAACGAAACGACCTCAAATTGGGGGCGCTTCCCTCTCCGCCGCGCGTGATGCGACACAGTCCAAACTCAACGTAAAGCCGGGTATGCATGTTGTCCGAGCGAAGGCGAGTACCAACGTATAGATCAGCCCATCCCCATTTGTCTAGCCTCACCATTGGTCGTCGTCACTCGCCTAGCTGGCCAAGCCAACGTATATACGGTTCGTTTGGGGTGCCTTGCCCTCGGGATCGCTCGTCACGATTCGTCTCACTTCGAAATAGTGTCGGTTTTGCTGCACAAATCAAAGGCACTCGCCCTGCACTCGACAAGTTTAGTCCACATGTTAATCAGCCTTTTCAGTATGTTCATCCTTTTAAACTTGGCCAACATGTAGACTGTAGCACTCGTCCTGTATCAATTTGTCTGCACTCGCGTTGGCTGAGGCTTGGCCAACATTTATTGCCGGCTTAACAGATTCTTTGATCATTTAGCAATCGAGCGGTGTAATTTAATCTATACATCTATATCTATACTCTATACAAATAAATAAAATTGAAGTGTCTGTTTGTAATGTTAAAATAACAGATTTTTACTAAATGCATATGAACGTATATACGGTACTTATAACAAAAACTTAATTTTTAAAATTTTTGTCTGTCTGTCGGTCTGTCTGTCTGTCTATCTGTTTGTTCCGGCTAATCTCCGAAATGGCTGGACCGATTTCGACGGGACTTTCACTGGCAGATAGCTGATGTTCTAAGGAGTAACTTAGCCTACTTATATTTGAGAAAAAGACCTAGACTTCTGAGCAATATAATTAAAACCCTAAATTACACGCGGGCGAAGTCGCGGGGAATAGCTAGTTTTGAATATAGATGATATGTAGCTGTAATACCAAACTGTATCCCCCGAATTTGTTATGATTAGTTTTCTGAACTGTCAAAAAGAAAATACATTCGAATTGATATCATATTTTTAGATATAGTATAATATATTTGTAAAATGTAACGGAGACACTTGTGTGCCGGAGGATCAGGTCGCGCGCTGGGCGCGGGCGGCGCGTGGCTGGGAACCGACGGCGCGCGCGCGTTCTCACGGCCCCTCTGACCCGTCCCTCCCGCGCCCTCTCACATGCCGCCTCCACAAGCTTCACAGCCTCTCTCACCTCGTGAGCCTTCCGTATACGAAGGCTATTTGCAAAATTGAACAATTTATGTTACTTGATTATTATAACACAAGTGTTATAATAATCAAGTTAACAATTAAAAATAAACAATTAAAAGTTGGAAGGACTTAAATATTTGGTATAAAATTGCCGTCTTATAATTGTAGGGAAGGTATCCTATATATGTCTCTCACTACTGGGCACAGGCGTCCTTTTATTTCTGAAAGGTTTATGGGGCAATTAGTATCTACGTTGTGGTGCTCCAGTGCGTGTTGGCGGATTTCACAAATCCTCGAAATATTTAAGTTATAAGATAATGATGCACTGTAGGATGTATTTTTTGTGTGTGTTACTCTTAATTAATTCTGAATATTATATTATTAATACAAAAGTACTCCATTCCTAATGACGAATTTATTTAAATAAATATGATAAGAAAATTAACACGAGGAATGAAGCATGGACGGCATGTTAATAAATAAATATGTTACCTTTTTTTTTTGTCTCGGCAGCGGTAGCGGTCATTTTACCTGAATTCTAAATCAAGCGATCCCAATCAATTTCGTTTTGACCACTTTTTTATATGTGGTTATTTTGTGATTTTTTTCGGATAATAAATGTTGTTCATTGTCACTGGCACAACTCTTCATTCTTCCCTCGATAATATCAGTTTTTGAATCTATGTTGAACTTTGATAAATCATTGGCGGGGGCGATCCTGTACGTGTTCACCGACTGCACACATTCCGGACATCAGATTTGATAGACCACAAATCCTCGCTAAAGAACACCGATTCCTTCTAAGGATGATTCACGAGGCTATTGAAATTTAAAAAAAAAACATTCAAATTTCAATAGAGAAGATGACTGTGTGCTACCATCTGCTTAGGATCCTATAATTAATAAAATTATAACTAACTATACGAACTATAAGTTCATACTGCGTAGATCGGAACAAAAATTAATAATTTTTATCTGGAGGTAGCCGTAGTTAACTATGATATTGGGACGTCAAACACCTCAGTACCCCTGTGACTATGGGTGCTGTAAAGTGCTCTAAACATCGGGAATATAAAATAAGTTAATATACGTGATAAAATCTGTAAAAACAAGTTTTATTTAAATGTGTAGTATTCGCGTAAATATAAGAAATCATTGTTTTTGTACGTTGCTATAGCTAAGCTTTTTTATTTATTATTTAAACGAATGCCGTTAAAAACTCGTCATTTATCGCAATGGACATTGGTGTTAAGTTTCAACGGATTCTGTCATCTCAAGCCTACGCTTTAGAATTATTTGAACTGAAATTAAGACTGATTTTAAAGTCTATTTCGTTAGACACGAAATAAATGTTAGCAGTTTCTGCTGCATTTAAACACGACTTAGCGTGGGAATGAGGATTAAACTTTAAAGCTTTCACCGGCAACGTAAATTCCATAACAATTTATGTGCTGCTCGGAGCACATTTTCCTTTGGTACTAATTTTCTACCAATTTCAAAAAGGGAGACGGTATTCAATTCTGTATTTTGTGACGGTATGTTTCTTTTATGTGTGTTGTTATCTCACAACTCTTTTCTGGGTGAACCGATTTCGATGATTCTTTTTTTTATTTGAAAGCTGGTACTTCTCATGTAATCCCATATACATTTGGTTAAGGTCTGACCAATGGTTTTTGAGTTATTCCTAATAATTTATATTAAAGTCGGTTGTACAAATTTTTTTATTTTTAATTATAAAATAAGCCATCTAGAGTAAATTAACCTATAGTAAAATTTAAACTTTTATTTTAATTTATACAATTTACTGTAAATTATTATTTTGGCATTGAAGACCATTGTAATTGAACAATTATATCGTCATTTTTACCTTAATTTATAATTCATTTGTTACACATTTACATCTTTACGTTAATGTTGAATAGACTTAATTATACTTGGAAAGTTACACTACGGAGACACTTAGTATTAATACTTTAGACAGTATGATGGATATTCAGCGTTTCGCAACAATTTAATCCCAAAATTTAAATCTTTACAACTGGACTATAAAGAAATAAAAATATGAATAATATCTTGGCGCCATTGCTCCATAGATAACACGAAATACTAACAACAAACGGACTTACGGACCAAGTACCGTTAATAAGGGCACAGTATGTTTTGATTTCTTCCATTCTGAAAATTTACAGCCCAATAACCAGCTCCTTGGACGATCAGTCTGAAGTCAATACTGACGTATTGAAAGCTTTATCGTAAGCAGAAATGCAAACTCGTGCCGGGGATTCACCATATTCCTTAAATTAGCAAGCATAACATGAGAAGATTCTAAATTGGAATGTCACTTGTTATAAAAATTAAACCATGGATGAAAATTGGAAACGTTTGTCTCAACACTTGCACTTAGAGACGGTCTAACCATGGCCTACACAAAATAATACGCTTGTGAATGTGAGATGGATGTGTCATTCGGCATTAGTTATTGCAGCTTTTTGAGACCTTACACATGAGAAGTTTATCAAGTAATATGACCCTACTTGATAAAACTCAAAATAACAGAAACTCGCTATCAACCTTACTTGCCAGACTACTACTGATTTCAATTTTTCTCGGTATTTCGGTAACTTTTTACGGTGGAGAAAGTGAAAGAATTCATAATCAATGAACTTGCTGTTAAAATTATAAAATTGCATCCACATTAGATACAATTATTTAAATAAAGTATTGTTAGTTTTTTTTTTAATAGAAAACTAGCGATATGCCCCGGCTTCACGCGTGTGATATCTGGATCTTGACAACAGTGCCACCTACCGGGTCCAATTTTGAATCTAAACCATTCTCCAATCAACTTAATCACACACACAAACTTTCATCAAAATCGGTCGAGCCGTTTAGGAGGAGTTCAGTCACACACACCTTTTCTCTACTATAAAATGCATGCTTAGTACATTTAAACCTTCCTCTTGAATAATTCTGTTGATGAAATTGAACGATGAACGTTGCGTAGTTGAAATGATCTAAGCGTACTGACAGCGGGAAGCGACTTTTTTATACTATGTAGATACCAATTTCATTGGTACGAAAACGAAACGTACGTAAGTCTCAAAAACACTCCACCAATACGTATGTTAGGGACCCCTGTCCCCTGGCATACGTCTGCCAAATATTTAGGTGTCACTCTAGACACAAAGCTCACTTTCAGGCCCCACGTCAAAAGAGTAACCCGTCACGCACGTTTTTACCTGAGTAGGCTCTACAGTATGTTGGGCCGACACAGTAAAATGTCCCTCAGAAATAAGCGTACCCTTTATAAGGTCTGTATACGACCAGTCATGTCCTACGCGGGCCCCATTTTTGCCCACGCTGACCGTAAAATTATTAATGAACTCCAAATAGTTCAAAACCTTTTCTGTCGTCGAGCTACGAACGCACCTTGGTACGTCCGTAATGCCGACCTTCATCGGGACCTAGAGCTCTCTACAATTCATCAAATTCTTAAAAAACTCTCTGAGAACTTCTTCAAAGCCTCAGAGTCGCACTCCAATCATCTTATTCTTGAGGCAGCTACTTATGCAGCCCCACCCCCTCTCGCTATCGAGTCCACAGGCCGAGAAACTCTCTCTCGGACCCGCCTAATAAACTGTCAAACGACCTGAACTGCCTCCTGGCGGCTCAGGCCAACTCTAATTAAATTATTCATAATTAATATGCCTTCGTAGGCACTCCCTCAGCGGCTCGTAGCCGCCTGCGCCCTCTTTTCCCAAAAGAGGGTCGCTTCCGATACGGCATAAGAAGCTCTAAACAGCTGGTTGCCAGTCCCCAAAGGCGGTTTTTAGAGGGTATCACTTAGGTCCCCCGGTAGGCAGTGAGTCCCTCATAACCACGATAGACCGGCTGTCGTGGTATGCGTAATGCATTTTCCGCCTCCCTACTTAAAGGGTAGCCCTTTCCAATTGCTTCGGGCGCAAAAAAAAAATGTCACTCAACGACTTGTTTGTGTCGGAATGGTTCAGTTAATGTGGTACTAGATGTCGCTCCTCCATTTAAAAGCGCATTATGGTTTGACCATTACGTAGACTTATAGTATTTATTTGACTTTTATTAAAATATGCATCATACTGTGTAACGGCTGTTTAATTTTAGAATTAATTGGTAGTAACTTTCCTATCCAGTTCCAGCATATAGGTAAACAGTTAAACATTGGTCCTTCGAGCCGGATATATTAGAGTGGTGTAGTGCAGTGCAGTGTAATGTGAGTGAGCAAAGGACAGTAAGTACAAAGGGACTGTTATAGTGAGTATTATGAACTTTATTACTTCGGACAATTTAAGTTTGTAATATTGCATGGATTCCTTACACTTGTAAAAATTTAACGTAACTTTATTAACTTAGAATAATTTCGCTGTTAGCTTCATTACTTAGAAAAATATCGCTAAGTCCGTTGACACGGGGAATCCATGCCTGTTTGAGTGGACAGTAAAGTGTACTAAAAGACTTGTAAAATTTTTGTGATCTCACTATATTGACTTTGTCAACATAATAAAATTTTAAATTGTGCTTACTTACATTGAACTTTAGTGATTGCAACGAACTTTAATCTACAAGATGGAAGGGTTAATTAAGGTGCAAGCTGATCTTAAACAAAAGATTAGTAGTGGATATTCTAACTTTAGGAAATCGCCTAAAGCTCGTATAACAAAACCGTACGATGAAACTAGATAAGAACAACTGGAAAAACAAAGGTCACAGTTTGAGACTAACCATTATAATATTATAAGTGAAGCTGATACTGATAAAAAGGAAATATTATATATAAAACAAAATGTATATGACGGTGTAGAAGAAAGTTATGTGGCTTATAAAATAGTACTTAAAGAAGCGTTAACAGATTTATTACCCGTCACCCAAAGTACGAGTTCAAATGTTACTATGGAGGAGGAACCGCCTTCTATAAGGTTACCCAAAATTGGTTTGCCTTCCTTTTCAGGTCAATATATGGAGTGGCAAACCTTTCATGATTTATTTGAATCATTAATACATAATAATTCATCCTTAGCCGATGTGCAGAAGCTGCATTATTTAAAAGGTTATCTGACGGGTGAGGCGGAACAGCTTTTAAGGCACATTCCCATCACTGATGCAAATTATGAAACATGTTGGCTTCAACTGAAGAAGTGATACAGTAATAAAAGGTACATTGCTAACTGCATTCTTACGAGACTGATGAGTCAAAGGTCACTCACGTTAGAATCCGCAAGTGGTATTAAGCAGATTCTAGATACAACAAATGACTGTTTGAACGCACTTAGTAATCTAGGAATCGATATTTCGAAGTGAGATATTATAGTTATACATCTTATAGCACTGAAATTAAACCCGGAAACGAGAAAGAAGTGGGAGCAGAGAATAAGCGAGTATACAGATAAATTTCCAAGCTACAGCGAATTTCAGAAGTTTTTAGAGTCCAGATTTAGAGCGCAGGAATTTTTAGAACCTAATAAAAATGATACTAAGCCAAAAGAAAGAGTAGAGAAACATAAAGTATTCAAGGTCACGACTGTTACTTGTCAGTTTTGTTCAGAGAGTCACTTATTACACCAATGTAAGAAGTTTTGTAAGGAAAGTTACGGAAATCGTTACGAATTTGTGCGGAAACATAGATTATGTTTCAATTGTTTTGGAGATAGCCATCCTGTATATCGTTGTAAAAGGAGCACAAAATGTAATAGATGTGGTCGACGTCACCATTCTTTGTTACATCCAGAAGGAGGTGTGGGTTCGCTGCTTAATATAGTTTCTAATCCAACGGAAACCCACCAGGATAAGAAAATTGAACAGCCGTTGGCAGATGTAGGGCAAGTGATTTCAAATCATTGTTATGTTCCTGGTCGTGTAATCTTAGCAACAGCTGTTGTTAGAGTATTTAGTAGTAAAAATAAGTGTTATTTGCTAAGAGCTTTATTGGACCAGGGATCCCAAGGTTCATTCATTACGTAGCATTGTGCCCAATTGTTGGGCCTTCGTAAATCTTCAGTGAAAGGAGTTGTTACAAGCTTGGGTGGAGAGAAATCACATTCTATTAAACACGCGGTACAGTTTAAAATACAGTCCACTATTTGCACGATATTTGAGTGTGAAGTGCGAGCTTATATGCTGAACCAACTGTCGTCACACCTGCCAGTAAGAAGAATTGACATTCACAACTGGTCAGAACTATCAAAATTAAGGCTAGCTGATCCAGGATTCGGTACACCTAATAAGATTGATATCTTACTCGGTGCTGAAATTTATGCGCAGATTTTGACAAACGGATTGGTTAAAAATCCATCTGGTGCATTAACAACAGCACAGAATACGGAGCTTGGGCGTATCCTTTCAGGTCGAGTACAGTTGGAGGAGGAATATCCCAGCAACATCATAAGTTTGCATATAGATGATTCGTTGATTTTGTTCGATGATTTGATACATTTGATCGATTCGGAGCTTTTGGGAGATAGAGAATGAACATCCTCAAAAAATTCTTTCTGAAGAAGATAAAAGATGTGAGAGTTTATATGATGATGCCACTACAACTAGAACTCTAGATGGTCGGTTTATTGTTCGACTTCCATTTAGGGAAGAAGATCCTCAATGCCAATATGGGGCTTTAAGAGACATTGCGATGCGAAGATTCAATAAATCCACTCTTAAAGGAAGAATACTCAAAAAAAAATACTCAAGGGCAATGAGTGATTATATAAATCAGGGTCATATGAAGGTTGTTGACTCAAAAGAGCTGGCTCAAACAGATTGTGTTTATTTGCATCACCATGCCGTGGTACGTGAGGATAAAGCGACGATCAAGGTCCGAATAGTTTTTGATGCCTCCTGCAAAGGGAAAAACGGAAAGTCTCTAAATGATGATTTGTTGGTCGGGCCGAGGTTGCAGCCTGAGTTACGTCATATTTTATTAAGATGGCGTGCTCATCCTGTGTGCTTTGTTGCTGACATCATACAAATGTATCGGCAGGTAAAGTTGGATGAAAAAGACGCTAGTATATATCAACGTCTTCTACGGAGATCCAGCCAGAACGAAGAGGTTAAAGAATTTATGATGATAAGAGTCACATTTGGTATTTCTTCGGCACCATATTTAGCAGTGAAGAGTCTCCAACTAGTGGCTAAGGATGAAGGCCAGAATTATGAGCTGGCAGCATGTAGAGTTCTAAATGACTTTTACATGGATGACTTCATGTCAGGATGTGAAAATGAGTCGCAAGATGTGGAGATTTACAAGCAAGTGTCGGAATTACTGGCTAAGGGTGGTTTCAGCTTACACAAGTGGGCCTCCAATAGCAGTAAGCTGATGGAGATGGTTCAGGATAAAGGAAAGGAAAAGAAGTTGAATACTAAGCTAGATGACATTGTAAAGATTATTGGGTTATGTCGGATGTTACTTTGGATGCCTTTAGGTACCAGGTAAATTTACCAGAACAGAAGCAGAGGGTGACGAAGAGAACTATCTTATCAGACATTGCTCGACTTTTCGACCCTCTTGGTTGGACTGCACCGGTTAACATCAGAGCTAAGATCTACATGCAGAAACTTTGGCTTGCCGGTGTTTCGTGGGATGAAGAGATAACAGACGATTTACTACAAGAATGGATTACCTTTAGACAAGTTTTACCTGTTCTCAATCACGTCATTATATCTCGCTGGACTCACATGAGTGAAAGTGTGGTTGATGTGTCCATACATGGGTTTTGTGACGCATCCAATGACGCGTATGCAGCAGTTGTATACTTGAGAATCGTTGACTCGCGGGGTGGCATACATGTCAGTTTATGTGCAGCAAGAACGAAAGTTGCTCCACTGAAACAAATTTCTACTCCAAGATTGGAGTTGTCCGGAGCAGAGTTGGTTGCAGGCTTACTGTCTGAAATCGCTTTAGTGTTGGGTTTATCGAGATCGTAAATCCGGGCTTGGACTGATTCTACTATCGTCCTGGCATGGTTAAAGGATGAACCAAGCCGCTGGAAGACCTTTGTCGCTAATAGAGTGACAAAGATTCTTGCAGTACTAGACAATGAGCAGTGTTCTCATGTGGAATCAGTCTAGAATCCAGCCGACTGTGCGTCTCGTGGATTAATTCCTAGTGATTTCATCAAGCATGATTTGTGGCACTATGGTCCTAATTGGTTGCGTGACCTTCAATACCCACAATCACAAATGGTTGTTCCTCAAACCAATCTGGAAGAGAGGTCTATTAAAGTTCACACTGTTATTGAAGATAGCCCAAAATTGCCAACAGATATTACCATCTGGGATAAATATTCATCATTAAATAAATTAGTACGAGTTGTTGCTTGGTGCCGAAGACCTTTAACCAAGCTCAGACACAAAGCAAAGATCTTTCCAAACTATCTTACAGTAGATGAGTTACACTAATCAATGAAGCTCTGCTTGAGACATTGTCAACAATCGGCATTTTCGGATGAGATCAGTCGTCTAAGGAAGTTAACGGATGTATCTAAAGGAAGTAAATTATGGTCGTTATGTCCTTTTATAGACGGAGACGACATGTTACGAGTTCGGGGACGTATTCAAAACAGCAATGAAGAGTATGATGTCAAACATCCAATCATTTTACCTTATAATCATTATCTATCACGTTTAATGGTAGCAGAAGCAAATGAGAAAACTCTCCATGGGGGGCTTACATTGATGCTGAATTAAGTCAAATCCAAGTATTGGATTCTAAAGGTAAAGAAACTAATTAAACATTACGTTATAAAATGTGGAAAATGTATTAAGTATCGACTAACTGCTTCCCAGCAGCGTTTTATGGGAGACTTACCCAAGGCTAGGGTAACAGTAAGTCGTCCATTTCCCCGCTGTGGTATTGATTATGCTGGCCCTATAAATGTTAGGATTTCCAAGGGCAGAGGTTGTCGATGCTATAAAGGTTACATTGCACTTTTTATCTGTCTGGCAACGCAAGCCATTCATTTAGAAGCCGTAAGTGACTTGACGACAGAAGGTTTCCTTTCAGCTTTCAAGCGTTTTGTAGCGCGTCGTGGTCACTGTCTAGAGGTGTTTAGCGATAATGGTTCAAATTTTATTGGAGCATCAAGGGAGCTGCAAAGGCTAATTCAAGCTGAGAATTCGAGTATTGCTGATGAAATCGCAGAGTGTCTGGCAAACAAGGGTACTAAGTGGCCCTTCATCCCTACTCACTCTCCAAACTTTGGAGGTTTGTGGGAAGCTGGGATGAAGTCAACAAAGTTTCACTTGCGTCGTGTACTAGACGGAACAACACTCACATACGTAAAACTTTCAACGGTTCTGACTTCTTTTAACAGTGGTAGAGCCACGCGGCAGCTTTTGCTGTCGCACGGATGGGCCGGCTCGAACCGGGGTGGTACCACGACCTCACAGAAAACCAGCGTGAAGTAGAGGTTTACCTCTGCGTTTCGCTTGGTGAGTGCAGGTGGCCGGAGGCCCTTTTTACTGGAAATGAGGCATTCCATCTTAGTCCTCACGGGTGACAACGCATCTGCATTTTGATTCGCAAACGAGGATAGATGTAGATGTCTATGGGCCGCAGCAACCACTTACCATCAGGTGGACTGTGTGCTCGTTTGTCACCCTTATCCTATAAAAAAAAAATCGAAGCATGCTTGAATTCTAGGCCTTTGTATCAGATCCCTTCTAGTCACGGTGATCCCATGCCCCTGACACCCGGTCACTTTCTGGTTGGTGAAGCTTTAGTTACTGCACCAGATTACAATTTTGAAGACAATAATGTTGGTAGTTTACGTAGATGGCAGTTCACACAGAAGCTTGTTCAAAACTTCTGGCAAAAATGGTCGCATGAATATTTGACTACGTTGTGTCAAAGATATAAGTGGAATTAAGTCACGCAGGAACCTAAGTGTGGAGATGTTGTTTTGGTTAAGGAAGATGATCTCCCTCCGTCCAAATGGTTATTAGGTATAATTGAAGAGAAGCACCCTGGTCCAGGCCATATAACTAGAGTAGTTACTCTTAGATCTAAGAATGCTAAAATTAAGAGACCAGTGTCAAAATTATGTATTTTGCCTATAGCTCCTGAGTAGTGATAATTTAGATAGAATGTTTAGATGAAATGTTTTTTTTGTCTTCTAAATATATGTGTAACAGTAGCGTAGCATTGTAGTGCTTTGTAGTTGCTTACAAGTTTGCTATAAGGTTTCTTACATACTTGTTGTACGTTTGTTATAAACCTTAGATAGAGATGTGGCTATTGCTTAGAATAAACAGTTTATTGTTAATTATTTATTTAGTTGCTTTGTAGCTTAAATTGTTAGCTGTTAAGATTGTTAAGTTCTTTTATATTATTGTTATTGTGATTAATTAGTTACTGATTCGTGAGTTGATTTAAAAATATGCAGCTCTCTTGTTGTTAAGGACTTGAGAAGTCCTTGGTGGGCGGCATGTTTGATCGATTTACTTTAGTTAGTTTGTCACTAGGCTAGATGTCACTCAACGACTTGTTTGTGTCGGAATTGTTCAGTTAATGTGGTACTAGATGTCGCTCCTCGATTTAAAAGCGCATTATGGTTTGACCATTTACATAGACTTATAGTATTTATTTGACTTTTATTAAAATATGCATCATACTGAGTAACGGCTGTTTGATTTTAGAATTAATTGGTAGTAACTTCCCTATCCAGTTCCAGCGTATAGGTAGACAGTTATACAATCCTCTGACCTATTTCAGCCGATAAATAGCAATGCTTGCACTGCTGTGATCTTGTCTAAAGATTATAGAGACACAGTTTGACTCCAGACTGTGAGCCATTCCGTCCCAGTCCTCAAACGTGACAAAGCAATTGTAGTCTTCTTTGTTTGAATTTGGCTACAGGAGTCCAAGGACTTCAGTAACCACTTACCATTGAGTTGACTGTAAGTTCGTGTGTCACTTCAGTTTTATAAAAAAATAAAGCAAATATTAGTACTGATTTTTCTTTTTGGTTATAAAGTATTGTTAACAAATTATTTTCAAACGTAATGTTACTTACTACTGAGGGTCAATTCACACAGAGACACGACGCGACGATGCTTGAAAATGCCAGTGGTTTCACACCTCCAGCGCGCCGCATCTCGCGGCTTCGCAAGGCGCAGTGCTGCTCATGCACGCTGCGCCTACTGACGAAGTACAACTGCGTCGTCATGTGTGGACATTATCGAATTATCTCAATAAAATGTGTAACTTCTGATGTAGTAAATAAAGTAACATTTTATATCACTATCTTAAAAAGTGCGCGTCACGTCTCGGTGTGAATTGACCTTAAGGTTTCATGTCTGAATAGAAGTAACCAGCTATAGAGAAGCAAACCACATAGCAAACCACACGAAAAAAGTGTAACCACTATCCAAACGCGACGACGTAGCTTTGAAATCATTAAAATTTTAAAGTAAACATATATCTGTCTCACTTACACAAGTCGCGGAAAACAATATCGTCCCTAAGATTAGATAAAGATAGACACACAAACATGCAGTGGCGGGTTGGTGTTGCATACTTTATGAAATTTTACCCAAAATGAACAATATAAAGGAGTTTTTTTTTTAAGTTGCGGTAAATTGTTTATATTTTAAATTTGTATATTTTCTTATTAGATGAACATAAGTAAGCATAACTAATGAAATAAAAGATGTTTTTATATATTATTTTTATTGTACTAATAAATCAAACAAAAAATAAAGCAAATAAAAAAATCAATTTAAGGTTTCTTAAGCGAGATCTGTGTTGAATATGCATAAGTTGTGAAATCATCAGCAAGCTTTTGTCTCTTTAATTTAGTCTCATGACATTAGCTACAAAAACTTTGGTTATCGATAAATTTCGTTGATTTTCTTGTTTATATAATATCCATACTAGTTAACAACTTTAAAAAGTTTTTATATATTTTTTTTGCAACAATACTGAGGATAGTTAATGGATTCAGGCGTGACTCTGCGGAAGTCTATTTGTAAGATAATATAAATGGTTTTAATCTGTAATACTAATCCGCTTAAATATTCAGAATAGTCCATGCTCTCAAACTCTGCTATGAAGCATCAGTTTGTTATACAATTGTCTTTTGGATTTCTTTTTGTGTGTTTGAGTGTATAATTTACTTTCGTGGTACAATCTTATTTTTAAGTACTTATAAATAATGGCATTAATCAATAAAAGGGAATGATCAACTTGTATTGAAGATAAATGATCTCCCGGGTGTATTGCAAATTCTTTTAATAATTTATTTCCTTGAAGCTCTTTTAATGTTTTTGTAGCTAATGTCATAAGACCAAATTTAGTAGACAAAGACTTAGTTTCGGAAAGTTTGCCATGCAAATTTATTAATATAAAATAAAATAATAAAATATAATTAATAGACCATTAATGAATAAACTAAAATAAGAATAATTAATTATTTTGTATAAAGGTTGAAACATAGTTTTTATTTTTAAACAAACAATTTTACTTGTTTATTTTAAAACAAAATTAACTTATTCCATAAATTATATAGTCTCCCATTAATGTGGAAAAATCACAAAGGCGGAAAAGTGGCAACATTGAAGCTAAATTGCAATATTCGATATTTTATTTAATTTTTTAGTGTTTTAAATGTTAATATGAATATATAAATTAAAACTTACGTGTGGAAAGTGATTCCGCTTTATTTATTATGTTTTAGTGACCTTGAATCGCATTCTTTCACTACGCATTTACCCATTTTTTGTCGTGAATCGTTCGACTTAACTCGGACGGCGTCACATTGAACACTGAACCGACGTTCGCTGGGCATATGGCTGTGGCCATATGTGAAGTGACAACGCTATGGCGCGGCAATTACTTATCTAGTGTAACATATAAATCAATGACCAGCTATTATTGCTATTAATATTACAAAAATAATATTTAAAATTAATAATTTTATTTATTTATTTACACTTTATTGCACTTTAATAAATGGATTACAAAGATTCTTCACTAATCATCAGTGTCAAGCTGAATATCGGGCTAAACGGAGCGTCTTTAGGGAAACTTATGTCCAGCAGGGGACTGTCGCTGATGCTACTCCTCATGATGGTTATGATGATACGTGTAATGCAAGGAAATCATCCGTTTGCTTTTTGAACCTAAGTATTTAAATATTATAAAACAGCTCTTTATTAAATAATACACATTTATATTCATAATATTTAGGTAGGTGCTGATTTATTTCGTTAATATTTTTGTGCAACAAGAAGTTCTCTGTAGCAGTATTTGAACGATGATTATGTAGTATCTTTATAATAACCGGGAATTGCCCGCTTTTTATACACTAATTTTGCGAACATTCAATCTTTTCCGTTCGAAAAGAATGTTACGTAGTTTCTCACGCCATCCCCAGGTGCACGTTGTCCGGGTAATAGCTACACGCCGTACCTTATTGAGCGTCATCTTATACAACAACTAACATTTCTTTTAAATATCTTACGGATGCTTTAATATTTATATAATCAGCCTTACCGTACCTCTAGTGAATCAGATTCTTAATTCGGTAAGTAGAGCCACTGATGTTAATCATGTTTATTGTTCGGTTATTCAGGGCACAATTTAACACGGAAATAAAGAAATAAATAAAGTAAGTGTTGTGTATGATAAAAATAAATGCTAATACTTTTGTATGCGAATTAGAAGTGTAGTTAACACTTGTGTTGAATTTGAATACACATAATTTATATACCTAATAAAGTTTTTTTTTTTAGAGGAGAGGGGGCAAACGAGCATGCGGCTCACCTGATGGTAAGTGACTACCGCCGCCCATGTACAACTGCAACACCAGGGGAATCGCAGATTGGGCACGCCACTATAGCGGCGATAAGACCCCTCTTTGAGGAGTGGCTTGAGAGACGCCACGGCGTCCTCACCTTCCGCCTGACGCAGATCCTCACCGGACACGGTGTGTTCGGGAGGTTCCTGCACCGAAATGGGCGGGAGAAAACGCCCGGGTGCTCCCACTGCGAGGATCGACCGGAGGACACGGTGGAGCACACCGTGGAGGTGTGCCCTGCTTGGGCGGAGCACCGCCGTGTCCTCGTAGCGGCGATAGACGGCGGCGACCTCTCGCGTCCGGCCCTGGTCGAAGCCATGGTCCGGAGCGAGACGGAATGGGATGCCGTCACCACCTTCTGCGAAGCAGTGATGCTAGCGAAGGAGGTGGCGGAGCGGGAGAAGGAAAGAGCAACAGCTTTCCTTCCCGGCCGCCGCGGGAGACGCCCCGGGCGTCGGGGGCTACGTCGTGGCCCCCGACCACCGTAGGCGCGGGCCTGTGGACGGCGAGCAATGGGTAGCTCGTCGTCCGTCCGTCTAACGACGACAGGCCGTGTCGACGGCGCGTTTTGTTCCACGCGCGCCTCAAAGAGCTGTCAGCAGCGTGAAGGGGCCCGCAAGGGCCGACGCCTGCCGGGGCTGCGGGCTGTTCGAAAGAGATACCGCGGCTCCGGAACGTAAGGGCACTGAAGGAACACGGATGGTTTTTAGTCAGTAAAAGTCTGACACTCCCTTCCGCTCCACCCACAGCGAAAGGCGTCATTAGATGATTTTCCATCCGCAAAAAAAAAAAAAAAAAAAAAAAGGGGAATCGCAGATGCGTTGCCGGCCTTTTAAAAAGGAGTAGGCTCTTTTATTGAAGGTCCCTAAGTCGTATCGGTCCGGAAAAATTGCTGGTGGTAATCGATTCCACAAGGATGTTGTGCGAGGGAGAAAACTTCTTCTGAATCGCACAGTGGTGGACCGCCAATCATCTAGATGATATGGATGGTATCGCAAGTTCTGTCGCGATGTGCGATGGTGAAATTGAGCGGCTGGAATTAGTCCGAACAATTCCTCAGAGCACTCCCCGTGGTAGATGCGATAAAATACGCAAAGAGATGCAACCTCTCTACGCAGTTCAGTAAGTAAGTTCAGGCTTAACTGAATAAAACACGACAAATTGTCTGGTAGTGGCGCAAGAGACGCTTTCACCCCATTCCGTAATCCTCAGAGGTAAAAACGCATCTGCATTTTGATTCTTAATCGAGGATAAATCTAGATGTGTATAGGCCACAGCATCCACTTGCCATCAAGTGGACTGTGTGCGCGCTTGTCACCTTTATTCCATAAAAAGGTGATTGTCGCCCTTAGAGTAAAAACACATTATGTTTGTTGCCAAAGAGTTTTAAAATGTTGCCAACGAATAAAGATTGACTGAAAGACTATGAATTTTGTGTGATTTAAAATTTTCTCCTCCTTTTCAATAATCTATGGAATATATGTCAAAGCAAAAACGTTTTTAAAAATATATACTTACTAACTACACTTCAATATATATATATTATATTGAAGTATATTCAATACCTTTGTTTAATATTATGTTAATGTGCAGTTAAAGGTGAAATACATTTATATACAGCCTGCTTAATATACAAACTTAAAAGTTTTACTCATGAATTACGGTTAGTACTAGTTATAATTTAACTTTTCATCTTTAACTAACTTATTACTGAAATTTCATTACACTATACCCGCTTAATATCTGTTCATGAGAGTATGGACAATACTTCAATGTAGTGCTTGCCCCCTGGCGTATTCTCGGAAAGCTCTATGATCACAAGTGGATTTAAAACACTGCCGATGTGATATGACAGACTGGTAATTCAAATTTAACTTATTATCTGTAAAGCTGTTGCTGACTCTGTCACTGATGTGGTGCTACAGGGAATGGAACTATTTATTCCATCATCTGTGGTACCCATCGGAGGCAGATCTCAGCCTTGGTTTGGTCGCTCCTGTAAGATTGCATTACGCAGTAAGTAGGAGTGTTCTCAAGCCTGGGCTGCGGCTTCGGCGACTCGGGATGTAAACACCAGCACACTCAAAAACAAACATAACTTCGCCTCCAGGTCCTTCAAAAGAGTTAATGCCAAGGCAAAGTCAGAGCACATAGGCAGAATTGGCGAGAAACTAGTTCGCCTTCCTTCGGGAACCCTGGGGTTCGGGAATTCTGGTCTCTCGCCAAGGCTGTCCAAGGGAATTTCTGTAAGCCATCACTACCATATCTGCACAGGGAGGATGACTCACTGGCCCAAGCCGCAAAAGACAAAGCCGACCTTTTAGGCCCCCTTTTTGCGTCAAACTCGATGACGGTGGGAAAACACCGCCGACCATCCCGCGGTGTGAGTGCGCCATGCCGGATGTACTGTTCTCACAGCGCTCGGTTCGCAAAGCACTCCTCTCCCTGGACATCCACAAGTCGAGTGGGCCTGACGGAATCCCCCTAATTGTGCTGAGGACGTGTGCTCCGGAGTTGGCACCGGTCCTAACGCGTCTTTTTCGGTACTCCTACTCCCAAGGCGTAGTCCCGAATTCATGAAAGACAGCTTTTGTCCACCCGATCCCTGAAAAAGGCGACCGCTCAGACCCGTCCAACCATAGGCCTATCGCGATCACCTCCTTGTTCTCCAAAATAATGGAATCCATTATTAACTGCCAGCTCATGTGGCACCTTGAGGATCACCAGCTGATTAGTGACCGCCAATACGGTTTTCGTCGGGGTCGATCAGCTGGTGATCTTCTGGCAGTAGAGTCGGAGGGCGAGTTGTTGGCCCTTAGTTTGGACATTGCGAAGGCCTTCGATTGGGTTTGGCACAAAGCGCTTCTTTCGAAGCTCTCTTCCTATGGGCTTCCCGAGAAATTGTGCAATTGGATCACCAGCTTCCTTGTAGATCGGAGCATCAAGGTCGTTGTAGACGGTGCATGCTCCGACTACAGGCCTATTAACGCTGGTGTTCCACAAGGCTGTGTGTTATCACCAACGCTGTTTCTTCTGCATATCAATGATATGTTGCTAACTGGTAACATTCATTGCTATGTGGATGACAGCACTTTTGATGCTCTTTACACCGGCCGTGCCAATATTTCTCGGAAAAACGTCGCCGAGTACCGGAACAAACTTGTGTCTGAAGTCGACTCTTTGCTGAACAAAGTCTCGGATTGGGGGCGACTAAATCTAGTCCAGCTTAATCCTCAGAAGACACAAGTTTGCGCGTTTACCGCTAAAAAGAACCCCTTTGTCGTATCTCCTCAGTTTCAAGGCATTCCCCTTCTTGCCTCAGCCAGTATCGGAATCCTTGGAGTCGACATATCGAGTGACGTGCAGTTTCGTGGTCACTTGGAAGAGAAGGCGAAATTGGCCTCTAAAAAGCTTGGCGTGCTCAGCAGAGCGGGACAGTATTTCATGCCGGCACACCGCCTGCAACTTTACAAGGTGCAGGTTCGGCCTCACATGGAATACTGTTCCCATCTCTGGGTAGCGGCTCCCCAGTGCCAGCTCCTTCCACTTGACCACATCCAGCGCAGAGCGGCTCGAATCGTCGACGACCGAGTCCTTTCCGATCGGCTTGATTCATTGGCACTGCGAAGAGATGTTGCATCCCTTTGCATTTTCTTTCGCATCTACCACGGGGAGTACTCTGAAGAATTGTACGGATTAATCCCAGCCGCCAAATTTCACGAACGCACATCGCGGCAGAATTCCCGATACCATCCACACCATCTAGATGATTGGCGGTCCACCACTGTGCGATTTAGAAGACGTTTTCTTCCTCGCACGACTTCCTTGTGGAATCGATTACCATCAGCGATTTTTTCCGGACCGATACGACTAGGGACCTTCAAGAAAAGAGCGTACTCCTTTTCAAAAGGGCGGCAACGCATCTGCAATTCCCCTGGTTCCCCTGGTGTTGCAGTTGTTCATGGGCGGCGGTAGTAACTTACCATCAAGTGAGCCGCATGCTCGTTTGCCCCCTGTCCTATAAAAAAACTATCATCTATTGTAATTTCTTTACACTATACCCGCTTGACTTTCTACGTTCATTTATTTGTTATTTAAAGTCCACTGGATCGTTTCATAGAAGGGATTATTTGCAATAGTTGCATATGCCCAAAGCATAGTGGGTTGGGCCGCCTTACACTTCGCTTACCGGTACGAGGCTCCACTCGAGAATCTTTCTTCCGCATTGGTTTTACGAACTATAGGGCCGGCCCATTGCCATTTCTGCTTACTGATTCGTATGACTATGTCAGTCCAATTACTCTGGTTCTATGTATTTTATTTCTTTTTTTTTATAGAATAAGGGTGACAAACGAGCACACAGTCCACCTGATGGCAAGTGGATGCTGTGGCCCATAGACATCTATATTTATCCTCGATTAGAAATTAAAATGCAGATGCGTTGTCACCCCTGAGGACTAAGATGGAATGCCTCGTTTCCAGTGAAACGGGTCTCTGGTTCTGTACACTCACCATACGAAACACACCAGCATCAAGTTGCTATTTTATGCTGATATTCTGTAAGAGCGTGGTCCTACCCCGGTTGAGCCGACCCATTCGTGTTACAACCATAACATAGCTGCAGCACGGCTCTACCACGTTTAAAACGTTATTCTTAAACCGTGCAAATTCCCGTACCTAGCAAAGACCCGTACAGCAGCCAAACCGCTATACCGAATTCTAAATCGAAGTAATAAAGATAAATAATACCTAATAATACGACAGACCAAGCCAAGATGTTAGATGTTTTATTCATTAATATGTAAAATGTTATTACTATTTATGTCTGATGACTGCTTTTTCAACGGCAATGACTGAATTACTCATTACTCATTACTCTATGGCAAAGTTACTCGTAATGGCGTTTTGTTTTTGCAATCTTGTATGAATTGAATAAATTGTTTTTGTTTGTAATTTTATTTGATGTTGTTTGTTTTGTTGGTAGCTTGACTAATTTTTATTCGAATTTTCTATTAGCATATTGAATAAATCTAATACTAATATAATAATATTATTTCTATTTCCATTTTTATTACGGTTTCTATCGCGTAATTTTTATTTTATAGTTGTTATTCCCGAATCCTAAAAAAAGAAACAAATTAATGAAATTCAATGTGTAGATTCCCGTGAATATTTTGGTTATGTAGTTTCATATTTTAATATTAGTTAACGCTAGTCTATACGTCATACTTCATAATTACACCCTATCAAACTCCACTGCTGAACCACTATCACGCTGCAGCTATATTATGATACTAATGGGTCAGCTCGACCGGAGTAGGACCACGCTCTCACAAAATACCAGCGTAAAATAGCAACTTAATGCTGCTGTTTTTCGCATGATGAGTGTAGAGAACCGGAGACCATTTTTTAATGGAAACGAGGCATTCCATCTTAGTCCTCAGGGGTGACAACGCATCTGCATTTTGATTCTTAAACGAGGATAAATGTAGATACCTATGGACCATAGCACCTATTTACCATCAGGTTGACCGTGTGCTCATTAGTCACCCTTCTTCCATATAAAACGTGTCCTATGTTGTAGATTGTCTTATACTTTGAATATTTTCCGGATGGTTACAACTGCAGTCTTTTATTATTTTTATGTGTTATCAGCTGCTACCCAACTCCTGTTTCAGTGGCTAGTACACAAGATAACTAAAATGTACTTAAATTTATATTTTTCCTAACTTATTTCTTAAAGACGAAGTCAGTAAAAATAATTTATTGCAATGTACTGTGTTAGTGTACAACCTGTATATACATAGATATATCACTCAGCGATTTATTTTATTACATTTTTTACATTTGAATTATCCTTCGACTATATATTATATATGTATTTTAGTTTTCTTCTACGCACTCAGATTGGATTTTGATACATAAAACTTCGTTTGTACTTGTAAATTGAACTAATAAAAAAATGCGCAAGGAGTGAATATTCAAGCAAACAGCCATATCGTTTTAATAGTATATTCACTCAGGGCTCTTGTCTCGTGTGTAAAGGAGCACCGACTAGCTATTAATTGCATAACAATAATACGAGCGCATCGTCGCAGGACTTATCTAGGATGAAGTGCGCGCACGCATGCGACGTGATAGTTCGCATATACAGAGCACTTTTATCACAGATACTCATTGATATGTATTATTTTGATATATTTTATATACTTTAAGTTCATATTAAAATCAATGTCACTTATTTTTACGCTCTATTAGTCGGTTCTAGCTATAACAAGTTGTTTAATATATTTTTGAATATCAATACAAGAAGCAACTCACCTTAAAATCTTTTAATCGTTTTTTAAACATTTGAAGATTTTTACGTCAATAACGCAATAAAACGAATGGAACTTGTAAAGGTCGAAAAATTTTATGGCGTCTGACGGCTGGCGCAATTAACCATCATCTCATAAATTGCCAGGCCCAAAATATCAAGTTCAGGAACAGGTCTCAATATCTAAAGGTGTTGGAATATGAAGTAGTGCAATCACTAATCCGTTTGCTTATACTACAAATAAAGACCTATGGTCCAACATGTCTATTGCTATAGGCTTTTGAGTTTTGACTATGGCAGTAGCATTGAAACTACTATTTATTATTCAGATCTATGAAAAAGATTGACAATCAAAGGCTATTTACGTAGTAGATGATAACGTACGTAGTAGTTTTTTACTTGCAATGCTAAGAGTGATTCACAAAATTTGTCAAATCATCATCGCAAACACCATTACAGATCTACTTAGTCCATTGCCGAACCTGCGCCTACCGCAAGGAATGCCTCAAGGCACGGTTCTCAGCCATCTGCAGTCATACAGTAAGTTGTCGACATGTTAGGGCCAAAGTCCGAAGCCATAACCATAATCCCGCTGTAGCGTGACACTTAATAATTTTGAGATTGATATTTGGTGCAAAACATTCGATCCCCGCCGACAGCAATGAAATTCTTATTGCAATTTTAAGTGCTGATTTATTTATACACACAGAATAAACAAACAGAAATAAGAAAAAAAATGTTTCGAAGACATATGAAGTTCGCCAACACGCATTGGGACAGCGCGGCGCTAAAACCCTCCCAGAAATGAGAGGAGGCCCAGACAGTATGTGCCTAGCTGTGGGACGTATATAGGCTGTAACTTTAAATTTAATTTTAAAGATGCGAAACAATCGTTCAGTGTAACGCATAATATTTTATGATATTGGATCTGTGGGTTAAACAGTCTATGTATGCATCTCATTGAGTCGGCGCGGCGTAGCCAAGGGTCTGCGCACGTCGCGCGAGAGTCGCAGATGCAATCTGTTTGCTTTATGAGCCTGTGCGGCGGCACGCTTTATAGTCCCGCCTTTTCAATTTCATTATAACGTAGAACAGGAACACGTGATGTACAAGATGCATGTTACCCAATGTAAAATATGTAATTCGCATGGAGTTATTGCGGTAATATTTTCAGTCGTAAAAAATAACCTTGTTTTTACACTCTACTCAAACGTTTAAATTTTTTTTATTATATATTTCCAACTCAAAATCACTCTCATACGATATGTGCCGACAGGCAGCAATGCGTCCAGCACTGCGTTTCGGTTTAAAGTGAAAGAGAGCCAATATAATTACGAGCAGTGAGACTTCTATGACCTTTTTATTTTAAGTTATGTAGGTACCTCATGAGTTGCACTAGCCACTTATCAATACGTGAACTGCTAGCTCGTTTGCAAATCCACTACTGAACATAGGCCTCCCCCATAAATCGCCTCATAGGGGGAATATTTACAATAGCTGCCACGCTTAGCAAGTGGGTTGCCTACCGCAGTTTTTGTTTTGTTATTAGTCCCCTGATTATATTCCCTCTGTCGCCTCTCTACCCCATATGGGATGATATGGGGTAGTGGATATTCTTACACCGCCACTACACAGTACCGTGTAGTTTCTACTACATAAGAAATTAATAAATCATGACGACTAAAATATAAAGTCAACTATCTTTGCAAATCATGTTTGTGGATAAATTAGTGAGCGACAAGTCATTCACTGCAATTAAATTTTGTTTTTAATTAGCAAATTAATTTGGAACGTAAATGTGAATTATTTGATTGCCTCTTCACAAGACATCTGTGAAAATGTGGTACTGCGTCAGTCATTAGTCAGCTGCAGTATGGTTTTACCACGTTAAAATAATTACCTTGCCGTGATGTATAAAAATGTTTTACTGTAGATTTTACCTAACGATGAAAAAACTAATATAAAGAATATTTTAATGTAATTTTATCACATTAACTTAAGGCAAAGTCACCACACACAACATAAAATCTGAACATAAACATATACCAAAAATTTGAAGTATTTTGTAAACCCTACTTTATTTTGGGTTGATCTAAATGTATGAAAAAAAATTAACGAACTCAAAAACCTATGTCACACATTATCCGTAAACAATACGTTACCTCGAAAACAATTCACATCTGCATATAGCCGGACAAGTACCTTTAGCAGGGTATTCTCATCGGAGTACAAAAATTTACATAAACATGGCTCGTGACGCCGTGGATAATGACAATAAGTCACGCGTTACTCAGCAGCAGTTCGGTCACGTGCGATGTCGTCATTAGTGGCGCAAGACATCACTGTAGATGCGATACTTCTGATCAGCCTCGACGATGTCACGGCAATATAAACAAATGCTCAGCGACATCCTAGCCATGTTAATGATAGCGTTATATAGTATATCAATATAATATAGTCTGTTCGCTAAGATAGTGTTGGTACACCCGGAGGCACACTTATTATTTTTCTTTTATTTTATTGGTTTTTTTTTAATGTGTTTGTTAAATAAATGCTTTTCTATTCCAAGAAAAAAAATAGAATACTATTTTATTCTTGTGATTATTGTAATATAAATAATAAAAACAACTTAGGTAGCAAAGAATCTTTTACTACGGCGCGGCGCTTCATTTTAAAATGTCAAATTCTCCTTTGGGTATACGCCGCATGCGGTGACTTTTGATGTCGCGGCGGCGCCTTTGACAAAATGCGGCACGTGCCAAGGCGGTGCGATACAAAGGCGACCGTATCTAAGCGAACGGACTTATATCGAACATTACAATATTATGTAATATATTTGTTCGCCGTGGGTCTGCTTTTGTCTCCCATCGGAGTCAACATTGATGCACAAATATTTTTAGCTTATTGGTCAGCAGTGTGATTGTATAACGGGAGGCGTAGTTCGCTCTGTTTTGGTGTTTGATTTTTGGTATATTGTAAAGTTTAAATATCATTAATTTATTAATTCATTACAGCCTATCAAAGTCTACTGCTGAACATAGGGCTCCCTAGGAACATAGGTTACCACGCTGTGCACCTGCACCACACCACACTGTTGTTAACCCACCTGGGTTAACAACCTCAGGTATTTTATTTTTGGTTCTAAGCAAAATGCTGCTGCCATCTTCTGTTTCAGCAGGCTTTACGACACCTACGCGATGATATGAGGCAATAAATTCTCTTACGCCGCGATCTGAAGGCGATTGTTTAATGATATCAGTGTCCTTTAAAAACCAATGCCTTTTTATATTAATATCTTTTTTAAGGTTAGAAACTAACATCATAATAAAAAACCTTACGCAGTTGCGCAGTGATTCTCCCCGGTAAACAAGTATGTACCACCAGAATTACACAATCTTACTGCTGGCCTGGTTTTGTGATTGTCATCGTGTCTCCGACGCTACATTCCTCTATATCCCGCTATCTGTTGCTACATCCCGCTATTCAAGAAGGTAAACACCCTTCTATTGTATTGTCTGTATCTAAATATATCTACAATATTTACATATTGTGCCATTTGCAGTAGAGACTATCGGTCCGTGGGGTCCAGTTGCGGTGAAGTTGTTGTATCCGCGACTGGACGTCGCTGCTGGTGATAAGAGGGCTGGTTCTTTTCTCGCTCAAAGACTTAGTATTGCCACTCAGCGAGGAAACGCAGCCAGTGTTCTTGGTACGATACCACGAGGAGTAGGACTGTATGACAATTGAAATTTTTAGTTTCAGTTTTTCTTTACTATAGTTTTAAGTAACCTTATAGTTAGATTTAATTTTATACTATGTTTAAAAATGTAAATAATTAAAACATATATACTTGATTTGATAAATAATAGAGGTTTTTTTATATATATGATAAGGGTGACAAACGGGCACACAGTCCACCTGATGGTAAGTGGTTGCTGTAGCGCATAGACATCTACATTTATCCTCGTTTGCGAATCAAAATGCAGATGCGTTGTCACCCGTGAGGACTAAGATGGAATGCCTCATTTCCAGTAAAAAGGGCCTCCGACCACCTGCACTCACCAAGCGAAACGCAGAGGTAAATCTCTACTTCACGCTGGTTTTCTGTGAGGTCGTGGTACCACCCCGGTTCGAGCCGGCCCATCCGTGCGACAGTAAAATCTGCCGCGTGGCTCTACCACTGTTACCAAGCCCTAGTGTGGGATGCTACTTGCGTAGACACTCTGGCAGCCTCTCATCTCAGGGGTACCTCATTTAGAGCCAGGGCGGCATCAGAGGCAGCTGAACTGAGTAAGTGGCGCAAGTATGAGTCTCTGAGAGATGACTACATATTTGTGTCATTTGCTGTAGAGACTATCGGTCTGTGGAGTCCACGTGCGGTGAAGTTCTTAAAGGAACTCCATCCGCGGCTAGTCGTTGCTGCTGGTGATAAGAGGGCTGGTTCTTTTCTCGCTCAAAGGCTAAGTATAACCATTCATCGGGGAAACGCAGCGAGCGTTCTTGACACGATACCGCGGGGAGTAGGACTATATGATATATGAGTTTCTAGTTTTAGTTTTTTTATTATTATTATAGTTTTTAATATTGTATATAAATAATTATATAGAACCCGATTAGGGATTGTCTGATGTGTTGCTGAGCGAGTGTCTTCGTGCATACGTTTTGGCACTAATTTTTCCTTTTACTTCATTAAGCTGCTAAGTCCACTGTTGGTCAGAGGCCGCTTCCGTTAGGATGAATCTCCTTAATCGCAGTACTTTTTACATGTGTAAAAAAATATAGCGTAAATTGTGTAAATTGTTAAAATACGGCGACGGGCAATCATAATATATTCAATCGAAACCTACAATATTTCCCTATGTTACGGTTACGATTGCGTTTCCATGTTTGAATGGGTTTTTCTGGAAATAGCCATACAAAGGGCTAATATGAACTTACAGGGTTGTGTTGTGAATTTAATGATAATAATTCTGTAAACACATAATCGCTACGGTCGCGAATCATATTTTGTTAAATATACAACCTAACCCTGACCTGCAAATTCCAAAAAACGCAAGAAAATTTGAATTTCGCGGGCCACCCTGGAGCTTCCACCTTAAGTAATCTAAGCGAAATAACAACTCAACGGTACTCTCCCGTTGTATCGTTATCTCGCTTAACTAAAAATAAGACCAAAAACAATTACAGCCGAATTTAATATTTGTTATTTGAACAATAACAAGAATCATGGATCATTTGTATATGAAGCAGAATCCGGATTTGTTTCATCAATTATAATGAATTCAAAATAAATTGTACTTTTCTTCGATCAACTCTTTTCATGACCTGTTTACGAAAGGTCCCCGACTAAAGTCATCTTACGCCAAACACTAAGAATATTTAATCCTGAATCCAACGCAAGCTTCGATGCTACCTCTTTTGCATACTGGCCAAGAGGCTCGTGCGGCTACAAAATAAACAAAGCAACTTGACTCAAATTAAGCGAGATAAGTCCGCAAAACACGCTTGACGCTACCTGGGCATCGCTTCGCTTTAGGACCCTATTATGAGGACACCGCTTTGTCTGCGTCTCACCGAAATGACGGAGCAAGCTTTCAGCGGTCATAAAAAGAGACACACTCATCGTTCGCCTAAAGAAGAAAAGAAATAGAGCAAATATCCTTTCTAAACTAAGGGTTATGTCAAAAGTGGCTGGTAGTCGAAACAAGTTATTTAAATTCGGCGGCACCCAGAGGATGCGGAAAGTGAACGGCTGGTGAGGCTGCATCGTCGTATTCTTTGTTGTTTTTTACCAATATCTCTATCATTACGACGTTGGAGAATTGAAATTAAAATACCAAAGCGCATCACGCGAATATCATGTATGATATCGTGTTAATGTATGCATGCCAGCAATAAAGTAATCATTCTGACTGAATGAATAATAAAACCCGTGCCGGCGCATTCGTCGACGATCGAATTTTTAATTTTAATTGATGACGGTTCCCCACGAGTGCCGTCCGCCCGCCACTATTGCCTCGCAGCGTTTATGCAAAAGAGATGCTAATTCAATTTGCACTTATGAAGATACTAACTTAGTAAATTCCTTCGCTTGATATCTATTTCACGACAGCTCCAGTATTGATTAGTCATATTAAATGTCCCTGTAGGGTGAATATCAGAAAAGCTATCATTGTTATTATACACAGTCAGGTCATAAGTATTGTCACACAGTAAAAACTTTTCTTTTAGAATGCTGGCCACAAAAAAGTTTATTGAATTCGAATTTCGAATTGTTCATGAAAATAAAACTGTATACTTTCGTCTTACCGGCCCATAGCCACTACAGTTTACTTATTCATTCAGCTATATCCTACGAGTATAATCTGGTTCTACTGCGGAGAAGTTTCACTGCGTGATAGACTTAGAAATGAGGGTCATTTCTAAGTCTAACACGCAGAGAAACTCCAAGCATAGCCCTCTTCATAGCTTGCTGAACAACCTCGAGTTTCCTCATATGGCCAGCAGTGAAGGACCATGTCTCGGATCCACATGTCATCACTGAAAACCTGCACTGGATATACAATCTAGTTTCTAGTTTTGAAATAAACTTTATATAAAACCTTAAATAATAATCAATCATTTTACAGCAAGTTATCGTAAGTAATTATTTGCATTGAATGTTTGATATACATCACTCCTGATATTTGAAGGTATTCCCTAAATCGATGCTTGAAATCGGCACGTAGTTTAATATAATTTGTCAAAGGGATTATTTAGAACAACACGCTAATAAACAAAAAGTAAGCCAGTGGGCATTCTCAAAAACCGATTAAGCGTGACATGAGTAAGGGCCAACGTTTTTGTTATGTCCGGGATTTTGGTAATATTTCAGGGCAGCGCTTGAACTTTCCGAAAGGAGCAATAAAGCAATCCGAGGGTAAATAATTACATTAGTCCGGACGCTTTTTTATTACGGACAGAAACGGCGTAATTACGTTCATTTTGTTACAACGAGGAATTATTAATAGGAGGATGACCAGATACATAATCCAATACTCAGTTAAAATATGTTAATCAAAATTAATTTGACAACAATAAGAAAGTATTTTTTATAGGATAGGTTGACAAACGAGCAGAAAGTCCACCTGATGGTAAATGGTTGCTGTGACCCATAGACATCTACATTTATCCTCAATAAAGGATCAAAATGCAGATGCGTCGTCACCCGTGAGGACTAAGATGGAATGCCTCTTTTATTAGTAAAATGGGTCGCCGGTTCTCTACACTCACCATACAAAACACAGCAGCACTAAGCTGCTATTTTAAGCTGGCATATAATAGTTTTATCATAGATATCAGTTTAACTATTTATTTATTAGCATTACTTTAAGTGTTAGATCACGCTCGTTCAGATTTTTTTAATAGAAGAATGGTGACAAACGAGCACACAGTCCACCTGATGGTAAGTGGTTGCTGTGGCCTATAGACATGTATCCTCGTTTGCGAATCAAAATGTAGATGCGTTGTCAGCCGTAAGGACTAAGATGGAAGGCCTCTTTACTAGTAAAACGGGTCATCGGTTCTCTACACTCACCATACGATACACAGAAGCGTTAAGCTGCTATTTACGCTGGTATTCTGTGAGAGCGTGGTCTTTCCCGGGTCGAGCTGACTCATTCGTGTTACAACTATACTATTAATATAGCTGCAGCATGGCTCTACCATGTATAAAAATCAATTATTTAATCAATGTGAAATAGTAGTAAAAGTCCGGCCACGCACCTGCAATTCCCCTGGTGTTGCAGTTATTAATGGGCATCAGTAGTCACTTGTACATCAGTAGCATAATGCTTGTGTTTAGTATGTAGGTACCCTTTGGATACCCTTTTTATGAGCCATTGTATTCCTCAAACGTATCTGCATTTTAATTTTTTAATGAAGGAATGTCTATACATACATACATATAATCACGCCTCTTTCCCGTAGGGGTAGGCAGAAACCACTTCTTTCCACTTGCTACGATCCTTACATACTTGTTTCTTTTCGTCCACTTTCATTATTCCCTTCATACATGCTCTTCGGTTTAGGGTACTCTTGACCTGGCCTTTTTTCAAGACGTCCCTGATTTGATCTAGAAACGTCCGCTTAGGTCTACCCATTCCAGCACTTTCATTCACACTCGCCTTATACACCTTTTTCGTTAATGGTTCTTCATTCATTCTCTCGACATGGTCAAACCATCTCAGCATACCTTTCTCAATTTTTGTCACTACATCTTCTTTCAGACAGGAATGTCTATGGGCCACAGTATCCACTAACCATCACATAGACTGTGTTCTCGTCTGTCAGCCATACTTCAATAAGAAAGAGAGACTAAGGCAGTAATCAAAATTGTAAAAATATTAAGATATATTTATTATTTATTTATTTTTACATAATATTGTCATTTCATAACGTCGGACGGTACAAATAAAGTTACAAAAGTTTTCCCATGTACAGCCGATTCCTAACTTCGATCATGTTAAATCGGCTCGCGTTGCGGCAACTTATTTGACGTATGACGTATACAAGATGTGACAAAATAGCAAAGCATACTTGTGAGTATGATAAATGAAAATTAGTAATATCTATGTTTACATTTATTAGTAGGTTTTTATTTGTGTTTATTATGATGTGTGTTTTATTTTTAGTATAAATTGTCAGTGTGTATCGTTAACAATTTCTCAATAAAATTCTGTTTAAGCTAATATTTAATAATAGCTGTTCCCCGCGACTTTGTCCGCGTGGAATTTATTATGATTGGATTTATTTTTATTTTATTTATTTTATTCTTTACTGCACCAAAGATGTGTCTAAAAGGCGAGCTTAATTCTATATGGCATTCTATATGGCATTCTCTACCTTGAGCAGAACAGAGAGCGAATATATAGCGAATATATCAATTCAAATATATAGGTTCATTCAACACATACATAAAATATACACACACATGTATACACACATATATATAATTATATATATATAATTGATACACATAAATAAATACACTCAATAAATGTATATATAAATAACTATAACCATATAAAGTAAGTTGACTCAAAATTGTAGGCTACGGATATGCTCGTATAGTTTTCTTTTAAAAACTTTTTTGGCAGGTATTGTTCGCAAATCAACAGGCAATTAGTTCCAAAGAGAGACAGAGGTAACTGTGAAAGAATGTGACATAAATCCAGAATGTTGGACAGCAGTAGACAGTAATAAACTGTGTGAAGAACGGAGATTGAGAGAATGACTGTCACTACGGAATTGGAATCTTTCTTTTAGATAAAGGGGTGAGGTAGGATCATTAAGAACTGAAAACAGAGTGGAATGGATTCGAAAATATCTGCGCTAGCGTATAGTCAACCACTTTAACTGAGAGCGAAACTCTGAAACGTGGTCATATTTGCGCAGGCCAAAGATGAATCGTATACAGTTGTTACCTATCCAACCTTTTAGCGGCTCCTTAGAAATATTAGTGCGACAAACATCGACATAGTGAAATAAAATATATATTGGTAAATCCAATTGGGCATACCTTAAGCACATTAAAAAAATTACGTATAACATGATTATACGGAATTATTAAAGTAGTTTAAATACATTTCGACAGCACTATCGGCTTCAACACCCTCGAAAACCATGAAAATGACACCCATGATGAAAAAATTGATACCTATTGCAGCCACCATCTTGGATTTACATTTCGACAGCACTATCGGCTTCAACACTCTTGAAAACCATGAAAATGACACCCGAGATGAAAAAATTGGTACCAACTTCAGCCGCCATCTTGGATTTACATTTCGACAGCACTATCGGATTCAACACCCTCGAAAACCATGAAAATGACACCCAAGATGAAAAACTTGATATCTATTGCAGCCGCCACCTTGGATTTACATTTCGACAGCACTATCGGCATCAGCACCCCCGAAAACCATGAAAATGACACCAATGATGAAAAAATTTATATCTATTGCAGCCGCCATCTTGGATTTACATTTCGACAACCCTATCGGTTTCGACACCCTCGAAAAGCATGAAAATGTCACCCATGACAAAAAAAATTATACTACTTACTTTTAGTACGTACTACTATTATTTATTCTGTGCTTTTAAATATTGTAATAAAAAATCTCTTATTATTATTATAATCAAGTATTTAAGAAATTTGGTTATTCGAATATTGTGTATTTGTACAGCGATCTTTTTGAGCCGCTGAAAACAA